>OZ004355.1:13952604-16405795 GCA_963924445.1 Philereme transversata
TACAAATACGATACAAATTGGATACAAATACGATACAAATACGATACAAATACGATACAAATACGATACAAATACGATACAAATACGATGCAAATACGATACAAATACGATACAAATACGATACAAATACGATACAAATACGATACAAATTGGATACAAATACGATACAAATACGATACAAATACGATACAAATACGATACAAATACGATGCAAATACGATACAAATACGATACAAATACGATACAAATTGGATACAAATACGATACAAATACGATACAAATACGATACAAATACGATACAAATACGATACAAATACGATACAAATACGATACAAATTGGATACAAATACGATACAAATTGGATACAAATACGATACAAATACGATACAAATACGATACAAATACGATAAAAATACGATACAAATACGAAACAAATACGATACAAATACAATACAAATATGTTACAAATACGATACAAATACGATACAAATACGATGCAAATACGATACAAATACGATACAAATACGATACAAATACGATACAAATTGGATACAAATACGATACAAATACGCTACAAATACGATACAAATTGGATACAAATACGATACAAATTGGATACAAATACGATACAAATACGATACAAATTGGATACAAATACGATACAAATACGCTACAAATACGATACAAATACGATACAAATTGGATACAAATACGATACAAATACGATACAAATACGATACAAATACGATACAAATACGATACAAATACGATACAAATACGATGCAAATACGATACAAATACGATACAAATACGATACAAATACGATACAAATACGATACAAATTGGATACAAATACGATACAAATACGATACAAATACGATACAAATACGATACAAATACGATACAAATACGATGCAAATACGATACAAATACGATACAAATACGATACAAATTGGATACAAATACGATACAAATACGATACAAATACGATACAAATACGATACAAATACGATACAAATACGATACAAATTGGATACAAATACGATACAAATTGGATACGAATACGATACAAATACGATACAAATACGATACAAATACGATACAAATACGATACAAATACGATACAAATACGATACAAATACGATACAAATACGATACAAATACGATACAAATTGGATACAAATACGATACAAATTGGATACAAATACGATACAAATACGATACAAATACGATACAAATACGATACAAATACGATACAAAAACGATACAAATACGATACAAATACGATACAAATACGATACAAATACGATACAAATACGATACAAATACGATACAAATACGATACAAATACGATACAAATACGATACAAATACGATGCAAATACGATACAAATACGATACAAATACGATACAAATACGATACAAATACGACACAAATACGATACAAATTGGATACAAATACTATACAAATTGGATACAAATACGATACAAGTTGGATGCAAATACGATACAAATACGATACAAATACGATACAAATTGGATACAAATACGATACAAATTGGATACAAATACGATACAATTACGATACAAATACGATACAAATTGGATACAAATACTATACAAATTGGATACAAATACGATACAAATACGATACAAATACGATACAAATACGATACAAATACGATACAAATACGATACAAATACGATACAAATACGATACAAATACGATACAAATACGATACAAATTGGATACAAATACGATACAAATTGGATACAAATACGATACAAATACGATACAAATACGATACAAATTGGATACAAATACGATACAAATTGGATACAAATACGATACAAATACGATACAAATACAATACAAATACGATACAAATACAATACAAATACGATACAAATACAATACAAATACAATACAAATACAATACAAATACAATACAAATACGATACAAATACGATACAAATACGATACAAATACGATACAAATACGATGCAAATACGATGCAAATACGATGCAAGTACGATGCAAATACGATACAAATACGATACAAATACGATGCAAATACGATACAAATACGATACAAATAACAAATACGATACAAATACGATACAAATACGAAACAAATACGATACAAATACAATACAAATACGATACAAATACAATACAAATACGATACAAATACAATACAAATACAATACAAATACAATACAAATACGATACAAATAACAAATACGATACAAATACGAAACAAATACGATACAAATACAATACAAATACGATACAAATACAATACAAATACGATACAAATACAATACAAATACAATACAATACAAATACAATACAAATACAATACAATACAAATACAATACAATACAAATACAATACAAATACAATACAAATACAATACAAATACGATACAAATACGATACAAATACGATACAAATACGCTACAAATAACGATACAAATACGATACAAATTGGATACAAATACGATACAAATTGGATACAAATACGATACAAATACGATACAAATACGATACAAATGGGATACAAATACGATACAAATACGATACAAATTGGATACAAATACGATACAAATACGATACAAATACGATACAAATACGATACAAATACGATACAAATACGAGACATTTACGATACAAATTGGATACAAATATTATACAAATTGGATACAAATACGATACAAATACGATACAAATTGGATACAAATACGATACAAATACGATACAAATACGATACAAATACGATACAAATACGATACAAATACGATACAAATACGATACAAATACGATGCAAATACAATACAAATACGATACAAATACGATACAAATACGATACAAATACGATACAAATACGATACAAATACGATACAAATTGGATACAAATACTATACAAATTGGATACAAATACGATACAAGTTGGATACAAATACGATACAAATACGATACAAATACGATACAAATACGATACAAATACTATAAAAATACGATACAAATTGGATACAAATACGATACAAATTGGATACAAATACGATACAAATACGATACAAATACGATACAAATTGGATACAAATACGATACAAATACGCTACAAATACGATACAAATACGATACAAATTGGATACAAATACGATACAAATTGGATACAAATACGATACAAATTGGATACAAATACGATACAAATACGATACAAATACGATACAAATACGATACAAATACGATACAAATACTATAAAAATACGATACAAATTGGATACAAATACGATACAAATTGGATACAAATACGATACAAATACGATACAAATACGATACAAATTGGATACAAATACGATACAAATACGCTACAAATACGATACAAATACGATACAAATTGGATACAAATACGATACAAATTGGATACAAATACGATACAAATTGGATACAAATACGATACAAATACGATACAAATACGATACAAATACGATACAAATACGATACAAATACGATGCAAATACGATACAAATACGATACAAATACGATACAAATACTATAAAAATACGATACAAATACGATACAAATACGATACAAATACGATACAAATACGATACAAATACGATACAAATACGATACAAATACGATACAAATACGATACAAATACTATAAAAATACGATACAAATACGATACAAATACGATACAAATACGATACAAATACGATACAAATACGATGCAAATACGATACAAATACGATACAAATACGATACAAATACGATACAAATACGATACAAATACGATACAAATTGGATACAAATACGATACAAATTGGATACAAATACGATACAAATTGGATACAAATACGATACAAATACGATACAAATACGATACAAATACGATACAAATACGATACAAATACGATGCAAATACGATACAAATACGATACAAATACGATACAAATACGATACAAATACGATACAAATACGATACAAATACGATACACATACGATACAAATACGATACAAATACGATACAAATACGCTACAAATACGCTACAAATACGATACAAATACGATACAAATACGATACAAATACGATACAAATACGATACAAATACGATACAAATACGATACAAATTGGATACAAATACGATACAAATTGGATACAAATACGATACAAATACGATACAAATACGATACAAATACGATACAAATACGATACAAATTGGATACAAATTGGATACAAATACGATACAAATACGATACAAATACGATACAAATACGATACAAATACGATACAAATACGATACAAATTGGATACAAATACGATACAAATACGATACAAATACGATACAAATACGATACAAATACGATACAAATACGATACAAATACGATGCAAATACGATACAAATACGATACAAATACGATACAAATACGATACAAATACGATACAAATACGATACAAATACGATACAAATACGCTACAAATACGATGCAAATACGATACAAATACGATACAAATACGATACAAATACGATACAAATACGCTACAAATACGATACAAATACGATAAAAATACTATACAAATACGATACAAATACGATACAAATACGAAACAAATACGATACAAATACAATACAAATACGATACAAATACAATACAAATACGATACAAATACAATACAAATACAATACAAATACAATACAAATACAATACAAATACGATACAAATACGATACAAATACGATACAAATACGCTACAAATAACGATACAAATACGATACAAATACGATACAAATACGATACAAATACGATACAAATACGATACAAATTGGATACAAATACGATACAAATTGGATACAAATACGATACAAATTGGATACAAATACGATACAAATTGGATACAAATACGATACAAATTGGATACAAATACGATACAAATACGATACAAATACGATACAAATACGATACAAATACGATACAAATACGATACAAATACGATACAAATACGATGCAAATACGATACAAATACGATACAAATACGATACAAATACGATACAAATTGGATACAAATACTATACAAATACGATACAAATACGATACAAATACGATACAAATACGATACAAATACGATACAAATACGATACAAATACGATACAAATACGATACAAATACGATACAAATTGGATACAAATACTATACAAATTGGATACAAATTGGATACAAATACGATACAAATACGATACAAATACGATACAAATTGGATACAAATACGATACAAATACGATACAAAAACGATACAAATACGATACAAATACTATACAAATTGGATACAAATACGATACAAATACGATACAAATTGGATACAAATACGATACAAATACGATACAAATTGGATACAAATACGATACAAATACGATACAAATACGATACAAATACGATACAAATACGATACAAATACGATACAAATACGATACAAATACGATACAAATACGATACAAATACGATACAAATTGGATACAAATACTATACAAATTGGATACAAATACGATACAAATACGATACAAATTGGATACAAATACGCTACAAACACGATACAAATAAGATACAAATACGATACAAATACGATAATAAAAATAATATTTGTAATCTTTGACTAATAAAATAGTGTCACGAAATGCTAATCCAACTAACTTGACCTACAGTTTCATTCAAATTACACTAGCTGACCTAGCCGGGTTGTCAAAATATGTATAGCCTATAGACCTCAGGAATAGTTTAACTTACTATCAGTGAAAGAATTTTCAAAATCGGTTAAGTAGTTCCATAGATTACCCATCACAAACTCACCCCGTTACTAACATAAAAAAAGATTTATAAAAATCACTGTAACCCGTATCTAATTATTTATTAAAAAAAAAAAAAAAACTTTTTTTAGGTTGTAGTCATTCGTATTTAATACCATTATTTGTATAGATGATGATTGATTGATTTGTTTCACTTGTAGGAGATTATATATTTTTTTTTAATATTTAAACTTAATGTTAAAAACAGTTGTTAAAAAAGCTGTTATTAGCAATTCGTTATTGAAGTAACTAATTGGTTAACTGAGCCCACACATGGACAATTGGACAATCATTCATCAATCATTTTACTTCTATCAAGGAATTTAATTACCCATATTCTTTTCTACTGTCAGATCATTGTCTGTGGCATACCCGGAACAAATATCTGTAGACCATGCAAACATTTGTCCCGGAAATCGAACCCGTTTGATAGTACAAATACAATGCAAATACAATGCAAATACGATGCAAATACGATGCAAATACGATGCAAATACGATGCAAATACGATGCAAATACGATGCAAATACGATGCAAGTACGATGCAAATACGATACAAATACGATACAAATACGATACAAATACGCTACAAATACGATGCAAATACGATACAAATACGATACAAATATGATACAAATACGATACAAATACGATACAAATACGATACAAATACGATACAAATACGCTACAAATACGATACAAATACGCTACAAATACGATACAAATACGATACAAATACGATACAAATACGATGCAAATACGATACAAATACGATACAAATAACAAATACGATACAAATACGATACAAATACGATACAAATACGAAACAAATACGATACAAATACAATACAAATACGATACAAATACGATACAAATACGATACAAATACGATACAAATTGGATACAAATACTATACAAATTGGATACAAATACGATACAAATACGATACAAATACGATACAAATACGATACAAATACGATACAAATTGGATACAAATACGATACAAATACGATACAAATACGATACAAATACGATACAAATACGATACAAATACGATACAAATACGATACAAATACGATACAAATACGATACAAATACGATACAAATACGATACAAATACGATGCAAATACGATACAAATACGATACAAATACGATACAAATACGATACAAATACGATACAAATACGATACAAATTGGATACAAATACGATACAAATTGGATACAAATACGATACAAATACGATACAAATTGGATACAAATACGATACAAGTTGGATACAAATACGATACAAATACGATACAAATACGATACAAATACGATACAAATTGGATACAAATACGATACAAATACGATACAAATACGATACAAATACGATGCAAATACGATACAAATACGATACAAATACGATACAAATACGATACAAATTGGATACAAATACGATACAAATACGATACAAATACGATACAAATACGATACAAATACGATACAAATACGATACAAATTGGATACAAATACGATACAAATATGATACAAATACGATACAAATTGGATACAAATACGATACAAATTGGATACAAATACGATACAAATACGATACAAATACGATACAAATACGATACAAATACGATACAAATTGGATACAAATACGATACAAATACGATACAAATACGATACAAATACGATACAAATACGATACAAATACGATGCAAATACGTTACAAATACGATACAAATACGATACAAATACGATACAAAAACGATACAAATTGGATACAAATACGATACAAATTGGATACAAATACGATACAAATACGATACAAATACGATACAAATACGATACAAATTGGATACAAAAACGATACAAATTGGATACAAATACGATACAAATACGATACAAATTGGATACAAAAACGATACAAATTGGATACAAATACGATACAAATACGATACAAATACGATACAAATACGATACAAATACGATACAAATACGATACAAATACGATACAAATACGATGCAAATACGATACAAATACGATACAAATACGATACAAATACGATACAAATTGGATACAAATACGATACAAATACGATACAAATACGATACAAATACGATACAAATACGATACAAATACGATACAAATACGATACAAATTGGATACAAATACGATACAAATTGGATACAAATACGATACAAATTGGATACAAATACTATACAAATACGATACAAATACGATACAAATTGGATACAAATACGATACAAATTGGATACAAATACGATACAAATACGATACAAATACGATACAAATACGATACAAATACGATACAAATACGATACAAATACGATACAAATACGATACAAATACGATACAAATACGATACAAATACGATACAAATTGGATACAAATACGATACAAATTGGATACAAAAACGATACAAATACGATACAAATACGATACAAATTGGATACAAATACGATACAAATTGGATACAAATACGATACAAATACGATACAAATACAATACAAATACGATACAAATACAATACAAATACGATACAAATACAATACAAATACAATACAAATACAATACAAATACGATACAAATACGATACAAATACGATACAAATACGATGCAAATACGATGCAAATACGATGCAAGTACGATGCAAATACGATACAAATACGATACAAATACGATACAAATACGATACAAATACGATACAAATACGATACAAATACGATACAAATACGCTACAAATACGATACAAATACGATACAAATACGATACAAATACGATACAAATACGATACAAATACGATACAAATACGATACAAATACGATACAAATACGATACAAATTGGATACAAATACTATACAAATTGGATACAAATACGATACAAATACGATACAAATACGATACAAATACGATACAAATACGATACAAATTGGATACAAATACGATACAAATACGATACAAATACGATACAAATACGATACAAATACGATACAAATACGATACAAATACGATACAAATACGATACAAATACGATACAAATACGATGCAAATACGATACAAATACGATACAAATACGATACAAATACGATACAAATACGATACAAATACGATACAAATTGGATACAAATACGATACAAATTGGATACAAATACGATACAAATACGATACAAATACGATACAAATACGATACAAATTGGATACAAATACGATACAAATTGGATACAAATACGATACAAATACGATACAAATTGGATACAAATACGATACAAGTTGGATACAAATACGATACAAATACGATACAAATACGATACAAATACGATACAAATACGATACAAATACGATACAAATACGATACAAATACGATGCAAATACGATACAAATACGATACAAATACGATACAAATACGATACAAATTGGATACAAATACGATACAAATACGATACAAATACGATACAAATACGATACAAATACGATACAAATACGATACAAATTGGATACAAATACGATACAAATACGATACAAATACGATACAAATTGGATACAAATACGATACAAATTGGATACAAATACGATACAAATACGATACAAATACGATACAAATACGATACAAATACGATACAAATACGATACAAATACGATACAAATTGGATACAAATACGATACAAATACGATACAAATACGATACAAATACGATACAAATACGATACAAATACGATACAAATACGATACAAATACGATGCAAATACGATACAAATACGATACAAATACGATACAAATACGATACAAAAACGATACAAATTGGATACAAATACGATACAAATTGGATACAAATACGATACAAATACGATACAAATACGATACAAATTGGATACAAAAACGATACAAATTGGATACAAATACGATACAAATACGATACAAATTGGATACAAAAACGATACAAATTGGATACAAATACGATACAAATACGATACAAATACGATACAAATACGATACAAATACGATACAAATACGATACAAATACGATACAAATACGATACAAATACGATGCAAATACGATACAAATACGATACAAATACGATACAAATACGATACAAATTGGATACAAATACGATACAAATACGATACAAATACGATACAAATACGATACAAATACGATACAAATACGATACAAATTGGATACAAATACGATACAAATTGGATACAAATACGATACAAATTGGATACAAATACTATACAAATACGATACAAATACGATATAAATTGGATACAAATACGATACAAATTGGATACAAATACGATACAAATACGATACAAATACGATACAAATACGATACAAATACGATACAAATACGATACAAATACGATACAAATACGATACAAATACGATACAAATACGATACAAATACGATACAAATACGATAAAAATTGGATACAAATACGATACAAATTGGATACAAAAACGATACAAATACGATACAAATTGGATACAAATACGATACAAATTGGATACAAATACGATACAAATACGATACAAATACAATACAAATACGATACAAATACAATACAAATACGATACAAATACAATACAAATACAATACAAATACAATACAAATACAATACATATACGATACAAATACGATACAAATTGGATACAAATACTATACAAATACGATACAAATACGATACAAATTGGATACAAATACGATACAAATTGGATACAAATACGATACAAATACGATACAAATACGATACAAATACGATACAAATACGATACAAATACGATACAAATACGATACAAATACGATACAAATACGATACAAATACGATACAAATACGATACAAATACGATACAAATTGGATACAAATACGATACAAATTGGATACAAAAACGATACAAATACGATACAAATACGATACAAATTGGATACAAATACGATATAAATTGGATACAAATACGATACAAATACGATACAAATACAATACAAATACGATACAAATACAATACAAATACGATACAAATACAATACAAATACAATACAAATACAATACAAATACAATACAAATACGATACAAATACGATACAAATACGATACAAATACGATGCAAATACGATGCAAATACGATGCAAGTACGATGCAAATACGATACAAATACGATACAAATACGATACAAATACGATACAAATACCATACAAATACGATACAAATACGATACAAATACGCTACAAATACGATACAAATACGATACAAATACGATACAAATACGATACAAATACGATACAAATACGATACAAATACGATACAAATACGATACAAATACGATACAAATTGGATACAAATACTATACAAATTGGATACAAATACGATACAAATTGGATACAAATACGCTACAAACACGATACAAATAAGATACAAATACGATACAAATACGATAATAAAAATAATATTTGTAATCTTTGACTAATAAAATAGTGTCACGAAATGCTAATCCAACTAACTTGACCTACAGTTTCATTCAAATTACACTAGCTGACCTAGCCAGGTTGTCAAAATATGTATAGCCTATAGACCTCAGGAATAGTTTAACTTACTATCAGTGAAAGAATTTTCAAAATCGGTTAAGTAGTTCCATAGATTACCCATCACAAACTCACCCCGTTACTAACATAAAAAAAGATTTATAAAAATCACTGTAACCCGTATCTAATTATTTATTAAAAAAAAAAAAAAAAACTTTTTTTAAGTTGTAGTCATTCGTATTTAATACCATTATTTGTATAGATGATGATTGATTGATTTGTTTTACTTGTAGGAGATTATATATTTTTTTTTAATATTTAAACTTAATGTTAAAAACAGTTGTTAAAAAAGCTGTTATTAGCAATTCGTTATTGAAGTAACTAATTGGTTAACTGAGCCCACACATGGACAATTGGACAATCATTCATCAATCATTTTACTTCTATCAAGGAATTTAATTACCCATATTCTTTTCTACTGTCAGATCATTGTCTGTGGCATACCCGGAACAAATATCTGTAGACCATGCAAACATTTGTCCCGGAAATCGAACCCGTTTGATAGTACAAATACAATGCAAATACAATGCAAATACGATGCAAATACGATGCAAATACGATGCAAATACGATGCAAATACGATGCAAATACGATGCAAATACGATGCAAATACGATGCAAATACGATGCAAGTACGATGCAAATACGATACAATTACGATACAAATACGATACAAATACGCTACAAATGCGATGCAAATACGATACAAATACGATACAAATATGATACAAATACGATACAAATACGATACATATACGATACAAATACGCTACAAATACGATACAAATACGCTACAAATACGATACAAATACGATACAAATACGATACAAATACGATGCAAATACGATACAAATAACAAATACGATACAAATACGATACAAATACGATACAAATACGAAACAAATACGATACAAATACAATACAAATACGATACAAATACAATACAAATACGATACAAATACAATACAAATACAATACAAATACAATACAAATACAATACAAATACGATACAAATACGATACAAATTGGATACAAATACTATACAAATTGGATACAAATACGATACAAATACGATACAAATTGGATACAAATACGATACAAATACGATACAAATACGATACAAATACGATACAAATACGATACAAATACGATACAAATACGATACAAATACGATACAAATACGATACAAATACGATACAAATACGATACAAATACGATACAAATACGATACAAATACGATGCAAATACGATACAAATACGATACAAATACGATACAAATACGATACAAATACGATACAAATACGATACAAATTGGATACAAATACGATACAAATTGGATACAAATACGATACAAATACGATACAAATTGGATACAAATACGATACAAGTTGGATACAAATACGATACAAATACGATACAAATACGATACAAATACGATACAAATACGATACAAATACGATACAAATACGATACAAATTGGATACAAATACGATACAAATACGATACAAATACGATACAAATACGATACAAATACGATACAAATACGATGCAAATACGATACAAATACGATACAAATACGATACAAATTGGATACAAATACGATACAAATACGATACAAATACGATACAAATACGATACAAATACAATACAAATACGATACAAATACGATACAAATTGGATACAAAAACGATACAAATTGGATACAAATACGATACAAATACGATACAAATACGATACAAATACGATACAAATACGATACAAATACGATACAAATACGATACAAATACGATGCAAATACGATACAAATACGATACAAATACGATACAAATACGATACAAATTGGATACAAATACGATACAAATACGATACAAATACGATACAAATACGATACAAATTGGATACAAAAACGATACAAATTGGATACAAATACGATACAAATACGATACAAATACGATACAAATACGATACAAATACGATACAAATACGATACAAATACGATACAAATACGATACAAATACGATGCAAATACGATACAAATACGATACAAATACGATACAAATACGATACAAATTGGATACAAATACGATACAAATACGATACAAATACGATACAAATACGATACAAATACGATACAAATACGATACAAATTGGATACAAATACGATACAAATTGGATACAAATACGATACAAATTGGATACAAATACTATACAAATACGATACAAATACGATACAAATTGGATACAAATACGATACAAATTGGATACAAATACGATACAAATACGATACAAATACGATACAAATACGATACAAATACGATACAAATACGATACAAATACGATACAAATACGATACAAATACGATACAAATACGATACAAATACGATACAAATACGATACAAATTGGATACAAATACGATACAAATTGGATACAAAAACGATACAAATACGATACAAATACGATACAAATTGGATACAAATACGATATAAATTGGATACAAATACGATACAAATACGATACAAATACAATACAAATACGATACAAATACAATACAAATACGATACAAATACAATACAAATACAATACAAATACAATACAAATACAATACAAATACGATACAAATACGATACAAATACGATACAAATACGATGCAAATACGATGCAAATACGATGCAAGTACGATGCAAATACGATACAAATACGATACAAATACGATACAAATACGATACAAATACCATACAAATACGATACAAATACGATACAAATACGCTACAAATACGATACAAATAGGATACAAATACGATACAAATACGATACAAATACGATACAAATACGATACAAATACGATACAAATACGATACAAATTGGATACAAATACTATACAAATTGGATACAAATACGATACAAATACGATACAAATTGGATACAAATACGCTACAAACACGATACAAATAAGATACAAATACGATACAAATACGATAATAAAAATAATATTTGTAATCTTTGACTAATAAAATAGTGTCACGAAATGCTAATCCAACTAACTTGACCTACAGTTTCATTCAAATTACACTAGCTGACCTAGCCAGGTTGTCAAAATATGTATAGCCTATAGACCTCAGGAATAGTTTAACTTACTATCAGTGAAAGAATTTTCAAAATCGGTTAAGTAGTTCCATAGATTACCCATCACAAACTCACCCCGTTACTAACATAAAAAAAGATTTATAAAAATCACTGTAACCCGTATCTAATTATTTATTAAAAAAAAAAAAAAAAACTTTTTTTAAGTTGTAGTCATTCGTATTTAATACCATTATTTGTATAGATGATGATTGATTGATTTGTTTTACTTGTAGGAGATTATATATTTTTTTTTAATATTTAAACTTAATGTTAAAAACAGTTGTTAAAAAAGCTGTTATTAGCAATTCGTTATTGAAGTAACTAATTGGTTAACTGAGCCCACACATGGACAATTGGACAATCATTCATCAATCATTTTACTTCTATCAAGGAATTTAATTACCCATATTCTTTTCTACTGTCAGATCATTGTCTGTGGCATACCCGGAACAAATATCTGTAGACCATGCAAACATTTGTCCCGGCAATCGAACCCGTTTGATACTACAAATACAATGCAAATACAATGCAAATACGATGCAAATACGATGCAAATACGATGCAAATACGATGCAAATACGATGCAAATACGATGCAAATACGATGCAAATACGATGCAAATACGATGCAAGTACGATGCAAATACGATACAAATACGATACAAATACGATACAAATACGATACAAATACGATACAAATACGCTACAAATGCGATGCAAATACGATACAAATACGATACAAATATGATACAAATACGATACAAATACGATACAAATACGATACAAATACGCTACAAATACGATACAAATACGCTACAAATACGATACAAATACGATACAAATACGATACAAATACGATGCAAATACGATACAAATAACAAATACGATACAAATACGATACAAATACGATACAAATACGAAACAAATACGATACAAATACAATACAAATACGATACAAATACAATACAAATACGATACAAATACAATACAAATACAATACAAATACAATACAAATACAATACAAATACGATACAAATACGATACAAATTGGATACAAATACTATACAAATTGGATACAAAAACGATACAAATACGATACAAATTGGATACAAATACGATACAAATACGATACAAATACGATACAAATACGATACAAATACGATACAAATACGATACAAATACGATACAAATACGATACAAATACGATACAAATACGATACAAATACGATACAAATACGATACAAATACGATGCAAATACGATACAAATACGATACAAATACGATACAAATACGATCGATACAAATACGATACAAATACGATACAAATACGATACAAATACGATACAAATACGATGCACATACGATACAAATACGATACAAATACGATACAAATACGATACAAATACGATACAAATACGATACAAATACGATACAAATACGATACAAATACGATGCAAATACGATACAAATACGATACAAATACGATACAAATACGATCGATACAAATACGATACAAATACGATACAAATACGATACAAATACGATACAAATACGATACAAATACGATGCAAATACGATACAAATACGATACAAATACGATACGGATACAAATACGATACAAATACGATACAAATACGATACAAATACGATACAAATACGATACAAATACGATACAAATACGCTACAAATACGATACAAATACGATGCAAATACGATACAAATACGATGCAAATACGATACAAATACGATACAAATACGATACAAATTGGATACAAATACGATACAAATTGGATACAAATACGATACAAATACGATACAAATTGGATACAAATACGATACAAGTTGGATACAAATACGATACAAATACGATACAAATACGATACAAATACGATACAAATACGATACAAATACGATACAAATACGATACAAATTGGATACAAATACGATACAAATACGATACAAATACGATACAAATACGATACAAATACGATACAAATACGATGCAAATACGATACAAATACGATACAAATACGATACAAATACGATACAAATTGGATACAAATACGATACAAATACGATACAAATACGATACAAATACGATACAAATACAATACAAATACGATACAAATTGGATACAAATACGATACAAATACGATACAAATACGATACAAATTGGATACAAATACGATACAAATTGGATACAAATACGATACAAATACGATACAAATACGATACAAATACGATACAAATTGGATACAAATACGATACAAATACGATACAAATACGATACAAATACGATACAAATACGATACAAATACGATACAAATACGATACAAATACGATGCAAATACGATACAAATACGATACAAATACGATACAAATACGATACAAAAACGATACAAATTGGATACAAATACGATACAAATTGGATACAAATACGATACAAATACGATACAAATACGATACAAATACGATACAAATTGGATACAAATACGATACAAATTGGATACAAATACGATACAAATACGATACAAATACGATACAAATACGATACAAATACGATACAAATACGATACAAATACGATACAAATACGATACAAATTGGATACAAATACGATACAAATTGGATACAAATACGATACAAATACGATACAATTACGATACAAATACGATACAAATACGATACAAATTGGATACAAAAACGATACAAATTGGATACAAATACGATACAAATACGATACAAATACGATACAAATACGATACAAATACGATACAAATACGATACAAATACGATACAAATACGATACAAATACGATACAAATTGGATACAAATACGATACAAATTGGATACAAATACGATACAAATACGATACAAATACGATACAAATTGGATACAAATACGATACAAATTGGATACAAATACGATACAAATACGATACAAATACAATACAAATACGATACAAATACAATACAAATACGATACAAATACAATACAAATACAATACAAATACAATACAAATACAATACAAATACGATACAAATACGATACAAATACGATACAAATACGATGCAAATACGATGCAAATACGATGCAAGTACGATGCAAATACGATACAAATACGATACAAATACGATACAAATACGATACAAATACGATACAAATACGATACAAATACGATACAAATACGCTACAAATACGATGCAAATACGATACAAATACGGTACAAATACGATACAAATACGATACAAATACGCTACAAATACGATACAAATACGCTACAAATACGATACAAATACGATAAAAATACGATACAAATACGATACAAATACGATACAAATACGAAACAAATACGATACAAATACAATACAAATACGATACAAATACAATACAAATACGATACAAATACAATACAAATACAATACAAATACAATACAAATACAATACAAATACGATACAAATACGATACAAATACGATACAAATACGCTACAAATAACGATACAAATACGATACAAATACGATACAAATACGATACAAATACGATGCAAATACGATACAAATACGATACAAATACGATACAAATACGATACAAATACGATACAAATACGATACAAATACGATACAAATACGATACAAATACGATACAAATTGGATACAAATACGATACAAATTGGATACAAATACGATACAAATACGATACAAATTGGATACAAATACGATACAAATACGATACAAATACGATACAAATACGATACAAATACGATACAAATTGGATACAAATACTATACAAATTGGATACAAATACGATACAAATACGATACAAATTGGATACAAATACGATACAAATACGATACAAATACGATACAAATACGATACAAATACGATTCAAATACGATACAAATACTATACAAATTGGATACAAATACGATACAAATACGATACAAATTGGATACAAATACGATACAAATACGATACAAATTGGATACAAATACGATACAAATTGGATACGAATACGATACAAATACGATACAAATACGATACAAATACGATACAAATACGATACAAATACGATACAAATACGATACAAATACGATACAAATACGATGCAAATACGATACAAATACGATACAAATACGATACAAATACGATACAAATACGATACAAATACGATACAAATACGCTACAAATACGATACAAATACGCTACAAATACGATACAAATTGGATACAAATACGATACAAATTGGATACAAATACGATACAAATACGATACAAATACGATACAAATTGGATACAAATACGATACAAATACGATACAAATTGGATACAAATACGATACAAGTTGGATACAAATACGATACAAATACGCTACAAACACGATACAAATAAGATACAAATACGATACAAATACGATAATAAAAATAATATTTGTAATCTTTGACTAATAAAATATTGTCACGAAATGCTAATCCAACTAACTTGACCTACAGTTTCATTCAAATTACACTAGCTGACCTAGCTGGGTTGTCAAAATATGTATAGCCTATAGACCTCAGGAATAGTTTAACTTACTATCAGTGAAAGAATTTTCAAAATCGGTTAAGTAGTTCCATAGATTACCCATCACAAACTCACCCCGTTACTAACATAAAAAAAGATTTATAAAAATCACTGTGACCCGTATCTAATTATTTAGTAAAAAAAAAAAAAAAAACTTTTTTTTAAGTTGTAGTCATTCGTATTTAATACCATTATTTGTATAGATGATGATTGATTGATTTGTTTTACTTGTAGGAGATTATATATATTTTTTTAATATTTAAACTTAATGTTAAAAACAGTTGTTAAAAAAGCTGTAATTAGCAATTCGTTATTGAAGTAACTAATTGGTTAACTGAGCCCACACATGGACAATTGGACAATCATTCATCAATCATTTTACTTCTATCAAGGAATTTAATTACCCATATTCTTTTCTACTGTCAGATCATTGTCTGTGGCATACCCGGAACAAATATCTGTAGACCATGCAAACATTTGTCCCGGAAATCGAACCCGTTTGATAGTACAAATACAATGCAAATACAATGCAAAAACGATGCAAATACGATGCAAATACGATGCAAATACGATGTAAATACGATGCAAGTACGATGCAAATACGATACAAATACGATACAAATACGATACAAATACGATACAAATACGCTACAAATACGATGCAAATACGATACAAACACGATACAAATATGATACAAATACGATACAAATACGATACAAATACGATACAAATACGATACAAATACGCTACAAATACGATACAAATACGCTACAAATACGATACAAATACGATACAAATACGATACAAATACGATACAAATACGATGCAAATACGATACAAATACGATACAAATAACAAATACGATACAAATACGATACAAATACGATACAAATACGATACAAATACAATACAAATACGATACAAATACAATACAAATACGATACAAATACAATACAAATACAATACAAATACAATACAAATACAATACAAATACAATACAAATACGATACAAATACGATACAAATACGATACAAATACGCTACAAATAACGATACAAATACGATACAAATTGGATACAAATACGATACAAATTGGATACAAATACGATACAAATACGATACAAATACGATACAAATTGGATACAAATACGATACAAATACGATACAAATTGGATACAAATACGATACAAGTTGGATACAAATACGATACAAATACGATACAAATACGATACAAATACGATACAAATACGATACAAATTGGATACAAATACGATACAAATTGGATACAAATACGATACAAATACGATACAAATACGATACAAATACGATACAAATACGATACAAATACGATACAAATACGATACAAATACGATACAAATTGGATACAAATACGATACAAATTGGATACAAATACGATACAAATTGGATACAAATACGATACAAAAACGATACAAATACGATACAAATACGATACAAATACGATACAAATACGATACAAATACGTTGCAAATACGATACAAATACGATACAAATACGATACAAATACGATACAAATACGATACAAATACGATACAAATACGATACAAATACGATACAAATACGATACAAATACGATACAAATACGATACAAATACGATACAAATACGATACAAATACGATACAAATACGATGCATATACGATACAAATACGATACAAATACGATACAAATACGATACAAATACGATACAAATACGATACAAATACGATACAAATTGGATACAAATACGATACAAATTGGATACAAATACGATACAAATTGGATACAAATACGATACAAATACGATACAAATACGATACAAATACGATACAAATTGGATACAAATACGATACAAATACGATACAAATACGATACAAATACGATACAAATACGATACAAATTGGATACAAATACGATACAAATACGATACAAATACGATACAAATACGATACAAATACGATACAAATACGATACAAATACGATACAAATACGATACAAATACGATGCAAATACGATACAAATACGATACAAATACGATGCAAATACGATACAAATACGATACAAATACGATACAAATACGATACAAATACGATACAAATACGATACAAATACGATACAAATACGATACAAATACGATACAAATACGATACAAATTGGATACAAATACGATACAAATACGATACAAATACGATACAAATACGATACAAATACGATACAAATACGATACAAATACGATACAAATAAGATACAAATACGATACAAATACGATACAAATACGATACAAATACGATACAAATACGATACAAATACGAATCAAATTGGATACAAATACGATACCAATTGGATACAAATACGATACAAATTGGATACAAATACGATACAAATACGATACAAATACGATACAAATACGATACAAATACGATACAAATACGATACAAATACGATACAAATACGAAACTAATACGATACAAATACAATACAAATACGTTACAAATACGACACAAATACGATACAAATACGATGCAAATACGATACAAATACGATACAAATACGATACAAATACGATACAAATACGATACAAATACGATAAAAATACGATACAAATACTATACAAATTGGATACAAATACGATACAAATACGATACAAATACGATACAAATACGATACAAATTGGATACAAATACGATACAAATACGATACAAATACGATACAAATACGATACAAATACGATACAAATACGATACAAATTGGATACAAATACGATACAAATTGGATACAAATACGATACAAATACGATACAATTACGATACAAATACGATACAAATACGATACAAATTGGATACAAAAACGATACAAATTGGATACAAATACGATACAAATACGATACAAATACGATACAAATACGATACAAATACGATACAAATACGATACAAATACGATACAAATACGATACAAATACGATACAAATTGGATACAAATACGATACAAATTGGATACAAATACGATACAAATACGATACAAATACGATACAAATTGGATACAAATACGATACAAATTGGATACAAATACGATACAAATACGATACAAATACAATACAAATACGATACAAATACAATACAAATACGATACAAATACAATACAAATACAATACAAATACAATACAAATACAATACAAATACGATACAAATACGATACAAATACGATACAAATACGATGCAAATACGATGCAAATACGATGCAAGTACGATGCAAATACGATACAAATACGATACAAATACGATACAAATACGATACAAATACGATACAAATACGATACAAATACGATACAAATACGCTACAAATACGATGCAAATACGATACAAATACGGTACAAATACGATACAAATACGATACAAATACGCTACAAATACGATACAAATACGCTACAAATACGATACAAATACGATAAAAATACGATACAAATACGATACAAATACGATACAAATACGAAACAAATACGATACAAATACAATACAAATACGATACAAATACAATACAAATACGATACAAATACAATACAAATACAATACAAATACAATACAAATACAATACAAATACGATACAAATACGATACAAATACGATACAAATACGCTACAAATAACGATACAAATACGATACAAATACGATACAAATACGATACAAATACGATGCAAATACGATACAAATACGATACAAATACGATACAAATACGATACAAATACGATACAAATACGATACAAATACGATACAAATACGATACAAATACGATACAAATTGGATACAAATACGATACAAATTGGATACAAATACGATACAAATACGATACAAATTGGATACAAATACGATACAAATACGATACAAATACGATACAAATACGATACAAATACGATACAAATTGGATACAAATACTATACAAATTGGATACAAATACGATACAAATACGATACAAATTGGATACAAATACGATACAAATACGATACAAATACGATACAAATACGATACAAATACGATTCAAATACGATACAAATACTATACAAATTGGATACAAATACGATACAAATACGATACAAATTGGATACAAATACGATACAAATACGATACAAATTGGATACAAATACGATACAAATTGGATACGAATACGATACAAATACGATACAAATACGATACAAATACGATACAAATACGATACAAATACGATACAAATACGATACAAATACGATACAAATACGATGCAAATACGATACAAATACGATACAAATACGATACAAATACGATACAAATACGATACAAATACGATACAAATACGCTACAAATACGATACAAATACGCTACAAATACGATACAAATTGGATACAAATACGATACAAATTGGATACAAATACGATACAAATACGATACAAATACGATACAAATTGGATACAAATACGATACAAATACGATACAAATTGGATACAAATACGATACAAGTTGGATACAAATACGATACAAATACGCTACAAACACGATACAAATAAGATACAAATACGATACAAATACGATAATAAAAATAATATTTGTAATCTTTGACTAATAAAATATTGTCACGAAATGCTAATCCAACTAACTTGACCTACAGTTTCATTCAAATTACACTAGCTGACCTAGCTGGGTTGTCAAAATATGTATAGCCTATAGACCTCAGGAATAGTTTAACTTACTATCAGTGAAAGAATTTTCAAAATCGGTTAAGTAGTTCCATAGATTACCCATCACAAACTCACCCCGTTACTAACATAAAAAAAGATTTATAAAAATCACTGTGACCCGTATCTAATTATTTAGTAAAAAAAAAAAAAAAAACTTTTTTTTAAGTTGTAGTCATTCGTATTTAATACCATTATTTGTATAGATGATGATTGATTGATTTGTTTTACTTGTAGGAGATTATATATATTTTTTTAATATTTAAACTTAATGTTAAAAACAGTTGTTAAAAAAGCTGTAATTAGCAATTCGTTATTGAAGTAACTAATTGGTTAACTGAGCCCACACATGGACAATTGGACAATCATTCATCAATCATTTTACTTCTATCAAGGAATTTAATTACCCATATTCTTTTCTACTGTCAGATCATTGTCTGTGGCATACCCGGAACAAATATCTGTAGACCATGCAAACATTTGTCCCGGAAATCGAACCCGTTTGATAGTACAAATACAATGCAAATACAATGCAAAAACGATGCAAATACGATGCAAATACGATGCAAATACGATGTAAATACGATGCAAGTACGATGCAAATACGATACAAATACGATACAAATACGATACAAATACGATACAAATACGCTACAAATACGATGCAAATACGATACAAACACGATACAAATATGATACAAATACGATACAAATACGATACAAATACGATACAAATACGATACAAATACGCTACAAATACGATACAAATACGCTACAAATACGATACAAATACGATACAAATACGATACAAATACGATACAAATACGATGCAAATACGATACAAATACGATACAAATAACAAATACGATACAAATACGATACAAATACGATACAAATACGATACAAATACAATACAAATACGATACAAATACAATACAAATACGATACAAATACAATACAAATACAATACAAATACAATACAAATACAATACAAATACAATACAAATACGATACAAATACGATACAAATACGATACAAATACGCTACAAATAACGATACAAATACGATACAAATTGGATACAAATACGATACAAATTGGATACAAATACGATACAAATACGATACAAATACGATACAAATTGGATACAAATACGATACAAATACGATACAAATTGGATACAAATACGATACAAGTTGGATACAAATACGATACAAATACGATACAAATACGATACAAATACGATACAAATACGATACAAATTGGATACAAATACGATACAAATTGGATACAAATACGATACAAATACGATACAAATACGATACAAATACGATACAAATACGATACAAATACGATACAAATACGATACAAATACGATACAAATTGGATACAAATACGATACAAATTGGATACAAATACGATACAAATTGGATACAAATACGATACAAAAACGATACAAATACGATACAAATACGATACAAATACGATACAAATACGATACAAATACGTTGCAAATACGATACAAATACGATACAAATACGATACAAATACGATACAAATACGATACAAATACGATACAAATACGATACAAATACGATACAAATACGATACAAATACGATACAAATACGATACAAATACGATACAAATACGATACAAATACGATACAAATACGATGCATATACGATACAAATACGATACAAATACGATACAAATACGATACAAATACGATACAAATACGATACAAATACGATACAAATTGGATACAAATACGATACAAATTGGATACAAATACGATACAAATTGGATACAAATACGATACAAATACGATACAAATACGATACAAATACGATACAAATTGGATACAAATACGATACAAATACGATACAAATACGATACAAATACGATACAAATACGATACAAATTGGATACAAATACGATACAAATACGATACAAATACGATACAAATACGATACAAATACGATACAAATACGATACAAATACGATACAAATACGATACAAATACGATGCAAATACGATACAAATACGATACAAATACGATGCAAATACGATACAAATACGATACAAATACGATACAAATACGATACAAATACGATACAAATACGATACAAATACGATACAAATACGATACAAATACGATACAAATACGATACAAATTGGATACAAATACGATACAAATACGATACAAATACGATACAAATACGATACAAATACGATACAAATACGATACAAATACGATACAAATAAGATACAAATACGATACAAATACGATACAAATACGATACAAATACGATACAAATACGATACAAATACGAATCAAATTGGATACAAATACGATACCAATTGGATACAAATACGATACAAATTGGATACAAATACGATACAAATACGATACAAATACGATACAAATACGATACAAATACGATACAAATACGATACAAATACGATACAAATACGATACAAATACGAAACTAATACGATACAAATACAATACAAATACGTTACAAATACGACACAAATACGATACAAATACGATGCAAATACGATACAAATACGATACAAATACGATACAAATACGATACAAATACGATACAAATACGATAAAAATACGATACAAATACTATACAAATTGGATACAAATACGATACAAATACGATACAAATACGATACAAATACGATACAAATTGGATACAAATACGATACAAATACGATACAAATACGATACAAATACGATACAAATACGATACAAATACGATACAAATACGATGCAAATACGATACAAATACGATACAAATACGATACAAATACGATACAAATTGGATACAAATACGATACAAATACGATACAAATACGATACAAATACGATACAAATACGATACAAATACGATACAAATTGGATACAAATACGATACAAATACGATACAAATACGATACAAATTGGATACAAATACGATACAAATTGGATACAAATACGATACAAATACGATACAAATACGATACAAATACGATACAAATACGATACAAATACGATACAAATACGATACAAATACGATGCAAATACGATACAAATACGATACAAATACGATACAAATACGATACAAATACGATACAAATACGATACAAATAAGATACAAATACGATACAAATACGATACAAATACGATACAAATACGATACAAATACGATACAAATTGGATACAAATACGATACAAATACGATACAAATACGATACAAATACGATACAAATACGATACAAATACGATACAAATACGATACAAATACGATACAAATACGATACAAATACGATACAAATACGATACAAATACGATACAAATACGATACAAATACGATACAAATATGATACAAATACGATACAAATACGATACAAATACGATACAAATACGATACAAATACGATACAAATACGATACAAATACGATACAAATTGGATACAAATACGATACAAATACGATACAAGTTGGATACAAATACGATACAAATTGGATACAAATACGATACAAATACGATACAAATACGATACAAATACGATACAAATACGATACAAATACGATACGAATACGATACAAATACGATACAAATACGATACAAATACGATACAAATACGATACAAATACGATACAAATTGGATACAAATACGATACAAATTGGATACAAATACGATACAAATACGATACAAATACGATACAAATTGGATACAAATACGATACAAATTTGATACAAATACGATACAAATACGATACAAATACGATACAAATACGATACAAATACGATACAAATACGATACAAATACGATACAAATACGATACAAATTGGATACAAATACGATACAAATACGATACAAATACGATACAAAGACGATACAAATACGATACAAATACGATACAAATACGATACAAATACGATAAAAATACGATACAAATACGAAACAAAAACGATACAAATACAATACAAATACGTTACAAATACGATACAAATACGATACAAATACGATGCAAATACGATACAAATACGATACAAATACGATACAAATACGATACAAATACGATACAAATACGATACAAATTGGATACAAATACGATACAAATTGGATACAAATACGATACAAATTGGATACAAATACGATACAAATTGGATACAAATACGATACAAATACGATACAAATACGATACAAATACGATACAAATACGATACAAATACGATACAAATACGATACAAATACGATACAAAAACGATACAAATACGATACAAATACGATACAAATACGATACAAATTGGATACAAATACTATACAAATTGGATACAAATACGATACAAATACGATACAAATTGGATACAAATACGATACAAATTGGATACAAATACGATACAAATACGATACAAATACGATACAAATACGATACAAATACGATACAAATTGGATACAAATACGATACAAATACGATACAAATACGATACAAATTGGATACAAATACGATACAAATACGATACAAATTGGATACAAATACGATACAAATACGATACAAATACGATACAAATACGATACAAATTGGATACAAATACGATACAAATACGATACAAATACGATACAAATTGGATACAAATACGATACAAATTGGATACAAAGACGATACAAATACGATACAAATACGATACAAATTGGATACAAATACGATACAAATTGGATACAAATACGATACAAATACGATACAAATACGATACAAATACGATACAAATATGATACAAATACGATACAAATACGATACAAATTGGATACAAATACGATACAAATACGATACAAATACGATACAAATACGATACAAATACGATACAAATACGATACAAATACGATGCAAATACGATACAAATTGGATACAAATACGATACAAATTGGATACAAAGACGATACAAATACGATACAAATTGGATACAAATACGATACAAATTGGATACAAAGACGATACAAATACGATACAAATACGATATAAATTGGATACAAATACGATACAAATACGATACAAATACGATACAAATTGGATACAAATACGATACAAATACGATACAAATTGATACAAATACGATACAAATTGGATACAAATTGGATACAAATACGATACAAATTGGATACAAATACGATACAAATTGGATACAAATACGATACAAATACGATACAAATACGATACAAATACGATACAAATATGATACAAATACGATACAAATACGATACAAATACGATACAAATTGGATACAAATACGATACAAATACGCTACAAATACGATACAAATTGGATACAAATACGATACAAATTGGATACAAATACGATACAAATACGATACAAATACGATACAAGTTGGATACAAATACGATACAAATTGGATACAAATACGATACAAATACGATACAAATACGATACAAATACGATACAAATACGATACGAATACGATACAAATACGATACAAATACGATACAAATACGATACAAATACGATACAAATACGATACAAATTGGATACAAATACGATACAAATTGGATACAAATACGATACAAATACGATACAAATACGATACAAATTGGATACAAATACGATACAAATTTGATACAAATACGATACAAATACGATACAAATACGATACAAATACGATACAAATTGGATACAAATACGATACAAATACGATACAAATACGATACAAATACGATACAAATACGATACAAATACGATAAAAATACGATACAAATACGAAACAAATACGATACAAATACAATACAAATATGTTACAAATACGATACAAATACGATACAAATACGATGCAAATACGATACAAATACGATACAAATACGATACAAATACGATACAAATTGGATACAAATACGATACAAATACGCTACAAATACGATACAAATTGGATACAAATACGATACAAATTGGATACAAATACGATACAAATTGGATACAAATACGATACAAATACGATACAAATTGGATACAAATACGATACAAATACGCTACAAATACGATACAAATACGATACAAATTGGATACAAATACGATACAAATACGATACAAATACGATACAAATACGATACAAATACGATACAAATACGATACAAATACGATGCAAATACGATACAAATACGATACAAATACGATACAAATACGATACAAATACGATACAAATTGGATACAAATACGATACAAATACGATACAAATACGATACAAATTGGATACAAATACGATACAAATTGGATACAAATACGATACAAATACGATACAAATACGATACAAGTTGGATACAAATACGATACAAATTGGATACAAATACGATACAAATACGATACAAATACGATACAAATACGATACGAATACGATACAAATACGATACAAATACGATACAAATACGATACAAATACGATACAAATACGATACAAATTGGATACAAATACGATACAAATTGGATACAAATACGATACAAATACGATACAAATACGATACAAATTGGATACAAATACGATACAAATTTGATACAAATACGATACAAATACGATACAAATACGATACAAATACGATACAAATTGGATACAAATACGATACAAATACGATACAAATACGATACAAATACGATACAAATACGATACAAATACGATAAAAATACGATACAAATACGAAACAAATACGATACAAATACAATACAAATATGTTACAAATACGATACAAATACGATACAAATACGATGCAAATACGATACAAATACGATACAAATACGATACAAATACGATACAAATTGGATACAAATACGATACAAATACGCTACAAATACGATACAAATTGGATACAAATACGATACAAATTGGATACAAATACGATACAAATACGATACAAATTGGATACAAATACGATACAAATACGATACAAATTGGATACAAATACGATACAAATACGCTACAAATACGATACAAATACGATACAAATTGGATACAAATACGATACAAATACGATACAAATACGATACAAATACGATACAAATACGATACAAATACGATACAAATACGATGCAAATACGATACAAATACGATACAAATACGATACAAATACGATACAAATACGATACAAATTGGATACAAATACGATACAAATACGATACAAATACGATACAAATACGATACAAATACGATGCAAATACGATACAAATACGATACAAATACGATACAAATTGGATTCAAATACGATACAAATACGATACAAATACGATACAAATACGATACAAATACGATACAAATACGATACAAATACGATACAAATTGGATACAAATACGATACAAATTGGATACAAATACGATACAAATACGATACAAATACGATACAAATACGATAAAAATACGATACAAATACGAAACAAATACGATACAAATACAATACAAATATGTTACAAATACGATACAAATACGATACAAATACGATGCAAATACGATACAAATACGATACAAATACGATACAAATACGATACAAATTGGATACAAATACGATACAAATACGCTACAAATACGATACAAATTGGATACAAATACGATACAAATTGGATACAAATACGATACAAATACGATACAAATTGGATACAAATACGATACAAATACGCTACAAATACGATACAAATACGATACAAATTGGATACAAATACGATACAAATACGATACAAATACGATACAAATACGATACAAATACGATACAAATACGATACAAATACGATGCAAATACGATACAAATACGATACAAATACGATACAAATACGATACAAATACGATACAAATTGGATACAAATACGATACAAATTGGATACAAATACGATACAAATACGATACAAATACGATACAAATACGATACAAATACGATACAAATTGGATACAAATACGATACAAATACGATACAAATACGATACAAATACGATACAAATACGATACAAATACGATACAAATACGATACAAATACGATACAAATACGATACAAATACGATACAAATTGGATACAAATACGATACAAATTGGATACAAATACGATACAAATACGATACAAATACGATACAAATTGGATACAAATACGATACAAATTTGATACAAATACGATACAAATACGATACAAATACGATACAAATACGATACAAATTGGATACAAATACGATACAAATACGATACAAATACGATACAAATACGATACAAATACGATACAAATACGATACAAATACGATAAAAATACGATACAAATACGAAACAAATACGATACAAATACAATACAAATATGTTACAAATACGATACAAATACGATACAAATACGATGCAAATACGATACAAATACGATACAAATACGATACAAATACGATACAAATTGGATACAAATACGATACAAATACGCTACAAATACGATACAAATTGGATACAAATACGATACAAATTGGATACAAATACGATACAAATACGATACAAATTGGATACAAATACGATACAAATACGATACAAATTGGATACAAATACGATACAAATACGCTACAAATACGATACAAATACGATACAAATTGGATACAAATACGATACAAATACGATACAAATACGATACAAATACGATACAAATACGATACAAATACGATACAAATACGATGCAAATACGATACAAATACGATACAAATACGATACAAATACGATACAAATACGATACAAATTGGATACAAATACGATACAAATACGATACAAATACGATACAAATACGATACAAATACGATGCAAATACGATACAAATACGATACAAATACGATACAAATTGGATTCAAATACGATACAAATACGATACAAATACGATACAAATACGATACAAATACGATACAAATACGATACAAATACGATACAAATTGGATACAAATACGATACAAATTGGATACAAATACGATACAAATACGATACAAATACGATACAAATACGATAAAAATACGATACAAATACGAAACAAATACGATACAAATACAATACAAATATGTTACAAATACGATACAAATACGATACAAATACGATGCAAATACGATACAAATACGATACAAATACGATACAAATACGATACAAATTGGATACAAATACGATACAAATACGCTACAAATACGATACAAATTGGATACAAATACGATACAAATTGGATACAAATACGATACAAATACGATACAAATTGGATACAAATACGATACAAATACGCTACAAATACGATACAAATACGATACAAATTGGATACAAATACGATACAAATACGATACAAATACGATACAAATACGATACAAATACGATACAAATACGATACAAATACGATGCAAATACGATACAAATACGATACAAATACGATACAAATACGATACAAATACGATACAAATTGGATACAAATACGATACAAATACGATACAAATACGATACAAATACGATACAAATACGATGCAAATACGATACAAATACGATACAAATACGATACAAATTGGATACAAATACGATACAAATACGATACAAATACGATACAAATACGATACAAATACGATACAAATTGGATACAAATACGATACAAATTGGATACGAATACGATACAAATACGATACAAATACGATACAAATACGATACAAATACGATACAAATACGATACAAATACGATACAAATTGGATACAAATACGATACAAATTGGATACAAATACGATACAAATACGATACAAATACGATACAAATACGATACAAATACGATACAAAAACGATACAAATACGATACAAATACGATACAAATACGATACAAATACGATACAAATACGATACAAATACGATACAAATACGATACAAATACGATACAAATACGATGCAAATACGATACAAATACGATACAAATACGATACAAATACGATACAAAAACGACACAAATACGATACAAATTGGATACAAATACTATACAAATTGGATACAAATACGATACAAGTTGGATACAAATACGATACAAATACGATACAAATACGATACAAATTGGATACAAATACGATACAAATTGGATACAAATACGATACAATTACGATACAAATACGATACAAATTGGATACAAATACTATACAAATTGGATACAAATACGATACAAATACGATACAAATACGATACAAATACGATACAAATACGATACAAATACGATACAAATACGATACAAATACGATACAAATTGGATACAAATACGATACAAATTGGATACAAATACGATACAAATACGATACAAATACGATACAAATTGGATACAAATACGATACAAATTGGATACAAATACGATACAAATACGATACAAATACAATACAAATACGATACAAATACAATACAAATACGATACAAATACAATACAAATACAATACAAATACAATACAAATACGATACAAATACGATACAAATACGATACAAATACGATACAAATACGATGCAAATACGATGCAAATACGATGCAAGTACGATGCAAATACGATACAAATACGATACAAATACGATGCAAATACGATACAAATACGATACAAATAACAAATACGATACAAATACGATACAAATACGAAACAAATACGATACAAATACAATACAAATACGATACAAATACAATACAAATACGATACAAATACAATACAAATACAATACAAATACAATACAAATACAATACAAATACGATACAAATAACAAATACGATACAAATACGAAACAAATACGATACAAATACAATACAAATACGATACAAATACAATACAAATACGATACAAATACAATACAAATACAATACAATACAAATACAATACAAATACAATACAATACAAATACAATACAATACAAATACAATACAAATACAATACAAATACAATACAAATACGATACAAATACGATACAAATACGATACAAATACGCTACAAATAACGATACAAATACGATACAAATTGGATACAAATACGATACAAATTGGATACAAATACGATACAAATACGATACAAATACGATACAAATTGGATACAAATACGATACAAATACGATACAAATTGGATACAAATACGATACAAATACGATACAAATACGATACAAATACGATACAAATACGATACAAATACGATACAAATACGAGACATTTACGATACAAATTGGATACAAATATTATACAAATTGGATACAAATACGATACAAATACGATACAAATTGGATACAAATACGATACAAATACGATACAAATACGATACAAATACGATACAAATACGATACAAATACGATACAAATACGATACAAATACGATGCAAATACAATACAAATACGATACAAATACGATACAAATACGATACAAATACGATACAAATACGATACAAATACGATACAAATTGGATACAAATACTATACAAATTGGATACAAATACGATACAAGTTGGATACAAATACGATACAAATACGATACAAATACGATACAAATACGATACAAATACTATAAAAATACGATACAAATACGATACAAATACGATACAAATACGATACAAATACGATGCAAATACGATACAAATACGATACAAATACGATACAAATACGATACAAATACGATACAAATACGATACAAATTGGATACAAATACGATACAAATTGGATACAAATACGATACAAATTGGATACAAATACGATACAAATACGATACAAATACGATACAAATACGATACAAATACGATACAAATACGATGCAAATACGATACAAATACGATACAAACACGATACAAATACGATACAAATACGATACAAATACGATACAAATACGATACAAATACGATACAAATACGATACAAATACGATACAAATACGATACAAATACGATACAAATACGATACAAATACGATACAAATACGATACAAATACGATACAAATTGGATACAAATACTATACAAATTGGATACAAATACGATACAAATACGATACAAATACGATGCAAATACGATACAAATACGATACAAATACGATACAAATACGATGCAAATACGATACAAATACGATACAAATACGATACAAATACGATACAAATACGATACAAATTGGATACAAATACGATACAAATTGGATACAAATACGATACAAATACGAAAAAAATACGATACAAATACAATACAAATACGATACAAATACAATACAAATACGATACAAATACAATACAAATACAATACAAATACAATACAAATACAATACAAATACAATACAAATACGATACAAATACGATACAAATACGATGCAAATACGATACAAATACGATACAAATAACAAATACGATACAAATACGATACAAATACGAAACAAATACGATACAAATACAATACAAATACGATACAAATACAATACAAATACGATACAAATACAATACAAATACAATACAAATACAATACAAATACAATACAAATACGATACAAATACGATACAAATACGATACAAATACGCTACAAATAACGATACAAATACGATACAAATTGGATACAAATACGATACAAATTGGATACAAATACGATACAAATACGATACAAATACGATACAAATTGGATACAAATACGATACAAATACGATACAAATTGGATACAAATACGATACAAATACGATACAAATACGATACAAATACGATACAAATACGAGACATTTACGATACAAATTGGATACAAATATTATACAAATTGGATACAAATACGATACAAATACGATACAAATTGGATACAAATACGATACAAATACGATACAAATTGGATACAAATACGATACAAATACGATACAAATACGATACAAATACGATACAAATACGATACAAATACGATACAAATACGATACAAATACGATACAAATACGATACAAATACGATGCAAATACGATACAAATACGATACAAATACGATACAAATACGATACAAATACGATACAAATTGGATACAAATACTATACAAATTGGATACAAATACGATACAAGTTGGATACAAATACGATACAAATACGATACAAATACGATACAAATACGATACAAATACGATACAAATACGATACAAATACTATAAAAATACGATACAAATACGATACAAATACGATACAAATACGATACAAATACGATACAAATACGATGCAAATACGATACAAATACGATACAAATACGATACAAATACGATACAAATACGATACAAATACGATACAAATTGGATACAAATACGATACAAATTGGATACAAATACGATACAAATTGGATACAAATACGATACAAATACGATACAAATACGATACAAATACGATACAAATACGATACAAATACGATGCAAATACGATACAAATACGATACAAATACGATACAAATACGATACAAATACGATACAAATACGATACAAATACGATACAAATACGATACAAATACGATACAAATACGATACAAATACGATACAAATACGCTACAAATACGATACAAATACGATACAAATACGATACAAATACGATACAAATACGATACAAATACGATACAAATACGATACAAATTGGATACAAATACGATACAAATTGGATACAAATACGATACAAATACGATACAAATACGATACAAATACGATACAAATACGATACAAATTGGATACAAATTGGATACAAATACGATACAAATACGATACAAATACGCTACAAATACGATACAAATACGATGCAAATACGATACAAATACGATGCAAATACGATACAAATACGATACAAATACGATACAAATTGGATACAAATACGATACAAATTGGATACAAATACGATACAAATACGATACAAATTGGATACAAATACGATACAAGTTGGATACAAATACGATACAAATACGATACAAATACGATACAAATACGATACAAATACGATACAAATACGATACAAATACGATACAAATTGGATACAAATACGATACAAATACGATACAAATACGATACAAATACGATACAAATACGATACAAATACGATGCAAATACGATACAAATACGATACAAATACGATACAAATACGATACAAATTGGATACAAATACGATACAAATACGATACAAATACGATACAAATACGATACAAATACAATACAAATACGATACAAATTGGATACAAATACGATACAAATACGATACAAATACGATACAAATTGGATACAAATACGATACAAATTGGATACAAATACGATACAAATACGATACAAATACGATACAAATACGATACAAATACGATACAAATTGGATACAAATACGATACAAATACGATACAAATACGATACAAATACGATACAAATACGATACAAATACGATACAAATACGATACAAATACGATGCAAATACGATACAAATACGATACAAATACGATACAAATACGATACAAAAACGATACAAATTGGATACAAATACGATACAAATTGGATACAAATACGATACAAATACGATACAAATACGATACAAATACGATACAAATACGATACAAATTGGATACAAATACGATACAAATTGGATACAAATACGATACAAATACGATACAAATACGATACAAATACGATACAAATACGATACAAATACGATACAAATACGATACAAATACGATACAAATTGGATACAAATACGATACAAATTGGATACAAATACGATACAAATACGATACAATTACGATACAAATACGATACAAATACGATACAAATTGGATACAAAAACGATACAAATTGGATACAAATACGATACAAATACGATACAAATACGATACAAATACGATACAAATACGATACAAATACGATACAAATACGATACAAATACGATACAAATACGATACAAATACGATGCAAATACGATACAAATACGATACAAATACGATACAAATACGATACAAATTGGATACAAATACGATACAAATACGATACAAATACGATACAAATACGATACAAATACGATACAAATTGGATACAAATACGATACAAATTAGATACAAATACGATACAAATACGATACAAATTGGATACAAATACGATACAAATTGGATACAAATACGATACAAATACGATACAAAAACGATACAAATACGATACAAATACTATACAAATTGGATACAAATACGATACAAATACGATACAAATTGGATACAAATACGATACAAATACGATACAATTTGGATACAAATACGATACAAATACGATACAAATACGATACAAATACGATACAAATACGATACAAATACGATACAAATACGATACAAATACGATACAAATACGATACAAATTGGATACAAATACTATACAAATTGGATACAAATACGATACAAATACGATACAAATTGGATACAAATACGCTACAAACACGATACAAATAAGATACAAATACGATACAAATACGATAATAAAAATAATATTTGTAATCTTTGACTAATAAAATAGTGTCACGAAATGCTAATCCAACTAACTTGACCTACAGTTTCATTCAAATTACACTAGCTGACCTAGCCGGGTTGTCAAAATATGTATAGCCTATAGACCTCAGGAATAGTTTAACTTACTATCAGTGAAAGAATTTTCAAAATCGGTTAAGTAGTTCCATAGATTACCCATCACAAACTCACCCCGTTACTATAATAAAAAAAGATTTATAAAAATCACTGTAACCCGTATCTAATTATTTATTAAAAAAAAAAAAAAAACTTTTTTTAGGTTGTAGTCATTCGTATTTAATACCATTATTTGTATAGATGATGATTGATTGATTTGTTTCACTTGTAGGAGATTATATATTTTTTTTTAATATTTAAACTTAATGTTAAAAACAGTTGTTAAAAAAGCTGTTATTAGCAATTCGTTATTGAAGTAACTAATTGGTTAACTGAGCCCACACATGGACAATTGGACAATCATTCATCAATCATTTTACTTCTATCAAGGAATTTAATTACCCATATTCTTTTCTACTGTCAGATCATTGTCTGTGGCATACCCGGAACAAATATCTGTAGACCATGCAAACATTTGTCCCGGAAATCGAACCCGTTTGATAGTACAAATACAATGCAAATACAATGCAAATACGATGCAAATACGATGCAAATACGATGCAAATACGATGCAAATACGATGCAAATACGATGCAAATACGATGCAAGTACGATGCAAATACGATACAAATACGATACAAATACGATACAAATACGCTACAAATACGATGCAAATACGATACAAATACGATACAAATATGATACAAATACGATACAAATACGATACAAATACGATACAAATACGATACAAATACGCTACAAATACGATACAAATACGCTACAAATACGATACAAATACGATACAAATACGATACAAATACGATGCAAATACGATACAAATACGATACAAATAACAAATACGATACAAATACGATACAAATACGATACAAATACGAAACAAATACGATACAAATACAATACAAATACGATACAAATACGATACAAATACGATACAAATACGATACAAATTGGATACAAATACTATACAAATTGGATACAAATACGATACAAATACGATACAAATACGATACAAATACGATACAAATACGATACAAATACGATACAAATTGGATACAAATACGATACAAATACGATACAAATACGATACAAATACGATACAAATACGATACAAATACGATACAAATACGATACAAATACGATACAAATACGATACAAATACGATGCAAATACGATACAAATACGATACAAATACGATACAAATACGATACAAATACGATACAAATACGATACAAATTGGATACAAATACGATACAAATTGGATACAAATACGATACAAATACGATACAAATTGGATACAAATACGATACAAGTTGGATACAAATACGATACAAATACGATACAAATACGATACAAATACGCTACAAATACGATACAAATACGATGCAAATACGATACAAATACGATGCAAATACGATACAAATACGATACAAATACGATACAAATTGGATACAAATACGATACAAATTGGATACAAATACGATACAAATACGATACAAATTGGATACAAATACGATACAAGTTGGATACAAATACGATACAAATACGATACAAATACGATACAAATACGATACAAATACGATACAAATACGATACAAATACGATACAAATTGGATACAAATACGATACAAATACGATACAAATACGATACAAATACGATACAAATACGATACAAATACGATGCAAATACGATACAAATACGATACAAATACGATACAAATACGATACAAATTGGATACAAATACGATACAAATACGATACAAATACGATACAAATACGATACAAATACAATACAAATACGATACAAATTGGATACAAATACGATACAAATACGATACAAATACGATACAAATTGGATACAAATACGATACAAATTGGATACAAATACGATACAAATACGATACAAATACGATACAAATACGATACAAATACGATACAAATTGGATACAAATACGATACAAATACGATACAAATACGATACAAATACGATACAAATACGATACAAATACGATACAAATACGATACAAATACGATGCAAATACGATACAAATACGATACAAATACGATACAAATACGATACAAAAACGATACAAATTGGATACAAATACGATACAAATTGGATACAAATACGATACAAATACGATACAAATACGATACAAATACGATACAAATACGATACAAATTGGATACAAATACGATACAAATTGGATACAAATACGATACAAATACGATACAAATACGATACAAATACGATACAAATACGATACAAATACGATACAAATACGATACAAATACGATACAAATTGGATACAAATACGATACAAATTGGATACAAATACGATACAAATACGATACAATTACGATACAAATACGATACAAATACGATACAAATTGGATACAAAAACGATACAAATTGGATACAAATACGATACAAATACGATACAAATACGATACAAATACGATACAAATACGATACAAATACGATACAAATACGATACAAATACGATACAAATACGATACAAATACGATGCAAATACGATACAAATACGATACAAATACGATACAAATACGATACAAATTGGATACAAATACGATACAAATACGATACAAATACGATACAAATACGATACAAATACGATACAAATTGGATACAAATACGATACAAATTAGATACAAATACGATACAAATACGATACAAATTGGATACAAATACGATACAAATTGGATACAAATACGATACAAATACGATACAAATACGATACAAATTGGATACAAATACGATACAAATTGGATACAAATACGATACAAATACGATACAAATACGATACAAATACGATACAAATACGATACAAATACGATACAAATACGATACAAATTGGATACAAATACGATACAAATTGGATACAAATACGATACAAATACGATACAAATACGATACAAATTGGATACAAATACGATACAAATTGGATACAAATACGATACAAATACGATACAAATACAATACAAATACGATACAAATACAATACAAATACGATACAAATACAATACAAATACAATACAAATACAATACAAATACAATACAAATACGATACAAATACGATACAAATACGATACAAATACGATGCAAATACGATGCAAATACGATGCAAGTACGATGCAAATACGATACAAATACGATACAAATACGATACAAATACGATACAAATACGATACAAATACGATACAAATACGATACAAATACGCTACAAATACGATGCAAATACGATACAAATACGGTACAAATACGATACAAATACGATACAAATACGCTACAAATACGATACAAATACGCTACAAATACGATACAAATACGATAAAAATACGATACAAATACGATACAAATACGATACAAATACGAAACAAATACGATACAAATACAATACAAATACGATACAAATACAATACAAATACGATACAAATACAATACAAATACAATACAAATACAATACAAATACAATACAAATACGATACAAATACGATACAAATACGATACAAATTGGATACAAATACGATACAAATACGATACAAATACGATACAAAAACGATACAAATACGATACAAATACTATACAAATTGGATACAAATACGATACAAATACGATACAAATTGGATACAAATACGATACAAATACGATACAATTTGGATACAAATACGATACAAATACGATACAAATACGATACAAATACGATACAAATACGATACAAATACGATACAAATACGATACAAATACGATACAAATACGATACAAATTGGATACAAATACTATACAAATTGGATACAAATACGATACAAATACGATACAAATTGGATACAAATACGCTACAAACACGATACAAATAAGATACAAATACGATACAAATACGATAATAAAAATAATATTTGTAATCTTTGACTAATAAAATAGTGTCACGAAATGCTAATCCAACTAACTTGACCTACAGTTTCATTCAAATTACACTAGCTGACCTAGCCGGGTTGTCAAAATATGTATAGCCTATAGACCTCAGGAATAGTTTAACTTACTATCAGTGAAAGAATTTTCAAAATCGGTTAAGTAGTTCCATAGATTACCCATCACAAACTCACCCCGTTACTATAATAAAAAAAGATTTATAAAAATCACTGTAACCCGTATCTAATTATTTATTAAAAAAAAAAAAAAAACTTTTTTTAGGTTGTAGTCATTCGTATTTAATACCATTATTTGTATAGATGATGATTGATTGATTTGTTTCACTTGTAGGAGATTATATATTTTTTTTTAATATTTAAACTTAATGTTAAAAACAGTTGTTAAAAAAGCTGTTATTAGCAATTCGTTATTGAAGTAACTAATTGGTTAACTGAGCCCACACATGGACAATTGGACAATCATTCATCAATCATTTTACTTCTATCAAGGAATTTAATTACCCATATTCTTTTCTACTGTCAGATCATTGTCTGTGGCATACCCGGAACAAATATCTGTAGACCATGCAAACATTTGTCCCGGAAATCGAACCCGTTTGATAGTACAAATACAATGCAAATACAATGCAAATACGATGCAAATACGATGCAAATACGATGCAAATACGATGCAAATACGATGCAAATACGATGCAAATACGATGCAAGTACGATGCAAATACGATACAAATACGATACAAATACGATACAAATACGCTACAAATACGATGCAAATACGATACAAATACGATACAAATATGATACAAATACGATACAAATACGATACAAATACGATACAAATACGATACAAATACGCTACAAATACGATACAAATACGCTACAAATACGATACAAATACGATACAAATACGATACAAATACGATGCAAATACGATACAAATACGATACAAATAACAAATACGATACAAATACGATACAAATACGATACAAATACGAAACAAATACGATACAAATACAATACAAATACGATACAAATACGATACAAATACGATACAAATACGATACAAATTGGATACAAATACTATACAAATTGGATACAAATACGATACAAATACGATACAAATACGATACAAATTGGATACAAATACGATACAAATACGATACAAATACGATACAAATACGATACAAATACGATACAAATACGATACAAATACGATACAAATACGATACAAATACGATACAAATACGATGCAAATACGATACAAATACGATACAAATACGATACAAATACGATACAAATACGATACAAATACGATACAAATTGGATACAAATACGATACAAATTGGATACAAATACGATACAAATACGATACAAATTGGATACAAATACGATACAAGTTGGATACAAATACGATACAAATACGATACAAATACGATACAAATACGCTACAAATACGATACAAATACGATGCAAATACGATACAAATACGATGCAAATACGATACAAATACGATACAAATACGATACAAATTGGATACAAATACGATACAAATTGGATACAAATACGATACAAATACGATACAAATTGGATACAAATACGATACAAGTTGGATACAAATACGATACAAATACGATACAAATACGATACAAATACGATACAAATACGATACAAATACGATACAAATACGATACAAATTGGATACAAATACGATACAAATACGATACAAATACGATACAAATACGATACAAATACGATACAAATACGATGCAAATACGATACAAATACGATACAAATACGATACAAATACGATACAAATTGGATACAAATACGATACAAATACGATACAAATACGATACAAATACGATACAAATACAATACAAATACGATACAAATTGGATACAAATACGATACAAATACGATACAAATACGATACAAATTGGATACAAATACGATACAAATTGGATACAAATACGATACAAATACGATACAAATACGATACAAATACGATACAAATACGATACAAATTGGATACAAATACGATACAAATACGATACAAATACGATACAAATACGATACAAATACGATACAAATACGATACAAATACGATACAAATACGATGCAAATACGATACAAATACGATACAAATACGATACAAATACGATACAAAAACGATACAAATTGGATACAAATACGATACAAATTGGATACAAATACGATACAAATACGATACAAATACGATACAAATACGATACAAATACGATACAAATTGGATACAAATACGATACAAATTGGATACAAATACGATACAAATACGATACAAATACGATACAAATACGATACAAATACGATACAAATACGATACAAATACGATACAAATACGATACAAATTGGATACAAATACGATACAAATTGGATACAAATACGATACAAATACGATACAATGACGATACAAATACGATACAAATACGATACAAATTGGATACAAAAACGATACAAATTGGATACAAATACGATACAAATACGATACAAATACGATACAAATACGATACAAATACGATACAAATACGATACAAATACGATACAAATACGATACAAATACGATACAAATACGATGCAAATACGATACAAATACGATACAAATACGATACAAATACGATACAAATTGGATACAAATACGATACAAATACGATACAAATACGATACAAATACGATACAAATACGATACAAATTGGATACAAATACGATACAAATTAGATACAAATACGATACAAATACGATACAAATTGGATACAAATACGATACAAATTGGATACAAATACGATACAAATACGATACAAATACGATACAAATTGGATACAAATACGATACAAATTGGATACAAATACGATACAAATACGATACAAATACGATACAAATACGATACAAATACGATACAAATACGATACAAATTGGATACAAATACGATACAAATTGGATACAAATACGATACAAATACGATACAAATACGATACAAATTGGATACAAATACGATACAAATTGGATACAAATACGATACAAATACGATACAAATACAATACAAATACGATACAAATACAATACAAATACGATACAAATACAATACAAATACAATACAAATACAATACAAATACAATACAAATACGATACAAATACGATACAAATACGATACAAATACGATGCAAATACGATGCAAATACGATGCAAGTACGATGCAAATACGATACAAATACGATACAAATACGATACAAATACGATACAAATACGATACAAATACGATACAAATACGATACAAATACGCTACAAATACGATGCAAATACGATACAAATACGGTACAAATACGATACAAATACGATACAAATACGCTACAAATACGATACAAATACGCTACAAATACGATACAAATACGATAAAAATACGATACAAATACGATACAAATACGATACAAATACGATACAAATACAATACAAATACAATACAAATACGATACAAATACAATACAAATACGATACAAATACAATACAAATACAATACAAATACAATACAAATACAATACAAATACGATACAAATACGATACAAATACGATACAAATACGCTACAAATAACGATACAAATACGATACAAATACGATACAAATACGATACAAATACGATACAAATACGATGCAAATACGATACAAATACGATACAAATACGATACAAATACGATACAAATACGATACAAATACGATACAAATACGATACAAATACGATACAAATACGATACAAATTGGATACAAATACGATACAAATTGGATACAAATACGATACAAATACGATACAAATTGGATACAAATACGATACAAATACGATACAAATACGATACAAATACGATACAAATACGATACAAATACGATACAAATTGGATACAAATACTATACAAATTGGATACAAATACGATACAAATACGATACAAATTGGATACAAATACGATACAAATACGATACAAATACGATACAAATACGATACAAATACGATTCAAATACGATACAAATACTATACAAATTGGATACAAATACGATACAAATACGATACAAATTGGATACAAATACGATACAAATACGATACAAATTGGATACAAATACGATACAAATTGGATACGAATACGATACAAATACGATACAAATACGATACAAATACGATACAAATACGATACAAATACGATACAAATACGATACAAATACGATACAAATACGATGCAAATACGATACAAATACGATACAAATACGATACAAATACGATACAAATACGATACAAATACGATACAAATACGCTACAAATACGATACAAATACGCTACAAATACGATACAAATTGGATACAAATACGATACAAATTGGATACAAATACGATACAAATACGATACAAATACGATACAAATTGGATACAAATACGATACAAATACGATACAAATTGGATACAAATACGATACAAGTTGGATACAAATACGATACAAATACGCTACAAACACGATACAAATAAGATACAAATACGATACAAATACGATAATAAAAATAATATTTGTAATCTTTGACTAATAAAATATTGTCACGAAATGCTAATCCAACTAACTTGACCTACAGTTTCATTCAAATTACACTAGCTGACCTAGCTGGGTTGTCAAAATATGTCTAGCCTATAGACCTCAGGAATAGTTTAACTTACTATCAGTGAAAGAATTTTCAAAATCGGTTAAGTAGTTCCATAGATTACCCATCACAAACTCACCCCGTTACTAACATAAAAAAAGATTTATAAAAATCACTGTGACCCGTATCTAATTATTTAGTAAAAAAAAAAAAAAAAACTTTTTTTTAAGTTGTAGTCATTCGTATTTAATACCATTATTTGTATAGATGATGATTGATTGATTTGTTTTACTTGTAGGAGATTATATATATTTTTTTAATATTTAAACTTAATGTTAAAAACAGTTGTTAAAAAAGCTGTAATTAGCAATTCGTTATTGAAGTAACTAATTGGTTAACTGAGCCCACACATGGACAATTGGACAATCATTCATCAATCATTTTACTTCTATCAAGGAATTTAATTACCCATATTCTTTTCTACTGTCAGATCATTGTCTGTGGCATACCCGGAACAAATATCTGTAGACCATGCAAACATTTGTCCCGGAAATCGAACCCGTTTGATAGTACAAATACAATGCAAATACAATGCAAAAACGATGCAAATACGATGCAAATACGATGCAAATACGATGCAAATACGATGCAAGTACGATGCAAATACGATACAAATACGATACAAATACGATACAAATACGATACAAATACGCTACAAATACGATGCAAATACGATACAAACACGATACAAATATGATACAAATACGATACAAATACGATACAAATACGATACAAATACGATACAAATACGCTACAAATACGATACAAATACGCTACAAATACGATACAAATACGATACAAATACGATACAAATACGATACAAATACGATGCAAATACGATACAAATACGATACAAATAACAAATACGATACAAATACGATACAAATACGATACAAATACGATACAAATACGATACAAATACAATACAAATACGATACAAATACAATACAAATACGATACAAATACAATACAAATACAATACAAATACAATACAAATACAATACAAATACAATACAAATACGATACAAATACGATACAAATACGATACAAATACGCTACAAATAACGATACAAATACGATACAAATTGGATACAAATACGATACAAATTGGATACAAATACGATACAAATACGATACAAATACGATACAAATACGATACAAATTGGATACAAATACGATACAAATACAATACAAATTGGATACAAATACGATACAAGTTGGATACAAATACGATACAAATACGATACAAATAGGATACAAATACGATACAAATACGATACAAATTGGATACAAATACGATACAAATTGGATACAAATACGATACAAATACGATACAAATACGATACAAATACGATACAAATACGATACAAATACGATACAAATTGGATACAAATACGATACAAATTGGATACAAATACGATACAAATTGGATACAAATACGATACAAATACGATACAAATACGATACAAATACGATACAAATACGATACAAATACGTTGCAAATACGATACAAATACGATACAAATACGATACAAATACGATACAAATACGATACAAATACGATACAAATACGATACAAATACGATACAAATACGATACAAATACGATACAAATACGATACAAATACGATGCAAATACGATACAAATACGATACAAATACGATACAAATACGATACAAATACGATACAAATACGATACAAATACGATACAAATTGGATACAAATACGATACAAATTGGATACAAATACGATACAAATTGGATACAAATACGATACAAATACGATACAAATACGATACAAATACGATACAAATTGGATACAAATACGATACAAATACGATACAAATACGATACAAATACGATACAAATACGATACAAATACGATACAAATTGGATACAAATACGATACAAATACGATACAAATACGATACAAATACGATACAAATACGATACAAATACGATACAAATACGATACAAATAAGATACAAATACGATACAAATACGATACAAATACGATACAAATACGATACAAATACGATACAAATACGATACAAATACGATACAAATACGAATCAAATTGGATACAAATACGATGCAAATACGATACAAATACGATACAAATACGATACAAATACGATACAAATTGGATACAAATACGATACAAATACGATACAAATACGATACAAATACGATACAAATACGATACAAATACAATACAAATACGATACAAATACAATACAAATACGATACAAATACAATACAAATACAATACAAATACAATACAAATACAATACAAATACAATACAAATACGATACAAATACGATACAAATACGATACAAATACGCTACAAATAACGATACAAATACGATACAAATTGGATACAAATACGATACAAATTGGATACAAATACGATACAAATACGATACAAATACGATACAAATACGATACAAATTGGATACAAATACGATACAAATACAATACAAATTGGATACAAATACGATACAAGTTGGATACAAATACGATACAAATACGATACAAATAGGATACAAATACGATACAAATACGATACAAATTGGATACAAATACGATACAAATTGGATACAAATACGATACAAATACGATACAAATACGATACAAATACGATACAAATACGATACAAATACGATACAAATTGGATACAAATACGATACAAATTGGATACAAATACGATACAAATTGGATACAAATACGATACAAATACGATACAAATACGATACAAATACGATACAAATACGATACAAATACGTTGCAAATACGATACAAATACGATACAAATACGATACAAATACGATACAAATACGATACAAATACGATACAAATACGATACAAATACGATACAAATACGATACAAATACGATACAAATACGATACAAATACGATGCAAATACGATACAAATACGATACAAATACGATACAAATACGATACAAATACGATACAAATACGATACAAATACGATACAAATTGGATACAAATACGATACAAATTGGATACAAATACGATACAAATTGGATACAAATACGATACAAATACGATACAAATACGATACAAATACGATACAAATTGGATACAAATACGATACAAATACGATACAAATACGATACAAATACGATACAAATACGATACAAATACGATACAAATTGGATACAAATACGATACAAATACGATACAAATACGATACAAATACGATACAAATACGATACAAATACGATACAAATACGATACAAATAAGATACAAATACGATACAAATACGATACAAATACGATACAAATACGATACAAATACGATACAAATACGATACAAATACGATACAAATACGAATCAAATTGGATACAAATACGATGCAAATACGATACAAATACGATACAAATACGATACAAATACGATACAAATTGGATACAAATACGATACAAATACGATACAAATACGATACAAATACGATACAAATACGATACAAATACGATACAAATTGGATACAAATACGATACAAATACGATACAAATACGATACAAATTGGATACAAATACGATACAAATTGGATACAAATACGATACAAATACGATACAAATACGATACAAATACGATACAAATACGATACAAATACGATACAAATACGATACAAATACGATACAAATACGATGCAAATACGATACAAATACGATACAAATACGATACAAATACGATACAAATACGATACAAATACGATACAAATAAGATACAAATACGATACAAATACGATACAAATACGATACAAATACGATACAAATACGATACAAATTGGATACAAATACGATACAAATACGATACAAATACGATACAAATACGATACAAATACGATACAAATACGATACAAATACGATACAAATTGGATACAAATACGATACAAATACGATACAAATTGGATACAAATACGATACAAATACGATACAAGTTGGATACAAATACGATACAAATTGGATACAAATACGATACAAATACGATACAAATACGATACAAATACGATACAAATACGATACAAATACGATACGAATACGATACAAATACGATACAAATTGGATACAAATACGATACAAATACGATACAAATACGATACAAATACGATACAAATACGATACAAATACGATACGAATACGATACAAATACGATACAAATACGATACAAATACGATACAAATACGATACAAATACGATACAAATTGGATACAAATACGATACAAATTGGATACAAATACGATACAAATACGATACAAATACGATACAAATTGGATACAAATACGATACAAATTTGATACAAATACGATACAAATACGATACAAATACGATACAAATACGATACAAATACGATACAAATACGATACAAATACGATACAAATTGGATACAAATACGATACAAATACGATACAAATACGATACAAAGACGATACAAATACGATACAAATACGATACAAATACGATACAAATACGATAAAAATACGATACAAATACGAAACAAAAACGATACAAATACAATACAAATACGTTACAAATACGATACAAATACGATGCAAATACGATACAAATACGATACAAATACGATACAAATACGATACAAATACGATACAAATACGATACAAATTGGATACAAATACGATACAAATTGGATACAAATACGATACAAATTGGATACAAATACGATACAAATTGGATACAAATACGATACAAATACGATACAAATACGATACAAATACGATACAAATACGATACAAATACGATACAAATACGATACAAATACGATACAAAAACGATACAAATACGATACAAATACGATACAAATACGATACAAATTGGATACAAATACTATACAAATTGGATACAAATACGATACAAATACGATACAAATTGGATACAAATACGATACAAATTGGATACAAATACGATACAAATACGATACAAATACGATACAAATACGATACAAATACGATACAAATACGATACAAATTGGATACAAATACGATACAAATACGATACAAATACGATACAAATTGGATACAAATACGATACAAATTGGATACAAATACGATACAAATACGATACAAATACGATACAAATACGATACAAATTGGATACAAATACGATACAAATACGATACAAATACGATACAAATTGGATACAAATACGATACAAATTGGATACAAAGACGATACAAATACGATACAAATACGATACAAATTGGATACAAATACGATACAAATTGGATACAAATACGATACAAATACGATACAAATACGATACAAATACGATACAAATATGATACAAATACGATACAAATACGATACAAATTGGATACAAATACGATACAAATACGATACAAATACGATACAAATACGATACAAATACGATACAAATACGATACAAATACGATGCAAATACGATACAAATTTGATACAAATACGATACAAATTGGATACAAAGACGATACAAATACGATACAAATTGGATACAAATACGATACAAATTGGATACAAAGACGATACAAATACGATACAAATACGATATAAATTGGATACAAATACGATACAAATACGATACAAATACGATACAAATAAGATACAAATACGATACAAATACGATACAAATACGATACAAATACGATACAAATACGATACAAATACGATACAAATACGATACAAATACGAATCAAATTGGATACAAATACGATGCAAATACGATACAAATACGATACAAATACGATACAAATACGATACAAATTGGATACAAATACGATACAAATACGATACAAATACGATACAAATACGATACAAATACGATACAAATACGATACAAATTGGATACAAATACGATACAAATACGATACAAATACGATACAAATTGGATACAAATACGATACAAATTGGATACAAATACGATACAAATACGATACAAATACGATACAAATACGATACAAATACGATACAAATACGATACAAATACGATACAAATACGATACAAATACGATGCAAATACGATACAAATACGATACAAATACGATACAAATACGATACAAATACGATACAAATACGATACAAATAAGATACAAATACGATACAAATACGATACAAATACGATACAAATACGATACAAATACGATACAAATTGGATACAAATACGATACAAATACGATACAAATACGATACAAATACGATACAAATACGATACAAATACGATACAAATACGATACAAATTGGATACAAATACGATACAAATACGATACAAATACGATACAAATACGATACAAATACGATACAAATACGATACAAATACGATACAAATACGATACAAATACGATACAAATACGATACAAATACGATACAAATACGATACAAATTGGATACAAATACGATACAAATACGATACAAGTTGGATACAAATACGATACAAATTGGATACAAATACGATACAAATACGATACAAATACGATACAAATACGATACAAATACGATACAAATACGATACGAATACGATACAAATACGATACAAATTGGATACAAATACGATACAAATACGATACAAATACGATACAAATACGATACAAATACGATACAAATACGATACGAATACGATACAAATACGATACAAATACGATACAAATACGATACAAATACGATACAAATACGATACAAATTGGATACAAATACGATACAAATTGGATACAAATACGATACAAATACGATACAAATACGATACAAATTGGATACAAATACGATACAAATTTGATACAAATACGATACAAATACGATACAAATACGATACAAATACGATACAAATACGATACAAATACGATACAAATACGATACAAATTGGATACAAATACGATACAAATACGATACAAATACGATACAAAGACGATACAAATACGATACAAATACGATACAAATACGATACAAATACGATAAAAATACGATACAAATACGAAACAAAAACGATACAAATACAATACAAATACGTTACAAATACGATACAAATACGATGCAAATACGATACAAATACGATACAAATACGATACAAATACGATACAAATACGATACAAATACGATACAAATTGGATACAAATACGATACAAATTGGATACAAATACGATACAAATTGGATACAAATACGATACAAATTGGATACAAATACGATACAAATACGATACAAATACGATACAAATACGATACAAATACGATACAAATACGATACAAATACGATACAAATACGATACAAAAACGATACAAATACGATACAAATACGATACAAATACGATACAAATTGGATACAAATACTATACAAATTGGATACAAATACGATACAAATACGATACAAATTGGATACAAATACGATACAAATTGGATACAAATACGATACAAATACGATACAAATACGATACAAATACGATACAAATACGATACAAATACGATACAAATTGGATACAAATACGATACAAATACGATACAAATACGATACAAATTGGATACAAATACGATACAAATTGGATACAAATACGATACAAATACGATACAAATACGATACAAATACGATACAAATTGGATACAAATACGATACAAATACGATACAAATACGATACAAATTGGATACAAATACGATACAAATTGGATACAAAGACGATACAAATACGATACAAATACGATACAAATTGGATACAAATACGATACAAATTGGATACAAATACGATACAAATACGATACAAATACGATACAAATACGATACAAATATGATACAAATACGATACAAATACGATACAAATTGGATACAAATACGATACAAATACGATACAAATACGATACAAATACGATACAAATACGATACAAATACGATACAAATACGATGCAAATACGATACAAATTTGATACAAATACGATACAAATTGGATACAAAGACGATACAAATACGATACAAATTGGATACAAATACGATACAAATTGGATACAAAGACGATACAAATACGATACAAATACGATATAAATTGGATACAAATACGATACAAATACGATACAAATACGATACAAATTGGATACAAATACGATACAAATACGATACAAATACGATACAAATTGATACAAATACGATACAAATTGGATACAAAGACGATACAAATACGATACAAATACGATACAAATTGGATACAAATACGATACAAATTGGATACAAATACGATACAAATACGATACAAATACGATACAAATACGATACAAATATGATACAAATACGATACAAATACGATACAAATACGATACAAATTGGATACAAATACGATAAAAATACGCTACAAATACGATACAAATTGGATACAAATACGATACAAATTGGATACAAATACGATACAAATACGATACAAATTGGATACAAATACGATACAAATACGATACAAATACGATACAAGTTGGATACAAATACGATACAAATTGGATACAAATACGATACAAATACGATACAAATACGATACAAATACGATACAAATACGATACGAATACGATACAAATACGATACAAATACGATACAAATACGATACAAATACGATACAAATACGATACAAATTGGATACAAATACGATACAAATTAGATACAAATACGATACAAATACGATACAAATTGGATACAAATACGATACAAATTTGATACAAATACGATACAAATACGATACAAATACGATACAAATACGATACAAATACGATACAAATACGATACAAATACGATACAAATACGATACAAATACGATACAAATTGGATACAAATACGATACAAATACGATACAAATACGATACAAATACGATACAAATACGATAAAAATACGATACAAATACGAAACAAATACGATACAAATACAATACAAATATGTTACAAATACGATACAAATACGATACAAATACGATGCAAATACGATACAAATACGATACAAATACGATACAAATACGATACAAATTGGATACAAATACGATACAAATACGCTACAAATACGATACAAATTGGATACAAATACGATACAAATTGGATACAAATACGATACAAATACGATACAAATTGGATACAAATACGATACAAATACGCTACAAATACGATACAAATACGATACAAATTGGATACAAATACGATACAAATACGATACAAATACGATACAAATACGATACAAATACGATACAAATACGATACAAATACGATGCAAATACGATACAAATACGATACAAATACGATACAAATACGATACAAATACGATACAAATTGGATACAAATACGATACAAATACGATACAAATACGATACAAATACGATACAAATACGATGCAAATACGATACAAATACGATACAAATACGATACAAATTGGATACAAATACGATACAAATACGATACAAATACGATACAAATACGATACAAATACGATACAAATACGATACAAATACGATACAAATTGGATACAAATACGATACAAATTGGATACAAATACGATACAAATACGATACAAATACGATACAAATACGATAAAAATACGATACAAATACGAAACAAATACGATACAAATACAATACAAATATGTTACAAATACGATACAAATACGATACAAATACGATGCAAATACGATACAAATACGATACAAATACGATACAAATACGATACAAATTGGATACAAATACGATACAAATACGCTACAAATACGATACAAATTGGATACAAATACGATACAAATTGGATACAAATACGATACAAATACGATACAAATTGGATACAAATACCATACAAATACGCTACAAATACGATACAAATACGATACAAATTGGATACAAATACGATACAAATACGATACAAATACGATACAAATACGATACAAATACGATACAAATACGATACAAATACGATGCAAATACGATACAAATACGATACAAATACGATACAAATACGATACAAATACGATACAAATTGGATACAAATACGATACAAATACGATACAAATACGATACAAATACGATACAAATACGATGCAAATACGATACAAATACGATACAAATACGATACAAATTGGATACAAATACAATACAAATACGATACAAATACGATACAAATACGATACAAATACGATACAAATTGGATACAAATACGATACAAATTGGATACGAATACGATACAAATACGATACAAATACGATACAAATACGATACAAATACGATACAAATACGATACAAATACGATACAAATTGGATACAAATACGATACAAATTGGATACAAATACGATACAAATACGATACAAATACGATACAAATACGATACAAATACGATACAAAAACGATACAAATACGATACAAATACGATACAAATACGATACAAATACGATACAAATACGATACAAATACGATACAAATACGATACAAATACGATACAAATACGATACAAATACGATGCAAATACGATACAAATACGATACAAATACGATACAAATACGATACAAATACGACACAAATACGATACAAATTGGATACAAATACTATACAAATTGGATACAAATACGATACAAGTTGGATACAAATACGATACAAATACGATACAAATACGATACAAATTGGATACAAATACGATACAAATTGGATACAAATACGATACAATTACGATACAAATACGATACAAATTGGATACAAATACTATACAAATTGGATACAAATACGATACAAATACGATACAAATACGATACAAATACGATACAAATACGATACAAATACGATACAAATACGATACAAATACGATACAAATACGATACAAATACGATACAAATTGGATACAAATACGATACAAATTGGATACAAATACGATACAAATACGATACAAATACGATACAAATACGATACAAATACGATACAAATTGGATACAAATACGATACAAATTGGATACAAATACGATACAAATACGATACAAATACAATACAAATACGATACAAATACAATACAAATACGATACAAATACAATACAAATACAATACAAATACAATACAAATACAATACAAATATGATACAAATACGATACAAATACGATACAAATACGATACAAATACGATGCAAATACGATGCAAATACGATGCAAGTACGATGCAAATACGATACAAATACGATACAAATACGATGCAAATACGATACAAATACGATACAAATAACAAATACGATACAAATACGATACAAATACGAAACAAATACGATACAAATACAATACAAATACGATACAAATACAATACAAATACGATACAAATACAATACAAATACAATACAAATACAATACAAATACAATACAAATACAATACAAATACGATACAAATAACAAATACGATACAAATACGAAACAAATACGATACAAATACAATACAAATACGATACAAATACAATACAAATACGATACAAATACAATACAAATACAATACAATACAAATACAATACAAATACAATACAATACAAATACAATACAATACAAATACAATACAAATACAATACAAATACAATACAAATACGATACAAATACGATACAAATACGATACAAATACGCTACAAATAACGATACAAATACGATACAAATTGGATACAAATACGATACAAATTGGATACAAATACGATACAAATACGATACAAATACGATACAAATTGGATACAAATACGATACAAATACGATACAAATTGGATACAAATACGATACAAATACGATACAAATACGATACAAATACGATACAAATACGATACAAATACGATACAAATACGAGACATTTACGATACAAATTGGATACAAATATTATACAAATTGGATACAAATACGATACAAATACGATACAAATTGGATACAAATACGATACAAATACGATACAAATACGATACAAATACGATACAAATACGATACAAATACGATACAAATACGATACAAATACGATGCAAATACAATACAAATACGATACAAATACGATACAAATACGATACAAATACGATACAAATACGATACAAATACGATACAAATTGGATACAAATACTATACAAATTGGATACAAATACGATACAAGTTGGATACAAATACGATACAAATACGATACAAATACGATACAAATACTATAAAAATACGATACAAATACGATACAAATACGATACAAATACGATACAAATAAAATACAAATACGATGCAAATACGATACAAATACGATACAAATACGATACAAATACGATACAAATACGATACAAATACGATACAAATTGGATACAAATACGATACAAATTGGATACAAATACGATACAAATTGGATACAAATACGATACAAATACGATACAAATACGATACAAATACGATACAAATACGATACAAATACGATGCAAATACGATACAAATACGATACAAATACGATACAAATACGATACAAATACGATACAAATACGATACAAATACGATACAAATACGATACAAATACGATACAAATACGATACAAATACGATACAAATACGATACAAATACGATACAAATACGATACAAATACGATACAAATTGGATACAAATACGATACAAATTGGATACAAATACGATACAAATACGATACAATTACGATACAAATACGATACAAATACGATACAAATTGGATACAAAAACGATACAAATTGGATACAAATACGATACAAATACGATACAAATACGATACAAATACGATACAAATACGATACAAATACGATACAAATACGATACAAATACGATACAAATACGATACAAATACGATGCAAATACGATACAAATACGATACAAATACGATACAAATACGATACAAATTGGATACAAATACGATACAAATACGATACAAATACGATACAAATACGATACAAATACGATACAAATACGATACAAATTGGATACAAATACGATACAAATTAGATACAAATACGATACAAATACGATACAAATTGGATACAAATACGATACAAATTGGATACAAATACGATACAAATACGATACAAATACGATACAAATTGGATACAAATACGATACAAATTGGATACAAATACGATACAAATACGATACAAATACGATACAAATACGATACAAATACGATACAAATACGATACAAATACGATACAAATTGGATACAAATACGATACAAATTGGATACAAATACGATACAAATACGATACAAATACGATACAAATTGGATACAAATACGATACAAATTGGATACAAATACGATACAAATACGATACAAATACAATACAAATACGATACAAATACAATACAAATACGATACAAATACAATACAAATACAATACAAATACAATACAAATACAATACAAATACGATACATATACGATACAAATACGATACAAATACGATGCAAATACGATACAAATACGATACAAATACGATACAAATACGATACAAATACGATACAAATTGGATACAAATACGATACAAATACGATACAAATACGATACAAATACGATACAAATACGATGCAAATACGATACAAATACGATACAAATACGATACAAATTGGATACAAATACAATACAAATACGATACAAATACGATACAAATACGATACAAATACGATACAAATTGGATACAAATACGATACAAATTGGATACGAATACGATACAAATACGATACAAATACGATACAAATACGATACAAATACGATACAAATACGATACAAATTGGATACAAATACGATACAAATTGGATACAAATACGATACAAATACGATACAAATACGATACAAATACGATACAAATACGATACAAAAACGATACAAATACGATACAAATACGATATAAATACGATACAAATACGATACAAATACGATACAAATACGATACAAATACGATACAAATACGATACAAATACGATACAAATACGATGCAAATACGATACAAATACGATACAAATACGATACAAATACGATACAAATACGACACAAATACGATACAAATTGGATACAAATACTATACAAATTGGATACAAATACGATACAAGTTGGATACAAATACGATACAAATACGATACAAATACGATACAAATTGGATACAAATACGATACAAATTGGATACAAATACGATACAATTACGATACAAATACGATACAAATTGGATACAAATACTATACAAATTGGATACAAATACGATACAAATACGATACAAATACGATACAAATACGATACAAATACGATACAAATACGATACAAATACGATACAAATACGATACAAATACGATACAAATACGATACAAATTGGATACAAATACGATACAAATTGGATACAAATACGATACAAATACGATACAAATACGATACAAATACGATACAAATACGATACAAATTGGATACAAATACGATACAAATTGGATACAAATACGATACAAATACGATACAAATACAATACAAATACGATACAAATACAATACAAATACGATACAAATACAATACAAATACAATACAAATACAATACAAATACAATACAAATATGATACAAATACGATACAAATACGATACAAATACGATACAAATACGATGCAAATACGATGCAAATACGATGCAAGTACGATGCAAATACGATACAAATACGATACAAATACGATGCAAATACGATACAAATACGATACAAATAACAAATACGATACAAATACGATACAAATACGAAACAAATACGATACAAATACAATACAAATACGATACAAATACAATACAAATACGATACAAATACAATACAAATACAATACAAATACAATACAAATACAATACAAATACAATACAAATACGATACAAATAACAAATACGATACAAATACGAAACAAATACGATACAAATACAATACAAATACGATACAAATACAATACAAATACGATACAAATACAATACAAATACAATACAATACAAATACAATACAAATACAATACAATACAAATACAATACAATACAAATACAATACAAATACAATACAAATACAATACAAATACGATACAAATACGATACAAATACGATACAAATACGCTACAAATAACGATACAAATACGATACAAATTGGATACAAATACGATACAAATTGGATACAAATACGATACAAATACGATACAAATACGATACAAATTGGATACAAATACGATACAAATACGATACAAATTGGATACAAATACGATACAAATACGATACAAATACGATACAAATACGATACAAATACGATACAAATACGAGACATTTACGATACAAATTGGATACAAATATTATACAAATTGGATACAAATACGATACAAATACGATACAAATTGGATACAAATACGATACAAATACGATACAAATACGATACAAATACGATACAAATACGATACAAATACGATACAAATACGATACAAATACGATGCAAATACAATACAAATACGATACAAATACGATACAAATACGATACAAATACGATACAAATACGATACAAATACGATACAAATTGGATACAAATACTATACAAATTGGATACAAATACGATACAAGTTGGATACAAATACGATACAAATACGATACAAATACGATACAAATACTATAAAAATACGATACAAATACGATACAAATACGATACAAATACGATACAAATAAAATACAAATACGATGCAAATACGATACAAATACGATACAAATACGATACAAATACGATACAAATACGATACAAATACGATACAAATTGGATACAAATACGATACAAATTGGATACAAATACGATACAAATTGGATACAAATACGATACAAATACGATACAAATACGATACAAATACGATACAAATACGATACAAATACGATGCAAATACGATACAAATACGATACAAATACGATACAAATACGATACAAATACGATACAAATACGATACAAATACGATACAAATACGATACAAATACGATACAAATACGATACAAATACGATACAAATACGATACAAATACGATACAAATACGATACAAATACGATACAAATTGGATACAAATACGATACAAATTGGATACAAATACGATACAAATACGATACAATTACGATACAAATACGATACAAATACGATACAAATTGGATACAAAAACGATACAAATTGGATACAAATACGATACAAATACGATACAAATACGATACAAATACGATACAAATACGATACAAATACGATACAAATACGATACAAATACGATACAAATACGATACAAATACGATGCAAATACGATACAAATACGATACAAATACGATACAAATACGATACAAATTGGATACAAATACGATACAAATACGATACAAATACGATACAAATACGATACAAATACGATACAAATACGATACAAATTGGATACAAATACGATACAAATTAGATACAAATACGATACAAATACGATACAAATTGGATACAAATACGATACAAATTGGATACAAATACGATACAAATACGATACAAATACGATACAAATTGGATACAAATACGATACAAATTGGATACAAATACGATACAAATACGATACAAATACGATACAAATACGATACAAATACGATACAAATACGATACAAATACGATACAAATTGGATACAAATACGATACAAATTGGATACAAATACGATACAAATACGATACAAATACGATACAAATTGGATACAAATACGATACAAATTGGATACAAATACGATACAAATACGATACAAATACAATACAAATACGATACAAATACAATACAAATACGATACAAATACAATACAAATACAATACAAATACAATACAAATACAATACAAATACGATACATATACGATACAAATACGATACAAATACGATGCAAATACGATGCAAATACGATGCAAGTACGATGCAAATACGATACAAATACGATACAAATACGATACAAATACGATACAAATACGATACAAATACGATACAAATACGATACAAATACGCTACAAATACGATGCAAATACGATACAAATACGGTACAAATACGATACAAATACGATACAAATACGCTACAAATACGATACAAATACGCTACAAATACGATACAAATACGATAAAAATACGATACAAATACGATACAAATACGATACAAATACGAAACAAATACGATACAAATACAATACAAATACGATACAAATACAATACAAATACGATACAAATACAATACAAATACAATACAAATACAATACAAATACAATACAAATACGATACAAATACGATACAAATACGATACAAATACGCTACAAATAACGATACAAATACGATACAAATACGATACAAATACGATACAAATACGCTACAAATACGATACAAATACGATACAAATACGCTACAAATACGATACAAACACAAATTGGATACAAATACTATACAAATTGGATACAAATACGATACAAATACGATACAAATTGGATACAAATACGATACAAATACGATACAAATTGGATACAAATACGATACAAATACGATACAAATACGATACAAATACGATACAAATACGATACAAATACGATACAAATACGATACAAATACGATACAAATACGATGCAAATACGATACAAATACGATACAAATACGATACAAATACGATACAAATACGATACAAATACGATACAAATACGATACAAATACGATACAAATACGATACAAATACGATACAAATACGATACAAATACGATACAAATTGGATACAAATACGATACAAATTGGATACAAATACGATACAAATACGATACAAATACGATACAAATTGGATACAAATACGATACAAATACGATACAAATACGATGCAAATACGATGCAAATACGATACAAATACGATACAAATACGATACAAATACGATACAAATACGATACAAATACGATACAAATACGATGCAAATACGATACAAATACGATACAAATACGATGCAAATACGATACAAATACGATACAAATACGATACAAATACGATACAAATTGGATACAAATACGATACAAATACGATACAAATACGATACAAATACGATACAAATACGATACAAATTTGATACAAATACGATACAAATACGATACAAATTGGATAAAAATACGATACAAATACGATAAAAATACGATACAAATACGATACAAATACGATACAAATACGATACAAATACGATACAAATACGATACAAATACGATACAAATACGATACAAATACTATACAAATTGGATACAAATACGATACAAATACGATACAAATTGGATACAAATACGATACAAATACGATACAAATTGGATACAAATACGATACAAATACGATACAAATACGATACAAATACGATACAAATACGATACAAATACGATACAAATACGATACAAATACGATACAAATACGATACAAATACGATGCAAATACGATACAAAATACGATACAAATACGATACAAATACGATACAAATACGATACAAATACGATACAAATACGCTACAAATACGATACAAATACGATACAAATACGATACAAATACGATACAAATACGATACAAATACGATACAAATACGATACAAATACGATACAAATACGATACAAATACGATACAAATTGGATACAAATACTATACAAATTGGATACAAATACGATACAAATACGATACAAATACGATACAAATACGATACAAATACGATACAAATACGATACAAATTGGATACAAATACGATACAAATACGATACAAATACGATACAAATACGATACAAATACGATACAAATACGATACAAATACGATACAAATACGATACAAATACGATACAAATACGATGCAAATACGATACAAATACGATACAAATACGATACAAATACGATACAAATACGATACAAATACGATACAAATTGGATACAAATACGATACAAATTGGATACAAATACGATACAAATACGATACAAATACGATACAAATACGATACAAATTGGATACAAATACGATACAAATTGGATACAAATACGATACAAATACGATACAAATTGGATACAAATACGATACAAGTTGGATACAAATACGATACAAATACGATACAAATACGATACAAATTGGATACAAATACGATACAAATACGATACAAATACGATACAAATACGATACAAATACGATGCAAATACGATACAAATACGATACAAATACGATACAAATACGATACAAATTGGATACAAATACGATACAAATACGATACAAATATGATACAAATACGATACAAATACGATACAAATACGATACAAATTGGATACAAATACGATACAAATACGATACAAATACGATACAAATTGGATACAAATACGATACAAATTGGATACAAATACGATACAAATACGATACAAATACGATACAAATACGATACAAATACGATACAAATACGATACAAATACGATACAAATTGGATACAAATACGATACAAATACGATACAAATACGATACAAATACGATACAAATACGATACAAATTGGATACAAATACGATACAAATTGGATACAAATACGATACAAATACGATACAAATACGATACAAATACGATACAAATACGATACAAATACGATACAAATACGCTACAAATACGATACAAATACGATACAAATACGATACAAATACGATACAAATACGATACAAATACGATACAAATACGATACAAATACGATACAAATACGATACAAATACGATACAAATTGGATACAAATACTATACAAATTGGATACAAATACGATACAAATACGATACAAATACGATACAAATACGATACAAATACGATACAAATTGGATACAAATACGATACAAATACGATACAAATACGATACAAATACGATACAAATACGATACAAATACGATACAAATACGATACAAATACGATACAAATACGATACAAATACGATGCAAATACGATACAAATACGATACAAATACGATACAAATACGATACAAATACGATACAAATACGATACAAATTGGATACAAATACGATACAAATTGGATACAAATACGATACAAATACGATACAAATACGATACAAATACGATACAAATACGATACAAATTGGATACAAATACGATACAAATTGGATACAAATACGATACAAATACGATACAAATACGATACAAATACGATACAAATACGATGCAAATACGATACAAATACGATACAAATACGATACAAATACGATACAAATTGGATACAAATACGATACAAATACGATACAAATACGATACAAATACGATACAAATACGATACAAATTGGATACAAATACGATACAAATACGATACAAATACGATACAAATTGGATACAAATACGATACAAATTGGATACAAATACGATACAAATACGATACAAATACGATACAAATACGATACAAATACGATACAAATACGATACAAATACGATACAAATTGGATACAAATACGATACAAATACGATACAAATACGATACAAATACGATACAAATACTATACAAATACGATACAAATACGATACAAATTGGATACAAATACGATACAAATTGGATACAAATACGATACAAATACGATACAAATACGATACAAATACGATACAAATACGATACAAATACGATACAAATACGATACAAATACGATACAAATACGATACAAATACGATACAAATACGATACAAATACGATACAAATACGATACAAATACGATGCAAATACGATACAAATACGATACAAATACGATACAAATACGATACAAATTGGATACAAATACGATACAAATACGATACAAATACGATACAAATACGATACAAATACGATACAAATTGGATACAAATACGATACAAATACGATACAAATACGATACAAATTGGATACAAATACGATACAAATTGGATACAAATACGATACAAATACGATACAAATACGATACAAATACGATACAAATACGATACAAATACGATACAAATACGATACAAATTGGATACAAATACGATACAAATACGATACAAATACGATACAAATACTATACAAATACGATACAAATACGATACAAATTGGATACAAATACGATACAAATTGGATACAAATACGATACAAATACGATACAAATACGATACAAATACGATACAAATACGATACAAATACGATACAAATACGATACAAATACGATACAAATACGATACAAATACGCTACAAATACGATACAAATACGCTACAAATACGATACAAATACGATAAAAATACGATACAAATACGATACAAATACGATACAAATACGAAACAAATACGATACAAATACAATACAAATACGATACAAATACAATACAAATACGATACAAATACAATACAAATACAATACAAATACAATACAAATACAATACAAATACGATACAAATACGATACAAATACGATACAAATTGGATACAAATACGATACAAATACGATACAAATACGATACAAAAACGATACAAATACGATACAAATACTATACAAATTGGATACAAATACGATACAAATACGATACAAATTGGATACAAATACGATACAAATACGATACAATTTGGATACAAATACGATACAAATACGATACAAATACGATACAAATACGATACAAATACGATACAAATACGATACAAATACGATACAAATACGATACAAATACGATACAAATTGGATACAAATACTATACAAATTGGATACAAATACGATACAAATACGATACAAATTGGATACAAATACGCTACAAACACGATACAAATAAGATACAAATACGATACAAATACGATAATAAAAATAATATTTGTAATCTTTGACTAATAAAATAGTGTCACGAAATGCTAATCCAACTAACTTGACCTACAGTTTCATTCAAATTACACTAGCTGACCTAGCCGGGTTGTCAAAATATGTATAGCCTATAGACCTCAGGAATAGTTTAACTTACTATCAGTGAAAGAATTTTCAAAATCGGTTAAGTAGTTCCATAGATTACCCATCACAAACTCACCCCGTTACTATAATAAAAAAAGATTTATAAAAATCACTGTAACCCGTATCTAATTATTTATTAAAAAAAAAAAAAAAACTGTTTTTAGGTTGTAGTCATTCGTATTTAATACCATTATTTGTATAGATGATGATTGATTGATTTGTTTTACTTGTAGGAGATTATATATTTTTTTTTAATATTTAAACTTAATGTTAAAAACAGATGTTAAAAAAGCTGTTATTAGCAATTCGTTATTGAAGTAACTAATTGGTTAACTGAGCCCACACATGGACAATTGGACAATCATTCATCAATCATTTTACTTCTATCAAGGAATTTAATTACCCATATTCTTTTCTACTGTCAGATCATTGTCTGTGGCATACCCGGAACAAATATCTGTAGACCATGCAAACATTTGTCCCGGAAATCGAACCCGTTTGATAGTACAAATACAATGCAAATACAATGCAAATACGATGCAAATACGATGCAAATACGATGCAAATACGATGCAAATACGATGCAAATACGATGCAAATACGATGCAAATACGATGCAAATACGATGCAAGTACGATGCAAATACGATACAATTACGATACAAATACGATACAAATACGCTACAAATGCGATGCAAATACGATACAAATACGATACAAATATGATACAAATACGATACAAATACGATACAAATACGATACAAATACGATACAAATACGATACAAATACGATGCAAATACGATACAAATACGATACAAATACGATACAAATACAATACAAATACAATACAAATACGATACAAATACGATACAAATTGGATACAAATACTATACAAATTGGATACAAATACGATACAAATACGATACAAATTGGATACAAATACGATACAAATACGATACAAATACGATACATATACGATACAAATACGATACAAATACGATACAAATACGATACAAATACGATACAAATACGATACAAATACGATACAAATACGATACAAATACGATACAAATACGATACAAATACGATACAAATACGATGCAAATACGATACAAATACGATACAAATACGATACAAATACGATACAAATACGATACAAATACGATACAAATTGGATACAAATACGATACAAATTGGATACAAATACGATACAAATACGATACAAATTGGATACAAATACGATACAAGTTGGATACAAATACGATACAAATACGATACAAATACGATACAAATACGATACAAATACGATACAAATACGATACAAATTGGATACAAATACGATGCAAATACGATACAAATACGATACAAATACGATACAAATTGGATACAAATACGATACAAATACGATACAAATACGATACAAATACGATACAAATACGATACAAATACGATGCAAATACGATACAAATACGATACAAATACGATACAAATTGGATACAAATACGATACAAATACGATACAAATACGATACAAATACGATACAAATACAATACAAATACGATACAAATACGATACAAATTGGATACAAAAACGATACAAATTGGATACAAATACGATACAAATACGATACAAATACGATACAAATACGATACAAATACGATACAAATACGATACAAATACGATACAAATACGATGCAAATACGATACAAATACGATACAAATACGATACAAATACGATACAAATTGGATACAAATACGATACAAATACGATACAAATACGATACAAATACGATACAAATACGATACAAATACGATACAAATTGGATACAAATACGATACAAATTGGATACAAATACGATACAAATTGGATACAAATACTATACAAATACGATACAAATACGATACAAATTGGATACAAATACGATACAAATTGGATACAAATACGATACAAATACGATACAAATACGATACAAATACGATACAAATACGATACAAATACGATACAAATACGATACAAATACGATACAAATACGATACAAATACGATACAAATACGATACAAATTGGATACAAATACGATACAAATTGGATACAAAAACGATACAAATACGATACAAATACGATACAAATTGGATACAAATACGATACAAATTGGATACAAATACGATACAAATACGATACAAATACAATACAAATACGATACAAATACAATACAAATACGATACAAATACAATACAAATACAATACAAATACAATACAAATACAATACAAATACGATACAAATACGATACAAATACGATACAAATACGATGCAAATACGATGCAAATACGATGCAAGTACGATGCAAATACGATACAAATACGATACAAATACGATACAAATACGATACAAATACCATACAAATACGATACAAATACGATACAAATACGCTACAAATACGATACAAATACGATACAAATACGATACAAATACGATACAAATACGATACAAATACGATACAAATACGATACAAATTGGATACAAATACTATACAAATTGGATACAAATACGATACAAATACGATACAAATTGGATACAAATACGCTACAAACACGATACAAATAAGATACAAATACGATACAAATACGATAATAAAAATAATATTTGTAATCTTTGACTAATAAAATAGTGTCACGAAATGCTAATCCAACTAACTTGACCTACAGTTTCATTCAAATTACACTAGCTGACCTAGCCAGGTTGTCAAAATATGTATAGCCTATAGACCTCAGGAATAGTTTAACTTACTATCAGTGAAAGAATTTTCAAAATCGGTTAAGTAGTTCCATAGATTACCCATCAACAACTCACCCCGTTACTAACATAAAAAAAGATTTATAAAAATCACTGTAACCCGTATCTAATTATTTATTAAAAAAAAAAAAAAAACTTTTTTTAAGTTGTAGTCATTCGTATTTAATACCATTATTTGTATAGATGATGATTGATTGATTTGTTTTACTTGTAGGAGATTATATATTTTTTTTTAATATTTAAACTTAATGTTAAAAACAGTTGTTAAAAAAGCTGTTATTAGCAATTCGTTATTGAAGTAACTAATTGGTTAACTGAGCCCACACATGGACAATTGGACAATCATTCATCAATCATTTTACTTCTATCAAGGAATTTAATTACCCATATTCTTTTCTACTGTCAGATCATTGTCTGTGGCATACCCGGAACAAATATCTGTAGACCATGCAAACATTTGTCCCGGCAATCGAACCCGTTTGATACTACAAATACAATGCAAATACAATGCAAATACGATGCAAATACGATGCAAATACGATGCAAATACGATGCAAATACGATGCAAATACGATGCAAATACGATGCAAATACGATGCAAGTACGATGCAAATACGATACAAATACGATACAAATACGATACAATTACGATACAAATACGATACAAATACGCTACAAATGCGATGCAAATACGATACAAATACGATACAAATATGATACAAATACGATACAAATACGATACAAATACGATACAAATACGCTACAAATACGATACAAATACGCTACAAATACGATACAAATACGATACAAATACGATACAAATACGATGCAAATACGATACAAATAACAAATACGATACAAATACGATACAAATACGATACAAATACGAAACAAATACGATACAAATACAATACAAATACGATACAAATACAATACAAATACGATACAAATACAATACAAATACAATACAAATACAATACAAATACAATACAAATACGATACAAATACGATACAAATTGGATACAAATACTATACAAATTGGATACAAAAACGATACAAATACGATACAAATTGGATACAAATACGATACAAATACGATACAAATACGATACAAATACGATACAAATACGATACAAATACGATACAAATACGATACAAATACGATACAAATACGATACAAATACGATACAAATACGATACAAATACGATACAAATACGATACAAATACGATACAAATACGATACAAATACGACGCAAATACGATACAAATACGATACAAATACGATACAAATACGATCGATACAAATACGATACAAATACGATACAAATACGATACAAATACGATACAAATACGATGCAAATACGATACAAATACGATACAAATACGATACAAATACGATACAAATACGATACAAATACGATACAAATACGATACAAATACGATGCAAATACGATACAAATACGATACAAATACGATACAAATACGATCGATACAAATACGATACAAATACGATACAAATACGATACAAATACGATACAAATACGATACAAATACGATACAAATACGATGCAAATACGATACAAATACGATACAAATACGATACGGATACAAATACGATACAAATACGATACAAATACGATACAAATACGATACAAATACGATACAAATACGATACAAATACGATACAAATACGCTACAAATACGATACAAATACGATGCAAATACGATACAAATACGATGCAAATACGATACAAATACGATACAAATACGATACAAATTGGATACAAATACGATACAAATTGGATACAAATACGATACAAATTGGATACAAATACGATACAAGTTGGATACAAATACGATACAAATACGATACAAATACGATACAAATACGATACAAATACGATACAAATACGATACAAATTGGATACAAATACGATACAAATACGATACAAATACGATACAAATACGATACAAATACGATACAAATACGATGCAAATACGATACAAATACGATACAAATACGATACAAATACGATACAAATTGGATACAAATACGATACAAATACGATACAAATACGATACAAATACGATACAAATACAATACAAATACGATACAAATTGGATACAAATACGATACAAATACGATACAAATACGATACAAATTGGATACAAATACGATACAAATTGGATACAAATACGATACAAATACGATACAAATACGATACAAATACGATACAAATACGATACAAATTGGATACAAATACGATACAAATACGATACAAATACGATACAAATACGATACAAATACGATACAAATACGATACAAATACGATACAAATACGATGCAAATACGATACAAATACGATACAAATACGATACAAATACGATACAAAAACGATACAAATTGGATACAAATACGATACAAATTGGATACAAATACGATACAAATACGATACAAATACGATACAAATACGATACAAATACGATACAAATTGGATACAAATACGATACAAATTGGATACAAATACGATACAAATTGGATACAAATACGATACAAATTGGATACAAATACGATACAAATACGATACAAATACGATACAAATACGATACAAATACGATACAAATACGATACAAATACGATACAAATACGATACAAATTGGATACAAATACGATACAAATTGGATACAAATACGATACAAATACGATACAATTACGATACAAATACGATACAAATACGATACAAATTGGATACAAAAACGATACAAATTGGATACAAATACGATACAAATACGATACAAATACGATACAAATACGATACAAATACGATACAAATACGATACAAATACGATACAAATACGATACAAATACGATGCAAATACGATACAAATACGATACAAATACGATACAAATACGATACAAATTGGATACAAATACGATACAAATACGATACAAATACGATACAAATACGATACAAATACGATACAAATTGGATACAAATACGATACAAATTAGATACAAATACGATACAAATACGATACAAATTGGATACAAATACGATACAAATTGGATACAAATACGATACAAATACGATACAAATACGATACAAATTGGATACAAATACGATACAAATTGGATACAAATACGATACAAATACGATACAAATACGATACAAATACGATACAAATACGATACAAATACGATACAATACGATACAAATACGATACAAATACGATACAAATTGGATACAAATACGATACAAATTGGATACAAATACGATACAAATACGATACAAATACGATACAAATTGGATACAAATACGATACAAATTGGATACAAATACGATACAAATACGATACAAATACAATACAAATACGATACAAATACAATACAAATACGATACAAATACAATACAAATACAATACAAATAGAATACAAATACAATACAAATACGATACAAATACGATACAAATACGATACAAATACGATGCAAATACGATGCAAATACGATGCAAGTACGATGCAAATACGATACAAATACGATACAAATACGATACAAATACGATACAAATACGATACAAATACGATACAAATACGATACAAATACGCTACAAATACGATGCAAATACGATACAAATACGGTACAAATACGATACAAATACGATACAAATACGCTACAAATACGATACAAATACGCTACAAATACGATACAAATACGATAAAAATACGATACAAATACGATACAAATACGATACAAATACGAAACAAATACGATACAAATACAATACAAATACGATACAAATACAATACAAATACGATACAAATACAATACAAATACAATACAAATACAATACAAATACAATACTAATACGATACAAATACGATACAAATACGATACAAATACGCTACAAATAACGATACAAATACGATACAAATACGATACAAATACGATACAAATACGCTACAAATACGATACAAATACGATACAAATACGCTACAAATACGATACAAACACAAATTGGATACAAATACTATACAAATTGGATACAAATACGATACAAATTGGATACAAATACGATACAAATACGATACAAATTGGATACAAATACGATACAAATACGATACAAATACGATACAAATACGATACAAATACGATACAAATACGATACAAATACGATACAATTACGATACAAATACGATGCAAATACGATACAAATACGATACAAATACGATACAAATACGATACAAATACGATACAAATACGATACAAATACGATACAAATACGATACAAATACGATACAAATACGATACAAATTGGATACAAATACGATACAAATTGGATACAAATACGATACAAATACGATACAAATACGATACAAATTGGATACAAATACGATACAAATACGATACAAATACGATGCAAATACGATGCAAATACGATACAAATACGATACAAATACGATACAAATACGATACAAATACGATACAAATACGATACAAATACGATGCAAATACGATACAAATACGATACAAATACGATGCAAATACGATACAAATACGATACAAATACGATACAAATACGATACAAATTGGATACAAATACGATACAAATACGATACAAATACGATACAAATACGATACAAATACGATACAAATTTGATACAAATACGATACAAATACGATACAAATTGGATAAAAATACGATACAAATACGATAAAAATACGATACAAATACGATACAAATACGATACAAATACGATACAAATACGATACAAATACGATACAAATACGATACAAATACGATACAAATACTATACAAATTGGATACAAATACGATACAAATACGATACAAATTGGATACAAATACGATACAAATACGATACAAATTGGATACAAATACGATACAAATACGATACAAATACGATACAAATACGATACAAATACGATACAAATACGATACAAATACGATACAAATACGATACAAATACGATACAAATACGATGCAAATACGATACAAATACGATACAAATACGATACAAATACGATACAAATACGATACAAATACGATACAAATACGCTACAAATACGATACAAATACGATACAAATACGCTACAAATACGATACAAACACGATACAAATACGATACAAATACGATACAAATACGCTACAAATACGATACAAATACGATACAAATACGATACAAATACGATACAAATACGCTACAAACACGATACAAATAAGATACAAATACGATACAAATACGATAATAAAAATAATATTTGTAATCTTTGACTAATAAAATAGTGTCACGAAATGCTAATCCAACTAACTTGACCTACAGTTTCATTCAAATTACACTAGCTGACCTAGCCGGGTTGTCAAAATATGTATAGCCTATAGACCTCAGGAATAGTTTAACTTACTATCAGTGAAAGAATTTTCAAAATCGGTTAAGTAGTTCCATAGATTACCCATCACAAACTCACCCCGTTACTAACATAAAAAAAGATTTATAAAAATCACTGTAACCCGTATCTAATTATTTATTAAAAAAAAAAAAAACTTTTTTTAAGTTGTAGTCATTCGTATTTAATACCATTATTTGTATAGATGATGATTGATTGATTTGTTTTACTTGTAGGAGATTATATATTTTTTTTTTAAATATTTAAACTTAATGTTAAAAACAGTTGTTAAAAAAGCTGTAATTAGCAATTCGTTATTGAAGTAACTAATTGGTTAACTGAGCCCACACATGGACAATTGGACAATCATTCATCAATCATTTTACTTCTATCAAGGAATTTAATTACCCATATTCTTTTCTACTGTCAGATCATTGTCTGTGGCATACCCGGAACAAATATCTGTAGACCATGCAAACATTTGTCCCGGAAATCGAACCCGTTTGATAGTACAAATACAATGCAAATACAATGCAAATACGATGCAAATACGATGCAAATACGATGCAAATACGATGCAAATACGATGCAAATACGATGCAAATACGATGCAAATACGATGCAAATACGATACAAATACGATACAAATACGATACAAATACGATACAAATACGATACAAATACGATACAAATACGCTACAAATACGATGCAAATACGATACAAATACGATACAAATATGACACAAATACGATACAAATACGATACAAATTGGATACAAATACGATACAAATACGATACAAATACGATACAAATACGATACAAATACGATACAAATACGATACAAATACGATACAAATTGGATACAAATACTATACAAATTGGATACAAATACGATACAAATACGATACAAATACGATACAAATTGGATACAAATACGATACAAATACGATACAAATACGATAGAAATACGATACAAATACGATACAAATACGATACAAATACGATACAAATACGATACAAATACGATACAAATTGGATACAAATACGATACAAATACGATACAAATTGGATACAAATACGATACAAATACGATGCAAATACGATACAAATACGATACAAATACGATACAAATACGATACAAATTGGATACAAATACGATACAAATACGATACAAATACGATACAAATACGATACAAATACGATACAAATTGGATACAAATACGATACAAATTGGATACAAATTGGATACAAATACGATACAAATTGGATACAAATACGATACAAATACGATACAAATACGATAAAAATTGGATACAAATACGATACAAATTGGATAAAAATACGATACAAATACGATACAAATACGATACAAATACGATACAAATACGATACAAATTGGATACAAATACGATACAAATTGGATACAAATACGATACAAATACGATACAAATTGGATACAAATACGATACAAATTGGATACAAATACGATACAAATACGATACAAATACGATACAAATACGATACAAATACGATACAAATTGGATACAAATACTATACAAATTGGATACAAATACGATACAAATACGATACAAATTGGATACAAATACGATACAAATACGATACAAATACGATACAAATTGGATACAAATACTATACAAATTGGATACAAATACGATACAAATACGATACAAATTGGATACAAATACGATACAAATACGATACAAATTGGATACAAATACGATACAAATACGATACAAATTGGATACAAATACGATACAAATACGATACAAATACGATACAAATACGATACAAATACGATACAAATACGATGCAAATACGATACAAATACGATACAAATACGATACAAATACGATACAAATACGATACAAATACGATACAAATACGATACAAATACGCTACAAATACGATACAAATACGCTACAAATAAGATACAAACACGATACAAATACGATACAAATACGATACAAATACGCTACAAATACGATACAAATACGACACAAATACGATACAAATACGCTACAAACACGATACAAATAAGATACAAATACGATACAAATACGATAATAAAAATAATATTTGTAATCTTTGACTAATAAAATAGTGTCACGAAATGCTAATCCAACTAACTTGACCTACAGTTTCATTCAAATTACACTAGCTGACCTAGCCGGGTTGTCAAAATATGTATAGCCTATAGACCTCAGGAATAGTTTAACTTACTATCAGTGAAAGAATTTTCAAAATCGGTTAAGTAGTTCCATAGATTACCCATCACAAACTCACCCCGTTACTAACATAAAAAAAGATTTATAAAAATCACTGTAACCCGTATCTAATTATTTATTAAAAAAAAAAAAAAAACTTTTTTTAAGTTGTAGTCATTCGTATTTAATACCATTATTTGTATAGATGATGATTGATTGATTTGTTTTACTTGTAGGAGATTATATATATTTTTTTTAATATTTAAACTTAATGTTAAAAACAGTTGTTAAAAAAGCTGTTATTAGCAATTCGTTATTGAAGTAACTAATTGGTTAACTGAGCCCACACATGGACAATTGGACAATCATTCATCAATCATTTTACTTCTATCAAGGAATTTAATTACCCATATTCTTTTCTACTGTCAGATCATTGTCTGTGGCATACCCGGAACAAATATCTGTAGACCATGCAAACATTTGTCCCGGAAATCGAACCCGTTTGATAGTACAAATACAATGCAAATACAATGCAAATACGATGCAAATACGATGCAAATACGATGCAAATACGATGCAAATACGATGCAAGTACGATGCAAATACGATACAAATACGATACAAATACGATACAAATACGATACAAATACGATACAAATACGCTACAAATAACGATACAAATACGATACAAATACGATACAAATATGATACAAATACGATACAAATACGATACAAATACGATACAAATACGATACAAATACGCTACAAATACGATACAAATACGCTACAAATACGATACAAATACGATACAAATACGATACAAATACGATGCAAATACGATACAAATAACAAATACGATACAAATACGATACAAATACGAAACAAATACGATACAAATACAATACAAATACGATACAAATACAATACAAATACGATACAAATACAATACAAATACAATACAAATACGATACAAATACGATACAAATACGATACAAATACGCTACAAATAACGATACAAATACGATACAAATTGGATACAAATACGATACAAATACGATACAAATACGATACAAATACGATACAAATACGATACAAATACGATACAAATTGGATACAAAAACGATACAAATTGGATACAAATACGATACAAATACGATACAAATACGATACAAATACGATACAAATACGATACAAATACGATACAAATACGATACAAATACGATACAAATACGATACAAATACGATACAAATACGATACAAATACGATGCAAATACGATACAAATACGATACAAATACGATACAAATACGATACAAATTGGATACAAATACGATACAAATACGATACAAATACGATACAAATACGATACAAATACGATACAAATACGATACAAATTGGATACAAATACGATACAAATTGGATACAAATTGGATACAAATACGATACAAATTGGATACAAATACGATACAAATACGATAAAAATTGGATACAAATACGATACAAATTGGATAAAAATACGATACAAATACGATACAAATACGATACAAATACGATACAAATACGATACAAATACGATACAAATACGATACAAATTGGATACAAATACGATACAAATTGGATACAAATACGATACAAATTGGATACAAATTGGATACAAATACGATACAAATTGGATACAAATACGATACAAATACGATACAAATACGATAAAAATTGGATACAAATACGATACAAATTGGATAAAAATACGATACAAATACGATACAAATACGATACAAATACGATACAAATTGGATACAAATACGATACAAATTGGATACAAATACGATACAAATACGATACAAATACGATACAAATTGGATACAAATACGATACAAATTGGATACAAATACGATACAAATACGATACAAATACGATACAAATACGATACAAATTGGATACAAATACTATACAAATTGGATACAAATACGATACAAATACGATACAAATTGGATACAAATACGATACAAATACGATACAAATACGATACAAATTGGATACAAATACTATACAAATTGGATACAAATACGATACAAATACGATACAAATTGGATACAAATACGATACAAATACGATACAAATTGGATACAAATACGATACAAATACGATACAAATTGGATACAAATACGATACAAATACGATACAAATACGATACAAATACGATACAAATACGATACAAATACGATGCAAATACGATACAAATACGATACAAATACGATACAAATACGATACAAATACGATACAAATACGATACAAATACGCTACAAATACGATACAAATACGCTACAAATAAGATACAAACACGATACAAATACGATACAAATACGATACAAATACGCTACAAATACGATACAAATACGACACAAATACGATACAAATACGCTACAAACACGATACAAATAAGATACAAATACGATACAAATACGATAATAAAAATAATATTTGTAATCTTTGACTAATAAAATAGTGTCACGAAATGCTAATCCAACTAACTTGACCTACAGTTTCATTCAAATTACACTAGCTGACCTAGCCGGGTTGTCAAAATATGTATAGCCTATAGACCTCAGGAATAGTTTAACTTACTATCAGTGAAAGAATTTTCAAAATCGGTTAAGTAGTTCCATAGATTACCCATCACAAACTCACCCCGTTACTAACATAAAAAAAGATTTATAAAAATCACTGTAACCCGTATCTAATTATTTATTAAAAAAAAAAAAAAAACTTTTTTTAAGTTGTAGTCATTCGTATTTAATACCATTATTTGTATAGATGATGATTGATTGATTTGTTTTACTTGTAGGAGATTATATATATTTTTTTTAATATTTAAACTTAATGTTAAAAACAGTTGTTAAAAAAGCTGTTATTAGCAATTCGTTATTGAAGTAACTAATTGGTTAACTGAGCCCACACATGGACAATTGGACAATCATTCATCAATCATTTTACTTCTATCAAGGAATTTAATTACCCATATTCTTTTCTACTGTCAGATCATTGTCTGTGGCATACCCGGAACAAATATCTGTAGACCATGCAAACATTTGTCCCGGAAATCGAACCCGTTTGATAGTACAAATACAATGCAAATACAATGCAAATACGATGCAAATACGATGCAAATACGATGCAAATACGATGCAAATACGATGCAAGTACGATGCAAATACGATACAAATACGATACAAATACGATACAAATACGATACAAATACGATACAAATACGCTACAAATAACGATACAAATACGATACAAATACGATACAAATATGATACAAATACGATACAAATACGATACAAATACGATACAAATACGATACAAATACGCTACAAATACGATACAAATACGCTACAAATACGATACAAATACGATACAAATACGATACAAATACGATGCAAATACGATACAAATAACAAATACGATACAAATACGATACAAATACGAAACAAATACGATACAAATACAATACAAATACGATACAAATACAATACAAATACGATACAAATACAATACAAATACAATACAAATACAATACAAATACGATACAAATACGATACAAATACGATACAAATACGCTACAAATAACGATACAAATACGATACAAATTGGATACAAATACGATACAAATACGATACAAATACGATACAAATACGATACAAATACGATACAAATTGGATACAAAAACGATACAAATTGGATACAAATACGATACAAATACGATACAAATACGATACAAATACGATACAAATACGATACAAATACGATACAAATACGATACAAATACGATACAAATACGATACAAATACGATACAAATACGATACAAATACGCTACAAATACGATACAAATACGCTACAAATAAGATACAAACACGATACAAATACGATACAAATACGATACAAATACGATACAAATACGATACAAATTGGATACAAATACGATACAAATACGATACAAATACGATACAAATTGGATACAAATACGATACAAATTGGATACAAATACGATACAAATACGATACAAATACGATACAAATACGATACAAATACGATACAAATACGATACAAATACGATACAAATTGGATACAAATACGATACAAATACGATACAAATACGATACAAATACGATACAAATACTATACAAATACGATACAAATACGATACAAATTGGATACAAATACGATACAAATTGGATACAAATACGATACAAATACGATACAAATACGATACAAATACGATACAAATACGATACAAATACGATACAAATACGATACAAATACGATACAAATACGATACAAATACGATACAAATACGATACAAATACGATACAAATACGATACAAATACGATGCAAATACGATACAAATACGATACAAATACGATACAAATACGATACAAATTGGATACAAATACGATACAAATACGATACAAATACGATACAAATACGATACAAATACGATACAAATTGGATACAAATACGATACAAATACGATACAAATACGATACAAATTGGATACAAATACGATACAAATTGGATACAAATACGATACAAATACGATACAAATACGATACAAATACGATACAAATACGATACAAATACGATACAAATACGATACAAATTGGATACAAATACGATACAAATACGATACAAATACGATACAAATACTATACAAATACGATACAAATACGATACAAATTGGATACAAATACGATACAAATTGGATACAAATACGATACAAATACGATACAAATACGATACAAATACGATACAAATACGATACAAATACGATACAAATACGATACAAATACGATACAAATACGATACAAATACGCTACAAATACGATACAAATACGCTACAAATACGATACAAATACGATAAAAATACGATACAAATACGATACAAATACGATACAAATACGAAACAAATACGATACAAATACAATACAAATACGATACAAATACAATACAAATACGATACAAATACAATACAAATACAATACAAATACAATACAAATACAATACAAATACGATACAAATACGATACAAATACGATACAAATTGGATACAAATACGATACAAATACGATACAAATACGATACAAAAACGATACAAATACGATACAAATACTATACAAATTGGATACAAATACGATACAAATACGATACAAATTGGATACAAATACGATACAAATACGATACAATTTGGATACAAATACGATACAAATACGATACAAATACGATACAAATACGATACAAATACGATACAAATACGATACAAATACGATACAAATACGATACAAATTGGATACAAATACTATACAAATTGGATACAAATACGATACAAATACGATACAAATTGGATACAAATACGCTACAAACACGATACAAATAAGATACAAATACGATACAAATACGATAATAAAAATAATATTTGTAATCTTTGACTAATAAAATAGTGTCACGAAATGCTAATCCAACTAACTTGACCTACAGTTTCATTCAAATTACACTAGCTGACCTAGCCGGGTTGTCAAAATATGTATAGCCTATAGACCTCAGGAATAGTTTAACTTACTATCAGTGAAAGAATTTTCAAAATCGGTTAAGTAGTTCCATAGATTACCCATCACAAACTCACCCCGTTACTATAATAAAAAAAGATTTATAAAAATCACTGTAACCCGTATCTAATTATTTATTAAAAAAAAAAAAAAAACTGTTTTTAGGTTGTAGTCATTCGTATTTAATACCATTATTTGTATAGATGATGATTGATTGATTTGTTTTACTTGTAGGAGATTATATATTTTTTTTTAATATTTAAACTTAATGTTAAAAACAGTTGTTAAAAAAGCTGTTATTAGCAATTCGTTATTGAAGTAACTAATTGGTTAACTGAGCCCACACATGGACAATTGGACAATCATTCATCAATCATTTTACTTCTATCAAGGAATTTAATTACCCATATTCTTTTCTACTGTCAGATCATTGTCTGTGGCATACCCGGAACAAATATCTGTAGACCATGCAAACATTTGTCCCGGAAATCGAACCCGTTTGATAGTACAAATACAATGCAAATACAATGCAAATACGATGCAAATACGATGCAAATACGATGCAAATACGATGCAAATACGATGCAAATACGATGCAAATACGATGCAAATACGATGCAAATACGATGCAAGTACGATGCAAATACGATACAATTACGATACAAATACGATACAAATACGCTACAAATGCGATGCAAATACGATACAAATACGATACAAATATGATACAAATACGATACAAATACGATACAAATACGATACAAATACGATACAAATACGATACAAATACGATGCAAATACGATACAAATACGATACAAATACGATACAAATACAATACAAATACAATACAAATACGATACAAATACGATACAAATTGGATACAAATACTATACAAATTGGATACAAATACGATACAAATACGATACAAATTGGATACAAATACGATACAAATACGATACAAATACGATACATATACGATACAAATACGATACAAATACGATACAAATACGATACAAATACGATACAAATACGATACAAATACGATACAAATACGATACAAATACGATACAAATACGATACAAATACGATACAAATACGATGCAAATACGATACAAATACGATACAAATACGATACAAATACGATACAAATACGATACAAATACGATACAAATTGGATACAAATACGATACAAATTGGATACAAATACGATACAAATACGATACAAATTGGATACAAATACGATACAAGTTGGATACAAATACGATACAAATACGATACAAATACGATACAAATACGATACAAATACGATACAAATACGATACAAATTGGATACAAATACGATGCAAATACGATACAAATACGATACAAATACGATACAAATTGGATACAAATACGATACAAATACGATACAAATACGATACAAATACGATACAAATACGATACAAATACGATGCAAATACGATACAAATACGATACAAATACGATACAAATTGGATACAAATACGATACAAATACGATACAAATACGATACAAATACGATACAAATACAATACAAATACGATACAAATACGATACAAATTGGATACAAAAACGATACAAATTGGATACAAATACGATACAAATACGATACAAATACGATACAAATACGATACAAATACGATACAAATACGATACAAATACGATGCAAATACGATACAAATACGATACAAATACGATACAAATACGATACAAATTGGATACAAATACGATACAAATACGATACAAATACGATACAAATACGATACAAATACGATACAAATACGATACAAATTGGATACAAATACGATACAAATTGGATACAAATACGATACAAATTGGATACAAATACTATACAAATACGATACAAATACGATACAAATTGGATACAAATACGATACAAATTGGATACAAATACGATACAAATACGATACAAATACGATACAAATACGATACAAATACGATACAAATACGATACAAATACGATACAAATACGATACAAATACGATACAAATACGATACAAATACGATACAAATTGGATACAAATACGATACAAATTGGATACAAAAACGATACAAATACGATACAAATACGATACAAATTGGATACAAATACGATACAAATTGGATACAAATACGATACAAATACGATACAAATACAATACAAATACGATACAAATACAATACAAATACGATACAAATACAATACAAATACAATACAAATACAATACAAATACAATACAAATACGATACAAATACGATACAAATACGATACAAATACGATGCAAATACGATGCAAATACGATGCAAGTACGATGCAAATACGATACAAATACGATACAAATACGATACAAATACGATACAAATACCATACAAATACGATACAAATACGATACAAATACGCTACAAATACGATACAAATACGATACAAATACGATACAAATACGATACAAATACGATACAAATACGATACAAATTGGATACAAATACTATACAAATTGGATACAAATACGATACAAATACGATACAAATTGGATACAAATACGCTACAAACACGATACAAATAAGATACAAATACGATACAAATACGATAATAAAAATAATATTTGTAATCTTTGACTAATAAAATAGTGTCACGAAATGCTAATCCAACTAACTTGACCTACAGTTTCATTCAAATTACACTAGCTGACCTAGCCAGGTTGTCAAAATATGTATAGCCTATAGACCTCAGGAATAGTTTAACTTACTATCAGTGAAAGAATTTTCAAAATCGGTTAAGTAGTTCCATAGATTACCCATCAACAACTCACCCCGTTACTAACATAAAAAAAGATTTATAAAAATCACTGTAACCCGTATCTAATTATTTATTAAAAAAAAAAAAAAAAACTTTTTTTAAGTTGTAGTCATTCGTATTTAATACCATTATTTGTATAGATGATGATTGATTGATTTGTTTTACTTGTAGGAGATTATATATATTTTTTTAATATTTAAACTTAATGTTAAAAACAGTTGTTAAAAAAGCTGTTATTAGCAATTCGTTATTGAAGTAACTAATTGGTTAACTGAGCCCACACATGGACAATTGGACAATCATTCATCAATCATTTTACTTCTATCAAGGAATTTAATTACCCATATTCTTTTCTACTGTCAGATCATTGTCTGTGGCATACCCGGAACAAATATCTGTAGACCATGCAAACATTTGTCCCGGCAATCGAACCCGTTTGATACTACAAATACAATGCAAATACAATGCAAATACGATGCAAATACGATGCAAATACGATGCAAATACGATGCAAATACGATGCAAATACGATGCAAATACGATGCAAATACGATGCAAGTACGATGCAAATACGATACAAATACGATACAAATACGATACAATTACGATACAAATACGATACAAATACGCTACAAATGCGATGCAAATACGATACAAATACGATACAAATATGATACAAATACGATACAAATACGATACAAATACGATACAAATACGCTACAAATACGATACAAATACGCTACAAATACGATACAAATACGATACAAATACGATACAAATACGATGCAAATACGATACAAATAACAAATACGATACAAATACGATACAAATACGATACAAATACGAAACAAATACGATACAAATACAATACAAATACGATACAAATACAATACAAATACGATACAAATACAATACAAATACAATACAAATACAATACAAATACAATACAAATACGATACAAATACGATACAAATTGGATACAAATACTATACAAATTGGATACAAAAACGATACAAATACGATACAAATTGGATACAAATACGATACAAATACGATACAAATACGATACAAATACGATACAAATACGATACAAATACGATACAAATACGATACAAATACGATACAAATACGATACAAATACGATACAAATACGATACAAATACGATACAAATACGATACAAATACGATACAAATACGACGCAAATACGATACAAATACGATACAAATACGATACAAATACGATCGATACAAATACGATACAAATACGATACAAATACGATACAAATACGATACAAATACGATGCAAATACGATACAAATACGATACAAATACGATACAAATACGATACAAATACGATACAAATACGATACAAATACGATACAAATACGATGCAAATACGATACAAATACGATACAAATACGATACAAATACGATCGATACAAATACGATACAAATACGATACAAATACGATACAAATACGATACAAATACGATACAAATACGATACAAATACGATGCAAATACGATACAAATACGATACAAATACGATACGGATACAAATACGATACAAATACGATACAAATACGATACAAATACGATACAAATACGATACAAATACGATACAAATACGATACAAATACGCTACAAATACGATACAAATACGATGCAAATACGATACAAATACGATGCAAATACGATACAAATACGATACAAATACGATACAAATTGGATACAAATACGATACAAATTGGATACAAATACGATACAAATTGGATACAAATACGATACAAGTTGGATACAAATACGATACAAATACGATACAAATACGATACAAATACGATACAAATACGATACAAATTGGATACAAATACGATACAAATACGATACAAATACGATACAAATACGATACAAATACGATACAAATACGATGCAAATACGATACAAATACGATACAAATACGATACAAATACGATACAAATTGGATACAAATACGATACAAATACGATACAAATACGATACAAATACGATACAAATACAATACAAATACGATACAAATTGGATACAAATACGATACAAATACGATACAAATACGATACAAATTGGATACAAATACGATACAAATTGGATACAAATACGATACAAATACGATACAAATACGATACAAATACGATACAAATACGATACAAATTGGATACAAATACGATACAAATACGATACAAATACGATACAAATACGATACAAATACGATACAAATACGATACAAATACGATACAAATACGATGCAAATACGATACAAATACGATACAAATACGATACAAATACGATACAAAAACGATACAAATTGGATACAAATACGATACAAATTGGATACAAATACGATACAAATACGATACAAATACGATACAAATACGATACAAATACGATACAAATTGGATACAAATACGATACAAATTGGATACAAATACGATACAAATTGGATACAAATACGATACAAATTGGATACAAATACGATACAAATACGATACAAATACGATACAAATACGATACAAATACGATACAAATACGATACAAATACGATACAAATACGATACAAATTGGATACAAATACGATACAAATTGGATACAAATACGATACAAATACGATACAATTACGATACAAATACGATACAAATACGATACAAATTGGATACAAAAACGATACAAATTGGATACAAATACGATACAAATACGATACAAATACGATACAAATACGATACAAATACGATACAAATACGATACAAATACGATACAAATACGATACAAATACGATGCAAATACGATACAAATACGATACAAATACGATACAAATACGATACAAATTGGATACAAATACGATACAAATACGATACAAATACGATACAAATACGATACAAATACGATACAAATTGGATACAAATACGATACAAATTAGATACAAATACGATACAAATACGATACAAATTGGATACAAATACGATACAAATTGGATACAAATACGATACAAATACGATACAAATACGATACAAATTGGATACAAATACGATACAAATTGGATACAAATACGATACAAATACGATACAAATACGATACAAATACGATACAAATACGATACAAATACGATACAATACGATACAAATACGATACAAATACGATACAAATTGGATACAAATACGATACAAATTGGATACAAATACGATACAAATACGATACAAATACGATACAAATTGGATACAAATACGATACAAATTGGATACAAATACGATACAAATACGATACAAATACAATACAAATACGATACAAATACAATACAAATACGATACAAATACAATACAAATACAATACAAATAGAATACAAATACAATACAAATACGATACAAATACGATACAAATACGATACAAATACGATGCAAATACGATGCAAATACGATGCAAGTACGATGCAAATACGATACAAATACGATACAAATACGATACAAATACGATACAAATACGATACAAATACGATACAAATACGATACAAATACGCTACAAATACGATGCAAATACGATACAAATACGGTACAAATACGATACAAATACGATACAAATACGCTACAAATACGATACAAATACGCTACAAATACGATACAAATACGATAAAAATACGATACAAATACGATACAAATACGATACAAATACGAAACAAATACGATACAAATACAATACAAATACGATACAAATACAATACAAATACGATACAAATACAATACAAATACAATACAAATACAATACAAATACAATACTAATACGATACAAATACGATACAAATACGATACAAATACGCTACAAATAACGATACAAATACGATACAAATACGATACAAATACGATACAAATACGCTACAAATACGATACAAATACGATACAAATACGCTACAAATACGATACAAACACAAATTGGATACAAATACTATACAAATTGGATACAAATACGATACAAATTGGATACAAATACGATACAAATACGATACAAATTGGATACAAATACGATACAAATACGATACAAATACGATACAAATACGATACAAATACGATACAAATACGATACAAATACGATACAATTACGATACAAATACGATGCAAATACGATACAAATACGATACAAATACGATACAAATACGATACAAATACGATACAAATACGATACAAATACGATACAAATACGATACAAATACGATACAAATACGATACAAATTGGATACAAATACGATACAAATTGGATACAAATACGATACAAATACGATACAAATACGATACAAATTGGATACAAATACGATACAAATACGATACAAATACGATGCAAATACGATGCAAATACGATACAAATACGATACAAATACGATACAAATACGATACAAATACGATACAAATACGATACAAATACGATGCAAATACGATACAAATACGATACAAATACGATGCAAATACGATACAAATACGATACAAATACGATACAAATACGATACAAATTGGATACAAATACGATACAAATACGATACAAATACGATACAAATACGATACAAATACGATACAAATTTGATACAAATACGATACAAATACGATACAAATTGGATAAAAATACGATACAAATACGATAAAAATACGATACAAATACGATACAAATACGATACAAATACGATACAAATACGATACAAATACGATACAAATACGATACAAATACTATACAAATTGGATACAAATACGATACAAATACGATACAAATTGGATACAAATACGATACAAATACGATACAAATTGGATACAAATACGATACAAATACGATACAAATACGATACAAATACGATACAAATACGATACAAATACGATACAAATACGATACAAATACGATACAAATACGATACAAATACGATACAAATACGATGCAAATACGATACAAATACGATACAAATACGATACAAATACGATACAAATACGATACAAATACGATACAAATACGCTACAAATACGATACAAATACGATACAAATACGCTACAAATACGATACAAACACGATACAAATACGATACAAATACGATACAAATACGCTACAAATACGATACAAATACGATACAAATACGATACAAATACGATACAAATACGCTACAAACACGATACAAATAAGATACAAATACGATACAAATACGATAATAAAAATAATATTTGTAATCTTTGACTAATAAAATAGTGTCACGAAATGCTAATCCAACTAACTTGACCTACAGTTTCATTCAAATTACACTAGCTGACCTAGCCGGGTTGTCAAAATATGTATAGCCTATAGACCTCAGGAATAGTTTAACTTACTATCAGTGAAAGAATTTTCAAAATCGGTTAAGTAGTTCCATAGATTACCCATCACAAACTCACCCCGTTACTAACATAAAAAAAGATTTATAAAAATCACTGTAACCCGTATCTAATTATTTATTAAAAAAAAAAAAAACTTTTTTTAAGTTGTAGTCATTCGTATTTAATACCATTATTTGTATAGATGATGATTGATTGATTTGTTTTACTTGTAGGAGATTATATATTTTTTTTTTAAATATTTAAACTTAATGTTAAAAACAGTTGTTAAAAAAGCTGTAATTAGCAATTCGTTATTGAAGTAACTAATTGGTTAACTGAGCCCACACATGGACAATTGGACAATCATTCATCAATCATTTTACTTCTATCAAGGAATTTAATTACCCATATTCTTTTCTACTGTCAGATCATTGTCTGTGGCATACCCGGAACAAATATCTGTAGACCATGCAAACATTTGTCCCGGAAATCGAACCCGTTTGATAGTACAAATACAATGCAAATACAATGCAAATACGATGCAAATACGATGCAAATACGATGCAAATACGATGCAAATACGATGCAAATACGATGCAAATACGATGCAAATACGATGCAAATACGATACAAATACGATACAAATACGATACAAATACGATACAAATACGATACAAATACGATACAAATACGCTACAAATACGATGCAAATACGATACAAATACGATACAAATATGACACAAATACGATACAAATACGATACAAATTGGATACAAATACGATACAAATACGATACAAATACGATACAAATACGATACAAATACGATACAAATACGATACAAATACGATACAAATTGGATACAAATACTATACAAATTGGATACAAATACGATACAAATACGATACAAATACGATACAAATTGGATACAAATACGATACAAATACGATACAAATACGATAGAAATACGATACAAATACGATACAAATACGATACAAATACGATACAAATACGATACAAATACGATACAAATTGGATACAAATACGATACAAATACGATACAAATTGGATACAAATACGATACAAATACGATGCAAATACGATACAAATACGATACAAATACGATACAAATACGATACAAATTGGATACAAATACGATACAAATACGATACAAATACGATACAAATACGATACAAATACGATACAAATTGGATACAAATACGATACAAATTGGATACAAATTGGATACAAATACGATACAAATTGGATACAAATACGATACAAATACGATACAAATACGATAAAAATTGGATACAAATACGATACAAATTGGATAAAAATACGATACAAATACGATACAAATACGATACAAATACGATACAAATACGATACAAATTGGATACAAATACGATACAAATTGGATACAAATACGATACAAATACGATACAAATTGGATACAAATACGATACAAATTGGATACAAATACGATACAAATACGATACAAATACGATACAAATACGATACAAATACGATACAAATTGGATACAAATACTATACAAATTGGATACAAATACGATACAAATACGATACAAATTGGATACAAATACGATACAAATACGATACAAATACGATACAAATTGGATACAAATACTATACAAATTGGATACAAATACGATACAAATACGATACAAATTGGATACAAATACGATACAAATACGATACAAATTGGATACAAATACGATACAAATACGATACAAATTGGATACAAATACGATACAAATACGATACAAATACGATACAAATACGATACAAATACGATACAAATACGATGCAAATACGATACAAATACGATACAAATACGATACAAATACGATACAAATACGATACAAATACGATACAAATACGATACAAATACGCTACAAATACGATACAAATACGCTACAAATAAGATACAAACACGATACAAATACGATACAAATACGATACAAATACGCTACAAATACGATACAAATACGACACAAATACGATACAAATACGCTACAAACACGATACAAATAAGATACAAATACGATACAAATACGATAATAAAAATAATATTTGTAATCTTTGACTAATAAAATAGTGTCACGAAATGCTAATCCAACTAACTTGACCTACAGTTTCATTCAAATTACACTAGCTGACCTAGCCGGGTTGTCAAAATATGTATAGCCTATAGACCTCAGGAATAGTTTAACTTACTATCAGTGAAAGAATTTTCAAAATCGGTTAAGTAGTTCCATAGATTACCCATCACAAACTCACCCCGTTACTAACATAAAAAAAGATTTATAAAAATCACTGTAACCCGTATCTAATTATTTATTAAAAAAAAAAAAAAAACTTTTTTTAAGTTGTAGTCATTCGTATTTAATACCATTATTTGTATAGATGATGATTGATTGATTTGTTTTACTTGTAGGAGATTATATATATTTTTTTTAATATTTAAACTTAATGTTAAAAACAGTTGTTAAAAAAGCTGTTATTAGCAATTCGTTATTGAAGTAACTAATTGGTTAACTGAGCCCACACATGGACAATTGGACAATCATTCATCAATCATTTTACTTCTATCAAGGAATTTAATTACCCATATTCTTTTCTACTGTCAGATCATTGTCTGTGGCATACCCGGAACAAATATCTGTAGACCATGCAAACATTTGTCCCGGAAATCGAACCCGTTTGATAGTACAAATACAATGCAAATACAATGCAAATACGATGCAAATACGATGCAAATACGATGCAAATACGATGCAAATACGATGCAAGTACGATGCAAATACGATACAAATACGATACAAATACGATACAAATACGATACAAATACGATACAAATACGCTACAAATAACGATACAAATACGATACAAATACGATACAAATATGATACAAATACGATACAAATACGATACAAATACGATACAAATACGATACAAATACGCTACAAATACGATACAAATACGCTACAAATACGATACAAATACGATACAAATACGATACAAATACGATGCAAATACGATACAAATAACAAATACGATACAAATACGATACAAATACGAAACAAATACGATACAAATACAATACAAATACGATACAAATACAATACAAATACGATACAAATACAATACAAATACAATACAAATACAATACAAATACGATACAAATACGATACAAATACGATACAAATACGCTACAAATAACGATACAAATACGATACAAATTGGATACAAATACGATACAAATACGATACAAATACGATACAAATACGATACAAATACGATACAAATACGATACAAATTGGATACAAAAACGATACAAATTGGATACAAATACGATACAAATACGATACAAATACGATACAAATACGATACAAATACGATACAAATACGATACAAATACGATACAAATACGATACAAATACGATACAAATACGATACAAATACGATACAAATACGATACAAATACGATGCAAATACGATACAAATACGATACAAATACGATACAAATACGATACAAATTGGATACAAATACGATACAAATACGATACAAATACGATACAAATACGATACAAATACGATACAAATACGATACAAATTGGATACAAATACGATACAAATTGGATACAAATTGGATACAAATACGATACAAATTGGATACAAATACGATACAAATACGATAAAAATTGGATACAAATACGATACAAATTGGATAAAAATACGATACAAATACGATACAAATACGATACAAATACGATACAAATACGATACAAATACGATACAAATACGATACAAATTGGATACAAATACGATACAAATTGGATACAAATACGATACAAATTGGATACAAATTGGATACAAATACGATACAAATTGGATACAAATACGATACAAATACGATACAAATACGATAAAAATTGGATACAAATACGATACAAATTGGATAAAAATACGATACAAATACGATACAAATACGATACAAATACGATACAAATACGATACAAATTGGATACAAATACGATACAAATTGGATACAAATACGATACAAATACGATACAAATACGATACAAATTGGATACAAATACGATACAAATTGGATACAAATACGATACAAATACGATACAAATACGATACAAATACGATACAAATTGGATACAAATACTATACAAATTGGATACAAATACGATACAAATACGATACAAATTGGATACAAATACGATACAAATACGATACAAATACGATACAAATTGGATACAAATACTATACAAATTGGATACAAATACGATACAAATACGATACAAATTGGATACAAATACGATACAAATACGATACAAATTGGATACAAATACGATACAAATACGATACAAATTGGATACAAATACGATACAAATACGATACAAATACGATACAAATACGATACAAATACGATACAAATACGATGCAAATACGATACAAATACGATACAAATACGATACAAATACGATACAAATACGATACAAATACGATACAAATACGCTACAAATACGATACAAATACGCTACAAATAAGATACAAACACGATACAAATACGATACAAATACGATACAAATACGCTACAAATACGATACAAATACGACACAAATACGATACAAATACGCTACAAACACGATACAAATAAGATACAAATACGATACAAATACGATAATAAAAATAATATTTGTAATCTTTGACTAATAAAATAGTGTCACGAAATGCTAATCCAACTAACTTGACCTACAGTTTCATTCAAATTACACTAGCTGACCTAGCCGGGTTGTCAAAATATGTATAGCCTATAGACCTCAGGAATAGTTTAACTTACTATCAGTGAAAGAATTTTCAAAATCGGTTAAGTAGTTCCATAGATTACCCATCACAAACTCACCCCGTTACTAACATAAAAAAAGATTTATAAAAATCACTGTAACCCGTATCTAATTATTTATTAAAAAAAAAAAAAAAACTTTTTTTAAGTTGTAGTCATTCGTATTTAATACCATTATTTGTATAGATGATGATTGATTGATTTGTTTTACTTGTAGGAGATTATATATTTTTTTTTTAATATTTAAACTTAATGTTAAAAACAGTTGTTAAAAAAGCTGTTATTAGCAATTCGTTATTGAAGTAACTAATTGGTTAACTGAGCCCACACATGGACAATTGGACAATCATTCATCAATCATTTTACTTCTATCAAGGAATTTAATTACCCATATTCTTTTCTACTGTCAGATCATTGTCTGTGGCATACCCGGAACAAATATCTGTAGACCATGCAAACATTTGTCCCGGAAATCGAACCCGTTTGATAGTACAAATACAATGCAAATACAATGCAAATACGATGCAAATACGATGCAAATACGATGCAAATACGATGCAAATACGATGCAAGTACGATGCAAATACGATACAAATACGATACAAATACGATACAAATACGATACAAATACGATACAAATACGCTACAAATAACGATACAAATACGATACAAATACGATACAAATATGATACAAATACGATACAAATACGATACAAATACGATACAAATACGATACAAATACGCTACAAATACGATACAAATACGCTACAAATACGATACAAATACGATACAAATACGATACAAATACGATGCAAATACGATACAAATAACAAATACGATACAAATACGATACAAATACGAAACAAATACGATACAAATACAATACAAATACGATACAAATACAATACAAATACGATACAAATACAATACAAATACAATACAAATACAATACAAATACGATACAAATACGATACAAATACGATACAAATACGCTACAAATAACGATACAAATACGATACAAATTGGATACAAATACGATACAAATACGATACAAATACGATACAAATACGATACAAATACGATACAAATTGGATACAAAAACGATACAAATTGGATACAAATACGATACAAATACGATACAAATACGATACAAATACGATACAAATACGATACAAATACGATACAAATACGATACAAATACGATACAAATACGATACAAATACGATACAAATACGATACAAATACGATACAAATACGATGCAAATACGATACAAATACGATACAAATACGATACAAATACGATACAAATTGGATACAAATACGATACAAATACGATACAAATACGATACAAATACGATACAAATACGATACAAATACGATACAAATTGGATACAAATACGATACAAATTGGATACAAATTGGATACAAATACGATACAAATTGGATACAAATACGATACAAATACGATAAAAATTGGATACAAATACGATACAAATTGGATAAAAATACGATACAAATACGATACAAATACGATACAAATACGATACAAATACGATACAAATACGATACAAATACGATACAAATTGGATACAAATACGATACAAATTGGATACAAATACGATACAAATACGATACAAATACGATACAAATTGGATACAAATACGATACAAATTGGATACAAATACGATACAAATTGGATACAAATACGATACAAATACGATACAAATACGATACAAATTGGATACAAATACGATACAAATTGGATACAAATACGATACAAATACGATACAAATACGATACAAATACGATACAAATACGATACAAATACGATACAAATACGATACAAATTGGATACAAATACTATACAAATTGGATACAAATACGATACAAATACGATACAAATTGGATACAAATACGATACAAATACGATACAAATTGGATACAAATACGATACAAATACGATACAAATACGATACAAATACGATACAAATACGATACAAATACGATGCAAATACGATACAAATACGATACAAATACGATACAAATACGATACAAATACGATACAAATACGATACAAATACGCTACAAATACGATACAAATACGCTACAAATAAGATACAAACACGATACAAATACGATACAAATACGATACAAATACGCTACAAATACGATACAAATACGACACAAATACGATACAAATACGCTACAAATACGATACAAATACGATACAAATACGATACAAATACGATGCAAATACGATACAAATAACAAATACGATACAAATACGATACAAATACGAAACAAATACGATACAAATACAATACAAATACGATACAAATACAATACAAATACGATACAATTACAATACAAATACAATACAAATACAATACAAATACAATACAAATACGATACAAATACGATACAAATACGATACAAATACGCTACAAATAACGATACAAATACGATACAAATTGGATACAAATACGATACAAATACGATACAAATACGATACAAATACGATACAAATACGATACAAATTGGATACAAAAACGATACAAATTGGATACAAATACGATACAAATACGATACAAATACGATACAAATACGATACAAATACGATACAAATACGATACAAATACGATACAAATACGATACAAATACGATACAAATACGATACAAATACGATACAAATACGATACAAATACGATGCAAATACGATACAAATACGATACAAATACGATACAAATACGATACAAATACGATACAAATTGGATACAAATACGATACAAATACGATACAAATACGATACAAATACGATACAAATTGGATACAAATACGATACAAATTGGATACAAATTGGATACAAATACGATACAAATTGGATACAAATACGATACAAATACGATACAAATACGATAAAAATTGGATACAAATACGATACAAATTGGATAAAAATACGATACAAATACGATACAAATACGATACAAATACGATACAAATACGATACAAATACGATACAAATTGGATACAAATACGATACAAATTGGATACAAATACGATACAAATACGATACAAATTGGATACAAATACGATACAAATTGGATACAAATACGATACAAATACGATACAAATACGATACAAATACGATACAAATTGGATACAAATACGATACAAATACGATACAAATACGATGCAAATACGATACAAATACGATACAAATACGATACAAATACGATACAAATACGATACAAATACGATACAAATTGGATACAAATACGATACAAATTGGATACAAATACGATACAAATACGATACAAATTGGATACAAATACGATACAAATTGGATACAAATACGATACAAATACGATACAAATACGATACAAATACGATACAAATTGGATACAAATACGATACAAATTGGATACAAATACGATACAAATTGGATACAAATACGATACAAATACGATACAAATACTATACAAATACGATACAAATACGATACAAATACGATACAAATACGATACAAATACGATACAAATACGATACAAATACGATACAAATACGATACAAATACGATACAAATACGATACAAATACGATACAAATACGATACAAATTGGATACAAATACGATACAAGTTGGATACAAATACGATACAAATACGATAAAAATACGATACAAATACGATACAAATACGATACAAATTGGATACAAATACGATACAAATTGGATACAAATACGATACAAATACGATACAAATACGATACAAATTGGATACAAATACGATACAAATTGGATACAAATACGATACAAATACGATACAAATACGATACAAATACGATACAAATTGGATACAAATACGATACAAATTGGATACAAATACGATACAAATTGGATACAAATACGATACAAATACGATACAAATACTATACAAATACGATACAAATACGATACAAATACGATACAAATACGATACAAATACGATACAAATACGATACAAATACGATACAAATACGATACAAATACGATACAAATACGATACAAATTGGATACAAATACGATACAAGTTGGATACAAATACGATACAAATACGAGAAAAATACGATACAAATACGATACAAATACGTTACAAATACTATAAAAATACGATACAAATACGATACAAATACGATACAAATACGATACAAATACGATGCAAATACGATACAAATACGATACAAATACGATACAAATACGATACAAATACGATACAAATACGATACAAATACGATACAAATACGATACAAATTGGATACAAATACGATACAAATTGGATACAAATACGATACAAATTGGATACAAATACGATACAAATACGATACAAATACGATACAAATACGATACAAATACGATACAAATACGATACAAATACGATACAAATACGATACAAATACGATACAAATACGATACAAATACGATACAAATACGATACAAATACGATACAAATACGATACAAATACGATGCAAATACGATACAAATATGATACAAATACGATACAAATACGATACAAATACGATACAAATACGATACAAATACGATACAAATTGGATACAAATACGATACAAATTGGATACAAATACGATACAAATTGGATACAAATACGATACAAATACGATACAAATACGATACAAATACGATACAAATACGATACAAATACGATACAAATACGATACAAATACGATACAAAAACGATACAAATACGATACAAATACGATACAAATACGATACAAATTGGATACAAATACTATACAAATTGGATACAAATACGATACAAATACGATACAAATTGGATACAAATACGATACAAATACGATACAAATTGGATACAAATACGATACAAATACGATACAAATACGATACAAATACGATACAAATACGATACAAATACGATACAAATACGATACAAATTGGATACAAATACGATACAAATTGGATACAAAAACGATACAAATACGATACAAATTGGATACAAATACGATACAAATTGGATACAAATACGATACAAATACGATACAAATACGATACAAATACAATACAAATACAATACAAATACAATACAAATACAATACAAATACGATACAAATACGATACAAATACGATACAAATACGATGCAAATACGATGCAAATACGATGCAAGTACGATGAAAATACGATACAAATACGATACAAATACGATACAAATACGATACAAATACGATACAAATTGGATACAAATACTATACAAATTGGATACAAATACGATACAAATACGATACAAATTGGATACAAATACGCTACAAACACGATACAAATAAGATACAAATACGATACAAATACGATAATAAAAATAATATTTGTAATCTTTGACTAATAAAATAGTGTCACGAAATGCTAATCCAACTAACTTGACCTACAGTTTCATTCAAATTACACTAGCTGACCTAGCCAGGTTGTCAAAATATGTATAGCCTATAGACCTCAGGAATAGTTTAACTTACTATCAGTGAAAGAATTTTCAAAATCGGTTAAGTAGTTCCATAGATTACCCATCACAAACTCACCCCGTTACTAACATAAAAAAAGATTTATAAAAATCACTGTAACCCGTATCTAATTATTTATTAAAAAAAAAAAAAAAACTTTTTTTAAGTTGTAGTCATTCGTATTTAATACCATTATTTGTATAGATGATGATTGATTGATTTGTTTTACTTGTAGGAGATTATATATTTTTTTTTAATATTTAAACTTAATGTTAAAAACAGTTGTTAAAAAAGCTGTTATTAGCAATTCGTTATTGAAGTAACTAATTGGTTAACTGAGCCCACACATGGACAATTGGACAATCATTCATCAATCATTTTACTTCTATCAAGGAATTTAATTACCCATATTCTTTTCTACTGTCAGATCATTGTCTGTGGCATACCCGGAACAAATATCTGTGGACCATGCAAACATTTGTCCCGGAAATCGAACCCGTTTGATAGTACAAATACAATGCAAATACAATGCAAATACGATGCAAATACGATGCAAATACGCTACAAATAACGATACAAATACGATACAAATTGGATACAAATACGATACAAATACGATACAAATACGATACAAATTGGATACAAAAACGATACAAATTGGATACAAATACGATACAAATACGATACAAATACGATACAAATACGATACAAATACGATACAAATACGATACAAATACGATACAAATACGATACAAATACGATACAAATACGATACAAATACGATACAAATACGATACAAATACGATACAAATACGATACAAATACGATACAAATACGCTACAAATACGATACAAATACGCTACAAATACGATACAAATACGATACAAATACGATACAAATACGATGCAAATACGATACAAATAACAAATACGATACAAATACGATACAAATACGAAACAAATACGATACAAATACAATACAAATACGATACAAATACAATACAAATACGATACAATTACAATACAAATACAATACAAATACAATACAAATACAATACAAATACGATACAAATACGATACAAATACGATACAAATACGCTACAAATAACGATACAAATACGATACAAATTGGATACAAATACGATACAAATACGATACAAATACGATACAAATACGATACAAATTGGATACAAAAACGATACAAATTGGATACAAATACGATACAAATACGATACAAATACGATACAAATACGATACAAATACGATACAAATACGATACAAATACGATACAAATACGATACAAATACGATACAAATACGATACAAATACGATACAAATACGATGCAAATACGATACAAATACGATACAAATACGATACAAATACGATACAAATTGGATACAAATACGATACAAATACGATACAAATACGATACAAATACGATACAAATACGATACAAATTGGATACAAATACGATACAAATTGGATACAAATTGGATACAAATACGATACAAATTGGATACAAATACGATACAAATACGATAAAAATTGGATACAAATACGATACAAATTGGATAAAAATACGATACAAATACGATACAAATACGATACAAATACGATACAAATACGATACAAATACGATACAAATTGGATACAAATACGATACAAATTGGATACAAATACGATACAAATACGATACAAATTGGATACAAATACGATACAAATTGGATACAAATACGATACAAATACGATACAAATACGATACAAATACGATACAAATTGGATACAAATACGATACAAATACGATACAAATACGATGCAAATACGATACAAATACGATACAAATATGATACAAATACGATACAAATACGATACAAATACGATACAAATTGGATACAAATACGATACAAATTGGATACAAATACGATACAAATACGATACAAATTGGATACAAATACGATACAAATTGGATACAAATACGATACAAATACGATACAAATACGATACAAATACGATACAAATTGGATACAAATACGATACAAATTGGATACAAATACGATACAAATTGGATACAAATACGATACAAATACGATACAAATACTATACAAATACGATACAAATACGATACAAATACGATACAAATACGATACAAATACGATACAAATACGATACAAATACGATACAAATACGATACAAATACGATACAAATACGATACAAATTGGATACAAATACGATACAAGTTGGATACAAATACGATACAAATACGATAAAAATACGATACAAATACGATACAAATACGATACAAATTGGATACAAATACGATACAAATTGGATACAAATACGATACAAATACGATACAAATACGATACAAATTGGATACAAATACGATACAAATTGGATACAAATACGATACAAATACGATACAAATACGATACAAATACGATACAAATTGGATACAAATACGATACAAATTGGATACAAATACGATACAAATTGGATACAAATACGATACAAATACGATACAAATACTATACAAATACGATACAAATACGATACAAATACGATACAAATACGATACAAATACGATACAAATACGATACAAATACGATACAAATACGATACAAATACGATACAAATTGGATACAAATACGATACAAGTTGGATACAAATACGATACAAATACGAGAAAAATACGATACAAATACGATACAAATACGTTACAAATACTATAAAAATACGATACAAATACGATACAAATACGATACAAATACGATACAAATACGATGCAAATACGATACAAATACGATACAAATACGATACAAATACGATACAAATACGATACAAATACGATACAAATACGATACAAATTGGATACAAATACGATACAAATTGGATACAAATACGATACAAATTGGATACAAATACGATACAAATACGATACAAATACGATACAAATACGATACAAATACGATACAAATACGATACAAATACGATACAAATACGATACAAATACGATACAAATACGATACAAATACGATACAAATACGATACAAATACGATACAAATACGATGCAAATACGATACAAATACGATACAAATACGATACAAATACGATACAAATACGATACAAATACGATACAAATACGATACAAATTGGATACAAATACGATACAAATTGGATACAAATACGATACAAATACGATACAAATACGATACAAATACGATACAAATACGATACAAATACGATACAAATACGATACAAATACGATACAAATACGATACAAAAACGATACAAATACGATACAAATACGATACAAATACGATACAAATTGGATACAAATACTATACAAATTGGATACAAATACGATACAAATACGATACAAATTGGATACAAATACGATACAAATACGATACAAATTGGATACAAATACGATACAAATACGATACAAATACGATACAAATACGATACAAATACGATACAAATACGATACAAATACGATACAAATACGATACAAATTGGATACAAATACGATACAAATTGGATACAAAAACGATACAAATACGATACAAATACGATACAAATTGGATACAAATACGATACAAATTGGATACAAATACGATACAAATACGATACAAATACAATACAAATACGATACAAATACAATACAAATACGATACAAATACAATACAAATACAATACAAATACAATACAAATACAATACAAATACGATACAAATACGATACAAATACGATACAAATACGATGCAAATACGATGCAAATACGATGCAAGTACGATGAAAATACGATACAAATACGATACAAATACGATACAAATACGATACAAATTGGATACAAATACTATACAAATTGGATACAAATACGATACAAATACGATACAAATTGGATACAAATACGCTACAAACACGATACAAATAAGATACAAATACGATACAAATACGATAATAAAAATAATATTTGTAATCTTTGACTAATAAAATAGTGTCACGAAATGCTAATCCAACTAACTTGACCTACAGTTTCATTCAAATTACACTAGCTGACCTAGCCAGGTTGTCAAAATATGTATAGCCTATAGACCTCAGGAATAGTTTAACTTACTATCAGTGAAAGAATTTTCAAAATCGGTTAAGTAGTTCCATAGATTACCCATCACAAACTCACCCCGTTACTAACATAAAAAAAGATTTATAAAAATCACTGTAACCCGTATCTAATTATTTATTAAAAAAAAAAAAAAAAACTTTTTTTAAGTTGTAGTCATTCGTATTTAATACCATTATTTGTATAGATGATGATTGATTGATTTGTTTTACTTGTAGGAGATTATATATTTTTTTTTAATATTTAAACTTAATGTTAAAAACAGTTGTTAAAAAAGCTGTTATTAGCAATTCGTTATTGAAGTAACTAATTGGTTAACTGAGCCCACACATGGACAATTGGACAATCATTCATCAATCATTTTACTTCTATCAAGGAATTTAATTACCCATATTCTTTTCTACTGTCAGATCATTGTCTGTGGCATACCCGGAACAAATATCTGTAGACCATGCAAACATTTGTCCCGGAAATCGAGCCCGTTTGATAGTACAAATACAATGCAAATACAATGCAAATACGATGCAAATACGATGCAAATACGATGCAAATACGATGCAAATACGATGCAAATACGATGCAAATACGATGCAAGTACGATGCAAATACGATACAAATACGATACAAATACGATACAAATACGATACAAATACGATACAAATACGCTACAAATACGATGCAAATACGATACAAATACGATACAAATATGATACAAATACGATACAAATACGATACAAATACGATACAAATACGATACAAATACGCTACAAATACGATACAAATACGCTACAAATACGATACAAATACGATACAAATACGATGCAAATACGATACAAATACGATACAAATAACAAATACGATACAAATACGATACAAATACGATACAAATACAAAACAAATACGATACAAATACAATACAAATACGATACAAATACAATACAAATACGATACAAATACAATACAAATACAATACAAATACAATACAAATACAATACAAATACAATACAAATACAATACAAATACGATACAAATACGATACAAATACGATACAAATACGCTACAAATAACGATACAAATACGATACAAATTGGATACAAATACGATACAAATTGGATACAAATACGATACAAATACGATACAAATACGATACAAATTGGATACAAATACGATACAAATTGGATACAAATACGATACAAATACGATACAAATACGATACAAATACGATACAAATACGATACAAATACGATACAAATACGATACAAATACGATACAAATTGGATACAAATACTATACAAATTGGATACAAATACGATACAAATACGATACAAATTGGATACAAATACGATACAAATACGATACAAATTGGATACAAATACGATACAAATACGATACAAATACGATACAAATACGATACAAATACGATACAAATACGATACAAATACGATACAAATACGATACAAATACGATACAAATACGATGCAAATACGATACAAATACGATACAAATACGATACAAATTGGATACAAATACGATACAAATTGGATACAAATACGATACAAATTGGATACAAATACGATACAAGTTGGATACAAATACGATACAAATACGATACAAATACGATACAAATACGATACAAATACGATACAAATACGATACAAATACGATACAAATACGATACAAATACGATACAAATACGATGCAAATACGATACAAATACGATGCAAATACGATACAAATACGATACAAATACGATACAAATTGGATACAAATACGATACAAATTGGATACAAATACGATACAAATTGGATACAAATACGATACAAGTTGGATACAAATACGATACAAATACGATACAAATACGATACAAATACGATACAAATACGATACAAATACGATACAAATACGATACAAATACGATACAAATACGATACAAATACGATACAAATACGATACAAATACGATGCAAATACGATACAAATACGATACAAATACGATACAAATACGATACAAATACGATACAAACACGATGCAAATACGATACAAATACGATACAAATACGATACAAATACGATACAAATACGATACAAATACGATACAAATACGATACAAATTGGATACAAATACGATACAAATTGGATACAAATACGATACAAATTGGATACAAATACGATACAAATACGATACAAATACGATACAAATACGATGCAAATACGATACAAATACGATACAAATACGATACAAATACGATACAAATACGATACAAATACGATACAAATACGATACAAATACGATACAAATACGATACAAATACGATACAAATACGATACAAATACGATACAAATACGATGCAAATACGATACAAATACGATACAAATACGATACAAATACGATACAAATACGATACAAATACGATACAAATACGATACAAATTGGATACAAATACTATACAAATTGGATACAAATACGATACAAATACGATACAAATTGGATACAAATACGATACAAATACGATACAAATACGATACAAATACTATACAAATTGGATACAAATACGATACAAATACGATACAAATTGGATACAAATACGATACAAATACGATACAAATACGATACAAATACGATACAAATACGATACAAATACGATACAAATACGATACAAATACGATACAAATTGGATACAAATACTATACAAATTGGATACAAATACGATACAAATACGATACAAATTGGATACAAATACGATACAAATACGATACAAATTGGATACAAATACGATACAAATACGATACAAATACGATACAAATACGATACAAATACGATACAAATACGATACAAATACGATACAAATACGATACAAATACGATACAAATACGATACAAATACGATGCAAATACGATACAAATACTATACAAATTGGATACAAATACGATACAAATACGATACAAATACGATACAAATACGATACAAATTGGATACAAATACGATACAAATACGATACAAATACGATACAAATACGATACAATCCACTGTTAATATAATTGAAATACAACTAATAATTTTATGATTAACTTGTTAACTACCAAAAGTTGTCTGGAAGAGATCGCCCATAGTTCATTATCAACATCATATCAGTATTAGGACGTCCACTGTTAAACAAAGGGTTTCTCATAGATTTCCACCAATCTTATGCAGCAGTTTTCTAAAATAGCACCAACAGCTTCCACAGCAATCTTTGTTAGCTCGATTTTTTTTAATTTATTCGCCTCTGAGAGGAGCTGGCTTACGGTGGCTACCCTCCTCGACTAGTCTTCCGATGCTGTGAGTCCTGATCAATGTGTTTCAGGTCGGTCTGCCAACAATACGACCATCAAATCGACCCGTCCTCTGTAGTGGCTACACCGGCCACCATGCCGGAACGCAGCAAGGCTACTTGGCGACACGAATTTGGCCAGTGGGTGGTGATCAGCCACGGCCGAAGCCTACCACCGATTTCACCTGATTGGCACCACCCGGGGACTACGTGTAGGGATTCAGTTTAGGGTCTTCGCCTACGGACGTGGGTGAATCAGCCCCCACTGTTACTATTATATATTTAACAATATATATTAACATAGTTTCTTAATCTATTTTATATTTGTTACAGATACTACAGATTATAGTCTTCTCCTGATGTGCGCTGCGTCATGGATGGTGCATCGGCCAGCGACGACTTGCCCTCTTCGGCGTTTCCAGCTTTCGGTCCAAAGTGGTATGGTAATTATTTTAAGATTTATGTTGCTAAATTTTTTAAAATACTGTAATTTTGTTCATTAATTTCCCTATGTTTTCCTATCTGTTGTTCCTTTAATTTTTGTTGTACTTAAATATTTTTTTACCCCTTTTAAACTAGGCCAGTTTCTTATGAAACTGGACCCAGTTTACCGTTTTGAATTTACTTTATTGCCCTATTTATTTTTATATACAGAGACCTTGGTGTTACTGTTTTGTCTGTCCTTCGGTTAGTTTCTTTAGGGTTGCGTTTATTTATTGACCAAAATTTTCTTATATCTAACATCTATTACAATTTTTCTTAACTTAAGTTACTTAATTCTAATATTTTATTACGTATGCTACTATATATTATTTGCATAATATACAACTAACATTACTATTATTCTATATATATTTATTTCTTAATTTGCTATTTTTACAATTTACTCTGTTCTCATGTGCGGCCCCCCACAGTGACTGCATACGTCGATTGCATCATGGCAGAACTTCTTCCCGTGCCCATAACCCAGGCAGCGCGAGCATTGGATCAGGGGAGACTGGTCCGCAACCCTAACTTTTTGGATGTCGATGTGGACGGCACCCGCGCCGGTGAGCCGCTGCCAGACGGCGGGCGAGACCCGAGCAACTACATGGACTGTAAGCGGGTTTCTCGCCCTCCGTCTGTACCGGACCTCGACGCGGAAGTCCCCCTCACCCACATCCCCAAGCAAATTTCCATTTTGGCCCCTAATTGCCTTCACAATATCCTCATCGGTATTTACTTTGGAGACTCCGTACAGCACCAAGAGGGGGTCCTTATTCTTGATGTCCTCTACTTTGAGAGAACATCCTTTTTCTGTTAACTTTTCCTTTACTTTTCTTAGTTCTGCCTTGTCTTTGCAACTTAGAATGACTTTCCGATCCTTGGCCTTTCTGATCCTGTCAATTCTTGTCCCCTCATCCTTGGCATTTATCGCTTTCCTTACTCTGTCATAAACCTCCTCTCCGGTGTCCTGGTCGTCTTTCGACGTGATTATGACAGTGCATCGCAGCTGGCTCTGCCGGTGGCCTCTTCGGCGAGCCAGCCACGACGTTCGCGTAGGTGAGGCCACTTCCAAGGCCTTCTGGTGGTTTTCTAGGGTTTCCCTCAGTGACTCCATCTTGGCTGCATTTTCCCGTATTAATTTGGAGTGGTCATCCATCCTCCTTAATATTTCTTCGTTGCAGGGGGCAGGGTGAGGAGGAAGTGGAGGGTGTAAAGTGTCCTCCTCTTTCTTCCCATCCTGTCCCTTGCTCTGGATTCTTGTTACTTCTTTGGCCTCTGACTCCTTCACGAGCTGATAGAGCCGCTCCACAGCTGCAGTGATCCCCTCTTTATACTCTGTTTTAATGTTTCTAGAGCTACTGAGGCAGAGCTTAGCCCTATTCAGGCATGCCCTAGCCTCAGCGACTCTAGAGGGGTGAGTTGGTTTTGGGGGGGGGGGGGGGCGTCCGAGGCGTCCGCCAATGATGTTCGGGTTTTTGGCCTCGAGGGGCCCGCTATTGGCACCACCACCCTCTTCGGAGACGTCTTTGCGGCTCTTGCCTCTGTCTCCCGTAAGTCAGTAGGTTTGTAGGTCAGTTGGTCAGTAGGCCAATGGGGCACTGGGTCAGTGGGTCAGTATGTCAGTAGGTCAGTATGTCAGTGGGTCACTGGGTCACTGGGTCAGTAGGTCAGTGGGTCAGTGGGCCACTGGGTCACTGGGTCAGTAGGTCAGTGGGTCACTGGGTCAGTGGGTCTCTGGGTCAGTGGGTCAGTATGTCAGTAGGTCACTGGGTCAGTGGGCCACTGGGTCACTGGGTCAGTAGGTCAGTGGGTCACTGGGTCACTGGGTCACTGGGTCAGTAGGTCAGTGGGTCACTGGGTCACTGGGTCACTGGGTCACTGGGTCAGTAGGTCAGTGGGTCACTGGGTCACTGGGTCAGTGGGTCAGTTGGTCAGTGGGTCAGTAGGTCAGGTTAGTGGGTCAACACAGAAGATCTCGAGAACTACTGGACACAGAACTATGAAATTCAAAAGGGAGGTTAAGTATTACTATACCCGATATACTGACCTGTAAATATCACGACTACCCTCTCACTATCCCAGTTAATTTATAAAAATGGCAAAATTCGGTCAAAATTAGGCTTTTTTGAAAATTTCAAAAATGCAGACCTATTAATAATAATGAATCCCAAAGTTTGGCCTTTTTACTTTTTACCTACTACTGATTCCCAGGGTACCTTGAATGTGGGTCAAAGGGTCAACACACAATAACTTTTAAAATACTTATCAAAAAATTTTGAAATTTAAAATGTACATAGAAAAACTAATTACTAACTATATAAAATATTAAAATTTAGACCTAAAAGATTTACTTTAGATGTTATAAGCTTTTTTATAAACACGATTTTTAAAATTAACCGTAAAATGTTCAAAGTTGACCCTTTCTAAAATTTTCTTGTGCCTCCGCACTCGTCGCACTGGTGTCCTGGTGTTGCCGTTTTCCGTTTTCGTCCAGCTGCCCTGGGTCCAGACCTCGTGGCCACGTGGTTTTCGGTTTTTCCGGATTAACTTCCGTGCGCCTGCACGGAAAAATCCGGAAAAAGGGCCGACGTGTAGGGGCCAACGAGGCGCTCCTTCGGGCAGTGTAAAAAACCGGGGTCACCACTGAAAAACGTTCAGCGGATTTTTTCTAAGTTGTTGTAAGTATGATCGGTGTTATGTTTATATCGGTGTAATGTGGGACTTTTCAAGGGTGTTTTTGTAATGTTATGTAACTTATAAACGTTAGTCAAGAGTTTTTGTTTTGAATAATGGCGCTAATTGAAATACAACTAATAATTTTATGATTAACTTGTTAACTACCAAAAGTTGTCTGGAAGAGATCGCCCATAGTTCATTATCAACATCATATCAGTATTAGGACGTCCACTGTTAAACAAAGGGTTTCTCATAGATTTCCACCAATCTTATGCAGCAATTTTCTAAAATAGCACCAACAGCTTCCACAGCAATCTTTGTTAGCTCGATTTTTTTTAATTTATTCGCCTCTGAGAGGAGCTGGCTTTCGGTGGCACTGGACCGTTGTGAGTGGCAAAAATGCGGGGAAGCCTTTGCCCAACAATGGGACAATACGGGTGGTAACGCCATCTATTAGGGCCACAGACAAACATTAAACCTTATTCCATTTTATATATTATCTGTCCTTGAGTCCTTGAACCCCTTCGACCATCATCAACTTATATTCATTCACATTCCAGCAATTATTACGTCTATCTATCGCAATCTTGCATCAAAAACAAATCAAATTTAATCATAAAAACTCTGGTTTACCGGAAGAATTCAAAGCTGTGTAAAATAAACTAACCAGAATAAATAAAAACCAAGTGTCTGTGGTGAAATATCAAGGAACCAGCCAGCCGCTGCGACTCGAAGAAGAAATCATGTGAGTTCGCATTTTTTTTTTTTTGTTTTATTTTTTTCCCTGTCCGGGCGCAGAGGCCCGGCCCGCGAGCTATCCTATACTACCTCTAACTTGATCAGAGACCTTGGTGTTACTGTTTTGTCTGTCCTTCGGTTAGTTTCTTTAGGGTTGCGTTTATTTATTGACCAAAATTTTCTTATATCTAACATCTATTACAATTTTTCTTAACTTAAGTTACTTAATTCTAATATTTTATTACGTATGCTACTATATATTATTTGCATAATATACAACTAACATTACTATTATTCTATATATATTTATTTCTTAATTTGCTATTTTTACAATTTATAAGTTACTTAATTAATACATACATACACTATTACTATTTATTACTACTATGCCTATGTTACTATTATATATTTAACAATATACACTTGAGAGCAATAAAATCGCACATCCGCACATTTTTACTTAAAAGTTAAATTTTTTTTTATTTGGAGCTTACAGCAAATTAAAATCAAATTAAATTAAAGTGCATAATCTAGGCATTCGCAGAACTGATAAAGGGTTGACATTTACCTTTAAAAACAACTCATTAGCAACAAAACAATAGACCCCCTTATGTCGCTCGATCCAGGTAAGGCCGGCGGCGGGATTTATCGCAGGTATAAAAGAGTGCATATTGAGGGAATGGTCATCATTGGAGAGATCAGTGGATTGGAGACATCAGTGGAGAGGCACAAAACCCTCGAGATCCCAGACGTTCCGATCCCAGGCCTGCGTAGGAAGCGGGCCGACGACAGCCCATCGGAGGAGGAGGTGAAGCGCAGATGCGCCAAGCCCCACCCCACACCACCACTCCCGCAACGCGAGCCCAGGCCCGAACGCCCGCAGCCACCACCCAAGGACCAACAGCAGCCTTCCACATCAAAGGCTGCCTCCTACGCATCAGCTGCAGGAGCAAAAAAGGTACCTTCACCCACACTACCCGCATTATCTGCCACCCCCCCACCCCCTCGGCCTCATAGCCCGGAAGGCGCGTCAAACTCCGACAAGCCGACCGCCGCTATTAAGCCGAGGTACCCCCCACTAATAGTGGAAGTGCTACCCAACTGGGCCACGCACTTTAGAGCGCTCAAGGAGCGTCTAGGCCACCCACCAAATGCCCGCCCGTACGGAAAAGGAGTTAGGTTCTCGCCAGCGACCGGAGAGGAATACCGCACCGTACAGGCGTACCTGACCACAATAGAGCGTACGGAAAAAGTAGTATGGTTTTCGTACGCTCTCCCCGAGGAGCTCAATCTTAAGGTGGCAATTCGTGGACTCCCCGCCGACACCCCAACCGAAGAAATAGAGGGCGACCTCCGCCGGTTAGGCTACGAACCGGAGGCCATACGGGCCGTCCGCCCATCCAAAGGTCGCCCAGGGTGCATATTCTTCGGCACCCTGAAGAAAACCCCCAACCTCACCCCGGACATTTATAATGTGACGGAGCTGCTGAACATGCCCGGGGTGGTAATAGAAAGCTGGAGGGGTAAAAAGGGCCCCGCCCAGTGTCACCGCTGCCAAGCCTTCCGGCATAGCAGCCACAATTGCCACCGACCACTCGCCTGTGTACGGTGCGGAGGACCGCACTTCGCGGGCGACTGCCCCCGACCGCGCGAAATGCCCCCAACGTGCATAAACTGCGAGGGGGCGCACACCGCCAACAACAAGACGTGCCCGGTCTATAAAAAGGAGGCGAGGAACAAGAGGGCGGGCACCACGGCCCATTCCACCGCGTCCGCGGCCCCCCATCGAGGAGGTAGAAGGGAGCGCTCTGCGAACAGCGGAGCTCAAAACCCCGCACTCCCCCAGACCCAGACTCAGACTCGGCCCCCGGCCCCATACACACCCCTCCACCACACGGTGAAGGAGACCGCGGGCCAGTCGCTGATGGCCCCAGCGAATAACCCGCAGACAGGGAAGGCCACCAAAAAGAGGAGGAGGAAGACCAAGCGGGTGAGAGTGACAGAGGACCCCTCATCCTCAGACTCAGACGCTCCCCCACCAGGGCCCCCGCAGCCCCCTCGGACCGATCTGCCAGCGGTGATCGGGAAACGGACTCCCAGGCCAGGAGCCCTCCCGACCACCGCCCCCCAGGAACAGGAACACCACCCACTGAGCCAGCACTCCAACCCGCAACCACCACCACCGCAACAACCCAAGCGCAGGGGGGGGGGAAACCGCACAGACCTGCACCCCTACCGCCCAAGACCACTCACCGTTACGACAGCGACCGGTTGGAGCTGCTGGACACGGCCCTACAAATCTTGCAGTAGGTTCTGCAAACCCTACGAACGGGGGGAGACCCGATCCCAATAGTGCTCAGCGGGATCGGGAAACTCTTCAAGGTAGGGAGTTGAGAATCCTGTTCTGGAACGCTCGGGGCCTCACAAGTAAGAGCAAAGGGAACAAAACCTTGCTACTGAGGCCCCTACTGAAAGAGCAGAACATCGACGTGGTTCTCATCAGCGAGACCCTCCTCAAGCCATCAGACAAGCCAAAGTTCCCGGGCTACCACATCTACCGAAGGGACGACCAGAACGCGGAAGGAAGATGCATCAGGGGCCTGCTCGTCCTGGTGAGGAGACGCCTGATACACCAGCCGCTCCCAGAGCTGGATTTGAGGTCCATGAAGGCACTGGGGGTTGAGATCTGCATAGACGGAACACCCATCCAAGTCCACTCCATCTACCACCCCCCAGGAACGCCCCTAGCACATATGGACCTCCAAAAGCTGCTGCCAACCGCACCGGGACGCCCAATCATAGCGGCCGGGGACTGGAACTGCAAGCACAGGAACTGGAACTCGAACACCAGAAACAGAGACGGGGGTATCCTCCAGCAATACACGGATACTCACGGCTACGAGGTCGCAGGCACTGATACGCCTACCCACTATCCAGAGATAGCCAACCAACTCCCAGACGTCATCGACCTCGCAGTCCACGCACAGCTGCCTCAACACCCAAAGCTGGAGGTACTCCTGGATGAACTGCAGTCGGACCACCAACCAATCCTGATGGTTGTGGAAACCAGCCCGGCCGCCCTAAAACCTCCTCCACCAAGACCTGGAATCGACTGGGCCTTGTTCTCAGAAGCCCTACACACCGCAACCCCCACAAGGCCAGTGAAAAACCCCGCAGATGTGGACAAACTGGCCGGGGAGATCACGAGCGCAATCCAAAGGGCACTTTCCGAAGCCTCACTACCACCACGTCAAAACAGACTCACCAAAACACCGGCACACCTGACCAGACTTCTCTCAGAGAAACGTAGGCTGAGGAAAGAGTGGCAGAGAACAAGGGACCCACGTCTGAAAACCAAATTGAACGCCCTCTGCGACGAGGTGAAGGCAGAGCTGCAAGAAGACAAAGCCAAGAAATGGGAGAGAAGGATAGATGACGCCACAGATGACTGGGCATCACTCCACAAACTCTGTCGACAGCTGAGGAACACACCAACCCCGATTCGACCTCTCAGACACCAAGATGGTAACCCCAGATACCGAGCTGAAGACAGAGCGGAAATCTTCGCAGATAGCCTTGAGGCACAGTTCAAAAACAACCCAGACAAAGACCCGGCACACACAATAGAAGTGGAAGCCTTTGTCGAAAACTACCTCAAGGCCGATACCCAGGAGGCAGACACCGCAGAAGGTATTTTCTTCTCTCCCGGGCAAGTCCAACGGGCCATACGTCGGACAAAGCCAAGGAAGGCACCCGGCGAAGACAATATAACGAACGCTGCCATCCGTCACTTCCCCCCCAAAACGATCGCCTCCGTGACCCGGCTCTTCAACGGGATCATGCGAAGCGGTCACTTCCCCTCCCCCTGGAAATCCGGCCGGGTTATCATGATACCGAAACCCGGCAAAAACATCCTGCTCCCAGAGAGCTACCGTCCTATCACCCTTCTTCCCAGCCTATCGAAACTGTTTGAAAAGCTCCTCCTCACCCACATTAATCCCTATATCCCCCCGCGTCCAGAACAATACGGATTTCGGTCTGAACACAGCACGACGCTCCAATTGACTAGGGTACTGCATCACCTCACCACCGCCTACAACAGGCGCGAACACTCAGTCGCAGTATTCCTGGATATGGAAAAAGCGTTCGACCGAGTCTGGCACGCGGGACTCCTCTACAAGATGGCTACCTCACCAATACCGCAGAAGGTGGTGAAGGTAATAGCGTCGTTCCTACATGGCCGCAGCTTCTCAGTGCGCGTGGAGCAAGCGCTCTCCTCCAGACGACCCATCGAGGCGGGAGTACCGCAAGGCAGCTGCCTCTCCCCTGTGTGTTACTCACGATACACTGATGACATTCCCATCACCGAAGACGCTCTGTTGGCCCTTTACGCGGACGACGCAGCATACATCACCAAGTCGATGAACCTCAACCACGCCGCCACCAAAATGCAAAGGGTCCTAACAGAGCTCCCCGCCTGGCTTACTAAATGGAGACTGAGTGTCAACGTGAGTAAAACACAGGCGGTGGCATTCTCGAAGAGGCTCACCCTGCCGCCGAAGCTCACTCTGGAGGATCAACCCGTGGCCTGGTCGCACACGGCGAAATACCTGGGAGTAACTCTAGACCGCAACCTCACGATGAGAAAGCACGCAAGGGACGTCCGCGGTCTAGCGAGCGTAACCCGAGCGCTACTCAAGCCCGTCCTGCAGTCCAACATTCCGCTCCGAATGAAGGTTGGATTGTATAAGACGTACGTCCGCCCGCGTCTCACATACGCGGCCCCCGCGTGGTATGCTTTGCTAGCCAAAGGCCACAGAAAGATACTGCGAAGTCAGCAAAGCCTATGCCTCCGGACGATCGTAAACGCGCCACGGTACGTTCGAAACGCCACCATACAGCGGGACCTGAAAATTGAAAGTCTGGATCAATTTATAGGCCGCTTAGCGACCAGGATGTTCGAGCGCCTAGATAACTCCACTTACTCTCATCTGCGAGAACTGGCCCCTCTCGCAGAAAGACCACCGAAGAGTAAGCCGTACCCGCGGGAACTGGCCACAGACACTGACGACGACCAGGCGTCGTCAGATAGGGGTATCCGTCCCTCATCCCTTCCCCCTACCCATCTTCCTTTGAAGGTACCTGCGCGGCGACTGTCCGAAGATTCTCCCTGCGGAGTGAGCATCGGGCGGCCAGTAACGCGTGAGTAGCAAACCTGAGGCTCCGCGAGCCGACCCGATGACCCCCCCGTTGAAACGGGGGGCGGTAAGAACTCCGCAGGAAAGGGCCAAAAAGCCCGGCACTGCATCCCCCACACCGGCTTCGCCGGTATGTGAGATGAAGACACGTCCTAATGGTCATCATTTGCATACCAACGTACAGTGTGAAAGGTTCTCTATTGATATTGGCTTCAAACGGAACACGAAAATGGATACTACACCAGAAGTAGCCGCTCAAGTGGTTGCCCTTGTTGAATCGGGGCTTAAGCAAAGTCAAGTGGCTCGACAATTGAGTTTGAGCCGATTTACCGTTCGGCGTGTATACCAGAGGTATCAAGAGACTGGTGGCTACCAACGGCGACAAGGATCGGGCCGTCCCCGTGCTACAACAGAGCGTGATAACCGCTTTCTTATAACGACATCTTTAAGAAATCGTCGTTTGAACGCAGTTCAACTGGGCCAACGACTTCAAGAAGTTCGTGAAGTAGAAGTTAGCCGGTGGACAGTCAGAAGACGATTGAGAGAAGGTGGCCTGACTGCACACAGGCCAGCAAACGGGCCGAAATTGACCCCAGCCCACCGAGAAGCCCGCCTTCAGTTCGCTCGAGACCATTTGAATTGGACCGAAGAGCAGTGGAGTGCAGTCCTGTTCTCTGATGAGTGCAGGATGTGCTTGCATGGCAACGACGGACGGGGGAAGGTGTATAGAAGATCGGGAGAGCGATTTGCCCAATGCTGCATAACAGAACGTGTCGCCTATGGCGGTGGATCAATCATGTTTTGGGGAGGCATGTCTATGGAAGCAAAAACCGAGCTTGCCTTCATCACCGGACCGAATACTGGTCGCCAATCAAGAGGATTGACTTCCATACGATACATTGAGGAAGTACTCGAGAGCCACGTCGTACCTTTTGCTGGGTTTATCGGCGAAAACTTTCTGTTTATGCAAGATAATGCAAGACCGCATACTGCTGGCATAGTGATCGAGTACCTTCAAGAGGTGGATGTGACCGTTATGGAGTGGCCAGCTCGAAGCCCAGACCTCAATCCCATCGAACATCTATGGGACGAGCTGAAAAGAAGAGTTCGAGGCCGAGATGCTCCTCCATCGACTCTACAGGAGCTGCAACAGGCGATCGCAGAGGAATGGGAGGCTATTCCTCAAGACTTTATCAAAAGTCTAGTAACATCAATGAAAACACGGATGGAGTCAGTGATTCAGGCTAGGGGAGGGAACACTCGGTATTAATAACAAACTTTTAATTAATTTTATCTTTTAATTTCATAACTTTGACACCAATACTTGAATAAAGAATTTTTTACTAAACATGCATTTTTGTTATTGATCCACAAAAGCATTTTTATGTAATGATTGAAAGACAAATCAGATACCACTGGATAGGTATTAAAATAAACTATGAATCTGCATTACAGAAACATAATATTTTTTGTTTTTTTTTTAGTTATGTCAAAAAATCATGAATGTGCTATTTTTTTGCTCTCAAGTTTGTATTAACATAGTTTCTTAATCTATTTTATATTTGTTACAGATACTACAGATTATAGTCTTCTCCTGATGTGCGCTGCGTCATGGATGGTGCATCGGCCAGCGACGACTTGCCCTCTTCGGCGTTTCCAGCTTTCGGTCCAAAGTGGTATGGTAATTATTTTAAGATTTATGTTGCTAAATTTTTTAAAATACTGTAATTTTGTTCATTAATTTCCCTATGTTTTCCTATCTGTTGTTCCTTTAATTTTTGTTGTACTTAAATATTTTTTTACCCCTTTTAAACTAGGCCAGTTTCTTATGAAACTGGACCCAGTTTACCGTTTTGAATTTACTTTATTGCCCTATTTATTTTTATTAATCTATATTTTCACATTTTTCTTTTGAGTACCATACCCCTGTGGACCGAGGCCGCGAGATCTGCGTGGCGATTTGCGTTCGAGACAGACTTGGTGCCCTCAACAATACGCTGTCGTTGACCTCGCCAACGCGTCCCACTTCCGCCTCACCGGGCAGTCGTCGCTAAAGGCGTCGTGGTCCGCCTTTAACTTTTAAAATACTTATCAAAAAATTTTGAAATTTAAAATGTACATAGAAAAACTAATTACTAACTATATAAAACAATAAAATTTAGACCTAAAATATTTACTTTAGATGTTATAAGCTTTTATATAAACACGATTTTTAAAATTAACCGTAAAATGTTCAAAGTTGACCCTTTCTAAAATTTTCTTGTGCCTCCGCACTCGTCGCACTGGTGTCCTGGTGTTGCCGTTTTCCGTTTTCGTCCAGCTGCCCTGGGTCCAGACCTCGTGGCCACGTGGTTTTCGGTTTTTCCGGATTAACTTCCGTGCGCCTGCAAGGAAAAATCCGGAAAAAGGGCCGACGTGTAGGGGCCTACGAGGCGCTCCTTCGGGCAGTGTAAAAAACCGGGGTCACCACTGAAAAACGTTCAGCGGATTTTTTCTAAGTTGTTGTAAGTATGATCGGTGTTATGTTTATATCGGTGTAATGTGGGACTTTTCAAGGGTGTTTTTGTAATGTTATGTAACTTATAAACGTTAGTCAAGAGTTTTTGTTTTGAATAATGGCGCTAATTGAAATACAACTAATAATTTTATGATTAACTTGTTAACTACCAAAAGTTGTCTGGAAGAGATCGCCCATAGTTCATTATCAACATCATATCAGTATTAGGACGTCCACTGTTAAACAAAGGGTTTCTCATAGATTTCCACCAATCTTATGCAGCAGTTTTCTAAAATAGCACCAACAGCTTCCACAGCAATCTTTGTTAGCTCGATTTTTTTTAATTTATTCGCCTCTGAGAGGAGCTGGCTTACGGTGGCACTGGACCGTTGTGAGTGGCAAAAATGCGGGAAAGCCTTTGCCCAACAATGGGACAATACGGGTGGTAACGCCATCTATTAGGGCCACAGACAAACATTAAACCTTATTCCATTTTATATATTATCTGTCCTTGAGTCCTTGAACCCCTTCGACCATCATCAACTTATATTCATTCACATTCCAGCAATTATTACGTCTATCTATCGCAATCTTGCATCAAAAACAAATCAAATTTAATCATAAAAACTCTGGTTTACCGGAAGAATTCAAAGCTGTGTAAAATAAACTAACCAGAATAAATAAAAACCAAGTGTCTGTGGTGAAATATCAAGGAACCAGCCAGCCGCTGCGACTCGAAGAAGAAATCATGTGAGTTCGCATTTTTTTTTTTTTGTTTTATTTTTTTCCCTGTCCGGGCGCAGAGGCCCGGCCCGCGAGCTATCCTATACTACCTCTAACTTGATCAGAGACCTTGGTGTTACTGTTTTGTCTGTCCTTCGGTTAGTTTCTTTAGGGTTGCGTTTATTTATTGACCAAAATTTTCTTATATCTAACATCTATTACAATTTTTCTTAACTTAAGTTACTTAATTCTAATATTTTATTACGTATGCTACTATATATTATTTGCATAATATACAACTAACATTACTATTATTCTATATATATTTATTTCTTAATTTGCTATTTTTACAATTTATAAGTTACTTAATTAATACATACATACACTATTACTATTTATTACTACTATGCCTATGTTACTATTATATATTTAACAATATACACTTGAGAGCAATAAAATCGCACATCCGCACATTTTTACTTAAAAGTTAAATTTTTTTTTATTTGGAGCTTACAGCAAATTAAAATCAAATTAAATTAAAGTGCATAATCTAGGCATTCGCAGAACTGATAAAGGGTTGACATTTACCTTTAAAAACAACTCATTAGCAACAAAACAATAGACCCCCTTATGTCGCTCGATCCAGGTAAGGCCGGCGGCGGGATTTATCGCAGGTATAAAAGAGTGCATATTGAGGGAATGGTCATCATTGGAGAGATCAGTGGATTGGAGACATCAGTGGAGAGGCACAAAACCCTCGAGATCCCAGACGTTCCGATCCCAGGCCTGCGTAGGAAGCGGGCCGACGACAGCCCATCGGAGGAGGAGGTGAAGCGCAGATGCGCCAAGCCCCACCCCACACCACCACTCCCGCAACGCGAGCCCAGGCCCGAACGCCCGCAGCCACCACCCAAGGACCAACAGCAGCCTTCCACATCAAAGGCTGCCTCCTACGCATCAGCTGCAGGAGCAAAAAAGGTACCTTCACCCACACTACCCGCATTATCTGCCACCCCCCCACCCCCTCGGCCTCATAGCCCGGAAGGCGCGTCAAACTCCGACAAGCCGACCGCCGCTATTAAGCCGAGGTACCCCCCACTAATAGTGGAAGTGCTACCCAACTGGGCCACGCACTTTAGAGCGCTCAAGGAGCGTCTAGGCCACCCACCAAATGCCCGCCCGTACGGAAAAGGAGTTAGGTTCTCGCCAGCGACCGGAGAGGAATACCGCACCGTACAGGCGTACCTGACCACAATAGAGCGTACGGAAAAAGTAGTATGGTTTTCGTACGCTCTCCCCGAGGAGCTCAATCTTAAGGTGGCAATTCGTGGACTCCCCGCCGACACCCCAACCGAAGAAATAGAGGGCGACCTCCGCCGGTTAGGCTACGAACCGGAGGCCATACGGGCCGTCCGCCCATCCAAAGGTCGCCCAGGGTGCATATTCTTCGGCACCCTGAAGAAAACCCCCAACCTCACCCCGGACATTTATAATGTGACGGAGCTGCTGAACATGCCCGGGGTGGTAATAGAAAGCTGGAGGGGTAAAAAGGGCCCCGCCCAGTGTCACCGCTGCCAAGCCTTCCGGCATAGCAGCCACAATTGCCACCGACCACTCGCCTGTGTACGGTGCGGAGGACCGCACTTCGCGGGCGACTGCCCCCGACCGCGCGAAATGCCCCCAACGTGCATAAACTGCGAGGGGGCGCACACCGCCAACAACAAGACGTGCCCGGTCTATAAAAAGGAGGCGAGGAACAAGAGGGCGGGCACCACGGCCCATTCCACCGCGTCCGCGGCCCCCCATCGAGGAGGTAGAAGGGAGCGCTCTGCGAACAGCGGAGCTCAAAACCCCGCACTCCCCCAGACCCAGACTCAGACTCGGCCCCCGGCCCCATACACACCCCTCCACCACACGGTGAAGGAGACCGCGGGCCAGTCGCTGATGGCCCCAGCGAATAACCCGCAGACAGGGAAGGCCACCAAAAAGAGGAGGAGGAAGACCAAGCGGGTGAGAGTGACAGAGGACCCCTCATCCTCAGACTCAGACGCTCCCCCACCAGGGCCCCCGCAGCCCCCTCGGACCGATCTGCCAGCGGTGATCGGGAAACGGACTCCCAGGCCAGGAGCCCTCCCGACCACCGCCCCCCAGGAACAGGAACACCACCCACTGAGCCAGCACTCCAACCCGCAACCACCACCACCGCAACAACCCAAGCGCAGGGGGGGGGGAAACCGCACAGACCTGCACCCCTACCGCCCAAGACCACTCACCGTTACGACAGCGACCGGTTGGAGCTGCTGGACACGGCCCTACAAATCTTGCAGTAGGTTCTGCAAACCCTACGAACGGGGGGAGACCCGATCCCAATAGTGCTCAGCGGGATCGGGAAACTCTTCAAGGTAGGGAGTTGAGAATCCTGTTCTGGAACGCTCGGGGCCTCACAAGTAAGAGCAAAGGGAACAAAACCTTGCTACTGAGGCCCCTACTGAAAGAGCAGAACATCGACGTGGTTCTCATCAGCGAGACCCTCCTCAAGCCATCAGACAAGCCAAAGTTCCCGGGCTACCACATCTACCGAAGGGACGACCAGAACGCGGAAGGAAGATGCATCAGGGGCCTGCTCGTCCTGGTGAGGAGACGCCTGATACACCAGCCGCTCCCAGAGCTGGATTTGAGGTCCATGAAGGCACTGGGGGTTGAGATCTGCATAGACGGAACACCCATCCAAGTCCACTCCATCTACCACCCCCCAGGAACGCCCCTAGCACATATGGACCTCCAAAAGCTGCTGCCAACCGCACCGGGACGCCCAATCATAGCGGCCGGGGACTGGAACTGCAAGCACAGGAACTGGAACTCGAACACCAGAAACAGAGACGGGGGTATCCTCCAGCAATACACGGATACTCACGGCTACGAGGTCGCAGGCACTGATACGCCTACCCACTATCCAGAGATAGCCAACCAACTCCCAGACGTCATCGACCTCGCAGTCCACGCACAGCTGCCTCAACACCCAAAGCTGGAGGTACTCCTGGATGAACTGCAGTCGGACCACCAACCAATCCTGATGGTTGTGGAAACCAGCCCGGCCGCCCTAAAACCTCCTCCACCAAGACCTGGAATCGACTGGGCCTTGTTCTCAGAAGCCCTACACACCGCAACCCCCACAAGGCCAGTGAAAAACCCCGCAGATGTGGACAAACTGGCCGGGGAGATCACGAGCGCAATCCAAAGGGCACTTTCCGAAGCCTCACTACCACCACGTCAAAACAGACTCACCAAAACACCGGCACACCTGACCAGACTTCTCTCAGAGAAACGTAGGCTGAGGAAAGAGTGGCAGAGAACAAGGGACCCACGTCTGAAAACCAAATTGAACGCCCTCTGCGACGAGGTGAAGGCAGAGCTGCAAGAAGACAAAGCCAAGAAATGGGAGAGAAGGATAGATGACGCCACAGATGACTGGGCATCACTCCACAAACTCTGTCGACAGCTGAGGAACACACCAACCCCGATTCGACCTCTCAGACACCAAGATGGTAACCCCAGATACCGAGCTGAAGACAGAGCGGAAATCTTCGCAGATAGCCTTGAGGCACAGTTCAAAAACAACCCAGACAAAGACCCGGCACACACAATAGAAGTGGAAGCCTTTGTCGAAAACTACCTCAAGGCCGATACCCAGGAGGCAGACACCGCAGAAGGTATTTTCTTCTCTCCCGGGCAAGTCCAACGGGCCATACGTCGGACAAAGCCAAGGAAGGCACCCGGCGAAGACAATATAACGAACGCTGCCATCCGTCACTTCCCCCCCAAAACGATCGCCTCCGTGACCCGGCTCTTCAACGGGATCATGCGAAGCGGTCACTTCCCCTCCCCCTGGAAATCCGGCCGGGTTATCATGATACCGAAACCCGGCAAAAACATCCTGCTCCCAGAGAGCTACCGTCCTATCACCCTTCTTCCCAGCCTATCGAAACTGTTTGAAAAGCTCCTCCTCACCCACATTAATCCCTATATCCCCCCGCGTCCAGAACAATACGGATTTCGGTCTGAACACAGCACGACGCTCCAATTGACTAGGGTACTGCATCACCTCACCACCGCCTACAACAGGCGCGAACACTCAGTCGCAGTATTCCTGGATATGGAAAAAGCGTTCGACCGAGTCTGGCACGCGGGACTCCTCTACAAGATGGCTACCTCACCAATACCGCAGAAGGTGGTGAAGGTAATAGCGTCGTTCCTACATGGCCGCAGCTTCTCAGTGCGCGTGGAGCAAGCGCTCTCCTCCAGACGACCCATCGAGGCGGGAGTACCGCAAGGCAGCTGCCTCTCCCCTGTGTGTTACTCACGATACACTGATGACATTCCCATCACCGAAGACGCTCTGTTGGCCCTTTACGCGGACGACGCAGCATACATCACCAAGTCGATGAACCTCAACCACGCCGCCACCAAAATGCAAAGGGTCCTAACAGAGCTCCCCGCCTGGCTTACTAAATGGAGACTGAGTGTCAACGTGAGTAAAACACAGGCGGTGGCATTCTCGAAGAGGCTCACCCTGCCGCCGAAGCTCACTCTGGAGGATCAACCCGTGGCCTGGTCGCACACGGCGAAATACCTGGGAGTAACTCTAGACCGCAACCTCACGATGAGAAAGCACGCAAGGGACGTCCGCGGTCTAGCGAGCGTAACCCGAGCGCTACTCAAGCCCGTCCTGCAGTCCAACATTCCGCTCCGAATGAAGGTTGGATTGTATAAGACGTACGTCCGCCCGCGTCTCACATACGCGGCCCCCGCGTGGTATGCTTTGCTAGCCAAAGGCCACAGAAAGATACTGCGAAGTCAGCAAAGCCTATGCCTCCGGACGATCGTAAACGCGCCACGGTACGTTCGAAACGCCACCATACAGCGGGACCTGAAAATTGAAAGTCTGGATCAATTTATAGGCCGCTTAGCGACCAGGATGTTCGAGCGCCTAGATAACTCCACTTACTCTCATCTGCGAGAACTGGCCCCTCTCGCAGAAAGACCACCGAAGAGTAAGCCGTACCCGCGGGAACTGGCCACAGACACTGACGACGACCAGGCGTCGTCAGATAGGGGTATCCGTCCCTCATCCCTTCCCCCTACCCATCTTCCTTTGAAGGTACCTGCGCGGCGACTGTCCGAAGATTCTCCCTGCGGAGTGAGCATCGGGCGGCCAGTAACGCGTGAGTAGCAAACCTGAGGCTCCGCGAGCCGACCCGATGACCCCCCCGTTGAAACGGGGGGCGGTAAGAACTCCGCAGGAAAGGGCCAAAAAGCCCGGCACTGCATCCCCCACACCGGCTTCGCCGGTATGTGAGATGAAGACACGTCCTAATGGTCATCATTTGCATACCAACGTACAGTGTGAAAGGTTCTCTATTGATATTGGCTTCAAACGGAACACGAAAATGGATACTACACCAGAAGTAGCCGCTCAAGTGGTTGCCCTTGTTGAATCGGGGCTTAAGCAAAGTCAAGTGGCTCGACAATTGAGTTTGAGCCGATTTACCGTTCGGCGTGTATACCAGAGGTATCAAGAGACTGGTGGCTACCAACGGCGACAAGGATCGGGCCGTCCCCGTGCTACAACAGAGCGTGATAACCGCTTTCTTATAACGACATCTTTAAGAAATCGTCGTTTGAACGCAGTTCAACTGGGCCAACGACTTCAAGAAGTTCGTGAAGTAGAAGTTAGCCGGTGGACAGTCAGAAGACGATTGAGAGAAGGTGGCCTGACTGCACACAGGCCAGCAAACGGGCCGAAATTGACCCCAGCCCACCGAGAAGCCCGCCTTCAGTTCGCTCGAGACCATTTGAATTGGACCGAAGAGCAGTGGAGTGCAGTCCTGTTCTCTGATGAGTGCAGGATGTGCTTGCATGGCAACGACGGACGGGGGAAGGTGTATAGAAGATCGGGAGAGCGATTTGCCCAATGCTGCATAACAGAACGTGTCGCCTATGGCGGTGGATCAATCATGTTTTGGGGAGGCATGTCTATGGAAGCAAAAACCGAGCTTGCCTTCATCACCGGACCGAATACTGGTCGCCAATCAAGAGGATTGACTTCCATACGATACATTGAGGAAGTACTCGAGAGCCACGTCGTACCTTTTGCTGGGTTTATCGGCGAAAACTTTCTGTTTATGCAAGATAATGCAAGACCGCATACTGCTGGCATAGTGATCGAGTACCTTCAAGAGGTGGATGTGACCGTTATGGAGTGGCCAGCTCGAAGCCCAGACCTCAATCCCATCGAACATCTATGGGACGAGCTGAAAAGAAGAGTTCGAGGCCGAGATGCTCCTCCATCGACTCTACAGGAGCTGCAACAGGCGATCGCAGAGGAATGGGAGGCTATTCCTCAAGACTTTATCAAAAGTCTAGTAACATCAATGAAAACACGGATGGAGTCAGTGATTCAGGCTAGGGGAGGGAACACTCGGTATTAATAACAAACTTTTAATTAATTTTATCTTTTAATTTCATAACTTTGACACCAATACTTGAATAAAGAATTTTTTACTAAACATGCATTTTTGTTATTGATCCACAAAAGCATTTTTATGTAATGATTGAAAGACAAATCAGATACCACTGGATAGGTATTAAAATAAACTATGAATCTGCATTACAGAAACATAATATTTTTTGTTTTTTTTTTAGTTATGTCAAAAAATCATGAATGTGCTATTTTTTTGCTCTCAAGTTTGTATTAACATAGTTTCTTAATCTATTTTATATTTGTTACAGATACTACAGATTATAGTCTTCTCCTGATGTGCGCTGCGTCATGGATGGTGCATCGGCCAGCGACGACTTGCCCTCTTCGGCGTTTCCAGCTTTCGGTCCAAAGTGGTATGGTAATTATTTTAAGATTTATGTTGCTAAATTTTTTAAAATACTGTAATTTTGTTCATTAATTTCCCTATGTTTTCCTATCTGTTGTTCCTTTAATTTTTGTTGTACTTAAATATTTTTTTACCCCTTTTAAACTAGGCCAGTTTCTTATGAAACTGGACCCAGTTTACCGTTTTGAATTTACTTTATTGCCCTATTTATTTTTATTAATCTATATTTTCACATTTTTCTTTTGAGTACCATACCCCTGTGGACCGAGGCCGCGAGATCTGCGTGGCGATTTGCGTTCGAGACAGACTTGGTGCCCTCAACAATACGCTGTCGTTGACCTCGCCAACGCGTCCCACTTCCGCCTCACCGGGCAGTCGTCGCTAAAGGCGTCGTGGTCCGCCTTTAACTTTTAAAATACTTATCAAAAAATTTTGAAATTTAAAATGTACATAGAAAAACTAATTACTAACTATATAAAACAATAAAATTTAGACCTAAAATATTTACTTTAGATGTTATAAGCTTTTATATAAACACGATTTTTAAAATTAACCGTAAAATGTTCAAAGTTGACCCTTTCTAAAATTTTCTTGTGCCTCCGCACTCGTCGCACTGGTGTCCTGGTGTTGCCGTTTTCCGTTTTCGTCCAGCTGCCCTGGGTCCAGACCTCGTGGCCACGTGGTTTTCGGTTTTTCCGGATTAACTTCCGTGCGCCTGCAAGGAAAAATCCGGAAAAAGGGCCGACGTGTAGGGGCCTACGAGGCGCTCCTTCGGGCAGTGTAAAAAACCGGGGTCACCACTGAAAAACGTTCAGCGGATTTTTTCTAAGTTGTTGTAAGTATGATCGGTGTTATGTTTATATCGGTGTAATGTGGGACTTTTCAAGGGTGTTTTTGTAATGTTATGTAACTTATAAACGTTAGTCAAGAGTTTTTGTTTTGAATAATGGCGCTAATTGAAATACAACTAATAATTTTATGATTAACTTGTTAACTACCAAAAGTTGTCTGGAAGAGATCGCCCATAGTTCATTATCAACATCATATCAGTATTAGGACGTCCACTGTTAAACAAAGGGTTTCTCATAGATTTCCACCAATCTTATGCAGCAGTTTTCTAAAATAGCACCAACAGCTTCCACAGCAATCTTTGTTAGCTCGATTTTTTTTAATTTATTCGCCTCTGAGAGGAGCTGGCTTACGGTGGCACTGGACCGTTGTGAGTGGCAAAAATGCGGGAAAGCCTTTGCCCAACAATGGGACAATACGGGTGGTAACGCCATCTATTAGGGCCACAGACAAACATTAAACCTTATTCCATTTTATATATTATCTGTCCTTGAGTCCTTGAACCCCTTCGACCATCATCAACTTATATTCATTCACATTCCAGCAATTATTACGTCTATCTATCGCAATCTTGCATCAAAAACAAATCAAATTTAATCATAAAAACTCTGGTTTACCGGAAGAATTCAACGCTGTGTAAAATAAACTAACCAGAATAAATAAAAACCAAGTGTCTGTGGTGAAATATCAAGGAACCAGCCAGCCGCTGCGACTCGAAGAAGAAATCATGTGAGTTCGCATTTTTTTTTTTTTTTTTTTTTCCCTGTCCGGGCGCAGAGGCCCGGCCCGCGAGCTATCCTACACTACCTCTAACTTGATCAGAGACCTTGGTGTTACTGTTTTGTCTGTCCTTCGGTTAGTTTCTTTAGGGTTGCGTTTATTTATTGACCAAAATTTTCTTATATCTAACATCTATTACAATTTTTCTTAACTTAAGTTACTTAATTCTAATATTTTATTACGTATGCTACTATATATTATTTGCATAATATACAACTAACATTACTATTATTCTATATATATTTATTTATTAATTTGCTATTTTTACAATTTATAAGTTACTTAATTAATACATACATACACTATTACTATTTATTACTACTATGCCTATGTTACTATTATATATTTAACAATATATATTAACATAGTTTCTTAATCTATTTTATATTTGTTACAGATACTACAGATTATAGTCTTCTCCTGATGTGCGCTGCGTCATGGATGGTGCATCGGCCAGCGACGACTTGCCCTCTTCGGCGTTTCCAGCTTTCGGTCCAAAGTGGTATGGTAATTATTTTAAGATTTATGTTGCTAAATTTTTTAAAATACTGTAATTTTGTTCATTAATTTCCCTATGTTTTCCTATCTGTTGTTCCTTTAATTTTTGTTGTACTTAAATATTTTTTTACCCCTTTTAAACTAGGCCAGTTTCTTATGAAACTGGACCCAGTTTACCGTTTTGAATTTACTTTATTGCCCTATTTATTTTTATTAATCTATATTTTCACATTTTTCTTTTGAGTACCATACCCCTGTGGACCGAGGCCGCGAGATCTGCGTGGCGATTTGCGTTCGAGACAGACTTGGTGCCCTCAACAATACGCTGTCGTTGACCTCGCCAACGCGTCCCACTTCCGCCTCACCGGGCAGTCGTCGCTAAAGGCGTCGTGGTCCGCCTTTTCAAGCTTTGCCTTGTTGCAATTGACGCAGCTTGGGGGGGCGTTAGCCATCCAATCAGCACACTCTGTTCTCATGTGCGGCCCCCCACAGTGACTGCATACGTCGATTGCATCATGGCAGAACTTCTTCCCGTGCCCATCAACATCATATCAGTATTAGGACGTCCACTGTTAAACAAAGGGTTTCTCATAGATTTCCACCAATCTTATGCAGCAATTTTCTAAAATAGCACCAACAGCTTCCACAGCAATCTTTGTTAGCTCGATTTTTTTTAATTTATTCGCCTCTGAGAGGAGCTGGCTTACGGTGGCACTGGACCGTTGTGAGTGGCAAAAATGCGGGGAAGCCTTTGCCCAACAATGGGACAATACGGGTGGTAACGCCATCTATTAGGGCCACAGACAAACATTAAACCTTATTCCATTTTATATATTATCTGTCCTTGAGTCCTTGAACCCCTTCGACCATCATCAACTTATATTCATTCACATTCCAGCAATTATTACGTCTATCTATCGCAATCTTGCATCAAAAACAAATCAAATTTAATCATAAAAACTCTGGTTTACCGGAAGAATTCAACGCTGTGTAAAATAAACTAACCAGAATAAATAAAAACCAAGTGTCTGTGGTGAAATATCAAGGAACCAGCCAGCCGCTGCGACTCGAAGAAGAAATCATGTGAGTTCGCATTTTTTTTTTTTTTTTTTTTTTTCCCTGTACGGGCGCAGAGGCCCGGCCCGCGAGCTATCCTACACTACCTCTAACTTGATCAGAGACCTTGGTGTTACTGTTTTGTCTGTCCTTCGGTTAGTTTCTTTAGGGTTGCGTTTATTTATTGACCAAAATTTTCTTATATCTAACATCTATTACAATTTTTCTTAACTTAAGTTACTTAATTCTAATATTTTATTACGTATGCTACTATATATTATTTGCATAATATACAACTAACATTACTATTATTCTATATATATTTATTTCTTAATTTGCTATTTTTACAATTTATAAGTTACTGTAAGGCGGTTGTCTCTCAGGGCGTGAATAAATGAGTTCGGCACACGATCAATTGGTAAAACTGTATATTGAGACACGATAAACAAGTAGCAACAGTGATTGTAAACAAATATGATGGTAACACGAAATAAAATAATTCAAGTCAACGGAGCCGACGCGTCCTTCGCGGTGGCGTGGGCGAATCTCTCTTCTCGCTCGCACGTGTTGCGTTCTCGCTCGGCAGAGGCAAAAAAGATGCGTTCCCTATTCCCCGGTCGCTACGTCATCGGCGTGCGTTCATAAAAACAAAATAAGGCTCCTGCTACATTACTTAATTAATACATACATACACTATTACTATTTATTACTACTATGCCTATGTTACTATTATATATTTAACAATATATATTAACATAGTTTCTTAATCTATTTTATATTTGTTACAGATACTACAGATTATAGTCTTCTCCTGATGTGCGCTGCGTCATGGATGGTGCATCGGCCAGCGACGACTTGCCCTCTTCGGCGTTTCCAGCTTTCGGTCCAAAGTGGTATGGTAATTATTTTAAGATTTATGTTGTAAAATTTTTTAAAATACTGTAATTTTGTTCATTAATTTCCCTATGTTTTCCTATCTGTTGTTCCTTTAATTTTTGTTGTACTTAAATATTTTTTTACCCCTTTTAAACTAGGCCAGTTTCTTATGAAACTGGACCCAGTTTACCGTTTTGAATTTACATTATTGCCCTATTTATTTTTATATACAGAGACCTTGGTGTTACTGTTTTGTCTGTCCTTCGGTTAGTTTCTTTAGGGTTGCGTTTATTTATTGACCAAAATTTTCTTATATCTAACATCTATTACAATTTTTCTTAACTTAAGTTACTTAATTCTAATATTTTATTACGTATGCTACTATATATTATTTGCATAATATACAACTAACATTACTATTATTTTATATATATTTATTTCTTAATTTGCTATTTTTACAATTTACTCTGTTCTCATGTGCGGCCCCCCACAGTGACTGCATACGTCGATTGCATCATGGCAGAACTTCTTCCCGTGCCCATAACCCAGGCAGCGCGAGCATTGGATCAGGGGAGACTGGTCCGCAACCCTAACTTTTTGGATGTCGATGTGGACGGCACCCGCGCCGGTGAGCCGCTGCCAGACGGCGGGCGAGACCCGAGCAACTACATGGACTGTAAGCGGGTTTCTCGCCCTCCGTCTGTACCGGACCTCGACGCGGAAGTCCCCCTCACCCACATCCCCAAGCAAATTTCCATTTTGGCCCCTAATTGCCTTCACAATATCCTCATCGGTATTTACTTTGGAGACTCCGTACAGCACCAAGAGGGGGTCCTTATTCTTGATGTCCTCTACTTTGAGAGAACATCCTTTTTCTGTTAACTTTTCCTTTACTTTTCTTAGTTCTGCCTTGTCTTTGCAACTTAGAATGACTTTCCGATCCTTGGCCTTTCTGATCCTGTCAATTCTTGTCCCCTCATCCTTGGCATTTATCGCTTTCCTTACTCTGTCATAAACCTCCTCTCCGGTGTCCTGGTCGTCTTTCGACGTGATTATGACAGAGTGCATCGCAGCTGGCTCTGCCGGTGGCCTCTTCGGCGAGCCAGCCACGACGTTCGCGTAGGTGGGGGCCACTTCCAAGGCCTTCTGGTGGTTTTCTAGGGTTTCCCTCAGTGACTCCATCTTGGCTGCATTTTCCCGTATTAATTTGGAGTGGTCATCCATCCTCCTTAATATTTCTTCGTTGCAGGGGGCAGGGTGAGGAGGAAGTGGAGGGTGTAAAGTGTCCTCCTCTTTCTTCCCATCCTGTCCCTTGCTCTGGATTCTTGTTACTTCTTTGGCCTCTGACTCCTTCACGAACTGATAGAGCCGCTCCACAGCTGCAGTGATCCCCTCTTTATACTCTGTTTTAATGTTTCTAGAGCTACTGAGGCAGAGCTTAGCCCTATTCAGGCATGCCCTAGCCTCAGCGACTCTAGAGGGGTGAGTTGGTTTTGGGGGGGGGGGGGGGCGTCCGAGGCGTCCGCCAATGATGTTCGGGTTTTTGGCCTCGAGGGGCCCGCTATTGGCACCACCACCCTCTTCGGAGACGTCTTTGCGGCTCTTGCCTCTGTCTCCCGTAAGTCAGTAGGTTTGTAGGTCAGTCGGTCAGTAGGCCAATGGGGCACTGGGTCAGTGGGTCAGTATGTCAGTAGGTCAGTATGTCAGTAGGTCACTGGGTCACTGGGTCAGTAGGTCAGTGGGTCAGTGGGCCACTGGGTCACTGGGTCAGTAGGTCAGTGGGTCACTGGGTCAGTAGGTCAGCGGGTCACTGGGTCACTGGGTCACTGGGTCAGTAGGTCAGTGGGTCACTGGGTCACTGGGTCACTGGGTCACTGGGTCAGTGGGTCAGTATGTCAGTAGGTCACTGGGTCACTGGGTCAGTAGGTCAGTGGGTCAGTGGGCCACTGGGTCACTGGGTCAGTAGGTCAGTGGGTCACTGGGTCAGTGGGTCTCTGGGTCAGTATGTCAGTAGGTCACTGGGTCAGTGGGCCACTGGGTCACTGGGTCAGTAGGTCAGTGGGTCACTGGGTCACTGGGTCAGTGGGTCAGTATGTCAGTAGGTCACTGGGTCACTGGGTCAGTAGGTCAGTGTGTCACTGGGTCACTGGGTCAGTGGGTCAGTTGGTCAGTGGGTCAGTAGGTCAGGTTAGTGGGTCAACACAGAAGATCTCGAGAACTACTGGACACAGAACTATTAAATTCAAAAGGGAGGTTAAGTATTACTATACCCGATATACTGACCTGTAAATATCACGACTACCCTCTCACTATCCTAGTTAATTTATAAAAATGGCAAAATTCGGTCAAAATTAGGCTTTTTTGAAAATTTCAAAAATGCAGACCTATTAATAATAATGAATCCCAAAGTTTGGCCTTTTTACTTTTTACCTACTACTGATTCCCAGGGTACCTTGAATGTGGGTCAAAGGGTCAACACACAATAACTTTTAAAATACTTATCAAAAAATTTTGAAATTTAAAATGTACATAGAAAAACTAATTACTAACTATATAAAACATTAAAATTTAGACCTAAAAGATTTACTTTAGATGTTATAAGCTTTTTTATAAACACGATTTTTAAAATTGTCCGTAAAATGTTCAAAGTTGACCCTTTCTAAAATTTTCTTGTGCCTCCGCACTCGTCGCACTGGTGTCCTGGTGTTGCCGTTTTCCGTTTTCGTCCAGCTGCCCTGGGTCCAGACCTCGTGGCCACGTGGTTTTCGGTTTTTCCGGATTAACTTCCGTGCGCCTGCACGGAAAAATCCGGAAAAAGGGCCGACGTGTAGGGGCCAACGAGGCGCTCCTTCGGGCAGTGTAAAAAACCGGGGTCACCACTGAAAAACGTTCAGCGGATTTTTTCTAAGTTGTTGTAAGTATGATCGGTGTTATGTTTATATCGGTGTAATGTGGGACTTTTCAAGGGTGTTTTTGTAATGTTATGTAACTTATAAACGTTAGTCAAGAGTTTTTGTTTTGAATAATGGCGCTAATTGAAATACAACTAATAATTTTATGATTAACTTGTTAACTACCAAAAGTTGTCTGGAAGAGATCGCCCATAGTTCATTATCAACATCATATCAGTATTAGGACGTCCACTGTTAAACAAAGGGTTTCTCATAGATTTCCACCAATCTTATGCAGCAATTTTCTAAAATAGCACCAACAGCTTCCACAGCAATCTTTGTTAGCTCGATTTTTTTTAATTTATTCGCCTCTGAGAGGAGCTGGCTTACGGTGGCTACCCTCCTCGACTAGTCTTCCGATGCTGTGAGTCCTGATCAATGTGTTTCAGGTCGGTCTGCCAACAATACGACCATCAAATCGACCCGTCCTCTGTAGTGGCTACACCGGCCACCATGCCGGAACGCAGCAAGGCTACTTGGCGACACGAATTTGGCCAGTGGGTGGTGATCAGCCACGGCCGAAGCCTACCACCGATTTCACCTGATTGGCACCACCCGGGGACTACGTGTAGGGATTCAGTTTAGGGTCTTCGCCTACGGACGTGGGTGAATCAGCCCCCACTGTTACTATTATATATTTAACAATATATATTAACATAGTTTCTTAATCTATTTTATATTTGTTACAGATACTACAGATTATAGTCTTCTTCTGATGTGCGCTGCGTCATGGATGGTGCATCGGCCAGCGACGACTTGCCCTCTTCGGCGTTTCCAGCTTTCGGTCCAAAGTGGTATGGTAATTATTTTAAGATTTATGTTGCTAAATTTTTTAAAATACTGTAATTTTGTTCATTAATTTCCCTATGTTTTCCTATCTGTTGTTCCTTTAATTTTTGTTGTACTTAAATATTTTTTTACCCCTTTTAAACTAGGCCAGTTTCTTATGAAACTGGACCCAGTTTACCGTTTTGAATTTACTTTATTGCCCTATTTATTTTTATTAATCTATATTTTCACATTTTTGTTTTGAGTACCATACCCCTGTGGACCGAGGCCGCGAGATCTGCGTGGCGATTTGCGTTCGAAACAGACTTGGTGCCCTCAACAATACGTTGTCGTTGACCTCGCCAATGCGTCCCACTTCCGCCTCACCGGGCAGTCGTCGCTAAAGGCGTCGTGGTCCGCCTTTTCAAGCTTTGCCTTGTTGCAATTGACGCAGCTTGGGGGGGCGTTAGCCATCCAATCAGCACACTCTGTTCTCATGTGCGGCCCCCCACAGTGACTGCATACGTCGATTGCATCATGGCAGAACTTCTTCCCGTGCCCATAACCCAGGCAGCGCGAGCATTGGATCAGGGGAGACTGGTCCGCAACCCTAACTTTTTGGATGTCGATGTGGACGGCACCCGCGCCGGTGAGCCGCTGCCAGACGGCGGGCGAGACCCGAGCAACTACATGGACTGTAAGCGGGTTTCTCGCCCTCCGTCTGTACCGGACCTCGACGCGGAAGTCCCCCTCACCCACATCCCCAAGCAAATTTCCATTTTGGCCCCTAATTGCCTTCACAATATCCTCATCGGTATTTACTTTGGAGACTCCGTACAGCACCAAGAGGAGGTCCTTATTCTTGATGTCCTCTACTTTGAGAGAACATCCTTTTTCTGTTAACTTTTCCTTTACTTTTCTTAGTTCTGCCTTGTCTTTGCAACTTAGAATGACTTTCCGATCCTTGGCCTTTCTGATCCTGTCAATTCTTGTCCCCTCATCCTTGGCATTTATCGCTTTCCTTACTCTGTCATAAACCTCCTCTCCGGTGTCCTGGTCGTCTTTCGACGTGATTATGACAGAGTGCATCGCAGCTGGCTCTGCCGGTGGCCTCTTCGGCGAGCCAGCCACGACGTTCGCGTAGGTGGGGGCCACTTCCAAGGCCTTCTGGTGGTTTTCTAGGGTTTCCCTCAGTGACTCCATCTTGGCTGCATTTTCCCGTATTAATTTGGAGTGGTCATCCATCCTCCTTAATATTTCTTCGTTGCAGGGGGCAGGGTGAGGAGGAAGTGGAGGGTGTAAAGTGTCCTCCTCTTTCTTCCCATCCTGTCCCTTGCTCTGGATTCTTGTTACTTCTTTGGCCTCTGACTCCTTCACGAGCTGATAGAGCCGCTCCACAGCTGCAGTGATCCCCTCTTTATACTCTGTTTTAATGTTTCTAGAGCTACTGAGGCAGAGCTTAGCCCTATTCAGGCATGCCCTAGCCTCAGCGACTCTAGAGGGGTGAGTTGGTTTTGGGGGGGGGGGGCGTCCGAGGCGTCCGCCAATGATGTTCGGGTTTTTGGCCTCGAGGGGCCCGCTATTGGCACCACCACCCTCTTCGGAGACGTCTTTGCGGCTCTTTGTCTCCCGTAAGTCAGTAGGTTTGTAGGTCAGTCGGTCAGTAGGCCAATGGGGCACTGGGTCAGTGGGTCAGTATGTCAGTAGGTCAGTATGTCAGTAGGTCACTGGGTCACTGGGTCAGTAGGTCAGTGGGTCACTGGGTCAGTAGGTCAGCGGGTCATTGGGTCACTGGGTCACTGGGTCAGTAGGTCTGCGGGTCACTGGGTCACTGGGTCACTGGGTCAGTGGGTCAGTATGTCAGTAGGTCACTGGGTCACTGGGTCAGTAGGTCAGTGGGTCAGTGGGCCACTGGGTCACTGGGTCAGTAGGTCAGTGGGTCTCTGGGTCAGTGGGTCAGTGGGTCAGTATGTCAGTAGGTCACTGGGTCAGTGGGCCACTGGGTCACTGGGTCAGTAGGTCAGTGGGTCACTGGGTCAGTAGGTCAGTGGGTCACTGGGTCACTGGGTCACTGGGTCACTGGGTCACTGGGTCAGTAGGTCAGTGGGTCACTGGGTCACTGGGTCAGTGGGTCAGTTGGTCAGTGGGTCAGTAGGTCAGGTTAGTGGGTCAACACAGAAGATCTCGAGAACTACTGGACACAGAACTATGAAATTCAAAAGGGAAGTTAAGTATTACTATACCCGATATACTGACCTGTAAATATCACGACTACCCTCTCACTATCCCAGTTAATTTATAAAAATGGCAAAATTCGGTCAAAATTAGGCTTTTTTGAAAATTTCAAAAATGCAGACCTATTAATAATAATGAATCCCAAAGTTTGGCCTTTTTACTTTTTACCTACTACTGATTCCCAGGGTACCTTGAATGTGGGTCAAAGGGTCAACACACAATAACTTTTAAAATACTTATCAAAAAATTTTGAAATTTAAAATGTACATAGAAAAACTAATTACTAACTATATAAAACATTAAAATTTAGACCTAAAAGATTTACTTTAGATGTTATAAGCTTTTTTATAAACACGATTTTTAAAATTGTCCGTAAAATGTTCAAAGTTGACCCTTTCTATAATTTTCTTGTGCCTCCGCACTCGTCGCACTGGTGTCCTGGTGTTGCCGTTTTCCGTTTTCGTCCAGCTGCCCTGGGTCCAGACCTCGTGGCCACGTGGTTTTCGGTTTTTCCGGATTAACTTCCGTGCGCCTGCACGGAAAAATCCGGAAAAAGGGCCGACGTGTAGGGGCCAACGAGGCGCTCCTTCGGGCAGTGTAAAAAACCGGGGTCACCACTGAAAAACGTTCAGCGGATTTTTTCTAAGTTGTTGTAAGTATGATCGGTGTTATGTTTATATCGGTGTAATGTGGGACTTTTCAAGGGTGTTTTTGTAATGTTATGTAACTTATAAACGTTAGTCAAGAGTTTTTGTTTTGAATAATGGCGCTAATTGAAATACAACTAATAATTTTATGATTAACTTGTTAACTACCAAAAGTTGTCTGGAAGAGATCGCCCATAGTTCATTATCAACATCATATCAGTATTAGGACGTCCACTGTTAAACAAAGGGTTTCTCATAGATTTCCACCAATCTTATGCAGCAATTTTCTAAAATAGCACCAACAGCTTCCACAGCAATCTTTGTTAGCTCGATTTTTTTAATTTATTCGCCTCTGAGAGGAGCTGGCTTACGGTGGCACTGGACCGTTGTGAGTGGCAAAAATGCGGGGAAGCCTTTGCCCAACAATGGGACAATACGGGTGGTAACGCCATCTATTAGGGCCACAGACAAACATTAAACCTTATTCCATTTTATATATTATCTGTCCTTGAGTCCTTGAACCCCTTCGACCATCATCAACTTATATTCATTCACATTCCAGCAATTATTACGTCTATCTATCGCAATCTTGCATCAAAAACAAATCAAATTTAATCATAAAAACTCTGGTTTACCGGAAGAATTCAACGCTGTGTAAAATAAACTAACCAGAATAAATAAAAACCAAGTGTCTGTGGTGAAATATCAAGGAACCAGCCAGCCGCTGCGACTCGAAGAAGAAATCATGTGAGTTCGCATTTTTTTTTTTTTTTTTTTTTTTTTCCCTGTCCGGGCGCAGAGGCCCGGCCCGCGAGCTATCCTACACTACCTCTAACTTGATCAGAGACCTTGGTGTTACTGTTTTGTCTGTCCTTCGGTTAGTTTCTTTAGGGTTGCGTTTATTTATTGACCAAAATTTTCTTATATCTAACATCTATTACAATTTTTCTTAACTTAAGTTACTTAATTCTAATGTTTTATTACGTATGCTACTATATATTATTTGCATAATATACAACTAACATTACTATTATTCTATATATATTTATTTCTTAATTTGCTATTTTTACAATTTATAAGTTACTTAATTAATACATACATACACTATTACTATTTATTACTACTATGCCTATGTTACTATTATATATTTAACAATATACACTTGAGAGCAATAAAATCGCACATCCGCACATTTTTACTTAAAAGTTAAATTTTTTTTTATTTGGAGCTTACAGCAAATTAAAATCAAATTAAATTAAAGTGCATAATCTAGGCATTCGCAGAACTGATAAAGGGTTGACATTTACCTTTAAAAACAACTCATTAGCAACAAAACAATAGACCCCCTTATGTCGCTCGATCCAGGTAAGGCCGGCGGCGGGAGTTATCGCAGGTATAAAAGAGTGCATATTGAGGGAATGGTCATCATTTGTATACCAACGTACAGTGTGAAAGGTTCTCTATTGATATTGGCTTCAAACGGAACACGAAAATGGATACTACACCAGAAGTAGCCGCTCAAGTGGTTGCCCTTGTTGAATCGGGGCTTAAGCAAAGTCAAGTGGCTCGACAATTGAGTTTGAGCCGATTTACCGTTCGGCGTGTATACCAGAGGTATCAAGAGACTGGTGGCTACCAACGGCGACAAGGATCGGGCCGTCCCCGTGCTACAACAGAGCGTGATAACCGCTTTCTTATAACGACATCTTTAAGAAATCGTCGTTTGAACGCAGTTCAACTGGGCCAACGACTTCAAGAAGTTCGTGAAGTAGAAGTTAGCCGGTGGACAGTCAGAAGACGATTGAGAGAAGGTGGCCTGACTGCACACAGGCCAGCAAACGGGCCGAAATTGACCCCAGCCCACCGAGAAGCCCGCCTTCAGTTCGCTCGAGACCATTTGAATTGGACCGAAGAGCAGTGGAGTGCAGTCCTGTTCTCTGATGAGTGCAGGATGTGCTTGCATGGCAACGACGGACGGGGGAAGGTGTATAGAAGATCGGGAGAGCGATTTGCCCAATGCTGCATAACAGAACGTGTCGCCTATGGCGGTGGATCAATCATGTTTTGTGGAGGCATGTCTATGGAAGCAAAAACCGAGCTTGCCTTCATCACCGGACCGAATACTGGTCACCAATCAAGAGGATTGACTTCCATACAATACATTGAGGAAGTACTCGAGAGCCACGTCGTACCTTTTGCTGGGTTTATCGGCGAAAACTTTCTGTTTATGCAAGATAATGCAAGACCGCATACTGCTGGCATAGTGATCGAGTACCTTCAAGAGGTGGATGTGACCGTTATGGAGTGGCCAGCTCGAAGCCCAGACCTCAATCCCATCGAACATCTATGGGACGAGCTGAAAAGAAGAGTTCGAGGCCGAGATGCTCCTCCATCGACTCTACAGGAGCTGCAACAGGCGATCGCAGAGGAATGGGAGGCTATTCCTCAAGACTTTATCAAAAGTCTAGTAACATCAATGAAAACACGGATGGAGTCAGTGATTCAGGTTAGGGGAGGGAACACTCGGTATTAATAACAAACTTTAAATTAATTTTATCTTTTAATTTCATAACTTTGACACCAATACTTGAATAAAGAATTTTTTACTAAACATGCATTTTTGTTATTGATCCACAAAAGCATTTTTATGTAATGATTGAAAGACAAATCAGATACCACTGGATAGGTATTAAAATAGACTATGAATCTGCATTACAGAAACATAATATTTTTTGTTTTTTTTTTAGTTATGTCAAAAAATCATGAATGTGCGATTTTTTTGCTCTCAAGTTTATATTAACATAGTTTCTTAATCTATTTTATATTTGTTACAGATACTACAGATTATAGTCTTCTCCTGATGTGCGCTGCGTCATGGATGGTGCATCGGCCAGCGACGACTTGCCCTCTTCGGCGTTTCCAGCTTTCGGTCCAAAGTGGTATGGTAATTATTTTAAGATTTATGTTGCTAAATTTTTTAAAATACTGTAATTTTGTTCATTAATTTCCCTATGTTTTCCTATCTGTTGTTCCTTTAATTTTTGTTGTACTTAAATATTTTTTTACCCCTTTTAAACTAGGCCAGTTTCTTATGAAACTGGACCCAGTTTACCGTTTTGAATTTACTTTATTGCCCTATTTATTTTTATTAATCTATATTTTCACATTTTTCTTTTGAGTACCATACCCCTGTGGACCGAGGCCGCGAGATCTGCGTGGCGATTTGCGTTCGAGACAGACTTGGTGCCCTCAACAATACGCTGTCGTTGACCTCGCCAACGCGTCCCACTTCCGCCTCACCGGGTCAGTCGTCGCTAAAGGCGTCGTGGTCCGCCTTTAACTTTTAAAATACTTATCAAAAAATTTTGAAATTTAAAATGTACATAGAAAAACTAATTACTAACTATATAAAACAATAAAATTTAGACCTAAAATATTTACTTTAGATGTTATAAGCTTTTATATAAACACGATTTTTAAAATTGTCCGTAAAATGTTCAAAGTTGACCCTTTCTAAAATTTTCTTGTGCCTCCGCACTCGTCGCACTGGTGTCCTGGTGTTGCCGTTTTCCGTTTTCGTCCAGCTGCCCTGGGTCCAGACCTCGTGGCCACGTGGTTTTCGGTTTTTCCGGATTAACTTCCGTGCGCCTGCACGGAAAAATCCGGAAAAAGGGCCGACGTGTAGGGGCCAACGAGGCGCTCCTTCGGGCAGTGTAAAAAACCGGGGTCACCACTGAAAAACGTTCAGCGGATTTTTTCTAAGTTGTTGTAAGTATGATCGGTGTTATGTTTATATCGGTGTAATGTGGGACTTTTCAAGGGTGTTTTTGTAATGTTATGTAACTTATAAACGTTAGTCAAGAGTTTTTGTTTTGAATAATGGCGCTAATTGAAATACAACTAATAATTTTATGATTAACTTGTTAACTACCAAAAGTTGTCTGGAAGAGATCGCCCATAGTTCATTATCAACATCATATCAGTATTAGGACGTCCACTGTTAAACAAAGGGTTTCTCATAGATTTCCACCAATCTTATGCAGCAGTTTTCTAAAATAGCACCAACAGCTTCCACAGCAATCTTTGTTAGCTCGATTTTTTTAAATTTATTCGCCTCTGAGAGGAGCTGGCTTACGGTGGCACTGGACCGTTGTGAGTGGCAAAAATGCGGGAAAGCCTTTGCCCAACAATGGGACAATACGGGTGGTAACGCCATCTATTAGGGCCACAGACAAACATTAAACCTTATTCCATTTTATATATTATCTGTCCTTGAGTCCTTGAACCCCTTCGACCATCATCAACTTATATTCATTCACATTCCAGCAATTATTACGTCTATCTATCGCAATCTTGCATCAAAAACAAATCAAATTTAATCATAAAAACTCTGGTTTACCGGAAGAATTCAACGCTGTGTAAAATAAACTAACCAGAATAAATAAAAACCAAGTGTCTGTGGTGAAATATCAAGGAACCAGCCAGCCGCTGCGACTCGAAGAAGAAATCATGTGAGTTCGCATTTTTTTTTTTGTTTTATTTTTTTCCCTGTCCGGGCGCAGAGGCCCGGCCCGCGAGCTATCCTACACTACCTCTAACTTGATCAGAGACCTTGGTGTTACTGTTTTGTCTGTCCTTCGGTTAGTTTCTTTAGGGTTGCGTTTATTTATTGACCAAAATTTTCTTATATCTAACATCTATTACAATTTTTCTTAACTTAAGTTACTTAATTCTAATGTTTTATTACGTATGCTACTATATATTATTTGCATAATATACAACTAACATTACTATTATTCTATATATATTTATTTCTTAATTTGCTATTTTTACAATTTATAAGTTACTTAATTAATACATACATACACTATTACTATTTATTACTACTATGCCTATGTTACTATTATATATTTAACAATATATATTAACATAGTTTCTTAATCTATTTTATATTTGTTACAGATACTACAGATTATAGTCTTCTCCTGATGTGCGCTGCGTCATGGATGGTGCATCGGCCAGCGACGACTTGCCCTCTTCGGCGTTTCCAGCTTTCGGTCCAAAGTGGTATGGTAATTATTTTAAGATTTATGTTGCTAAATTTTTTAAAATACTGTAATTTTGTTCATTAATTTCCCTATGTTTTCCTATCTGTTGTTCCTTTAATTTTTGTTGTACTTAAATATTTTTTTACCCCTTTTAAACTAGGCCAGTTTCTTATGAAACTGGACCCAGTTTACCGTTTTGAATTTACTTTATTGCCCTATTTATTTTTATTAATCTATATTTTCACATTTTTCTTTTGAGTACCATACCCCTGTGGACCGAGGCCGCGAGATCTGCGTGGCGATTTGCGTTCGAGACAGACTTGGTGCCCTCAACAATACGCTGTCGTTGACCTCGCCAACGCGTCCCACTTCCGCCTCACCGGGTCAGTCGTCGCTAAAGGCGTCGTGGTCCGCCTTTAACTTTTAAAATACTTATCAAAAAATTTTGAAATTTAAAATGTACATAGAAAAACTAATTACTAACTATATAAAACAATAAAATTTAGACCTAAAATATTTACTTTAGATGTTATAAGCTTTTATATAAACACGATTTTTAAAATTGTCCGTAAAATGTTCAAAGTTGACCCTTTCTAAAATTTTCTTGTGCCTCCGCACTCGTCGCACTGGTGTCCTGGTGTTGCCGTTTTCCGTTTTCGTCCAGCTGCCCTGGGTCCAGACCTCGTGGCCACGTGGTTTTCGGTTTTTCCGGATTAACTTCCGTGCGCCTGCACGGAAAAATCCGGAAAAAGGGCCGACGTGTAGGGGCCAACGAGGCGCTCCTTCGGGCAGTGTAAAAAACCGGGGTCACCACTGAAAAACGTTCAGCGGATTTTTTCTAAGTTGTTGTAAGTATGATCGGTGTTATGTTTATATCGGTGTAATGTGGGACTTTTCAAGGGTGTTTTTGTAATGTTATGTAACTTATAAACGTTAGTCAAGAGTTTTTGTTTTGAATAATGGCGCTAATTGAAATACAACTAATAATTTTATGATTAACTTGTTAACTACCAAAAGTTGTCTGGAAGAGATCGCCCATAGTTCATTATCAACATCATATCAGTATTAGGACGTCCACTGTTAAACAAAGGGTTTCTCATAGATTTCCACCAATCTTATGCAGCAGTTTTCTAAAATAGCACCAACAGCTTCCACAGCAATCTTTGTTAGCTCGATTTTTTTAAATTTATTCGCCTCTGAGAGGAGCTGGCTTACGGTGGCACTGGACCGTTGTGAGTGGCAAAAATGCGGGAAAGCCTTTGCCCAACAATGGGACAATACGGGTGGTAACGCCATCTATTAGGGCCACAGACAAACATTAAACCTTATTCCATTTTATATATTATCTGTCCTTGAGTCCTTGAACCCCTTCGACCATCATCAACTTATATTCATTCACATTCCAGCAATTATTACGTCTATCTATCGCAATCTTGCATCAAAAACAAATCAAATTTAATCATAAAAACTCTGGTTTACCGGAAGAATTCAACGCTGTGTAAAATAAACTAACCAGAATAAATAAAAACCAAGTGTCTGTGGTGAAATATCAAGGAACCAGCCAGCCGCTGCGACTCGAAGAAGAAATCATGTGAGTTCGCATTTTTTTTTTTGTTTTATTTTTTTCCCTGTCCGGGCGCAGAGGCCCGGCCCGCGAGCTATCCTACACTACCTCTAACTTGATCAGAGACCTTGGTGTTACTGTTTTGTCTGTCCTTCGGTTAGTTTCTTTAGGGTTGCGTTTATTTATTGACCAAAATTTTCTTATATCTAACATCTATTACAATTTTTCTTAACTTAAGTTACTTAATTCTAATGTTTTATTACGTATGCTACTATATATTATTTGCATAATATACAACTAACATTACTATTATTCTATATATATTTATTTCTTAATTTGCTATTTTTACAATTTATAAGTTACTTAATTAATACATACATACACTATTACTATTTATTACTACTATGCCTATGTTACTATTATATATTTAACAATATATATTAACATAGTTTCTTAATCTATTTTATATTTGTTACAGATACTACAGATTATAGTCTTCTCCTGATGTGCGCTGCGTCATGGATGGTGCATCGGCCAGCGACGACTTGCCCTCTTCGGCGTTTCCAGCTTTCGGTCCAAAGTGGTATGGTAATTATTTTAAGATTTATGTTGCTAAATTTTTTAAAATACTGTAATTTTGTTCATTAATTTCCCTATGTTTTCCTATCTGTTGTTCCTTTAATTTTTGTTGTACTTAAATATTTTTTTACCCCTTTTAAACTAGGCCAGTTTCTTATGAAACTGGACCCAGTTTACCGTTTTGAATTTACTTTATTGCCCTATTTATTTTTATTAATCTATATTTTCACATTTTTCTTTTGAGTACCATACCCCTGTGGACCGAGGCCGCGAGATCTGCGTGGCGATTTGCGTTCGAGACAGACTTGGTGCCCTCAACAATACGCTGTCGTTGACCTCGCCAACGCGTCCCACTTCCGCCTCACCGGGCAGTCGTCGCTAAAGGCGTCGTGGTCCGCCTTTTCAAGCTTTGCCTTGTTGCAATTGACGCAGCTTGGGGGGGCGTTAGCCATCCAATCAGCACACTCTGTTCTCATGTGCGGCCCCCCACAGTGACTGCATACGTCGACTGCATCATGGCAGAACTTCTTCCCGTGCCCATCAACATCATATCAGTATTAGGACGTCCACTGTTAAACAAAGGGTTTCTCATAGATTTCCACCAATCTTATGCAGCAATTTTCTTAAATAGCACCAACAGCTTCCACAGCAATCTTTGTTAGCTCGATTTTTTTTAATTTATTCGCCTCTGAGAGGAGCTGGCTTACGGTGGCACTGGACCGTTGTGAGTGGCAAAAATGCGGGGAAGCCTTTGCCCAACAATGGGACAATACGGGTGGTAACGCCATCTATTAGGGCCACAGACAAACATTAAACCTTATTCCATTTTATATATTATCTGTCCTTGAGTCCTTGAACCCCTTCGACCATCATCAACTTATATTCATTCACATTCCAGCAATTATTACGTCTATCTATCGCAATCTTGCATCAAAAACAAATCAAATTTAATCATAAAAACTCTGGTTTACCGGAAGAATTCAACGCTGTGTAAAATAAACTAACCAGAATAAATAAAAACCAAGTGTCTGTGGTGAAATATCAAGGAACCAGCCAGCCGCTGCGACTCGAAGAAGAAATCATGTGAGTTCGCATTTTTTTTTTTTTTTTTATTTCCCTGTCCGGGCGCAGAGGCCCGGCTCGCGAGCTATCCTACACTACCTCTAACTTGATCAGAGACCTTGGTGTTACTGTTTTGTCTGTCTTTCGGTTAGTTTCTTTAGGGTTGCGTTTATTTATTGACCAAAATTTTCTTATATCTAACATCTATTACAATTTTTCTTAACTTAAGTTACTTAATTCTAATATTTTTTTACGTATGCTACTATATATTATTTGCATAATATACAACTAACATTACTATTATTCTATATATATTTATTTCTTAATTTGCTATTTTTACAATTTATAAGTTACTTAATTAATACATACATACACTATTACTATTTATTACTACTATGCCTATGTTACTATTATATATTTAACAATATATATTAACATAGTTTCTTAATCTATTTTATATTTGTTACAGATACTACAGATTATAGTCTTCTCCTGATGTGCGCTGCGTCATGGATGGTGCATCGGCCAGCGACGACTTGCCCTCTTCGGCGTTTCCAGCTTTCGGTCCAAAGTGGTATGGTAATTATTTTAAGATTTATGTTGCTAAATTTTTTAAAATACTGTAATTTTGTTCATTAATTTCCCTATGTTTTCCTATCTGTTGTTCCTTTAATTTTTGTTGTACTTAAATATTTTTTTACCCCTTTTAAACTAGGCCAGTTTCTTATGAAACTGGACCCAGTTTACCGTTTTGAATTTACTTTATTTCCCTATTTATTTTTATTAATCTATATTTTCACATTTTTGTTTTGAGTACCATACCCCTGTGGACCGAGGCCGCGAGATCTGCGTGGCGATTTGCGTTCGAGACAGACTTGGTGCCCTCACCAATACGCTGTCGTTGACCTCGCCAACGCGTCCCACTTCCGCCTCACCGGGCAGTCGTCGCTAAAGGCGTCGTGGTCCGCCTTTTCAAGCTTTGCCTTGTTGCAATTGACGCAGCTTGGGGGGGCGTTAGCCATCCAATCAGCACACTCTGTTCTCATGTGCGGCCCCCCACAGTGACTGCATACGTCGATTGCATCATGGCAGAACTTCTTCCCGTGCCCATAACCCAGGCAGCGCGAGCATTGGATCAGGGGAGACTGGTCCGCAACCCTAACTTTTTGGATGTCGATGTGGACGGCACCCGCGCCGGTGAGCCGCTGCCAGACGGCGGGCGAGACCCGAGCAACTACATGGACTGTAAGCGGGTTTCTCGCCCTCCGTCTGTACCGGACCTCGACGCGGAAGTCCCCCTCACCCACATCCCCAAGCAAATTTCCATTTTGGCCCCTAATTGCCTTCACAATATCCTCATCGGTATTTACTTTGGAGACTCCGTACAGCACCAAGAGGGGGTCCTTATTCTTGATGTCCTCTACTTTGAGAGAACATCCTTTTTCTGTTAACTTTTCCTTTACTTTTCTTAGTTCTGCCTTGTCTTTGCAACTTAGAATGACTTTCCGATCCTTGGCCTTTCTGATCCTGTCAATTCTTGTCCCCTTATCCTTGGCATTTATCGCTTTCCTTACTCTGTAATAAACCTCCTCTCCGGTGTCCTGGTCGTCTTTCGACGTGATTATGACAGAGTGCATCGCAGCTGGCTCTGCCGGTGGCCTCTTCGGCGAGCCAGCCACGACGTTCGCGTAGGTGGGGGCCACTTCCAAGGCCTTCTGGTGGTTTTCTAGGGTTTCCCTCAGTGACTCCATCTTGGCTGCATTTTCCCGTATTAATTTGGAGTGGTCATCCATCCTCCTTAATATTTCTTCGTTGCAGGGGGCAGGGTGAGGAGGAAGTGGAGGGTGTAAAGTGTCCTCCTCTTTCTTCCCATCCTGTCCCTTGCTCTGGATTCTTGTTACTTCTTTGGCCTCTGACTCCTTCACGAGCTGATAGAGCCGCTCCACAGCTGCAGTGATCCCCTCTTTATACTCTGTTTTAATGTTTCTAGAGCTACTGAGGCAGAGCTTAGCCCTATTCAGGCATGCCCTAGCCTCAGCGACTCTAGAGGGGTGAGTTGGTTTTGGGGGGGGGGGGGCGTCCGAGGCGTCCGTCAATGATGTTCGGGTTTTTGGCCTCGAGGGGCCCGCTATTGGCACCACCACCCTCTTCGGAGACGTCTTTGCGGCTCTTGCCTCTGTCTCCCCGATGCTCCTTCTGACCGCAAAGGTCCGGTCATGGTTTGAAGGGAGGCCCGTCTTCTCTACCTTCTCTTCGGCCTTTTTCGGGGGAGAGTTCTCAGTCGCCACCTTGCTGGGCGGAGTCCTGATACCGAACATTGTGTAGCTCGCTTAAATCTGGCTTTTTAGGGACGTCAATGTGTAAAAGTATGCGACGTGTAAAGGGCGTCGGATACGTACAATAAAATACAATTATATAACTCAAAAAGAACACAATAAAATTATAAAAGAGTAAAATAGAATTTAAATAAATTTAAATGTGTCCTATAAACTAAGTAAACTAAAGTAAAATATTTATTTACAATATTCCAAGATCTTTGGAAGTCAAATTTGCCGTCCAGCAATGCAATAAAATTTTTTTAAAACTAATTTTTAAGACCCGTTCAAGGCACCCTGAATGTAGGTCAGTAAGTCAGTAGGTTTGTAGGTCAGTCGGTCAGTAGGCCAATGGGGCACTGGGTCAGTGGGTCAGTATGTCAGTAGGTCACTGGGTCACTGGGTCAGTAGGTCAGTGGGTCAGTGGGCCACTGGGTCACTGGGTCAGTAGGTCACTGGGTCACTGGGTCAGTAGGTCAGTGGGTCACTGGGTCACTGGGTCACTGGGTCAGTAGGTCAGTGGGTCACTGGGTCACTGGGTCACTGGGTCAGTGGGTCAGTATGTCAGTAGGTCACTGGGTCACTGGGTCAGTAGGTCAGTGGGTCAGTGGGCCACTGGGTCACTGGGTCAGTAGGTCAGTGGGTCACTGGGTCACTGGGTCAGTGGGTCAGTGGGTCAGTATGTCAGTAGGTCACTGGGTCAGTGGGCCACTGGGTCACTGGGTCAGTAGGTCAGTGGGTCACTGGGTCACTGGGTCACTGGGTCAGTAGGTCAGTGGGTCACTGGGTCACTGGGTCACTGGGTCAGTGGGTCAGTATGTCAGTAGGTCACTGGGTCACTGGGTCAGTAGGTCAGTGGGTCACTGGGTCACTGGGTCAGTGGGTCAGTTAGTCAGTGGGTCAGTAGGTCAGGTTAGTGGGTCAACACAGAAGATCTCGAGAACTACTGGACACAGAACTATGAAATTCAAAAGGGAGGTTAAGTATTACTATACCCGATATACTGACCTGTAAATATCACGACTACCCTCTCACTATCCCAGTAGATTTCCACCAATCTTATGCAGCAATTTTCTAAAATAGCACCAACAGCTTCCACAGCAATCTTTGTTAGCTCGATTTTTTTTAATTTATTCGCCTCTGAGAGGAGCTGGCTTTCGGTGGCACTGGACCGTTGTGAGTGGCAAAAATGCGGGGAAGCCTTTGCCCAACAATGGGACAATACGGGTGGTAACGCCATCTATTAGGGCCACAGACAAACATTAAACCTTATTCCATTTTATATATTATCTGTCCTTGAGTCCTTGAACCCCTTCGACCATCATCAACTTATATTCATTCACATTCCAGCAATTATTACGTCTATCTATCGCAATCTTGCATCAAAAACAAATCAAATTTAATCATAAAAACTCTGGTTTACCGGAAGAATTCAACGCTGTGTAAAATAAACTAACCAGAATAAATAAAAACCAAGTGTCTGTGGTGAAATATCAAGGAACCAGCCAGCCGCTGCGACTCGAAGAAGAAATCATGTGAATTCGCATTTTTTTTTTTTTTTTTTATTTCCCTGTCCGGGCGCAGAGGCCCGGCTCGCGAGCTATCCTACACTACCTCTAACTTGATCAGAGACCTTGGTGTTACTGTTTTGTCTGTCTTTCGGTTAGTTTCTTTAGGGTTGCGTTTATTTATTGACCAAAATTTTCTTATATCTAACATCTATTACAATTTTTATTAACTTAAGTTACTTAATTCTAATATTTTATTACGTATGCTACTATATATTATTTGCATAATATACAACTAACATTACTATTATTCTATATATATTTATTTATTAATTTGCTATTTTTACAATTTATAAGTTACTTAATTAATACATACATACACTATTACTATTTATTACTACTATGCCTATGTTACTATTATACAGTGTGGAAATTAAACTCAGGCCCTGGAGGGAAACTACTTAAAATCCTTAAGCTAGCTCATTTTACTTAAAGGAGACATTCCTTTATTTTTAAAAAGAAACAAATCTGCATTAAAATATTTTTTTAAACTCGCTTGCTTCGCCCGGGACTCGAACCAACTAAAATTTAAAAAATAAACACTCCTTATTTTATTATTATACTAATCGGTAGTATTAATATTCAGGATAAAGTTTCTCTAAAAAATATTTGGTTACTGTTCACTTTTAACAAGTAAAAGACACGTAACAATTCTGTTATCTCTCCAACACTCAAAGACTTCGTATGAAGTACACGCTTGCTTATTTATCGTTAAGTACCTTGTTGAAATCTTCGATAAGAAAATTGTTCAATGGTGGTAATACCTCTATGCACATTTCCTTCTTACATGATCCGAGGCGTTCAGTGGAGAAGTTTAAAAATGGAACGTTTGACTTTGTTTGCGAGGCGGGACAATAATTTTAAAATTCGAACGATTTTTATCAACAGATTTTATTTAAGTAGTGTTGCTTCCCTTACGTAATTAAATTATCTCATAATGGCGTATCAAGAACAATTCGATTTATTAGAAGCTTACTTTGTTTGCAACAAGAGCTACGATTTAGCTCTGCAGTGGTATCGCGAGAAGTATCCAGACAGAGAACTACCATCTAGAAAGGTTTTGTCTCGAATTGTGAATAATTTACTGACCGTTGGAAGTTTTAAAAAGAAGACTGGACGCCCACAGCAACAAAATTTGGACTATAGCGATGTTGAGTTAAACATTTTAACCTACTTCGAGTGTTACCCGAAAGCTTCAAGCAGGGAAGCTGCTCAAGAGATAGGCATCAACCATACTAGTATACTTAAAGTTCTGAAAAAATACAAATACAAATGTTATCGTGATGGGCGATTGGTGCAGAAACTACATCCCGGAGATAGTGAAAGGAGATTACAGTTTTGTGAAAATATTCGAACAGAAATAGCCCTCAACCCAAATTTCTTGGACTGTATTGTATGGTCTGACGAAACAAATTTTAGTAATAATGGAATGTATAACAGACATAACAATCATTATTGGTCTCGTCAAAATCCATTCCGTGTCCGTGAAACGAACAATCAGGTCAGATTTTCGTTTAATGTTTGGTGTGGAATCAAAAGTAACATGGTTGTTTTGTTGCACATTTACGAAGGACATCTGAATGCAGCAAAATACATTGAAATATTAGAGCTTTTAAAAAATCAATTAAACCTTCTGCCAGAAGAGGAACGAAATAATATCATTTTTCAACAAGATGGTGCACCTGCCCACAACAGCAGAATTGCCAGGGCATACCTTAATGAAAATTTCAATGCCTGGATAGGTACAAACGGTACGATTAGATGGCCTGCAAGAAGTCCAGACCTGACGCCCATGGACTTCTTTTTATGGGGTCATGTAAAAAATGTTGTTTATGAAACTTGCTATGAAACCGTTCAAGAGCTAAGGATTGCGGTAGAAAATGTTATCAGGGGCATACACCACAACACTTTGCTGAAGGCTACAAGAAATGAATTTCAACGGCGACTAATGTTGTGTAGCCGGAACGACGGGGCTCATTTCGAACAATTTATCAGTTAAATAATTTAAGTGTTACAAAATTGATAGTAAAATAAAGTTGATGTTAGATTTAACGATTATTTTTATTTTTAAGACCAAATGTTTGTTACAGAAACTTTATCCTGAATATTAATACTACCGATTAGTATAATAAAATAAAGAGTGTTTATTTTTTTAAATTTTAGTTGGTTCGAGTCCCGGGCGAAGCAAGCGAGTTTAAAAAAATATTTTAATGCAGATTTGTTTCTTTTTAAAAATAAAGGAATGTCTCCTTTAAGTAAAATGAGCTAGCTTAAGGATTTTAAGTAGTTTCCCTCCAGGGCCTGAGTTTAATTTCCACACTGTATATTTAACAATATATATTAACATAGTTTCTTAATCTATTTTATATTTGTTACAGATACTACAGATTATAGTCTTCTCCTGATGTGCGCTGCGTCATGGATGGTGCATCGGCCAGCGACGACTTGCCCTCTTCGGCGTTTCCAGCTTTCGGTCCAAAGTGGTATGGTAATTATTTTAAGATTTATGTTGCTAAATTTTTTAAAATACTGTAATTTTGTTCATTAATTTCCCTATGTTTTCCTATCTGTTGTTCCTTTAATTTTTGTTGTACTTAAATATTTTTTTACCCCTTTTAAACTAGGCCAGTTTCTTATGAAACTGGACCCAGTTTACCGTTTTGAATTTACTTTATTTCCCTATTTATTTTTATTAATCTATATTTTCACATTTTTGTTTTGAGTACCATACCCCTGTGGACCGAGGCCGCGAGATCTGCGTGGCGATTTGCGTTCGAGACAGACTTGGTGCCCTCAACAATACGCTGTCGTTGACCTCGCCAACGCGTCCCACTTCCGCCTCACCGGGCAGTCGTCGCTAAAGGCGTCGTGGTCCGCCTTTTCAAGCTTTGCCTTGTTGCAATTGACGCAGCTTGGGGGGGCGTTAGCCATCCAATCAGCACACTCTGTTCTCATGTGCGGCCCCCCACAGTGACTGCATACGTCGATTGCATCATGGCAGAACTTCTTCCCGTGCCCATAACCCAGGCAGCGCGAGCATTGGATCAGGGGAGACTGGTCCGCAATCCTAACTTTTTGGATGTCGATGTGGACGGCACCCGCGCCGGTGAGCCGCTGCCAGACGGCGGGCGAGACCCGAGCAACTACATGGACTGTAAGCGGGTTTCTCGCCCTCCGTCTGTACCGGACCTCGACGCGGAAGTCCCCCTCACCCACATCCCCAAGCAAATTTCCATTTTGGCCCCTAATTGCCTTCACAATATCCTCATCGGTATTTACTTTGGAGACTCCGTACAGCACCAAGAGGGGGTCCTTATTCTTGATGTCCTCTACTTTGAGAGAACATCCTTTTTCTGTTAACTTTTCCTTTACTTTTCTTAGTTCTGCCTTGTCTTTGCAACTTAGAATGACTTTCCGATCCTTGGCCTTTCTGATCCTGTCAATTCTTGTCCCCTTATCCTTGGCATTTATCGCTTTCCTTACTCTGTAATAAACCTCCTCTCCGGTGTCCTGGTCGTCTTTCGACGTGATTATGACAGAGTGCATCGCAGCTGGCTCTGCCGGTGGCCTCTTCGGCGAGCCAGCCACGACGTTCGCGTAGGTGGGGGCCACTTCCAAGGCCTTCTGGTGGTTTTCTAGGGTTTCCCTCAGTGACTCCATCTTGGCTGCATTTTCCCGTATTAATTTGGAGTGGTCATCCATCCTCCTTAATATTTCTTCGTTGCAGGGGGCAGGGTGAGGAGGAAGTGGAGGGTGTAAAGTGTCCTCCTCTTTCTTCCCATCCTGTCCCTTGCTCTGGATTCTTGTTACTTCTTTGGCCTCTGACTCCTTCACGAGCTGATAGAGCCGCTCCACAGCTGCAGTGATCCCCTCTTTATACTCTGTTTTAATGTTTCTAGAGCTACTGAGGCAGAGCTTAGCCCTATTCAGGCATGCCCTAGCCTCAGCAACTCTAGAGGGGTGAGTTGGTTTTGGGGGGGGGGCGTCCGAGGCGTCCGTCAATGATGTTCGGGTTTTTGGCCTCGAGGGGCCCGCTATTGGCACCACCACCCTCTTCGGAGACGTCTTTGCGGCTCTTGCCTCTGTCTCCCCGATGCTCCTTCTGACCGCAAAGGTCCGGTCATGGTTTGAAGGGAGGCCCGTCTTCTCTACCTTCTCTTCGGCCTTTTTCGGGGGAGAGTTCTCAGTCGCCACCTTGCTGGGCGGAGTCCTGATACCGAACATTGTGTAGCTCGCTTAAATCTGGCTTTTTAGGGACGTCAATGTGTAAAAGTATGCGACGTGTAAAGGGCGTCGGATACGTACAATAAAATACAATTATATAACTCAAAAAGAACACAATAAAATTATAAAAGAGTAAAATAGAATTTAAATAAATTTAAATGTGTCCTATAAACTAAGTAAACTAAAGTAAAATATTTATTTACAATATTCCAAGATCTTTGGAAGTCAAATTTGCCGTCCAGCAATGCAATAAAATTTTTTTTAAACTAATTTTTAAGACCCGTTCAAGGCACCCTGAATGTAGGTCAGTAAGTCAGTAGGTTTGTAGGTCAGTCGGTCAGTAGGCCAATGGGGCACTGGGTCAGTGGGTCAGTATGTCAGTAGGTCACTGGGTCACTGGGTCAGTAGGTCAGTGGGTCAGTGGGCCACTGGGTCACTGGGTCAGTAGGTCACTGGGTCACTGGGTCAGTAGGTCAGTGGGTCACTGGGTCACTGGGTCACTGGGTCAGTAGGTCAGTGGGTCACTGGGTCACTGGGTCACTGGGTCAGGGGGTCAGTATGTCAGTAGGTCACTGCGTCACTGGGTCAGTAGGTCAGTGGGTCAGTGGGCCACTGGGTCACTGGGTCAGTAGGTCAGTGGGTCATTGGGTCACTGGGTCACTGGGTCAGTGGGTCAGTGGGTCAGTATGTCAGTAGGTCACTGGGTCAGTGGGCCACTGGGTCACTGGGTCAGTAGGTCAGTGGGTCAGTGGGTCACTGGGTCACTGGGTCACTGGGTCAGTAGGTCAGTGGGTCACTGGGTCACTGGGTCACTGGGTCACTGGGTCAGTGGGTCAGTATGTCAGTAGGTCACTGGGTCACTGGGTCAGTAGGTCAGTGTGTCACTGGGTCACTGGGTCAGTGGGTCAGTTGGTCAGTGGGTCAGTAGGTCAGGTTAGTGGGTCAACACAGAAGATCTCGAGAACTACTGGACACAGAACTATGAAATTCAAAAGGGAGGTTAAGTATTACTATACCCGATATACTGACCTGTAAATATCACGACTACCCTCTCACTATCCTAGTTAATTTATAAAAATGGCAAAATTCGGTCAAAATTAGGCTTTTTTGAAAATTTCAAAAATGCAGACCTATTAATAATAATGAATCCCAAAGTTTGGCCTTTTTACTTTTTACCTACTACTGATTCCCAGGGTACCTTGAATGTGGGTCAAAGGGTCAACACACAATAACTTTTAAAATACTTATCAAAAAATTTTGAAATTTAAAATGTACATAGAAAAACTAATTACTAACTATATAAAACATTAAAATTTAGACCTAAAAGATTTACTTTAGATGTTATAAGCTTTTTTATAAACACGATTTTTAAAATTGTCCGTAAAATGTTCAAAGTTGACCCTTTCTAAAATTTTCTTGTGCCTCCGCACTCGTCGCACTGGTGTCCTGGTGTTGCCGTTTTCCGTTTTCGTCCAGCTGCCCTGGGTCCAGACCTCGTGGCCACGTGGTTTTCGGTTTTTCCGGATTAACTTCCGTGCGCCTGCACGGAAAAATCCGGAAAAAGGGCCGACGTGTAGGGGCCAACGAGGCGCTCCTTCGGGCAGTGTAAAAAACCGGGGTCACCACTGAAAAACGTTCAGCGGATTTTTTCTAAGTTGTTGTAAGTATGATCGGTGTTATGTTTATATCGGTGTAATGTGGGACTTTTCAAGGGTGTTTTTGTAATGTTATGTAACTTATAAACGTTAGTCAAGAGTTTTTGTTTTGAATAATGGCGCTAATTGAAATACAACTAATAATTTTATGATTAACTTGTTAACTACCAAAAGTTGTCTGGAAGAGATCGCCCATAGTTCATTATCAACATCATATCAGTATTAGGACGTCCACTGTTAAACAAAGGGTTTCTCATAGATTTCCACCAATCTTATGCAGCAATTTTCTAAAATAGCACCAACAGCTTCCACAGCAATCTTTGTTAGCTCGATTTTTTTTAATTTATTCGCCTCTGAGAGGAGCTGGCTTACGGTGGCTACCCTCCTCGACTAGTCTTCCGATGCTGTGAGTCCTGATCAATGTGTTTCAGGTCGGTCTGCCAACAATACGACCATCAAATCGACCCGTCCTCTGTAGTGGCTACACCGGCCACCATGCCGGAACGCAGCAAGGCTACTTGGCGACACGAATTTGGCCAGTGGGTGGTGATCAGCCACGGCCGAAGCCTACCACCGATTTCACCTGATTGGCACCACCCGGGGACTACGTGTAGGGATTCAGTTTAGGGTCTTCGCCTACGGACGTGGGTGAATCAGCCCCCACTGTTACTATTATATATTTAACAATATATATTAACATAGTTTCTTAATCTATTTTATATTTGTTACAGATACTACAGATTATAGTCTTCTTCTGATGTGCGCTGCGTCATGGATGGTGCATCGGCCAGCGACGACTTGCCCTCTTCGGCGTTTCCAGCTTTCGGTCCAAAGTGGTATGGTAATTATTTTAAGATTTATGTTGCTAAATTTTTTAAAATACTGTAATTTTGTTCATTAATTTCCCTATGTTTTCCTATCTGTTGTTCCTTTAATTTTTGTTGTACTTAAATATTTTTTTACCCCTTTTAAACTAGGCCAGTTTCTTATGAAACTGGACCCAGTTTACCGTTTTGAATTTACTTTATTGCCCTATTTATTTTTATTAATCTATATTTTCACATTTTTGTTTTGAGTACCATACCCCTGTGGACCGAGGCCGCGAGATCTGCGTGGCGATTTGCGTTCGAGACAGACTTGGTGCCCTCAACAATACGTTGTCGTTGACCTCGCCAACGCGTCCCACTTCCGCCTCACCGGGCAGTCGTCGCTAAAGGCGTCGTGGTCCGCCTTTTCAAGCTTTGCCTTGTTGCAATTGACGCAGCTTGGGGGGGCGTTAGCCATCCAATCAGCACACTCTGTTCTCATGTGCGGCCCCCCACAGTGACTGCATACGTCGATTGCATCATGGCAGAACTTCTTCCCGTGCCCATAACCCAGGCAGCGCGAGCATTGGATCAGGGGAGACTGGTCCGCAACCCTAACTTTTTGGATGTCGATGTGGACGGCACCCGCGCCGGTGAGCCGCTGCCAGACGGCGGGCGAGACCCGAGCAACTACATGGACTGTAAGCGGGTTTCTCGCCCTCCGTCTGTACCGGACCTCGACGCGGAAGTCCCCCTCACCCACATCCCCAAGCAAATTTCCATTTTGGCCCCTAATTGCCTTCACAATATCCTCATCGGTATTTACTTTGGAGACTCCGTACAGCACCAAGAGGAGGTCCTTATTCTTGATGTCCTCTACTTTGAGAGAACATCCTTTTTCTGTTAACTTTTCCTTTACTTTTCTTAGTTCTGCCTTGTCTTTGCAACTTAGAATGACTTTCCGATCCTTGGCCTTTCTGATCCTGTCAATTCTTGTCCCCTCATCCTTGGCATTTATCGCTTTCCTTACTCTGTCATAAACCTCCTCTCCGGTGTCCTGGTCGTCTTTCGACGTGATTATGACAGAGTGCATCGCAGCTGGCTCTGCCGGTGGCCTCTTCGGCGAGCCAGCCACGACGTTCGCGTAGGTGGGGGCCACTTCCAAGGCCTTCTGGTGGTTTTATAGGGTTTCCCTCAGTGACTCCATCTTGGCTGCATTTTCCCGTATTAATTTGGAGTGGTCATCCATCCTCCTTAATATTTCTTCGTTGCAGGGGGCAGGGTGAGGAGGAAGTGGAGGGTGTAAAGTGTCCTCCTCTTTCTTCCCATCCTGTCCCTTGCTCTGGATTCTTGTTACTTCTTTGGCCTCTGACTCCTTCACGAGCTGATAGAGCCGCTCCACAGCTGCAGTGATCCCCTCTTTATACTCTGTTTTAATGTTTCTAGAGCTACTGAGGCAGAGCTTAGCCCTATTCAGGCATGCCCTAGCCTCAGCGACTCTAGAGGGGTGAGTTGGTTTTGGGGGGGGGGGGGCGTCCGAGGCGTCCGCCAATGATGTTCGGGTTTTTGGCCTCGAGGGGCCCGCTATTGGCACCACCACCCTCTTCGGAGACGTCTTTGCGGCTCTTTGTCTCCCGTAAGTCAGTAGGTTTGTAGGTCAGTCGGTCAGTAGGCCAATGGGGCACTGGGTCAGTGGGTCAGTATGTCAGTAGGTCAGTATGTCAGTAGGTCACTGGGTCACTGGGTCAGTAGGTCAGTGGGTCACTGGGTCAGTAGGTCAGCGGGTCATTGGGTCACTGGGTCACTGGGTCAGTAGGTCTGCGGGTCACTGGGTCACTGGGTCACTGGGTCAGTGGGTCAGTATGTCAGTAGGTCACTGGGTCACTGGGTCAGTAGGTCAGTGGGTCAGTGGGCCACTGGGTCACTGGGTCAGTAGGTCAGTGGGTCTCTGGGTCAGTGGGTCAGTGGGTCAGTATGTCAGTAGGTCACTGGGTCAGTGGGCCACTGGGTCACTGGGTCAGTAGGTCAGTGGGTCACTGGGTCAGTAGGTCAGTGGGTCACTGGGTCACTGGGTCACTGGGTCACTGGGTCACTGGGTCAGTAGGTCAGTGGGTCACTGGGTCACTGGGTCAGTGGGTCAGTTGGTCAGTGGGTCAGTAGGTCAGGTTAGTGGGTCAACACAGAAGATCTCGAGAACTACTGGACACAGAACTATGAAATTCAAAAGGGAAGTTAAGTATTACTATACCCGATATACTGACCTGTAAATATCACGACTACCCTCTCACTATCCCAGTTAATTTATAAAAATGGCAAAATTCGGTCAAAATTAGGCTTTTTTGAAAATTTCAAAAATGCAGACCTATTAATAATAATGAATCCCAAAGTTTGGCCTTTTTACTTTTTACCTACTACTGATTCCCAGGGTACCTTGAATGTGGGTCAAAGGGTCAACACACAATAACTTTTAAAATACTTATCAAAAAATTTTGAAATTTAAAATGTACATAGAAAAACTAATTACTAACTATATAAAACATTAAAATTTAGACCTAAAAGATTTACTTTAGATGTTATAAGCTTTTTTATAAACACGATTTTTAAAATTGTCCGTAAAATGTTCAAAGTTGACCCTTTCTATAATTTTCTTGTGCCTCCGCACTCGTCGCACTGGTGTCCTGGTGTTGCCGTTTTCCGTTTTCGTCCAGCTGCCCTGGGTCCAGACCTCGTGGCCACGTGGTTTTCGGTTTTTCCGGATTAACTTCCGTGCGCCTGCACGGAAAAATCCGGAAAAAGGGCCGACGTGTAGGGGCCAACGAGGCGCTCCTTCGGGCAGTGTAAAAAACCGGGGTCACCACTGAAAAACGTTCAGCGGATTTTTTCTAAGTTGTTGTAAGTATGATCGGTGTTATGTTTATATCGGTGTAATGTGGGACTTTTCAAGGGTGTTTTTGTAATGTTATGTAACTTATAAACGTTAGTCAAGAGTTTTTGTTTTGAATAATGGCGCTAATTGAAATACAACTAATAATTTTATGATTAACTTGTTAACTACCAAAAGTTGTCTGGAAGAGATCGCCCATAGTTCATTATCAACATCATATCAGTATTAGGACGTCCACTGTTAAACAAAGGGTTTCTCATAGATTTCCACCAATCTTATGCAGCAATTTTCTAAAATAGCACCAACAGCTTCCACAGCAATCTTTGTTAGCTCGATTTTTTTAATTTATTCGCCTCTGAGAGGAGCTGGCTTACGGTGGCACTGGACCGTTGTGAGTGGCAAAAATGCGGGGAAGCCTTTGCCCAACAATGGGACAATACGGGTGGTAACGCCATCTATTAGGGCCACAGACAAACATTAAACCTTATTCCATTTTATATATTATCTGTCCTTGAGTCCTTGAACCCCTTCGACCATCATCAACTTATATTCATTCACATTCCAGCAATTATTACGTCTATCTATCGCAATCTTGCATCAAAAACAAATCAAATTTAATCATAAAAACTCTGGTTTACCGGAAGAATTCAACGCTGTGTAAAATAAACTAACCAGAATAAATAAAAACCAAGTGTCTGTGGTGAAATATCAAGGAACCAGCCAGCCGCTGCGACTCGAAGAAGAAATCATGTGAGTTCGCATTTTTTTTTTTTTTTTTTTTTTTTTCCCTGTCCGGGCGCAGAGGCCCGGCCCGCGAGCTATCCTACACTACCTCTAACTTGATCAGAGACCTTGGTGTTACTGTTTTGTCTGTCCTTCGGTTAGTTTCTTTAGGGTTGCGTTTATTTATTGACCAAAATTTTCTTATATCTAACATCTATTACAATTTTTCTTAACTTAAGTTACTTAATTCTAATGTTTTATTACGTATGCTACTATATATTATTTGCATAATATACAACTAACATTACTATTATTCTATATATATTTATTTCTTAATTTGCTATTTTTACAATTTATAAGTTACTTAATTAATACATACATACACTATTACTATTTATTACTACTATGCCTATGTTACTATTATATATTTAACAATATACACTTGAGAGCAATAAAATCGCACATCCGCACATTTTTACTTAAAAGTTAAATTTTTTTTTATTTGGAGCTTACAGCAAATTAAAATCAAATTAAATTAAAGTGCATAATCTAGGCATTCGCAGAACTGATAAAGGGTTGACATTTACCTTTAAAAACAACTCATTAGCAACAAAACAATAGACCCCCTTATGTCGCTCGATCCAGGTAAGGCCGGCGGCGGGAGTTATCGCAGGTATAAAAGAGTGCATATTGAGGGAATGGTCATCATTTGTATACCAACGTACAGTGTGAAAGGTTCTCTATTGATATTGGCTTCAAACGGAACACGAAAATGGATACTACACCAGAAGTAGCCGCTCAAGTGGTTGCCCTTGTTGAATCGGGGCTTAAGCAAAGTCAAGTGGCTCGACAATTGAGTTTGAGCCGATTTACCGTTCGGCGTGTATACCAGAGGTATCAAGAGACTGGTGGCTACCAACGGCGACAAGGATCGGGCCGTCCCCGTGCTACAACAGAGCGTGATAACCGCTTTCTTATAACGACATCTTTAAGAAATCGTCGTTTGAACGCAGTTCAACTGGGCCAACGACTTCAAGAAGTTCGTGAAGTAGAAGTTAGCCGGTGGACAGTCAGAAGACGATTGAGAGAAGGTGGCCTGACTGCACACAGGCCAGCAAACGGGCCGAAATTGACCCCAGCCCACCGAGAAGCCCGCCTTCAGTTCGCTCGAGACCATTTGAATTGGACCGAAGAGCAGTGGAGTGCAGTCCTGTTCTCTGATGAGTGCAGGATGTGCTTGCATGGCAACGACGGACGGGGGAAGGTGTATAGAAGATCGGGAGAGCGATTTGCCCAATGCTGCATAACAGAACGTGTCGCCTATGGCGGTGGATCAATCATGTTTTGTGGAGGCATGTCTATGGAAGCAAAAACCGAGCTTGCCTTCATCACCGGACCGAATACTGGTCACCAATCAAGAGGATTGACTTCCATACAATACATTGAGGAAGTACTCGAGAGCCACGTCGTACCTTTTGCTGGGTTTATCGGCGAAAACTTTCTGTTTATGCAAGATAATGCAAGACCGCATACTGCTGGCATAGTGATCGAGTACCTTCAAGAGGTGGATGTGACCGTTATGGAGTGGCCAGCTCGAAGCCCAGACCTCAATCCCATCGAACATCTATGGGACGAGCTGAAAAGAAGAGTTCGAGGCCGAGATGCTCCTCCATCGACTCTACAGGAGCTGCAACAGGCGATCGCAGAGGAATGGGAGGCTATTCCTCAAGACTTTATCAAAAGTCTAGTAACATCAATGAAAACACGGATGGAGTCAGTGATTCAGGTTAGGGGAGGGAACACTCGGTATTAATAACAAACTTTAAATTAATTTTATCTTTTAATTTCATAACTTTGACACCAATACTTGAATAAAGAATTTTTTACTAAACATGCATTTTTGTTATTGATCCACAAAAGCATTTTTATGTAATGATTGAAAGACAAATCAGATACCACTGGATAGGTATTAAAATAGACTATGAATCTGCATTACAGAAACATAATATTTTTTGTTTTTTTTTTAGTTATGTCAAAAAATCATGAATGTGCGATTTTTTTGCTCTCAAGTTTATATTAACATAGTTTCTTAATCTATTTTATATTTGTTACAGATACTACAGATTATAGTCTTCTCCTGATGTGCGCTGCGTCATGGATGGTGCATCGGCCAGCGACGACTTGCCCTCTTCGGCGTTTCCAGCTTTCGGTCCAAAGTGGTATGGTAATTATTTTAAGATTTATGTTGCTAAATTTTTTAAAATACTGTAATTTTGTTCATTAATTTCCCTATGTTTTCCTATCTGTTGTTCCTTTAATTTTTGTTGTACTTAAATATTTTTTTACCCCTTTTAAACTAGGCCAGTTTCTTATGAAACTGGACCCAGTTTACCGTTTTGAATTTACTTTATTGCCCTATTTATTTTTATTAATCAATATTTTCACATTTTTCTTTTGAGTACCATACCCCTGTGGACCGAGGCCGCGAGATCTGCGTGGCGATTTGCGTTCGAGACAGACTTGGTGCCCTCAACAATACGCTGTCGTTGACCTCGCCAACGCGTCCCACTTCCGCCTCACCGGGTCAGTCGTCGCTAAAGGCGTCGTGGTCCGCCTTTAACTTTTAAAATACTTATCAAAAAATTTTGAAATTTAAAATGTACATAGAAAAACTAATTACTAACTATATAAAACAATAAAATTTAGACCTAAAATATTTACTTTAGATGTTATAAGCTTTTATATAAACACGATTTTTAAAATTGTCCGTAAAATGTTCAAAGTTGACCCTTTCTAAAATTTTCTTGTGCCTCCGCACTCGTCGCACTGGTGTCCTGGTGTGGCCGTTTTCCGTTTTCGTCCAGCTGCCCTGGGTCCAGACCTCGTGGCCACGTGGTTTTCGGTTTTTCCGGATTAACTTCCGTGCGCCTGCACGGAAAAATCCGGAAAAAGGGCCGACGTGTAGGGGCCAACGAGGCGCTCCTTCGGGCAGTGTAAAAAACCGGGGTCACCACTGAAAAACGTTCAGCGGATTTTTTCTAAGTTGTTGTAAGTATGATCGGTGTTATGTTTATATCGGTGTAATGTGGGACTTTTCAAGGGTGTTTTTGTAATGTTATGTAACTTATAAACGTTAGTCAAGAGTTTTTGTTTTGAATAATGGCGCTAATTGAAATACAACTAATAATTTTATGATTAACTTGTTAACTACCAAAAGTTGTCTGGAAGAGATCGCCCATAGTTCATTATCAACATCATATCAGTATTAGGACGTCCACTGTTAAACAAAGGGTTTCTCATAGATTTCCACCAATCTTATGCAGCAGTTTTCTAAAATAGCACCAACAGCTTCCACAGCAATCTTTGTTAGCTCGATTTTTTTAAATTTATTCGCCTCTGAGAGGAGCTGGCTTACGGTGGCACTGGACCGTTGTGAGTGGCAAAAATGCGGGAAAGCCTTTGCCCAACAATGGGACAATACGGGTGGTAACGCCATCTATTAGGGCCACAGACAAACATTAAACCTTATTCCATTTTATATATTATCTGTCCTTGAGTCCTTGAACCCCTTCGACCATCATCAACTTATATTCATTCACATTCCAGCAATTATTACGTCTATCTATCGCAATCTTGCATCAAAAACAAATCAAATTTAATCATAAAAACTCTGGTTTACCGGAAGAATTCAACGCTGTGTAAAATAAACTAACCAGAATAAATAAAAACCAAGTGTCTGTGGTGAAATATCAAGGAACCAGCCAGCCGCTGCGACTCGAAGAAGAAATCATGTGAGTTCGCATTTTTTTTTTTGTTTTATTTTTTTCCCTGTCCGGGCGCAGAGGCCCGGCCCGCGAGCTATCCTACACTACCTCTAACTTGATCAGAGACCTTGGTGTTACTGTTTTGTCTGTCCTTCGGTTAGTTTCTTTAGGGTTGCGTTTATTTATTGACCAAAATTTTCTTATATCTAACATCTATTACAATTTTTCTTAACTTAAGTTACTTAATTCTAATGTTTTATTACGTATGCTACTATATATTATTTGCATAATATACAACTAACATTACTATTATTCTATATATATTTATTTCTTAATTTGCTATTTTTACAATTTATAAGTTACTTAATTAATACATACATACACTATTACTATTTATTACTACTATGCCTATGTTACTATTATATATTTAACAATATATATTAACATAGTTTCTTAATCTATTTTATATTTGTTACAGATACTACAGATTATAGTCTTCTCCTGATGTGCGCTGCGTCATGGATGGTGCATCGGCCAGCGACGACTTGCCCTCTTCGGCGTTTCCAGCTTTCGGTCCAAAGTGGTATGGTAATTATTTTAAGATTTATGTTGCTAAATTTTTTAAAATACTGTAATTTTGTTCATTAATTTCCCTATGTTTTCCTATCTGTTGTTCCTTTAATTTTTGTTGTACTTAAATATTTTTTTACCCCTTTTAAACTAGGCCAGTTTCTTATGAAACTGGACCCAGTTTACCGTTTTGAATTTACTTTATTGCCCTATTTATTTTTATTAATCTATATTTTCACATTTTTCTTTTGAGTACCATACCCCTGTGGACCGAGGCCGCGAGATCTGCGTGGCGATTTGCGTTCGAGACAGACTTGGTGCCCTCAACAATACGCTGTCGTTGACCTCGCCAACGCGTCCCACTTCCGCCTCACCGGGTCAGTCGTCGCTAAAGGCGTCGTGGTCCGCCTTTAACTTTTAAAATACTTATCAAAAAATTTTGAAATTTAAAATGTACATAGAAAAACTAATTACTAACTATATAAAACAATAAAATTTAGACCTAAAATATTTACTTTAGATGTTATAAGCTTTTATATAAACACGATTTTTAAAATTGTCCGTAAAATGTTCAAAGTTGACCCTTTCTAAAATTTTCTTGTGCCTCCGCACTCGTCGCACTGGTGTCCTGGTGTTGCCGTTTTCCGTTTTCGTCCAGCTGCCCTGGGTCCAGACCTCGTGGCCACGTGGTTTTCGGTTTTTCCGGATTAACTTCCGTGCGCCTGCACGGAAAAATCCGGAAAAAGGGCCGACGTGTAGGGGCCAACGAGGCGCTCCTTCGGGCAGTGTAAAAAACCGGGGTCACCACTGAAAAACGTTCAGCGGATTTTTTCTAAGTTGTTGTAAGTATGATCGGTGTTATGTTTATATCGGTGTAATGTGGGACTTTTCAAGGGTGTTTTTGTAATGTTATGTAACTTATAAACGTTAGTCAAGAGTTTTTGTTTTGAATAATGGCGCTAATTGAAATACAACTAATAATTTTATGATTAACTTGTTAACTACCAAAAGTTGTCTGGAAGAGATCGCCCATAGTTCATTATCAACATCATATCAGTATTAGGACGTCCACTGTTAAACAAAGGGTTTCTCATAGATTTCCACCAATCTTATGCAGCAGTATTCTAAAATAGCACCAACAGCTTCCACAGCAATCTTTGTTAGCTCGATTTTTTTAAATTTATTCGCCTCTGAGAGGAGCTGGCTTACGGTGGCACTGGACCGTTGTGAGTGGCAAAAATGCGGGAAAGCCTTTGCCCAACAATGGGACAATACGGGTGGTAACGCCATCTATTAGGGCCACAGACAAACATTAAACCTTATTCCATTTTATATATTATCTGTCCTTGAGTCCTTGAACCCCTTCGACCATCATCAACTTATATTCATTCACATTCCAGCAATTATTACGTCTATCTATCGCAATCTTGCATCAAAAACAAATCAAATTTAATCATAAAAACTCTGGTTTACCGGAAGAATTCAACGCTGTGTAAAATAAACTAACCAGAATAAATAAAAACCAAGTGTCTGTGGTGAAATATCAAGGAACCAGCCAGCCGCTGCGACTCGAAGAAGAAATCATGTGAGTTCGCATTTTTTTTTTTGTTTTATTTTTTTCCCTGTCCGGGCGCAGAGGCCCGGCCCGCGAGCTATCCTACACTACCTCTAACTTGATCAGAGACCTTGGTGTTACTGTTTTGTCTGTCCTTCGGTTAGTTTCTTTAGGGTTGCGTTTATTTATTGACCAAAATTTTCTTATATCTAACATCTATTACAATTTTTCTTAACTTAAGTTACTTAATTCTAATATTTTATTACGTATGCTACTATATATTATTTGCATAATATACAACTAACATTACTATTATTCTATATATATATTTATTTATTAATTTGCTATTTTTACAATTTATAAGTTACTTAATTAATACATACATACACTATTACTATTTATTACTACTATGCCTATGTTACTATTATATATTTAACAATATATATTAACATAGTTTCTTAATCTATTTTATATTTGTTACAGATACTACAGATTATAGTCTTCTCCTGATGTGCGCTGCGTCATGGATGGTGCATCGGCCAGCGACGACTTGCCCTCTTCGGCGTTTCCAGCTTTCGGTCCAAAGTGGTATGGTAATTATTTTAAGATTTATGTTGCTAAATTTTTTAAAATACTGTAATTTTGTTCATTAATTTCCCTATGTTTTCCTATCTGTTGTTCCTTTAATTTTTGTTGTACTTAAATATTTTTTTACCCCTTTTAAACTAGGCCAGTTTCTTATGAAACTGGACCCAGTTTACCGTTTTGAATTTACTTTATTGCCCTATTTATTTTTATTAATCTATATTTTCACATTTTTCTTTTGAGTACCATACCCCTGTGGACCGAGGCCGCGAGATCTGCGTGGCGATTTGCGTTCGAGACAGACTTGGTGCCCTCAACAATACGCTGTCGTTGACCTCGCCAACGCGTCCCACTTCCGCCTCACCGGGCAGTCGTCGCTAAAGGCGTCGTGGTCCGCCTTTTCAAGCTTTGCCTTGTTGCAATTGACGCAGCTTGGGGGGGCGTTAGCCATCCAATCAGCACACTCTGTTCTCATGTGCGGCCCCCCACAGTGACTGCATACGTCGACTGCATCATGGCAGAACTTCTTCCCGTGCCCATCAACATCATATCAGTATTAGGACGTCCACTGTTAAACAAAGGGTTTCTCATAGATTTCCACCAATCTTATGCAGCAATTTTCTTAAATAGCACCAACAGCTTCCACAGCAATCTTTGTTAGCTCGATTTTTTTTAATTTATTCGCCTCTGAGAGGAGCTGGCTTACGGTGGCACTGGACCGTTGTGAGTGGCAAAAATGCGGGGAAGCCTTTGCCCAACAATGGGACAATACGGGTGGTAACGCCATCTATTAGGGCCACAGACAAACATTAAACCTTATTCCATTTTATATATTATCTGTCCTTGAGTCCTTGAACCCCTTCGACCATCATCAACTTATATTCATTCACATTCCAGCAATTATTACGTCTATCTATCGCAATCTTGCATCAAAAACAAATCAAATTTAATCATAAAAACTCTGGTTTACCGGAAGAATTCAACGCTGTGTAAAATAAACTAACCAGAATAAATAAAAACCAAGTGTCTGTGGTGAAATATCAAGGAACCAGCCAGCCGCTGCGACTCGAAGAAGAAATCATGTGAGTTCGCATTTTTTTTTTTTTTTTTATTTCCCTGTCCGGGCGCAGAGGCCCGGCTCGCGAGCTATCCTACACTACCTCTAACTTGATCAGAGACCTTGGTGTTACTGTTTTGTCTGTCTTTCGGTTAGTTTCTTTAGGGTTGCGTTTATTTATTGACCAAAATTTTCTTATATCTAACATCTATTACAATTTTTCTTAACTTAAGTTACTTAATTCTAATATTTTTTTACGTATGCTACTATATATTATTTGCATAATATACAACTAACATTACTATTATTCTATATATATTTATTTCTTAATTTGCTATTTTTACAATTTATAAGTTACTTAATTAATACATACATACACTATTACTATTTATTACTACTATGCCTATGTTACTATTATATATTTAACAATATATATTAACATAGTTTCTTAATCTATTTTATATTTGTTACAGATACTACAGATTATAGTCTTCTCCTGATGTGCGCTGCGTCATGGATGGTGCATCGGCCAGCGACGACTTGCCCTCTTCGGCGTTTCCAGCTTTCGGTCCAAAGTGGTATGGTAATTATTTTAAGATTTATGTTGCTAAATTTTTTAAAATACTGTAATTTTGTTCATTAATTTCCCTATGTTTTCCTATCTGTTGTTCCTTTAATTTTTGTTGTACTTAAATATTTTTTTACCCCTTTTAAACTAGGCCAGTTTCTTATGAAACTGGACCCAGTTTACCGTTTTGAATTTACTTTATTTCCCTATTTATTTTTATTAATCTATATTTTCACATTTTTGTTTTGAGTACCATACCCCTGTGGACCGAGGCCGCGAGATCTGCGTGGCGATTTGCGTTCGAGACAGACTTGGTGCCCTCAACAATACGCTGTCGTTGACCTCGCCAACGCGTCCCACTTCCGCCTCACCGGGCAGTCGTCGCTAAAGGCGTCGTGGTCCGCCTTTTCAAGCTTTGCCTTGTTGCAATTGACGCAGCTTGGGGGGGCGTTAGCCATCCAATCAGCACACTCTGTTCTCATGTGCGGCCCCCCACAGTGACTGCATACGTCGATTGCATCATGGCAGAACTTCTTCCCGTGCCCATAACCCAGGCAGCGCGAGCATTGGATCAGGGGAGACTGGTCCGCAACCCTAACTTTTTGGATGTCGATGTGGACGGCACCCGCGCCGGTGAGCCGCTGCCAGACGGCGGGCGAGACCCGAGCAACTACATGGACTGTAAGCGGGTTTCTCGCCCTCCGTCTGTACCGGACCTCGACGCGGAAGTCCCCCTCACCCACATCCCCAAGCAAATTTCCATTTTGGCCCCTAATTGCCTTCACAATATCCTCATCGGTATTTACTTTGGAGACTCCGTACAGCACCAAGAGGGGGTCCTTATTCTTGATGTCCTCTACTTTGAGAGAACATCCTTTTTCTGTTAACTTTTCCTTTACTTTTCTTAGTTCTGCCTTGTCTTTGCAACTTAGAATGACTTTCCGATCCTTGGCCTTTCTGATCCTGTCAATTCTTGTCCCCTTATCCTTGGCATTTATCGCTTTCCTTACTCTGTAAAAAACCTCCTCTCCGGTGTCCTGGTCGTCTTTCGACGTGATTATGACAGAGTGCATCGCAGCTGGCTCTGCCGGTGGCCTCTTCGGCGAGCCAGCCACGACGTTCGCGTAGGTGGGGGCCACTTCCAAGGCCTTCTGGTGGTTTTCTAGGGTTTCCCTCAGTGACTCCATCTTGGCTGCATTTTCCCGTATTAATTTGGAGTGGTCATCCATCCTCCTTAATATTTCTTCGTTGCAGGGGGCAGGGTGAGGAGGAAGTGGAGGGTGTAAAGTGTCCTCCTCTTTCTTCCCATCCTGTCCCTTGCTCTGGATTCTTGTTACTTCTTTGGCCTCTGACTCCTTCACGAGCTGATAGAGCCGCTCCACAGCTGCAGTGATCCCCTCTTTATACTCTGTTTTAATGTTTCTAGAGCTACTGAGGCAGAGCTTAGCCCTATTCAGGCATGCCCTAGCCTCAGCAACTCTAGAGGGGTGAGTTGGTTTTGGGGGGGGGGGCGTCCGAGGCGTCCGTCAATGATGTTCGGGTTTTTGGCCTCGAGGGGCCCGCTATTGGCACCACCACCCTCTTCGGAGACGTCTTTGCGGCTCTTGCCTCTGTCTCCCCGATGCTCCTTCTGACCGCAAAGGTCCGGTCATGGTTTGAAGGGAGGCCCGTCTTCTCTACCTTCTCTTCGGCCTTTTTCGGGGGAGAGTTCTCAGTCGCCACCTTGCTGGGCGGAGTCCTGATACCGAACATTGTGTAGCTCGCTTAAATCTGGCTTTTTAGGGACGTCAATGTGTAAAAGTATGCGACGTGTAAAGGGCGTCGGATACGTACAATAAAATACAATTATATAACTCAAAAAGAACACAACAAAATTATAAAAGAGTAAAATAGAATTTAAATAAATTTAAATGTGTCCTATAAACTAAGTAAACTAAAGTAAAATATTTATTTACAATATTCCAAGATCTTTGGAAGTCAAATTTGCCGTCCAGCAATGCAATAAAAATTTTTTATAACTAATTTTTAAGACCCGTTCAAGGCACCCTGAATGTAGGTCAGTAAGTCAGTAGGTTTGTAGGTCAGTCGGTCAGTAGGCCAATGGGGCACTGGGTCAGTGGGTCAGTATGTCAGTAGGTCACTGGGTCACTGGGTCAGTAGGTCAGTGGGTCAGTGGGCCACTGGGTCACTGGGTCAGTAGGTCACTGGGTCACTGGGTCAGTAGGTCAGTGGGTCACTGGGTCAGTAGGTCAGTGGGTCACTGGGTCACTGGGTCACTGGGTCAGTGGGTCAGTGGGTCAGTGGGCCATTGGGTCACTGGGTCAGTAGGTCAGTGGGTCACTGGGTCACTGGGTCAGTGGGTCAGTGGGTCAGTATGTCAGTAGGTCACTGGGTCAGTGGGCCACTGGGTCACTGGGTCAGTAGGTCAGTGGGTCACTGGGTCACTGGGTCACTGGGTCAGTAGGTCAGTGGGTCACTGGGTCACTGGGTCACTGGGTCACTGGGTCAGTGGGTCAGTATGTCAGTAGGTCACTGGGTCACTGGGTCAGTAGGTCAGTGGGTCACTGGGTCACTGGGTCAGTGGGTCAGTTAGTCAGTGGGTCAGTAGGTCAGGTTAGTGGGTCAACACAGAAGATCTCGAGAACTACTGGACACAGAACTATGAAATTCAAAAGGGAGGTTAAGTATTACTATACCCGATATACTGACCTGTAAATATCACGACTACCCTCTCACTATCCCAGTAGATTTCCACCAATCTTATGCAGCAATTTTCTAAAATAGCACCAACAGCTTCCACAGCAATCTTTGTTAGCTCGATTTTTTTTAATTTATTCGCCTCTGAGAGGAGCTGGCTTTCGGTGGCACTGGACCGTTGTGAGTGGCAAAAATGCGGGGAAGCCTTTGCCCAACAATGGGACAATACGGGTGGTAACGCCATCTATTAGGGCCACAGACAAACATTAAACCTTATTCCATTTTATATATTATCTGTCCTTGAGTCCTTGAACCCCTTCGACCATCATCAACTTATATTCATTCACATTCCAGCAATTATTACGTCTATCTATCGCAATCTTGCATCAAAAACAAATCAAATTTAATCATAAAAACTCTGGTTTACCGGAAGAATTCAACGCTGTGTAAAATAAACTAACCAGAATAAATAAAAACCAAGTGTCTGTGGTGAAATATCAAGGAACCAGCCAGCCGCTGCGACTCGAAGAAGAAATCATGTGAATTCGCATTTTTTTTTTTTTTTTTTATTTCCCTGTCCGGGCGCAGAGGCCCGGCTCGCGAGCTATCCTACACTACCTCTAACTTGATCAGAGACCTTGGTGTTACTGTTTTGTCTGTCTTTCGGTTAGTTTCTTTAGGGTTGCGTTTATTTATTGACCAAAATTTTCTTATATCTAACATCTATTACAATTTTTCTTAACTTAAGTTACTTAATTCTAATATTTTATTACGTATGCTACTATATATTATTTGCATAATATACAACTAACATTACTATTATTCTATATATATTTATTTATTAATTTGCTATTTTTACAATTTATAAGTTACTTAATTAATACATACATACACTATTACTATTTATTACTACTATGCCTATGTTACTATTATATATTTAACAATATATATTAACATAGTTTCTTAATCTATTTTATATTTGTTACAGATACTACAGATTATAGTCTTCTCCTGATGTGCGCTGCGTCATGGATGGTGCATCGGCCAGCGACGACTTGCCCTCTTCGGCGTTTCCAGCTTTCGGTCCAAAGTGGTATGGTAATTATTTTAAGATTTATGTTGCTAAATTTTTTAAAATACTGTAATTTTGTTCATTAATTTCCCTATGTTTTCCTATCTGTTGTTCCTTTAATTTTTGTTGTACTTAAATATTTTTTTACCCCTTTTAAACTAGGCCAGTTTCTTATGAAACTGGACCCAGTTTACCGTTTTGAATTTACTTTATTTCCCTATTTATTTTTATTAATCTATATTTTCACATTTTTGTTTTGAGTACCATACCCCTGTGGACCGAGGCCGCGAGATCTGCGTGGCGATTTGCGTTCGAGACAGACTTGGTGCCCTCAACAATACGCTGTCGTTGACCTCGCCAACGCGTCCCACTTCCGCCTCACCGGGCAGTCGTCGCTAAAGGCGTCGTGGTCCGCCTTTTCAAGCTTTGCCTTGTTGCAATTGACGCAGCTTGGGGGGGCGTTAGCCATCCAATCAGCACACTCTGTTCTCATGTGCGGCCCCCCACAGTGACTGCATACGTCGATTGCATCATGGCAGAACTTCTTCCCGTGCCCATAACCCAGGCAGCGCGAGCATTGGATCAGGGGAGACTGGTCCGCAATCCTAACTTTTTGGATGTCGATGTGGACGGCACCCGCGCCGGTGAGCCGCTGCCAGACGGCGGGCGAGACCCGAGCAACTACATGGACTGTAAGCGGGTTTCTCGCCCTCCGTCTGTACCGGACCTCGACGCGGAAGTCCCCCTCACCCACATCCCCAAGCAAATTTCCATTTTGGCCCCTAATTGCCTTCACAATATCCTCATCGGTATTTACTTTGGAGACTCCGTACAGCACCAAGAGGGGGTCCTTATTCTTGATGTCCTCTACTTTGAGAGAACATCCTTTTTCTGTTAACTTTTCCTTTACTTTTCTTAGTTCTGCCTTGTCTTTGCAACTTAGAATGACTTTCCGATCCTTGGCCTTTCTGATCCTGTCAATTCTTGTCCCCTTATCCTTGGCATTTATCGCTTTCCTTACTCTGTAATAAACCTCCTCTCCGGTGTCCTGGTCGTCTTTCGACGTGATTATGACAGAGTGCATCGCAGCTGGCTCTGCCGGTGGCCTCTTCGGCGAGCCAGCCACGACGTTCGCGTAGGTGGGGGCCACTTCCAAGGCCTTCTGGTGGTTTTCTAGGGTTTCCCTCAGTGACTCCATCTTGGCTGCATTTTCCCGTATTAATTTGGAGTGGTCATCCATCCTCCTTAATATTTCTTCGTTGCAGGGGGCAGGGTGAGGAGGAAGTGGAGGGTGTAAAGTGTCCTCCTCTTTCTTCCCATCCTGTCCCTTGCTCTGGATTCTTGTTACTTCTTTGGCCTCTGACTCCTTCACGAGCTGATAGAGCCGCTCCACAGCTGCAGTGATCCCCTCTTTATACTCTGTTTTAATGTTTCTAGAGCTACTGAGGCAGAGCTTAGCCCTATTCAGGCATGCCCTAGCCTCAGCGACTCTAGAGGGGTGAGTTGATTTTGGGGGGGGGGGGCGTCCGAGGCGTCCGTCAATGATGTTCGGGTTTTTGGCCTCGAGGGGCCCGCTATTGGCACCACCACCCTCTTCGGAGACGTCTTTGCGGCTCTTGCCTCTGTCTCCCCGATGCTCCTTCTGACCGCAAAGGTCCGGTCATGGTTTGAAGGGAGGCCCGTCTTCTCTACCTTCTCTTCGGCCTTTTTCGGGGGAGAGTTCTCAGTCGCCACCTTGCTGGGCGGAGTCCTGATACCGAACATTGTGTAGCTCGCTTAAATCTGGCTTTTTAGGGACGTCAATGTGTAAAAGTATGCGACGTGTAAAGGGCGTCGGATACGTACAATAAAATACAATTATATAACTCAAAAAGAACACAATAAAATTATAAAAGAGTAAAATAGAATTTAAATAAATTTAAATGTGTCCTATAAACTAAGTAAACTAAAGTAAAATATTTATTTACAATATTCCAAGATCTTTGGAAGTCAAATTTGCCGTCCAGCAATGCAATAAAATTTTTTTTAAACTAATTTTTAAGACCCGTTCAAGGCACCCTGAATGTAGGTCAGTAAGTCAGTAGGTTTGTAGGTCAGTCGGTCAGTAGGCCAATGGGGCACTGGGTCAGTGGGTCAGTATGTCAGTAGGTCACTGGGTCACTGGGTCAGTAGGTCAGTGGGTCAGTGGGCCACTGGGTCACTGGGTCAGTAGGTCACTGGGTCACTGGGTCAGTAGGTCAGTGGGTCACTGGGTCACTGGGTCACTGGGTCAGTAGGTCAGTGGGTCACTGGGTCACTGGGTCACTGGGTCAGTGGGTCAGTATGTCAGTAGGTCACTGCGTCACTGGGTCAGTAGGTCAGTGGGTCAGTGGGCCACTGGGTCACTGGGTCAGTAGGTCAGTGGGTCACTGGGTCACTGGGTCAGTGGGTCAGTGGGTCAGTATGTCAGTAGGTCACTGGGTCAGTGGGCCACTGGGTCACTGGGTCAGTAGGTCAGTGGGTCACTGGGTCACTGGGTCACTGGGTCAGTAGGTCAGTGGGTCACTGGGTCACTGGGTCACTGGGTCACTGGGTCAGTGGGTCAGTATGTCAGTAGGTCACTGGGTCACTGGGTCAGTAGGTCAGTGGGTCACTGGGTCACTGGGTCAGTGGGTCAGTTAGTCAGTGGGTCAGTAGGTCAGGTTAGTGGGTCAACACAGAAGATCTCGAGAACTACTGGACACAGAACTATGAAATTCAAAAGGGAGGTTAAGTATTACTATACCCGATATACTGACCTGTAAATATCACGACTACCCTCTCACTATCCCAGTAGATTTCCACCAATCTTATGCAGCAATTTTCTAAAATAGCACCAACAGCTTCCACAGCAATCTTTGTTAGCTCGATTTTTTTTAATTTATTCGCCTCTGAGAGGAGCTGGCTTTCGGTGGCACTGGACCGTTGTGAGTGGCAAAAATGCGGGGAAGCCTTTGCCCAACAATGGGACAATACGGGTGGTAACGCCATCTATTAGGGCCACAGACAAACATTAAACCTTATTCCATTTTATATATTATCTGTCCTTGAGTCCTTGAACCCCTTCAACCATCATCAACTTATATTCATTCACATTCCAGCAATTATTACGTCTATCTATCGCAATCTTGCATCAAAAACAAATCAAATTTAATCATAAAAACTCTGGTTTACCGGAAGAATTCAACGCTGTGTAAAATAAACTAACCAGAATAAATAAAAACCAAGTGTCTGTGGTGAAATATCAAGGAACCAGCCAGCCGCTGCGACTCGAAGAAGAAACCATGTGAGTTCGCATTTTTTTTTTTTTTTTTTCCCTGTCCGGGCGCAGAGGCCCGGCCCGCGAGCTATCCTACACTACCTCTAACTTGATCAGAGACCTTGGTGTTACTGTTTTGTCTGTCCTTCGGTTAGTTTCTTTAGGGTTGCGTTTATTTATTGACCAAAATTTTCTTATATCTAACATCTATTACAATTTTTCTTAACTTAAGTTACTTAATTCTAATATTTTATTACGTATGCTACTATATATTATTTGCATAATATATGTACAACTAACATTACTATTATTCTATATATATTTATTTCTTAATTTGCTATTTTTACAATTTATAAGTTACTTAATTAATACATACATACACTATTACTATTTATTACTACTATGCCTATGTTACTATTATATATTTAACAATATATATTAACATAGTTTCTTAATCTATTTAATACTTGTTACAGATACTACAGATTATAGTTTTCTCCTGATGTGCGCTGCGTCATGGATGGTGCATCGGCCAGCGACGACTTGCCCTCTTCGGCGTTTCCAGCTTTCGGTCCAAAGTGGTATGGTAATTATTTTAAGATTTATGTGGCTAAATTTTTTAAAATACTGTAATTTTGTTCATTAATTTCCCTATGTTTTCCTATCTGTTGTTCCTTTAATTTTTGTTGTACTTAAATATTTTTTTACCCCTTTTAAACTAGGCCAGTTTCTTATGAAACTGGACCCAGTTTACCGTTTTGAATTTACTTTATTTCCCTATTTATTTTTATTAATCTATATTTTCACATTTTTGTTTTGAGTACCATACCCCTGTGGACCGAGGCCGCGAGATCTGCGTGGCGATTTGCGTTCGAGACAGACTTGGTGCCCTCAACAATACGCTGTCGTTGACCTCGCCAACGCGTCCCACTTCCGCCTCACCGGGAAGTCGTCGCTAAAGGCGTCGTGGTCCGCCTTTTCAAGCTTTGCCTTGTTGCAATTGACGCAGCTTGGGGGGGGCGTTAGCCATCCAATCAGCACACTCTGTTCTCATGTGCGGCCCCCCACAGTGACTGCATACGTCGATTGCATCATGGCAGAACTTCTTCCCGTGCCCATAACCCAGGCAGCGCGAGCATTGGATCAGGGGAGACTGGTCCGCAACCCTAACTTTTTGGATGTCGATGTGGACGGCACCCGCGCCGGTGAGCCGCTGCCAGACGGCGGGCGAGACCCGAGCAACTACATGGACTGTAAGCGGGTTTCTCGCCCTCCGTCTGTACCGGACCTCGACGCGGAAGTCCCCCTCACCCACATCCCCAAGCAAATTTCCATTTTGGCCCCTAATTGCCTTCACAATATCCTCATCGGTATTTACTTTGGAGACTCCGTACAGCACCAAGAGGGGGTCCTTATTCTTGATGTCCTCTACTTTGAGAGAACATCCTTTTTCTGTTAACTTTTCCTTTACTTTTCTTAGTTCTGCCTTGTCTTTGCAACTTAGAATGACTTTCCGATCCTTGGCCTTTCTGATCCTGTCAATTCTTGTCCCCTCATCCTTGGCATTTATCGCTTTCCTTACTCTGTCATAAACCTCCTCTCCGGTGTCCTGGTCGTCTTTCGACGTGATTATGACAGAGTGCATCGCAGCTGGCTCTGCCGGTGGCCTCTTCGGCGAGCCAGCCACGACGTTCGCGTAGGTGGGGGCCACTTCCAAAGCCTTCTGGTGGTTTTCTAGGGTTTCCCTCAGTGACTCCATCTTGGCTGCATTTTCCCGTATTAATTTGGAGTGGTCATCCATCCTCCTTAATATTTCTTCGTTGCAGGGGGCAGGGTGAGGAGGAAGTGGAGGGTGTAAAGTGTCCTCCTCTTTCTTCCCATCCTGTCCCTTGCTCTGGATTCTTGTTACTTCTTTGGCCTCTGACTCCTTCACGAGCTGATAGAGCCGCTCCACAGCTGCAGTGATCCCCTCTTTATACTCTGTTTTAATGTTTCTAGAGCTACTGAGGCAGAGCTTAGCCCTATTCAGGCATGCCCTAGCCTCAGCGGCTCTAGAGGGGTGAGTTGGTTTTGGGGGGGGGGGGGGGGGCGTCCGAGGCTTCCGCCAATGATGTTCGGGTTTTTGGCCTCGAGGGGCCCGCTATTGGCACCACCACCCTCTTCGGAGACGTCTTTGCGGCTCTTTGTCTCCCGTAAGTCAGTAGGTTTGTAGGTCAGTCGGTCAGTAGGCCAATGGGGCACTGGGTCAGTGGGTCAGTATGTCAGTAGGTCAGTATGTCAGTAGGTCACTGGGTCACTGGGTCAGTAGGTCAGTGGGTCACTGGGTCAGTAGGTCAGCGGGTCATTGGGTCACTGGGTCACTGGGTCAGTAGGTCAGCGGGTCACTGGGTCACTGGGTCACTGGGTCAGTGGGTCAGTATGTCAGTAGGTCACTGGGTCACTGGGTCAGTAGGTCAGTGGGTCAGTGGGCCACTGGGTCACTGGGTCAGTAGGTCAGTGGGTCACTGGGTCAGTGGGTCTCTGGGTCAGTGGGTCAGTATGTCAGTAGGTCACTGGGTCAGTGGGCCACTGGGTCACTGGGTCAGTAGGTCAGTGGGTCACTGGGTCACTGGGTCACTGGGTCAGTAGGTCACTGGGTCACTGGGTCCCTGGGTCACTGGGTCACTGGGTCAGTAGGTCAGTGGGTCACTGGGTCACTGGGTCAGTGGGTCAGTTGGTCAGTGGGTCAGTAGGTCAGGTTAGTGGGTCAACACAGAAGATCTCGAGAACTACTGGACACAGAACTATGAAATTCAAAAGGGAGGTTAAGTATTACTATACCCGATATACTGACCTGTAAATATCACGACTACCCTCTCACTATCCCAGTTAATTTATAAAAATGGCAAAATTCGGTCAAAATTAGGCTTTTTTGAAAATTTCAAAAATGCAGACCTATTAATAATAATGAATCCCAAAGTTTGGCCTTTTTACTTTTTACCTACTACTGATTCCCAGGGTACCTTGAATGTGGGTCAAAGGGTCAACACACAATAACTTTTAAAATACTTATCAAAAAATTTTGAAATTTAAAATGTACATAGAAAAACTAATTACTAACTATATAAAACATTAAAATTTAGACCTAAAAGATTTACTTTAGATGTTATAAGCTTTTTTATAAACACGATTTTTAAAATTGTCCGTAAAATGTTCAAAGTTGACCCTTTCTAAAATTTTCTTGTGCCTCCGCACTCGTCGCACTGGTGTCCTGGTGTTGCCGTTTTCCGTTTTCGTCCAGCTGCCCTGGGTCCAGACCTCGTGGCCACGTGGTTTTCGGTTTTTCCGGATTAACTTCCGTGCGCCTGCACGGAAAAATCCGGAAAAAGGGCCGACGTGTAGGGGCCAACGAGGCGCTCCTTCGGGCAGTGTAAAAAACCGGGGTCACCACTGAAAAACGTTCAGCGGATTTTTTCTAAGTTGTTGTAAGTATGATCGGTGTTATGTTTATATCGGTGTAATGTGGGACTTTTCAAGGGTGTTTTTGTAATGTTATGTAACTTATAAACGTTAGTCAAGAGTTTTTGTTTTGAATAATGGCGCTAATTGAAATACAACTAATAATTTTATGATTAACTTGTTAACTACCAAAAGTTGTCTGGAAGAGATCGCCCATAGTTCATTATCAACATCATATCAGTATTAGGACGTCCACTGTTAAACAAAGGGTTTCTCATAGATTTCCACCAATCTTATGCAGCAATTTTCTAAAATAGCACCAACAGCTTCCACAGCAATCTTTGTTAGCTCGATTTTTTTAATTTATTCGCCTCTGAGAGGAGCTGGCTTACGGTGGCACTGGACCGTTGTGAGTGGCAAAAATGCGGGGAAGCCTTTGCCCAACAATGGGACAATACGGGTGGTAACGCCATCTATTAGGGCCACAGACAAACATTAAACCTTATTCCATTTTATATATTATCTGTCCTTGAGTCCTTGAACCCCTTCGACCATCATCAACTTATATTCATTCACATTCCAGCAATTATTACGTCTATCTATCGCAATCTTGCATCAAAAACAAATCAAATTTAATCATAAAAACTCTGGTTTACCGGAAGAATTCAACGCTGTGTAAAATAAACTAACCAGAATAAATAAAAACCAAGTGTCTGTGGTGAAATATCAAGGAACCAGCCAGCCGCTGCGACTCGAAGAAGAAATCATGTGAGTTCGCATTTTTTTTTTTTTTTTTTTTTTTTTTCCCTGTCCGGGCGCAGAGGCCCGGCCCGCGAGCTATCCTACACTACCTCTAACTTGATCAGAGACCTTGGTGTTACTGTTTTGTCTGTCCTTCGGTTAGTTTCTTTAGGGTTGCGTTTATTTATTGACCAAAATTTTCTTATATCTAACATCTATTACAATTTTTCTTAACTTAAGTTACTTAATTGTAATATTTTATTACGTATGCTACTATATATTATTTGCATAATATACAACTAACATTACTATTATTCTATATATATTTATTTATTAATTTGCTATTTTTACAATTTATAAGTTACTTAATTAATACATACATACACTATTACTATTTATTACTACTATGCCTATGTTACTATTATATATTTAACAATATACACTTGAGAGCAATAAAATCGCACATCCGCACATTTTTACTTAAAAGTTAAATTTTTTTTTATTTGGAGCTTACAGCAAATTAAAATCAAATTAAATTAAAGTGCATAATCTAGGCATTCGCAGAACTGATAAAGGGTTGACATTTACCTTTAAAAACAACTCATTAGCAACAAAACAATAGACCCCCTTATGTCGCTCGATCCAGGTAAGGCCGGCGGCGGGATTTATCGCAGGTATAAAAGAGTGCATATTGAGGGAATGGTCATCATTTGCATACCAACGTACAGTGTGAAAGGTTTTCTATTGATATTGGCTTCAAACGGAACACGAAAATGGATACTACACCAGAAGTAGCCGCTCAAGTGGTTGCCCTTGTTGAATCGGGGCTTAAGCAAAGTCAAGTGGCTCGACAATTGAGTTTGAGCCGATTTACCGTTCGGCGTGTATACCAGAGGTATCAAGAGACTGGTGGCTACCAACGGCGACAAGGATCGGGCCGTCCCCGTGCTACAACAGAGCGTGATAACCGCTTTCTTATAACGACATCTTTAAGAAATCGTCGTTTGAACGCAGTTCAACTGGGCCAACGACTTCAAGAAGTTCGTGAAGTAGAAGTTAGCCGGTGGACAGTCAGAAGACGATTGAGAGAAGGTGGCCTGACTGCACACAGGCCAGCAAACGGGCCGAAATTGACCCCAGCCCACCGAGAAGCCCGCCTTCAGTTCGCTCGAGACCATTTGAATTGGACCGAAGAGCAGTGGAGTGCAGTCCTGTTCTCTGATGAGTGCAGGATGTGCTTGCATGGCAACGACGGACGGGGGAAGGTGTATAGAAGATCGGGAGAGCGATTTGCCCAATGCTGCATAACAGAACGTGTCGCCTATGGCGGTGGATGAATCATGTTTTGGGGAGGCATGTCTATGGAAGCAAAAACCGAGCTTGCCTTCATCACCGGACCGAATACTGGTCACCAATCAAGAGGATTGACTTCCATACGATACATTGAGGAAGTACTCGAGAGCCACGTCGTACCTTTTGCTGGGTTTATCGGCGAAAACTTTCTGTTTATGAAAGATAATGCAAGACCGCATACTGCTGGCATAGTGATCGAGTACCTTCAAGAGGTGGATGTGACCGTTATGGAGTGGCCAGCTCGAAGCCCAGACCTCAATCCCATCGAACATCTATGGGACGAGCTGAAAAGAAGAGTTCGAGGCCGAGATGCTCCTCCATCGACTCTACAGGAGCTGCAACAGGCGATCGCAGAGGAATGGGAGGCTATTCCTCAAGACTTTATCAAAAGTCTAGTAACATCAATGAAAACACGGATGGAGTCAGTGATTCAGGTTAGGGGAGGGAACACTCGGTATTAATAACAAACTTTAAATTAATTTTATCTTTTAATTTCATAACTTTGACACCAATACTTGAATAAAGAATTTTTTACTAAACATGCATTTTTGTTATTGATCCACAAAAGCATTTTTATGTAATGATTGAAAGACAAATCAGATACCACTGGATAGGTATTAAAATAGACTATGAATCTGCATTACAGAAACATAATATTTTTTGTTTTTTTTTTAGTTATGTCAAAAAATCATGAATGTGCGATTTTTTTGCTCTCAAGTTTATATTAACATAGTTTCTTAATCTATTTTATATTTGTTACAGATACTACAGATTATAGTCTTCTCCTGATGTGCGCTGCGTCATGGATGGTGCATCGGCCAGCGACGACTTGCCCTCTTCGGCGTTTCCAGCTTTCGGTCCAAAGTGGTATGGTAATTATTTTAAGATTTATGTTGCTAAATTTTTTAAAATACTGTAATTTTGTTCATTAATTTCCCTATGTTTTCCTATCTGTTGTTCCTTTAATTTTTGTTGTACTTAAATATTTTTTTACCCCTTTTAAACTAGGCCAGTTTCTTATGAAACTGGACCCAGTTTACCGTTTTGAATTTACTTTATTGCCCTATTTATTTTTATTAATCTATATTTTCACATTTTTCTTTTGAGTACCATACCCCTGTGGACCGAGGCCGCGAGATCTGCGTGGCGATTTGCGTTCGAGACAGACTTGGTGCCCTCAACAATACGCTGTCGTTGACCTCGCCAACGCGTCCCACTTCCGCCTCACCGGGCAGTCGTCGCTAAAGGCGTCGTGGTCCGCCTTTAACTTTTAAAATACTTATCAAAAAATTTTGAAATTTAAAATGTACATAGAAAAACTAATTACTAACTATATAAAACAATAAAATTTAGACCTAAAATATTTACTTTAGATGTTATAAGCTTTTATATAAACACGATTTTTAAAATTGTCCGTAAAATGTTCAAAGTTGACCCTTTCTAAAATTTTCTTGTGCCTCCGCACTCGTCGCACTGGTGTCCTGGTGTTGCCGTTTTCCGTTTTCGTCCAGCTGCCCTGGGTCCAGACCTCGTGGCCACGTGGTTTTCGGTTTTTCCGGATTAACTTCCGTGCGCCTGCACGGAAAAATCCGGAAAAAGGGCCGACGTGTAGGGGCCTACGAGGCGCTCCTTCGGGCAGTGTAAAAAACCGGGGTCACCACTGAAAAACGTTCAGCGGATTTTTTCTAAGTTGTTGTAAGTATGATCGGTGTTATGTTTATATCGGTGTAATGTGGGACTTTTCAAGGGTGTTTTTGTAATGTTATGTAACTTATAAACGTTAGTCAAGAGTTTTTGTTTTGAATAATGGCGCTAATTGAAATACAACTAATAATTTTATGATTAACTTGTTAACTACCAAAAGTTGTCTGGAAGAGATCGCCCATAGTTCATTATCAACATCATATCAGTATTAGGACGTCCACTGTTAAACAAAGGGTTTCTCATAGATTTCCACCAATCTTATGCAGCAGTTTTCTAAAATAGCACCAACAGCTTCCACAGCAATCTTTGTTAGCTCGATTTTTTTTAATTTATTCGCCTCTGAGAGGAGCTGGCTTACGGTGGCACTGGACCGTTGTGAGTGGCAAAAATGCGGGAAAGCCTTTGCCCAACAATGGGACAATACGGGTGGTAACGCCATCTATTAGGGCCACAGACAAACATTAAACCTTATTCCATTTTATATATTATCTGTCCTTGAGTCCTTGAACCCCTTCGACCATCATCAACTTATATTCATTCACATTCCAGCAATTATTACGTCTATCTATCGCAATCTTGCATCAAAAACAAATCATATTTAATCATAAAAACTCTGGTTTACCGGAAGAATTCAACGCTGTGTAAAATAAACTAACCAGAATAAATAAAAACCAAGTGTCTGTGGTGAAATATCAAGGAACCAGCCAGCCGCTGCGACTCGAAGAAGAAATCATGTGAGTTCGCATTTTTTTTTTTTTTTTTCCCTGTCCGGGCGCAGAGGCCCGGCCCGCGAGCTATCCTACACTACCTCTAACTTGATCAGAGACCTTGGTGTTACTGTTTTGTCTGTCCTTCGGTTAGTTTCTTTAGGGTTGCGTTTATTTATTGACCAAAATTTTCTTATATCTAACATCTATTACAATTTTTCTTAACTTAAGTTACTTAATTCTAATATTTTATTACGTATGCTACTATATATTATTTGCATAATATACAACTAACATTACTATTATTCTATATATATTTATTTATTAATTTGCTATTTTTACAATTTATAAGTTACTTAATTAATACATACATACACTATTACTATTTATTACTACTATGCCTATGTTACTATTATATATTTAACAATATATATTAACATAGTTTCTTAATCTATTTTATATTTGTTACAGATACTACAGATTATAGTCTTCTCCTGATGTGCGCTGCGTCATGGATGGTGCATCGGCCAGCGACGACTTGCCCTCTTCGGCGTTTCCAGCTTTCGGTCCAAAGTGGTATGGTAATTATTTTAAGATTTATGTTGCTAAATTTTTTAAAATACTGTAATTTTGTTCATTAATTTCCCTATGTTTTCCTATCTGTTGTTCCTTTAATTTTTGTTGTACTTAAATATTTTTTTACCCCTTTTAAACTAGGCCAGTTTCTTATGAAACTGGACCCAGTTTACCGTTTTGAATTTACTTTATTGCCCTATTTATTTTTATTAATCTATATTTTCACATTTTTCTTTTGAGTACCATACCCCTGTGGACCGAGGCCGCGAGATCTGCGTGGCGATTTGCGTTCGAGACAGACTTGGTGCCCTCAACAATACGCTGTCGTTGACCTCGCCAACGCGTCCCACTTCCGCCTCACCGGGCAGTCGTCGCTAAAGGCGTCGTGGTCCGCCTTTTCAAGCTTTGCCTTGTTGCAATTGATGCAGCTTGGGGGGGCGTTAGCCATCCAATCAGCACACTCTGTTCTCATGTGCGGCCCCCCACAGTGACTGCATACGTCGACTGCATCATGGCAGAACTTCTTCCCGTGCCCATCAACATCATATCAGTATTAGGACGTCCACTGTTAAACAAAGGGTTTCTCATAGATTTCCATCAATCTTATGCAGCAATTTTCTTAAATAGCACCAACAGCTTCCACAGCAATCTTTGTTAGCTCGATTTTTTTTAATTTATTCGCCTCTGAGAGGAGCTGGCTTACGGTGGCACTGGACCGTTGTGAGTGGCAAAAATGCGGGGAAGCCTTTGCCCAACAATGGGACAATACGGGTGGTAACGCCATCTAGTAGGGCCACAGACAAACATTAAACCTTATTCCATTTTATATATTATCTGTCCTTGAGTCCTTGAACCCCTTCGACCATCATCAACTTATATTCATTCACATTCCAGCAATTATTACGTCTATCTATCGCAATCTTGCATCAAAAACAAATCAAATTTAATCATAAAAACTCTGGTTTACCGGAAGAATTCAACGCTGTGTAAAATAAACTAACCAGAATAAATAAAAACCAAGTGTCTGTGGTGAAATATCAAGGAACCAGCCAGCCGCTGCGACTCGAAGAAGAAATCATGTGAGTTCGCATTTTTTTTTTTTTTTTTTATTTCCCTGTCCGGGCGCAGAGGCCCGGCTCGCGAGCTATCCTACACTACCTCTAACTTGATCAGAGACCTTGGTGTTACTGTTTTGTCTGTCTTTCGGTTAGTTTCTTTAGGGTTGCGTTTATTTATTGACCAAAATTTTCTTATATCTAACATCTATTACAATTTTTCTTAACTTAAGTTACTTAATTCTAATATTTTTTTACGTATGCTACTATATATTATTTGCATAATATACAACTAACATTACTATTATTCTATATATATTTATTTCTTAATTTGCTATTTTTACAATTTATAAGTTACTTAATTAATACATACATACACTATTACTATTTATTACTACTATGCCTATGTTACTATTATATATTTAACAATATATATTAACATAGTTTCTTAATCTATTTTATATTTGTTACAGATACTACAGATTATAGTCTTCTCCTGATGTGCGCTGCGTCATGGATGGTGCATCGGCCAGCGACGACTTGCCCTCTTCGGCGTTTCCAGCTTTCGGTCCAAAGTGGTATGGTAATTATTTTAAGATTTATGTTGCTAAATTTTTTAAAATACTGTAATTTTGTTCATTAATTTCCCTATGTTTTCCTATCTGTTGTTCCTTTAATTTTTGTTGTACTTAAATATTTTTTTACCCCTTTTAAACTAGGCCAGTTTCTTATGAAACTGGACCCAGTTTACCGTTTTGAATTTACTTTATTTCCCTATTTATTTTTATTAATCTATATTTTCACATTTTTGTTTTGAGTACCATACCCCTGTGGACCGAGGCCGCGAGATCTGCGTGGCGATTTGCGTTCGAGACAGACTTGGTGCCCTCAACAATACGCTGTCGTTGACCTCGCCAACGCGTCCCACTTCCGCCTCACCGGGCAGTCGTCGCTAAAGGCGTCGTGGTCCGCCTTTTCAAGCTTTGCCTTGTTGCAATTGACGCAGCTTGGGGGGGCGTTAGCCATCCAATCAGCACACTCTGTTCTCATGTGCGGCCCCCCACAGTGACTGCATACGTCGATTGCATCATGGCAGAACTTCTTCCCGTGCCCATAACCCAGGCAGCGCGAGCATTGGATCAGGGGAGACTGGTCCGCAACCCTAACTTTTTGGATGTCGATGTGGACGGCACCCGCGCCGGTGAGCCGCTGCCAGACGGCGGGCGAGACCCGAGCAACTACATGGACTGTAAGCGGGTTTCTCGCCCTCCGTCTGTACCGGACCTCGACGCGGAAGTCCCCCTCACCCACATCCCCAAGCAAATTTCCATTTTGGCCCCTAATTGCCTTCACAATATCCTCATCGGTATTTACTTTGGAGACTCCGTACAGCACCAAGAGGGGGTCCTTATTCTTGATGTCCTCTACTTTGAGAGAACATCCTTTTTCTGTTAACTTTTCCTTTACTTTTCTTAGTTCTGCCTTGTCTTTGCAACTTAGAATGACTTTCCGATCCTTGGCCTTTCTGATCCTGTCAATTCTTGTCCCCTCATCCTTGGCATTTATCGCTTTCCTTACTCTGTCATAAACCTCCTCTCCGGTGTCCTGGTCGTCTTTCGACGTGATTATGACAGAGTGCATCGCAGCTGGCTCTGCCGGTGGCCTCTTCGGCGAGCCAGCCACGACGTTCGCGTAGGTGGGGGCCACTTCCAAGGCCTTCTGGTGGTTTTCTAGGGTTTCCCTCAGTGACTCCATCTTGGCTGCATTTTCCCGTATTAATTTGGAGTGGTCATCCATCCTCCTTAATATTTCTTCGTTGCAGGGGGCAGGGTGAGGAGGAAGTGGAGGGTGTAAAGTGTCCTCCTCTTTCTTCCCATCCTGTCCCTTGCTCTGGATTCTTGTTACTTCTTTGGCCTCTGACTCCTTCACGAGCTGATAGAGCCGCTCCACAGCTGCAGTGATCCCCTCTTTATACTCTGTTTTAATGTTTCTAGAGCTACTGAGGCAGAGCTTAGCCCTATTTAGGCATGCCCTAGCCTCAGCGACTCTAGAGGGGTGAGTTGGTTTTGGGGGGGGGCGTCCGAGGCGTCCGTCAATGATGTTCGGGTTTTTGGCCTCGAGGGGCCCGCTATTGGCACCACCACCCTCTTCGGAGACGTCTTTGCGGCTCTTGCCTCTGTCTCCCCGATGCTCCTTCTGACCGCAAAGGTCCGGTCATGGTTTGAAGGGAGGCCCGTCTTCTCTACCTTCTCTTCGGCCTTTTTCGGGGGAGAGTTCTCAGTCGCCACCTTGCTGGGCGGAGTCCTGATACCGAACATTGTGTAGCTCGCTTAAATCTGGCTTTTTAGGGACGTCAATGTGTAAAAGTATGCGACGTGTAAAGGGCGTCGGATACGTACAATAAAATACAATTATATAACTCAAAAAGAACACAATAAAATTATAAAAGAGTAAAATAGAATTTAAATAAATTTAAATGTGTCCTATAAACTAAGTAAACTAAAGTAAAATATTTATTTACAATATTCCAAGATCTTTGGAAGTCAAATTTGCCGTCCAGCAATGCAATAAAATTTTTTTAAAACTAATTTTTAAGACCCGTTCAAGGCACCCTGAATGTAGGTCAGTAAGTCAGTAGGTTTGTAGGTCAGTCGGTCAGTAGGCCAATGGGGCACTGGGTCAGTGGGTCAGTATGTCAGTAGGTCACTGGGTCACTGGGTCAGTAGGTCAGTGGGTCAGTGGGCCACTGGGTCACTGGGTCAGTAGGTCACTGGGTCACTGGGTCAGTAGGTCAGTGGGTCACTGGGTCACTGGGTCACTGGGTCAGTAGGTCAGTGGGTCACTGGGTCACTGGGTCACTGGGTCAGTGGGTCAGTATGTCAGTAGGTCACTGCGTCACTGGGTCAGTAGGTCAGTGGGTCAGTGGGCCACTGGGTCACTGGGTCAGTAGGTCAGTGGGTCACTGGGTCACTGGGTCAGTGGGTCAGTGGGTCAGTATGTCAGTAGGTCACTGGGTCAGTGGGCCACTGGGTCACTGGGTCAGTAGGTCAGTGGGTCACTGGGTCACTGGGTCACTGGGTCAGTAGTTCAGTGGGTCACTGGGTCACTGGGTCACTGGGTCACTGGGTCAGTGGGTCAGTATGTCAGTAGGTCACTGGGTCACTGGGTCAGTAGGTCAGTGGGTCACTGGGTCACTGGGTCAGTGGGTCAGTTAGTCAGTGGGTCAGTAGGTCAGGTTAGTGGGTCAACACAGAAGATCTCGAGAACTACTGGACACAGAACTATGAAATTCAAAAGGGAGGTTAAGTATTACTATACCCGATATACTGACCTGTAAATATCACGACTACCCTCTCACTATCCCAGTAGATTTCCACCAATCTTATGCAGCAATTTTCTAAAATAGCACCAACAGCTTCCACAGCAATCTTTGTTAGCTCGATTTTTTTTAATTTATTCGCCTCTGAGAGGAGCTGGCTTTCGGTGGCACTGGACCGTTGTGAGTGGCAAAAATGCGGGGAAGCCTTTGCCCAACAATGGGACAATACGGGTGGTAACGCCATCTATTAGGGCCACAGACAAACATTAAACCTTATTCCATTTTATATATTATCTGTCCTTGAGTCCTTGAACCCCTTCGACCATCATCAACTTATATTCATTCACATTCCAGCAATTATTACGTCTATCTATCGCAATCTTGCATCAAAAACAAATCAAATTTAATCATAAAAACTCTGGTTTACCGGAAGAATTCAACGCTGTGTAAAATAAACTAACCAGAATAAATAAAAACCAAGTGTCTGTGGTGAAATATCAAGGAACCAGCCAGCCGCTGCGACTCGAAGAAGAAACCATGTGAGTTCGCATTTTTTTTTTTTTTTTTTTTCCCTGTCCGGGCGCAGAGGCCCGGCCCGCGAGCTATCCTACACTACCTCTAACTTGATCAGAGACCTTGGTGTTACTGTTTTGTCTGTCCTTCGGTTAGTTTCTTTAGGGTTGCGTTTATTTATTGACCAAAATTTTCTTATATCTAACATCTATTACAATTTTTCTTAACTTAAGTTACTTAATTCTAATATTTTATTACGTATGCTACTATATATTATTTGCATAATATATGTACAACTAACATTACTATTATTCTATATATATTTATTTCTTAATTTGCTATTTTTACAATTTATATGTTACTTAATTAATACATACATACACTATTACTATTTATTACTACTATGCCTATGTTACTATTATATATTTAACAATATATATTAACATAGTTTCTTAATCTATTTAATACTTGTTACAGATACTACAGATTATAGTTTTCTCCTGATGTGCGCTGCGTCATGGATGGTGCATCGGCCAGCGACGACTTGCCCTCTTCGGCGTTTCCAGCTTTCGGTCCAAAGTGGTATGGTAATTATTTTAAGATTTATGTGGCTAAATTTTTTAAAATACTGTAATTTTGTTCATTAATTTCCCTATGTTTTCCTATCTGTTGTTCCTTTAATTTTTGTTGTACTTAAATATTTTTTTACCCCTTTTAAACTAGGCCAGTTTCTTATGAAACTGGACCCAGTTTACCGTTTTGAATTTACTTTATTTCCCTATTTATTTTTATTAATCTATATTTTCACATTTTTGTTTTGAGTACCATACCCCTGTGGACCGAGGCCGCGAGATCTGCGTGGCGATTTGCGTTCGAGACAGACTTGGTGCCCTCAACAATACGCTGTCGTTGACCTCGCCAACGCGTCCCACTTCCGCCTCACCGGGAAGTCGTCGCTAAAGGCGTCGTGGTCCGCCTTTTCAAGCTTTGCCTTGTTGCAATTGACGCAGCTTGGGGGGGGCGTTAGCCATCCAATCAGCACACTCTGTTCTCATGTGCGGCCCCCCACAGTGACTGCATACGTCGATTGCATCATGGTAGAACTTCTTCCCGTGCCCATAACCCAGGCAGCGCGAGCATTGGATCAGGGGAGACTGGTCCGCAACCCTAACTTTTTGGATGTCGATGTGGACGGCACCCGCGCCGGTGAGCCGCTGCCAGACGGCGGGCGAGACCCGAGCAACTACATGGACTGTAAGCGGGTTTCTCGCCCTCCGTCTGTACCGGACCTCGACGCGGAAGTCCCCCTCACCCACATCCCCAAGCAAATTTCCATTTTGGCCCCTAATTGCCTTCACAATATCCTCATCGGTATTTACTTTGGAGACTCCGTACAGCACCAAGAGGGGGTCCTTATTCTTGATGTCCTCTACTTTGAGAGAACATCCTTTTTCTGTTAACTTTTCCTTTACTTTTCTTAGTTCTGCCTTGTCTTTGCAACTTAGAATGACTTTCCGATCCTTGGCCTTTCTGATCCTGTCAATTCTTGTCCCCTCATCCTTGGCATTTATCGCTTTCCTTACTCTGTCATAAACCTCCTCTCCGGTGTCCTGGTCGTCTTTCGACGTGATTATGACAGAGTGCATCGCAGCTGGCTCTGCCGGTGGCCTCTTCGGCGAGCCAGCCACGACGTTCGCATAGGTGGGGGCCACTTCCAAGGCCTTCTGGTGGTTTTCTAGGGTTTCCCTCAGTGACTCCATCTTGGCTGCATTTTCCCGTATTAATTTGGAGTGGTCATCCATCCTCCTTAATATTTCTTCGTTGCAGGGGGCAGGGTGAGGAGGAAGTGGAGGGTGTAAAGTGTCCTCCTCTTTCTTCCCATCCTGTCCCTTGCTCTGGATTCTTGTTACTTCTTTGGCCTCTGACTCCTTCACGAGCTGATAGAGCCGCTCCACAGCTGCAGTGATCCCCTCTTTATACTCTGTTTTAATGTTTCTAGAGCTACTGAGGCAGAGCTTAGCCCTATTCAGGCATGCCCTAGCCTCAGCGACTCTAGAGGGGTGAGTTGGTTTTGGGGGGGGGGGGGCGTCCGAGGCGTCCGTCAATGATGTTCGGGTTTTTGGCCTCGAGGGGCCCGCTATTGGCACCACCACCCTCTTCGGAGACGTCTTTGCGGCTCTTGCCTCTGTCTCCCCGATGCTCCTTCTGACCGCAAAGGTCCGGTCATGGTTTGAAGGGAGGCCCGTCTTCTCTACCTTCTCTTCGGCCTTTTTCGGGGGAGAGTTCTCAGTCGCCACCTTGCTGGGCGGAGTCCTGATACCGAACATTGTGTAGCTCGCTTAAATCTGGCTTTTTAGGGACGTCAATGTGTAAAAGTATGCGACGTGTAAAGGGCGTCGGATACGTACAATAAAATACAATTATATAACTCAAAAAGAACACAATAAAATTATAAAAGAGTAAAATAGAATTTAAATAAATTTAAATGTGTCCTATAAACTAAGTAAACTAAAGTAAAATATTTATTTACAATATTCCAAGATCTTTGGAAGTCAAATTTGCCGTCCAGCAATGCAATAAATTTTTTTTAAAACTAATTTTTAAGACCCGTTCAAGGCACCCTGAATGTAGGTCAGTCGGTCAGTAGGCCAATGGGGCACTGGGTCAGTGGGTCAGTATGTCAGTAGGTCACTGGGTCACTGGGTCAGTAGGTCAGTGGGTCACTGGCTCACTGGGTCAGTAGGTCACTGGGTCACTGGGTCAGTAGGTCAGTGGGTCACTGGGTCACTGGGTCAGTGGGTCAGTTGGTCAGTGGGTCAATAGGTCAGGTTAGTGGGTCAACACAGAATATCTCGAGAACTACTGGACACAGAACTATGAAATTCAAAAGGGAGGTTAAGTATTACTATACCCGATATACTGACCTGTAAATATCACGACTACCCTCTCACTATCCCAGTTAATTTATAAAAATGGCAAAATTCGGTCAAAATTAGGCTTTTTGAAAATTTCAAAAATGCAGACCTATTAATAATAATGAATCCCAAAGTTTGGCCTTTTTACTTTTTACCTACTACTGATTCCCAGGGTACCTTGAATGTGGGTCAAAGGGTCAACACACAATAACTTTTAAAATACTTATCAAAAAATTTTGAAATTTAAAATGTACATAGAAAAACTAATTACTAACTATATAAAACAATAAAATTTAGACCTAAAATATTTACTTTAGATGTTATAAGCTTTTATATAAACACGATTTTTAAAATTGTCCGTAAAATGTTCAAAGTTGACCCTTTCTAAAATTTTCTTGTGCCTCCGCACTCGTCGCACTGGTGTCCTGGTGTTGCCGTTTTCCGTTTTCGTCCAGCTGCCCTGGGTCCAGACCTCGTGGCCACGTGGTTTTCGGTTTTTCCGGATTAACTTCCGTGCGCCTGCACGGAAAAATCCGGAAAAAGGGCCGACGTGTAGGGGCCTACGAGGCGCTCCTTCGGGCAGTGTAAAAAACCGGGGTCACCACTGAAAAACGTTCAGCGGATTTTTTCTAAGTTGTTGTAAGTATGATCGGTGTTATGTTTATATCGGTGTAATGTGGGACTTTTCAAGGGTGTTTTTGTAATGTTATGTAACTTATAAACGTTAGTCAAGAGTTTTTGTTTTGAATAATGGCGCTAATTGAAATACAACTAATAATTTTATGATTAACTTGTTAACTACCAAAAGTTGTCTGGAAGAGATCGCCCATAGTTCATTATCAACATCATATCAGTATTAGGACGTCCACTGTTAAACAAAGGGTTTCTCATAGATTTCCACCAATCTTATGCAGCAGTTTTCTAAAATAGCACCAACAGCTTCCACAGCAATCTTTGTTAGCTCGATTTTTTTTAATTTATTCGCCTCTGAGAGGAGCTGGCTTACGGTGGCACTGGACCGTTGTGAGTGGCAAAAATGCGGGAAAGCCTTTGCCCAACAATGGGACAATACGGGTGGTAACGCCATCTATTAGGGCCACAGACAAACATTAAACCTTATTCCATTTTATATATTATCTGTCCTTGAGTCCTTGAACCCCTTCGACCATCATCAACTTATATTCATTCACATTCCAGCAATTATTACGTCTATCTATCGCAATCTTGCATCAAAAACAAATCAAATTTAATCATAAAAACTCTGGTTTACCGGAAGAATTCAACGCTGTGTAAAATAAACTAACCAGAATAAATAAAAACCAAGTGTCTGTGGTGAAATATCAAGGAACCAGCCAGCCGCTGCGACTCGAAGAAGAAATCATGTGAGTTCGCATTTTTTTTTTTTTTTTTTTTTCCCTGTCCGGGCGCAGAGGCCCGGCCCGCGAGCTATCCTACACTACCTCTAACTTGATCAGAGACCTTGGTGTTACTGTATCGGCCAGCGACGACTTGCCCTCTTCGGCGTTTCCAGCTTTCGGTCCAAAGTGGTATGGTAATTATTTTAAGATTTATGTTGCTAAATTTTTTAAAATACTGTAATTTTGTTCATTAATTTCCCTATGTTTTCCTATCTATTGTTCCTTTAATTTTTGTTGTACTTAAATATTTTTTTACCCCTTTTAAACTAGGCCAGTTTCTTATGAAACTGGACCCAGTTTACCGTTTTGAATTTACTTTATTTCCCTATTTATTTTTATTAATCTATATTTTCACATTTTTCTTTTGAGTACCATACCCCTGTGGACCGAGGCCGCGAGATCTGCGTGGCGATTTGCGTTCGAGACAGACTTGGTGCCCTCAATAATACGCTGTCGTTGACCTCGCCAACGCGTCCCACTTCCGCCTCACCGGGCAGTCGTCGCTAAAGGCGTCGTGGTCCGCCTTTTCAAGCTTTGCCTTGTTGCAATTGACGCAGCTTGGGGGGGCGTTAGCCATCTAATCAGCACACTCTGTTCTCATGTGCGGCCCCCCACAGTGACTGCATACGTCGATTGCATCATGGCAGAACTTCTTCCCGTGCCCATAACCCAGGCAGCGCGAGCATTGGATCAGGGGAGACTGGTCCGCAACCCTAACTTTTTGGATGTCGATGTGGACGGCACCCGCGCCGGTGAGCCGCTGCCAGACGGCGGGCGAGACCCGAGCAACTACATGGACTGAAAGCGGGTTTCTCGCCCTCCGTCTGTACCGGACCTCGACGCGGAAGTCCCCCTCACCCACATCCCCAAGCAAATTTCCATTTTGGCCCCTAATTGCCTTCACAATATCCTCATCGGTATTTACTTTGGAGACTCCGTACAGCACCAAGAGGGGGTCCTTATTCTTGATGTCCTCTACTTTGAGAGAACATCCTTTTTCTGTTAACTTTTCCTTTACTTTTCTTAGTTCTGCCTTGTCTTTGCAACTTAGAATGACTTTCCGATCCTTGGCCTTTCTGATCCTGTCAATTCTTGTCCCCTCATCCTTGGCATCTATCGCTTTCCTTACTCTGTCATAAACCTCCTCTCCGGTGTCCTGGTCGTCTTTCGACGTGATTATGACAGAGTGCATCGCAGCTGGCTCTGCCGGTGGCCTCTTCGGCGAGCCAGCCACGACGTTCGCGTAGGTGGGGGCCACTTCCAAGGCCTTCTGGTGGTTTTCTAGGGTTTCCCTCAGTGACTCCATCTTGGCTGCATTTTCCCGTATTAATTTGGAGTGGTCATCCATCCTCCTTAATATTTCTTCGTTGCAGGGGGCAGGGTGAGGAGGAAGTGGAGGGTGTAAAGTGTCCTCCTCTTTCTTCCCATCCTGTCCCTTGCTCTGGATTCTTGTTACTTCTTTGGCCTCTGACTCCTTCACGAGCTGATAGAGCCGCTCCACAGCTGCAGTGATCCCCTCTTTATACTCTGTTTTAATGTTTCTAGAGCTACTGAGGCAGCGCTTAGCCCTATTCAGGCATGCCCTAGCCTCAGCGACTCTAGAGGGGTGAGTTGGTTTTGGGGGGGGGGGCGTCCGAGGCGTCCGTCAATGATGTTCGGGTTTTTGGCCTCGAGGGGCCCGCTATTGGCACCACCACCCTCTTCGGAGACGTCTTTGCGGCTCTTGCCTCTGTCTCCCCGATGCTCCTTCTGACCGCAAAGGTCCGGTCATGGTTTGAAGGGAGGCCCGTCTTCTCTACCTTCTCTTCGGCCTTTTTCGGGTGAGAGTTCTCAGTCGCCACCTTGCTGGGCGGAGTCCTGATACCGAACATTGTGTAGCTCGCTTAAATCTGGCTTTTTAGGGACGTCAATGTGTAAAAGTATGCGACGTGTAAAGGGCGTCGGATACGTACAATAAAATACAATTATATAACTCAAAAAGAACACAATAAAATTATAAAAGAGTAAAATAGAATTTAAATAAATTTAAATGTGTCCTATAAACTAAGTAAACTAAAGTAAAATATTTATTTACAATATTCCAAGATCTTTGGAAGTCAAATTTGCCGTCCAGCAATGCAATAAAATGTTTTTAAAACTAATTTTTAAGACCCGTTCAAGGCACCCTGAATGTAGGTCAGTAAGTCAGTAGGTTTGTAGGTCAGTCGGTCAGTAGGCCAATGGGGCACTGGGTCAGTGGGTCAGTATGTCAGTAGGTCACTGGGTCACTGGGTCAGTAGATCAGTGGGTCAGTGGGCCACTGGGTCACTGGGTCAGTAGGTCAGTGGGTCACTGGGTCACTGGGTCACTGGGTCACTGGGTCAGTGGGTCAGTATGTCAGTAGGTCACTGGGTCACTGGGTCACTGGGTCACTGGGTCAGTGGGTCAGTATGTCAGTAGGTCACTGGGTCACTGGGTCAGTGGGCCACTGGGTCACTGGGTCAGTAGGTCAGTGGGTCACTGGGTCAGTAGGTCAGTGGGTCACTGGGTCACTGGGTCACTGGGTCAGTAGGCCAATGGGGCACTGGGTCAGTGGGTCAGTATGTCAGTAGGTCACTGGGTCACTGGGTCAGTAGATCAGTGGGTCACTGGGTCACTGGGTCACTGGGTCACTGGGTCAGTGGGTCAGTATGTCAGTAGGTCACTGGGTCACTGGGTCAGTGGGCCACTGGGTCACTGGGTCAGTAGGTCAGTGGGTCACTGGGTCACTGGGTCACTGGGTCAGTAGGTCAGTGGGTCACTGGGTCACTGGGTCACTGGGTCACTGGGTCACTGGGTCACTGGGTCAGTGGGTCAGTATGTCAGTAGGTCACTGGGTCACTGGGTCAGTAGGTCAGTGGGTCACTGGGTCACTGGGTCAGTGGGTCAGTTGGTCAGTGGGTCAGTAGGTCAGGTTAGTGGGTCAACACAGAAGATCTCGAGAACTACTGGACACAGAACTATGAAATTCAAAAGGGAGGTTAACTATTACTATACCCGATATACTGACCTGTAAATATCACGACTACCCTCTCACTATCCCAGTTATATCTCAATAGTACAGATTGTCACTATGCACAATGGTTGTGAAATCGGCACAAGTTTTGTAAACATGTGACTAAAGTACTGCATACTACATGTTAGTTATGTCCGACATTAAATGAAAACACGGGTAGGGCTAATATTATTATTGTAAAAGAGGTTTTTTTTCAAATTCATTACCATAGAAAATTTTACATTTACATACAACCTTAATATCAATGAAACAGCCTGTATAAAATAAGTAAACCAATCATATTCATTCATCACATCATGTAAGTAGGTAACTAGGTACCTGTTAAACTGACTAAGCAGCATTGTCACAAAGGCGCCGCCGATTTACGTTAAAAATTGTTTGTTGGAAATGTATCGATTACTTGATAAATATTCAAGGTACCGGTATTAAACTCACCTCTACAATCAGTAAATACGATTTCGGATATGTGTTTTAAATTAATGTCGTACATAACAATATAGGTTGTATATACGCAGGCCGGCACTCTTTGGGTACTTAACTTTTAAGTTAGTGGCGCTGCGTCTATCTTTTATATTCGCCAACCACTAAAGTTTTACAAAATAACAAACTGTTTCACTAGTTTTTGCACACTTAACAGAAGACGTTTCAAAACAGTTAAATAAAATTCAAGGGCATATTCATTCCCATTCATGGCCTCATCCTTGAACTATAATATTAATCTAAAAATATGAGTGTCCAATTTATTAATAGCGTTCATATGGCAACAGCGACTACACAATGCACTAGCCCAAGTATGCAAATAGAATCTGTCACCATGTCACTCCTCTGTGTCCAGACTGACTCATCTACGAGAAACGGTACTTTTAAAATATCAGGTAAACAAGTAACTTCGGAAAATAGAGAATGTAAAAATGTGCGGATGCCTTTGCAAATAGCATATCCCATCATCAGACCTTGATCAAATTTATATGGGTCCACTCCTGAGGTACTCCCATTCTATAAAAAAACTGGACAAGTGCGAGTCTGGCTCGCGCAGAGGGTTCTGTAAAAATATTTTATTTATGTATAGCCAGGGGTGGGCAGTATTTGAATTACTTGTAATTAATATACTTAATTGAAATACAAATAATTATTTTGTATTTGTAATTCAATTACTTCGTAAAATGGTAATTTGTAATTGATATTTCAAATACCAGGCGCTGAAGTATTTTGTAGTTAGTATTTCAAATACCTATGGTTCAAAATACATCTGAACTTAAATACATTTAGCGATCTTATTAATGGTTCGTTCTACAGGAAATAGCGCTCGATAGTTTTCGTAACTATTCGTAACCAAAATGGCAACCGCTAAATATATCAATCTTTAAAGTTGGCAACACTGCACATGTACTCTATGTCAAAGTACCTATCTAGCGCCTGACTGTATTTTGTAATTTGTATTTTAATTAACGCAAAGCGTGTATTTTGCCCAGCTCTGGATATAACTACAAATTAACAATTTTCGGAATTTTTCCTTTATTTGTACTGTGAGATCTTGCTTTTTTACAAATTTTATGATTTTAGGTCAACGGAAAGTATCCTATAGGTTTTGATTTATTTGCGAGTGAAAATTGCGGCAAAAATGGCCGTATTGTTTGATTGCTCTGACTTAGAAGCTTGATTTTTTTACATCTCCAAGGGACCGTAGACCTAAGTATTTGATATTAATTCCAACTTAATTATATTCTTTCACGCGTTCCTGAGATAAAGGGTCTTGACAGACGGACAGGCGGATAGACAGACCATGAAATGTGAAATTTATAGAAGGATAAACAGTAAGTGGTCAATTGAGAGTCATAAGCCTCGCGAATACATTTATAAAAACTGTGTTTTAGAAAAAAATATATGAGAATTGTCGCTTTTTTAAATAAAAATGTTGATAAGAAGCATTTCTAAGATATATAAACAAACACAAACAAACTCTTTCAAGTCAGTCAGTAGTGCATTCAAACATGTGTAATTACAAAAAAAAACAGTTGTCAGACTACAATGTAAAAAACGACCGCCATCGAGACAAGACGTGTTTATTACTTATAGACCGAGTAGGTACTGCAGGAACTTTATCTCATTGTGTACAGTATAGGAAGTAAAATAATATAAATAAATATTATTAGTGAGGAGACATTTTAAAACGATGTCTTGGTACATACCGGATTCTTTGAACGCTATTAGTTCAAAGTTTTAAAGGGTTGGCACGCGCCTGTAATAATACCTTTGGTGTTACAAACGTCCATAGGCTACGGTAACCGCTTACCATCAAGCGGGGTTTATGCTTGTTTGCCAACTTAGTGGTACAAAAAAAAGAAGCCAGATTACGCAATTGCTGCTTAAAGTTTAGTCTTTGGTGCTAAATACAATAAATAATACCCTAAATTTTCAACCACGTTTTCACAAGTAAAACACTAATTAGCTTTCACTTCGTAAGACATTTCATAAGACTACTATCATCTTGATTTATAATAAACCATTTCCCTTCGTTATATATGGCGTACAAAAATAGCTAAATCTAAACCGATGAACATACAGTCAGATATTGTCCTAATAATGATCACTTTTAACACAAATGATTGACATTACCTCTAGGGGTACCCGTATAAGACTATTTTTAGGGTTAAGATCGCCTTTGTACATGTCCTATAACTTTGTTTACAATAAATAATAGATAAAAATACGTTCACTAATTTAGTGTACCAATGTACCCGATGATACTATTTTGGAGTGCTTACTGGGGCTCTAGAATTTGTAAAACGCACTTTACACTTTCTGATCAACTTGCCGATATCAAAGCACAGGTGAAGGAATAATAAACCTAATCTATTCTAAATGGACGGACGGACATTTCCTATCTCAACTGTCAAATGATATTATCGCATATTTTAATGCGTTGTAAATGGTTAATTAGGTTTTTGGTTGTTAATATATTGATATAGTGAGTCAATAAGACGATAAAACGAACTTAATCACGCGCATTTTGTTTGATGGGCATTATACTCCACTTATACAACTTTAACATATCGGGTGTGACACATCCATAGAACGTGAATGTTTTTATATGACACGCCACTTGATATATTTGTTAAGGTTCCGTACCTCAAAAGGTAAAAAGGGAACCCTTATAAGATCACCCTTTTGTTTATCTGTCCGTGTGTCACCACCGATTTTCTCAGGAACGGGTGGACCTAGCAAGTTGTAATTTATACCAGATACTGAGGTCTATTATAGTCCCTATTAGGTGTATAAAAATCAAGGCTCTGAGTCAACACGATAAAAAGATATGGGTAAATTTAGATTTTCGCGAAAACTTGTAAGTACCAATATTTACCTTAATTTTCTACTTTTTTATTTTTCGGAATTTTCCCTTTACTTGTGCTGTAAGACCTTGCTTTTAACCAAAATGGACAATTCTAGGTCAACCGGAAGTACCCTATAGGTTTTGGGTCGTAAACCTATATGGTAGTTTCCGTTGACCTAGAATCACGAAATTTAGCAAAAAGCAAGGTAAAGCACAAGTAAAGGAAAAATTCAAAAAAATAAGCAATATGAAAATTAAAGGGTCGCCATACATACATAGTTGACGCCAATTAAGATAGTCCTTTGAGTTGTATGGGCGCTCATACAATTTATTATAGATAATGGTACGGAACCCTTCGTGCGCGAGTCCGACTCACACTTAGCCGGTTTTTACTTTAATTATTGTTACCCTCTGTTGAAACGCGATATCTAAACAACCCCTACATCGATTCAATTCAGCAAAATTTCATAGTACAAGCTATCGACTTACTGAATTTCATGCAGACCGAAACAACAGTTCGATAGTTGTGTTTGTACAAACGTACAAAGCAAAATCACTTAAGTTGCCACCGAGATCTTTGCTCGCTCGGTAAAAAAACAATAGATTTTAAATTACTCATGGCTCCCAGAATGGCCCCGGGTTTTTAAAGGCTAATAAAAGTATACTTTGTGTTTGGTCGGAATTTTCGATTTAAGAGTATAAAGTGTGAAATTTTCAGTTTAAATGCAAATTACCTACCTACTTTGTTTATAATAATAACGAGAATTCATTCGGACAACGTATTTAATGCTTCCTTTTCATAAAAATGTGTTTATTTTACAAGCTTTTTATTATCATGCAATATATTGTTACGAGCTGAGGGTTCGGGATAAAATAATGGGAATCGGTTTAGCCAAAATAACACTTTTATTCAACACTAGAACGATGAATACACGAACTTGGTCACACGTATCACATCACACTAATTCACATCACTGTTGCACCATTTAAAGTCACCGAAATGATCGCACGTATAGCTTAATCCAGACTGACTCGGGAGCAACTACTGTTCACGCGAGACCCTTCCCACGTCAGTCCTCCAGGGCCTCGCTGAGACTCACTCACTCACGAACTGGCTGAGACTCGAGACTGACTGTCCGGCCATCTCTCTGGCCTATTTATATCGCACACATTTCGATTGTTCGAGAACGATGTCGATCCTTGCAGGAAAGGGCCGACCCTTTCCTGAGGGACCGATCCCTCGACACAATGGCCACTCCCCATTTTGCGAAACCACAAACAATAGCAACAATAACACAGCAAGACAAAAGCGTTCGAGAAGGTTCGATTATTACTCATTGTTTAACAGCCTCGGCGTAACACTGCCCCCTCCTAAAACATGCTCGTCCCGAGCATTCTTAGCCCCATATCGCGGCAGCCGATCAACACGAACAATTTTAGGCTCACCTCGCGCTGAAGATGTAGCAACTAGAGGAGCCACATTGCCGTCTCCAGTACTTCAGGACACCCAGAGTCCCTTTCTCATCAGCGATCCCAATTCCAGCCTCCAAAACACGGCTCTCATGATTTCTATCTGTTCTTTCACTTCATGGAATTCCTTTCCAGATGAACCGAACGATTCCCTCATCAGTCGAGCACGCTCTTATGGCCAACGTCGCTGAGCTTCCTGTTGACGACGCTGATCTTCTTTATCCTGACGTCGCTGTTCCTCTTGCAACCGAGTCTGCTCCACCTGTTCACGTCGCTGTTCCTTCTGCAACTGAGCCTGCTCTTCCTGCTGACGACGCTTCTCTTCTTAATGCTGACGGCGTTGTTCCTCCTGCAACCGAGCCTGCTCTTCCTGTTGACGGCGCTTCTCTTCTTTATGCTGACGGCGTTCTTCCTCCTGCAACCGAGCCTGCTCTTCTTGCTGACGACGCTGCTCTTCCTTATCCTGACGTCGCTGTTCTGCCTGCAACCGAGCCTGCTCTTCTTGCTGACGACGCTGCTCTTCCTTATCCTGACGTCGCTGTTCTTCCTGCCAACGTTGCTGCTCTTCTTGTTGACGACAAAGCATGGCCATAATAGCAGCAAGATCGCCTGTCACAGGAGCTTGGCCCACGGATGATGATGATGAAGCTCCAAATGGTTCAGTGGCGGCTGATTCCATCTCCATCGGCTGACGACTCTGCATAGCTTCTTGAACCGGAGAATCTCCAAAACCGCCTTTCATCCAATTCCTGTTGTCGTTGACCTCTCGTCCTTACACCGTCCACGTTATCCTTTGGTAGAACCGGCATTATTTTATCCCACTTCTGACACCAAATTGTTACGAGCTGAGGGTTCGGGATAAAATAATGGGAATCGGTTTAGCCAAAATAACACTTTTATTCAACACTAGAACGATGAATACACGAATTTGGTCACACGTATCACATCACACTAATTGACATCACTGTTGCACCATTTAAAGTCACCGAAATGATCTCACGTATAGCTTAATCCAGACTGACTCGGGAGCAACTACTGTTCACGCGAGACCCTTCCCACGTCAGTCATCCAGGGCCTCGCTGAGACTCACTCACTCACAAACTGGCTGAGACTCGAGACTGACTGTCCGGCCATCTCTCCGGCCTATTTATATCGCACACATTTCGATTGTTCGAGAACGATGTCGATCCTTCCAGGAAAGGGCCGACCCTTTCCTGAGGGACCGATCCCTCGACACAATGGCCACTCCCCATTTTGCGAAACCACAAACAATAGCAACAATAACACAGCAAGACAAAAGCGTTCGAGAAGGTTCGATTATTACTCATTGTTTAACAGCCTCGGCGTAACAATATATTATGTATGTTTGTCCGGGTGGAATCTTGCAACTGAATTTTAAACCCGTTCCCCTCAACCGATTGAGCTGAAATTTGGAATACTTAAGTAACTTCGGTGGCAATGCAATAATATGGTACTATGGATGTGGTCTCCTAATGGAGACGGATGCTAGACAACGGAACTTCTGAATGGATTATAGTAGGCTACTAGTGTTTGGACTCATTTGAATCTGCTTGCGGTTCCGATTATGAATCTTAAAAAGCTTGTTTTGAAAAAGTAATTTTTCAACAAAAAACTTATTATCTATTATTTTCAAACTTTATTGGTATTTTTAGTTGTTTTCCTTCCATAACTTCGAATACGCTAGTGATCCTGATCTCGGAGTTTTAAGGCCACGAATACCTGCGATACATAATAGGTATTTACCTATGAAATTGCCGTTCTTCAGTACTGGTAATTTCAAATAGAAAAAACGTTTGGAATGGCTTTGTATTCTAAATTCTAATTAATTTTGTTTTAAAAACATGACATTCTTTTTACAAACTCAGTCTTTTGTTTATTGATTAGCGTTGTATTTTCATTACATTTGTACATTTTTCGTCATAATGGATACTTTAAAAATTCGTGTAATTATGGAATATGAGTTCCGTCGTGGCACCAACGCGACAAAAACGTGTACGGAGAGAACTGTACAAACGAACGCACAACCCGTTATTGGTTTCCCCGGTTCCGTTCTGGAAATTTTGACTTGAAAAATGAAGCTCGTGATCGTGGTGGATGAATTAAAGGCGATTGTGGAAGCTGACGAAACTCAATCTACAGCTGAGCTAGCAGCAGCTTTTGATGTTAGCATCAAAACAATTTTGATCCATTTGTGACAAATAGGCAAGGTAAAAAAACTTGATACATAGGTGCCCCACGAACTTAACGATCGCCAGCGCAACGTACGCGTCGAGACCTGCCTCGCGCTGCTCAATAGGCAAAGAAATGAAGGAATTTTGAACCGAATTGTTACGTGCCATGAAAAATAGATTCTGTTCGACAATCGAAAGCGCTCAGCAAGTTGGTTAGATCCTGGTTCAGCACCAAAGCAATGCCCTAAACCAAAAATGACCCCTAAAAAGGTGATGGTCACTGTTTGGTGGTCTAGTGCGGGTGTGATTCACCATAGCTTTTTACAAAACGGTATGAGCATTACTGCATATATGTACTGTGAAGAACTGGAGACAATGATGGAGAAGCTTGCACATCGGCAACCAGCTTTGGTCAATCGGTCGTCCCCACTGCTCCTTCATGACAACGCGCGACCCCATACTGCACAACAGACAGTCTCCAAGCTGCAAGAGCTGGGGTTGGAAGCTCTCTCTCATCCGCCATACTCACCAGACCTTGCACCTACCGACTATTACTTTTTCCAAAATTTAGACAACTTTTTAGTGGGTAAAAAATTCAATTCCCGAGAGGCAGTACAAAATACCTTTTAAGAGTTTGTTGCCTCCCGTCCAGCTGATTTTTACAAGAAGGGCATCAATAAACTGCCAATTCGTTGGCAAAGATGCGTCGATTGCATGGGTGATTACTTTGAGTAACAGAAATAAATAAGTTTAAAAAAATAAGTACTTTCACTTGTTCCATACAAAACGGCAATTTCATAGGTAAAGACCTAATATTTAGTTTTCGGCTTCATTGATAACGTAATACCTACTCCATTTAGTTCACATATACAACGATACATATGACATTCCAATTAATCCAGTATGTATTACCACTATTATCCTAATACATTCCACTACAATTGGATTTCTGAGCATCGCCTTTTAATAAACTAACCTAATTGGTAGGTATTTCATTGTACAAAGGAAACCAGTGTCATGGTCGTGTTATCAGATAGCGAGCGACATGCTCCGTGTAGTGTGAAACCATTAAAGCGAGCTTTTATGCAAGTGAAGCTCAATTTGTCGAATTTTTATCCAATTTCCGCTGTATATTTACTAGTACACAGTCAGGGGCATAAGTAGATTAACAAAAGCTTATGAAGTCAGCTTTGTTAGCCAAATGGGATGTACCCGACTTCCGATTCAGAGTTTGTGTGTTTGAATCTCGAACGTTAAAATAGTTTTTACTACTCTAAGAATTACGAGCTAAAAGTGCCCAAAACAGTGACGGCAAAACATCGTAAAGAAACAGGCATGTCCTTGTATTTGTATGTTTGGGCTTGCCTCTGACTACCTAGTGGCATATCTTCACGTGAGAAGACGTGAGCCTCTTATTCAAGGGGGTATTCTTCGGTTTAAAGAGTTTATTCTCATAAGAACAAATTACAGTTCACTTAAAATGAGCTTAAATATATACCAGTAAGTTTACTTGTTTAAATAAAAAAGGTTTTCCAAAGTAGGTACCAACACACTCAAACTGTAACGACTTTAGGTAGGTTATTGAAATTAAATTCAGTTAGAACTGACCAAAAGTATTTAATATTCTAACAACAACCATTTTTTTTATATTTTATTGTAATATATTCACATCTTTAATTCTTGGTGTTTGTAACAAGATTAGTTTCATTAGAAATGGAATCAAATGGGGGAATCCTTTGCCCAGTAGCGAGACAATATAGATATGTATTTTAAAAATTTAAATAGACTCATCAGTGTAAAGCAAAGTCCGAAATTATGTTAAAAATCTACCAATGAATAATAACGATTACTACGTAAATTGACCCACATCCTAATTGCTAATAAACTTTACCATTAGCTGTAGGTACCGGTCACGCACGCTGTGCTATGTGAATGAACACGCCAAGTATTTTAGCCTGGAGTTTCTGCGTTGTGTTCAAACGCTCGAAATACCTTTACCCTTTACCTAGCTTGTTATTTATGAATGGATTAAAAAATTGTACGGTATCATGTTAGATTATCGTTTATCAAAGCTTTGCTAGGCCAACTGATGCTACGGGGAAAGTGGTGTAAATAGATTACTCCTGAGAAAAAATGGGACGGCTAAAGTGTAGTAGAGTTCCTTATGAAAGGACTCTCCCGGAGAAGTACTACCACCACACCTATTTCTCCTATTTGACGACCGCCGTGGTGCAGTGGGCTAATAGCCGGCTGAGAGGTAGCGGGTTTGATTCGATCTACAGAAATTTGTTCCGGGTCTGGTTGTTTCTCTTTATTATAAGTATGTATTTACTAAAAAAAATGTATATAAGTATTCTATCAGTTATCTGGTTCCCATAGTACAAGCTCCGCTTAGTTTGGGGCTAGATAGCGTTGTGTGAAATGTCCAGCAATATTTATTTATTTATTTATTTCTGCTACCAAGTAGCATTGCTGTGTTTCGGTTTGAAGGGTATGGTTGCCGGTGAAATTGCTGGCACATGAGGCATTGCACTTTTATGCCTCAAGTTGATGGACGCAGAACAGTGCATCGTAGGGCACGTTCCTAGGTAATACTTTGTTATAGGCGATGGATACATTTGTTACCACTTAATATCAGGTGGGCCATAATATCCTTGTTTCATTTTCATGTCGCATAAATATATATAAATATAATTTCATAATACTTTACTCAGATCACAGACCATTACGATGCACATTGAAATTTAATTTTAAAATCCATAGAATTCTTATAATCAAACAAACAATCAGAAAGTTAAATAAAAATACATTAATTGGTAACAAAGAGCAGTTTTGTTTAGATTTGAAAAATAGCTTTGACCTGCTGGATAATAAAAATTGTGAAGACATTCAAACACAATATTCCAATATACTAGAAACCATCAAATTAGCAAGCCGTAAAATTAAAGTAAATAACAACAAAACTAATAAACTCAGCAACCAATCCAAACTACTAATAGAAGAACGGCAAAAGTTAACATTATAAACTCCAGAATATAAAACAAAAGACAAAGAAGTAAAACGATGCATACGTAAGGATATTAGAAATTATAATATAGAATTAGTAAAAGTAGCTTTAGATAAAAACCGGTCACTAAAAATTGCTATGAGGGGAACAAAAACAGGAAAGTCATCTATAACAGGAATTAAGGATGTTAACGGAGTAAAGCAGGGAGATAAAAGTAAAATATTAGACGTATGTACAGCGTTTTATAAAAAGTTATATTCTAATACCAATTTCGATTTAGATAATTCAATGAATACTTATTCATGTTCGGATGACATACCGCCAATCACAGGACTCGAAGTACATCGCGCACTTGCCAACATGAAATATGGAAACAGTCCTGGGGTAGACGAGGTAACAACTGAACCCCTTAAAGTTGGTGAACCTGTTCTATTACCACATTTAACTAACTTTTTTAATTCAATTTTAAACACCTCTGTTTTACCTAAACGTTTTTGCAACTCTAACATCATTTTGCTCCATAAGAAAGGAGATAAAACAGATATTGGCAATTACCGCCCAATTAGCTTGATATCCCATATTTATAAAAACTTCATTAAAGTAATTGAGAACAGGATATCGGTACAACTGGATAGACATCAACCTACTGAACAGGCAGGTTTTCGCCGTGGCCTCTCCACAACCGACCATCTCCATTCAATAAATCAGCTTACAGAAAAGTATACTGAATATAAACTTCCACTTTATCTAGCCTTTGTCGACTACTCTAAAGCCTTTGACAGTTTAAACCATTCCGCCATTTTCGAAGCCCTTAGAAACCAAGAAATCCATACAACATACATTCAGCTATTACAGAAAATATACCTCCATAGTACAGCATCCATTAAAATAGACTCAATAGGACCGTCTCTTCATGTCGAACGAGGAGTTAAGCAAGGCGACCCCTTTTCCCCAAAACTCTTCACAGCCACTTTAGAAGAAGTTTTTAAGAAGTTGATACCTAATTGGAGTTAAAAGGGCATTGTGGTCGGCGAAAGAAGGCTAACCAACCTTCGTTTTGCCAACGACATAGTACTCTTTTCTTCTTCCGCCGCAGAACTTGGAACCATGCTCAACGACCTGAACACCGCTAGCCTCGAGGTTGGGCTCAGAATGAACATGTCAAAGACAAAACTTATGACGAACACCACACAACACAGGTTGGAGGTAAGTGGTGGGGAGATTGCATACGTCAGTGAGTATTTATACCTAGGCCAAATAGTATCCTTCCAGAGCAGGCAAGATGCTGAAGTTACAAGACGCACAGAAAACGCCTGGAAGGGCTATTGGGCCATGAAAAATATGATGAAGGGTAACCTTCCACTCACACTTAAACGCAAGCTCATGGACGCGTGCATTCTCCCCATCCTTACCTATGGCGCTCAAACCTGGTCTTTGACAGATCAACAAAAGTCTAAACTCGGGGTTTGTCAGCGAGCCATGGAGCGCAGTATCCTAGGAGTGAAACTAACAGACCGCATTAGAAACAGTGAACTGCGCTCCCAAACACAAATCGCGGACGTTGGGCACCAAGTAGGCAAGTTAAAGTGGGACTGGGCGGGACACGTCTGCTGCATGCCGGAGGAGTTATGGGCAAAATCCACCAACGAGTGGATCCCAAAAGACAGAAAACGACCACGTGGCAGACCGCGACGCCGATGGAAAGACGAACTCGACTCGTATATGGAAGACTGGACTACACAAGCGTATGATAGAGTGGAGTGGAAGGAAGGAAGGGAGGCCTTTGCCCTGCAGTGGGACAGTACAGGCTCCAAATAATAAATAAATAATAATAATACTTTTAATTTTGTGTTTGGAAGCGCACTTTATGGCACCAACCAATTAACTGGTCTTCCTTCTTGGTCTTAGCTGCAAGACATTAATTTGGAGAAAATGCGGTCGTAGCTATTGCTCCCATAAAAGCCTTATAAGCCGTAAACTGAAGTGCCTACCTACTTATCTAACTAGCAATTTGCGTTGCTTAATTATATCTCATAGATGTTGACGATGATGGTAGTAAAAGTAAGGAACCACCGCCACTCGCGTGAATGTATAAAACCGATATTAAAAGTAAAATCAGTAATCCGTAAAACTAAATATTACAGTTTGCCGTTAATGTCCATCAAATCAATTTATTTTGATAACCATGCGTTATCAACAATACTGTGTTGTTATAACCTGCGCTAATTACAATCACACATTAATTACGGAGATTAAAATTAGAAATATATATATATATATTTATGTACATCATCATCATCGTCGTCAGCCCTTCTCATCCCACTGCTGGGCATAGGCCTCTCTTCGTTGTCGCCAAGACGGCTATTCGCCCACTGAGCCACGGATGACAAATATTCAATAAGTATATGTTTCATATATTGAAGGTATTGGTATCAGTCATAATTATAAAAAACTTCGCTGGGCAACGACTTCGCTTATTGCTCGAGGTTTGTTTAACAATATCCAATTTGAATCTTCTTCTAATCGAAAATAGATTTGTTATTCCTATAGCCTAGTCAGCAGGTTCATACTTTCATAGACGGGCTTTATATCCAACTTGTTCTTAACTTACTCCAAGGTGCAAATATACTCGTAACGAGCGAGAAATGAGCAGCGCATTCGGTTCCTTTAGAGTTCCGTTGCAGCTGTGCTTTTCCCCGCATTCTTTTTGTAGGGAAAAAGCATGTGGTTATAATTTCTTAGATAGTGCGATTACCTTGGAATCATTACTAAGTATATCTACATTCTTATATTATTGATTGCAGTTTGAATTATTTTTGAACTTCTCAAGTAAATAGGTTACTTACATTATTGCATGCGGAGACTTCAATATAAATTTGCTAGAACATAACTCATTAAATACTAGAATAATTAGTTTATTTCAATCATTTGATCTGAAGCCTCAATTTATGGAGCCTACTCGAATAACCGACCCTTCGGCCACATGTATAGACAATATTTTTGTCAATGTAAAAATTTTAAATAGAAGTTTAATTAGTAATATTAAATCGGATCATCTTGGTCAAATAATTAAAATAGAAATTCAAACAAAAAATCTTGTAAAAAGTAAAATTACATGGTACCTATGACCATAAATCGATTGGACAAACTTAAATTGAACTTAACTTCTGTACTTCCATGTGTAAATAACAATAATAATAATAATCCAAATAATTTATACAACACGTTTTTTAAGAAATTCAGTGATGTGTTTAATTCAATTTTTACACCTAAATCGATCATGGTCTCCGATGGTCAAAAGTTCTGTGACTGGGCAACAGTGGGAATACATAAAATCAGAAAAAAATTGTATATTTTTTATGCTGAAAAACAATATAATTTTAATGAAGAGTTTAAAGAAAAAGTCAAAAAGTATTCGAAGATTTTTGAAAATGTTTGTCGTGAAACAAAAGCGTGTCATTTGAGTTCAAAATAATCAAACAGCGAGACTGGAAGAGTCACAACTAAGAACAATAAGTTTAATTTGAAAATTGGCAATACCACGATAGTGAATAGGCACCTTCCAAAGGAAAGCACTCTAAAATTAATTAATATAAATTAAAAAAATACTTATTTACATAGAAGCTCAGTACAAACAGCTGTAAATTAGCCGTCAAAATATCCATGCAGCCTTGGCTCGTGCTATACTCGTATTTCCGCGATTGTGCCCTCTAAAATTGAGGGTTTGCGTGTACCGGAAGTCACTGCTACCCAAGCCTTGGCACTGGGCTCCAACCCCCTGACCTTACACCAATGTCAATGTTATCAGATCAGCTAGTGTTTACAACATTACAAACGGGGCGTTCTGGTGATGATAGCTCTATTTTTGTCACAAGTACTAGGTGTTGAAAGAGACTACAGCATTATCAAAAGGGAATTAACAGCTGGGCGTTAGCCAACTTGTCACTGCATTATGAAATGTTACATTTGTATCGTTTATATTGTAGTATGGCACACTACATAAAGGTATGAACTCTATACCATTTGCTTGTGTGTCATTGTTGTGATAAAGTCCCCCACTATATCATAACATTAGTCAACTGGCGCATAGGTAGTTACTTCATCATAACTCTAGAGAGACTACCTAGGTACGGTAGAGAGGTACAGGTAGTAACTAAGTAGGTTGATCTCAAATTGAAAATGGATACAACCATAAAATAATTGTAATCCTAATCTGATATACATTCATACCTTCAAACGGTCAGCTATTTGGATCCACTGTATACAGGGCGTCCCACGGCTATGCCACATGGAGGGAAAGTACCTTGAATATTGTAGATGGAACATTTTACTGAAAGAAGACATTATTTTAATTTAAAAAACTATTTAAACTACATTTATAGATTTTTAAATAATTACATGGTTGAACCGGGAATCGAACCCGCTTCACGAGAAAAAAAAATACCTTGTAGCTTTATCATACCGATCGAAAGGCTTCATCATAAGGATTATTTTTTTGCTAAATAACATAGTTTCAGAAATAAAAGGAAGACCAGGAATTTTAACATTATTAATTCGGTTCGATTCCCGGTTCAACCATGTAATTATTTAAAAATGTATGAATGCAGTTTAAATTGTTTTTTAAATTAAAATAATGTCTTCTTTCAGTAAAATGTTCCATCTACAATATTCAAGGTACTTTCCCTCCATGTGGCATTACCGTGGGACGCCCTGTATATGAGTTGCGAGGTTTCAGCCTACGATATAGGTTGGCAACGAGTACGTGTCCTTGTCCTTCAAAGCCCAAAGCTCCAAAGAGATTAGCTCGAAAGCAATGCAATTACCAGCAGTTTATCTAATAAAATCCAAGCTTCTATTAACAGGGTGCCCTTCCTACTCGCCTTGATATTATCATAAGATCGGTAAGCAAAGGTATGTAGAACATGCGAAGGAACTTCCGACAAAACACAGCAAACGAATAACTTTTCGAAGGTGCGAAGAAACAATTTGAAGTCCTAATAACTTTTGCATTTTTGCATTTACCTACGTGCTGATATGACATAATAATCTGTAATAGCTTGTGTAATATTCACCTACATCTTTATGGACTTGTACGAGTGGTCAATAAAACGTCGAATATGTAGAGCGGTCCGAAAGTATGCCCTCCCTGAATCGTTAATCCAAGCGAATGAGTTCGGGTAGACTTACTTACGTAGACTAATAAATAGTTACTAAGGCTCGGGATTCTCGGATTCCGGAGCTATTTCAATTTAAAACGGGTTTCGCTACATTTAAAACAACAACCATTTTATGAAACGTTTGTTTGGGTAGTTCTGAAAATAAATGAGCTTTTATGCTTTCCTGCTAAAGATTCATTTTGGAGGTTCCGCTAACCCGTACTAAATAAATATTTATGTAATTAAAATATAATGATAAATTGAAAACTACTTTTTTATAACTTTCAATTATATTATATTGCCTAGATTCTTAAAACCATCTCAAAAAATTTCAAGCCTAGACTGGACTTGAACCCGCAACCTTCCTCTTGATACGAGGATGCACTACCAATTGTGCTACAGGCTCTTGTCACGCCACGGTCAAAATTAGTGAGATGAATCAGATACAGATAATTTTGCCCCTGACGTGACAAGAGCCTGTAGCACAATTGGTAGTGCATCCTCGTATCAACAGGAAGGCTGCGAGTTCAAGTCCCGTCTAGCCTTGAAAATTATTGAGATGATTTTAAAAATCTTGGAACTTTCTGTACCTATGTGTTCGGATAACACTATAAAAATAAAAATACAAATAAATAAAAATATTGCCTGGTCTGAATTAGTCACTTAGTTCAATGGCTTTTTAGTGCCACCAATGACCACCATATCACTAGCTATCTTCCTTTCCTTAAGTAGTAGCTTAGAGATTAAAGTTTTCAAAATGAAATTTCTCATCCAGAAAAGTGTTACATGTAGGTTCGGGCTAATTAATGGCTACTCCAAGGCGGTGCTACGTTGGTTTTTCTATTTTTATCTTATAAAGATTCCTCTATTCATATTATAGAGATAGAAGTAAAATGTCCATAGATATACGAAATAAGGTGAGTTTGAAAGATTGTTTTATCATATTTCGTTCAACATTAAGTATAACAAGTTATTTTTTACAAAACTTAAATAACATCAAAAACCACACCAGTTCAACTAGCTTTCTATTAAAAAAACCTCGTCCAAATCGATCCATCCTTCTGGGAGTTACGATGCCACAGGCAAACTACCTCAAATAAAGAGCTGCCTTTACGAACAATCTTTTACCAAAACTTGAACACTTTTCAGAACGGGGATTGGTTCGTTGAGAAAGGAAGTGATTAACATTTTCCCAACTAGAAGACAATTGGAAAGTTTGGGTTCGATGTTTCTAAAAAGATCTATGAAAAACCTATAAGTAGGAGATAACACCAACTTATGTAGTTATACAGTGAGATAACATAAAATGAGATACTTTTTATGAGATAAAAAAATATCTTATTATGGCTACGTCCAGGCCTACATGGCCTTCCATAGCAATTATGTGCCTGTAATTTTACCGCAATCTTATACCCTACAAACCTTGCAATCCTACCAAATAAAATCACATCTCTTTTCATTATTTTCTGCAGTTGGGTCAAAATCGATTTCTGGCGTGCATCATACATTTTACTACAAATATCCTGGATTTTGCTCTTAGGCAAGGCAAAGGTATTATGTATAGAATTCAGTTTGTTTATGCAAATACAGGCCATTGAACGTGAGGTAAGCTCTGAGTACACAAAGTGCAGGTAATAACAAGCAGCAAAGCATACAGCAGCTATCCTGGATTAAAATTGAGCGCATAAAACTAGGACGCTCGTTCTTCGAAATAACGTGCACGAAATGGTATGAAATATTTTTATTTTCCTTTACATTAAATGTATTAATACAGGATTTTTTTATCTATTCAATGAATTTCAGTATTTACCTTTATTTTATGGTACCGCGTAGAGTCTACGCAATCGCCACCCATATGCCGCATAGATATCCCGTGGACACCCGAAGATATGCCGCCGCCCCGCGTAGACCCAAAGTAGTTGCAACGTAGATGCTACGTAGATGTCTCGGAGAGTTCCGTAGATACTTCGTAGACCTCACATAGTCGCCTCGTAGATGCTGCGTAGATGTCTGAGCTACGTCCGTATATACTCCGTAGGGCCCACGTAGTAGCCAAGTAGATGCTGCGAAAAAGTCTAGTAGATATAACGTAGATGGCTCGTAGTTGCTAAGTAGCTGCGTAGACCTCAAATAGACTCCACGTACGCGCTGCGTAGGTATCGCGTAGAGGGACGTAGGCACCGCGTAAGCCCTTCTACGTGACCCTTCGCATGCGTGCTGCGTTTATTCAGCGTAGGTGAATGCTGCATCAACGCCGAATACCGGGGAAAAAACAATGAGAAAGAATACTGTATTGTACCTGAATATTGTAGTGCCATGCTACTAGAAATTCCTGATACCCACGTTACAGCAAATCCTATTGTGTAATACGAGTACAATGTAGTTGACTATTTTCGTGCGAGAGCGGTAGGGAATACAGTCAAATGTCGATGGTTCTTTGTAGTTTCAGAACTGCGGAACTGATATTGAAAGTTTGTAATCGATCGTGAACGAAGCGCGAGGTGAGATATTTTCGAAATTGAGCAGGTGGTTGCTTTTACAAGCTACATAACTGTTTGTAGTAATAAAAAAGAATTTGTGACACGATGTATGTGTTACGAGTACTCGTATATCTAATCTGATAGAATATTCTGACTTATATTATGTGCATGTTAGTTAGAAGTAATTTTCGGTGTTTTGCAATAACTAGTCTGACATCGGATAGTTCAAAAGTAATTATGATGTACTGGTCCGCTTACATTAAATCTGTTTAATCATTGAAATCTTCGATCAACAATACAACACAGGTTACAGGTGTATTGTTGATCGAAGATTGAAATGGTAGATCTCCATCAAAATTACTTAAATTCAAATTATGAACATCAGTACCGAACATTGATTTCGAAAAAATTGGTAAACTTATTATAAATAAAAATGAAATGGTGTTCATTGGTAAACCCATCACTTGAGAATGGCGGGACAGATTTGGCTATTTTTTTTCTTTAATATTTTTAATAGTCTGAGTAAGGTTTTTATGGGGAAAATATTTGTGAATTGCCTGAAAAATTAAAAATTCGGGAAAAACTCAAAGTGCTTTTTCATTTTTACACGACCTCCGTGGTGCAGTGGGCCAAAGTAGATCGTGCAAACATTTGTTCCGCAGTGGGAATCGAACACACAACCTCCTGCGTCTCAGCCGGCTGTTCGCCAACTGCGCCACGGAGGTCGTCGGAGATATTTGTTCCGGGTCTGGTTGTTTCTCTATATATTACTAGTTGACCCGGCTAACTTCGTACCGCCTTGACATGCATATAACGCGAGCTGCCAATGTGACGTACATTAACCAGTAGAATTGTTAATGTAAACCATCATTAGCTGCATCTATGTATGAGAAAATGAATTTTCTTCATAATTTTTTTTTTGCTTGAATTTTTCCAATATTTTAATAGTTATTCTGCTATTCGGGGCGAAGATAAATCCAACAAATCAAAGATCATCAAAATCCGTCCCGCCGTTCTTGAGTTATAAATGGTGTAACTAACCCGACTTTGTTTTATAGATAAATAGATAATAGGGTCTATAAAAAAAGTATTTATGTATTCTATCAGTCACCTGGTTCCCATAAGCTTTGCTTAGTTTGGGGCTAGATGGCGCTGTGTGAAATGCCCAACATTATAATAATTATAACAATAAATATTATTAACTACATAACTAATTTAATAAATAATTAAATCTACTACCAGATCTAGCGTTATGTAAGTTTAGCGTGGGTGGAACATACTTTACTATGCTTTGCATACTATCCACATAACCAACGGAGTAGTGAACACAAAACAGAATACAAGATTAGACACACGTGTTGAATAGCTAATAGGTTCCAGCTTCCCTTTGGCTATGTAATACTGGTCGGCATACCACCTTGCTGTACCAAACGATTTGCTTTAACTTTCCTTGTTAGTATGAGTAAGGAGTGGAACTCACTTCCGGCGTTTGTTTTTCCGGTTTTTCAAGTCCTGAGTGAACGGGTTCTTTTAAGGCAAGCTTGCTCCATCTTTAACCACACCATCACTTACCATGAAACCATCAAAGGTTGTCTGGAAGAGATCGCTCTTAGTGATAAGACCGCCAATTGTACTATAGCGTCGTTTTCTATTCTATTCTATTCTACCATCAGATGAGGCAGGCTTGACCATAAATCACACTAATACCATACATTCGAATGTTTGGATGTTGGTTTGTTTGTTACTCAATCACGTTGTAACGGCTTAACCGATTTCGATTAAATTTGATAAAGATAAAGATCATTTATTCGCAGAAAGTTAGTACAATTTAACACTGATCTGTATACAATTTAAGCTCAATTAAGATTCTACCAGATAATGTCCTGGTGTGTAAATATAACATAAAACAACTAAACAAAAAAAAGCATGTGTGCAATTCACACGTGGTACAAGTGAAACCTTAAAAAATTTTGGTTTCAAGATAATGAGACGAATGTAAAATTTCGGGAAGATAATAATTGTAGGTTTTAATAATGATCATAGTGATGCAAAGTTAGATAATTATTAACACGAGTGGAGGGAGTACAAAGCAAAGCACAAAGAGAACCACGAATATAAGAAACACTGTATAATGCTTCCTATCTCATTTTCTCCCACGTTAAATCTTAGGAATTCATGTGTCTCTTTTTACTGTTGCTTTTTCGTTTCATCGACTTTCAAATCACAACGATGCTAAAGAAGTTTTCACTTCAAAATCTTAATTACTTTCCATTCCATATCATAAAAAAATTGTTGTATTGTTTTTGTTTATTTATTCCCTAGACATAATACAAAAAAATAACAATAAAATAAATAAATGAACAGATCTATTTATTTAAAATGTAACTAAACCTATGTACAAACCAAACTATATATAAAACCCTAATCTAACAAGCCGCTGCCAGTGGGAAGCGTGCCCAGAATGCTGGCCGCATTGCCACTTTGAATGGCAATGCTTAAACGTTGGCCAAAATACTGGCCAGCATTTTGGTCACGCGTCGCCTCGACCAGGCGTTTTGAAAGTTCATTATAAATTTTGTGGGCGCTTGGTCCCCACGGTCCAAGGGTCTCAACCCCAAAAGGCTCAAATATAAAGCATGTGTTTAGACTACTATATTTGCGCCTTTTGAGGTTTTCCGCCGATTCAGCCGCCGCACCAGCCTTATTTTGTGTTCCGGAAAGATGTGACGGTGCTAAAGTGTCAACACAAGTGGCGTCCCACACTAAAGGCCGTCCCATCTTCCACGGAATTAGTGTCATTCCGTCAGGTCTTTTACCATCGTCACGCACGAGACCACTTGGTTCCAAAATGGCGGCGCAGTTGGCGGTGGAAAAAGCTCGACGTATGACATCATTGAGACTGGCGTGGCGGGGAATTCTCCCCACGCTTCTTACACAGGAAAGACCGTGGTGGCCGAGCTGGTCGACGGCAGTACCGCATTGGCAACGGTGTGGGGCACAACATGGTGCTCCCAGGCGAAGAGATGCTGCAATGCGAAAAGCTGAACAGTCAATTAACGTACCATATTGCGTGAAAGGAGAGCCTGTAACCACAGTCCTGATTCCCACTCAGAAACGGCTAGAAGGCGGGCACGATCAGACGAGCTGCTACACGTTTGAAATAGTTGATTCCGTGTTTGCTCGCTAATCGGCCCGTCCCATAACCTCTGAGATTTCAATATCTTTGGGAAATTAGAATTGGGGCAGGCTGAGGACCACGCATCTCTGGCTTCGTTCATTTGCGATATTTCAAAATCTCGATCATCCGGAATCGAGGCCAAAAGGATCTTACGTGTTAAATTTAGGGTGCTACGAACGGATGACAGAAATGCGGGGAGAGCCACACTCGAAACTGATCGGATACCCAGACCTCCTAAACGCACCGGTAATGAAGCCTGCACCCATGCCCTCTCATCCAAATTTATGTTCAAAACAGACGCCAAAGTATTTTTGACGATGCTGTCTAAACTCTGTAAAATATCATTATGTTTCCAGAGCTGACAACATCGAACTGTATAAGTAAATTTTGGGACAAAAAGACAAAATTTTATAATAGTGAAAGCCATGTGTGTGTTAATTTTTAGCAAACGATCCGAACATTGTATAAAATTTTGAATTTTATCTTCGAAAAAGGAAGGGAAAGACTCGTCTAAGATAGGGGAACCCAATAGACGAAGTGATGATTTATCTACTATTTTAATATTAGGTGCCAACATATTAAATTTTTGAATAATCAAATCTCTTGCAGGTAATTTTTCTGAAAGAAATAGTTCACATTTTGAAAAATTTAGGTCCAGACCAATTGTATGAAATTCATCAATTAAAACACGAAGATCCTGCAAAACTGTAGTTACATCACCACCCAGAGTACCATCATCCAAATACCAAAAATTCAGTTTCGACTGAAGGTGTTGGATGACCGGATGTATGGCAAGACTGAAAATTGCAGGACCGAGTGGGTCACCTTGTTGACATCCAACAGCAGATGAAATTTCGTTGCCGAGATAAGTTAATTTTGAAGGAGATCCATAACATTGCCAAAGAAAATTATATAAATATGGAATTTTATCTTTTACTTGTGATAAGAGGGTTCCTCTATCTACCGAATTGAAAGCATTTTTCACATCAACCTTCAGCAGCACATCACCACAATTTTTATCCAAAAATGTCCTTACGGAGTGAACGGCGGCTTCACAGCCGCCTCGCGAGCCAAAACCCAGCTGTACGGGTTGGAAAAGATTGCACAGCTGAGCCGCCGATTTGGTACAGCATATTTTGGCTGCGAGTCGGCGATATGTTGTTCCGACAGCTATCGGTCTAATGCCACCGTCCTTCTTTTACAAAGCGCAAAGGTTGGCACCGTAAAGAATATAAGTGATGTTGTCGTTGATGTGCCCGGAAAGATTGAAATTGACGAGGTCCGTCAGGTCCCTCAGAAGAGATTCGCCAGCTTCGCCGTTTCCACCGCAAATTAAATCTTTTAAATGTTGCGGTGTTAAGGCATCCAAACCGCCGGCGGAACCACTCCGGAAGGACATGACGGCTGCCGCTACATCCAGACCGGTGACTACAACGGCTACATCAGATTCTTTCGGTGCCTCGGGTAACTGAAGATCTGCTGCAGGAAGTGGATGCTTCCCTGCTAGAGCTGAGAGGGTTTCTGGAGTAGCAGGGGCTACCGTGTCGCTGGAAAAAAGAATCCGAGCAGCGCCTTTAATGTCGCCATCACTGAGTTTGTTTTCAACTAACTTGTAGGTTCCAGACTCAGTGAACGGTTTTTTACTTAAATTTGAATTTTTATTTGCTGTCGAGTTATTTACCAAAAAAAGAAAAGGCTCTTCCCGAGCACTGTACCTCACACAGTTCTCTTTGACCCGACTGGTCAAAGATTTTTTATTTTTAGCATCTACACTGACGTGAAGTACAGCATACGGGAAATACAACAAATGCTCCCAAGAACTAACTGAATTATGCTTAACAGTTGCCTTAATAGCCTGTGATAAGGCAGTTGCGACAGAGAGGCGAGCACCACGCGGAATACGCTTTAAAATAGGACTACTAATTTTGCGCTGAGATAACGTTTTCCAAAACTGTTGATTATTATCGCCGAAAGCGACTGTGGTGGAACTGCTTAAGACTGGTGCCGAAAGAGGGATCGATGAAATTTTATGGCATTTGCCTTGGTGTATTTTCAGGCCTCTCTGTCCTTTGAAAAAACGTACCTGCGAGCATTCGTTGCACTGCACTAGATTCTGCGACGTAGAGGGACCGGGATCACTAACTTGAGCGCATTGCGGCATCTCATGTGGGATATTATTAGGCTCTATCTTATAAATATAAACACTAAAAATTAAAACGAAAAGAAAAACACAAAAAAGCATACAAAACACCAAAAATTATAAGTCACTGAAATAATGTCACAACCAGAGGTGAAGGCGGCGCGCGCATACGAAGCTCCAGGTCCGTATGAAGAGCACCCAGTCAAGCCCCACGACTCGGAGCCATGGGCCTCGACGAGAACGGGGATAAATTACACGTATTATTACGTTTTTTATTTGCATAATTTTCTTTTCGAACAACCAGTCGCCAAACAAGTTCGTTTGACAGCTTGATCGACAGGAATGACGAAAAGTTTATTCTTTTAGATCATTTTCAAAAAACTGCATCACTTTCAAGATAATGTTTCTTTCTCTCATTTTGCATTATCAATTTGTGTTTAATAACAATCCTTTATACCAGTTACTGGTTTAAAAGTTATGGAGATTCAACAGTAATTATAAACGGTTATGCCTTTGGCAGCCACCTTTTTTTTTATAATAAATAAATATAAATAAATTAGGTACGTAGTGTCTACTTCAAATTAAAATATTCCGCAATGGTCTAAACACATTTGGAAGGCGAACCTGCTGGTGGAAGCTAATTCCCAATAAAAAAACGACTCTAATGTAAACATAGCTGTCCCATCAGCACTACTTTTGCAGATTAGTTTGCTTCTTGACGCATTCCCTTCTAAAATTTTTGCAAACTACCCTCATAACATTTATTTGTTTGCTTGGGGATATTGTGTTGCTGCAAGATGTTGAGATATGTTCCATAAAGGATAACAGTATTGTTAAAGATACCTACGTCAGAAAAGATAAAAAAAAATATTACTTATAGCACCTGCACTCACAATAGTAGTCTTATTCTTATTATATTTATAACTATAACTTGCTATTTGCGCATGATTCTGTTTATTTGGTTATACTAAACTTATTTACTCTACACTTTCTTTATGTATTTTAAGAAAATTTATTATGCACGATGTCTAAATTGTCAATTTCAATTAATGTACTGTTTGTAATGTACGATACGATACAAATTCAATTCAACGCGTGACTCGAGGACGAGCGCAGTGCAGTAATTCACAAGGCTATCCATTTTCTTGTAATTACCTTATAAAGTGTAATGACCTTTTTAGTGTATGTTTTTGTTTAATATGGAATTACTTCCTAATTTTTTAAAGAATCCAGTACGATGTTCCAATATTGCCACTGTTTACCTCGGCATCCTGTATAAGAAAGTACCTTTTAAAAAAGCTGGCCTCTTTTTTAGTTTTAAAAAGGTGACAATGGTAATGGGAGTAATTATGCTGCCAACTGTCAAACCGTATGGCAATAATAAATCATTGTAATACTGGCTGCTTTGAATGTCCGCAAATATGGCATGTGTTGAATTGTCAAGCGATGCGACAAGGATCAGCATTAGCATATAAAACCGATATTATTTTGTCTATACCATTTATACATTCTTTGACGGAGGTTTTGTTAGTGACGTAAGTAGATAGTTCGTATTTTAGTAGAGCTCGACCCTATAGGGACCGGGAATAACCCTTACACAGGCGAGTGAGTCGTTACGAACATACTTACAAATGAATATTTCGTAAAACATTTTTCTCTCTAATATTACTTTATGTACACTATTTGTGTACATAAAGTGTAGTTTTTAGTACAAATAGTGTTCATAACCATGATAGTTTCAAAAGTTATATTACTTTATGTATTAGTCGTAATTAGATGTAACAATAAAGTGTTGTCGCCTTGGTGTAACCTCTTGTATTTCGCGGTAGAATAATTGTTATACAAACACAATTGTCCGGTAGAATGGCGGGGCAACACCAAGCTTATTTTTAAAAAGAAGAACGGAAGCAGTTGTTTTTTGAAACGCGTCACGAAGAACACTAAAAATACTAAAAAGCTAGTCTTACGGTCCGTTTATACTAATTTATAAAGAAGTCCACTTTATATTTTAGAATAACTGTTGGCTAAGTGTTGTATTATATATTAGTTCACAAATTATATTGATTTAATGGAGTGCTTGTGTTAATATTTCTGTCTTATTTTAGTTTACTTTTACAAAAGAGTTATCTAAGTATCTATCTAGTGTAACTATGGACACATACTACATACTACATTTCTTAAATCATTTTGAGAACTTGATAGGACAAATAAAAATAGAGATATGCTCTTTCTTAACTGAAATGCATACGAAACATACCTACATATTAGCCACTACTCCCTGTTACACGTGAGAACTTAATGGTATCTAGCTAGTATTGCACAAAACCTGATAAAACTTGCTGTGAGCCGTTGGGTGCAGGTTTCACAAATTCGATCGTAATGGAAATCGATGGGGGAACTTATGTTTAGCAGTGTACGTCCTACGGCTGATATTATAATGATGATGATTGTACGATATTACTGTACAATACAGTCCACAATAATATTATAAATTCGACACTAACTCTGTCTCTCTGTCTGTCCCTTTGTTACTCTTTCACGTCATAACGGCGATGAAATCTATACATATAAAATGATTTGTCCTGAATGACTGAATAACGGATCAACGCACAGCTAAAACCGCTGATCCTAGAGATCTGAAACTTGGAGGGTGTATTCTTTGTATGACGTAGGCATCCGATAAGAAAGGATTTCCCGAAATTCTACCCCTAAGAATGTGAAAAATGGGGGCAAAGTTTGTATGGGACAAAGTGATTCCTTGGTCCAATCTACTTAAAATTTTGCATAAACCTTTTTAACAGAATTGATGGAAGACGTGTTTCGTATTTTATTGAAATTCATCCCTCAGCGGGGTTAATGAGGGGTAGAATGTTATTTTTTCGAAGTTGATATCAATACTCAGTGCTTTTGATTTAAATTACATTTATTTTGACACATGTTTGAAATCTCAATCTGATTTTATTCAAAAAAGGTTGTGCTCAATATAAAACATATGTAAGCGAATACTCTTTAAAATAGGAATGTCTCAAAAGTCACTGTAATAAATTAGTACCTCATTTGAAGGTTTCTAAGCTTAAAGAGGTTATGTACTTTTAGGACACGGCCTCATAGGGACGTAGAGTTCGAAATTTGAAATGGTAAGGACTACGAGTAGAACATTTTGGTCAGAAGAAAATAGTTTTCTTTTTGTTTGTCTCAGAAGTCTAATTTACTGTGTATTGTTTTGTGCAATATTTTTACATTACACTAATATGATAAATGTGAAAGTTTGGATGTTTGTTTATTTGTTTGTTTGTTACTCAATGACGTCGTAACGGCAGACCCGTTTTCGATGAAGTTTATACATGTAACTTATACGTAGATGGACTACCTTACTTATACCTGGATTACGTGTTGTTATGTGCCTGGGCCGAATATGGGTAGCCCATCCTTTAATAGCTTAAATATCTACTATCAGAATGTCAGAGGGCTGCGCTCAAAAACATCTACTTTTTATCGTAACGTCTGTTTGTGCGCGTATGATCTTATAGTTCTAACTGAGACGTGGCTCGTGGATAGTTTAGTTAACTCCGAGCTATTCGATGATAAATACGTGGTGTGGCGCAGAGACCGGGATTATGACTTCACATGCCAGACGAGGGGTGGGGGGGTTTTAATAGCAGTTCGAAAGGATATCCACGCTATCCCGCAGTCAGATTTTCAATCTTCTGCTGAAGACCTGTGGGGTAACCATTTCAATCAAACATAAAAATAATAAGCCACTTACTAACGTTCACCTCTGTTATTTATATCTTTGCAAGCAAAACTTGGGCAATCTTTTTCAGAGCAGTTGGAAAATTATTTAAGTAAACTTAGCGACATAATCGTATCTTATCCATCAGATAAATTTATTTTGATTGGCGACTTTAATCTAGGTAATATTCACTGGCTACCTATCACAGATTCGCATTTGATGCCGTCTAACTATCTTAGCGCCAATGAAACGTTGCTAATTGATGAAATTAATACTCACGATCTACGTCAATTCAATAGTGTCAAGAACATTCAAGGAAGGATCCTAGACCTGGTTTTGGCAAACGACGACGTCTCTGTCACTGAATGCCATGACCCCTTGGTTCCACTTGATCCTCTTCACAAAGCTTTATTAGTTAATGTCGATTTTCTTGATATAAAGTTTTTGAAAACCCAGCCTTTCAAAAAGTTTATTTATAACAAGGGCAATTACGACTCCATTAACCAAGATATGTCTGATGTTGATTGGCGTACTGAGTTTTCATCTAGATCGCTCGAGGAAGCCGTTGAATACTTTTACTCCGTTCTCGAACAATTAAAAAATCAATATATCCCTACTAAAAAACTATCAAACAATTCCTTTCCTAAGTAGTATTCTCCTGCTCTAATAAAGCTTGTGAAAGAAAAATTTAAATACCTTAAAAAATTCAAAACGTACGGTATGAAATCAGATTTGGAAACCTTTAAACTACTGAGAGACAGGGTTCACCGGATAGAGAATCAATGCTACCAATCTCACATGGAATCTATAGAAAGCTGTATAGAAAAGCAACCGAAACACTTCTGGTCTTATATTAAAAATCGCTCCAAATCAAACGGCACTCCTACTTCCCTTAAATACCTTAATTCAACGGTAACCACTGGGGACTCAATTTGTGAGGTTTTCTCTAAACATTTCTTTTCCACCTTTCTAGAACCTGAATCACGGGCTACTGATGCTGACCCGCCTAACCTATGTAGTGATCCCCAAACCCACGACATTTGTAATATAGAGATTTGTGTTCATGAGATTGAAAAACTGTTACTACAGTTGGATACATCTAAATCGGCAGGGCCTGATAATATAAGTTCATTATTCCTGATCGGCTGCGCCAAAACTGTTTCTGTCCCAATATCTTTTTTGTTTCAAAGATCCATATCGGAATGTACATTTCCTAATATTTGGAAATCCGCTTTTGTTTCGCCTATTCATAAAAAAGGCTCCAAGAGTGAAGTTACTAATTATAGACCCATATCAAAATTATGTATCATTGCTAAAATATTCGAGCGAATAGTATATAATCAAGTATATGCTGCTTTGCAGAACTCCCTCAACCCAACTCAACATGGTTTTCTCAAGGGCCGCTCGACGGTGTCCAATTTGATCCTCTTTAATGACTTCTTGACTGAAGCTATGGACAACGGCCACCAAGTCGACGTAGTCTATACCGACTACAGCAAAGCTTTTGACAGGATCGATCACAAGCTGCTTATTTCCAAACTTTGCTTTATTGGCATTCGAGGTGACTTGCTGAAATGGTTCTCATCTTACATCAATAATCGATCTCAAGCTATCGTCGTCAGCAATTACATTTCTAGCTGGGTTTCAATCCCTAGCGGTGTTCCGCAGGGCTCCTTGCTTGGACCACTGCTCTTCTTGATTTTTATTAACGATATTTATACCTGTTTTCGCTACAGTCACTTATTATGCTTTGCGGACGACATGAAGATTTTCAAAATTATTGATTGTCTAGATGATGCCTCTAAATTGCAAGATGACCTATCACGGTTGGACACTTACTGCCTTAACAACAAACTGGATCTTAATCCAACCAAATGCTCGGTTGTCACCTTTACCTGTAAGAAGATAATAACGTCATCCTTCTACCAACTGAAAAACCAGATCTTGCAAAAACGGAGCACAATCAAGGATCTCGGAGTGTTGCATGACTCGAAGCTTCGATTCGAAGGTCACGTTGAATCCATAGTTTCTAAAGCCTCCAAAGCCTTGGGCTTTATCATGAGGAGTGCAGCTGGTTTCCATCGTGCTAAAACATATAAGATCCTCTATTGCACCTTTGTCAGAAGTATCCTCGAATACGCCTCACAAATTTGGAACCCGCGTTATGATAAATATATTGACAGAATTGAACGCATCCAAATTAAATTCGTCAAATACCTCTGCTTTCGTCTGCGCATTCCCTATAGATCTTCTAATTACATAAATTTATGCAAAAAATTTCATTTTCTTCCCCTTGTTCGACGGCGTGAAGTCGCCGATCTGTCATTGCTACTAAAAATAGCTTCAAACAATATAAATTGCGCCGATTTATTATCAAAAATTAAAATTAGTGTACCATTTAAGCCTAAGAGATTTAATCCTTCTATCCATATACCTGTAGTTGGTACCAACTACAGGCAAAATTCATTTCTGTGTCGAGCAAGCGACAACTTTAATAAGCTGAGTAAGCGATTAGATCTAGATCTATTCTGTACGAGTGTCAGTTCAGCCAGACTGCGGCTGAACAGAGAATTTTTTGGCGATACAAGTATACTTTAAGTACTATTTAAGTAGCTTTTACGTTAACTTCCTTATTTATCTGTTTATAACCACTTTGTTTAGACATTTTATTGTTCACTTCTCATTTTGTTTTTATTATGTTGTTTAGTCGGGAAAACCTATTATTGGCTTTCTTTTACTTATTTTGTTTCATATTGTGTATAATTAGCTGTTGGTTTTCCAAATAAATAAATAAACTACCACATAAGCTACTTTTTATCCCATAAATCAGTTCCCATGGGATAAAAATGGGGTGTCAAGTCAAGTTGCAACAGCGGGTTTAGCTTTATTTCTAGGTTACCCACACATTTAGAAGTGTAACGCGTACGAAGTCGCGGGCAACAGCTAGTTTGGTATATTTTTTGTTGAGAAACAACGCCTCCGATTCGCGGGCGGAAGCTAGTGCTATATATTTGAATAATTAAATTACTTTAGAATAAAATTACTTCATAATATTATGTTCAGCAGCAGCTCTAGCAGTCGATACCCAAGGTCATTCCGCTCCAAATATTTTTATAATCCTTGGCAAATCATTCGAGATGAAAATTGAGTCCGGTTGCAGTATTATTGTCGATTCAAATATCACCCAACTATATATTAATATGTTTAGTCATTCTGCCAAACGAATTCAAAAGGAAACTTTTATCGTTGGTTTTCTGGACTTCAAAATAGGTTAGACATGTAAAACAAAATCTTATATTCAAACTGCCTACATAAGCAGCGTTGAAACCGCCGGGTCTTTTTTATTGAACCTTGAGATGATAAAATAAATGACTAAACTAAACCCTAAAAACTAAATTCAAAGTTTTCCAATTCATTTGGTGTTTGTTAAAATTTGCAGTTCTTTTAATTAAACTATAAAGTGCTGTTTATTGGTTCTTAGGGTAGAGCTAGGATAGAACCTTCAGCCTGGTAAATTAGTTCTTCATATAACACATGTATCTACATGGATTATTATATCTGGCTACCATCAAAACACAACGCTATTCTCTCGCAGAATTCAAAACCCTAACTTTGAAATGTCTCCTTTTCCAGCGCTACTGGCTGAAAACTGGGTCAGAACGATTGTATCGCTGCATGTATTGAAAAGCGCAGTATTTCCTGCAGGTGCGTCTGGACTCGGCAGGATAGCAGGAAGGAACAGTGCTACTTCCGCGAAGGTCGATATCGCAACTTCCTCGCTCGACTGCACAGCCGCTCACAGCCGGCGAACGTAGTCAGGAATTTGTTGTTACATTATTTGGGGGCTCTGAAAAATCACTAAACATTAGCAAAAGTAATTACTACAAAGGAAATTAGCGTCTGTAAAGATTTATTACGCTTATAATGTCGTGAAATCTCTTCATAGTTTAAAGCCTACCAGTGAAACTTTTGAACCAGTGAACTAACGTTTGAAATAAACGATTACATTCTCCCTGAAAGAAAATATATACCTAAATGGAGGTATCTCATTCTATCCTTACTACGTCCATGACGCCCCAATGCTCTTTATTTCGTAAGTTTTCAAACATTTAAATATGCAAAGAAAACTTTTAGAGGCGCTCATTCTTTTCTTATCAAATTCTTGAAGCGGAATCGTTTCTGTAGCTTCTTTTGTTATTTAAAATTTCGATTTATTCTTCTGGACTTATTGACTTGTAAAAGAAAGGAAACTTACCGGACATAAATAATTCAGGAAATAGTGACAATGATAACGAATGTTTCTAGATCATTTCTGAGAGGCCATCGAAGGAATAATGTATTAGGTCGATTTACGGCATTAACATTCGACCAGGTAGCGCCTCAATGTCGCAGGGCTGTCAATGCTTCATACATACAAGAGCGAGGAGACTTCACGTGAGAGATTAGGTGCGGACGGAATACCAACTATACATGCAGAGAGGTCGTTGTTTGACATTTGACCTTCGATGCAGTGGTTAATGTTAACAAAATAAAGAGTCGTTTTACCGACGCTATTTCGTAATACGATTTGTAAACGTTTTGAGCATGCGATTGTTTAAATTTAATGATGGTAATCAGCATGCAGGGTCCGTAATTGTGGACAGCGAACGGATATAGTGACCGCCCGATGGTATCACCTGGGTACTCATCGAAGTTGGTACTCAGGCACGAGCTACTCATCGATATTTATGGACCAGTTCGCTGTTGGCAATATATTAACAAGAGGAAAAGTTTGCAGACGTCAAAGGTGCCTTTGTCTAACAATATGAACTCCCTAACAAACCTAATAACGCTGCCAAAAACGAAAAGTAGGTAATAGAAAATGAAAGAAATGTTGGCTATTACTTTAATAAACGAGGTTACGTGCATTTGGTGGAAGTGTTCGTTTTTCGGCGCGTGAACCGGGAATGGGAATTATCGGAGCCGGCTGCAGACAAATTTGATTCCTGCTGACTCGACGTGTCGGCGGCGTCGGAGGCGACGCTTTCTGGCCGGCTTTGTTCGGTATATAAATAGGATAAGGCTTAATACTAACTTTAGGTACTTTATTAGGAGTAGCAGACAATCGAGATACAGATGGATCAGTATTATCGGTATACAAGTCAGGCTTTGTTTGATTATCTAGAACTTTTCCCGTATCTATATTATGAATTCTGTAAGATTTGATTAAAAACTCGCTTATACTTGTTCCTATCCAACTACTTGCATATTTCCATATTTATGTAAACAGTCTCGCCATTCTCCATTATAATTTTCCGTCTGCAAATAGAAAAATTATGAATGGAAATGAACTTTCGTTGACGAAATAATTTTTATAGCCACAACCGCATGCAAATTAAGTTGAGTGGTATTAATTTAAGTACTTAACTCATATTTTACAGGGTGCATTTCGTATTTTGTTGACATATCGTGGGTAATCTCAGAATAAATTATTGTTCCGTGTTGATATCAGTCTATATTTCATTCTGGAAGTCGGAGAAGGACTGGACGGTTTCCAAAATTCCAGTCGCATCCGCACTTATCGAGATGTGAGAGAATTCAGTAAATGCGTAGTCTAAGATGGCCTCAAAAGCCATTTTAGGAGCCTTATGAGGTCCATTGTTGAATCAGATAATAGTAACAATTACTATGTTGAACGGTAACATAAAATGGTTAGAAAATGCGGCAAACTCTTCCTTAAATGTAAACGTTTGAGCAAACCTATAAAAAGCAGTTCCGAGCACGTAGCCAAACTTAAATAAATTGCTTCGAGTATGTACTTATCTGTATCGCTCGGTACGTGCTACATAATCATACTTTCGCGATTCAAGTATCGTTCGTTGTCATAAAGGAGTCTGATCGAGTAAGACAGCCTAGCCAAAACTAAACATACGTAAATTAGGACGGGGCTACAAATATAGGAAATTGTGAAATCGTATTTTCCTGTGCTTACCTTGCAACAGGAAACTTCCATACCCAAACATTGTTGGGTCGAGGGCATCGTCCGCATTGACGTAGCTGCTAGTTATTTCCGTGCACCTGGTTACCGTCATAAGAGTTAGATGCAGTACGAGTGGAGGATTGCACTGCAGAACAAAGCACTTCAATGTGCACTGGCCTTTGTTATATGTAATGTATAAAATCATGATCTTTGACTCTCAGTGAAACACACTATTACTAGATACTTTCACGAACTGAATGTTTTTTCTTTTACTATTCTTAGCATAGGGAAAGTCGATAAGTATTGTACAGATTTTTCAAAGTCTCTGTTTCTGGTTGATGACTGAGGATAATAAAAGTCTGTTTGTAATTTATTGTTTGTCTGCAACTGTTACTGAGAGCCAGCGCATTCACACAGGGTGTTTGGATACTGACGATAATCAAGTGACGGTTACTCAAACCATAAAAAAGACTGCTCGAAATAAAAACTGCTAGTTAGAAAATCGACTAAGTTTAGGTGATTATTCGATATAAAACTTACTGCCTACTCTTGCAATCGACATCCAAAAATAAAGGCATTTGATATCTCTTTCAGAAATGTCTGCGGGTTTTGGGTTAGAAGATACAACAAGAAATATCTAGAGACGTCACCAATACAGTATCTGTGGTTAGATGGCAAGCATTATGCAATAGCACAACATAAGTTTAATAAAGTGTTTGTTTTTACATCCCAAAATACATTTCATATTTCTTCATTTCGCATTTCACAAATTTATTTATTATGCTCATCAAAATAACCCCTTTCATTTTTGTGCGTTTAGTATCAAACACCCTATAAAGACATGTTTTGGACCAATTTTTATTTGTAAAACATCTAAATATTGTAAAACAAACTTGAATCAATAAAAATCTATAAATATGACTATACCAAGAGCTTGACCAACTCGTGTGAGAGACTCTCAATTTTCAATTCGTACCTGCATACCTATAGATAGATAACTCTTTACCGAATTACCACACGAGAATACAAAAATAAGTAATATAAGCTAGAATCAAATAAAAAATGAAAGTATGGCGTAAAAGCTCCAGTTACTGACCCCATTTCAGGATTCCAAAAAGTAATCATTTTACGAACATCAATGTTTATTTACATAAGTATTCATTGTCCATTCATTCGATTTGATGTTAAGCAGCCATGTAAAGAAGACATTTCCCTGCCGCCTTCGGGCCACACTGCAGCCCCCCGCTCCCTACGCCATAGGTTACCCGACCGCGGCAGGCGCGCGCCAAGCAAGCCAAGCCAGCAGTCAGTCATCGAGCGGCGAGCTTGGGAGACGCTATCGAAAACGTTGAAACATCACTAACATTGTTCAACTGACATGCGCGCATTTTTTTCTGAATTGTGAATAAAAACAAACGAACTTATTGGATTTCAGTGATCGAACTTAGTGAGTGTGCAGTGCTAACTATTTAGAGTTCGAGAGTACAGAGAGTTTGTTTCAACCGATTGGTGCAGTGTTTATGTTGGGTGCGCGGCACCCGCTCAGTGCGGCGTGCTGGAGGGACGTCGCCCTCGAAGATTCATAATAGAGGTAAGTCGTCAACACTAATCTTGTTTTTGTTTTAGACTGTCTAAATGTAAACCACCGCACTTTTTTTTAAATTGATGTTAGCGTTATTGTATGCGCGGTGTCTGGTGGTGTTGAGTAGTGATTTATTACCAAAAGCCGGTTCCTGTCTGAGACGCGTTGAATAAGTTGTAAGAAATCTGGTTACGCTCCTGCTGTGTACTAAACGTAACAAGTTTAATATGTATAATTTATTAAACAATGAACATATTATGTAATTAATATTTTATGTAGGTATGTAGTTAGTTAGGTGCTATAGAGTGCACTATAACTAGCCTTGCCATACGTCCGGAATTTTCCGGACATGTCCGGTGATATAATTCTTTGTCCGGAATGCAGGGGGAATCCTAAAGCGTCCGGAATTTCTACAATTTATACAATTTAAGTAGGTAACGAGTAAAATAAAACATAAAATAAACCAAATGCCTATTTTGCTTCGTTAATTCACATGCACGATGCTAACGACATTAATGTTATATTTACAAGAAATTCAGGAATTTTCATCAAATGTCAGGAATTTTCTCCGGAATTTCGATTTTTTGATCTGGAACCCTAACTATAACTTATTTTTCGATTTTTGATCTCTTTTCGTACCACCTTGATTAAAAATATTACCATTTTAACTAAACGAATTCATGTACCTAAGCTATAAAGGAAGAAGAAAATAACAGGGTTCCTGGAAGGAAGTGAAGTTTAGCACTTGATGTCATACTTTTCATCATACCTTAAACAGGGGCGCCTAGTGCCTACCCTTTTCAATCCAAAAATAACCATCTTTCTCGTTTATTTTTCCTTTGAACATTCTTAAATTTCAGTATAATACCTATTTCTGCGATTTTATTAACCTCTATTGCAATTACTAGTTTCATTGATATAATCATAGGTATCTATAACCTACCTAGGATTACATCAATGACTAAGTACCTGCACTAAGTTCCTAAACCTGGTTCCTGAACGGATGAACCGATTTAGACGTAGTTGCATCTTTCGAAACATGCTTTAATCAAATTGGTTTAAAGTGCTGCTCTTTGGATCTGTATACCTATTATAGGCAAGAATTTCAATATGAATTTGAAAGGGATAGGTAGGTAGGTACCTATATTCATCGCGTGTAGTGGTGCCTAAGTGATCCTTCATTAATATTATAGGTAGGTAGGTACCATCCCTTTTAAGAATAATGTTTATTATATGAGGTGACGGAACTAGGCCGATGACCCGCCTGATAACGCGGAGCTACCACTGCCTATAAAAATTACATCCATCCTGACAGTAATGATGTGACCTCATCATAATATTATGCAACGAATTCTAAAAATTTTTTTTTTTACACTATTTGTACTAAAAACGGGATATTTACCATGATTTGTGAGTTCTTGAGTGTCCCGATAGTGTACGGACACTATCGGGACACTCAATAGTGTTGTGTTGTGTAGTGAGTGTTGTGTGTCGGAATAGAGTTATGATCGAGAATTTCTTTTTAATATGAGAATGATTGAAAGTTTGAAATTGACGAGCATATCAAGCGTTTTGTTCCGACGCCAAGCCCACACAACAGCCGCAGATTAATAATAAGTTACATAGTTGGGTATAGCCCAGTTTCTCGGGTCACAGTGCCGCCGATGCCGGCTCACTGATCTGCCCGGCGGAATGCTCACCCGCTTCAACTCTTGTGATCATTCAAGATGTGATAACACGTTTTTATAAAGGACTGATATCAAAAGAAGGGTATTGTTGTGTTAGTCAGACAGGTAGATTAGAATATTTTCATATTCATTTACTTTGTAACTTTATGGTACCTACCTACCTACATTCTTTTGTGAACCATCTCAGTCCCGGGAATTTATAGTCCGATACTGTCACGGAACCGGGAAGTCCCGGGACTTTCTTACTTAATAAAATTAAGTAAAAAGCCTAATATAGTTCAGGAAATGAGAAATACAGTTCAGATTTTCATGTTTTAGCCATGCTTGTGGCCTCAACTGATCCTCATAAATAACAGCAGTTTCTTATGATTTTGAGTTGCCTAACTCGAGAACTGCCTACCTGTAAATAAGTATTATTAGCTGGTTTGGTTTTAAAAGTTGCATAGTCTTTTTGATAGCATGCTCTAGTAGTTACCTAGGTAGACCTACCTAGTTCACTTATGGAAATATTTCAGTTATGGGATGATTTGATACTTTTCGTTCATTGATATTGTATTTACCTAGTTCATTAATTGTCCTGCGTTGAATCATTGATTGGGGTTGATCAGCCAGTCCAAAGTCAGGGAATTTAACATTTTATGTTCTGTGAATAATAACATGTACAAATAATGACTACCTACCTATAATTTGAGGACTTTCTGTCTAATCTCGCAAAATTCTTGAATGATAAATTACTTACAGATTATTCTTAGTCATGTCTATTTAAACCTTCCTAGCTGTTCTGTATTAATTTGCGTAGACGTCGTTAATTGAACAAGTTATTAAGGCTGTAATAACCGCAAATTGCCCAAAGAAATCTAGGTTTCTAGACAAAGCCTTTGTGTAAAATTTGGCGTAATACATAAACGCTAATTTAATACTAAGGGGTGACATCATTGACGACAATTAATCATTTAAAAAATTAAAGTAGTTTAGTTTGCATATGCTATAAACACTGTAGTTATATCGGATCATTTTTGTAACATAAATAATATTTTATACAGTATAATACAGTTTTGAAGCAGTCTCATAAAGATCTTAATTTAGATGCCTATCATGACTAATATTATAAATTCGAATGTAGATAACTGTCTGTCTGTATGTTGATTACGTTTTCACGACTATCCGGCTAAACCGATTTCGATGAAATTTGGTTTATAGATAGATTTTGACCGGGATTGAGGTACAGGCAAATTTTTACTCAACTGCGCAGAAGGAGGGCTCTGTTTTCTTGACAAACCACGCGTTCGAAACCGCGTGCAGGTCAGCTAGTATCGTTATAACTTTTAAGTACATATCTCGAAAAAAAGGTCTCCTGCGAATTACTTTTTTTGACACTAATTCTTTATCTATGTCTCATAATGAGGGCTAATTTGACACAATTCTTTCAACACTCAATTTATCAAAATTAATCTAGTGGTTTGGGTGCTATGAGTTAATAAGGAGTATTGCATACCTACGTAAATATATATAACACTCCTTTAGTCGGGCAAAAACCTCTATTCATTGTTTAATCGTCACCAGTTTGTGATCCTTTCATAGCCGTAACGACGCTTCTAGGCTCGCCTTTCGATTGCGCTCGGGTGTGAGATTGTCTCCACACGCAGGACAATAAAGCCAGACGTGTAGGATGAAGTCATTGCCCACACAACGAATGTGGTAAAGAAAGCGAGTTCACGCTTATTGCTAGTTTTATATTGCTATGAATGATAAGATTAGTTTGACCGAGCCTGATACCGTTATTGCAGATTTTATATGCTCAAACCAAATCATTAGGAATAAACCTACCTACCAAGAATCCATAAGTACTAATATTATAAATATATATTATATAATATATTATATATATGTATAAAGTGTTACCTATAAGTAGATACTAATCCGTAATGTTAATCTCAGCAATATGAAAAATGAATAAAGATTTTATTATTATTATTATTATTATAAATTCCAAAGCAATTATGTAATTATATCTGTTTGTTACGTTTTAAACGGCTGGATCAATTTCTATAAAGCTAGTTGATCGAGCGAAGCAAGATCTCCAAATCAACTGGGGCAAATCGGCGTTGTATGTATGTATGTATGTATTGTATGTTTGTTTGTCCGAGGATAACTTTTGAAGTGTTGATCCGATCATCGTGAAATTTTATACATAGGTAGATAGTGATGGCACAATTTTGGTGTGACTAAATAAGTTAAAAATGTTGGGGGGTTGTTGAGATATTGGTGTTCAAGAGGGGGGAAAAAAATGAGACTATTAGATCAAGTGAGACGTCAAATGAAAGGTCTTCATTAATACATTTCGATCCCGTTTTTATTTTAAGTAAATCTTTTTTAGTTTTTGAGTTATTAACCGTAATAAAAACGAAACTTTGACATAATTCACAGGGTACACCAGTAACCCACAGTGCTGAAATTTGGTATGCGTGTAACTTTAGTGACACAAATATAGGCAAAAGTCTGAAATACAGAATAACTGCAATTTCTACCACAAAAGAGTAACCAATTAACATGAACTCCGGTTACCTGTAATTTGGATGAAACTGTAGGTCAAGTAAATTAGTTTTTATTTCGTGGCACTATTTTGATAGTCAAAGATTACGAATAATATTTTGTTTTTATGGTAAACTCGCGAGATCTCAGTTCGGGGCGAACCACTAGTTATACAGATAGATTATGGCCGAGATTGGCAGGAGGGTCTTGTTTTTATTGACAAACCACGCGTGCGAAGCCGCGGGCGGCAGCTAGTAGAAAAACACTTTATTGTACACTACGTAAAAAATAAAATACTATTAAACAATAAGAAATATTAAATTAAGTCGCGAAGTACAATCGGTGGTTTTATTGCTTTGAGCTATCTCTAACCAGACAACCTTGGGATGGACTGGACATAATATAGGAATATTTTATTTATGTGTGGTTTATCTCGTCTTAGCCAAAAAACTACCTTGCTAATTGATATTTTTATTTTTATGGCTTGATATCGTGTCAATTGAGAGATGGAGGCCATCACGCACGTAACACACACCGTTTTGGTTCTACGTTTTTGATGTGTACAGCTAAGGTATGGAACACTCGTCTGTTTTTCCTAAAGAATACAATCTGGGCCTCTTTAAGGTAAAAGTAAACAGGTTTCTTCTAGATCTTTGTGCTTCATCATCGCTTACCATCAGGTGAGATTGTACTCAAACGAATATCTATCCAGTTTAAAAAAAAAGTAACTATTTCTTTGTTCCATCGGCTCCCGAAGTACCTAGTTTTAAACTGTGTTTCAAGAGCCAAAGGTTTCTCCTATTTTTGGAAGTCGAATAAACACATTTAAATTACCTATAGCAAAACACACATTAAAAAAAAATAGATACATTTTAAGACATAACTGTTACAATACCAAGTATTAATTACCTATTGCATAAAGTAGCCAGAGCTGGGCTGAAGATACAAAATAAGAAATATCACATAACGTGTGTGGTTTTAAGACAAAACACCTCTTCAAGATGGTTTGTGGATCATTAAAAGACGAGGTAAATTGAGGAAGGGAGGTAATACTTACAAATAATTATACAAAACAATAGAAGGCAATAAAAACTGGTTAAAATTGATACTTAGTCGAACCCAAAACATGCTTTGACCGGTAAACGAACAAACAATTAATAATAAATAAATAATAATAAATAATGCTGGACATTTCACACAGCAAATTAAGCAAAGCTTGTACTATGGAAACAGATAACTGATAGAATACTTAAATACTTTTTTTTTGTAAATACATACTTGTAATATATAGAGAAACAACCAGACCCGAAACAAATATCTGTAGATCGTGCAAACATTTGTTCCGCGGCGGGAATCGAACCTGCTACCTCCTGCGTCTCAGCCGACTATTCGTCCACTGCGCCACGGAGGTCGTCAAAATTAATGCTGGACATTTCACACAGCGCTATCTAAGTTAAGTAAACTAAGCAAAGCTTGTACTGTGGCAACCAGATAACTGATAGAATATAAACTTATATTAATTTATTTTTTCATTATAAGCACCAGAAACAAATATCAGTAGATTATGCAAACATTTTGACGACCTCCGTGGTGCAGTGGGCGAATAGCCGGCTGAGACGCAGGAGGTAGTGGGTTCGATTCCCGCCGCGGAACAAATGTTTGCATGATCTACAGATATTTGTTCCGGGTCTGGTTGTTTCTCTATATATTATAAGTATGTATTTACAAAAAAAGATGTAGTAAGTATTCTATCAGTTATCTGGTTCCCATAGTACATGCTCTGCTTGTGACCTAGTCTGAGACCTACCGAATATACACAAAAAATTCATAAGAATCGGTCAAGCCGTTTCGGAAAAGTTTTGTTACAAACACTGTGACGCGAGAATTTAATATGTATTTTATATTTAAATTTTATATGTGGTGAGTAGAACACAAGTCCTGACCCCAAATTTTTATAAGGTATTTTAGCCCCATTTGGGATCTTAATCCCATATGAATCAAGAAGTCGCGACTTAAAAAAAACATAGAACATTCTGTTTCAGATGATATTAACTACTTTCCCCTTCCTCGCATCCTGCTCGTAAAATTTAAGTGTTTTGCGTTGGTTTGTCAGCAAACCTATAAAGCCCTTCCCTTAGCCATACATTCTAATAGAAAACAAGTGTGAACAACAAAACGCATAATATACTAGTGGTTCGCCCCGAACTGAGATCTCGCGAGTCTCCGATTAACAAAAAAATATTATATTTCTATGATTATTATCTTTGACCATCAAAATAGTGCCACGAAATAAAAAACACCAAATAACTTGACCTATAGTTCAATTCAAATTACAGGTAACGGGAGTTCATGATATGTTGTTACTCTTTTTTGGGGTACGAATTGCAGAATTTGTGGATTTCAGACTTTTGCCTATATTTGTGTCACTTATGCTACACGCATACCAAATTACAGCACTGTGGGGTCACTGGTCCCTGTAAATTTTGTCAAAGTTCCGTTTTTATTATGGCTAATAACTCAAAAACTATAAGGACTTTACTAAAAATAAAAACGGATTCTAAATATACTAATAAAGACCTTTCATTTGACGTCCCATTTGATTTAATAATCTCATTTTCATTTATTTTTACCCCTCTTGAACCCCAATATCTCAACAACCCCCCAACATTTTTAGCTCATATAATCACACCAAAACTGTGCCATCACTACCTACCTTTATATATAGATTAACGCTTCGAAAGTTATCCTCGGACAAACAAACATACATACATACAACGCCGATTTACCCAAGTTGATTTGGAGATCTCACTTCGCTCGATCGAAGAATGCTTCATCTTAGACCACATCATCGCTTACATAAGGTCATCAGGTGAGATTGTGGTCAAATCACAATCTAACCTTGTTAAAAAAATAACGCTGTTTGGTTATTTATAACACAATGTTTTGTGTTTCTAATCATGCACATAGTTCCTTTGTATGAACATTCTGTGCATTAATCAACACGGTTTAAACACATATTAGTTTACAAATATTTAACTTCATACTCGAAGCCAGAGGAAATTACATCAGTTTGAAGATGACCCCAAATGAGTACATATCGTTGCCTTGAGACACCTTGTGAATATCAATAAGAAGGATCGTACATCCGGCTTTTGTTTATCTGACTCAGATGCGCAATCTGAGGAAAGGCAGTGAATGATATACGTATGTGTCACCTAAATGCAAGTTTTATACACGACGTATCTTTCTTCTTTTGCTATCATCTTTTGTTCTCCGATTAACAAAAAAATATTATATTTCTATGATTATTATCAAAATAGTGCCACGAAATAAAAAAACCAAATAACTTGACCTATAGTTCCATTCAAATTACAGGTAACGGGAGTTCATGATATTTGGTTACTCTTTTTTGGGGTACGAATTGCAGAATTTGTGGATTTCAGACTTTTGCCTATATTTGTGTCACTTATGCTACACGCATACCAAATTACAGCACTGTGGGGTCACTGGTCCCTGTAAATTTTGTCAAAGTTTAGTTTTTATGATGGCTAATAACTCAGAAACTACAAGAACTTTAACAATAAAAACGGGGTCAAAATTTACTAATGAAGACCTTTCATTTGACGTCTCGTTTGACCTAATAGTCTCATTTTCATTTTTTTTACCCTTCTCGAACCCCAATATCTCAACAACACATTTTTAACTGATTTAGTCACACCAAAATTGTGCCATCACTATCAAATTTCAACGCCTATGTATCAAATTTCACAATGATCGGATCAACGCTTCAACGAATCAACGAAAGTTATCCTCGGACAAACAAACAAACATACATACTTACAATGCCGATTTGCCCAAGTTGATTTGGAGATCTCGCTTCGCTCGATCAATAAAGATTTACTTTCTTGGTATATATCTTACTAACTCAGTATCTACTATTATGATAGGTACACGAACGTCATGTAAATATGAAGTGTTTAGATTATTACTTCTCTGACCTGAACAGGATGAAATTTGACTAATAACATTGGTTTATAACTTGGAATGTTAACATAATCTCTTTTTCATCCGGGAAGAACGAAACCGTGACCAGAATTGAATATCTTCGTTTTTATTACGCTGTGCAAGCACTAGGCAACAATCTCTAGTTTATTAAAAAATATCAAAATTAAAAGATACAATATATTCTGAAAGCGTGACGCACGAGAATCCCATGTCCTATGTTTTTACTTGCGTTATAAAGACGTAATTACAAAAATTATAGCTGATATACATTTTACTCAGTAAATCATCAGTTCAATCAGTTATATGGATGGACATACAATATTTATCAACATAAGTTTCGCGTTGTGTGTTAATTGTGGCCTGGTGGATATATGGCTTTATAAAATTGTAGTTTCTACCAACGTCAGCCAGTGGAGTCTTCCCTAACTATCTCGGCTTCATTTCCTGATTAGTTGCCTTCAGAGTCACCTTACCTAATTACCTACTTCTCGAGATTGTCTTTTTATAAAAGTTCTTCAGAGACGTAACCGGCACAAATTTTCTTCATTTTCTTCTGTGACCTCTTTTATGTTGTTTTCTGGGGTTTTATTGCTCCCAAACTTGTTCAATAACGCGTTTACAAGACTATATCAGGGTATTAGACACGTCGCAAACATCCAACTCTGGGTCGGTCGGTACTTATTAAGCGGACTGCAAATATTTACAGACAAGATTTCGTAGAACAACGGTTGCCAAATCAGCGTCTCTTGTTTGTCGAGTTTCGCTCCGTGGATCTACAATCAGGAATTAAAAACTTTGCAGGGACAAGTCTGTAAGCAAATCGAACTGTGTGAGTTTACCTAATTTGCAGGAATAATTCGATTATTTTGATAAAAGTTGGATGGCAGTTATAATAAACCATAATCTAATTAAGAAATAAAATTTAGATGAATACTTGAGTAGGCCTCGAATGGTTCGTACTTTGTACCAGCTGAAATTTATACTGCCCAAAAACTTTGCAGCAAATCTTGCCGAAGTTGTTGAGGGTAATATAATCATTTTGGAGATTAATCTTTCGAAGCAGCTCCCCTAAAAGAGAGCAATATTCAAACTTCGGTCAAAATGTGCCTGATTTGCATTATTTTGGGTGGTCAAAGTCTTCAACCCAGAAATTGAAACTAATAGTAGAGTGAGTAGTCGCTTTATAGATTCACGCAGTAACATATTTCCATTAACACTTTACCACCCATTAATTATAAGGAAGAATTTCCGAAAAAATCTCTTTATCTCATGGTTTATAATTTTATTTAAAGAGAATTAATGCCAAATTTCAGGTCAATACGCCAAAAGTCAAGAATCTTTAACACCCCTTTACAACCACAAAAGGGATAATTTTCAAAATAAAGATTTTAAGTTAATAGGTGCTATGATTAACATTTTTCATACAAACTTAACTACCCCTTTACGACCACTCAGGGGTGGATTTTTTTACAAATTGTTGTTTGCTGAGCGCCTGCCTACATACTTAGACAAACATACTGCCAAATTTCGAACTCATTAGTACGACTTGTAGTTTCGGAGAAATCATGATGAGTGAGTGAATGAATGGATTTCTCTTGGCTGCGTTTATTTTGTGTTATAAAGCATCTGTTAGTACTCTCGTTAAGAAGTTTCTTCTTTATTTAAGTACGATTCGCTGGCACTAATGTTACACAATAGTTACAAGTTGTACTGACGTCTCAATATTTGCTGAATCTGGAACCTTTTATTGTGTGAGTCGCGATATTTTCAACGGAAGCCTTTTAACGATTTTATTACGAACTGATAGCGAAAAGATGCGACAACGATTTGCTAAATTACGTTGTCACGTTTGGTTTGTTTTTACTTAAACAATTAAAACCGTGTTACAAAATAAGTGAATATAAATTTTGGTGAGTTTCAAGACGAGTTTACATGATGTCGTAAGTAAATAATTAGGATACCAACAAAAATTTGGAGCGACAACAATGTATACAGCAAAAACGAGTCCGTAATAGCAAGACTGCGAAGTCGTTATTTACCTAATTTATCTTTATTAACTTACTTGACCGAGTTGCGAGAGATCGTTTATTTAAATTACCACCAGAAGGAAAAAATTAGATTACCTACTCAAGGAGATTCGTTTTGGAGAGCAGTTTTTGTTGACGAGTGTAAAGTTTGAGAACTTTTGATCGTTTCTTTTATCCCAAAGTTTGAAGATCAAGAAAATATCGCATCACAGATTTTTAAACACGCGCATTAAATTTTTTGTTATATATATAGCTTTACTAGCTTCCGCCAACGGCTTCGCACGCGTTGTTTGTCAACAGAAAGCCTATACGTTAATCCAGGTTATAATCTACGTACATACCAAATTTCATCGAAATTGGTTCAGCCGTTAAGACGTGATTGTGTAACAAACAAACAAACATCCAAACTTTCGCATTTATAATATTACTGGGATTATAGCCGTACTGACGTCCTCCGTGGCACAGTGGGCGAGTAGCCGACTAAGACGCAGGAGGTTGCGGGCTCGATTCCCGCTGCGAGGCAATTGTTTGCATGGTCTATTTTTTCGAGTTTGGGTATTTTTCTATGTATTATAAGTATGTATTTACAAATAAAAATGTAATTAAGTATTATATCAGCTATCTGTATCTCATGGTACAAGCTTTGCTTAGTTTAGGGATAGATGGCGCTGTTTGAAATGTCCAGCACTATTTATTTATTTATAGCAGCTGGGTATAATATTATTAGTCCGTAGTACCTATCTTCTGATCTAAGGTAATTAATGAACATTTAATTATCTACTTACTTCAGTTTTAATTTGTCAACAGTTCGCCCTAGTGAATGTTAATATTCTGGGAACTTATCAATTATAAAGTAAAAGGGCAGAATAGATCGTAATTTATACAACCATTAACTAATTGATTTCGGGTGATGTAACGTGGAATTTGACCACATTACCTTACAAATATAATCTTGAAAACTCGCTTTATTAGACACTAGCTGACTAGCTTCGCACGTGTAGTTTTTCAATAAAACATTATCCTCCTTCTGCGCAGTTGGGAAAATAGTTGCCAATGTTAGGTACTCAAGGATAATGTAGCGTTCTAAAGGTGAAAGAAATTTTGAAATCAGACCAGTAGTTTTTGAGTTTATTCGTTACAAACATACAAATCTTTCTTCTTTATGATATTACTAAGTATAGATAAGTACGAGTACGTTTCTCCTGTGTTGTTGAGACAACTTCTCGATTTCAACATCACGATCAACATTATTGTACTGTATATGTCTAAGTGCTATATGGTAGGTCTCTCCCAAGAAGCGTTTCTGAGTACGATCTTCGGCTCGTCTCATCCTGAAGCCGGGTTGACACTATAAGAGATTGATTCTTCTCTTAAAGGATACCTAATAATTTTTTTGTCTAATATCTAATTAAGTGAAGCCAGATAATAGTTATTTGTTATACAAGAGTGTAAAGTTGCTTTTTAACCGCGTGCTCAATTTTGATGACCGAGCAAGCGAATCAAAAGAGCACAAGGTGAAAAATCTTTGCACTCGAGTCCAAAACGTAACTTTTCATCCCACCTCAGCGAGGAAATTAGTAAATGCAAACAAAAAAAAGTAATACACCAAGAAGGTACCGAGTCTGAGTTTTTAACAAATTTAAAAAGTTTGTATGATAAATTCGCCACCATGGAGGTAGAAGTAAATATGTTTAATGATGTTTTGAATTCACAAACTTAGTGCACACGATGTTCTAAATTCAATTTACTTTGTCCTCTAGCGGATAAAAACGGCTTTTGAACTCAGATATCGAAGAGCAAAAATACTCTTTCCGAGATGAGGGGATGAAAAAAAAATGAATATGATCTAGACCTTTTGTCGCGGCTATTAAATTTGTCAAGAGAAAAAGCAGCTCCTATCAGCCATATTTTTAGGTTGAGATATGTTGTATACGCCAGCACCCGCCATTTTAAATTACTTTTGTATGAAACTCGAGTACGAGCCAATTCGAAAAGTTGAGCGTGGTCCGATTAAACACGGATTGGATACGAAAATTCGTCCAAGAAACATCCGATTCTTCTCGGTCCGCGAAAACTCGTATAGTGCAACCCGGCTTCACTCTATTTGTACTACAACCTGTTATTAATCAATAAATTTGAATAACCAATTAAAGCTAGCCCCATAGAACACAGATTATGCAAAAATGTGTTTAGTTATTTACTCAAAACATGCAGATAAAGTATATATATGAGTAACGCAGGTGTTTCCAAGTGACTAATTGATAAGTAATTATATAGCAAAGAAGTTCATCACGTACGTAAACATTTGTTTTCCTATATACACCTACTGTGTTTATTTACCTTCTGTTTTATACTGGTTACGTCCAAACAAGACTTTACCTACATGAATTCTGTGTACATGTGTTATCTATTTGTTTTGATGTTTAAATTGAAGTTTAGTTCATAGTCCAAAAAGTTGAATTGAAATTGATTTTTAGTATGTGCCTAATAATATGATTTTGCTCTGTTCTGTTTGTTTGCTGTAAAGCAGGATCTGGCGCTAAATTGTAACCCAGATCCACAAACAGTAAAGATTTATGATTTACATGGTATTGCATTGCATTGCACCTCATAATTGATTGAAAAGCCTCATATGCTTGTAAATTCACCCTAACCCTTCAAACCAGAACATAGTGATGCCTTCTACAGTAATTATATTTCATATTGAAGTTAATAATGCTCAATTTATAAGAGATAATCAATAAAATTGTAATCATAGCACATCATACAATCATACATCTGAAGCTCTAAGTCTCTAAACCCCTGTCCACAGTTCTCAATTTTATGGTGACTCCTTTACAGTTGAAGCTGTGCGGCTGTGGAACGCTTTACCTTTCTCTATTAGATCATCTAAATCTCTTCCTATCTTTAAAGCTAAGGTATACAACTATTTCCTTTCTTTGTCTACGCACTGCTAGTTTATCGTTAGGTATGTTTATCTCCTTTATTGTAGTTTATATATAAGTATATATTATTATATTTGTAAGTATATATATTTAGTTTATTAGTAAGTATAGGTAGTTTATGTAGGTTTATGAACATACTCGTAGATACACCGCCGTCTTTTTGATTTTGTTTTGTCCTGTCCATCCAAAGGTTGTCTGGAAGAGATCGCTTTTAGCGATAAGACCGCCCATTGTACTTACCTTAATTTTTGTGTATTTTTATTGTACATATTTTTAATTTTGTTGGTGTGCAATAAAGAGTATTCGATTCTATTCTAATCTATCATACAGAGGCAATGCACAGATGCTACAATTATTGGTGTGGTATTAAGCCTTATTGGCATTGCTGAGTTAATCCACTTTGATGAGTTGTTAGACCGCTTCTTGAGTAATATGTGATTAACTTATAAAAAATAAATAAATATAAAATAAAAAAAAAACTTTATTGGATTCTTATACATATTTTTTTCTCACTTTAATAGTTATATTACTTATATATTTATGTAAGTTTATGTTTTAATTAAGAACCCCTCAACGGGTATAGGCCTCCTTCAAAAGTTTCCATTTTTGTCGGTGTTCTGTTTCCTTCACCCATGTTTTGCCTGCTATCTCGTCCCGCCATCTTTCTTGGGGTCTCCCTTTTCTTCTCTTGCCAACTGGGCTCTTCCATAGGGTTGCTGTTCGGGTCCACCTGTTGTCTTGTATGCGTACCAATTGACCCGCCCACCTCCATTTTAGAGCCTGTGCGTGTTGTAGAGCGTAAATTACTTTTGTTTTTTTCCTGATAAGTGTGTTTGTTTATTTATGTTTTAGTTTTATGTTTAGTAGGCTCCCCTCCATCGTTCATCATGATTAACTTACTTAATAATTATTTATTGATTACTCATCTATATACTCCTTTTTAAGCTGGTGTCTAGCACGGAGGTGTGTGATATTTGGCATTGTTAAAGTTTATATGGAGAAGGAATGGTGAATGTTATAAAACTTATAAAAAAAACCGGCCAAGTGCGAGTCAGACTCACGCACGAAGGGTTCCGTACCATCTATAATAAATTGTATGAGCGCCCATACAACTCAAGAGGACTAATTGGCGTCAACTGTATAACAACTTGTATAGGGACACCCTTTAATATTCAACTTATAACTTATCAACTTATAATAATTATATTGATAAATTGGACTATTTACATAAATATGTAGGTAAATATAATAAAATTGCAATGTATTCGATCTAAATGAAAATAGCCACCACAATTCATGCTATAAATATTCATTTCATTTCATTTCAATAAAATGGATTTTGTACGAAATCTGTCATATTTATAACTTGTACGAGAGTAATCAGTAACATAATATAGGAAATTGTGATCTCAGTACTACGCGAGCGAGAACAGACGCTAGTCAATTATCTCAATAATCTACGGCTATAAAATTTATTTTCAAACCACCGACTCGACAATATCAAATTATATGTCATGTAAACCCGTAAGATTTGAATTTGGAACCTCACCTGTATTAAAATTTTGAACCAAAAAACACAGACAATAAGAACTTATTCGTAAATCGAACTAACCTCTGCACAGAATGCACCAACCTAGGTTTGATTTTTATTGTCTCGCAGAAAGTGTTAAAAATGGAGTATTCGTCGCGTGGATAAAGCTGTCTGCATTTTAGGCGCGCTTATATATCCCTCTCTGCACTCAGGATTCTAGTAACCCTCTCGCTCCGTTCGTGAGTTAACTTTAGAATCCTTCGTTACGTTCGGGATTCAATATAGCGCCCGTGACGCAAGTCACTGCTTTATCCCCTCGTTTAATAATCTACTATTATGTATTCTTCTTATACAAACTCATTTCAGTTTTAACTGAAAACTTTGCTACGTGGGAAGTTTTTGCAGGTACATACATTACAATAATTAATTAAGAAGGTGACCTTTAATTATAATTAAAAAATACTTGATGAATAAATGATGACTGATACTTAAAGAAAAATAACATACCTAATTCTTATTAAATAAAACAAAGTCTGGTTTGTTCGAACATTTATAACTCGAGCACGGCTGGACCGATTTTGATAGTTTTTGATTTGTTGGAATTGTCTCCACCCCGAACAATTAAAATATCGGAAAAATTCACGCAAAAAGATGCAGCAGGTACATTGACAGCCCGCATCATATGCATGTGAAGGCGGTACGAAGTACGGCGGGACAGCTAGTAACTTATAAAAAAAACTATATAAGTATTATATCAGTTATCAGGTTCCCACAGTACAGCATGTCCAGCATTATTTATTTTCTATACTAATATGTATTATAAAGATGAAAGATTTGATTGTTTGTTTGTTTGCATTGAATAGGCTCCGAAACAACTGGACCGATTTAAAAAAATCTTTCACCGTTGGGAAGCTACACTATTCCCTGGTGACATAGGCTACTTTTTACCCAACTGCGCAGATGGAGGGTAATGTTTTTATTGAAAAACTACGCGTGCGAAGCTGCGGATTGGTCAGCTAGTATTTAATAAAATCTAATGGGTTTTTACGAACGAAAAAATACCCACGAATACGAATGGTATTTTTTTGATGACGGAAGTTGCAATTACATTTTTATTCATAGGTTGGATAGTCCCCACTTTTCATAATCCGAGGTGACAGTTATTTTTGTTCGTCTCCACTCGAAGAGTTGAGGACACACCATGCCGTCATGAAATATTTTTATCTGGTTACAAAATAGTACAAATTCTGAAGATAATAAAATGTGGCTACGAAGTACTTACTAACTTTTTTTAAATCCTATATATTTATTTGAGTACAAAATATTACAAATTCTACAAAAAATTAGAATAATAAAAAAAAAGATTGTCAAAATTGGAGCCAAGCAATATGAATAACATTAATGATCATCATAGTGTAAGATGATCATGTCAATCAATGCCAATTGGAAGATGAATTTGGTTTTTTTATGTAACGTATTGTATTTTTAGAAGCAAGAAATTAATAAACTTAACTTGTTTGCCTATTATTAACTTCTCAGTTCTGATAAATTGAAGCAAAAGTTAAAAAAAGCAAATTGAAGAGTTTGATGATTTTCTTTAATGCTGTCATCAGATACCAATTTTATACGAGACCACCCCTGAGGTGTTCTTTCTAACAAAAACAGAAATATTCAAATCGACGTAAAGAATTATCGACGAACGAATATACCTACATCAAAAAATGAACAAATTGAGAACGTCCTCCTTTTCGAAACGTTAGACTACGTAGTAAACTAATAATTTGTGGGAAATCATTTTCCGAGTCTTGCGATCACTTATTTCTTTATTAACTTTTTGATTTTATTCTCCGAAAACGTTTAACATTATTCTCTCAAGGATAAGTGGTGTGTCTCACGTACTTAGAAATTTCTAAATCTCTTTATATATTTTTGCAAGTTTCACACGCGTGATTTGTCAATACAAACATTACCCTCCTTCTGCGCAGTCAGGTAAAAAGTAGTCATGTCTCAATCCCTGTCATAACCTTAGTCCCTATTCGACCAAATTGAATACTAATTGTATTTCATCGAAATACGGTCCAGCTACATATTTAGTCGTGAAAACGTTACAAACAGACAGACAGACACAGATACAGAGTTATTTTCGAATTTATAATATTAGTTTGGATTTTATGTTAGAGAAATTCCACTGATTTTGATTGCTAACATGTTTGACCAATGACCTATGTTGCCTTGACATCGCTGACGACTTCGAAGGACTCCCGAATCACATCACAGAGTCATTCATTACCATATGAAATAGTGCTTGAAATAGTGCATAAAAAAACACTTGTGCTCAGTAATGACGTGACACCAAACGTACGTGGGCCTCATTACTGGGAATATATGCTTTGCTAGTGCGTATTCGTATGTGATTCTGGAGTGCGTACGAGAATGTAAAATGGAATTTACCTGTCTTGCGCCGTACTTGAAGCGCTCATGTAGTTGACTTTAAGTTAATGAAGCAACGCTCCGATGGTTATACGCTAGTGACATTTTTAGCCGACCGCTTTCGTATTCTGGTTTGATGTGATCAAACATGGTCAGATCAGGCATACCCTATTAGCCACTACACTAGTGTCAGTAGCCGCTACAGCTTAGTCAAATTCGTCCATTACATCTACAATTCAATGGCGATGGAAACATAAAGAGCTCATTTATTCTATAATGGTATGGTACACTAATTCGATTATAAGGTAATACATTTTTTGTTGAAAAATTACTGTTTCAAAACATGCTTTTATAAAACTCATAATCGGAACCGCAAGCAGATTCAAATGAGCCCAAACACTACTAGCCTACTATAACCCATTCAAAAGTTCCGTTGTCTAGCATCCGTCTCCATCATAAGACCACCTCCATGGTACCATATTAGTGCATTGCCACCCAAGTTACATATGTATTCCAAATTTCAGCTCAATCGGTTCAGGGGAACAGGTTTAAAATTCAGTTGCAAGATTCCACCCGGACAAACATACATACATTGCAAGTTAATAAAAAGCTTGTAAAAATAGGTACCATGAACTTATAGTTATAAGAGTCAAATAACACGTGTCTTTGTGTAACTTTTCTTGTTTGCGTCCGACGTTGGCATTTAACAAATTGTTATCGAGAACGCAATTAGTAATGGCTTGAGCTCATGTTTTCTTGTACAAAGCGATACCAAAGCGACTATTTTTTTAAATATTCTAAAGTTGAATTATAATTTTTTGATTTTATTTTATAGTAAAATTTTTATTAACTTGAGTTTTTTATTTATACTGTTCTTAGGTTGAACTAAAATCGTATGTATGTAGATTATGACCTGGATTAAGACAGGCTACTTTTATTGAGAATCCACGCGTGTGAAGCCACGGGCCGAAGCTGGTTACCAGTAGTTTTTATCATTTCTATTGGAGGCCTTTAGGCGGCATGAAAACTCTGGCACAAGAGTTGGCCACTAGATTATACGAACTTCAAAATAATAGGTTGGGGAAAAAAGTCTTTTCGCATTATAGTATGTACGAACTTGTAATAAAATCTCTTTGGCTATACTATTTATATCTGGCTGGTTTTGGTATCGTTCAAAGTTTAAAATTTAAAGAAAATCATTCCAAATTCAAATTAGGAAACTGTGTGATTTTTATTTGTTTTTCGTACTGTAAAGATGAGTGAATCTAATGAAGAAATTCGATACATTTTAAAATTTTACTACAAAAAAGCTAAATATGCAACGCAAGCCGCGAAAAAAATTTGCGATGTTTATGGACCTAGTGCAGTGTCTGTGAGAGTAGCACAAATTTGGTTTAAGCGTTTTCAATCCGGAAATTTTGATGTCAAAGATGCACGTCGCTCTGGTCGCTCTATTACGTATAAAATTGATGCCATTTTTGAAAAAGTGGAGCAAGATCGGCATATCAGTAGTTACGACGTAGCTGAAGAACTGGGAATTGACCACAAAACCGTTTTGGCGCATTTGAAAAAAACTGGGTACACAAAAAAGCTCGACATTTGGGTACCCCACGAGCTCACTGAAAGAAACCTAATGAACCGTGTACTCATTTGTGATTCTTTATTACGACGTAATGAAACCGAACCATTTTTGAAGAAGCTGATAACTGGTGATGAAAACGACAAGAACGTGCGAAAAAGGTCGTAGTTAAAGGCCGGTTAGGCTTCACAGACTGTAGCGAAACCCGGGTTAACTCGCAACAAGGTGATGCTGTGTGTGTGGTGGGATTGGAAGGGCATAATTCATTATGAGCTGTTTCCACCAGGCAGGACCATCGATTCTGAACTCAACTGCAAACAACTGATGAGATTAAAGCAAGAAGTTGAGAGAAAGCGGCCGGAATTAATCAACAGAAGGGGTGTGGTTTTTCATCATGATAACGCTAGACCTCACACATCTTTAGCCACTCAGCAAAAATTAAGAAAGTTTGGCTGGGAGGTGTTAATGCATCCGTCGTATAGTCCTGACTTTGCACCTTCAGATTTCCACCTGTTTCGGTCTCTTCAGAATTCTTTAGGCAGTGTCAGGTTAACACCACTAGAGGACTGCCAAAACCACTTGTCGCGGTATTTTGATCAGAAGCCCCATATTTTATATAGCAATGGGATCATGTCACTACCTACAAGATGGCAAAAAGTTATCGAACAAAATGGTACCTACATACTTTAGTTAAATGTAAATAAACTATTAAAAAATGTTTTAAATTTTCTTAAAAAATGCGAAGAAACTTTTTCCCCAACCTAATAATATAAATATCTCATGTATATATCGTGCATATATATATATATATCTCATTGTTTGTTTTTTCTGTATTTTAAGTGTCATTAATAAATATTTTCTATACCTTTATATTAGGTTATGATCTGTATCACGTGATAGTGTTTGCGTATTCCATTCATTTCAAAATGGGAGCTTAATTATATTCAAACTTGCATTGTCTAGGGTTACGCAACTTCGCTCTTGTTTCAAGATTCAGAGAGTTATGCACGCCTCCTTGCATTTGAGGTGCCTCCATTGCTGGTTGAAATTCCAAGTGGATTTTGTCTTTATGTACATTACGGGGGGAGATGGGGGATTTGCCCGTACTCGCCACGCTAGGAATGCGGGTCGGTGAGCACAGTACACTGATAAGAGGTTTAGTGGGCTGAAGTGGCAGTGGGTGAGGTACAGAGATCGAAGAACTGACGCCTTTGTGACAGAAAGGTTCTAGAGTTGAGTTCTACGCAATGGAAAGCGGACGTGTAGTGTAGGACGCCCTGAAAAAGGTTGCTGGGAGCCGTTGGGTGCAGGCCGCATGAGACCGGTTGATCTGGAAATCATTGGGGAGGTCTATGTTCAGCAGTGGACGTCCTATGGCTGATAAGAGGATCATTAGAGCACTGAATAGTTATAATATAACGGGAACTTTACTTTCAGTCTGTTGAACTTTTCAATTGAAATTGGTTAGTCGTAATTAGTTTTTTTGTTGTTCGTGTATTATATAACTGAACGCCCCGAACTGAGATCTCGCGAGTCTCCCTTATAAACAAAAAATAGTATCGTAATCTTTGACTATCAAAATAGTGCCACGAAACGCATAACCAATTTACTTGACCTACAGATTCGGTACAGGTAACGGGAGTTCATGTTAATTAGTTATACTTTTTTGGGGCATATTCAGGATTTCAGACTTGCCTATATTTGTGCCACTAAAGCTACACGCATACCAAATTTCAGCACTGTGAGATCACTGGTGTACCCTGACAATTTTGTCAAAGTTCAGTTTTTATTATGGCTAATAACTTAAAAACTACAAAGTTTAAACTAAAAATAAAAGCGGGGTCGAAATGTACAGACCTTTTATTAAACGTGCCACTTGACCAGATAGTCCTATTTTTTTTACCCCTCTAGAACTCCAATATCTCAACAACGCCTCCACATTTTTAGCTCATTGAGTCACACCAAAATTGTGTCATCACTACCTACCTTTGTATCAAATTTCACAATGATCGGATCAACGCTTCGAAAGTTATCCTCGGACAAACAAACATACATACATACATACAACGCAGATTTGCCCAAGTTGATTTGGAGATCTCGCTTCGCTCGATCAATTACTGGTGCAATAGTTGAACATAGGTTATGTCATGATACTTCACTTGCACACAATATATTGGTATGACAATTGACAGAAGTCTAAAATTCACGTTGCCTTTCTGACCACTGGGAACTTCGTCGTTTCTAATGGACGTTCTACTTTTATTTATATTTATTTAAATTTAGTTGCTCTTGCAGCACTTACAGCGTAAACCAATACGTGCAGCAAGCTAATAATTAAAATAGGCATTTAGAAATACATATATTATGTATGATTTAACTTAAAAATCTAATACAAGAATGTACCATTTCATTATGTTTTGAAAAAAATAAGTCTATTTTACTACGTTAGTACTACCAGAGACCAGTAATATAAATAGACTGTCAAGTCCATTGAAAAAAACGTAATCCGCAAAAAGCTCAAAATCCCGTATTATTTCTAGATGGCGCTGTCTCATAGCCTGGAAACTTTCATAGCGGCCATTGCAACCAAACAAATTAAAATATATTTTCACTACAACACACCAAAATTATTCTGGTTTTTTTTAGAATAAGTAATATTGTCCATGCAACAAGATTTACCGATTTTATTTCATATTGATTATTTACCACTTTCGTATGCTTAATCACAGATGGCGTAGGAATAGGATGAAAGGTATCATACAAAAAAACGCATTGTTTTTTACCTAGATGGCGCTTAACACAAAATTAAATGGCAGATTTTTTTACTTCTAAGGGTATCGTCGCCTAAAAAAACAATGCAATGTAGGTAGTTAGCCATTATATACTCACTACAGCAAAAATCCTACGCTGCAGGATTTTTAAGTTGGCGAGTCTATCGCTATAAATAGGTACCTACCTATTTATTGGAGACACATTAATTCAAACTATTTTGTTCTAGTTTAGAGCATAACGGTTTTAATTACTATGCTTTCTTTTACCATCAGAGCTCTACGGACCAAGCCAATACGATTCTAAACCTAATGATGCGGATTTCCTAGTGCTCAATTTAAAAATTAAACAATATTCAATAAATAATATGAAATAATCAAACTTTTTATTATTAAATAATCAAAAATCAAAAAGGGGTTTAAATATACTAATGAAGACCTTTCATTTGACGTCTCATTTGACCTAATAGTCTCATTTTTATTTTTTTTACCCCTATTGAACCCCAATATCTCAACAACCCTCCAAAAAATTTTAACTCATTTGTCACACCAAAATTGTGCTATCATTACCTACCTATATACCAAATTTCACGATGATCGGATAAACGCTTCGAAAGTTATCCTCGGACAAACAAACATACATACATACTCGTACAACGCCGATTTGTTGATTTGGAGATCTCGCTTCGCTCGATCAATAACTAGTGGTTCGCCCCGAACTGAGATCTCGCGAGTGTCCAATAAAAACAAAAAAAAATCATAATCTTAGTAGGCAAGCAGAATTATTGTACTGAGAAATCCAAACGCAAAGAAATTCACCCGAAAGCCGAAAACAAAACAATTAGCCACAAGAAAATGAGCGGGAACGAGTGGGAACCATGAACTGACTGACATTGAATGACAGCCAGCAAGCAAGCAAACAGCCACGCTGTTTGCATCTAATTTGTTGCATGCTGTGTTGCCAAACCTCACTTCTCAAAAGTCACGACTAGCCAGTCTAAGAAATTTTGTTGCACTTATTATATGTAGTGTACTTATATAATTAAGTTTATTATTTTAGTAAATAACGTATTATCTTGTAGTATGCATTTGCCGGGTACTTACAAATGAATTTTATTTTGTTTCAAAAAGTATTCTACATATCTGTACATATCACTACAAATAGGTACGTATTTTACAAATAGGTATTTCCGCATTTAGGTGATAATGGTACGATCATAGACCTAAGTAATGAATTAAATATATCTATTTATTATTGCACCAGCAAGGCTTTCCTTTCCTAAAAAAACCCTATTTTGACGGAAACTTTCATGTTCTGGCAATTCCGATAAAACTGTGCGCAAGTCTCAAAAAATACTTAAGACTGAAGTTTTAACGAAACTGAAGACCGGCAACATCGCATACCGTGCAAACTGACAACGTCGCATTAATACTATCGCGCACGTTAAATTGGAAATAGCGCCATCTATTTTTTATCGTTTTTTTCGTGAGCGGTAGTAAGCTAGATGTTGGCTAGAGGTCACATAAATATAATGATTTGGAACTCCTAGCGACATCTCGCGTCCTAACAGGTAATCAAATATCGAGTTACATTAATTTGTTCGAGACTGGCAGTCTATTTATATTACTGGTCTCTGGTACTACCTCCGTGGCGCAGTGGGCGAATAGCCGGCTGAGACGCAGGTCAAAGTCAAATATTTTTATTCATTAAAATCACAAGGCTCACTTTGAAACGTCAATTTTACTGCCTGTTCCTTCGCGACCAAGCTAAGAAAGAAAGGCAAGAAACAAGGCTGGTTGTTTTTTTTAATGATCCTTTTACAATACATAATATAGAAAAAAAAAGTCTAAATTTTAACATTTTGAACGAGTTTGATCAATTTCAATCCCCAGTTTCTCTATCATCTAAATAATCCGATATTTTATAGTAGCCTCTTTTATAAAGATTTTGTTTAATTACGTTTTTATATTTGTTAATTGTCAATTTTTGTACATCCCTTGGGAGTTTGTTATAAAAGCGTACACCTTGCCCTTTAAACGATTTACTAACTTTATGGAGTCTACAAGTGGCAACACCGAGTTTATCCTTATTTCTAGTATTAAAATTATGATTATCGCTATTTTTCTTAAACAAATTAATATTTTTGTGAACATACTGTTACGAGCTGAGGGTTCGGGATAAAATAATGGGAATCGATCTGACCAAAATAACACTTTTATTCAGCACTAAACGATGAATACACGAACTTGGTCACACGTATCACAACACACTAATTAACACCACTGGTGCACCACTTAAAGTCACCGAAATGATCGCACGTATAGCTTAATCCAGACTGACTCGGGAGCAACTACTGTTCACGCGAGACCCTTGTCCACGTCAGTCCTCCAGGGCCTCGCTGAGACTCACTCACTAACTGACTCGAGACTGACTGTCCGGCTTTTTTTTTTTTTTTTTTTCGAATGGACTAATCTCGCTGTTGGCCTCTGAGGCCGTGACAGCTTAACCGAAGGTGACAGCTTAACCGAAAAAACCGAAGTGACAGCTTAACCGAAGTGACAGCTTAACCGAATTGACTGACTGTCCGGCCATCTCTCCGGCCTATTTATATCGCACACATTTCGATTGTTCGAGAACGATGTCGATCCTTCCAGGAAAGGGTCGGTCCCTCGACACAATGGCCACTCCCCATTCTGCGAAACCACAAACAATAGCAACAATAACACAGCAAGACAAAAGAGTTCGAGAAGGTTCGATTATTACTCATTGTTTAACAGCCTCGGCGTAACAATACATTAGATTTTCATAGATGTATTGACAAGGGAATGTCATAATTTTTATTTCTTTAAACTTATTGCGTAATGATTCTCTGGTGCCCATATTATAAATTGCACGAACAGCCCTCTTCTGCAGCACAAAACAGTGTTTATATCTGCAGCACTCCCCCGCAGGAGGTAGCGGGTTCGATTCCCGCCGCGGCACAAATGTTTGCATGATCTACAGATATTTGTTCCGGGTCTGGATGTTTTTCTATATATTATAAGTATGTATTTACAAAAAAAGGTATATTAGTATTCTATCAGTTATCTGGTTCCCATAGTACAAGCTCTGCTTAGTTTGGGGCTAGATAGCGCTGTGTGACATGTCCAGCAATATTTATTTATTTAGCCAGCAAGAGCCGCGCACTCTAATATGTTCGGCATATCATACTCGGCACTACATAATTATGTATGTAGGTACCACATGGTCCTTGAAAGAAAGAAAATTGGTAAATGGAACAGATCGCTCTCAACGATAAGGCCGCCCATTTTATTGCCTTTTTAGTTTTAGTTTATTGTGTGGTAATTACAATAAAGAGTAATCTTATCTTACTTCCACCTTTGGTGACACACAAAACCTTTTCAAGGCTTTTGACGATTCTGTGGTGAGTTAGCGTCTAACCGTCAGAGACGCTCTGGAATCGAACTTACACCTCTAGGTGTCTCTAGGTTCCCGCTTTGGGACAAATATTTGCATATGTGCGAATAAATGTTCGATTATGTTTTGGTACCTAAAATGGTACTCGGTAAATGGTAATCCTAAATGGTAAATGGTGCCTGTCTTGTTATTTGTTTTTTATATTTATTTTTTTAATTTAAATGTGGGGGATGACATAAAAGCGTTATCTATCTATCAACTCGTAATTCCTGATACCCACAGGTAATTGTAGTATGGGGTGAAAACTATGTAGGTAAGTTATGGTGTATTTGAACCTCTATACCGTAATAGTCGTTGACGTAAGGCTTACCAAGAAAGAACCAGTGAAACGATAAACAAACTAACAGTATTTGATGCGCCAAAGGATTTAAAGCAAATTTTTAACAGGCTACAAAAGTCTGCCTTATGGTTCAGGCAAGCTTCCGGATGTAATCCGTTAGCTAATATCCTATGCCGCTGCCTACTCAAAAAGATGATCAAACATGTACCAAAATTCTTCAAAATCGGTTAAATCGTGTAAATATTACAAACAAACAGAGATACAGAGTTACCTTCCATTTATAATACAAACTAACCTATATAATCATTATTATAAATACGGGATTTATCACGTACCGTTTTATCGGTGTTTCGACCGACAATGTTTCGGTTCAATTCGTGAACCTTCATCAGGGTGAGTGCGATCCGCTCCGAATAACGACTTGCCTCGCACTCGGAGCGGATCGCACTCAACTGACCGAAACATTGACGGTCGAAACATCGATAAAACGGTACGTGATAAATCCCGTATTTATAATAATGATTGAAATCAATCACGAAAGTTTTCTAAGTAAAATAAACTATACAGTAAATGTTGATTCTTAATAAGACAGGGCTGCCAACAGAGTCCGGTCTATAAATTATAGAAAAACGTAATAGGTTGTTTATAAGCAAGAGTAATCAACATGTATGGTAATAGACGTTGGTGTCACTCAATAAGGCAAAGTGGAACAAAATTGCACCAAGTTCATTATGCCCACAAACTAATTCAATGTAATGTAACAATTTGTATTTTTTTGTGAATCTCGCCAGCTATGGCAAATGGAATGCTTGAGTGCTAGCCGCAGGCAGGTAAATAAATTAACCGTTTTATATTGAGGTATTTGAGTAAATAAATCGCTCAAATTCAATGCTAAATATTTCTTAACTATCTCTAAGGAATTTTACATATAGATTACTTTAGAATTTGTAGCAATAACTGTCTAACTACAATGCAATGTCGAAAGTAAAATTAGAACGCAGAAGCTGCTACGATTATACTTTAGTAGAAGTCCTACGACTGAAAGTAATTTGTGCTTGCTACGGTCAAGTCTAATATTGTCAGAGGAATAGAGGTCAAAATTAAAGACGAAGTTTTTCGTAGCGTGTGCTAAATAAACTATCTCTAGTCCGGTGCCTAATTAACAATTAGAATGGCCGTTGAGCAAAAAATCTGCAAAAGGGATATTTTTGCAAACAAACGAATGGCGCAGTTCTCGAAATAGTAATTACGGTTAGTTTGCTGAACCTGGGTTTTCATTTCATAGGCGTCGAGTGGAGGTGGGCGCCGTCTGCGGGCGTCGCGATGCTTGTAGGCCTGCCGGGTTTATTGACCCGTCGACCGTGACCCCCCCTTGCCCCTTCTTCCGTATCAAATGTTTGCAACTGTAACTTATTTGTTCGTGGTTCCTCTGCGGATCATCTGCCCCAATCGATTACGTAATCGAATTAATTCGAGATTATTCTTCCGACACGTACTATGGAACCAGCTCGAAATTTAATTTGAGATTCATTCTAATTACCCAGTACTAAGTCGGTATATTCTTGCACATGTTAAGTATTTTATCCTACTTATTTATTTATTATATTGGTTGGTATAAGTCTGTTGTATTCATAGAATGTAAAAATGGACATCAAATAATTAATAATAATAATATTATGCATTTGTTTCACATCATTCCTTTCTAACTGACTTCTTTTGGCGACCTCTGTGGCGCAGTGGGCGTATATCTGAGACGCAGGAGGTAGCGGGTTCGATTCCCGCCACGGAACAAATATTTGTTCCGTGTCTGGGTGTTTTTCTATATATTATAAGTATTATTATTATTATTTGGAGCCTGTACTATCCCACTGCAGAGCAAATGCCTCCCTTCCTTCCTTCCACTCCACTCTATCATGCGCGTGTGTAGTCCAATCTTCCATATACGAGTCGAGTTCGTCTTTCCATCGGCGTCGCGGTCTGCCACGTGGTCGTTTTCTGTCTTTTGGGATCCCTCGGTGGTGGATTTTGCCCATAAGTCCTCCGACATGCGGCAGACGTGTCCCGCCTAGTCCCACTTTAACTTGCCTACTTGGTGCCCAACGTCCGCGATTTGTGTTTGGGAGCGCAGTTCACTGTTTCTAATGCGGTCTGTTAGTTTGACTCCTAGGATACTGCGCTCCATGGCTCGCTGACAAACTCCGAGTTTGGACTTTTGTTGGAATTTTGACTTTTATAATGGAACAAAAGTCCATTATAAGTATGTATTTACAAAAAAAAAGTATATAAGTATTCTATCAGCTATCTGGTTTCCATACAAGCTTTGCTTAGTCTGGGCTTTATTATAACTGTTCCGGTACGAGCGCGCCCTTATTTCGCCAAACATTAAAAACCACAAAAAAAAATTGCAAACTATAGTACGATGTAATCGTCATAATTTACTATGATTGATTATAATTACACAAACATACATATATCTTACAAAATAATAATAGAAACTCACAAAGCTCACTTCCAGCAGCCCATGTAAATGGTTCCCGAGAACTTGTTCGTTTCAATAGAGACAAAGACATGGTAGCCTGGGTGCGGTTTTATCAAAATTAGTTGTAAAATAGGTAAAATAGCCGTCCGTATTACATTCTTGAGGCTCTTTATTACCATAACAAAGTTCACTAAATTCTAGTTATCAGAGGTTTGCGTCTTTGTTGTTTGTCAAAGTAATTTGCAACTTTCCGTCAGAAACATCTTCAATGCTAATAATCTGATAGATGTCGAATAGGCACATGAGACTTATCACTTGTAAGTCTCATGGTGACGGACGCACTGCAATGTTATGAAGGCCAAGTCTTGGACGTAACCTGTTACGTAAAGCAATTGTTATATCTATATCGAATTGTTCCGTCACTTCATCAGATAAAATAAGTTTTTTGTTGAAAAATTACTTTTTCAAAACAATCTTTTATAAAATTCATAATCGGAACCGCAAGCAGATTCAAATGAGCCCAAACACTAGTAGCCTACTATAACCCGTTCAGAAGTTCCGTTGTCTAGCATCCGTCTCCATCATGATACCATATTATTGCATTGTCACCGAAGTTACATATGTATTCCAAATTTCAGCTCAATCGGTTCAGTGGAACGGGTTTAAAATTCAGTTGCAAGATTCCACCCGGACAACCATACGTACATTGCAAGTTAATCAAAAGCTTGTAAAAATAATTAAATGCCTAATAAAAATAGGTCTTACCACTTCCATGTGCTTTGTTATATCTTTTTGTCTAGGTACCCTCTTTCAGAGTATTAATACTAGTACTTATAATCAATAATCAAGTGTAATTATTTTCCACCGGAAATAGTTCCTTTATGCAGAAATCTCAGGTGACGAAATAACCCTGGGAACAATGCACATTGTATTGCAAGAAGATAGAATATTTAGCTGTCTTAATTACCCATTAGTGACACCGTCCCATTATACTCGCGGTTTATAGTGGTAATAAAGTTTTCAACACGAGATCAGTGGATCCAAGTGGCACGCAGCTCCTTTATTATGTTAATGAAATCTATTTTTTTCAACTAACATAGGGTTAAGTATCTTATTTGCGCATACACTTATCTGTGTATCACCTTATCATCATAGATGAGTACGATAGTGTATTCTTTTATTTACATATGTTTTTATAGGTATGATTTTCTTAACAATATTGTAAGAATATGACTCGTTTTGATCCAGACTTTTATAGATGTAAATGCCTCGGGTGGGTTATATTGTTTGTGTAAATTCAATGTAGATTATAGTCGAGTTTATGATCTTATGAATTTATTATCTCATAATAAGGTATTGTTCTTTTAACTACCACCGTACTCTGGTATATTACTACAGCGAAGATCAATGCCAAGTTATTATTAATAAACATTAAATTATCACCAAAGCAGATGTTTGTGGCAGCTTCCGGGAATTCAAATGTACACAAACAAATAGTAGGTAAGCAATCTCAAAACTCGTTGAAGATAAAAGCGAATTTACTGGCTTTGGATTTTAAATAATGGTAGCTAATTTAACAAGGGCTCTCAAAACTTTGTGCACGAAAACAACTTATACAAACACTGTCAGTTTAATAATATTTAACGAAGGTTGACATTGTTCATAGTCCAGAAGAAATCTTAGCTTATTTTTTTTTTTATTTCATCAATGTATACAAACTCTTTTAGCTAATGCTTAATGCCAATAACATATTCACATTTTATAGACCTTTAAGAAATTAGTCGCCTAGAAAAAAATATCAAAAACACAATACAATATATTAATTAATTTTCAAGGAATTTAGTGATTTAGTAGATACGCATTTGAAGAATGAAAGGGAAGGAGGAATGCTGTGTAAATGTGTATATTTGAGGGGGTGAGGGAGGGAGTGTAGTGTTTTGTGTAGTGTAAGTTCTTGAGAGTTTGAGAGAATATTTTACGGAACGCGCTATATGTGATTAAGAACAGATATAACTTGTTTCTTAAAAGATGCCTTGCTATTAGAGAAGATGTCTGTATCCGAAAAAACCTTGTTGTAGCTATCTAGCGTGCGACAGATGACAGAGTTTTGGGGGCATAGTTGGTGTGACTGAAAGGAACATGAAAGAGGGTTGTGTGTCTAGTACGTTTAAATGGCAATACCTTACGAATGGCAATAATCATGGCTTCCCTTAGCGTTTCTTTGTGACATTCATTGTTGTAATTCAATTCAATTTATTTATTACGCAGATATGTCATCCATTTTATAAGTAAAGTAGCTGACCAATCCGCAGCTTCGCACGCGTAGTTTTCTAAGCACTTACCTTCTGCGCAGTTGGATTAAAAGTAGCCTATGTCACCCGGGTGTATAGGATAGTGTAGCTTCCCAATGGTGGAAGAATTTTTTAAATCCAGTAAAACCGTCCAGTAGTTTCGGAGCCTATTCAATGCAAACTGTAGACCAGTGATGCGCAAAGTACGGCCCACGGGCCAGCTCCGGCCCGCGAAAGCATTTAATCCGGCCCGCCGACGGTCCTTCGACATGAATAGTGTATGGCCCGCGATAATTATATTTTGACGGTCCAGGAGTATAAAGTAGATTCTACTTAGTACAGTGCTCCCTCTCTATAATTCCCAACTCGTGGTTAAAATTCCAAGAATTTCTTCTTAGCATTCGAAAATATTATGGCAAATCAAAAGCAATTTCATATGTCTCACACGCTACCATGGCAGGGCCTTCGAATAAAAGTTAAATTGTAATTTTTAATATTTCTGCAAGTGTGTCATGCTGTAATGTTTTTATATGATTAAAAGTTTCAACACAAAATGCATTTTTCCTATAATTCTGGTCCTCCTCTGAAATTTCTTAAACTTTCTGGCCCCCCATTAAGAAAATTTGCCCACCACTGGTATAGACAATAATAAAATCATAGAATTGTTAGAAAATGTAGACATCATAACTTGGATGAGTGTTGGACAAGTGGATGGATGGAAGATGGACTACAAGTGACATTTTCAGTGCTTCGGAGGGAACGATAAAATGTCGGCCCTGGTTTTAAAAAAGTGATCATGCATTTCGAAGGCCTTCAGGCAGCCTAGAAAGTTTAAAACTCCGACACCAGAGTTGGCCATTAAGTCCATTAACTGATACGAATTTACTTTAAATGTCCATCAACAGACAACATCAGGTCACTCAAAGTCCAAGCAAGTAAAAACACTGTTACCATAAGTTATGCAAAACTCAACGCAAAACGGGAACAGGGTCAAAATTAACTTGCAAGATGCACATATAAAAGTTTTTAAAGGTCACACTCTTAAGTTGGTGCAGTACAAATGTGATGATGACTGATGAATGACTTGGCATTGCATCATTATATCCAAAATAAGGCTTTTTCTCGAACAATGTTCTGAATGACTTGCATGCATTACGTGTTTTGCAATACTATATGGTACATACAACTTTTCAATTAAGCCAGAAGAGTTCTTTACAGTATTTGTAAAGGAAGAATGTTACATAGAATTCACGATTCACTGGGTAACTTTAACATAACTGTACATTTTCTCTTACATTGGAAGTATTTGCTGGCGTTTGCCACAAAATGATCCTTTTTTTTCTTTAAGATTTAGATAGATAGATAGATAACTCTTTATTGAATTACCACACAAACAGAAATTATATAAAAATAAGTATAAGGCTAGAATAAATAAGGCAATACATTGGGCGGCCTCATCGCTGAAAGCGATCTCTTCCAGGCAACCTTTGGATGGAGCGAAATTTACAATACGGAGTACGGTGTACTTTGTAGGATACATTTACACAAATATTCTTAGGTATACTAAAAATATGATACTTTTAATCCTAATACTTAAAATACTTATAAAATAGACTAATATATAGGTAAAAGCAAATAGCTAACTATGTTAACAGATAAAATGTTTAAATAGTAAATAAATAATGCTTGGAAGATGACGTCGTCAGATAATGTTGCTTCACCTTCAGCATGAATGTGTGTAAGGAGGATGACCGTCTTATTTCTGCGGGCAGAGCATTCCACAGCCGAACAGCCTGGACAGTAAAAGAAGCGCTGTATAAGGAAGTGCTGTGCGAAGGAGTTCTGAGTATCAAGTTTCCTGATGACCTAAGAGTAGTTGTTTGAAGAATGAAGAAATTGAAATCTATCTTTCAGATAGTGAGGAGAGAAGGGATTGAAAAGAATAGAATAGAGAAGAGAGAGGATATGCGTATTCGACGAAAACGAATTGGAAGCCACTTAAGCTTTGAACGGAAGGGAGACACATGATCATATTTACGGATTTACCACAATACTGATTCGATCTCGTAGAGAAACATCAAGCATAGCCCTCTCCATCTCATTGGAAAGCGCAGTGTATGACGGCCCCCCCACTAGATGGAAAGTAGACCTGATAAAGGTTGCTGGAGGCTGATGGGGGAGGCCTATGTTCAGCGGTAGGCATCGTTTGGCTGATATGATGAATGAATTCATGAAAACACTTTATTGTACACCATATAAATAAAAAAAAACACAATGCAAATAATACAATGGGCGGTCTTATATCACTTATGGCGGGTTCCTATATCCGCCGGTAACCGACTGCGACTCGTATCTCCTTGAAAAACTAGTGTCAAACTTTTGACACGTTTTCAAGGAGAAACGAGTCGTAGCTGGTTACCGACGGATATAGGAACCCGCCATAAGACGATGATGATCATAACAATACTTACCTTGTGTATACCTAGATAGTTTCCTTTGAGTTTTATTTTTCGATTCATCGTGCTCACGACTTATTGAACTGTAGGTTTACCAAATATCCTCTGACAGAGAAATAAATTAAACTTTTTAAGCTTTGTTGAAAATCATAACACGTTGCTTGTTTACATTTCAATTGTTTTGATTTGGCCCCAATTTGACCCAACCAATTTGAACGGTACTACAATTCTTTCAGACCGAAACTATTCCAAACAACACGCACAGAGTAATAATGCTATTTATGCTACATGGTGGAACTTAGATATTTATCTACTACAATTTGGGGATTATCAATATAAAATGAGCTTATCAGGTAACAAACAATATATCGTTCAAAATCGTTTTGATGAAAGATCGCTGCAGATCTCACAACTTATAAGTTGATTAATCTGAGGTGTTTTTGTAAGCTATACAAGAATAGCTTAGAAAAACACCTGTTCCGTCCATTTAATTAATACATACTCAGCTAAAATGTATAGTACTTGGATGAATAAACAAAACTACATAGTTTTCTTTACATTTATCGGTAATGGCGTAGTAATATTGGGTGTTCTTTGCATTACGTACGAGTACGATTACTTTGTTTAGTGTCGGTAAGTTCTGTGGCGATCCTCCCCCACCCTACAGGGTGGCCGGCTGGGAGTTGCCAATACTTCCTCCAGGCATTACTGTTCAGCTTCACATATAAATCCACACTTTCCAATTTTAAATTCTACTCTATTTCGTTCGGTTTGTGCACGCTACGAGATGAATATTTTACAAATGCGAGTGCTTGCAGCGAATTGAGGAAATACCAAAATAGGAAAACATTGAGTGCTCTTATAAAGCTTTCTCATCCAAAATACAAGTTACGATGTATGGTACAGAAAGAAACGTGGTCTTTCACTATGGGCCTCATAAAATGGCTACGATATGTGGTCTGCGAGATCGAATCAGAAATGGAGAGATTCGTAGACGAATCAAAGTCACCAACATAGCACAAAGGATTAGCAATCTGAAGTGGCAGTGGGTAGGGCGTATAGTTCAAAGAACATTTTTTTTAATGTTAAGCAGGCTTACGGCACACCTGATGGTAACTGGTCACCGTCGCCTATTGACACCGGCAACACCCGGGATATTGTCAATGCGTTCCCTACCCTGTAGAAACCTCTACATTTTCTTGAAGCGTACCATGTCGTAGCTTAACGGGAAAACCTGTGATGGTAGGTTATATTACAACTGACGTCCGTTGGGGCAGAAAGGTTCTCGAGTGGAGACTACGCACTAAAAAGCGCAGCGTAGGACGGTCCCTCACAAATGGAAAGGTTGCTGGGAGCCGCTGGGTGCAGGCCATAAAGAATTAGTTACTGGAAATCTATGGTTTAGGACTATGTTCAGCAGTGAACATCTTTTGGCTAGTATGATGATGATATTTATGATAAATCTTTCATTTTATTTGTCATTTTAAAAGCTTAGTTGATACACTCCAAATCTTTATTGACCGTTAATGCAGCTTCTTTTATATGGCCGACCTTGTTACACCTACACTTCTTATTTTTCTGTCTTTAATTTATGAAGATGTAAAACTGGTGGGCGCATGTTTACATAATTTATGACTAGTTTGGAGAATTGTTTTAATCATAAACATTTTTTAATCTATACATATAAAATGCTTTGTCTTGAATGACTGATTGACGGATCAACGCACGGCCTAAACCGGTGATCGTAGAGACCTGAAACTTGGAGGGTGTGTTCTTTGTATGACGTAGGCATCCGATAAGAAAGGATTTTCCGAAATTCTACCCCTAAGGGGGTGAAAACGGGGGGCAAAGTTTGTATAGGACAACGTGATTCCTTGGTCCAATCTACTTCAAATTTTGCATAAACCTTTTTTAACAGAATTGATGGAAGACGTTTTTTGTATTTTATTAAAATTCATCCCCTAACGGGGTTAAAAAGGGGTAGAAAGTTATTTTGGCGGTGATTTGCTTCGTTGATCGTTGAAGTTGATATCAATACTCCTTAGTGCTTTTGACTTACATATATTACATTTTATTTTGACACATGTTTGAAAACTCAATCCGATTTTATTATAAACATAAGCAAATACTCTTTAAAATAGGAATGTCTCGAAAGTCACCGTACTATCTCATTTGAAAGTTTCTAAGCTTAAAGAGGTCATGCACTTTTAGGACAAGGTCTCATAGGGACGTAGAGTTCGAAATTTGAAATGGTAAGGACTAGAACATTTTGGCCAGAAGAAAATAGTTTGTCTTAAAAGTTTAATTTAGTGTGTATTGTTTTTCGCAATTTTTTTACATTACACTGATATGATAAATGTGAAAGTTTTGATGTTTGTTTGTTATTCAATCACGTCGTAACGGCGGAACCGATTTCGATGAAATTTGGTATATACGTAGATTATAACCTGGATTATCACATAGGCTACTTTTTATCACATAAATCAGTTCCCATGGGATTAAAATGGGCTGTCAAGTCAAGTTGCAACAGAGAGTTTAGCTTTATTTCTAGGTTACTTACACATTTAGAAGCGTAACGCGTACGAAGTCGCGGGCAACAGCTAGTATTAACATAAACGTCTAGAAAATTAAACGTACTTATCATCCTCGTTAATATAATGCGTGGTAGATAGATCTGTAAAGCTTTTAATTGAGGCGGCATGTTGCAGTATTGGGCACTTACTCGTAGCTGTGTGTAGGAAGATATATTGCTAGGTACATTGCAATTGCTTTGCTCACGTTATATGTTTCCGTTTATTTATTGTAGAATTCGTTTGTCCTACCCTCGACAGGGGGGGTGCGTGTGTATGTAATAAATACACGACCTGAATGTTTATAGAATTTTGTTAATGACCACATCAAGCATTAATAGAAGTTTGTGTTGTTTTGCAGATGAAGCGACGGTCAGTGAGCCGGTCGGCGGCGAGGTGAGGTACAACAAGACACCGTGGCGGGCGGCGGTGGAGGCATGGACCACGCGGTCAAGGCGATGTCGGCGCGCGGGCCCCTAGCGCGGCTGGTGACGCGGCGCCGCTTCGAGTCCGCCGAGCTGGAGGAGCTGTACGCGCGCTACGCGTGCAAACTGCAGCGCAGCTCGGTAGGCTCGGCGCTTGCGCTGTGGGCAGCTCTCGCCGCTGCGCTTGCTGCCGTCGATGCGACGCGGGGCTGGCGACGGGCACCGCAGGTGAGACTATACAACACTCATGTTTTGTTTAAAACCAACTGATGAATCATTAAACCTGGAAACCGGGTGATTAGTCACAATTAAGTGCATTATGTGGTCCACCAGTACGCAATAGCCCGCCAAGAATAGTGACGAGCTGACCTCCCGTTATGGTGCACTGAATTTTCTCTACCAGCAGTAATAAAGTTCCGTTAAGTTTAAGATTAATGATAAAGTTAAAAGGTTGCTAACAACTTCATAGAAGTTGGAGGAGCTTGTTGCAACTAGAAACAATTTAGTTAAAGGAAACAAGCTACTTACGAAGTTTTTTCACTTCAACTTTAACTTGATGTTTCAACCTTGCATAAAATCTGCATGTTTTAGGTTTTTATCAGAGTCAATGAGTATAACCGAACTGCAATTAATTAACGTAAAATATTCAAAGATACATAACAATAATACCAGATATACACAACGAGTGGCCTCATTTAAATATGCAAATGTAGTTTTAGATTGCAGCTGTCAATCAAATTGTTATCCAACAGGTGGGAGTTCTTAGTGCGCATGCGGTGCTATGCGGTGGACTGGCTTGGTGGTGCGGTCGGGCCAGCGGCGTGGCTCCCGAGCGCCGGCTGCCTCGGGCCTGCTGGCTGGCTCTAGCGGGCGGGGGAGCAGCTCTGGCTACGACGTTGCCAGCTTGGAGCCCGGGTGCCGCGGCTGAAGGCGCCGTTCACGTGGTGTGGGCTGTCTTCGCAGCATACGCCCTTCTTCCAGTCGGTGCGCCAGTTGCAGCAGCCTTCGGCATCCTCTTGCCAGCGGTGCATACCATCGCGGCGGTTCTCGTCGCAAATCGGTTTCCCTATCACGTGTGGCAGCAGGTCAGTTACTTTTTGTATAACTTTTTGAGTATTTTTTGCCTCAGACGGTTTTCCAGAAATACTATCTACAGCATAACTATTTCAGCAATTAATCGTATCACATAATGTTTCAAAGCAATGCTTAAATGCCATTTTGCCTTATTTCTATAAACTTTATAGTAGAACTTGTTAACATTTTCATGGTTTGAACTCCATCATAAAACTTACGTTATTGAAAAACCACACTTTGTTTGTGAATGAGAGTGTGGAACGTAATGAGGTTCCTAATTAGCAAGTGTAATATTACCAGAAGTACTCATATACATTCTCGAAATTGACATTTATGTTTTCGAACATGAGTGAAAAAGTTATACGAGCTGTAAGTTAAGTGCTACCTTCACAAATTATGTACTAGAATGATAAATAGCCATTTTAGCACCCGGCCCCGATGCAGGGTCTTTTATAAAAGAGTATGCGCAATTTTGAATTTTGATGTAACATAAATCATGTTTGTGTCATGTGCCAATCGACAGAACAGCTTGGTTTGGAAGTAGCAGCTATTTTCTTTTGGCGCCCAACATGGTGCTCTCTTGGCGCCATCACGCGTACACGTATTAACCAGAGTAATCTGAGTAATTAACGGGACAATTATGTATCTTAATAATGAACAAGGTCTACATAAACCGTGTTTGTTGTTAAATGCATTCTAAATGTAGTCAATTCTTTAACAACTTTTTATAAAAAATAAACGTGGTGTGATACACAATAATATTAAATGAAGTCGTTGGTAAAGAAATCGTGTTCATAATATGTGCCACTTGACCTGAGTAACTTGCAGCGGACGGAGGTCGCAGCCTTGCCCTCTTGGCGCCCAACATGGTGCTCAATAGTTTTGTATAGTACCATACCACTACACTAACAAGGGGTGTTCTGATCGCGTGAGGCTCTTACGTCATCGCTTGGTGAGCACACAAACTTGGCATGAGCCCCGTAATCCCTCGTACCACCTTGCATATACAACATAACATCGCTATACTGAACTGGTGAACTTAGATTGTACCGAATACATTATTTGCCTAAATGTATGTACATGTCATAAATTTTGAAATACACAAACTATATTACCATGTCTTACAAAATATAATTTATGTTTGAAGTTAAAAGAAAGATAGATATTTAATTTATACAGTATACATTGTTTTCAAATAAGAAAACCAACTTCAGTTGTAGAGTTTTCATGTAGATGATTTATTATTGCTAATAAAGATTTTATCGCTGCTAATAAACTCGCATTAGCTTAGGAGCAAATACACCGTGTTTTATCTTTGCATCGAAAGAGCACGGTGTAACGCAAGTTTACTAGTAATGCGGTTAGTAGTATTGCAAACTAAAACAAAAGGAAAAACAAACTAAACAAAAATATTTAGTAAATTGTGTCTATCTGCTACTTCATACTAAATACTTAATAATAAATTAAGTGTATGAGGTTTTTTAACTATTTGCTTTGCCGTGATCAAAAACAAAAACACATAAGTATATATATTAATATTAAATAATAAATAAATAAATATTGCTGGACATTTCACACAGCGCTATCTAGCCCCAAACTAAGCAGAGCTTGTACTATGGGACCAGATAACTGATAGAATACTTAAATACTTTTTTTTTTGTAAATACATACTTATAATATATAGAAAAACACCCAGACACGGAACAAATATCTGTAGATCATGCAAACATTTGTTCCGCGGCGGGAATCGAACCCGCTACCTCCTATTTCTCAGCCGGCTAAAAGCCCACTTCGCCACGGAGGTCGACTTACGGAGGTATACTTTGTAAAGATTAATAAAAACATAGTTTTATTCTCTGTTTTAGCAGTTACGAGCTGGTTACGATTTCAACAGTACACATTAGGGTGTTTCACTTTTGTATGGAAAATTTTTTTTTCTTTTTCTGCTAACTTTGATTGAATTCCGAGTCTCTGTGATATAAAAGATACTTTAGTAAAATTTTAATAAGATTGGACAACGTTTAGAGGTCACTTTGATGAGTTAGATAAAAATACATAAAAACTAAGAACTTCCTCTTCTTGTCTCCATGATCAATTTTAATTACCTGTGGCAAATCAAAGAATACTTGTGAAACCAGTCAGTTTATTACACTATGAGGGTGGAAATGAAAAAGTTTGATAAAAGTGGTCAATCTGTGCGACCTCTAAACGTTGTCCGATTACCTCCAAATTTTGCATACATATCTTATAGGTAAGGTAGACCAAGAAATCAGTCAAAGTGAATAAAAAATCAAAACTTTGGAAAATGAAACACCCTAGTACACATGTATATTGTATATGTTGTCAGGCAGGAGTTAATGTGTAGTTGTACATTAAAAACGCGTTAACAACTTTGAACGGCTAAAGATCCACCTATAAAGTTCGCATTACCGTTAGCAACACAAACTATGCTGCTGCGAGCTAGAAACGCTCTCTTCTTTACATTGTTTCTAGCAAACGAATATACACTCAGGATATCTCGAGTAATCTTTTTTCTCGATCTCTAAATTAACTTGGGCAAATCGGCGTTGTATGTATGTATGTTTGATTCTCCGAGGATAACTTTTGAAGCGTTTATCTGATCATCGTGAAATTTGATGTATAGGTAGGTAGTGATGGCGCAATATTAGTGTGTTGAAAATGAGCTAAAAATGTGGGGGGGATATTGGGGTTCAAGAGGGGTAAAAAAAAATGAGACTATCCAGTCAAATGGCACGTCAATAAAAGTTTTTTGTGAGTACATTTCGACTCCGTTTTCATTTTTAGTGTAAACCTTGTAGTTTTTAAGTTATTAGCCATTAAAAAAACTGAAATTTGACAAAATTCACCAGTGACCCTACAGTGCTGAAATTTGGTATGCGTGTAGCTTTAGGGACGCAAATATAGGTAAAAGTCTGAAATTCAGAATAACTGCAATTTCTACCCCAAAAAAGAATAACTACTTATCATAAACTCCCGTTACATGTAATTTGAATGAAACCGTAGGTCAAGTTAGTTGGTTGCGTATTTGGTAGCGCTATTTTATTAGTCAAAGATAAATGCCGGCTTGCACAACGATCCCTAAAAGTATTTAGTGACTAAAAATGTTTAAATTTTACGTATTAGTATGATTTGACAACTTCTTAAAACACATTTAGCCACTAAATACGTTTCGGCATCGTTTGTCGGCAAAGAATTTTTTTTGTGTTTTGGGAGAATCGCGAGATCTCAGTTCGGGGCGAACCACTAGTGTTAAAACTGACTGATCAACAAACACATTTTATTACAGTTCTTAGAGACCTGTCGAGGGTAATTTCTCTTTATGGCGTTATGGAAGAAAGAACAAAGAAAATCTGTACATCAATGCTTAAGAATAAAATTGGGTAATGTTTGTAAGAAAAACACTTGGCAGGTTCAGCTTTTCATGCAATCTTAAATACGGTGTAGGTAAAGTGGCGATATTATAAATGATTGATTCAGTTTTTGTTTTTAATGTGTTCCGCACTTCACTATTTTCTACCGTTATGAAACGGTATGTTTAGAACATAATTAATCAAGCTCGTGTTTTCATTTGGAGACTTTAACACTGAACGCTGAATATTGTCACCGGACACGTATTAAATGTAGGACACAGTTTCGCATCAAGAATATAGGCGTAGAGAGTTGCTTTTCTTTCGGCGTACAAGGGGGTTGGTTTTTGGAGAAATAAATGAGTAAATTCCACAAAATGGGAAGGTAATAAAATAAATAATAATAAAAAGCGCTGAATATGGCTGTACCTACACCTTGTTTGTTACTCATATTACGCAATAAATACAATTTGATTTGATTTGATTTGAAAGCTTTGATGCATTTTGGATGCATATAGTTGATTCAAAATAACAGGATATCCGGATACCAATGATCGTATCTAGTGGTTATATAAACTTGAAACGCAGATACATAACAGCCCTGTTAAGACATAAATAAACGGAGATTCACAAAGTAACCGTTTGCATATTATGGACATTGATTGATAACAACAAAGCATCAGGAAACATCTGCTTTACATAAATCGATCTTACGGATGCATGTATTTATAACCGTAATAAATGTTATGGAAACCTTAGGATCGCTCAATACTCGATTTTTTTTCGAAACTCATTTCGATTTCCATTTTTATGATCTGAAAATAACATTCCAAGTCTGGTTGTGATATCAGCTAGTCTAGCACACCGATTTCCTTGCCTACTCTTCAAAGAGACGCAAGGCTCTGACCGTAACTTTTATTTCTGCGTGTATAGTTGATCGAGCGAAGCGAGATCTCTAAGTCAACTTGGGCAAATCGGCGTTGTATGTATGTATGTTTGTTTGTCCGAGGATAACTTTCGAAGCGTTTATCCGATCATCGTGAAATTTGGTATATAGGTAGGTAATGATGGCACAATTTTGGTGTGACTCAATGAGCTAAAAATTTGGGGGGGTTGTTGAGATATTGGGGTTCAAGAGGGGTAAAAAAATTGAAAATGAGACTATTAGGTCATTTGAGACGTCAAATGAAAGGTCTTCTTCATTAGTACATTTTGACCCCGTTTTTACTTTTAGTAAAGTTTTTGTAGTTTTTGGGTTATTAGCCATAATAAAAACTAAACTTTGACAAAATTCACAGGGTACACAAGTGACCCCACAGTGCTGTAATTTGGTATGCGTGTAGCTTATATATCACAAATATAGGCAAAAGTCTGAAATCTAGAAAAAAAAATCAAACCCCAAAAAAATTTACCAATTAACATGAACTCTCGTTACCTGTAATTTGAATAAAACTGTAGGTCAAATTAGTTGGTTTATATTTCGGGGCACTAGTTTGATAGTCAAAGATTACTAATATTTTTTTTTATGGTAGACTCGCGAGATCTTAGTTCGGGGCGAACCACTAGTTATATTTTTTTTTATATTGTTCTTAAATTTAAGTGTGATGTACAATAAAGTGTTATTCTATTCAATTCTCTGTCGATTCTCCCGAAATGGTCTTTGCCCCAAACAGGCTCATTAAGGATTCTTCCTAGACAAGAAAAAGATACTCTGTCTAACCATAATATCTAACCAATAATTGTTGGCTAGTGCGCGATTGAGAAGAGTGCGAAAAAGACAACTTGAGAAAACAGAAATTACAGGCACAAGAGGCTTAACACCTGTATGCCTCAAGTTGATGGACGCAGTGGCATTGCATCGTAGGGCACGTTTATACTCGTAGTGTGCGTGATCTACGTGGCAATACTATGCAATAGGCGATGGTTACTACTTAACATCAGGTGGGCCATAAGCTTGTTCCATCTCTATGTAGTATATAAAAAAACAGTGTTGTCTAGGCATCGCAAGACCTAGACAATATCAGTAGAAAGTTGTCTATCCTTAAATGTCAAAGATAGAGAAAATGATGGCTATCGTGCTCGGTGTTGTAGACTACTGTCGAGGAAGTATCGACAACGTTTCTTCCCGTTCACTCTCGCAATGACCGTGCTCGAGACAGTCGACAAGTGTCTTTTTTCTTCCGAAAAATGACTCAAAACTAAGCCCTTATCTACAATTACTGTGCTAGACCTACTTACACTCGTAGCTTCAGTATTCGGTATTGTATTGCGTCCATACAAATTGGGTGAAATTATTAAAAATTACATCGGGTCAAACCTTATTGACCACCTACCCTGTAGTTAAGGTGCAATATTATTTAGTGATTATTTAGAATATTCACCTGTATGTCACTCAATGTTGCTGACTTTACTCGTACTTTAGAATCACTGCTTTGTCAGGAGCATCTGTAGATGTAGCAGCCAGCAAACATTATAATTTCGGTTCGTAACATACCGATGGTGTTACTTTCATCGTCAAGGGAACGCCAACACACATTTGCGGGACTAACTTGCGGGCTTACCTCAAATTTCCATAATTTCATAAATAATACATAAAGGAATAATAAATAATCCAACAATGTGCGTATAATTTATTCACTTTCAACGGACGAGTCGGGTTAAGCTAATGACAACCAGTAAATATTTTCAATTTGTACATACGTTAACAAGCGTATATTGGGACTCAAATGGAGTTGGGCAGGACATGTGGCCAGGCGCGGTGATGACAGGTGGAGCAGGGTACTGACTGAGTGATGGCCCCGAGATGGAACCAGGAACGCAGGTCGTCCACCGGCAAGATGGGTCGACGACATTATAAAAATCGCAGGTCGCATGTGGGTTAGAACAGCGCAAGACAGAGGCTAATGGCGACAACGAAGAGAGGCCTATGCTCAGCAGTGGGATGAGAAGGGCTGACGATGATGATGATGATGATGTACATAAAAATTATATTATATAACACTTATTTCCAAATGTGTTTATATATTTCTAATTTTAATCTCCGTAATTAATGTGTGATTGTAATTAGCGCAGGTTATAACAATACAGTATTGTCGATAACGCATGGTTATCAAAATAAATTGATTTGATTGACATTAACGGCAAACTGTAATATTTAGTTTTACGGATTACTGATTTTATTTTTAATATCGGTTTTATACATTCACGCGAATGGCGGTGGTTCCTTACATTTACTATCATCATCGTCAACATCTACGAGATATATGTAATTAAGCAACGCAAATTGCTAGTTAGATAAGTAGGTAGGCACTTCAGTTTACGGCTTATAAGGCTTTTATGGGAGCAATAGCTACGACCGCATTTTCTCCAAATTAATGTCTTGCAGCTAACAAAGGAAGACCAGTTAATTGGTTGGTGCCATAAAGTGCGCTTCCAAACACAAAATTAAAAGTATTATAAAATTATATTTATATATTTTTATGCGCCATGGAAATGAAACAAGAATATTATGGCCCACCTGATATTAAGTGGTAACAAATGTATCCATCGCCCATAACAAAGTATTACCTAGGAAAGTGCCCTACGATGCACTGTTATGTGTCCATCAACTTGAGGCATAAAAGTGCAATGCCTCATGTGCCAGCAATTTCACCGGCAACCATACCCTTCAAACCGAAACACAGCAATGCTACTTGGTGGCAGAAATAAATAAATAAATATTGCTGGACATTTCACACAACGCTATCTGGCCCCAAACTAAGCAGAGTTTTTACTATGGGAACCAGATAACTGATAGAATACTTATATACAATTTTTTTAGTAAATACATACTTATAATATATAGAGAAACAATCAGACCCGGTATAAATATCTGTAGATCGAATCGAACCCGCTACCTTCTGCGTCTCAGCCGGCTATTAGCCCACTGCACCACGGGGGTCGTCAAATAGGAGAAATAGGTGTGGTGGTAGTACTTCTCCGGGAGAGTCCTTTCATAAGGAACTCTACTACACTTTAGCCGTCCCATTTTTTCTCAGGAGTAATCTATTTACACCACTTTCCCCGTAGCATCAGTTGGCCTAGCAAAGCTTTGATAAACGATAATCTAACATGATACCGTACAATTTTTTAATCCATTCATAAATAACAAGCTAGGTAAAGGGTAAAGGTATTTCGAGCGTTTGAATACAACGCAGAAACTCCAGGCTAAAATACTTGGCGTGTTCATTCACATAGCACAGCGTGCGTGACCGGTACCTACAGCTAATGGTAAAGTTGATTAGCAATTAGGATGTGGGTCAATTTACGTAGTAATCGTTATTATTCATTGGTAGATTTTTAACATAATTTCGGACTTTGCTTTACACTGATGAGTCTATTTAAATTTTTAAAATACATATCTATATTGTCTCGCTACTGGGCAAAGGATTCCCCCATTTGATTCCATTTCTAATGAAACTAATCTTGTTACAAACACCAAGAATTAAAGATGTGAATATATTACAATAAAATATAAAAAAAATGGTAGTTGTTAGAATATTAAATACTTTTGGTCAGTTCTAACTGAATTTAATTTCAATAACCTACCTAAAGTCGTTACAGTTTGAGTGTGTTTGGCCTACTTTGGAAAACCTTTTTATTTAAACAAGTAAACTTACTGTTATATATTTAAGCTCATTTTAAGTGAACTGTAATTTGTTCTTATGAGAATAAACTCTTTAAACCGAAGAATACCCCCTTGAATAAGAGGCTCACGTCTTCTCACGTGAAGATATGCCACTAGGTAGTCAGAGGCAAGCCCAAACATACAAACACAAGGACATGCCTGTTTCTTTACGATGTTTTGCCGTCACTGTTTTGGGCACTTTTAGCTCGTAATTCTTAGAGTAGTAAAAACTATTTTAACGTTCGAGATTCAAACACACAAACTCTGAATCGGAAGTCGGGTACATCCCATTTGGCTAACAAAGCTGACTTCATAAGCTTTTGTTAATCTACTTATGCCCCTGACTGTGTACTAGTAAATATACAGCGGAAATTGGATAAAAATTCGACAAATTGAGCTTCACTTGCATAAAAGCTCGCTTTAATGGTTTCACACTACACGGAGCATGTCGCTCGCTATCTGATAACACGACCATGACACTGGTTTCCTTTGTACAATGAAATACCTACCAATTAGGTTAGTTTATTTAAAGGCGATGCTCAGAAATCCAATTGTAGTGGAATGTATTAGGATAATAGTGGTAATACATACTGGATTAATTGGAATGTCATATGTATCGTTGTGTATGTGAACTAAATGGAGTAGGGTTGAAACTAAATATTAGGTCTTTACCTATGAAATTGCCGTTTTGTGTGGAATAAGTGAAAGTACTTATTTTTTTAAACTTATTTATTTCTGTTACTCAAAGTAATCACCCATGCAATCGACGCATCTTTGCCAACGCATTGGCAGTTTATTGATGCCCTTCTTGTAAAAATCAGCTGGACGGGAGGCAACAAACTCTTCAAAGGTATTTTGTACTGCCTCTCGGGAATTGAATTTTTTACCCACTAAAAAGTTGTCTAAATTTTGGAAAAAGTAATAGTCGGTAGGTGCAAGGTCTGGTGAGTATGGCGGATGAGAGAGAGCTTCCAACCCCAGCTCTTGCAGCTTGGAGACTGTCTGTTGTGCAGTATGGGGTCGCGCGTTGTCATGAAGGAGCAGTGGGGACGACCGATTGACCAAAGCTGGTTGCCGATGTGCAAGCTTCTCCATCATTGTCTCCAGTTCTTCACAGTTCATATATGCAGTAATGCTCATACCGTTTTGTAAAAAGCTATGGTGAATCACACCCGCACTAGACCACCAAACAGTGACCATCACCTTTTTAGGGGTCATTTTTGGTTTAGGGCATTGCTTTGGTGCTGAACCAGGATCTAACCAACTTGCTGAGCGCTTTCGATTGTCGAACAGAATCCATTTTTCATGGCACATAACAATTCGGTTCAAAATTCCTTCATTTCTTTGCCTATTGAGCAGCGCGAGGCAGGTCTCAGGTCAGGTTAAGTTCGTGGGGCACCTATCTATCAAGTTTTTTTACCTTGCCTATTTGTCACAAATGGATCAAAATTGTTTTGATCAAAAGCCGCTGCTAGCTCAGCTGTAGATTGAGTTTCGTCAGCTTCCACAATCGCCTTTAATTCATCCACCACGATCACGAGCTTCATTTTTCAAGTCAAAATTTCCAGAACGGAACCGGGAAAACCAATAACGGGTTGTGCGTTCGTTTGTACAGTTCTCTCCGTAAACGTTTTTGTCGCGTTGGTGCCACGACGGAACTCATTCCATAATTACACGAATTTTTAAAGTATCCATTATGACGAAAAATGTTCAAATGTAATGAAAATACAACGCTAATCAATAAACAAAAGACTGAGTTTGTAAAAAGAATGTCATGTTTTTAAAACAAAATTAATTAGAATTTAGAATACGAGGCATGCCTTTTTAAGTTTTGTCGTTTGAAGAAAAAAACACAACTAGAACCTTATAGTACTTTTTATTGTTTTTCAAAGTATTCACCGCGTAGCTTAATACACTTTTCCATTCGCTCAAACCAGTTATTATAACATTTATTCCACTCTAAAGTGGGGGTGTTCAAAATGGCTGACTTGAAAGCGTCGACTGCTTCTTCACCGGACTGGAACCTTTGACCACGAAGACTTTTCTTAATTTTAGGAAATGTAAAGAAATCGTTAGGGCTTAGGTCAGGACTGTATGGAGGATGGTCAAGAATTTCTACTTTTTCCTGCTTCAAATACTCAATCGTTTGACGAGCGCTGTGTGAGCTTGCGTTGTCGTGGTGCAGGATGATGCGTCGCTTTGAGTTAGATTTTCGAAGTTCGGCGATGACTTGTGGTAAACAAACTGTAGTATACCACTCTGCGTTAACCGTTCTACGATCTTCAAGTGCAATAGTCGCAACATGGCCGGTTTTTCCAACGAACGTGGCCACCATCTTCTTTGAAGTGCTTCGAGAACGAACAACTTTAGTCGGCTTTGGCTCGTCTTGAAAGACCCAGATTGTAGATTGTTGTTTGGAATCAGGATCGTAGGCATAGATCCAAGATTCGTCACCACTTATGATGTCGTAGACGTGATTTGACTCCCCTCGGTTGAACCTTTGCAGAGTTTTCTTACACCATCTGACGCGGGCCGCCTTGTGATCGTCGGAAAGCAGATGCGGTATCCAACGGCAAACTAGCTTTCTCACACCAAGCGCTTCATGCAAGATCTTCTGAATGGTTGTCCCTGAGATGTCTAATAGAGCCTCTATCTCTCGATACGTCACATGACGATCTTCGAGAATTAGTTGTCTCACAGCAATGATGTTATCTTCAGTGAAGGCGGATTTTGGGCATCCTTCGCGAAATCTGTCACTAACACTAGTATGTCCACGCTGGAATTCTAAATACCAGCGTTCGACAGTCCGCAGACATGGGGCTACATCACTGAACACAGATGTTAGCTCTTCTAAACACTGAAGCCGTGTCAGGCCTCTTCTAAAGTTGTAGAAAATTATTGCACGAACATTTTCCTTAGAAAGATTCATTTTCGTACGTGACCTGACAGATTCAAATCGAAACTGTGACTAAACAATAGCATTAATCCTAATACTTTCAACTGTTTTGAGATTCAAAATGTAAACACATTCGAATATAGAACAGTTCCAAATTCAAAATTGCCGGAAAATATGGAAACGACAGAACTTAAAAGGCATGCCTCGTACAAAGCCATTCCAAACTTTTTTTCTATTTGAAATTACCAGTACTGAAGAACGGCAATTTCATAGGTAAATACCTATTATGTATCGCAGGTATTCGTGGCCTTAAAACTCCGAGATCAGGATCACTAGCGTATTCGAAGTTATGGAAGGAAAACAACTAAAAATACCAATAAAGTTTGAAAATAATAGATAATAAGTTTTTTGTTGAAAAATTACTTTTTCAAAACAAGCTTTTTAAGATTCATAATCGGAACCGCAAGCAGATTCAAATGAGTACAAACACTAGTAGCCTACTATAATCCATTCAGAAGTTCCGTTGTCTAGCATCCGTCTCCATTAGGAGACCACATCCATAGTACCATATTATTGCATTGCCACCGAAGTTACTTAAGTATTCCAAATTTCAGCTCAATCGGTTGAGGGGAACGGGTTTAAAATTCAGTTGCAAGATTCCACCCGGACAAACATACATATATTGCATGATAATAAAAAGCTTGTAAAAAAACACACATTTTTATGAAAAGGAAGCATTAAATACGTTGTCCGAATGAATTCTCGTTATTATTATAAACAAAGTAGGTACCGTAAAACGGGGTGGATAGAATTCAAGGGGTGAATGGAAATGAGACCAAAAAAGTTTTATTCTGGCAATTATTAACAAACATTTTCAAATAAAAACACCAAATTCTACATATTAGTATGTATGTAGAATTTGGTGTTTTTATTTGAAAATGTTTGTTAATAATTGCCAGAATAAAACTTTTTTGGTCTCATTTCCATTCACCCCTTGAATTCTATCCACCCCGTTTTACTGTAGGTAATTTGCATTTAAACTGAAAATTTCACACTTTATACTCTTAAATCGAAAATTCCGACCAAACACAAAGTATACTTTTATTAGCCTTTAAAAACCCGGGGCCATTCTGGGAGCCATGAGTAATTTAAAATCTATTGTTTTTTTACCGAGCGAGCAAAGATCTCGGTGGCAACTTAAGTGATTTTGCTTTGTACGTTTGTACAAACACAACTATCGAACTGTTGTTTCGGTCTGCATGAAATTCAGTAAGTCGATAGCTTGTACTATGAAATTTTGCTGAATTGAATCGATGTAGGGGTTGTTTAGATATCGAGTTTCAACAGAGGGTAACAATAATTAAGGTAAAAACCGGCTAAGTGTGAGTCGGACTCGCGCACGAAGGGTTCCGTACCATTATCTATAATAAATTGTATGAGCGCCCATACAACTCAAAGGACTATCTTAATTGGCGTCAACTATGTATGTATGGCGACCCTTTAATTTTCATATTGCTTATTTTTTTGAATTTTTCCTTTACTTGTGCTTTACCTTGCTTTTTGCCAAATTTCGTGATTCTAGGTCAACGGAAACTACCATATAGGTTTACGACCCAAAACCTATAGGGTACTTCCGGTTGACCTAGAATTGTCAATTTTGGTTAAAAGCAAGGTCTTACAGCACAAGTAAAGGGAAAATTCCGAAAAATAAAAAAGTAGAAAATTAAGGTAAATATTGGTACTTACAAGTTTTCGCGAAAATCTAAATTTACCCATATCTTTTTATCGTGTTGACTCAGAGCCTTGATTTTTATACACCTAATAGGGACTATAATAGACCTCAGTATCTGGTATAAATTACAACTTGCTAGGTCCACCCGTTCCTGAGAAAATCGGTGGTGACACACGGACAGATAAACAAAAGGGTGATCTTATAAGGGTTCCCTTTTTACCTTTTGAGGTACGGAACCTTAACAAATATATCAAGTGGCGTGTCATATAAAAACATTCACGTTCTATGGATGTGTCACACCCGATATGTTAAAGTTGTATAAGTGGAGTATAATGCCCATCAAACAAAATGCGCGTGATTAAGTTCGTTTTATCGTCTTATTGACTCACTATATCAATATATTAACAACCAAAAACCTAATTAACCATTTACAACGCATTAAAATATGCGATAATATCATTTGACAGTTGAGATAGGAAATGTCCGTCCGTCCATTTAGAATAGATTAGGTTTATTATTCCTTCACCTGTGCTTTGATATCGGCAAGTTGATCAGAAAGTGTAAAGTGCGTTTTACAAATTCTAGGGCCCCAGTAAGCACTCCAAAATAGTACCTCATCGGGTACATTGGTACACTAAATTAGTGAACGTATTTTTATCTATTATTTATTGTAAACAAAGTTATAGGACATGTACAAAGGCGATCTTAACCCTAAAAATAGTCTTATACGGGTACCCCTAGAGGTAATGTCAATCATTTGTGTTAAAAGTGATCATTATTAGGACAATATCTGACTGTATGTTCATCGGTTTAGATTTAGCTATTTTTGTACGCCATATATAACGAAGGGAAATGGTTTATTATAAATCAAGATGATAGTAGTCTTATGAAATGTCTTACGAAGTTAAAGCTAATTAGTGTTTTACTTGTGAAAACGTGGTTGAAAATTTAGGGTATTATTTATTGTATTTAGCACCAAAGACTAAACTTTAAGCAGCAATTGCGTAATCTGGCTTCTTTTTTTTGTACCACTAAGTTGGCAAACAAGCATAAACCCCGCTTGATGGTAAGCGGTACCGTAGCCTATGGACGTTTGTAACACCAAAGGTATTATTACAGGCGCGTGCCAACCCTTTAAAACTTTGAACTAATAGCGTTCAAAGAATCCGGTATGTACCAAGACATCGTTTTAAAATGTCTCCTCACTAATAATATTTATTTATATTATTTTACTTCCCATACTGTACACAATGAGATAAAGTTCCTGCAGTACCTACTCGGTCTATAAGTAATAAACACGTCTTGTCTCGATGGCGGTCGTTTTTTACATTGTAGTCTGACAACTGTTTTTTTTTGTAATTACACATGTTTGAATGCACTACTGACTGACTTGAAAGAGTTTGTTTGTGTTTGTTTATATAACTTAGAAATGCTTCTTATCAACATTTTTATTTAAAAAAGCGATAATTCTAATCAAATCAAATCAAATCAAATCATTTATTTGCATCAAATAAGGGTTTAAACAAAGTTCTTAAAATTATTATAGATCCAACTTATTTCTACCACAGAGGCATGCAAATTATTAAAACATAAATAAAATTATTACAAATCACAAAATAAGAACTAATAAAACTAACACAAACAACCAAAGTAGAATAAATGTCAAACAAAATCAATTGATCAAATTCAGATGTCAGGCAATATTAATTATACATTACGTTAATATTAATATTCATTTATCTAGTAAATACTCCTGAATGCTGTAGTAGGCTTTCTCAATTAAAAATTTATTTAATTTATTTTTAAACATATGTACATTATCCGTTTCTAAAATTGATTTTGGTAACTTATTAAATAACCTAGGTGCCATACCCATTACGCTTTTGTCAAAAAGAGCGGTTTTATGCGGAGGCATTTGTACTTTATTAATTTGACGTCTGTTGCCCAATGTTACGAATTGACTCTTGTTTTGTCTGACAAATACAATTGTTTCAAATATGTATAAACAGGGAAAAGTTAATATGTTGAGTTGCTGGAAATGAGGCTTACATGTATCAATTTGTCGTAATTTACAGACGGCTCGTAAGCATTTCTTCTGTGCTTTGAAAATTCGTTCTCTCTCTGTAGCGTTACCCCAAAAGATTACTCCGTATCGGAGGGTGGATGTGACATAAGCATTGTAAGCTGTTAGGACTGTTTTCTGGTTTACTATTTTGGCAAGCATGTAAAGAGCGTACGAGAACCGATTCAATTTCACACATACGTCTTCAACCTGATCTGACCACGTCAAATTACAGTCAATATGGAGTCCTAGAAATCTCGTAGTTGAGATTTCGTCGATTTTCTTACATAAGTAATTTATATTTAATGTCAAAGATTTATTATTAAATGTCATTATTTTAGTTTTACTAAGATTTATTGATAGCTTATTAGATTTTAGCCAGATTACAATGTCCTCTAGAGTTTTATTAATGTCACATTCTAAATTATTTGAGGAAAATATTACCGTGCTGTCATCAGCAAATAGGACCATAGGATGATTCACTGATTGGGGAAGGTCATTTATGTATGTTATAAACAAAAGTGGCCCTAGTATGCTTCCCTGTGGAACTCCGCACTTAACTGGAGCAATATCCGATGCGTATGTTTCTTCGGTTCTAGATTTTGGACAAATTTTATTTATTTGTGTGATTTGCGCTCTATCTTCTAAGTATGATGAGATTAGACTGAGAGCGTTTCCTCTGACTCCATATTTACTTAACTTATTTATCAAAATACTATGGTCAACACAATCAAATGCTTTCGTTAAGTCCATAAACATAGCACACACAGGAGTTTTCTTATCACGATTGGTGATGATGATTTTAAGTAAATTGTAGATTGCCATATTTATTGATTTGTTTTTCCGAAATCCAACTTGTTCCTCACAAAGAACGTTGTATTTTTCTAAATAAGTATTAAAGCTTGAGTTTATACATTTTTCAAACACTTTTGAGAAAATGGGTATCAAGGCAACAGGTCTGTAGTTACCCATATAAGTTCTTTCGTTTTTTTTGAAAAGTGGTTTAACTATTGTTAATTTTAATTTTTCAGGGAATTTACCTTCGTCAATGCATAAGTTATAAATAAAACTTAGGATAGGGGATATTGTGGTAGAGACATATTTTACGACCTTTGTGCTAATGTCGTCATACCCAGTACTTTTCGTGTTCTTTAAACAGTTTATAGTACGATATATAGCAAGTGGGGTGCTTGGCTCCATAAATATTGAATTTGATTTGTTCCATTTTACATCAATAGGTTCATGAAGTGTCGAATTATCATAGATCTGATTCACAAAATATTTGTTGAAAGCTTCAGCTATTTCTTTAGGTTTCGTCAAAATCCTTTCACGGTCGATAATTGATTGTATATTTACTCTAGGTACATTATATTTACATTTGTTAATTACGTTCCAAACTGCTTTAGACTTGTTTGAAGCCATTGCGATGCTGTAATCATTTTGTGCTTTCTGTGTAAGTTTTAGTATATTCTTTAGCCTTTTTGAATACAATCTAAACAGATCTTCGTTTTCTTTAGTTCGATTTAATCTAGCTAGCCAGAGCATTTGTCTTTTCCTCTTTGCACATCTTATATATTTCTCATATATTTTTTTCTAAAACACAGTTTTTATAAATGTATTCGCGAGGCTTATGACTCTCAATTGACCACTTACTGTTTATCGTTCTATAAATTTCACATTTCATGGTCTGTCTATCCGTCTGTCCGTCTGTCAAGACCCTTTATCTCAGGAACGCGTGAAGGAATATAATTAAGTTGGAATTAATATCAAATACTTAGGTCTGCGGTCCCTTGGAGATGTAAAAAAATCAAGCTTCTAAGTCAAAGCAATCAAACAATACGGCCATTTTTGCCGCAATTTTCGCTCGCAAATAAATCAAAACCTATAGGGTACTTTCCGTTGACCTAAAATCATAAAATTTGTAAAAAAGCAAGATCTCACAGTACAAATAAAGGAAAAATTCCGAAAATTGTTAATTTGTAGTTATATCCAGAGCTGGGCAAAATACACGCTTTGCGTTAATTAAAATACAAATTACAAAATACAGTCAGGCGCTAGGTAGGTACTTTGACATAGAGTACATGTGCAGTGTTGCCAACATTAAAGATTGATATATTTAGCGGTTGCCATTTTGGTTACGAATGGTTACGAAAACTATCGAGCGCTATTTCCTGTAGAACGAACCATTAATAAGATCGCTAAATGTATTTAAGTTCAGATGTATTTTGAACCATAGGTATTTGAAATACTAACTACAAAATACCTCAGCGCCTGGTATTTGAAATATCAATTACAAATTACCATTTTACGAAGTAATTGAATTACAAATACAAAATAATTATTTGTATTTCAATTAAGTATATTAATTACAAGTAATTCAAATACTGCCCACCCCTGGTTGTACATAAATAAAATATTTTTACAGAACCCTCCGTGCGCGAGCCAGACTCGCACTTGTCCGTTTTTTTTATAGAAAGGGAGTAGTACCTCAGGTGTGGACCCATATAAATTTGATCAAGGTCTGATGATGGGATATGCTATTTGCAAAGGCATCCGCACATTTTTACATTCTCTATTTTCCGAAGTTACTTGTTTACCTGATATTTTAAAAGTACCGTTTCTCGTAGATGAGTCAGTCTGGACACAGAGGAGTGACATGGTGACAGATTCTATTTGCATACTTGGGCTAGTGCATTGTGTAGTTGCTGTTGCCATATGAACGCTATTAATAAATTGGACACTCATATTTTTAGATTAATATTATAGTTCAAGGATGAGGCCATGAATGGGAATTAATATGCCCTTGAATTTTATTTAACTGTTTTGAAACGTCTTCTGTTAAGTGTGCAAAAACTAGTGAAACAGTTTGTTATTTTTAAACCTTTAGTGGTTGGCGAATATAAAAGATAGACGCAGCGCCACTAACTTAAAAGTTAAGTACCCAAAGAGTGCCGGCCTGCGTATATACAACCTATATTGTTATGTACGACATTAATTTAAAACACATATCCGAAATCGTATTTACTGATTGTAGAGGTGAGTTTAATACCGGTACCTTGAATATTTATCAAGTAATCGATACATTTCCAACAAACAATTTTTAACGTAAATCGGCGGCGCCTTTGTGACAATGCTGCTTAGTCAGTTTAACAGGTACCTAGTTACCTACTTACATGATGTGATGAATGAATATGATTGGTTTACTTATTTTATACAGGCTGTTTCATTGATATTAAGGTTGTATGTAAATGTAAAATTTTCTATGGTAATGAATTTGAAAAAAAAACCTATTTTACAACAATAATATTAGCCCTACCCGTGTTTTCATTTAATATCGGACATAACTAACATGTAGTATGCAGTACTTTAGTCACATGTTTACAAAACTTGTGCCGATTTCACAACCATTGTGCATAGTGACAATCTGTATCAGGGATATTGCGAATATTCGCATCCACATCCGCAAATGCGGAGCCTCCGCATCGATTTGGGCATCCGCATCTGCGATAATCGATGCGGATTTTCATGCGGACGCAGATGCAGCGAAGGTCGCGACAAGAAAGAAATTGAGTGGGCCTTGCGAGTGGCGTTGTGCCGTAGGCACGTGCTGATTGACCAATAGGAGCGAAGATTTTTGTGACAAGATCCGACGCGTTTGTTATTGTTTATCATTTATACCTCGTAAATCAATCATAACGTGTTTACTTAAGCTCAAGGGCGGATTTAAGGGCTCAAGGGCGGGGGGGGGGGGCACGGGGGCCCCAGACGGTATTTTTGTGTACTGTGGAAATTCCATCACAGTATATACTTAGAAGAAAATCAAATTATCAGAGTTGTTAAAATATATTAATAAAATAACAGAAAGAACATGAGTGATACTCATGATACTTCAAGTTTATTTCTAACAGTTATTGTTGATTTTTTAGCCCGTCCGCCCCTTGTGCCCCTCTCAGAAAAAAATCCTGGATCCGCCCTTGCTTGCGCTTATCGTATGCACATTGCATTTAATAGTTAGCATTAATCAGTTAATAGTTTATTTTTTGTTTTATTTCTGAAAAAACGAAGTTTCTTAAAAAAAAATCTTAAGATCCGCATTTACATCCGCGAATGCGGAAAAATCTGCATCCGCAACATCCCTGATTTGTATAATCTATATCTTTGACACTAAATTACACGAACATTGTTTGTTGGGTGCATTAGGTAGCATATGTACATATAGCTAGGTAATTTAAACTGGAAATAGCTTCACTATTTCCAGAGATAAAGCTCCGTGCTGTGAAAATTAAACAAAACAGAGGTCTCTAGTTAAGTTTTAGATAATTGGAGAGGGTGTTTTAAACTGGCACTCCACTTATATTCCCTTCATTAGGCTCGAAAACCCATAGCCGTTCTTCGTAATTAAAGCATAATGAGATTTTAAAAGTGGCTCGTGCCATTTAGCAAGTTTATGTTGTAAAATCGGCATGTGCTCGTTACGTAGTTACCATCCCGACTCAATTTACCCACAGTTTTAGCCAGTAGTGTACTGCAAGTCTAATTGAATACGAGTTCAAACTTTTTCATGTTTCACAGTGTAGTTTGTGCTGGGTTTATTTTACCGTTGAAATTGGATGAATGCGTTTCGAGTAATTAGGGCACATCGAATATTGATCCCGGATTGATGGAATTTTAAACGCATTCGAATGTGAAATTGCCTGATTTTATATTCGACATTGAAGCGAATTTCCAGATGTCGGTAACAATAGTTCGCGTCTGCTTTGTTATTTGAGCAGGTCATGTTTGAGCAGACATTGATCGATAACGATTTATTAGTTGCTGTTGCCAACTGGGTTTTTGGATTTCATGTTTTGTTTTAATGTTCCTAGGTAGTTCAAAACATGTCAATCCAAACTAATTTATAAATTAAAAACAAAAAAAGCATTTATTGAGGAACAACAAATATAAAATCATGTGTACAGTTTGAAACGATGATGCCTGTATAAGTATGATAACTGTGTTCCAGACACCAACGCCCTCCCCCTTTACAGCAATGAGTTCCAATCAGGTAAATGGTACACAAAAGCTAAACTAAAAATTAAAGTTATATTCCAACAGACCAGAAGGCTCTGCGTGGGTGGTTGTGTGTGTGTGTGGAATTCGAAAGTAACTCTGTCTGTCTGTCTATTTGTTACGTTTTCACGACTAAATGGCTGATTTCGATGAATAAACATGACATTTGGCGACCTAGAGTGGGACATAGGCTACTTTTTACCCGACTGCGCAGTAGAAGGGTAATGGTTTTATTGACAAACCACGCGCACGAAGCCCCGGCCGGAAGCTTATTGAGAATAACTCTACGTTATTAGTTACGATAAGTTTTGAAGGTTTATTGGCCTAAATAAAAATACAAAAAAAAATATTTAAGCAGTTCAGCTTTTGAGTTTTTTACCGCAATTAATCAGCGTACTGACATAATAATAAGCAATCCAAATAAGGAAATGAATATCGTCACCATTAAAAGCAATTTATTTCAAAAGTTATCGCGTAAAACCTTACCTATTAGAAAGAAAGAAAGAAAAAAACATTTATTTGTGACGGAACAAAACACAAACGCAGCACAATACGCACACACACAAAAAAAACATATTTATATTATGTACTAGCTGTTGTACACTATCTCCCACCATCCCTATATCTGCAATGCTGGTAAGTGAGCGCAGCATGGTGTTACGCACTCGGTCAACACGTTAAAAGCCGAGAATGCTGCGTTCCATTGCCATTTGACAAATCTTGAGCTTTGACTTCTGGGCTTAAAATAATTAAAATCAATCAGTGCGTGTAGTGGCAAAATTTACAAGTTATATACAATAAAGGAGTTATAGAATGGCAGGACAGTTATAAGAACAATCAGTCAATCAACTGCATCAAGTCAACGGGTGCCGGCACCCATAGTTATCAGTGCGACTGCGCCGGCGCCGGCCGCGGCAGTAAAACATAGCGCGAGTTATAAATAAAAGAATAAACAGTGCAAATATGTTAATGAGGGAAAAATAAATACATACATAGGAACCTAACTGGTGGTAAATTGTGCGTGGTTCCGATGTGATGTGCGAGAGTAATAAACCCATTTACTTGCCTATCTCCTACAAACTACCTTCAGGAAGTCGAGACAAAAGTACGAATGCACTGTAAATCAACGGACCACTGTTTACAGATAAACAGATTGGATCCTTCTTGTGTAGGTAAAAAATTAGTGGTCATGATAAAACTGTACCTACTATCATCATCATTCTCAGCCCGTGTCGAGCCACTGCTGGGCATAGGCCTCTCCTTGTTTCTGCCACTCTTCCCGATCCTGTGCCAGTCTGAACCACGTACGACCCACGGTCTTATAGATGTCGTCGACCCATCTCGCTGGTGGACGTCCCCTATTTCGATGGCCAGTTCTCGGCCTCCACTCTGTTAGTGTACCTACTATCACTGCCTGAAAAATCTATAGAACATTTTGTAGGGCGTTACGAAAAAATAAACATAGATTAAAGTATTACCTACTTTAGCTCTCTGAACACGAGTGTCTATAGGGCGACGTGTATGGTCGATCAGCGACAAAGGCCTTTTTTATAATACAAATAAAAAAAAAGCTGTGATCAATTATAATAGCTGATAGCTGCTTTGAATGCCTGGAACTTGATGGTTAGCTGACACATATTGGGAACATGAGGAATAAGCTTTTGCATAACACCCTTCATAACCTAACCACCCAAATATATTAAACTCTCCAACTCTTTATGAATAACAAAAATAAAAGATTATATAAAGTTTTCTATGCCGGCCGCTGCCGCCGCCGCGCCGCCGCAGTGGCAAAGCAAGGCACCGTGACAGCATAAGAGCGTCACAGTCATTAGTTTTCTGTGGGTCACAGTTAGATGAAATTGATGAGTTGGCGCGGCGTTTTTTGAATTAACGCGACACAAATAAACATAAAATATTTACGAAGAATTTATACAAACTGCTGTTTTAAACTCATAATCGTAATGAATATGGCAACATGCGAAATTGAGTTTGCTTGTCATGCTATATAAGCTTAAAAAAACAATTTTTATAAAACATCCCATTAGACGTCTCACTTGACCTCTCTTGAACCGCAATATCTCAACAACCCCTCACATTTATAGCTCATTTAGTCACACCAGGTTTGTGCGATCACTAGCTACCTAAAAGCCAAACACGAAGATCGGATCAATGCTTTGAAAGTTATTTTCGGACAAACAATCATATATACAATACCGATTCGTCCAATTTGATTTGGAGGTCACACTCAAATCAACTAATTTCTATTTGTATTGTTGACAGATGGTGGGCAATGTCGTGGTATTCGTCTGTGTGAACATCGTCGGTGCTCTGATGCATTCGCTGATGGAGAATGCCCAGCGGCGCGCCTTCCTCGACACCAGGAACTGCATCGCAGCCAGGCTCGATATGGAGGACGAGAATGAGAAATTGGTGTGTATTGTGCACCTTCAATGATGCACTTATGTAATTACTGATTTAAACGGGTATTTATCGCGTATGTACCTTTTTTATTTGTTATCCCGTCGTTTCGATTGTCTTGCAACAGCTTTGGTCGCGGGAAAACTGGAGTACTTGGATCTACCGTCGAGAATTGATTGCAGCTGCAGCAACTACCCTCACTTGGTCTTTAGAATTAGAAACGTCCTCATTCATATTACGACGCACGACACCGTACATAATCAGTAATTATGTACAGTGATCGTGAAGGTTTGAAAAATACTAATGTTACTGTTCTGGATCTGCTGTCCAAGATCTGCATAGAACGAACTCAAAGAACATAAAGGGAACTGCGAATATGGTCTATTGGAATTAACAGACAGGCTGACATCCGCCGGCGGACTGTTAATCAGTGGGGGCCATAAGACTTCTTTAAGGTGATTGAGATTCAAACGTTGATTTTTTGTCAGTTTTCAGTGAAGACCTTTCAATAATCTACGCTGGAGTGTCCATGTAGTTTTAAGTTTAATTATTGACAAGCTTATGTGACCTAATTATCATTTTCAATATTTGATGTAGGATTCATCGGCTGATTATGAGTATCATGAACAAGAGATGAAAAAGTCGCTAAATGTGTCAAGGTTGTTTTTATATATAGCCTTTTGTATATAACTTCTTTTGTACAGTGTTTCTTTGTTTGAGTTTTCCATTCATTTTACAAATAAGGTATCTTTACAAAAAAACTTTGTATAGCCTGATCGATTCTCGTACTAAAACAAGCAACGGTTTTTTTTTTCGAAAAAGAATTCGTTTGATTCTTGCCCGAGTAAAACATTTTTCCATAATCTCTGAATGCATATTTCATTTTTAATAAAATCGGTGACTCGAGTCCTTTTAGTATTTTTTGATATCTCTTACCGTTTAGGATTTCCCCTCACTGACCCATATTAATGAAAATACCCTGTATTTATAAGAACAAGTCGTAATAAGAGACAGTAGCCCAACCCAAACTGATAAAAATATATGAACTTGTAATTTGGAGGAGTTGTCTCTTTTAGAGCGTAGAAGCGTGATAAGAAATAACAATATTAGGGAGAATATTTTCCTATTCGGTAACAATCGGTAGTTTGCAGACTAGCCGGTACCTACTGTCGACAGGAGGCCATCTTATAATCACGTGAGGTTCGAACAGGGAGGAAGGGGTTAGATCAACATCACGATTGATCACAATGGGATGGGACAATGTAAATTTTCCGTGCGACCACGTGATGTCTTGAGCGAGCGAATTTATGTCTAAAAGGCAACATAACAACAATATCTAGCTCTCACCAGACTCAAAGGTAAATATTTTTATTCATTAAAATCACAAGGATCACTTTGAAACGTCAATTTTACTGCCTGTTCCTTCGCGACCAAGCCAGGAAAGAAAGGCAAGAAACATGGCTGTTTATTTTTTTAATCATCCTTTTAGAATACATAACAATACAGAAAATAAGTTACGTCTAAATTGTAACATTTTGAACGAGTTGGAGCGATTTCAATCATAAGCTTCTCTATCATCTAAATAATCCGATATTTTATAGTAGGCTTTTTTATAAAGATTTTGTTTAATTACGTTTTTTAATTTCATTATTCTCAATTTTTGTACATCCCTTGGGAGTTTGTTATAAAAGCGTACACCTTGCCCTTTAAACGATTTACTAACTTTATGGAGTCTACAAGTGGCAACAGCGAGTTTATCTTTATTTCTAGTATTAAAATTATGATTATCGCTATTTTACTTACACAAATTAATATTTTTGTGAACATACATCAGATTATCATAGATGTATTGACAAGGGAATGCCATAATATATTTATCTTTAAACTTATTGCGAAATGTTTCTCTGGCGCCCATATTATAAATTGCACGAACAGCTCTCTTCTGCAGCACAAAAACGGTGTTTATATATACAGCACTCCCCCACAGCAATCTTAAGGCGTAGTGGTGGATGGGAGCTTCTAGTGCGGTGGAGGGGAGGATTTGCCTACTTTTTTTTAACATGTTCTTTAAAATACCTATGAAATTGATGCGTTTATTTTTCAATTCTACACTAAAACACCTAGGTACTACCTTGGGTCAATTGAAAGGTGTTTTTGGTACATTTCAACTATTATAGAAGTCTTTTTTCTTTTTCCTTTACTCAGTCTTAATTTATCGAATTTATGGTTTTTATTTACTCACAGAATTATATATACATAATCACTTGATATGCTTGCTTACACACACAACACACATTTGTAATAATGTGTTTGTTTCCGACATCTTTCTTTACAATGTTCAAACGTAGAAACCTGTTATTAGCCTTGCGTTTTAGTTCTATAAGTTGTCAAAATAAATTGTATCGCCGTTGGTTTCTCTAAATAAATATTCTTCTCACGGCCAGTAAAAGCTGGCATTTCTTAAAGCCGCTTAGCTATGGCAGGTAATCGCTCCGGTGAAGGGTTTAAAGCCAATCTTACATCCATAGTATACAGACTTTATTTCTATGCCATATTGTTTGTAGGTCAGAGGATGATCTGCGAATCGGATTATTGTTAGTTATTTGACGACCTCCGTGGCGCAGTGGGCGTATAGCCGGCTTAGACGCAAATGTTTGCATGATCTACAGATATTTGTTCCGTGTCTGGGTGTTTTTCTATATATTATAAGTATGTATGTATTTACAAAAAAAAAGTATTTAAGTATTCTATCAGTTATCTGGTACATATAGTACAATTTCTACTTATACTTATAGTACACTTACTTAGTGTACTTATAGTACAAGCTCTGCTTAGTTTGGGGCTAGATATCGCTGTGTGAAATGTCCAGCAATATTTTATTTTTTATTTTTATTTATTTTATTTATTATTTGACAAAAAGCTACGTACAACTAGTAATACATAAAACACTGTAAAACCTAAACGTTTGTCTCGGTGGTTAGAGACATTTGAGCGTATGTGTAGCACATGATTTAAATAGGTACTTAAAAAACCTATCACCTTTACCTAAACATAATTTTATAGTTACACAAACACACATACTCACACAACCGACCTACCCACCCAAATTACCGTCTACAATCTATTGCTAAAAGTATGTAGATACGCAAATATAGTAAGTAGGTTCTATAAAGCATGTGAAACAATAAATATCTAAAAAGATGTTGTTGTGTGTCCTTCTGCCTTGTCACAGCCAAATACGAGTAATGGCTGTAAATAAGATATTGGTTTAACATTATTGGTAATCCGAATGAACTTATTATTTAAATTACTCAAAGCCATCACCAACTTCGTCTACCTGCGTACCTCAATTAGTGAAATACAATGCAAAGGGAATTTTCCCTTAGTTGAATGAGGGTGTATCTTAGTGACAACTAAATTAAATTTTCAATCCAAAAAAATATTGTTACATTGGTGAAACAGGTTTTCTGCTGGATTTTCTCTTGTTTCATAAAATCTTGTCGGGACAACTTTCATTTGGAAATACATTTCTTCTCAGACAGTTCTATTTTGAGGACCCTAATCCGTTTTTCATTACTTACTTTTCGCATTTTCTTTTCCATATTGTGAAGTGGGAAACTCAATCCCTTGGTAATAAACTTGTCAATTAGTGAAGAAGGTTCAAACATTAAAATTAAATATATACATAATAATAAATATTGCTGGGCATGTCACACAGCGCTATCTAGCCCCAAACTAAGCAGAGCTTGTACTATGGGAACCAGATAACTGATAGAATACTTTTATACTTTTTCTTGTTAATACATACTTATCATATATAAAAAAACATCCAGAACCGGAACAAATATCTGTAGATCATGCAAACATTTGTTAAGTCAATTAAAATAACAAGTCGATTAAAATAATAAAAATAAGTCGATTAAAATAATAAAAATAAGTCAATAAAAATAAGTAATAAAAATAAGTCAATGAAAATAATAAGTAAATTAATAAGAGTTTACAAATAAAGCAGATACTAGAATAATTATTTTTACATTTTTTGGGTATTTGGTCCATTTATTTGGTTGTGCGAGCAGATAACATCATCTTAAGACAAATTGTGTTAAATTACAAATATTTGCTGATATAATAAAAACTCACGTAGTTTTATTAAATCAGATGTTCATAATGAAGATGAACAAATGAAACCTATGCTAGTTATGGCTCATAAATGGTAATTAGCATTAAGTTCGATTATTTTACTATGTACATTTTCGTGATTTAATTCAATCGTCATTGTAAATACGGGATTTATCACGTACTATTTGATAGGTGTTGAAAATTCATATTTCCCGTATGTTTAATACAGCTCGTCTTTGTATATTTTATTAAAGAGTTTTCTATCTATCTATGTATAGATTGGTATGGTTTATAGATAGGTTTGCTGATTCTGAATTATAGACCTTAACATTGTGATTGGCCTAGCGGAACAGGCGTAAATTGACGATTAAAAAAGATCTGGTCTAAAAGATTTCACTGTACAAAAGAATTTTGACGTTGTTTGTTTAACCACAGGTAGGTACTTCATCAAATAATCACACGAATAATAAAAATGCGAAAGTTTGGATGTTTTTTTATTTGTTTGTTTGTTACTCAATCACGTCATAACGGCTGAACTGATTGTGATGAAATTTGGTATATAGATAGATAGTCAATAAAAAGTGACCTAGATTAAAACTTTGGTCACTTTTTTTTCGCACCACGTGTGCGATGCCGCGGGCAGCAGCTAGTATAACGTATATAATGAGATAATTTCGTAGCTGTCGTAGCGGGGCTACGTACTACGTACTTATGTAGAAATAATCTACGGTTAGTATAATATTTTGTGTTGCTCATGCATTTACTAGTAGGAGTGCACATTTGTGGTGGGAAAAACCACTCCAAACTAGTGAATCATAATTAATGACACGTATTATTCAGACCTCGCACCATTAGTGGAAATCAAATCGGAAAGGAAAAATAATTGCATGCTTTGTTTCAAATGTGGGTTTTTTTTGGTTGAATCCATGGTATTCACAAAAAAAAAACACTTTTATCAAACAATTAAACTAGTGGTTCGCCCAGAATGCAGATTTCGCGAGTATACGCTTAAAACAAAAAAATATTAGGATTTGTAATCTTTTAGTATCAAAATAGTGCTCCGAAATAAAGAATCAAATAACTTGACCTACAGTTTAATTCAAATTATAGGTAACGAGAGTTCTTGTTATGTGGTTAATTGTTTTTGGGGTAGAAATTGCAGTTATTCTGGATTTTAGGCTTTTCCCTATATTTGTGTCTCTAAAGAATAGAATAGAATAGAATAATCCTTTATTGTACACCAGGAATACTTAAAAAAACTAATTTAAGCTAAATAAAGTACAATGGGCGGCCTTATCGCTGAAAGCTACACGCATTCCAAATTTCAGCACTGTGGGGTCATTCGTGTACCCTGTGAATTTTGTCAAACTTCCGTTTTTATTATGGCTAATTATTCAAAAACTGCAAAGACTAAACTAAATATAAAAACGGGGTCGAGATGTACTAATAAAAACCTTTCATTTGACGTCCCACTTGACCTAATAGTCTCATTTTATTTTTTTTCAAATCAAATCAAATTACGTAATTACGTTAATTGCGTAATATGGGTAGGTACAAGGTGTTTAGTGTTACATAGTATAAGTGCAGCCATATTACCTCCTTGAACCCCAATATCTCAACAACCCCCTCACATTTTTAGTTCATTTAGTCACACCACAATTGTGCCATCACTTCCTACCTATGTATCAAATTTCACGATGATCGGATCAACGCCGATTTGCCCAAGTTGATTTAGAGATCTCGCTTCGCTCGATCAACACGATCACAATAACACTATCACAACACTAATTTACACTATCGTTCACTATAAAAGACTTAAAACCCTAGAAAAGTATCTTTAATATATCGCCCTCATAGTAAATACCGTCGTCCGTTCGGGCTCGATCGCATCCTTTCTATACTCGCGTGTATTGTTCCACCAATTTCTCGAACATTTGGGTTCACGCCCGTGAGCTTGCGGCACGCCCCCGGCTAATCGTTTATGTTGTGACTCGGCTTGACGTTCCTATTCCGTGACATACTCAGTACTCATAGTTTCTGAACCCACGGTACAGGGCATCCTCGTAACAGGCGGTTACGACTATGTGTGTGACTGTGGAGTGTTTTTTATTTATTTATATTTATCCAGGAACGACTGCTGCTATCGGTGCTACCACAACACGTCGCCATGGAAATGAAGAACGACATCATCTCTCCTGTCGAAGGCCAGTTCCACAAGATCTACATACAGAAGCACGAGCAAGTCAGGTAAGAACAAAACTTAGGACTGTACGATTCATGATGAGTAACTCAGGAGGTGAGTCTGTTTGTGGAGATGTTATGGTATTATTCGAATTCTTTAATTTTAATCATAAAAACGTAACGTAGTCATACTCATATACAATCCAAGCGTAGATCTAATCTGATTTGTAAAACTGAACCTCGACGCACAGCAGCAGCAACCCGATACTTCTATTATATTGGTTCTTTCCTATACAACAGTATGAACAAGAAACTTAATGTTACGAGCTGAGGGTTCGGGATAAAATAATGAGGATCAATCTAACCAAAATAACACTTTTACTCAACACTGAAATTATAAATACACGATCTTAATCACAACACACTAATTCACACCACTGTTGCACTAAAAGTCACCGAAATGTTCGCACGTATAGCCAAAACCAGACTGACTGTCCGGCCATCTCTCCGGCCTATTTATATCGCGCACAATTCACTACACTAGAACGATCTCGATCGTTCCAGGAAAGGGTCGGTGTTTTGACAGAATGACCACTCCCCATTCTGCGCAACTGCAGGTAAAAACGCAGCATGCAGGTATATTCCATACCAAGTATTACGTATTCCGTGACACAGTAGGTAAGCCGAGAGCCATCGAGAAATTTCGACTATTACTTATTGTGTAACAGCCTCGGCGTGACATTAACATATGTATATCCCTTGCCAATGTTCAAGTGCAAGAGAAAATGTCTCGAAATTTTGCAATCCTTGTCTTATGAAAACACTGAGAAACTATTAGAGGTTTCAATATGATCCAATTCCCATACACACACACACACACACACACGCACACACACACACTCTCACGAATCCAGAATCGCATTTGCACTCAAACACACACGTACCCTCACATACGAAGTGCTACTTAGTAATTTTTATTCCTTATGTGTTTCTTTTTTGTATTATGTGATTATCTTTAAGATTGTATTGGAACCCTGACTTATCTTGTCGCAGAGGAGGGCGCTGGTATCTGCGACACAGTATTTATTACTCATGCGGGTATCATCGTTTTTCATTTTTGCAATTACAATTTTTGTAATTTGTTAAATTGTTTCCAAATAAAGATTACGATTATGAATTACTAACCGAACAAAAGTACTCAAAGATCCTAAAATGTAAAACCACCTACTAATTTCAAATACAGCTACTAAGCAAGTCGCGAGTTTTTTTACAATCGTTTTCTTCTACATTTGGTGTACGAAAATAAAGATACTTTTTAAAATTGGCTTATTTCTGCTTGCCAATTTGGTGGCGGCGTTTTATATTGACGGACGTGACTTTGGCCGAGCTCCAAATCTTACTATTAATTCAGCCGTTCGATACCTTGTTACCTGCCGTCACATTTTATGATAAAACCTTCCGAAGGATTATTTGATAGTTCAACATTATTAAGTAAACAGAAATATTTTCGGAATCGAGAACGAGGTGAATTGCCACTAGTTATCATATAAAACCAAAAATGGATGAATTTATTGAAATTAGCAGCGATTATTATTTTAAAATGCATTTAAGGTGGATATAAACTGCCTAATTTGGATGTAGTTTCGATAAAATGTTTTAGTCAGAAAAGGAAGTAGTCTTTAAGATATAAATTGCAATACCTACCGTCAAACTATCCATGAGATTCGTTAATTGTATATGGCAATTGCGTAGTTCGCACCTAATACATGCTTTAAAGTAAAAAACGTTCAAGGTCCTCTTGTGTCGTATTGATCGTTTTTTAATACAACTGAAAATTATAAAAACGAATAAGAGTGCGAAGCGAACTGAGGCTTCTTTTTTTATTCATTATTGCACACAAGAAAATACATTTAAAAATACAGAAATAGAGGGCATGTACAAAGGCGAGCTTAACCCTAAGAAGAGTTTTCTTCCAGCAAACCTTTGAGGCTAGAGAGAGAGATGATTTTAAAGGTACGTGAGTGTACAAAAACATAAATAAATATATATACCCAAAACTAATATGAACTATACTCAAGGTATGTTATAATATTATAATTATAATAAATAAATTAGATGGAATAATAATATATACCTACCTAATATAAATATATACCTATTTATAATAATATTTTCTTCTTATTTTATATTGTCCTACAATGTCGAATTTGATTACAATCCTCATCTGTTGTTATCATCATCATCTTTGGTAGCTTCACCGGTAGTCCTTTATTGAGTATAAGCGTTCTCCCTCAATCACCACTGCAATCGATCCTGTGCCATTCGCATTCAGCTCTTGCCAAAAAAAACCCTCTGCGGCCTATATATCGTCCAACCACCGGGCTAATGCCACGGCCTGTTTTGCTTTCTCTTGGCCACCATCGGTCAGGGTCTTAAACCACCTGCCATTACCAAGTCTTGCTAAGTGGCCTGCCCAACGCCACTTTAGTCTGGCAATACAATCTCCAATATCTACTAGCTTGTTTACGTCAGTACAGACAGATTCCCTCAAATTCAGTCCTCTTTAATAGTTCAAATGTAGCTTACTCATATAATATCGATTGAACTTCACTTGCAAGTTCGTTTGATTATATTTTATTAAACGAGTGGATATAGCAGTGCCTTGCGTCATGGGCGCTGTATTGAATCTCGAACGTAACGAAGGATTCTAGAGTTCACGAGCGGAGCGAGGGATTTACTAGAATCCTGAGTGTAGAGAGGGATATAAGCACGCCCAAAATGCAGACAGTTTATCCACTAGGAGAATACTCTACTTTTCACACTTTCTGTGAGACAATTAAAACCAAATCTAGGTTGGTGCATTCTGTGCAGAGGTTAGTTCGATTTATGAATAAGTTCTTATTGTGTGGGTCTATTTGGTTCAAACTTTAATACAGATGATGTTCCAAATTCAAATCACATTATTGCTCACATCATGAAATTCAGTACAACTTTACTCCCGGCTCAGCCGTAGGGATTTAATCACCTGCTTTCCGTGAGGTTTATGACATTGTCGAGCAGGTGGTGTGAAAAAATACTAAAAGGTTACTGAACCGGAGCGGAGTAATGAACATAGAGGTTTATTATCTACTCGTAGATCATTCAGAACAAATATTAGTCGTCCAATGCCGTAACTTTTCATTGTACTGAGTTATTAGAAGCCTGATACAAAGGGCCAAGCCTGATATAACCCCGAAGGCCATCATTAATTTATGTTACACTACCTAGCCAACTATAGTTAAATTTCTTCAGCTTGACATTAACGCAGCTTTTAAGCTATGGATCCGTAAAGTATATATGTATCACTTTTGCAGCCTACGGTGGTTTTTGCAAGACCGACGTAGAAAAGTATGAGTATATTCATGGAAAAATTTGCGTGTGAAGCCATTGTACGGTCAGGTTTTTACACTACGCTACGAGCGACTTCACAAACAGAAATCTAAATAATATCGGAAACGGATCTCGAAAATGAGAAGTAATTAAACTTTTACTGTATTTCTAGAGCTTTCCACACAAACTAGGGTTCAAGATTTTTTCTTATCCTCGATGGGAAACCTTCAAAATTATTTACCACAATGAAACATAAAGGGAACCACCCTCGAGTTAAACACTATCAATTATAAATAAATAAATATTCCTGGACATTTCACACAGCGCTATCTAGCCCCAAACTAAGCAGAGCTTGTACTATGGGAACCAGATAACTGATGGAATACTTATATACCTTTTTTGTAAATACATACTTATAATATATAGAAAAACAACCAGACCCGAAACAAGTATTATGTAGATCATGCAAACATTTGTTCCGCGGCGGGAATCGAACCCGCTACCTCCTGCGTCTCAGCTGGCTATTAGCCCACTGCACCACGGTGGTCGTCAAAATTAAATTTAATTAAAAAATTAACTAAATTTTGTCACCCAGTTAAAAATATGCCTACACAAAAAAAAACATACAGTTATTGCCTACCAATCTGGCTTAGGTTGGTAGGCAACCTTACTGTTGGTCATTTCGAAGTGTAAACATAATGTTTGCCAAATCTTAAGACTTGATAGTTGTGGTAATGTTGGAGTGATCACATTAAATTACAAGTTTATATTTGAGTTTAAAGTCCACGGGCAAATGATCGTGTGATTTATTTATTATGCCCCCAATGATTTATTAGGGTTCCTGTGTTAGAGGTGAAAAACGGAAGAGGTTTCACCAATCTATCCATCTTATTACAGCTATTGATTAATAGATGATTACGGGTTAACGACTTTAACCTTTACCCGAAGGCCGCAGGAGGGTTATGTTTATGCGTATATCTGTGTTTGTTTATTATGTTGGTTAAACTACGTAATAAACAAACAGATAATATTGTGTTAATGGTAATTTTTTTTAAATTGAAAATGAGTCAAATGTTACTTGAATTAAATTATTATTATTATTATTATCAGCCATTCGTGTCCCACTGCTGGGCAAAGGCCTCCTCCCATTCTTTCCAGACTTCGCGGTCCTGAGAAATAAATACTTGAATTAAATAAATAAATAAAATTATATATACTTTTTATTACTCCGTAGCACACAAATGGCTAGGCGAATTTTGATAAATGGGAGAAAAAAAAACTGAAAAATGTAATAATGTAAAAAAAAGAGCCGATTAAGAAATTACATCACAGCAGCCATAGGATGGCATAGATTACCCGGGTGACCGATCTTGTGCGGCCTGCACCCAACGGCTCCCAGCAATCCTTATCAGATCGTCTTTCTATCTAGTGGAGGGCCGTCTTACGCTAAGCTTTCCAATACACGGTCTCCACTCGAGAACCTTTCAGCCCCAACGGCCTGTAATTATTTAAGCTATGTGCCGTGGCAGCTTATATGACGATCCAATTAGGTAACGTAAAAAAAAACTTAGAAATAGGGGGTTCTAATGTATGATAGGGATTTTGATATTAAAAGAAAGTTAAGATAAGACGATTTCAAACAACAATTATTATGTTTCAAATTATTTTTTTTATTGATGGTGGTAGTCAAGCGCTTGACCACTACCTCACCTGGTGGTAAGTGATGGTGTGATTGAAGATGGAGCACGCTTGCCTAGAAAGAACCTATTCACTTTGGACTTGAAGACTCCGAGATTATACTGGTTCGGAAAAACATACGCCGGAAGTGAGTTCCACTCCTTTCTTGTGCTAACAAGAAAAGTTGAAGCAAATCGTTTGGTACGGCAAGACGGTATGCCGACCAGGTATATGAGGTACTTCTCGGTACGTCTGCATGTCCGGTGGTGGAAGGGGGAAAGAGGGATAAGGTCATGAAGATCTTGCGTACATTCACCAAAATGAATCTTGTAAAAAACTGAAAGTCTGGCTACTCGACGCCTGTGCTCTAGACTTTGTAAATTGTCTTCCACTTAGGGAGTCATGTTTGTGGACTTCCTTATCTGTATGTGGTCCATTTTGCGTGATAATAGGCTAGGGAGTCATCACCAATGAGTCTAGCAGCATGTCGCTCAATCGAGTCAAGGGCTCAAGCTGATACTTGGCCGAGCCATCCCAGAGATGGCAGCAGTACTTCATACATGAGCGCACTTGTGCTTTGTAGAGACTGAGCAGCTGTCCCGGTGAGAAGTACCGCCGAACTTTAGCTAGGATGCCCAGCTTCATAGCAGCAATTATGACCCTAGATTCGATGTGCGAGCCGAAATTCAGGTTGGACGTGAGCTCGACGCCCAACAATACCAGACTTTCAGTAATTACGAGTGGAATATCACAAAAGGTGGGAATGGTATGAAAAGGAAACCGTTTTGCGGAATATGATGCGGAAACTGAACCTTACATTTTTATTTTTATTAATTTACTTATTAAGACAAACATAATATAACCAATCAATCCTAGACAAGACTACCGAAAATCAATTAAAAATTAAGAAAGTTGAGTGTATTTTAATGTAATAGTGCTCGTTATGTAAGACTGAGTACCTAGCATCAAATTGGGTTTATGGGCGATAAGATTAAGAGACTTACGAAGGAATTCATTAAATATTTACCTATCGAGGCTTAGCAAAGTAAGTAGGCGTCATTCCTAATCCTATAACTGGACTATTACATAATGATATGACCTAGATATTAACTAGGTAAATGTATTTTAGGGTTGAACACACGAGATATTTTTTCACCTAAACACTTGCAAAATAGGTACAATACTTATATAATTATCATTCAATACGGAAAAATCTGGAGTGCTGGAGTGGAGACCACGTCTAAGCAAGCGAAGTAAAGGTCGCCCTCCGGCTAGATGGAGTGACGATTTGCGCGCTGTGGGGCCGGACTCAATGGCGCACCCTGAGAAAGATCTACGTCCAGCAGTGGACTGTTATAGGTTGAAGATGATGACGGAAAAATCTTACTCTGTATCTATTAATTAAAAATATATTGCTCATTCAGCTGATACGTATAAAATTAACATTAATTTTAGCAAGAATTTCAACATTTAACACTTTTTTTTAAACTGCTACTCCATTTTCCACATAAATTGGCTATGAACCATCTCACAAACGCCAGCTTTTATAAAAAAACCTTACTTTTACAGAATTAAAATTGGCCTACCCGTTTGGGAGCTACAAGGTCACGGACAGACGCATGAACATTTTAAACTTATAACACCTCTACTTTGCATCGGAGGTTAAAACATAACTTCAAAACAGTTGGTATAATTCTGAGCAATATTTATTAAGTATGTTTGGAAAATATTTTTTCATTAAAGTTATATAAAACTCATATAATTTCTCGTGTTTTAACATCAAAGCGAGAAGTTACTGTTGTGTGATTTGGCCCTTGGATACACCCAAAGTAATAATTGTCAGACAAATCATTCACGGACGGAACGTTAAGCGGCCTACTCATTTAGATTAACTTTTACCACTGGTACCACTAATTACTTACAATCCTTCTAATTACCGCATTTAACAAGCAACTTGCCCACATTAAGAGAATGTCGTGGAACTATTAAGTTCACGTTTGTTAATGTAAAAGTTAGTTATAACAAGCATTTTAAACTTTCCACCGGCCAAAACCTATGTAGGTATTTCTAACGAAATTTCCCGTTATTTTATATCTTTAGAAATACTTAGTAACCACCACATTTGACAACTTGTGATAGCATTTCACAATACGTGATTCCATTTGACAACTCGTGATAGCATTAAACAACTCGTGATGACATTTGACTACTCATGATAACATTTAACAGCTCGTGATAGCATTTCACGACACATGATTACATTTAACAACTCATGATAGCATTTGACAACTCGTGATAACATTTGACTACTCGTGATAGCATTTCACAACACGTGATTGCATTTGACAACTCATGATAGCATTTGACAACTCGTGATAACATTTGACTACACGTGATAACAATTGAAAACATTTGACAACTTGTGTTAGCATTTGACAACTCTTAATTATGAGTTTGGCAAGTTGATGAGCGTTTTTTTGTCTATTATTCAATTTTTTTTTGTCACCGGTTGATGTTCAAAGGCACTTTTTTATGGCGAAAGTTTCAAATAAAAATGAAATAACTATCTACTCCTAGCCTAAGAAATAGTGTATATGTATAACTATAAATCACTTTCTTCATTTCTTGGCGGTACGTAATCTTGGCCGCTTATACCTAACTGCTGATTGAATTTTAAATTATTCCTGAGACACTGTTATTTATAAACGTAGTTCAGCCAAGGGTACTTCGCTTTGGTGATTTCTCCTTGTCTGTCAAATGACGAAGAAAAGCGAGAATGACAAAATAAAACCGAGGCTTAACTACATTTTATAAATAACAAATTAGGTAGGTACCTTACGTTTACAGCCGTATTTCTGCCACCGTAATAATCGCATTGCTGTGTTCCGATTTGAAGGGTATGGTGTGGGTGAAATTACAGCCACATGAGACTTTTCACCTGTTTGTCAGAGTGACGGGTGCAATGCAATGCCATGTAGGCAAAGTCTTATCTGTAAAGATGTGACTTAATTTAGACTAGCTGTTGCCCGCGACTTCGTTCACATTACACTAATAAATGTGTAGGTAACCTAGAAATGAAGCTAAACTCGCTGTTGCAACTTGACACCCCATTTTTATCCCATTGGACCTGATTTATGGGATAAAAAATAACCTATTTGTTATCTACGTACATACTAAATTTCATCGAAATCGTTTTAGCCGTTACGACGTGATTGAGTATCAAACAAATAAATAAATAAACAAACATCCAAACTTTCGCATTTATAACATTAGTGTATTTTATAGTATTTAATAAATACAAAGTTTGCTAAAATACTTTTACTAATTACCCATGTATTTTTTTACATTATGGCATCCCATCAGACAAATCTGAACGAACCCTTAAAATTTTAATTTATCATCCTATCAAAAAGCTATGTGCATGGTCTATTTATGGCCAAGTTCAGCGTTGCCCTTGCTCTGAGGCGTTGCCAGAAGGTTACTTTTGTAACCCTAACCTTTTGTATCTAGTAAGTATCTTAAATACCGTTTCCAAAGTATCTTGTATCTGATATCTCAAATGCTTTGCTAGAAAGTATCTTGTAACTTGTATTCCAGATAGTTATTATCTTGTACGTCTCTGCTTATTTGGACTAAGACTTTGTCGTATCAGGTGAGCCAAGGGCTTCTACAGTTACCTCATCTGAGAATAAGAAGAAATAGACACTACTTTAAAAAGTACACTACTTTTACTCTATTTCTTCTTATTCTCAGATGAGGTGACTGTAGAAGCCCTTGGCCCACCTGATACCACAAAGTCTTAGTCAAAATAAGCAGAGACGTACAAGATAATAATTATCTGGAATACAAGTTAGATACTTTCTAGCAAAGCATTTGAGAGCAAGAGTTTTTTTTGCTGATAGTCAACCGCTTGAGTACTACCTCACCTGATGGTAAGTGATGATGTGGTTGAAGATTGAGCACGCTGGCCTATAGATCCCCAGTTTACTTTGTTAAACTTGCTCTGATACGTAAAGTCACTATGATAATTTTGCAGATGTTTTGTCCTTTTAAACTGGAACGCAGTCATGCATGAATTAATATTTTTAATTAATTCCCAAGCGGCTGCCATTAATTAGTACAAAACGCTCACGGTGTAGTTTTCATATTTTTTACACGAATGACGATAGTTTGTCATGCTCTGGAATAATTTTGTGTGGGCATTGCGTCTGCCTACATGAAAATGCTTGTAACGTGACCTACTTATTAACAACGTAAATGCGAAAGTTTGGATGTTCGAAAAGTATTACCCAACAGTCACACATTCTGTTCATGTGTGACTGTTGGCCACAATTCTAACCCCATACTAGATTTCCATTTATCGTGTTTGAAACTACGATTATACAGTACCACTAGAAATATTAGCACATCGACATGTCTCGCAGCAGAATCCAACCCGCAACCTCTTGCACGCCAATCGATACTCGACCACCGCGCCACAGAGGTCGTCGATGTTTCAATGTTTATTGCGAACAATGAATTATGTAATTCAAAATTTGAATGTAGCTTAGTCTCTCTGTCTTTTTGATACGTTTTCACGCCAAAACGGCTAGAACGATTTGGATAAAGTTTGGTTAGTTTGGATAGATTATGACCTGGGCATAGGCTACTTTTTATGGACATACCACGCGTGCGAAGCCGCGGGTCATTATAGCTTGTACAATTACATAAAGATAACCGGGCATAATTCGTAATCCTTAACAACAACTACCTACTTTTTATCCGGATACCACGAGCGAAAAGCCTAAGCTGTAGCGAGTGAAATATAAACCCAATTTAAACGCCATCCTATTTTATTTAGTCTGAAATACGTTTCCCGGCGTAGGCAAGGCAACCTGTCAGCTCCCAGCGATTAAAGCCTTGGTTTCTAAGAACTGCGCGAACATTATATACAATTTGCAAACAGTCGGAACATTTTGAGGAATACGTGATTCAGTATTCATTTATTTACCATTTTATTGCATAAAATATATTACAAATGTTAGTTACTGATAGAAATAAATAAACGTTTTTAGTTTTAGTTTAAATCCTTTTAAAGGTAGGGTTATTTCTAACGGAAGCTTATTGTACATAGCGAGCTTTATGCAGGTACCTTGTATATAGGTTTTGAAAAGTCTGGTTCTTGGTATTGTAATACAAACCTCGTTAAAGAATACTCCATAGCTGTGATGATTACAATACCTTTATTTCTTTTTACATTATTTCATAAGAATCGCCGGCGACTTGCTTGCGTGACGTTTCTATCGAAAACTGGCCAACCTACCCGCGAGTGTGGTATATTTTAAAATAAATAACAGCTTGTAAAACCTGTGACGAGTATATTTACTATATATTATATTGACTTTACTTAATTCACAATCACTATATTTTAAATTATCACTGTCATACGTTAATTGTAGGAACTATCACTGTATTATTTAGAGAGACCTTTAATTGGCTGTATTATCGTAAATATATAATTTTAAAACTGTTATATTTTTGTAGCTGTTGGTCTTTTGAATAAAATAAAATAATAAAAATAAATAAAAATAAATATATTCACAGCTGATTGTCTCAGCAACTATTTAAGCTATCGACTTGAAATTATAAATAATACAAGCCCAAAACTAAAGGTAAAAAAAAATATTTTACAGAGACCTAGGTCGATTATTTCACATTTTTTTTTAAACTGGATAAATCTTTGTTTGACCACAATCTCACCTGATGGTAAGCCATGATGTGGTCTAAGATGAAGCACGAAGATCTAGAAGAAACCTGTTCACTTTTCCCTTGAAAATACCCGGATTATACATAAGGTTGCAAATTCACCGCTCTATCACGGCAGTCATAACAAAATAAATTCTTAAGAAACCAGAGCTTAAGCCACGTTATTATCCTCCACTCATTTTCAGTTTGTAAGGATAACGGTTTACGGATCTAATAATTTCGTTAGAAAATAAAAATCTATTTTATTAATACCGGGTGTTTGGTAATATACTGACGATATTCAAGTGACGGTTTCTCAAAACATAAAAAGACTTCTCGAAAAAAAAACTACTAGTTATATTATCAAATTTTAAATAAAATCGACTAAGTTTAGTTGATTCATTCGACATAAAACTTACTTGCCTACTTGCAATCGACATCCAAAAATATAGATTTCATATCTCTTTCGGAAATTGCTACGGGTTTTGGGTTAGAAAGGGACAACAAGAGATATCTCGAGACGTCACCAATACAGTATCTGTGGTTAGATGGCAAGCATTATGCAATAGCACAACATAAGTTTAATAAAGTGTTTGTTTTAATATGCCAAAATAAATTTCACATTTCTATGGTAAACATTTCACAAATTTATTTATTATGCTCATCAAAATAACACCTTCAATTTTTGTGCGTATATTATCAAACACCCTGTATACACTTTAATATATTATCTCTAGTGTAAAATAATGAGTAACCGATTTAATAGATATAAAACTACGCACGAGAGCCAATTAAATCATTTTATGTGCTCGGGGTTTTATTGCTCGGAAACAGAGTTCATATCATAAAATAAATAAACTTTCATCTACGAAATTGGCTATGACGTAGTAGCTTATTCTACCTTATTATTTAATTTACTTTTATTTATTACTTATATTATATTGATTTATATTATACAATACGATTTGGATGGGTTCCACTTTGACAGATAGGAGATTTCTGGAGAACGCTTTGCCCAGCAGTGGGACAGTATAGGTTATTAAAAAAAAAAGGATTGTGTGGTTTTATGAAACCACGGTAAAAGTGAAACTTGTTTCACATAATAGACATTTAACTAAAAATTTTCGTTGGCACAAATGAGTAATAGTCTATACACTACACGGTCAGCTGATGCGAACTATAGGCGCCGCCATATTGCCCTCGGCTGCTCTGATTAGCGCCTTTCACTTTATCCCTACTCCGCGGCCGACCGTCACGCGACATGCAACACACAGACGAAAAAGTTTGAGACGATGTAATAAACGTTTCATTTTAAAGAAATATTTTGATTTCGAAGAGTAAAAGGGTCTTGACAGACGGATAGACACACAGACACACGGACGGCGAACTGTTCTTATAAGGGTTAGTTTTTTCTTTTGAGGTACGGAACCCTAAAAAGGACCTAAATACGCACGCATGATCCTAACCACCGTTTAGTTTTTTTAAAGTTGCTACCTTAAACAACTTGTTTTGTTATGTTTGTAAATGTATCGATTACTGGATAAATACTTAGGCTACAGGGCCCGTAGCCAAATTACTTTCGCCACGAATCTATTCGATTTCTACATACATTTGTTGTCGCTGAATCACATGGTATTTCTATAGCATGTGTCAAATCCCATACATTTTCGGACGTATCGACTAGCGTCATCGCTAATCGACTGTAACTTGGCTAAAGGGCCCGTAGCCAAATTACTTTCGCAACGAATCTATTCGATTTCTACATACATTTGTTGTCGCTGAATCACATGGTATTTCTATAGCATGTGTCAAATCCCATACATTTTCGGACGTATCGACTAGCGTCATCGCTAATCGACTGTAACTTGGCTAAAGGGCCCGTAGCCAAATTACTTTCGCCACGAATCTATTCGATTTCTACATACATTTGTTGTCGCTGAATCACATGGTATTTCTATAGCATGTGTCATATCCCATACATTTTCGGACGTATCGACTAGCGTCATCGCTAATCGACTGTAACTTGGCTAAGCCCTCAGGTATTAAATCGACATCTACAATCTCTATAGATAATTTCAGATGTGTGCTTAAAATTAATGTTGTACATACGAGTACCAAACAGGTTGTATGTTTCGGCCCTTTAGAAAATGACCGCAAATTAAACCGCAGGCAATAGCTAGTTGCGTATAAAATATTCACACGTTCATTGACACTAGTCGGTCGACTTTGTTGGCTGGTGCGTCTGATACTCGTCTATTATCGCTTATAAATAGATACTGATGAGTGCATCCATCTTGTACTCCATTAAGAACATAGTTACTGTCCCTTATTAATTGTGCAATTGCTTGTTCTTGTAGATAACGTTCGTAGAAAAACAATAAACTAGCGCTTTGAACATATTACATATTTACTAGTGGTTCGCCCCGAACTGCGAGTCTCGGATTAAAACAAAAAAATATTATTTGTAATCTTTCACGAAATAATAACCAACTTACTTGACCTGCGGTTTCATTCAAATTACAGGTAACGGGAGTTCGTGTATTGTGGTTAATTTTTTGAGGTACAAATTGCAGTTATTCTGGATTTCAGACTTTGCCTATATTTGTGTCACTAATGCTACACGCATACCAAATTACAGCACTGTGGGGCCACTGGTGTACCCTGTTAATTTTGTCAAAGTTCAGTTTCTATTATGGCTAATAACTCAAAAACTATAAAAACTTTACTAAAAAGAAAAACGGAATTTAAATGTACCAATGAAGACCTTTCATTTGACGTCCCACTTGACCTAATAGTCTCATTTTCTCTTGAATGGTGTCTTCATTTATTTTTGTTACCTCTCTTGAACCCCAATATCTCAACAACCCCCCAAAATTTTTAGCTCATTTAGTCACACCAAAATTAAAATTGTGCCATCACATCTATGTATCAAATTTCACGATGATCGGATCAACGCTTCGAAATCTATCCTCGGACAAACAAACAACGCCGATTTGCCCAAGTTGATTTATCCCGGGTTCCTATATCCGTCGGTAACCAGCTACGCCTCGTTTCTCCTTGAAAACGTGTCAAAAGTTTGACATTAGTTTGACATTTTTTCAAGGGAATACGAGTCGTAGTCGGTTACTGACGGATATAGGAACCCGCTATTAGAGATCTTGCCTCGCTCGATCAATTAACTACTGACGTTTGTTCACCGCATTTCTGGTGTTTCTAATAAAAAAAGTAGTAGGTTAATACCTATAAATATCATAATTTTGGCATTGTTATTAAAACTAAAATGGTCGCTATTTAATTAAACTCGACATTGCATACGTAAAACGCTCAATATGGCTACACTAACCATATTACGTGTACGAACTTTGAAAGCTTTGCTTTCGAAATAAAATTCTGTGTTCTCTCCGCTTAGCTTCCTCGCACAGCTCTGGTGGAAAAGTAGCTATAAAGTTCGGACTATATGACATCCGGGTCTCCCCGATCCTGCGAATCCGGAGCATGTCCCGGTTGCTTCCAGGTAAAAATCCGAGTCGGATGGCCTCGGATCGTGTATATGAAAAATTCAAATATTTGGTTGTGCGACGGATTGGTCAGGAGCCGTTAAAAAACGGTCCCTGACAAGCCCGGATGCCATATAGACCGAGTCTAAGGTATGATAAAGCTACAAACATACAAATATAGCATTTATAATTGATCGAGCGAAGCGAGTTCTCCAAATCAACTTGGGCAAATCTGCGTTGTATGTATGTATGTATGTTTGTTTGTCCGAGGATAACTTTCGAAGCGTTGATCCGATCATCGTGAAATTTGATACATAGCTAGGTAGTGATGGCACAATTTTGGTGTGACTAAATGAGCTAAAACTGTGGGAGGGTGTTGAGATATTGGGGTTTAAGAGGGGTAAAAAAAATTAAAATGAGACTGTTAGGTCAAAAGGGTGGGACGTCAAATGAAAGGTCTTCATTAGTACATTTAGGCTCCATCTTTCCGTTTAGTAAAGTTCTTATAGTTTTTGCGTTATTAGCCATAATAAAAATTGAACCTTGACAAAATTCACAGGGTCTACCAGTGACCCCACAGTGCTGAAATTTGGTATGCGTGTAGTTTTAGTGACACAAATATAGGGAAAAGTCTGAAACCTAGAAGAACTGCAATTTCTACCCATAAAAAGTGTAACCAATTTACATGAACCCCCGTTACCCCTAATTCGAATGAAACTGGAGGTCAAGTGATTTGGTTATGCATTTCGTGGCACTAATTTATTAGTCAAAGATTAAGGCCGGCATGCACAAAGATCACTAAACGTATTTAGCGACTAAACATGTTTAAATTTGACGTATTTGTATGATTTGACAACTTCTATCATCATATCATTCACTATGACGACCTCCGTCGTGCAGTGGGCAAATAGCCGGCTGAGACGCAGGAGGTAGCGGGTTTGATTCCCGCCGCGGAACAAATGTTTGCATGATCTACAGATATTTGTTCCGGGTCTGGTTGTTTCTCTATATATTATAAGTATGTATTTACAAAAAAAATGTATATAAGTATTCTATCAGTTATCTGGTTCCCATAGTACAAGCTCTGCTTAATTTGGGGCTAGATAGCGCTGTGTGAAATGTCCAGCAATATTTATATTTATTTATTTATGTTTATTAGTTTATAATATACGGTACAGATGAAACTGTGAATCTAAGTATTAATAAATAAAATTATAAAAAAATATTTAGCCGTAAATTTACGTTTAGGCATCATCGTTGTGCAAGTCGCCCTAAGAATAATATTTATTTTGTTATTTGGGTGAATCGCGAGATCTCAGTTCGGGGCGAACCACTAGTAATAACATAAATGCGAAGTTTATTAATAGTCAATTTTGGTTTATGTAGTAAAATAAAAACCTACAGAGAGTAAAAAACACTCACACACGTACAAGAAAAACTATAAAGACTAAGATGAGAATGAAAGCTGATTCAATTGATCTCTGTGAAGAGCAACAAAGCAATAAAAGTTCTGTAATTGCAATACGATGCTATTATCAGATCAATCACTTTTACGACATATTGAAAACGTATCATTGTATAGTTTCCCAGTAATTAAGTGGCACTTCAAACAGATTGAGCGTACACATTCTCGCATAAATGCTTGAGAGTTTACACCATCCCAAGTAATCTATTGAGCAATCAAATCCCAATAATAGCTCTCGTAACCAAGTATTCTATTTCTGTGACGAACACGAATGTAGACAACTTCCCCCTTACCTGACAGCACCTTGATACTAAAAAACTTTTTTATATATTACTTTGATATGCGCTAGTCGCGTCTATTTCTAGACCAAGTCGCTATAAAATAACTGTACATAGTAAAAAAAAATAAAAAAATAGGTGTCATAAATATCAATTTAAATTTTATATCATTTCTAGGAAGTTCCGTGTCTTAAATCATAGTGATTATAATGCAAATGTGGTCGTCTGATGAAATCATTCGATGACTGCTTGGATCGTTCGTTAGTGTTAAAGAAACGTTTTGATACTCATTCTTACTCCGTTGCTGACAGAATTAAAAATGTCTTGAAATGGGTCTTCTACGTAGTATTAAAATGCATTTATTTAATGTCTCTGCCCGCCTTGGCAAGTTCCGTCCGTTGTAATAAAATGTAAACTTAGAACGATGCTGCTCTAACGAATAATATTTTATCGTCAAGTTGCTTAGTTAATTCGTTTCTGCAATATTTTCTTCTCTATAACTTGAAAAAGAACTATTTCCAGTAATCAAATAATTTCACAGCTCCACTTATCGTCAAGGAATTTGATGACGTGTCAGAAGTAAACGTGTCAGAATAAATTCGGATTGTTCTGGCTGCTTACAAAAGGTCTTGAAATATTAGCCGGTGCAACAATATCAGATTTAGGCTTGCTATTATGATGTAGTTTACCTGATATTTTTAGGAGCTTTAAAGCGGCCCACGGGAGGGGGTTGGCAATAACAATTTTCTGTAAAACATAATAAATGGGTATCATACTTTCACGTAGGTGCGTTTTGTAAGTACTTTTGTACCTGCTACCTGTAAATGGTATTGCTAAAATGGCGTTGTGGGTCAGGGGAGGGGGGGGGGGGACTTTGGCATTATGACCACAAAAAAATAAAACAACAGATTAAGGCGTGTTTGATGTTTTTTGTGGTAAGACCCTGGGATTTTTTTATTAGGCACAAATCACAATATCCATTAAGCGGAGCGGAGATTTATAAAATCAAACAAAAGAAACACGCGTAGATGACGTGTTGTTTGTGACGATTCTATTGGTTGATTTTACATTTCCGTTTCTCTCATCTTTGGTGAACTGAGGCAGTAATTTTTCAATTTCCCTGGTATTGGAAATAAAATTGACGGTTTGTAATTTTAGCTACACGATTCACTAGTCAATATCGTCAGATGAATCACTTTGTTTAATCCTTGTCTGTTTGCTCACACACATAACATTGTGTTTGCTTTGTTCAACCTTTATTACCATAGAGACGAATCATCATGAATGTTTGTTATTCTTGTAAATATGTAGAACCGGTATATTTAATTTATCTGCCGGTTATACAAGCTTTGTTTTCTTACAATGCATTTATTATGCCTTATTCGTGATGCCGCTCAAGTAATCCTGGTTTTCTGTAGCTCTTTAGAGCTCAATGTTATACGTGCTCGCGTACCGAGTGTTTGGTTCGGTATGCACTTGAGTACGTGATTCTATTGTATGTATACCGCACATCGCACACACAAATATTGAAATATGATACATACCTAGTTAGCTTATCGAATGTTTGTCAATGTTAACACAAACTGCTCTATTTTTCACTTCTAAAATATCTTTTACTTTTCCACCAGAAAAATATAATACATAATAAAGGCCGAATGATTGAAATAAATCACAAAAGTTTTCTAAGTTGAAGCTTTTATAAAGCTTCAATGCAATTTCTATTTTCAACACTTTGTTCCGTATGTGTATCAGTAGCGTCGCGTCAGCTCATTTGATGGTTCATCGGCGTTTCAAGTGCAGCGATATCCTTTGTTTGTCGACCTTAGCGCCCGTTCCATTCTCATTCCGACTCATTCAATGAATTTCACCCCTATTGCTAAGAGGATACGAGCCCGTTCACTTTTAAGACACGGTTTTGTTAGAGATGCTATCGAACGATTCTTGAAGCGAAAATTAATCACTATCCGGGGACGTGCAACGCGAGGTTCACCTTTTTATATTTCTTTACGTTTGCTAGACTATTCAGGTCTTAGATGAATACTCTAACGAGGTTTCTTATTTACAGAATGTAAGTTCGATGCGGCTATTATGTTATGATTATGAACAGAGATCGGAGTAGGTAGAATGATTTTACGTACTTGCATCATGGTTTTATAGTATGGATATGGCTTTTTTTCCGGAAAGTTCCGATATTTACCGGATTCAGTTAAATATTATAATTAAAGTAGTAATTTAGTAACTACTACATTTGAAACTTATCGGAAGCGATTGTCAAACGTTTAAAGGTTAATTTATTTTTATTACTGTCGACTAATGATTTTTTTGTCGAAAATGTTCAGGACTACTTTGCTAAATAAAGTTGGCAGTTCGCTATAGTTTTGTATAATATTAATTATTCAGAGGCTTTGTGCACAAAATTACCAATGTTACGAAATTTACCAAATTCTCATGATTTTGTCTATTGGATACTTTTTCTAGATATACAACCTTTTTATGGTCTACCTAAAAAGTGTAGGTAAAAATGGATTAAAAAACAGGTTAAAAATTAAAATTTTTATTTGGTATTTCACAATTACAATAAATAATAATTAAATAAACAATGCTGGACAGTCCACACAGCAACATCTAGCCCCAAGATTAAAAATAATTGTGATTGCGAGCTCTGCTTAGAGCTCACAATCACAATAATTTTTAATCTTCATCGACATCCATTACAATTTCTACATTCTGATCTTTCTCTATACAATTAAAATAAATAACCATAAGTTTTTCAATATTTTCTATTGTTAGCCTATTTCTTTTGACGTCTAAAATCCATTTATAGATGGAAAATGATCGTTCTACATCTACTGACGTCAACGGAGAGAATTTAAAATATGAAACTACATCATTTGCCTAATTTTTTTCTATCTTTTCACTGTATTCTCTGAGTGTGTCTAAATCAGGGTTTCGTTCCATAACATTTTCAATTTTATTTTTTATATTTTCTGAATTGCAATCGTTAATATCAGCTCTGACTTGGTCCAATGCTAACAGTGAATCAGCTAAGGATAGATCATGTTTTTGTAATTCTTTAAGTGAAAGTTGAATGGTAAAGTAATTTTTTTCAATGTCATTTAAATCATTTTGTAAATTTTCCTTTTCTAAAATTGTTTTTGCATTTCGAATAGCTACTGCATCAGAGCTGCTTAGACAGGATATCACGTCTTTTATTTTTTCAAAGTGTTGAGCGTAGTATGATGCTGCTTCTAACCAAGTGCCCCATCTGGTAATGACTGGTTGTGGAGGCAGCGGTAAGTTTGGATATTTTTCTTTTAAAATTGTAACTCTGCTCGGCGCTTTCAGAAATATTTTTTTCACATTTGCTATCAAAATATCGACATCGTTATATTCTAATCTAATTTGCTCAGATACACGATGAAGCGCGTGTGCCAAACATGTCACGTGTTTCATTTCAGGCAAATAATTTTTGAGATTTCGCCCTGCAGATAGCATGTACGCTACACTATCAGTGCAGAGCATTAAAACATTGCCAACTTTAGACTCAAAAGAGTCTTGCCATAGATTTTCTAAACATTCTAACACGAATTGCGTGATTGTTTGTCCATTAACCACTGTTAGCATTTTACAAGCAATCAAATAAGGCCGGCTTAAAGTGTTAGGATGCAATGTACGTATTAAGAAATGGACTATGTATCGACCTAAAAAGTCTGTTGTTTCATCCAAAGATATCCACAGTTTCTCATTTTTTGTATTTTCATGGATCGAGTTGAGTTTATTCTTAAAAAACTTATCCAAATAAACTTTTCGCAGCTGTGATTCGTCGGGTAATTTACGATTTCCACAAACACAACAACAAATACAGCACATGTATTTCCTAAAGAACTCTTGGAACGCAGGATTTTTCATTTGAGACCACGGAATGTTGCACAGAATCAGGAACTTAATAAGATCGAAATAAAAGTCCTCCTGCGGCCGTTTCAAACTTCCTTGATGTACTGCACCTTCAATATGTCTTTTTACATTGCCTTTAAATGTAGCTTTCACGTGACTCTCACACTTTGTACAATAAATAATTCCACTAGCGTGATCGTATAGTAGCTCTGGATAATCGGATATCCACTTTTCTACTGTTTTAGCCTTGACGTTTGCCATGAATATGATTGAGCTCTTTTTATTAGATGCAACCTCGTATCACCTAAAACAACGATAAATTGTTACAGAACTGACATTCGTGAATAAAATATTGTACTAAGTGCCTACTTAATTCTTTTTCAAATAGATTTGGCCTTTTATTTTCTTAGTTGCTTAGAAATTTTTTTTTTTCTGAAATTTCTATAGGGGTATTACTTATCTGATCCTGTTTATTTATTTGTTTTTACTTTGTTAGGATTTTACTTCAAGCCTATCAATACCACAGGCTTTTAACTACTGAGTGCCGATCACCTATGCCACCCCTAGGATGTTAAAGCAAAAAATACATGGTTAAATTGATACCAGTCGCTCGACCAGCGGCGCGTTGGTCCGACAATATAGCATCCATCGCGAAAGGGACGTGGATGAGACAAGCACAACACTGTGGAGATTGACACATGCTAAGGGAGGTCTATACCCAGCAGTGAGTGAAGTTAGACTGCGAGTGATGATGATGATGATATTGATACGTTTCTCACTTTACACCTCCACGTAATATCTAAGAAATTACGGAAAAAATGGCTTCATAATTATAAAATACCGGAATTCCGGAGGCTTATCCATATTAACTTAGCATTTGAGGTCATTGGTCCTAAATCATTCTACCTACTCCGATCTCTGAATTTATGAAGCACTCAACGCTAAAGGAATATTTAGATCACGCAGTAATTTTATCATTCATTAAAATTTTAAAGTTAAAGAAAATAAAGCTTGTTATTTTGTTTTTAACGAAAATAGCTTTTCACTTTTACGTAAAAATCCAACCAATAATTGTTATATTATATCATTGTGGATGGGATTGGATTCTTCTGGGATTTCACCAAAAGAAGGGCAGTAGCTTCCTTCTGTATATTATCTACACCTTTACTGCGATCACCAATCCGACTGCCAAGCGCGGTGATTATGGCAAAACCCTCCAGCTTTGGAGGAGGCTCTGTCCAGCAGTGGACACTAATGGGCTGTTGATATGATGTGATGTGATATCATTGTTTTTTTTGATATCATTGATTTCACGACCTCCGTAGTGCAGTGGGCGAATAGCCGGCTGAAACGCAGGAGGTAGCGGGTTCGATTCCCGCCGCGGAACAAATGTTTGCATAATCTACAGATATTTGTTCCGTGTCTGGTTGTTTCTCTATATATTATAACTATGTACATATTTACAAAAAAAAATGTATATAAGTATTCTATCAGTTATCTGGTTCCCATAGTACAAGCTCTGCTTAGTTTGGGGTTAGATAGCGCTGTGTGAAATGTCCAGCAATATTTTTTTTTTTTTTATATTTTATTGTGGTTTTAAACGACATATACATACATACATACAGTATCTGTATAAATAAGTGGTAGATATTAGAGCATTCACTATAAATTATGTATGTATAATATTTTGTTTGAGCACCTAGTTTAGGTAGGTACTTTTCGTATTTAATGTTTTGGCATATTTCCCAACAGTAATTATTCATTACTCACAAAATATATCCCAAATATTTTTGATGTATGTTTAGTATTTACTGTTTAGAAATGAAAGCTATAGGGTTTCCGAGTATTTAAGACTCATGATTATGTTCATTAGGGAAATACACCATAATAAATTATTCCACAAAAAGTACTATACAGATTATTTCGTAGCAAATATTAAGATTGTAGATACCTTCCCATTCCCTACCCCACTTATTCAATCCGTTATGCCTCAAGTGAACGAAATATCGTGTTAAAATCTTTACCTAATTAAATCTATTTAATTCATAATCTGTGTCGAAATCAACAGAAACAGATATTTTTACTTAGACAACTTTCGTGAATTTCAATCATTATTACCAGCTTTTTATTAACTTGCAATGTACTCGTTTGTATGTTTGTCCGGGTGGAATCTTGCAAATAACATACTTAACCCTATGTTAGTTGAAAAAATAGGTTTCATTAACATAATAAAGGAGCTGCGTGCCACTTGGATCCACTGATCTCGTGTTGAAAACTTTATTACCACTATAAACCGCGAGTATAATGGGACGGTGTCACTAATGGGTAATTCAGACAACTAAATATTCTATCTTCTTGCAATACAATGTGCATTGTTCCCGGGGTTATTTCGTCACCTGACATTTCTGCATAAAGGAACTATTTCCGGTGGAAAATAATTACACTTGATTATTGATTATAAGTACTAGTATTAATACTCTGAAAGAGGGTACCTAGACAAAAAGATATAACAAAGCACATGGAAGTGGTTTAGACCTATTGTTATTAGGCATTTAATTATTTTTACAAGCTTTTGATTAACTTGCAATGTATGTACGGTTGTCCGGGTGGAATCTTGCAACTGAATTTTAAACCCGTTCCCCTCAACCTATTGAGCTGAAATTTGGAATACATATGTAATTTCGGTGACAATTAAATAATATGGTACCATGGATGTGGTCTCATGATGGAGACGGATGCTAGACAACGGAACTTCTGTGTTTGGGCTCATTTGAATCTGCTTGCGGTTCCGATTATGAATTTTATGAAAGCTTGTTTTGAAAAAGTAATTTTTCAACAAACAACTTATTATAATTACGGGATTTATCATGCACTGGTATAGGTTCACGAATTGAACCGAAACATTGTCGGTCGAAACACCATTAAACGGTACGTAATACCTCCCGTATTTATAATAATGTTAGAAACGGATGTCATCAAACTCGCTTATTTAGCAAAACACTAGTTTATTTGTTTCACAAATTCTGTCTTCATTATCGTATCGTATTACCCACACCTACTCGTAGAAGCCCTTCGTTGTCCATTAGTGGTGTCTACGAATCGATAGTGCGCCGTCCTGCCGCCTTCTGTTTATCAAATTATACCGAGTACCTAGTCCATGCATCATCTTCCACTTTGCCACTAGCAGTGTTCGGAAACTAATAAACGTGTTTTTTTTCTGATGGACTAAACTCGCTGTTGGCCTCTGAGGCCGTGACAGCTTAACCGAACTTTTGGCGAGCGCAGATGGCGCTCAGCCCAGTAAGTTATTTAGGCAACTAGCGCAACGGCACCACTTAGGTACGAGCCTCGGCTTGGGCTGTTGCCGGGGTGGGGATAGGAGAGAAACGCCCGGGTACATGTCTGTTCCTCGTATAGGCGGCGACTGAAGGGACTCGTTGACCTCGCCGGCGAGGTTGGTGTATCTGTGAAGTGTTTGCTCTGCCTGATATAGATGACTCAGATATCGCTTCTGCATTAGCGGAGGTGATTTCGTCATCCGGGTCTCCGAGAACGTGTCTCGGACGACGGAGGATTTATATAAACGTGTTGCATAATCGATTATGGCGATATAGGCAGGTACGTTACGTACCAATGTAAAGGTCATGGCAAAAATAAGCAGCTTTTGTGTTCTTAGACTTTTCTGAGAACCGATTATTTTACCAGAAATAAATACGTGGGCCTACATTCTTTTGTGCACAGCATTTCTTTTTCTGTGAAATAGGGATGATTAAGAGATAATTTTGTTTGTTGTAACAATACCGTAATAGCATAGCTTCAAGAGATGACATCATTGCCTATGCCGTGTCATTGCGATGTAAGTGTAAGATCAGTGGTAATAAACAAAATTTTCAACACACTTGCTCGTAAAGTGAGCCTTATTACATCGATCTTAAGGGCCATAAACCGAACTATAACACACACGTGCATAATAATATTACTTACACACTAGTGCATAATAGAATTATCTGTACAAAGTTAAGTTAGTACCTAACTACAAATTATATGCGAGTAAACAAAGCATTTTCAATTTAACCAGGTAATACAGTTTTGTAACAACAAAGAGGTTTTATGCCGTTTAAAATCCATTACCATTTTTGGAATAAATAAATGTATCCCTAATTAGGACGAAGAAACATTTATTATTATCAAATTATTAATAATTCACAATCATTTGTTATAAAATATTTGCATTTTATCACTAAAATTATAATTTTGAAGTAGACTGTATGGCTATATGTAATCAATCACCTTACATTTGGCGCGTGCAACAATATCGTTATGAAAATTTTACATTCACCAATTGTTTTAATAATTTTATGCTTAACGATTTATGCAATACATGTTTGTTTTTTCCTCGCAAGTGTGTTGAAAAAGTGCGTATGAAACTTGTGAGCAACTTACTCACTAGACACTCGGCTGATTTACGCCCTCGCCTACGGCTCGGGCTGCAATTCACAGACTCGTGTATAATGAGCAACTTAGCTCACTTGTATCATAATATACCATTATGAGATCCCCTTACAATTGCTATTTCAAATTTGTTTGGGAATCGTATTGTTACGAGCTGAGGGTTCGGGATAAAATAATGGGAATCGGTCTAACCAAAATAACACTTTTATTCAACACGATGACGATGAATACACGAACTTGGTCACACGTATCACAACACACTAATTCACACCACCACTTAAAGTCACCGAAATGTTCGCACGTATAGCTTAATCCAGACTGACTCGCGAGCAACTACTGTTCACGCGAGACCCTTCTCCACGTCAGTCCTCCAGGGCCTCGCTGAGACTCACTCACTGACTGACTGAGACTGACTGACCGGCCATCTCTCCGGCCTATTTATATCGCACACATTTCGATTGTTCGAGAACGATGTCGATCCTTCCAGGAAAGGGTCGGTGTTTCGACAGAACGACCCATCCCCATTGTGCGCAATCGCAGACAATAACAACAATAACACAGCAAGACAAAAGCGCTCGAGAAACTTCGATTATTACTCATTGATTAACAGCCTCGGCGTAACAGTATATAAGCTAAACATTATAAATACCTATACATGGTACTTACTGTGGTATTTTATCATAACGTACCTATGGCTGTGTAAACAATATACTAGTGGTTCGCTAATCTAGCGAGTCTGAATAAAAATTCAAATCAATTAGCATTCCGCTAATATTCATTGATATTTTGTATAGCTTACTTGTACCTACTTTTATATATGTACCTACTTAGTGCTTATTTCACCATCTCTGAGTAACGTTATCCAACGGCTATAAAATATATACGTCTTTTGTTAACCGACTTCAAAAAAAGGAAGAGGTTCTCAATTCGTTCGGAATCTTTTTTCGGATTTAGGGACGCAATTCGGTTGTATATTTTTACCTCAGAACTCCGTCATTTATCAACCGATTTGAAAAATTATTTTTTTATTTGAAAGGATATACTTTCATATTGGTCTCATAAAAATTTCATCAAAATCAGTTTAGTAGTTTGGTTAAGTTGGTTATATTTTTGTTAAAAAGTTACTTGTTTTGACATGAAAACAGATAAAGAGAGAATGATTTTTATCCGTTACTTAAAGTTACTCAGAGGTGGTGAAATAGGCACAGAATAATAAATGTAGGTACAAGTAAGTGTGTTAGAATGAAGTACATTCACGCTGTAAGGTTACTGCAAGTGTATATACCGCAACTGGATGCGATTCCTACTTTCTTCAGAAAAATAAAAAATGAGTTGGGAAATAATAAATAATAAATATCGCTGGACATTTCACACAGCGCTATCTAGCCCCAAACTAAGAGCAAAGCTTGTACTATGGGAACCAGATAACTGATAGAATACTTATATACTTTTTTTGTAGATACATACTTATAATATATAGAAAAACACCCAGACACGGAACAAATATCTGTGGATCATGCAAACATTTGTTCCGCGGCGGGAATCGAACCCGCTACCTCCTGCGTCTCAGCCGGCTATACGCCCACTGCGCCACGGAGACAGTCAAATAGGAATGATAGCTATTTGCACTTTATTAATCCAAAAAATATCGTTTCAAAAAAATATTTAACTCATAATCTTTGACTATTAAAATAATGTCATTTAAACTTTCCATTGTAAAGTATCCACCAAATGCGTGACCAACATAACCTGACTTGACTAAAACCTAAATTACTTTTAGCTTTCATATTTAATTTATTTACTAACATATAAGTTATACTACGTAATGGTTTCACAAACAGTTGTTGGTATTTTTTCAAAGAAAATAAAGAAGAAAATGATAAATGATTATCCTGCTTTTGATAAAATGTTAATTGGATAAACAATTTCAGAAAAAGAATCTGCAATCCAAATCGCAAACTCATCGTATAACAGCTTAAAAATATCTGTGCGAGACATTATTTTCCGAATGTAAACACACCAAAGCTTTTATCGTTGTTTTCATCTTAAAACCAATGTTAAGTGTGTTATAATGGCATGAACAGCATTTTCCGATTTCCCTTAAAGGCTCAATATTTTCTACCACGACGCGCCCACATTCTTCGAAGGAATCAGCACAAAGTTGTTGAAATGTATTGTGGCACGCTGCCTATTATTAGCTTAAGACTTTTCCTTTGTTATTATATTTATGAAGATATATAGGGTGTTTGATAATATACGCACAAAAATGAATGGGGTTATTTTGATGAGCATAATAAATAAATTAGTGAAATGCTGATCATAGAAATGTGAAATTTATCATGGCATGTAAAAACAAACACTTTATTAAACTTATGTTGTGCTATTGCATAATGCTTGCCATCTAACCACATATACTGTATTGGTGACGTCTCGAGATATCTCTTGTTGTCCCTTTTTAACCCAAAATCCGCAGCCATTTCCGAGAGAGATATCAAATCGCCCTTTATTTTTGGAGGTCGATTGCAAGAGTAGGCGGTACTTAAGTTTTATATCGAATTAATCACCTCAGCTTAGTCGATTTTCATTTTTTTTTTTTATTCCAATTTATTATAAGGACCTTTATAAGGATACATGTCGGTTCTATCGTATGTACAAGTTAATTGAATCAAAGATACAAACAAAGCAAACAAAATAAAGATTAACAACAACAATTAACTTATTTAAATCGGTCCGGCACCACAACCATACAAAAATGTACAGGTGTGATCCCTGACGGGTTAACTTAGGAAAAAAAAAAAAACAATAATTAGCCACAAGTAAATGAAGTTATCTACCTATCTATCGATATGTATGTCACTTGTGGCGACTTACTGCACTAAATAATTCCTTAGCTGCATCTGATGTAGGGTCAGCTAAGATTTCATTGAAAATGCCCACGTCGAATCTGTTCAAGTTGTAAGTCGCCACCAGTGACTGTCTTTCTCGCTGGAAGCGGACACATTCCACCAATAAATGGTGCACATCCTCCACCACTCCACATGTGTCACAATTAGGTGTGTCAACCTTCCGCATTAAGAACGCAAACCTTTTTAGTGGCATGTGACCTGTTCTCAACCTGTGTGCTATGACAATAAGTCTATGTGAAAGGCTTGCATTGCCGAACCAAGGTATGTGAGGAGGCTCACATTGGATACATTTGTACCAAATACCTTTTTCTACGGATCTTTCATTAAAATATTCTTTCCAAAGATTGTAACAACTTTTTCTATATTTTGGTAAAAACTCTGAATAGTTAGGTACGAGGCATGCCTTTTAAGTTTTGTCGTTTGAAGAAAAAAACACATCTAGAACCTTATAGTACTTTTTATTGTTTTTCAAAGTATTCACAACGTAGCTTAAAACACTTTTCCATTCGCTCAAACCAGTTATTATAACATTTGTTCCACTCTAAAGTGGGGTGTTCAAAATGGCTGTCTTGAAAGCGTCGACTGCTTCTTCACCGGACTGGAACCTTTGACCACGAAGACTTTTCTTAATTTTAGGAAATGAAAAGAAATCGTTAGGGCTTAGGTCAGGACTGTATGGAGGATGGTCAAGAATTTCTACTTTTTCCTGCTTCAAATACTCAATCGTTTGACGAGCGCTGTGTGAGCTTGCGTTGTCGTGGTGCAGGATGATGCGTCGCTTTGGGTTAGATTTTCGAAGTTCGGCGATGACTTGTGGTAAACAAACTGTAGTATACCACTCTGCGTTAACCGTTCTACGATCTTCAAGTGCAATAGTCGCAACATGGCCGGTTTTTCCAACGAACGTGGCCACCATCTTCTTTGAAGTGCTTCGAGAACGAACAACTTTAGTCGGCTTTGGCTCGTCTTGAAAGACCCAGATTGTAGATTGTTGTTTGGTATCAGGATCGTAGGCATAGATCCAAGATTCGTCACCATTTATGATGTCGTAGACGTGATTTGACTCCCCTCGGTTGAACCTTTGCAGAGTTTTCTTACACCATCTGACGCGGGCCGCCTTGTGATCGTCGGAAAGCAGATGCGGTATCCAACGGCAAACTAGCTTTCTCACACCAAGCGCTTCATGCAAGATCTTCTGAATGGTTGTCCCTGAGATGCCTAATAGAGCCTCTATCTCTCGATACGTCACATGACGATCTTCGAGAATTAGTTGTCTCACAGCAATGATGTTATCTTCAGTGAAGGCGGATTTTGGGCGTCCTTCGCGAAATCTGTCACTAACACTAGTATGTCCACGCTGGAATTCTAAATACCAGCGTTCGACAGTCTGCAGACATGGGGCTACATCACTGAACACAGATGTTAGCTCTTCTAAACACTGAAGCCGTGTCAGGCCTCTTCTAAAGTTGTAGAAAATTATTGCACGAACATTTTCCTTAGAAAGATTCATTTTCGTACGTGACCTGACAGATTCAAATCGAAACTGTGACTAAACAATAGCATTAATCCTAATACTTTCAACTGTTTTGAGATTCAAATGTAAACACATTCGAATATAGAACAGTTCCAAATTCAAAATTGCCGGAAAATATGGAAACGACAGAACTTAAAAGGCATGCCTCGTAGTATGTTGTACTCAAATCCTTCTGAAATCGCCTGCTTCGCTAATATGTCAGCCTCATTACCTTTTAGTCCTATGTGCGATGGAACCCATTGTAGTTTAACATTTATACCGCGATCAGAAAGGTCTATTAGCTGCGATAACACTTTATATGCAATCGAAACTCCCCTCCTGCCAGAAGAGCACCGACTGATATGTTGGAGAGCACTCTTACTGTCACTACATATAACTAATTGCTTTCGATGAGGACCGTCAGCATAGTATTTAAGCGCTTGCGATATAGCAATGAGCTCCACAGACATTATTGAAATTCTACTACTAATTTTAAAACAATTATTTTGCCTATCACCATTACTTGAATTAAAATCATAAAATGCTGCTCCTCGTCCATTATCACTTTTTGATCCGTCTGTATATATAACATACCAATCAAAATATTTATTGTGCAATTCTTTTATCGTTTCGTTTTTTAGTGAATTAACTTCGTGACATTTTTTTGGAATTTTCATACACTCTAAATTTGTTTGAACTATACAATCGGTATTTATATTCATGACCCATGTATTTAGACTAAACATGTCAAGAGAGGCAGAAGAATATATCGCATCATTTTTAACTGATTCATAACATACGACAAGTAACGGTTTTTTCTTACTAGACCAGTAATTTCTAGATGTACACAATAAATTTAACTCTGTCAGCAATTTAATTGTTTCATTATCAGACCACGTTCGAGCCTTTAAACAGTACTTAAAAGCTAAATATCGCCTTCTCACATGCAGTGGAGGTACACAGAGCTCGCTTTCCATAGTATGTCTCGGAGTACTTCTGATAAACCCTCCAATTATTCTCAAAGCTTGGTTTTGTACCTTATCTAGCTTGTAAGTGTGAACTTTCGCACTGCTATCAAATAAGTATGAACCATAATCTAGTCTACTCCTAATCAATGAAATATACAACTTGGGTAGATGTAGCGGATGTATACCCCAATTAGATCCGGCCAAAAATTTTATAATATTAAGAAATTTTTGCGTTTTGGTCACCGTCTCATTCACATGTTTACCCCAACGCAACGTAACGAATTGTCTAGCCAGATACCTAGATATTTATATACATACACGCGTTCAATTTCACGATTGTTAATTTTGATATTTAGTGGTTGTCTTCTACAACCTCTGCTAAAAACACAATATTTAGATTTAGAATCTGATAACTCGAGGCCCAACTCATTTAATATGCCTACAAATATATGTAGTGCGTTTTGTATTTCACTCGCGCTTTCCGATAGATTTCTACAATTTTTAAATAAAACAAAATCATCTGCATACTGACAAATATAAACAAAATTGATTTCTTCACATATTTTTGACGTTGTTATGTTAAAAAGGAGAGGGGAGATCGGATCCCCTTGAGCCAAACCCCTACTTGTGTACCTATATTAGTCTGGTAATAAGCCTGAATCATCTTTAATTTGAAGGCATCTTTGACTCAAAAAATTCCATAAATACCTACAAATTGACTTTCCTATTCCTAGCTTATCAAGGATTTCTGTTGTCTTTTCTATTAATACATTATTATACGCACTTTCGACGTCAAGAAAACATGCGACAGTAGGTATATTATTTGTGAAACCTAGTTGAATCTGCATAACTAAACGGACTAAGCAATCCAAGCACGACTGACCGCTTCGAAATCCCGCTGTGAATGGCGATAACAAATTATTTTTTTCCACATACCAATTTACGCGTTTGTTAATCATATTATGCAGTATTTTACAAAGGCAAGACATTAATGATATTGGTCTAATTTTTGTAGCGGAATCTGATGCACCATGTTTAGGTATGGGTACTATTGTAATATTTCGCCATTGTATTGGGATATCACCGGTGTAAACAATACGATTGTACATAAGAAGTAAATATTCCTTTGCATTTTTCGGTAACTGGTATATCATCGAATAGGTGATTCCATCTCCTCCCGGAGCTGTGTCTTTCTTTTTTAAACATCGACTCATTTCATGCAAAGAGAATTCAGTTTCTAAAGTCTTATTTGACGAGGTATATGTAGGCCTACACGATACCACATAATCTGGAGCCAGGTTGCATAGTAGCTGGTCCTTATCTTCCTGAGAGACGTAGTATTTTTTTTGTGACCTATATCCTTTTATCCATCTTAAACGTCTCCACATGTCGGAAACAGTGGTAGATTCATCAATGCTGTTGCACATTTTTTGCCATTCGATAGACTTAGCCCGGTTTATTTCTAATTTAGATTTGGATGTTTTCTCTTCTAATATACTTAAATTACTAGGGGTGGGATTTTTTCTAAAGTTGACTAAAGCTAACCTTCGTTCTGCGACTATTTTGGATAGTAAAGGTGTCCAGTATGGTTTTGGTTTGAACTTATTTGTAGGGTTAAGACATATTTTAGTCATTGGGATATTTTCCTCCGCTGCTTTTAAAATATTAATGATTATAAAGTCATGTAGTCGCTGAACATTTAGTTCCTCTGACGGATAAGTAATATTTTCCATAAATTTAGAGTATCCGTCCCAATTAGCACGTTTAAAATTCCTCTTTTCCAAAAACTTCATAGAGTCGTGATAGTTATATCTCATTTTTATTATTAAATGGTCACTTCCTAATTGTTCATTCATCACTTGCCAGTCGAACTTTATGACTAAATCTGCTGAAACAAATGAAATATCTGGGGCCGATCTTTGTAAAATGTTATTAACTAGTTTAATTCTCGACGGTTGACCATTGTTCAAAGATACATAATTAAATTCTATTGCAGAGTCATATATTTGAGCACCCCTTGTATCGTTTCTGGTTGACCAGTCAGTATGGTGTCCATTAAAATCACCAGCAATCAAACAATTACTCGAAAATAATGAAAACAGAGAATCCCAGTCGGCCTGCGTAGTGATCACCGATGGTGAGCAATAAATAGAAACTATATTTTTCAAACTACCGCAATTAAGTAATTTAATACATAAGATTTCCGTACCTGGGTTTTGATGAATAACGTTAATTATCTGAACCTTAATTGTTTTGTGGACAGCTATGGCGACACCTCCATAACTATCACTTCTATCTCTTCGATAAATATCATAACCAGCAAGTTTTACATTCGATTCCGGATCCAACCAAGTTTCGGAAATTAGAGCCAAATGAATCTTTTCTTGTGCCATTAAAAGGTCAAATTCTATAATTTTAGGTTTCAAGCTCCGTGTATTCCACTGCACTATGTTTAACACATGCACTTTTTGTACGTCTGTGTCCGTCACCACCTATGAAAACGAGCCATCACTTAGAAAAGTGATGGCTTTACTTATAATTTTTTCATTATTAGCTAAACCAAGTACGTATTGCATAATTTCTTTAAAAACTAAATTACAAATACTCTTCAGTTTCTCGTCGAAGCTCTTCTCTGACGAGCACACTTTTTCTACTTCCTTCAATAAACGTCCTAGTCCACAAAATTTACTACGGTTTTCACTATTTTCCCCGTCTTTCTCTTTTTCATCGGTTTTTTTATCTTCATCTTGTGAGATTTCCATTTCATCTTCTGAATTGATTAGAATTCCTGCACCAATTCGCGAGCTATTCTTCGCTTTCTTTCTTTTCTTTTTTCCTGTCTTTTTAGATTCAATTCCCAATCCCACAGACTCTTCTTTCCTTTTGTCCTGCTGTCTTTCTATCACAATATTATCTTCTGATTCACTATCCTCTCTGTGAACTGTGGCTTCTGTTAGCACTACATTTCTATATGACTGAGAATAGGTATTTCTTCCTGTATTCATGGGTATATCTTGAGAGGGATATGTCTTTTCTTTCTCTGTCTCGCTTCTTCCTTCAGTCCCATTGTAACCTTTATTTTCTTTCTTTTCTAGATACCGAGTAAGGGCCTTTCTGTAGGTGCAGTTTTCCAAGCTCATTATACTTCTTATTTCTTTTTCTTTGAGAAAAACTGGGCATTTTTTGTATAACGCCATATGTGCCCCTTTGCAGTTTGCACATTTGAATGTATCCGTATCGCAGTTTTTATGGTCTTCACCACACTTGGGACATACGGCTTTTTTGGCAGGACAAGCACGCGATAAATGCCCAAACTTCCAGCAGCCAGAGCATTGGCTTACCGGAAATGTATAAGGCTCCACTTTAAACCGACACCCGTACCCGAAAACGTACGGGGGTAAAGTGGATCCCTTTATGCTCAGCCGAATAGTCTCACTGTCAACCCACTTGCCTTCTTCAGCTAAACGTTTCAGTCTTTTAACTGATATGATATCAAAATCGCATTTAAGATTCTCCAACGCCTCTTTTTCATCAATATCTAAGTCGACCTGTCTCACTAATCCATAAGATAAGTTGATCTCATCAAGCATTTGGCATCTGTATCCCAAATTGGTCAATTTCTCGCAGTTTATCAATTTTTGACATTCAGATCTGTTTTCAAATTCAACAAAAACTCTGTATGGACTCTTATATGTAATTTTCTGTATGTTTTGTATATTTTCGGATCGAAGCAGCTTAGCCATGCCAAACTGTTTGGGTAAAATCTCCCGCGACGCAATTGAACTACAGATTTTCCCACTTCTTGAAACTTTGTTATTTCTTGTCTCAAATCACTTTCCTCCGTCGATTTTTGTCCGGGCTTTTTAACTTTCGTGCGCTTTACATTTCTACACACTGTTGCAAAACCATCTTCACTATCATCTCTTAATCTCTTTTCGGGCCTGGAATTGCACCCAAACCCTCCCGCACTGCCTACAACTTGTTGTTCACCATCACAGTTAATAGACTGGTCAATCTCGATATCACTGCCACTCGAGTCACAATATTGCAGGTTCTCCTCCATTGTTACGCACAACACTAGACGCGTAAACACGTAAGTCGTAGTATTCACAGAGTACAAGTACTAGACGCGTGCGCTTGCTACGACGACTGACGCGCTTGGATTTTCATTAAAATAAGGTTTTTTTATGTTTTGAGAAACCGTCACTTGTATATCGTCAGTATATTACCAAACAGTCTGTATAAGACCAGCTTGTGTGTTTAATTGTTTAAAATAAAATTTAAAAAAACCTTGATAATTGTGGAGGATTTTAATGAAAAAACATCGTATTTTTGAGACTGTATTCGAAACTCGTTTTACTGTTTTATTCTTCTGTAGTTTTTATAATTCTTATGAATTGTCCGTCTTTTAATTACCAATTACAATTCACACCATTAGGTTAAAAAACGATATGACCCACAGAAGCCTCGGGGCATCGTTAATCTTTTGATCGCATTGAGTTTCTGCTCACGTACCTATACCTTGTAGATAGACCGTGTTGCGTCTGAAGGGTGATGTCAAGTCAGGAAGTCTGCTACCACGCTTGATCCTTTTAGTGTTACTAAGGGTCCGTTTCCACTAGAAATGTGCGAGGAAGCTGATCGATTTGCCAGGAAAAAAACCAAGCTGTGCAAAAGAATCCTGTTGGTGATTTGTGTCCTCACTCACCGCTTAGCTTCCTCGCATATATTTTGTGGAAACGGAATATTCAAAGTTAATCGTGTTAATTTTCTTGTTAGTTTACGTAGTTTTATAAATTTTAACAGACTTCAAAAAGGATGTTATTATTAAAGGGACCTATGTATTCATTTGTATGTATTTATTAACCTCATTGTAACAGTGGGAAATGAGTGACTGGAGAGAGTCGGCCAGTATGTCTATCTTGAACATATTCTATCGTTTGGTTTACCAAACAACAGAATAACAATAACAGCAATAACAGAAGGAGATCTTTAAAAGGATCCAATTGGGATGGGTTGCGTTCGGCAAGCTAGACGACATCCTTAAGTCGCCTAAAACTCCACAGTGTCGGAAGATTCGCTTATTTGACCAATGTGTTCTGCCCACCATGACCTACGGTGTCGAGATATGGACGCTCACGCAGGAGGCAGTGTACAGGTTAAGAGTTGCACAGAGAGCCATGGAGCGTACCATGCTCAGCGTCAGACTGTTAGATCGAGTTCCAAACGTCGAGATCCGTTGTCGAATGAAGGTTCATGACGTTGGAGCTCTTTCCGAGTTATAGAGCTCAAATGGTCTTGGGCGGGACATTTGGCTAGACGTGGTGATGACTCACTGTCACTGCCCTGCTCCATCTGAGCAGGGCAGTGACTGAATGGTGAGAAGCGGGTATAGAAGGGTAGGACGTCCGGCAGCGAGATGGAAGGGCGACATAGTAAGGGTCGCGGGCCGTCAGTGGGTGAGACTAGCACAGGATCGTGGTGGATGGCACAAACTTGGAAAGGGCCTACACCCAACAATGGGTGAAGTCAGGCTGTGGATGATGATGATGTATTAATTTTTAGATTCATGTACACTATAACTACACACTATTTACACTATTTAAAGGTTTGTTATTTGTTGCGTAAGAAAAAATCCTAGAACAGAAAATTTCAAAAAAATAAAAACTACTTATTTTCTTTTGTTTCGACTCTTATCACAATTTAGTTACAATGAAAAATTAAGGATGTTTTGTGTAACTCTACTACCCAGAGGCGTTTAGACATACCTATTTCTGGTTTCATAGTAATTTACAAGTGACAAGGTATTTCTGCTTATAGACCCATCCTCTATGGGTTTAAAATACCTGGAATCTGGTAGTTTACACAGAAAACACACTCATATCATATTACCAATTCAAACCTAACTAACGGGTGATTTTTTTGCTGGTATCTTTTTGGCAACACTGTTTTTGACAGATCACGCGTGAATCGTGTCTTGTGTCATTGTCAAACTTGTTCAGTTTGGTCTATAATTTAACCATGAATCGACTTACGAACGAACAACGCTTGCAAATTATTGAATTTTACTATCAAAATGCATGCTCGGTTAAGAGAGTGCATCGCGCACTTCTTCCAATTTATGGGCAGTTTGGTTTCAATTTATGGATATGTCAATAAGCATAATTGCCGCATCTGGAGTGAAGACCAGCCAGAAGCATTGCAAGAGCTACCACTGCATCCCGAAAAATGTACTGTTTGGTGTGGATTATGGGCCGGTGGCATCATCGGGCCGTACTTTTTCAAAGACGACAATGGCCGAAACGTTACTGTGAATGGCGAGCGCTACCGTGTGATGATTGGCGATTTTTTTTTGCCCAAAATGGAAGAATTGGACATGCCTGACATGTGGTTTCAACAAGACGGTGCCACATGCCACACGGCACGCGAAACAATGGCCCAATTGAGAGCCGCCTTCGGTGAACAGTTTATCTCACGTTTTGGGCCCGTCAATTGGCCGCCTAGATCGTGTGATCTAACGTCTTTGGACTATTTCTTGTGGGGCCATGTTAAGGCTCATGTCTACAGGGATAAACCAGCAACGATTGACGCACTGGGAGCCAATATTGAAGCATTTATTCGTGATATACCGGCCGATATGTTGGAGAGAGTGTGCCGAAATTGGGCCTTGCGAATGGGCCATCTAAACCGGAGCCGCGGCCAGCATTTGCATGAAATCATCTTCAAACATTAAATTATATTGATCGTTCTATCGATTCCAATAAAGATTTCATCAAATTTTTCAAATTTTTTGTGTTTTTTTTTGAAAATCAAATCCTATACCTCTTAAAAAATCACCCTTTATATAAAAATGTGGTGGAAAACCTATGTACTTTATTTACTATCAAAAAGCAGGTACTTATACGATTAAAGTAGAAAAGTTATAAAAAGGGTCGTTAATGCGAGACCTGGGTTCAGTTCATAGCTTCCCGTCAGTATACCAGGCATTCCAAAGGTATCCGAATCCTACCCAGATTATGTTAAACCACTTAGCAGAATAAACACTGTTTCGGATACTTCAACCTTCACTTCTGCTAATAGTATAAAAGGTTGAATAGGCTCAAGTTATTCATGTTTGTTTAGTACATACCTTTTTTATAGGAGTGGTAAAGTACTTTTGTTTTATGAAGTCGAATCTTAATATTTTGATTTATTTCGTTCTTAGCTAACCTTAAGCATTCAGTGGTAAAAAGTATTTCTATACTTTCTGAAAGTATAAAATCATGTAGTGGCATGTTGGCAAGTTCTCATTGAAAAACATTCGTTGCATAATGTGCCCATCGGAAATCCATTTAGATTTTTCCGAGCTTTTATCGTCAACAAGTGACGAGACGACTAACGTGTACTATTATTGTAGTGGCAACTACGCGATTTCGTTTATTATGAGCAGTAAATTAACCTTCGTAGTCTCTTCGTAAATACCAATCTAATTGTCAGAATAAATTTCCTTATCGCGCTATTTTGCTGCTTAAGACGACGTACAAATTTAATTTCGGTGGCATATAGATCTGTGCTCCGCGTGCAAAAAAGTGATAAAGCTATTTACTTGCTTAGGTGAAGAACGAGACAAACATACTTATATCATAGCCGCGCCGCATTATCGCAAGAGTAAATGACGTAAGTGACAAAAGATAAAATCTCGAATTGCATGAGAACCAACAAATGAAAAAAAATGCTCTTCCATTAATTTGGTACCATAATTTCCTACATAACTATGTAAAAAAATACTTTAAATCTTTTCTAGAATCGGAGAATGAACGATATTAGTGTTTTAGAAGAGCCGATTTTGACAAATAATTGTATCGAGAAAAATTTCACCAATTGCGTTTCTGACTTTCATTTATGTAGTTTATACCCTTAAGTAAATATTGCTTAAATACGAAATCATTACCATTTTTCGTTATTGAATATGATAGTTACTTCGCAGCTGGATTTTTTTTACATATCGTCTTAAGTCGCAAAAACTAAAGGCGTAACATAAACAAACTTTTTTCGTGAAAAAATATGAAATTGGTAAAGCTAAAACAGATGTTAAACTCAACTGCAAAGCTAGTTTAATATTATTAAAACTAGTCGTGAAAGCGGATGCTTTAGAAATACGAGTATAAGTAAGGGTCGATAAAAGCATTGAAGCACAATGAAACTCTTCGTACTGTTTGTTATTTTTCTAACTTGTTTCAGAAAAGTTTTATCCTTTATATTGTTGTATTTGCATAGAGGTCACGCATTCTCAGAAATAAAAAAATTTCGCCATGTCGTAGCATTATTTTATTGGGAGAAACATGAAAGAGTAAAATTGTTTTATCTATTGGAATAATAAATGTATCCAATATGATAAATACTTACCAACCTATTTTTATTTGGCGAAGGCTACTTTTGCATAGTAGGCCGCACTAGTGACATTTAAAATCAGCATTCATTGCATTCAATAAAATTGCACCTATTGGTGGTTGAACTCAAAGAAATTTCTAGACTAGTAATTACTACTACTATACCATAATTTACTTTTGATAATGTTTTTTTTATTATTTCATAAACTACTGGTTCGCCCCGAACTGAGATCTCGCGAATCTACAATAAAAACAAAAAAAAAAGTATTCGTAATCTTTGACTATCAAAATAGTGCCATGAAATAAAACCAACTAACTTGACCTACAGTTTCATTCAAATTACAGGTAACGGGAGTTCATATAAATTGGTTACGTTTTTTGGGGTACAATTTGCAGTTATTCTAGATTTCAGATCTATATTTGTGATACATAAGCTACACTCATACCAAATTACAGCACTGTGGGGTCACTGGTGTACCCTGTGAATTTTGTCAAAGTTTAGTTTTTATTATGGCTAATAACTCAAAAACTATAAAAATTAAACTAAAAATAAAAACGGGGTTCAAATGTACTAATGAATACCTTTCATTTGACGTCCCACTTGACCTAATAGCCTCATTTTCATTTTTTACCCCTCTTGAACCCCAATATCTCAACAACCCCCCAAAATTTTTAGCTCATTGAGTCACACCAAAATTGTGCCATCATTACCTACCTATATACCAAATTTCACGATGATCGGATAAACGCTTCGAAAGTTATCCTCGGACAAACAAACATACATACATACAACGCTGATTTGCCCAAGTTGATTTGGAGATCTCGCTTCGCTCGATCAAATATTTGAGGGATTTGCATTATAGATTTTCGATTATCGCTGCAGATTTTAACTTGTTTAAGAGTTTTCTATGATCTCGTAAAATTGATGTCAGTATTTTCATTTAAGTTTTATATTTTATTTATGTAAAAACAATATATAAAGTTAAATACTCGTAGAGATTAGTATTAGAAAATAGAGAGCGGAAAAATCTTTTTTGCAATAATCTACTCTCGGCCTATGCATTCGATAAAGCCGCGTTGAATAAAATGCTTTTAATACAATTTGCAACATTTTATTCTGTCTCTGCTTGCAGCTTGTAACGTTGATGTCTACTAAGTATATATAGCTACAATGACCAAAATCCGTCAAGCCGTTTAGCCTAAACGCTGAGCCAAATGAATAGACATACATACATATATAAACCCTAAAAACATTATCCTCCTTCTCTGTCGGGTAAAAACACTAATATGAATGAATGATAATGAACACTAAATATTACTTATTATTATAAATGCAATGATTCTAAGACATTTTGAGTTATCTCTCTAAAGATCGACGCCGTCTATAGGATGATACATTTGATAATGATTGAGCGTTATTAAAATAAGAACAGTATTTTCGAGAGAGGGCTTTTCTCACGGCTACAGGCTCTTCAGTTACTCTATCGCAAAAAGTTGTACGTGCCATCCATCTATTCGCGGCGCGGCATACGGTAGATAGATACGAATTGATATTGGAAATATAGAATAAATATTCTCGTACGACACATTACATATAGCAAGGATGGGGAACCCACATAACAAACTGGTTCAAGGGTGTACATGCTAGCAGCGTAGAAGTTCGCAAGTTTACCCAAAGATTAAATAAGTGGCATGCTCTATCCCTTCGAAGGGCACTTTACCCTGACGTTAACGGAAAGCCTCTTGTGCCTCATTCATTGGCAAGCCCGACCTTCGCACGCGGTCCCTGTCCACTTGAAACCCGAGGTTTTCTTTCACGTTTAGGGCAAAGTATTGTTTAACATTCCACAAGGTTTTCAACCGTTCTTAATCAGAGTTGTGTCATCTTCTGGAGTAATGTTTTTGTCGCAAAATAACTATCGATTTTCTCGGGTATTAAAATTGTTTATACGAAGTATTTGTACCCAAAATGGCCTTTAAAATTGCAATAGTAAAATCTAATTTGTGATTTTCAGTGTTTCAAAAAATTAAACGACAAAAAAGGTCAGAGGGCAATTACAAAAACTGAAGAAAATAAATCATTCGTATCTGTTGCAGTATTCTATTCGCGGACATCGTGGGGTTTACGGTACTCGCATCGCAGTGCAGCGCTCAGGAGCTGGTGCGGCTGCTTAATGAACTCTTCGGAAGATTCGACCAGCTCGCCAATGTAAGTCGCTGACATTTTTTTTATTGATGTACTACTACGTGTTTTGTTATGTACGACATTAAATAAAAACACGGTTAGGGCTAAGGGCTAGTATTCTTGTAAAATAGGGTTTTTTAAATTCATTACCATAGAAAATTTTAAATTAAAATATCAATGAAACAGCCTGTATAAAATAGGTAAACAAATCATATTCATTCATCATGTACGAAAGTACCTGTTAAACTGACTAAGCGGAACCGAGCGGAGCGCCGCCGATTTACGTTAAAAATTGTTTATTGGAAATATATCGATTACTTCATAAATAAATACCTACTGGTATTAAACCCACCTCTAAAATCCGTTAATACGATTCCGGATGTGTGTTTTAAATTAATGTCGTACATAACAAAATCGGTTGTATAACGTCAATTGCATTCAGATATCTGAAGGTATTTCATGTTCTTACAAAATACGCCTTTATCATGGGCGCAATCAGCAGACGACAGAGTAGTTATAAGTAGGTACTGTAAGTTCTAAACCTATCAGTCACTGTTTGCTGTAGGCTTCCACAAGGCTTGTGCAATCCGTCTTTGCTTGTAGTTACTTACGCTGTACATAGTGACGGACGTCTCATCATTTACAACTGTCCAGCTCAGTTCAGAGCGGACATGCATCTATGAATTGTAGATAATAATTTAAACAACTGCGATTTTTATCAAACTCTGTTGACAAAATAATGGAATGCTGCCTGCGAGTTCATAGACGAGACGAATCGATAACGAACAAGATGAAGCTTTGAAATAAAATGATGGACTAATGGCCTGTTAGTGCCACGGATATAAAGTAATCTTTACTCTTACGATACTCATATGTTTATTTTATCGAGAGGGAACAAGTCACGCCCTATATTTAGGAGCATGTATGTATATTTTGCTTACAGACAGTTAACTAAAAAAAAAAATGTGAGCCGTCACGGGACGCCTGGCAGAATTGAAACATCGACATTATTTTGTAAAAGTAATATGCAGAAAACATATTGTGATAGGAACTAAATATGTCATAATGATAAAATAAAATATTACGATTTTTTTCCAGATAATGATGACTATTTATTGAATAAACATTTATTTTCATTAAATACATAAATTTACGAATTTATTTCAAATCGTGACTAACCATCATATAGCGTGGCGACGCGTCGCCACGGCATGCGTCGCCACGCCAGAAATCGGTTTTACGTGCGGCTATAGATGTTTCACATCAAAAGGAAAAATATTTCTATTTCTTTCTCAGTCGACAAACGTAACTAAGTGTTGCAATGCAATATTCTGCTTGCAACTGTACCTGCTACATGCTACTTACATAAAGTAGCATAATTTCGTTTAGCGTGTCAATTTAGGGGGCCAGAACTGTTTTATCCAGACATTGCAATATACTCGTAGCTATCGTTTATATCGGACTTGTTTTCTTTTTTTTTGTGTTGGGAGTCCTCCAACCCAGAGTGAGGTCATTTCTAGGCAAGCGTACTCCATATTCGACCACACTATCACTTACCATCAGGTGAGGTAGTTCTCATACGTAATTAATTATAAAAAAAAAATCATGTATCTGAAGTCAGTAAAGTGATTTTGGAAGATGTATTGAATCATACACAACCTAGGTTTCAACCATCGGTTAATTTTTAACCAAACGGTGAACAAAAGATAATGGACAAGGAATTTGTACTTGCTTCTACAAATTCCTTGGATGCTACAGAATCTTTTACAGTACAATCGTTTGTATACGAGGCATGCCTTTTAAGTTCTGTCGTTTCCATATTTTCCGGCAATTTTGAATTTGGAACTGTTCTATATTCGAATGTGTTTACATTTTGAATCTCAAAACAGTTGAAAGTATTAGGATTAATGCTATTGCTTAGTCACAGTTTCGATTTGAATCTGTCAGGTCACGTACGAAAATGAATCTTTCTAAGGAAAATGTTCGTGCAATAATTTTCTACAACTTTAGAAGAGGCCTGACACGGCTTCAGTGTTTAGAAGAGCTAACATCTGTGTTCCCCTGTGTAGCCCCATGTCTGCGGACTGTCGAACGCTGGTATTTGGAATTCCAGCGTGGACATACTAGTGTTAGTGACAGATTTCGCGAAGGACGCCCAAAATCCGCCTTCACTGAAGATAACATCATTGCTGTGAGACAACTAATTTTCGAAGATCGTCATGTGACGTATCGAGAGATAGAGGCTCTATTAGGCATCTCAGGGACAACCATTCAGAAGATCTTGCATGAAGCGCTTGGTGTGAGAAAGCTAGTTTGCCGTTGGATACCGCATCTGCTTTCCGACGATCACAAGGCGGCCCGCGTCAGATGGTGTAAGAAAACTCTGCAAAGGTTCAACCGAGGGGAGTCAAATCACGTCTACGACATCATAAGTGGTGACGAATCTTGGATCTATGCCTACGATCCTGATTCCAAACAACAATCTACAATCTGGGTCTTTCAAGACGAGCCAAAGCCGACTAAAGTTGTTCGTTCTCGAAGCACTTCAAAGAAGATGGTGGCCACGTTCGTTGGAAAAACCGGCCATGTTGCGACTATTGCACTTGAAGATCGTAGAACGGTTAACGCAGAGTGGTATACTACAGTTTGTTTACCACAAGTCATCGCCGAACTTCGAAAATCTAACTCAAAGCGACGCATCATCCTGCACCACGACAACGCAAGCTCACACAGCGCTCGTCAAACGATTGAGTATTTGAAGCAGGAAAAAGTAGAAATTCTTGACCATCCTCCATACAGTCCTGACCTAAGCCCTAACGATTTCTTTACATTTCCTAAAATTAAGAAAAGTCTTCGTGGTCAAAGGTTCCAGTCCGGTGAAGAAGCAGTCGACGCTTTCAAGTCAGCCATTTTGAACACCCCCACTTTAGAGTGGAATAAATGTTATAATAACTGGTTTGAGCGAATGGAAAAGTGTATTAAGCTACGCGGTGAATACTTTGAAAAACAATAAAAAGTACTATAAGGTTCTAGTTGTGTTTTTTTCTTCAAACGACAAAACTTAAAAGGCATGCCTCGTAGGCTATGCTTCTATGTATAACGTCAAGGCTTTTTGTTTAGGATAACCACTGCCTCCGCATCAAGATCCTGGGCGATTGCTACTACTGCGTGTCCGGACTGCCAGAGCCGCGATCTGACCACGCGCGCTGCTGCGTCGAGATGGGGCTCGATATGATCGATGCTATTGCGTAAGTCCGTCATTTATTGTAAAAAAGTGGTTAGCAACAATAGTTAAACGATGCAGTCACATACCACCGCCGTATTTGTTGGGACGCTCTTTATAGAATAGGTTTAACCCCGTGCTAGACGTACATTTTAAAAAGTAAGTTTAAACTGCCGGCCTTGTCAGTATTTAGAGGTGGCCTGGAAATAAACCGAAACAGTTACGAGTGAATGAATGAATGAAAACACTTTATTGTATACATTAAATAATAAAAATTACAGACAAAATAGAAGACACAAAGCAAATAGTACAATAGGCGGTCTTATCGCTTTGAAGCGATTTCTTCCAGACAACCTTTGGATGGAGAGGATTTCGTTATGTCAAAGATATGGTCGGGGGTGCACTTTAAAGACTAAGAGACCGGAGTTGATTGTGACTTGAGAGTAGAGTGATATTGTTATTACGCGTTAAACGCTTCTAAATACTATACGAGTCTCTATAGCATCATATAATATAGATTCATGGGCTTTCAGAGGATTTGACAGACTTTTTTTCCGTAAAAACGTTGATTAAAAAAACAGTTCTCACAGAAAGCTTCGAGCAATATGAATTAACGTCTGTAAAGAAAAAATGCCAAGCTCATCCTCTGAAAGCTCATGAAATCTTTATCATACACGAAACTTGTCAAAGAGCAAATTGCCACTGGCTTTGTTTCCGGTATCCACAAATTCAATTAGCTAGCGCCCTTTGTGAGCTCATCATTTACGGAACTTGCTTCCACTAGAGGTACAACAATTTGACTATAAACACACTATAGGACTACTCTAAATAAATAACTCTGTATTGAGTTACCACACAAACAGAGATAATACAAAAATAAGTACTAGGCTAGAATAAATAAGGGGATACAATGGGCGGCCTTATCGCTGAAAGCGATCTCTTCCAGGCTATCTTTGGATAGAGCGAAATTTACGATACGGAGTGCGGTGTACTTTGGAGGATACATTTACACATATATTGTTAGGTATAATAAAAAATATGATAAAGTTTTAATCCTAATACTTAAAATACTTATAAAATAGACTAATATATAGGTATATGCAAATAGAAAACTATACTAACAGATAAAATAGTTAAATAGTAAATAAATAACGCTAGGAATAGGTACAGATAGTTCAATATTTACTGAAGAAGCACACTTATTCACACTGATTTATTTGTCTCTTGTCTTCCATACAATCAGGCACTTAACATTTAACTTACACATAATCTCAGATAAATAATATATATATATATAAACACCTCTTTGCACACTTAGTTGATCCAGCCACGACCCCGTACATTGCTGACTCCGCCTTTTGCACCGAATAACTTGAATCCAGTTGCGTATTTCTCGGGCGAAATGGCAACGTAGCATTCTATTATGCGATGTTGCCAAATGTATTCGTCGATAGTACCTATACTCGATATATATTTTTTCAACAATTTCATGCAATAGTGGATCCGTAACGGCTAATTTTTTTAAACGCACGATGACTTTTTGGCTCTGAATATATTTCAAAAATCAATTACTTGTGTTGATCCATTTATATACTCGAACATTTTTTTAAACGCACGATGACTTTTTGGCTCTGAATATGTATATTTCAAAAATCAATTACTTGTGTTGATCCATTTATATACTCGTACTTCCAGTAATACTTGTTTTGATCCGAATAGGTACCGATACCGTAACGGTCGATCAATTATGAATTTGTTATACCTAATCTAGATATTTTATATTCGCAATGCTCCATACATTGTAAGATCCGCCTCGGTGGTAACGGTGGAGGCACGGGGGGAGCACCATACACCGCACCCCGCGCCCTTTAGACCTGGTCTGTGCTGCGCCGTTTTGTTTTGTATCTCAATTTGAATGTGCTTGTTGAACTGTGCGAACGTCGACATTATTTTAAAGTGTTCATTTGAATTTGTTTTTGAATGAAAAATGAATGAAGATCAAGGTATGTGTTTTACATTTAGTACCTAGTTAAGCGATTTTTTCTATCTGAAGTCCTTAATAATCCTTAATAGTCCTTAGATAAATGTCAATTACGAAAATCTTTGTGAGGTTACAATTGCACATATTATACTTTTAGATCGCAAACGAAGTGGTGATGTTGCCGAAGCAGAGCTTCAATATTATCTTAACCGAAAGACAGACGATATTCCACCACAAGTTCTGGAAATTCTGGACAAAAAACAAAAACAAGCTATATCAGATTTAGACATTTTCCAAATTCCGGGTAAACGAGGTAGGTCTGTACCCGTGCTACTGACAAAAGTGATGAGAAGAAATATTGATGCGCTAATAGCTTGTCGATCAATTCTGAAAATTTCGTCCGATTACTTGTTTGCACATACACTCACGGATAAACCATTTGATGGAGGGAGATGTCTTAATAGAATAAAAAACATGTGCAACTTAAAAAAACCGGAAATGTTGACCTCGACTGGATTGAGACACCATATTGCCACGATTTCTCAAGTTCATGGTAAAACTGACGATAAATATACCCAACATTTAGCTACATTTCTCGGTCATGATATGTAAGTGCATGCCAGTAACTATCGATTACCCATACAAGCTATTCAAAAGGGACTTAATGGCAGCAGACTTTTAGAAATTGAAAATCATTCAATAAACAAAGAAAATCCTATAGAAAAAGAGTCTGAAAGTGAAATAACTGATTCATATGTTAACGAAATTGAGAAAAGAAATAATGAAACTGACAGTGATACAGATAGCAAAGAAAATGAAACCAGTAAACGTGATTATATTAAGGACAAAAATCAAAACTTTCAAAAAGAAAGAGAAACAAATAGAATCAGAAATAAACTATTATATAATTGAAGATAATGAAAGCGACAACAGTATAATCAATGAAGACAATAATAAAGAGAATGAGAATGAAATAAAAGCGCTATATGTGAAGAAAGAAGTGAGAAAATAAGAAACAATAAGAAGAGTAAGTATGTTAAAGAAAAACAACTAAAGAGAAAAACAAGAAAGACAAAAAAAAATACTTACCGATAAAAAAGTTACTGAACAAAAGGACAAAGAAATAATAAACAAACTAACAATTGACGAAACCAAAAAAAATATGATAAGTGAACAAAAAAGTGCTCCAAAGCAGGTGCAGTCATTGGATACCGAAAGTTCTATTGACATTGCACTCAAACGTACAAAGTATTCAAAAAAGAAAAAAGAAATACTTACCGATGAATCTCATGAAGAAATAACTGTACCAAAACCAATAAGACGAAAGAAAACTCATAACAAATGGAGTAACGATGAGGTTGAAGCAGTAATGCGACATCTAAAACAATTTATAAAAATTAAAAAAAATCCAGGAAAAGCCTTATGCGAACAAGTATTGCGCAAAGAGCCAATTCTGCATAAACGAACTTGGATGCAAATCAATACTTATATCAACAATATTTACAAAAAGAATTTAAAATAAAAATATAAAATCCAAGAACTGCCTCTTTGCGCAATATTTCATTTGAATTAAAGACAAGTGTACAATTTCATTTTATTGGGCTTCACGGAAAGGTTTGTTTCAGCTGAAAAGAGCTCGAAATACTCAAGATAACAATTATTTTTAATTTTTTTATTAATGCTAGCCACAATTCTTGTTCCTCTTTTTATTTCAAATAAAATACCTACTGGGTCTGTCTATTGGTCTATGTCATATCTCGTCGTTCATCTCGTAGGGCGTATGTAGGCACGGACATTTAGTTCCGGGATTTGTTCTGTTAAAAAAATATTTCTATATTTTTGTTAAAACTCAGACAAGAAAAAATGCATAAGACTGCATTGAATTTAATATTGTGTTAAAATATAAGAGAAACAATGGTTTATTTATATAAATGTTATATTTTAAGTAACAATGTTTTCCGATGTAACCGTTTGTTTTTTGAAATAGATAAATAAATTTTCTTATAATTAATACCACTGCACCAACACTCCGATCGTGCAAAAAATATTAGGTGTTTCATTAATTTTTAATGAAAATGATGGATGAACAACAGTGAAATAGCTGAAGTTTTACTATTTTAGGGTTGATTAGATATTATGAAAAGCCCCTTTCGTCTAGCATCTACTTACATTTATGAGATGATTATGAATGACTCTTTGCGAGTTACCATTGTCTTTTTTCTATTGTAAACATCAACACTACAATAATATCTTTATTATTTTTTGAAAACTAAAATAAAATCTCTTTCGATCAACATAAAGTTTTTTATTCGAAATCAACAAAATAAACACAAGCACTTTCATGCAAATGAGTAATGAGCAAATGAGTAGGCACTGCGTAGTCGTCGTATGCTGTCCATTATTTCACTCCTTTGTAATTGTTGGTTCTTCATTCATTCTAGTTCATTGTAACCGCTGCGTCGTCGTCCGCTGATTCACTATTTGCTGCACTCCCCTGTAACCGCTGCGTCTCCGCCTGGTGATTTACTATTTGCTGCACTTCGCTGTAACCGCTGCGTCGTCGTCCGCTGATTCACTATTTGCTGCACTCCCCTGTAACCGCTGCGTCCCCGCCTGGTGATTCACTATTTGCTGCACTCCCCTGTAACCGCTACGTCTCCGCCTGGTGATTTACTATTTGCTGCACTTCGCTGTAACCACTGCGTCGTCGTCCGCTGATTCACTATTTGCTGCACTCCCCTGTAACCGCTGCGTCCCCGCCTGGTGATTTACTATTTGCTGCACTCCGCTGTAACCGCTGCATCGTCGTCCGCTGATTCAATATTTGCTGCACTCCCCTGTAACCGCTGCGTCGTCGTCCGCTGATTCACTATTTGCTGCACTCCCCTGTAACCGCTGCATCGTCGTCCGATGATTCACTATTTGCTGCACTCCACTGTAACCGCTGCGTCGTCGTCCGCTGTTTCACTTTTTGTTGCACTCCACTGTAACCGCTGCGTCGTCGTCCGCTGATTCAGTATTTGCTGCACTCCGCTGTAACCGCTGCGTTGTCGTCCACTGGTTCACCACTTACTTTACTCTTCTGCAGCTGTTGCGTTGTTATTCAGTGTATCATGTCTTTCAGAGAATGACAATGCAACAGCAAGTGGAGAGGAGAGATAAGTAAACCAATGGAGGACGATGCAGCGACTACAGCAAAGTGCTGTGAGTGAAGAACAACTGAATGGCAAAGCAACAGCTACAACGGAGTGGAGCAAGTGAAAAAGCAGTACATGACAACGCAACAGCTAAAGCGGAGTGGAGTGAGTGATGAACCAGTTTTCACTCGTTGTACTTCGCTGTAGTCGTTATTTTGTCCCTTAGTTTACCAATCGCTCCATTCACAGCAGAATGGAGCGAGAAAAGAACCAGAGGATGGTGACGCAATAACCTTGTGGTTATTGCGTCACCATCCTCTGGTTCTTGGTTAATGGCATTTCTGTAAACGATGCGTCTTCCACTGGTAATTCGCTCGCTGCACTCCACTCTAGTCGAGCGCTGCCTCGTATACAAGTATACAGTAACGTTGTTACAAAAGGAAAGAGTCTCGTCCAAAAAATAACAAGTATTGAGGTTTGATCTGGAGTCACGTTACTCCAGACTGATTTCTTGTGAGTTTTCCTTTTTTTAAGACAAGATTCTCTACTACTTGAGGAGAATTTGAAATACTAGCTAGGCATTATTAAGTTACTGTAGCCAGTACTATAGTAGCCCAAACGTGCCAATGAGGAAGCCCTTGGCAAATGCTGCGCCCTGATTGGCCCATTTGAATTGGATCAACAACTGCTCATACGCCAAAAAGGTAGATTTGTATAAAAATCCCTTAATTATTATTATTACTCATCGTGACACTTGTGGCTCCGAACGGAGCTACATATTTATGGTCAGCTGGCATTGGATCAACAAAAGACACCCGGATCAACAAGTGAAAATGGATCAACAAATTACTACCTATACGGCACGTTGGAGCCACAAAGTGCCTAAAGGGATATCTATATATATATATATATATATATATATATTAATACATAAATAATAAATAAATATTGCTAGACATTTCACACAGCGCTATCTAAGCCCCAAACTAAGCAAAGCTTGTACTATGGGAACGAAATAACTGATAGAATACCTATATACATTTTTTTAAAGATAATAATATTAAGTCAAGTCCACAGTGAATCGGTATCTTTCTAAGAAAGCATCATGGTGGCAAACCATCAGGTGAGGTCAGGATCAAAGTCTCGATTATCAAAAATAAAATAAAAATTAAGCAAATAACTTTGAATTAGCACTCAAAATTCATCGACTATGTAGGCATATTGTTAAGATCAATAAATTTTTTTAAATACTAAATGTAGTCGATTTTTAGTATTTAATTACGTTAATAGTATTAAATAGTACGTAAAAGTAGTTTGCAATAATCTTGAGCGTTTAAAATATGTTGAAGAAACACAGTGCATTGTTCCCTTTTTTATAATAATGCAAGCGTTCAAGCCTGTTGACCTTCACAGTGTGTCATTGTGGCACAGGGCCACCCAGGATGTCGCAGGGCGTACATCGTGTATATTTAGCGCTCCTTTGATGAGCCACTGCTCGGATAAGCTCGTATCGTGGCATGCCCCAATGCGTCCGCCCGCTCCCGCTACTGAGTCCGCACGTGCGGTACTCATATTTATAAACACGCTACTGTTTTATACAATCTCATTTAGTTGTAACTTTGTCCAGGTAATGAAGTCGTTCAGTGATATCATTTGTAATTAAGACTAAAGGAATTACGGTTGCGGTGCCAGTGATATCTCTGTCGCATCTCACTAATATTATAAATGCGAAATTTTGGATCTTTGTTTATTTATTTGTTTGTTTGTTACTCAATCACGTCGTAACTTCTGAACCGATTTCGATGAAATTTAGTATAAATAATAATAAATATTGCTGGACATTTCACACAACGCTATCTAGCCCCAAACTAAGCAGAGCTTGGTATTATGGGAACCAGATAACTGATAGAATATTTATATACATTTTTTTTGTAAATACATACTTATAATATATAGAGAAACAACCAGACCCGGAACAAATATCTATAGATCATGCAAACATTTGTTCCGCGGCGGGGATCGAATCCGCTACCTCCTGCATCTCAGCCGGCTATTCGCCCACTGCACCACGGAGGTCGTCAAAAGTATGTACGTAGATTATAACCTGGATTAATACAGGCTACTTTTTATCCCATAAATCAGGTCCAATGAGATAAAAATGTGGTGTCAAGTCAAGTTGCAACAGTGAGTTTAGCTTTATTTCTAGGTTACCTACACATTTAGTAGTGTATGCCTGCAATGATTTGTTTCGGTTATGTGCGCTATCGTACTACGGTACTCGTGCCTGGGCCCGTAGCCAAATTACATTCGCCACGAATCTATTCGATTTCTACATACATTTGTTGTCGCTGAATCACGTGGTATTTCTATAGCATGTGTCAAATCCCATACATTTTCGGACGTATCGACTAGCGTCATCGCTTATCGACTGTAACTTTGCTAAGCCCTCTGATGTCCAAATTTAACCAATGGTTTAGGGCTATGTATGTCATTAAGTGTCATTTACAATGATATTAGGTTTCCAGGTTTCCGCTTGTTGATTGCGAAGAGCTAATCTCAGTGCATGAGGAAAGAACACGGTATTTATTCTGAATTAAATGGTCATTATCAGAGCTGTATTAGAACTAATGGTTCGCCCCGAACTGAGATCTCATGAGTCTCCCATAAAAACAAAAATATATTATTCGTAACCTTTGACTATCAAAATAGTGCCACGAAATACACAACCACATTACTTGACCTACAGTTTCATTCAAATTACAGGTAACAGGAGTTCATATTAATTGGACACTTTTTTTGGGGTACAAAATGCAGTTATTCTGGATTTCAAACTTTTGCCTATATTTGTGTCACTAAAGCTCACTGGTGTACCCTGTCAATTTTGTTAAAGTTTTGTTTTTATTATGGCTAATAACTCAAAAACTACAAGGATTAAACTAAAAATAAAAACAGGGTTGAAATGTACTAATGAAGACCTTTCATTTTACATCCCATTTGACCTAATAGTCTCATTTTCATTTTTTTTATACCCCTATTGAACCCCAATATCTTAACAATCCCCCAACATATTTAGCTCATTTAACCACACCAAAATTGTGCTATCACTACCTACCTATATACCAAGTTTCACGATGATCGGATAAACGCTTCGAGAGTTATCCTCGGACAAACAAACACATACATACGTACAACGCCAATTTGCCCAAGTTGATTTGGAGATCTCGCTTCGCTCGATCAAAAATAATGATTCAGCTTTAGATGTAATCTTTCTTTCCAACAATAGTATTTATGCAACAATGACGTCGTGGAAAAGCTTTTGTGAAAGCTATTGGTGCGGAATTTCAGATATAAATTGCTGGACAAATCAATTGTTGAAATATTGAATTGTAACTGTATTGTTTATTTTCATGATGGTAAATAGCCACTTTTCAAAAGTGTGTGTATTCAGTCAGTCCTATCATAATTGAAGCTAGTTTGCCGCCAATGGTGGCTGAATAGGCAAACCACCATTGCATGTACCATGCAACCATTTTAATACAAATATACAAGGCTTTGGCTGAATGTGTGATCACATATTGTATATGCTTGTGGGGTGCAGCCGAAAAACATATTTTTTTTTTATTTACGTTTTTTTTTAACAGCGCTATCTAGCCCCAAACTAAGCAGAGCTTGTACTATGGGAACCAGATAACTGATAGAATACTTATATACCTTTTTTTTTGTAAATACTTATGTACTTATAATATATAGAAAAACATCCAGACACGGAACAAATATCTGTAGATCATGCAAACATTTGTTCCGCGGCGGGAATCGAACCCGCTACCTCCTGCGTCTCAGCCGGCTATACGCCCACTGCGCCACGAAGGCAGTCAACTATTAGAACTTGAGCGAGCACAAAGAGCCCTACATAAAATCATGTTATACTTACCATTTAGAACCTCAACAACAACTGCATACGAAATAGCTAATGTTCTTTCAGTGCGACAATTGTATATATCTACCTGTGCATAAAAAGGTATCATAAAACTGTGGTGCCCTACCTTCCCCCACAGATAACAGACGGGAACGATTTCCTATTGCCAGAGTTAAATCACGGATTCCCCAACAGCACTTTAACTTTCAAGCACCAAGATTTTATAAATATTTCCATTCTAAATATAAGGTAAAAGACATATCATATCATAAGACTATCAGTTGAATCCTAAACTTAAAGAATGGTTAAGTACATTAACATAAATTGAGTTTTCTTTATATACTTTACTTTTTTTTTATTTAAATCAATTTTGTAATTGGGTTAATTGGTAAACTTACGTAATCAGGAAGGAACGTCAAACTCATTTAGTTGTTTGTACGGGCACTGGAACCTGCGACACAGACTTTTACTAATGCAGTTTCCAGTGTTCACTTTGTTTTAGTTAAAAAAAAACTATTAACGAACAGTTAAACATTATTGTATCAAACTCAGTCTATTCTGTAACAAAGTTTCAAAATAATATAATAAAATAAAGTAATATGTACTCGCGATACGTTGAACGAATCAATTTGTAAATTGACGAACCTTTTCATTCCGTCACTGTACATTCTATCGAAGTATAGATATATGAAATAATTAGTTGACTAAGTACAACGTAACTTATATGGGACCCCCTTAGTGATACTTATACTGAACCCAACGCAAAAAGAATAATTCAATCGGTTCATAAACAAAGAAGCTATTGACATACATAAAAGAAAAAAAAGGATATAATTGAAACAGAAAATTTATCAACAATCTTACAATAGATTTATCTATACTTCATATTTTTTTAGTTTTATCCTTACCTGCTTGCACATAACACATTTTATATTAAATAATATAATAGTTTAAAAATAAATAAACAGATAAACACCTAATTATACACCAGGATTAGTAAAACATCTACCTAAATTATATGGAGTGTTTATCTATTAAACTATTGTACCACTTATGTATTTTATTTTGTCATTTAACGTGGGAAGAAACTGACTCCTGACATACAGCTCACGCTAGTTCAGGCTTCAACCAGAATTGTAAAAATTTATATAAGTAAAACAAATAAAACATTTTTTGATTTGATTTTTTGATCTTGATCTGCAATTCAATAAATAAATAAATAAATATTGCTGGACATTTCACACATCGCTATCTAGCCCCAAACTAAGAAGAGCTTGTACTATGGGAACCAGATAACTGATAGAATACTTATATACCTTTTTTTTTGTAAATACATACTTATAATATATAGAAAAACACCCAGACACGGAACAAATATCTGTAGATCATGCAAACATTTGTTACGCGGCGGGAATCGAACCCGCTACCTCCTGCGTCTCAGCCGGCTATACGCCCACTGCACCACGGAGGCAGTACTTACGTTCTTAGACAACAATAGCTATGTCTAGCTCGACCGCAAGCCGCAGGCCTCCGCCATTCCATCTGTACACAACAGATAATGTTTCAGACGCGTGTCCCTCCTGCTGACGATATTGCTAAAATATACCACCTACCTACATAGTAATTCCTATTTTGTATGGAAAATTAAGACTCAGCTACGGAATAGGATATGTTTGGTGGACTTACAGTCAGAAGTTTTCTTATCGTGAAGTCCACAATTTGATATACATTTATAATTTTTTTAAAGTGAAACTTTTATTACACCGTCTCAAACTTTTTCGTCTGTGTGTTGCATGTCGCGTGACGGTCGGCCGCGGAGTAGGGATAAAGTGAAAGGCGCTCGTCAGAGCAGCCGAGGCCAATATGGCGGCGCCTATAGTTCGCCTCAGTTGACCGTGTTGTTTATAGACTATTACTCATTTGTGCCAACGAACATTTTTAGTTAAATGTCTATAATGTGAAACAAAGTTTCACTTTACTGTGGTTTCATAAAACCACACAATCCTTTTTTTTAATAAGAAAACGAATGTACAATTATCTGTCTGGAAGAGATCGCTTTAGCGATAATACCGCCCATTGTACTTACCTTACTTTTTGTGTATTTTTATTGTATATTTAATTTTGTTGGTGTGCAATAAAGAGTATTCTATTCTATTCTATTCTAATTATATACAATACATGACTAAAATACAGATGAAACAGTAGAATCATCTAAAGACCGTTGCAAACGATCTATAGATAGCTCAACTGCTCCAAATCACTACCAGGCGGAAGTGTCTCCAAGACACTGGCTGCATTATCCGGCTGAATTGAAATGCTTATGCATTGACCCAGATAAGCGCCAGCTCAAATATATTATACTAGCTGACCAATCCGCAGCTTCGCACGCGTAGTTTTTCAATAAAAACATTACCTGGTGGTACATACTACACTGGTGGTAGAGCTTTTGTGAACGGGCTCGAGGAAGTGGGCACCACCGCCTTACCTTTATCTGCCGCCAAATAGCAGTACTTGTGCTGTTGTGTTCCGGTTAGATGGTAATGGTATGTTCCTGTAATTACTGGTACATAGACATAACAGCTAAGTCCTATAGTATGGCAACATATCCACGTAGAGATCAAGACAGCATGTACCTTGTTTTGAATTCTATGTGGATATCCATGGGCTGCAGTAGCCACTTAACATCTGGTGGACTGCATGTTCGTTTGCCATATAAGTTGTATAAGCAATTTTAAAAATTACCCTCCTTCTGTGCAGTTGGGTAAAAAGTAGCCTATGCCACCCGTAGCTATATAGTGTAGCTTTACAACGGTGAACGATTTTTTAAAATCGGCCCAGTAGTTTCGGAGCCTATTCAATGCAGACAAATTAACAAACCATCAAATATTTCCTCTTTAAAATATTGGTATAGATTTATCAAATTATACTAGACTAATCATTATAAACAAAATGCGGTGATTTATATGGTGCAAAGTTAAGAAGAAAAATACGTTCCAACAAATATTTAGAGTTTACCTTCTGCACTAGATGAAATAATTTGTTTGAGTAGATTGGTAATGTTTTGTTTATAACACGAGTCTCGCTGTTTATTTCTCCACCAGTTATTTATAAATCCCTTGTCGAAACACCACATCACTAATCATCTTCATACGTCACAAAATATTTGGCACAAACTTGACCCGAATTTTATTCCACGAAATCATGGACCACGTAAATAGACTACTGAGTGTCACTCAAACTTTTGTCGAGGAAACAGCTTCACCGTATCGTTTTTAATACCTACATTAATTAAAACAGCTCTGTTCCGTCACAACTGTCCTCAAAATCTAAAAATAGTAGTACGGATGTTGTTTAAACGATGCATTTGCGTGTCACGTCCAGGCTCATAGCCTAGGGTTGCGTAAACTGTTTATAAACTCAAACATCGGATACGATGCTTTTATTACCGACGACGCAAGAATGTCACATTTCACGATTATAGACTCGAGCAATGGATAATGCTAGTTTCATGTCGACTCACAATATAACTTGGAAGCTACAACATAATGCACTGCAGCTGTACCAAGTGAGCAAACTGCAGGCGTGCTACGAGCGCTCATAACTTAAAACATTCAGAAGTTGAAGCCGGTTTATGAAAAAGTTATTCTTGAAGCACCTACAACTCACGTACTGTATCTGAAACTCTATATTTCTCAAGTAATTGCATACTATTTTAGTCAATCGTATCTGATTGTTATTGTTCCAAAATGTTAAGAGCAGACTTGAAATTAATGTACGTTTTTGGCATGAATAATATCAGTTCGGAGAAAGCTTTTATTGGCATATAATAGTGCTCAGAAAGTCGTGTATTTTCAGCCCATTATTTAGGTGTATCCTACACCGGATTATGACCAAGCAGACTATATTGTAAAACGGACAAAACTAGCTATATTTTTCGTTCAGTATCTCCCATAAAATTACCTTGCGTAATACATCCGATTGACGAAAACAATGCTACTTTGACTTAGATAGAGCAATTCCAATAATAGTAAACTAAACAGCGATATTTCATCGCAATGCTGGCCAGCTGTGCCTGCCTTGGGCATTAGATACACAATCCAGAGTATTTGTTGACAATGTCTGTTTGTGCATGTCCATGAATAGTGTCTGGTTTAAAATGCACGTACTCGAATATGCCTTCGAATACAATTCCTGGACTAAATTTCATCAAACACAATTTAGGTCCCTGTTTTATTTAGCGTGTCGATTCCTTAACCGCTTTGTTTGTTATTTTGCTATTATTTATAGTTCATTATACTATTGACATATATATTCTAGTCCTGACGGCCGTTGGGGCAGAAAGGTTTTTGAGTGAACACCACGCACTGGAAAGCGCAGCGTAGGACGGCCCCCCGCTAGATGGAAAGACGATCTGGTAAAGATTGCTCGGGGCCGTTGGGTGCAAGATCGGAGGCCTATGTTCAGCAGTGGACGTTGTATTGCTGATATGATGATGATGATGAAATATTTTAGGTATTTTGAACCGTAATTACTTACGATATGCGGGACGCCGGCTCTCTCGTAAACTTATTTTTGTTTACATAATATTCCTGCACGATTTATTATTACCCCGGTAAATAAGAAGGTAAATACACAAACTGGACCCATTTCTCATGTGCTTGAAGAAGTAATAAGAATCTGTATTTAGTTTTAAACATCTACATTGTCAACCATTAATATAGCTGTAATTTCCCGCATAATTAACATGTTTTGGCTTCAAATATCGTGCTCGGTTGTATATCCTTAATATTCTGGGATGTGCAAACATATACACCTGGTGCTATTAATTTGCCAAGTTTGTACATCTGCAGAATTCGTTGATAGGACGTTTAAGCATTTATAAATGTCTCTGATATACTTGGACGTCGTCAAACTCATCATCACACGTATTTTTAGTTTAATTTATTATTAATTCATTTTAAATGTTTGCTGATTCCATATTTTAGGTTTAAAGAACTTTATTTCTCATAAGAACTACATGGTTCACTTAAAATGAGATACATAGAAATTTTATACTGATAATCTTACACTCTGGGGCCTTATAACTATAATTATTATTTAAGTAGTGATATATTGTGTTATTTCTATAAGTGATATATTCTATAACGTTTGTACATATTTCTTAAGCTTATTTTTATATATATTTATATTAACACACTCTTTAATGTTGTTAGGTAATTTGTTGTACAGCTGTGCTCCCTCAAACAAAATTGTTTTCTTTCCGTAATTAGTTCGAGAATTAGATATATGTAATTTAAATTTGTTTCTTAGATTGTGTATATTTGATTTATGTTGTAGCTGTATATTGGATTGGATGGAATTAGTAGTGATTTTTTTTATAAGAATACAGGTGTAATAGATATAAAGTTGCTGTATATTAAATATTTTGCTTTTTTCGTATAACTCCTTTGTTGGCATTAGGTAGGGATATATATTTTCATCTCTATTTCTGTAGTCCATTAGTCGAATGTACAGTGAGATTACTGATAACATTGAATTCATTGAGAGCGGACATGAATACTTTTGTGTATGCGGAAAGATCCGTGAAATGACAAGCGGATATCAATATTTCCGTCTTTTTAATGTTTTCATCTATTCACAACTCTCAAATCAAATCTCAAATCGCAGGCACTTTGTGAAATTAGCGTGAAATGTTTTAGTCCAATTATAAAGTGAAAAAAGTTCTACATAAGATTAAAAAATCGGTCTACCCGAGGGACAGTGAAGTGAATAAAATTTTCTCAGGGCTACCACCCAACCGGATAATTTAGAATTCAAGGGCTGCTGCACGCCGATAGTGTCAGAGCGAGGCGCCGCCCGCCCCCACCCTCCTGAACTGATTGCCTAATGTGGGGTAAACTAGCTCACCCATTGATAAATAGATAATTAATGCAAAGTAAAACGTTGTTTGAACATCCTGATGGGTTGTGATTTAGAGTGTAAAACTGTTAAATAAATATACTAAATGCTTGAATTATACGTAGTTTTAGATTGTCTCTTAGGTTGTTGAACATATTCCTTTGTTAAAATGTTTTTCAGAATAAAATTTCTGTTATAAATAATAATAATAAATAAATATGGCTGGACATTTCACACAGCGCTCTCTAGCCCCAACCTAAGCAGAGCTTGTACTATGGGAACCAGATAACTGATAGAATACTTATATGCATTTTTTTTTGTAAATACATACTTATAATATATAGAGAAACAACCAGACCCGGAACAAATATCTGTAGATCATGCAAACATTTGTTCCGCGGCGGGAATCTAACCCGTTACCTCCTGCGTCTCAGCCGGCTATTCGCCGGCTATTCGATGATAAAAGTTCAAGTAACACGCAAAAAATACAAATCAACTTGTTACATTCTCAAAGGCTTGCTCAGTATCGTATAAGCTCTTATTTAATTTTGCAAACGGTTATTACGAACATTCTGTAATAACGAAACAGTTCCCTTACAACAATATTATGTTACAATTGTTTCGACAATTTATCTTTAATATACCAAAATATCTTTTGATGTATGAAATGAAAGTCATCCGCCAAAAAAAATCAGAGGTGAGAGCTGTGATTTTATGTTTTGTCTAGAGTTTATTCTAGTTTTGATAGCCACATAAAAATATTTAGGACGCAGAATATTCTTTGACATTTGTTAAAAATAATATGGATCTTTTTATAACCCGAATAAGTAAAAGACACAACAATAAAATTTGTTTCCCCCGAAACAAGACGGCTTTATACAATAAAAGTGTAATCTGCATGGCTGTGCGTTTGTACAATCATCTCCCAAAGAGTACGCTAGATGCTCCTAGTTTAAATTTATTTAAGTTGAAATTGAAAAAGCTATTAATAGAAAAAGCATATTATAGTGTTAATACCTAGCCGATGACAATTTTGAATGACCCATTATAATTTTATATTTTTTTGTTTTAATTTTAAGTTTGACTAATTTTATTAATACTTTTTTATTGTTTTAAATTTTATATGAGGTAAGAGCTGCGAAAATTATAATTATTATAAATAAATAACGTACTTAATAATAAAATTAACATGTAAAGCTTTGACATTGCATGCGTTAGCGCTGAATATGGCTGTACCTACACAAAAACTGTACCTACACCTTGTTTGTTACCCATATTACGCAATAAATACAATTTGATTTGATTTGATTTGATTCTAAAATTTGTATCGTAATCATGGCATAAGACGTAGAATAAATAGAAATAAATGTACAGTAATAAGACTTAAGAATACTGAGAATTAAGGGTACAACGAAGTAACATAACATATTATAATTTTGTACGAGTATTAGACACCGGATTAAATTCGCATCTGCCTACGTCGAGCCTGCGGGACTTAATTCAATTTGCTCTGTAACGTTGGAGCGAATCATATAAGTTACCAAGTACTTTAGCAAGTCGTATAATGAAAAGTCACAAATCAGTTTTAAACGTAGGAAAACTTTGATAATAAACTCTTTTGATTGGGTGTAATCAAATTTAGGTTTGGCAGACTTATCCCTTTGCATCATTTGAAAAATACTAAGGGATAAAACTAAAAATTCTTTATTTCTCAAAAATTGCTAAGGATTGCTAAACCTCAAAAAAGTTAAACAAACGTTTAAACGTTTGTTTAACTGAGGCAACAAGGAATGATTTTAGATCACACAGTAACCAATTTGAAACAATTCGATTTCGGGAAAACATTCAAAGGAAATGTTTACCCACAGTGAAGTTCTGTTTATTTTCTGTTTTCGCGCTAACTTTTCTTGTACTGACAGACTGGCTGAAATCCAGACTTCCTTGCATAATACCTACAACCTATTGGAAATCGATGAATAACACAGATTCACAAACAGCGCAGCTTTTATTAACGTAGGTGTTTATATCACGTAAAATGCAAATGTGAGTAGCTAAACCTTCAATTCCGAACACAAAAACAAGAACATAACATAAAAAACACATATTCGATGTTTAAAAAAAGGGTGGCCTTAAAAAAGTGAGCGTGAAAATTGAAAAGAAATTCTTTCCGACAACCTTTGTCCAATCAATCGTAGGTAAAAACCATTAATTCCTCTACAAAAGAAATCCATAAAAGTTGCTTGTGGTTTAAATATAACCTCAACGATTTTGTTGCTAAAAGATTATTTACACATATTGAAAAAGTTTCAGTATTATTTTGCCATATTTCATACAACTTCCCCCTTTATTCTGAAATTGCAAAACAAAGATAAAGAAACTAGGTTTCGGTCTTGCGTCATTTGCAAAAGTTGCCTTGTCTATCGAAATGTAAATTAGATGTTTGTCTGTTATCTATCACCTAAAAACGTCTGGCTGTAAGCCGCTCATAAATTTATTATTTTCTTTTATTATAAATTGGAATGTTGTGTACCTAAGCGTAACGTACTCTGGTAAACATATTTTAAAACACTTTCTTAAACAGTCATCGTAACTACTACAATTTTGTTATGACGATTTATTTTAACTTGTGTAGGTTGCCTTTGGCAATGAATTTACTTTACGTGTACCAACCGCACAATGACTTCATGGTTCTGGTTTCCCTCAATACTGACTGTTTCAATTTCCAAGAAAATCAATTGTTCCGTTCTGAATTGTTTGTCCAATGTTGCAGTGTTTACTCTGCGCACTTTTATTAATAACACAAGGTGTGTGGCATTCTGACCATGAGGATGCTATTGCCAAATTTATAGCCATACGTCTTCAGCCACGTTGTCTATTCAACATGAAAGAGTTACAAGCGAAGTGTTTTCAACAAGATTTATTATTACAAGTAAATAAATTCGACAGAAATAAAGACGTTCTTCGCTGCTTATTCGTACTTGATTTATTTTTGCGCTTTTTATTTTTGAATCGTCCAGTTTATCGTTACCTACTACGCACCGCTAGAAATAACGAAATGTAACAATTTTACGTGGCTATTTACATAAACTTCCTTTTACATCTGCGAAATATTCAAACTCCAGATTTCTACCAGAACTCTGTCCTCATTAAATGTTTACACGCAATTGCCAGTGTGACCGTTTCAAATTTTATAAACCTACGAACGGAACCTTTGAATTGTACTAAAAAACACTAAAAAGAAAATTCAATTATACCAAAATGCTACTAAAATTGTTGCTTCATATTTTGAAAATATTGCAAATAAAACATATATTTTTTAATCAAAATTGTTTATTCTAAATCAATAGTATAATCATTATTACTAAATTTATTTACTTTAAGCATATCGTCTATCGTCGGATCAAATGAAGTACAACTGTCAGTCAAACCTTGTTTAACATGTATTATAGAAGAAATGTGATTTGATGTAAACCTATTTCTGTATTTTGTTTTGGCCATGGTAAATATGATTTTGTTTTGACATATTATTTAAAATAAAACTGACAAACATTCATTCAATTTCATTCATTCACTCGGTGTGTAAAAGAGAAAGATTGGCTACAAAGAACTCAGTGCGCGACAAAGACAGCGTAATTATAAAACGACCTTGACATGATTATTTTCCTTTTCAGGGTTGCCAGGTGAATATATCATGAAATAAAAATACAGAAAAAAAATACCATGAAAGTTGAAATTGTACCAATATTAAACCGATATTTAGTAATATACTAAACATATGCTATCTTCATTCTTCGGAGCCTCAAATATTCCAATTTAGTACTAAAAATACCAAAAAAGGTCACACTGGCAATTGCACAGAAAATAGCTGTCATGGAAAATAATTCAAAACGTGATGCCCCATTATGGGGGAACAAGTGACAAATTTAATTCATCAAAGTGTTTACCAGGTGATTTTTTGCATAGGGCTATCGTGACTCAGAAATTAAAAAAAAACTAGTATTAATACTATTTCGATTTTGAACGATTCGTGTAAAACACTGCCATCTATATGCCGACGATTTACAACTTTATCGGCACTTTAAAGCCGAGAACATATTAGAAGGTGTTAACCAAGTTAACGCAGATCTTGACCGCATCAACACATGGGCTAATACTTATGGTCTATTGGTTAACCCTTTTTAAGTCCCAGGTTATACTTTTGGGAAGTCCATATATGCTGAGGGTCGTCGACCAGTCAACGTTACCTCAAGTCGTGTTTGATCAGGTACCTATACCTTACTCGAGCAAAGCTAAGAACCTTGGTGTAATTTTTGATAACCAGCTATCCTGGGCCAGCCACATAAACGAAATCAGTAAAAGGGTGCATTTCTCGTTCCATTCACTAAAACGCCTTCAGAAATTTCTTCCCTTTGAAACTAAAATTACTCTCGCCCAAGCCTTAATGTTGCCCCTTCTCGACTATTCAGATGTCTGCTTTCTTGATGCTACGGAGGAACTTCTCAATAAACTGGAACGTCTACAGAACTTGTGCATTCGTTTTATATTCGGTCTGCGCAAGTTTGATCACGTATCCAATTTTAGATCCCAAATTAAATGGCTCCCTATTCGTCTTCGCCGTGATCTTCACGTCTTATCACTCCTCTTCAGAGTATTATATTGTCCACTCTCTCCCTCTTACCTCCGTGAGCGTTTTGAATTTCTTGTCCCTCGCAGTGTGCCATGCCGGTCCTCTAAGTCTCTTCTCCTCAAAACACCTCAACACACTTCTAGCCGCTATGGAGGCTCCTTCGCCGTTTATGCGGTAAAAATTTGGAATGCCCTTCCTCATGAAGTTCGCGCTAGCCCATCACTCAACATTTTTAAACGGAAAGTTAAAGAGCACTACCTTTCTCTGTAATTTTATATTATTATATACAGGGTGTGGCGTAATGAGTGGATAATAGGGTACCTGCGGGTAGGGGCCATTGTGGCGGTTCAGAAAAATATTTGTTATGCTCAGTAAAAGTGCCTCGGTTTTCGAGACACTTTTACTTCTTTTTTCGAAATTTAAGAAATATTTCAACCTTCGTCACTATTTTTGGCGCCAAGACTGCAAATGAAATTTTTTTTTCTATCTGTTTTTTGGATAGTATTCTTGGATAGATGTGCTATCGAATGGAAACTATTATTTTTATAACACAAGCACAGTTATGTTTTTAAAATAAGATTTCACTAAAATTTTACTTGCTTTCGTTTGTTTTCCTGACCTTTACCCTTCTGTGGTGTAAAAAAAATGTATGGTCACTTGAATGCCAAATTTTAAAAAAATTAGCCTATTTCATCGAGATTCCGAAATGGTATATTACATGGTATTTCCACAAGTTGATTCAAAAGTAAGGTCAACTCGGCGAAGACCGTCTATCGGGAAAGATCGTACAACAAGAATTACAACTAATCCACGGGAAATACGAAGATGGCAATACAATCAGCGGAACAATAATACCATTTAAGTTCTTATTTATTGACATAGATGGCGGTATATGTAGGTTTAACTGAAAAAAAAAGCGGTTGTTAATTTAGTATGGTGAGCAACTGGCATTCGGAGTGTACCACGTGCTAACAAAAAAAGTTTTATCTGCTTAAATATCAATTATTTGAAAGATCGATGCAAGTAGGTTCATTCTTTATTAATTTATCTATTTGGTTATTAAATTATAATGGTATTATACCCGTTTTTACTAAGTTTTGGTTGAAGAACATAAAAACTAAGCTCAAAATAATGGAGCGGCGAAGACCGTCTAGGTCTTGGAGGGTAATAAGCGTCATATGCCGGTCTTCGCCGCACACAGAAATTGTCAACATTTGGTGTTTTTTTTAATAAAATATCTATAGGTACCTATATATACAATTTTCTAATACTAATACTTAATGTAATTTAGCATTTGTTATTCGAACCGCAATAAGTACTAAATAAAAGTATTTGTAAAATTTTTAAAAGTTTTTATTTATTTTAGCCATGGGAAAATATACTCGAAGAACGGAAAGAGGATCGTATTCGAAAGAGAAATTAAAGGAAGCAATACGTGAAGTTCAAAGCGGCAGGATGAGTGGCTATAAAGCATCAAAAACATACGTAAAAGGAAAAACTTTTACTTTTTTTGTTTATAAATTGAATAAAACAGAGCCGAACAGTTAGGATCAATTATTTTTTATGTTACAACTTTAAATATTTTTTTTCTCAATTTTTATATAAGGTTGTTGTCATTAATAAAACGAAGAAAATTATGCTCAAAGAAAAGTAGAGAATTTTCGTTACTAATTTTAGGTTCTGCTTATGAATAGATTTTAAAGTTGGTACTTTCCTACGACTTTGGATCTCATCGTTCTAATACTATAAGGACATTTTGTTTGTAATTTAGCCTTTAACTTTATATAATCATTTAATAAAACTTTTCTTACTCATTAAAAAGCAGTGGGTTATTATTTAAGGTTTTGTACCCCTGGAATTACATGGTATGCCGGTCTTACCCGACAAATTCAGAATTTCGCGAAATTAGCGAAATGAAACCTTATTTTTTTATGTTTAGGGTACAAATATGAAATTTGGAAGGAACTACTATTTGCACACGCATTCATTCATACAGGTGTGCGTATATAGCTACATTAACTATCGCAAAGTAGAGAAATTTGCCACTAGACGGTCTAGCCCGACATGGAAGCCAAATCCGTCTATTTTCCCGTGTTTTAAAAAATGCTGTTTATTTTCTGAACCGACAGTTTCTTTGTCATTTTGACATATTTATTGTATGATCAACTAAATATACTAACATTTAGTTTAACCAAATTTGGATTTAAAATTATAGAATAGCCAAACCAAGACAATTTGTATCGTTTTAAATTTAGTATGCCGGTCTTCGCCGAGTTGACCTTAACCGATTCATTGCGGATGGCACGGCAGCCGTGTCATCATTTTCTTTTGCGTGTGGCGTTAGGCACGTGAGCCGTGCCATTTTGAAATCGATGGTAATTCCTTCAAATTAAGTTTTAGGGAGATCTACCCCAGAACAAAACTTTTTTATTTTTAACGTTAATCAAGCTTGTAGCATTCGTTTCTGGATATTGTATTGTTTTTTAAAAAATAGGGGTCACCAACCTTTTTGAAAATTTTAATGATGAGGATTTTTGTATAATAATATAATTGAAATAAATAATATTAAAAAATTGCTTATTTTTATATCAGAAATGTGAACGATTTGAGAGAACATTTTTTTAACATTTTAGGAGAATCTTAGCGCAAAAGACAATTACCGCTACCGAAATAGGATGTCAGAAACTAATCAGAATATTGGAATATCGGAACCAGTGGTATATTGTCGCCACATGATGTACACGTCCAAAGTCCTTTGGACTATTTCGTTTTATTTTTGAATGCCCAATTCATGAATTTAATATTGGATTGTACAAATAAGTACGGCAACAGACTGAAAGCAGCAGCGACTACTTCTCGAGCTCGATTTAGACAATGGACCGATGTAAGTGTCACCGAATTTAAAACATTTCTAGGCATACTGTTGCTGATGGGAACAATAAAACTCAATAGAATGGTAAATTATTGGTCCACTCATTATCTGTTCCGCTTAAGTCCACATATATTTATGTCGAGGGACAGGTTTTTTTTAATTTTAAGAGCCTTAAATGTTCAGAATAATGAAAGACCAGAGAGTATATTTAAAATTAAATCTTTAATTGATTTATTCAACGACACGGTTAATTCAGTATATTATCCATTAAGAGAGCTAACAATCGATGAGTCTCTTATTCTGTGGAAAGGAAGACTTTTCTTCCGTCAATACAATAAAGGAAAAACACATAAATACGGAATTAAATTATACATTTTAGCCGATGCCAACGGAATTATTTTAAATATTCACGTGTACGCAGGCTCCCAGGATGTGCAAGTCGGCGGTAGAAATTATATTAAAAAAGTGGTTCATTTGCTTATGCAAAAGTATATTGAAAAAGGCCATTCCTTGTATGTAGATAATTTTTATACCAGCGTGGGTTTAACTGAGGAGCTATTATGTAAACACACATACGTTGGCCAAAACTAACTGGCCAAAATATTTACATCCATGTATATCCAATACAGCGTCATGTTCCAAACATGACGCTCATCATCCTTAGTTTTTTCTATGCACTTTGAACTGTCCACCATATTATTTTCTAAACACGTTGATCTGTCCACCATCTGTTTTTTTATGCACGTTGAAGTATCCTCATGTATAGATTTCAAGTGTTCTGAGTTTTCCCAGTGTTGTGAATATGTTTGCGAATTTTGCTCTAATATTTGGTCATCGTCGTCGCGTTGAGTTTCAATTTCTGTCTCGGGAATATATTTTCTTTTACGCCGTAATTCTTAAACAATAAATAGGCAATAATTTACTTTAAAATACTTGAAATTTCTTATCAGGAAAACCAAAACAATAATTTTAGAACTAATGTAAGTAGAAAAGGTTTATCACACCTGTATTAAAAAAGCCACTTACCATCCATTTCCAAAAATACACTTATTTTTACACTTTTTATCACTTGAAACTACGTTCCTGACCGTTCACGTTAGATTTCGAATGTAAACTAAAAGTTTAACGCTTAGAACCACGTAAAAATGGTAAAAAACACTGTTTTCTTTTCCGCATGGCTGAAGACACAGGAGCCATGTCATTTAATCGTATGGCGCTTGGCACGGCAGCCGTGTCACGGTAATTTTGTTCAACGCTACAGTTAGAAGTTTGCAAAATTAGACATCGCAACGAATCGGTTAATTCCTATTAAAATGGGTAGAGCTAATTATTATAAAATTACAAATAGTACTAAAATTTACTTCATTACTTAAAATCACCTAAAAACGTTAGTTTAATATTCGGTAATGAAATAAAACGAAACAATAAATTTTAAATGCATTTCATTTATTAAATTTACTATTACAAAAGGTGTTCGAAAAGGCCACCACGTGCTCTGATGCATACTCTGCACCTTTTGATAAAAGATCTTTTAATCCTGTTCGCAATTCTTTGCTCTGTGATTTTCTGAGCAGCTAATCGCACACGCTCCCGTAGCTGGTCCACTGTATTGATTGAGTCTTTATAAACCTTTTCTTTAAGGCATCCCCAGTAAAAAAAGTCCAATGGGTTGAGGTCTGGTGAACGAGGTGGCCACAAAATTGTCCCCAAACGACCGATCCATCGTCGACGATATGTTTCATCGAGGTATTGTCGAACATTTCGGGCGTAATGAGCGGGGCAACCATCGTGCTGCAGCCACATTCTTCTTCTATCTTCTAATGAAACATCTAACATAACATAAAAGTGGAAGTTCGTGCCGTAAAAAATGTAAATACGTTTCTGCAGTCAATGTTCCAGACAATTCGAATGGTCCGATGATTTTGCCATTTAGAATTCCAGTCCATAAATTAATTTTGAACGTGTACTGGGACCTGTCTTCTCTGGCCAAATGAGGGTTTGTACGCTGCCAACTGTGCAGATTGTGCATATTAAAATACCCATCTTTTTTGCACGTGGATTCGTCGCTCCACAAAATTTTATCGAAGAAATCGGGATCAGCGTTCATTTTTATCAGCGTTGTTTGGCAAAATGCAACTCGTGCAGGGTAATCTCTTGACTGCAAACATTGCACGCGCTGGTAGTGAAAAGGATGTAATTATTCTCTTTTTAAAATTCGGTGCACTGTTCTTGCTGACATGCCAGTATTAGAGGCTATTACGCGCACAGATGTGGTCGGATCAGCAGCAATTTCATCAAATACGTCCTCTTCATTATGTACTTGTGGTCTCCCAGAACTCGTGCCACCGATGCCACTTCCAGGAATTCGACCTTCCATGTAAGCATTGTGTACGCGAATAAACACACGATAATCGGGATGGCGTGCATTGGGAAATCTTTCCCGATACAGTGCTGCTGCTCGATTGGCGTTACCACCACACTCGCCGTAGATTAAATGCATTTGCGCATATTCAGACGCAGTGTATAGCTGAGGCATTGCAATCAATATGCAATACCAAAAAATCCAAGTAACAAAGCAAATCAAGTCCGAGATCACCGCACAAAATCGTTAGGTTCACAAAATTAAGACGTCCAAATCGCTAGGCAAAACAAAGTCCGAAATCACTGCACAAAATCGACGAGTATCAATTCAAAACAGGATAACACGTTGTTGTACGGGAGTAGTATGATAGCACACTGACTCGAAAATCATAAAAATGCGTTACGCGAAACGACAGTTCTCTTTCACTCATAGCATGAAAGAGCAAGATAGACATAGTGTCGATTGCCGCTGGGCGGGGAACCAATCTGTTCCAAGAATTACTAGCAGTTCTGCGAACAGTAGACAATTATTGCTAATAATAGTTAAAAATATTTCTTTAAATTACGCCTTGATAAGTTTGGTAGGAATTAATTTTGAATCAAGTTGTGACAATGATATGTATGTAATATACCATTTCGGAATCTCAATGAAATAGGCTAATTTTTTTAAAATTTGGCATTCAAGTGACCATACATTTTTTTTACACCACAGAAGGGTAAAGGTCAGGAAAACAAACGAAAGCAAGTAAAATTTTAGTGAAATCTTATTTTAAAAACATAACTGTGCTTGTGTTATAAAAATAATAGTTTCCATTCGATAGCACATCTATCCAAGAATACTATCCAAAAAACAGATAGAAAAAAAATTTCATTTGCAGTCTTGGCGCCAAAAATAGTGACGAAGGGTGAAATATTTCTTAAATTTCGAAAATGTCGAATATCTCGAAAACCGAGGCACTTTTACTGAGCATAACACATATTTTTCTGAACCGCCACAATGGCCCCTACCCGCAGGTACCCTATTATCCACTCATTACACCACACCTTGTACGAGGCATGCCTTTTAAGTTTTGTCGTTTGAAGAAAAAAACACAACTAGAACCTTATAGTACTTTTTATTGTTTTTCAAAGTATTCACCGCGTAGCTTAATACACTTTTCCATTCGCTCAAACCAGTTATTATAACATTTATTCCACTCTAAAGTGGGGGTGTTCAAAATGGCTGACTTGAAAGCGTCGACTGCTTCTTCACCGGACTGGAACCTTTGACCACGAAGACTTTTCTTAATTTTAGGAAATGTAAAGAAATCGTTAGGGCTTAGGTCAGGACTGTATGGAGGATGGTCAAGAATTTCTACTTTTTCCTGCTTCAAATACTCAATCGTTTGACGAGCGCTGTGTGAGCTTGCGTTGTCGTGGTGCAGGATGATGCGTCGCTTTGAGTTAGATTTTCGAAGTTCGGCGATGACTTGTGGTAAACAAACTGTAGTATACCACTCTGCGTTAACCGTTCTACGATCTTCAAGTGCAATAGTCGCAACATGGCCGGTTTTTCCAACGAACGTGGCCACCATCTTCTTTGAAGTGCTTCGAGAACGAACAACTTTAGTCGGCTTTGGCTCGTCTTGAAAGACCCAGATTGTAGATTGTTGTTTGGAATCAGGATCGTAGGCATAGATCCAAGATTCGTCACCACTTATGATGTCGTAGACGTGATTTGACTCCCCTCGGTTGAACCTTTGCAGAGTTTTCTTACACCATCTGACGCGGGCCGCCTTGTGATCGTCGGAAAGCAGATGCGGTATCCAACGGCAAACTAGCTTTCTCACACCAAGCGCTTCATGCAAGATCTTCTGAATGGTTGTCCCTGAGATGCCTAATAGAGCCTCTATCTCTCGATACGTCACATGACGATCTTCGAGAATTAGTTGTCTCACAGCAATGATGTTATCTTCAGTGAAGGCGGATTTTGGGCGTCCCGCGAAATCTGTCACTAACACTAGTATGTCCACGCTGGAATTCTAAATACCAGCGTTCGACAGTCCGCAGACATGGGGCTACATCACTGAACACAGATGTTAGCTCTTCTAAACACTGAAGCCGTGTCAGGCCTCTTCTAAAGTTGTAGAAAATTATTGCACGAACATTTTCCTTAGAAAGATTCATTTTCGTACGTGACCTGACAGATTCAAATCGAAACTGTGACTAAACAATAGCATTAATCCTAATACTTTCAACTGTTTTTAGATTCAAAATGTAAACACATTCGAATATAGAACAGTTCCAAATTCAAAATTGCCGGAAAATATGGAAACGACAGAACTTAAAAGGCATGCCTCGTATAGGTATATATTTATATTACGTAGGTATATATTATTATTCCATATAATTTATTTATTATAATTATAATATTATAACATACTTTGAGTATAGTTCATATTCGTTTTGGGTATATATATATTTATTTATGTTTTTGTACACTCACCTACCTTTAAAATCATTTCTCTCTCTAGTCTCAAAGGTTTGCTGGAAGAAAACTCTTCTTAGGGTTAAGCTCGACCTCTTTTTCTGTATTTACAAATGTATTTTCTTGTGTGCAATAAAGAATAAATAACTAACATTTGTTTTATATCGTGCAAGAGACTTTTATTGTGACCGAATTTTATATTTTAAAAAGTGATGCCCCGTTACGGGGAACAAGTGACATATTTAATTGGTAAAAGTGGGTCTTACTTACGCAAAGGCTTTTACTAAAGGGTTTTCGCATAGGGTTATCGTGACAGAGAAATAAAAAAAAATAGTATCAACTATTTAGATTTATAAAGATTTTAGTAAAACTTTTATTAAATCTTTTATATCGTGCAAGAGCTTTTTATAATGACCGAGCTTTTATTTCTTAGGTCTGTAGTGGAAGCCACGGATGTACAGCTGAACATGAGGGTTGGCATTCACACGGGAAGGGTGCTGTGTGGCGTGCTGGGCCTTCGTAAATGGCAGTACGACGTCTGGTCCAATGACGTCACACTCGCCAACAATATGGAGGCTGGGGGAGAGCCGGGGTGAGTGTTCCACGTATTAGCTATTGCAACTTAACGTTTCTGGGGCGATAAAAATCGTAAAGCGTACATGACTGAAAAGTACGATACTAGAGACTAGATACTTCCATCTCTTCTGTTCCCTAAGTGGTTTTCGTCAAAGCCCTGAATATTAAAATTGAGTAGGTACCTCATATATTTTACCGCTTTATTATTTCATGTAACTTTAAGATCTGTAGATAAAAGTGAAGTTGTTGCTCTATTTTGTTTCAACTTTTGGGAACGAAACAGTTCCTAGTACTTTGGTTGCGGGTTCTGTCTGCAATAATCAAAGCAAATCTTTATGTTACATCTAGACACTTAGGTTGATCTTAGATAAATATGACAGAATGTGTTTGACCTTCTTTGTTGTTATGGTCGCAGGGTAATAACAATGTATTTGATATTTCATATCTCAGAAACTAAGAGTACATCGAGCATCGTTGCTAGACTCATGTGAACCCCGGGGGGGGGGGGGGGCTAAATTTCACCGCACATGTTTTATGACGTCATTACCCTATGTCGGGTGGGAAACTTTCACAAACTTTTATTTTCTTTGTTATCATCCGTTCATAAAGACATACCTAAGGGGGTACCCAGAGCCGCCAACACCAGTATAAGTTACAAAAATCTAGCTATATACGCTACTTCCATAAAACGTCCCCGGGGCCGGGGTTAGGTTTATTTCAAAAGGTTAATAGTTACGAGTTTTTGTTTAATGTTAGCGTGTTAGGATTTCCTGATAGATAGGTATAAGATAGTCCAATATTACATGTTAGGCATCAATAAACTGATGTTAGTTTTATGAGACTTTCATGTATTAGAGCTTCCTAGTTGGGTTAGTTGTTAAATATATTTGTATTGATTCCTATAGTCGTGTTCACGTCACGCAAGCGACGTTGGAGTGTCTTGGAGGAGCGTACGATGTGGAGCCAGGTCATGGTGCGGGACGCAACGCGTACCTCCGAGATCACTCCGTGCAGACCTACTTCATCATCCCTCCTCCTCGCCGGAGAAAAGTAAGTCGTTATGCTCATCAAACTTGGCTGACATCCAGAAGATATCTACCAACATCAGCTACCGCAGCAACGTTGTCATGGTGATTGGCATTAAGATCGCGGATGGATCAAATAGGAATCAAATTGTTAAATAGTAAGTATGCTGGAGACGGAATTTATAATTGAAGCTCTCTGACATGCATGACGACCTCCGTGGTGCAATGGGCGAATAGCCGGCTGAGACGCAGGAGGTAGCGGGTTCGATTCCCGCCGCAGAAATGTCTGCATGATCTACAGATATTTGTTCCGGGTCTGGTTGTGTTTCTCTATATATTATAAGTAAGTATTTACGAAAAAAAATGTATATAAGTATTCTATCAGTTATCTGGTTCTCACAGTACTAGATCTGCTTAGTTTGGGGCTAGATAGCGCTGTGTGAAATGTCCAGCAATATTTATATTTGTTCAATATATTCATCTGTAGGTAGAAGGTCATGGTTGTTCTAAATTACGTTACCAGTTCCTTCAGCGATTTAGTCTGGCGACCGCTATTAAAGAATTCTCAGAGAAAACCCATAACAATTAATTTGGTATGCAAACAAAAGCTCGGTTCAATGTCGACTAGCCTGACATTAAAAGGGCGTGGTTTGGAAACCAGTCGATGTGCATTATTGATGCTGATGACTTAAAAGGTGATAGAAAACTTCGCCAGGTAACTGGCATGAGACAACTGACCTTGTTTAAAAATAAATAGTCATTTCATTTCATTTTATTTATTCTCAAACAATAAACTATTGTGTCGGAATTTTTGTCATATTACAATTAGAAAATACTTTATAAATAATTAATGTGAAAGACAACAGTTTTGGTAAGTACATACCTATTACAAAATGATAACCTGTCCAAAAATTAAAATACAATATGATATAACATGTCAACGAAAAATAATACTAATAACAAATAACAAGTCAACGGAAAATAATGATAATAATTAATAACATGTCAAGTAAATTCTTAATATTAAATGGTAAACTCTTAGTCAAAATATAAAGTTAATAAATTATTAAATTACCAAAAAATAAAAACTAAATTAGAAATAAAATATTTGCGTCAGATAATAAGAGACTTGTCTTTGTAGTATTCGTCTATGGAGCGAATGAAATCGATGTGGGTTATGGGTGTTCCTCCCACAAAATCTATACTAATATTATAAATTGGAAAGTTACTCTGACTCTCTCTGACGAAATTTGAAATACAGATATATGACCTGGATTGAGGCATAGGCTACTTTTTACACAACTGCGCAGAAGGAGGTAATGGTTTATGATATATGCATTGCATGAAGTGGAAATAAATGATACGTTTTTTATTTCTTTTAAACTTTCCTTTTGATTTACAGATGTGCCTGTCAGCTGGCGTGGGTCTTGGTGGCTCAGGATCGCGTCGAAAGCTTTCATTCAAGAATGTCTCAAATGTTGTAGTGCAGCTACTCCACTCCATCAAATTCAACGTAGACGTGCCTTTTTCCAATATGGCTGCTTCTCCCCAGGAGCTGAAGGCTAATGCAGCTAGAAAGGTACATAACACAACAGCGCAAAATGCACCTTCCGTTACATTATAAACACACAAGACTATCTCGTCTACCATACTTTTTGCATGGGAGAAGTTGCTGCACCAAACAGACAGATTTCTTTACCAGTCCACCTAAATACAATTTTATTAATGTTTGCACAATACTTAAAATTCCGTTTTGCACTTTTGGACATGGCTAAATGATACGGCGTCACTGTCCGCGACTTTGACTTCAAAATATTTGGCACGTGTGATAAAACTCTGTCATCCTTGGAACGCGGGTTGCTAAGGTAAGTCCTGCTTTATTTTTATTACTTTTAATTCAACTACATACCTATTATTTCTGAATCTCAATTTAATTTTAAGGAATGTTAATTCGTCAATTCCCCAATAACGAATTAAAAATTAAACAAAATAAGATAGATTAATTAACTTTGGAATCAATCTAACCACCTGCTATTTTAACTTAGAAGTATTAAAGCAAACACAATGGTCACTTTTAGTAAATGCGGTACGAAAGTAGTATGATAATTTCCATTGCATAGCGGAAAGAGAGATAAGAAGGTCTAGTAGAATTATGCAAAGTATTTGCTTCATCAAACACAGCTACAGAACAGATAAGCTGGAATGAGAGGATTTAAAATTACAAGAGTTAGGGCATCGACTATTAAATTGACTGCAGGTTAATGCTTGAGAGAGATTATAGGAAAAGTGATTATCGAAAGAATGCTGTGCAGTGAAACTTAAAATATGTGAAACTTTATCTATGACATTTATCCTCAACACATCATACATTATATGGTATCGTGTGGCAGAAAGCAGAAACCTAGTGTATGTGAGCAATAGTATTGAGTGTCAGGGTATGTTTGACAGGAGATGGGTTTAAGAAGAGGTAAGCTAGCATAATACTTCAGACTAAGCGAGAGAGTGATGGCAATACGAAGCAGAGTGTGAGCATGAGTTTTGAAGCTTTGTAGTATGAAGTGCAAGGTAAAGTTAGGGTGATACGTTGGTATGTCTTTACCTATTGGTTATAATACGGAGCTCTAAACTGATAATGGTAGGCGTGTGGACGAGACGAGGAGAGAGAGCAGAGCATGAGATGTAGTTAGTGTGGTGTGGCAGGTGCTGGACCTGAAGCGCGCGCTGCATGCGGAGCCGGGCTCGGCGGAGGCGTTGCGGTTGGCGTCGCTGCGGGCCGAAGACGTGAGCGCCGCGATGCGGGAACCCCCGCCCCAGCCCCCGCCCGCCACCGCCCCTCAACACCACACCTTCGACGCAGTCATGCAGCACCACGCCCTCCGCACACACTCCACAGAAACCGGCCTCATGCACACATACCAACATGTATTTGCACTCGGTCAACTCATTTGTGCGAGTTTTTATCTTAGACTTTATATGCACGGTTTTTATTTTTTACAATTTACAAACAGTTCTATTTCTTTTGACTCGAACTGTTTTAACAGCACTTCAGACTTTACTTATTTATAAAAGTCGAGATTTTTTTTCAGCACAGATAAGTTAACAACAATATACCTTGTAGTGCTTATACATAGTGAGCGGAATATGCACACATTCGATACTCCCATCATTAAACCTTCATGGGCGGGTACTGCTTCAGCTTTTTTAAGTACGTAAATGTGCGCAAATTCCCAACACGCTTAGGTTACTCTAGACTCACAGTTTATGATTTTACGCTTTACAAAATCTGTACATGAAACGTATTGGAACGACCCATTCCGATGCGCTTCATAATGTGTGTGTCGAATGATAATCTCGCTTCTGGTTTTTGTAGTTAGTTTGACTTACGAGTGGTGGTTTTCAAGCTAAATCTATGCTTTCTAAATATTAAGGTGCGCCCTGAAGCTGCTTTTATAATAGGTTGGGGAAAAAGTCTTCGCATTATAGTATGTATGAACTTGTAATAAAATCTCTTTGGCTATACTATTTGTATCTGGCTGGGTTTGGTATCATTCAAAGTTTAAATTTTAAAGAAGATAATTCCAAATTCGAATTAGGAAAATGTGTGATTTTTATTTGTTTTTCGTACTGCAAAGATAAGTGAATCCAATGAAGAAATTCGATACATTTTAAAATTTTACTACAAAAAAGGTTAAAATGCAACGTAAGCCGCGAAAAAATTTGAGATGTTTATGGACCTAGTGCAGTGTCTGTGAGAGTAGCACAAATTTGGTTTAAGCGTTTTCAATCCGGAAATTTTGATGTCAAAGATGCACGTCGCTCTGGTCGCCCTATTACGGATAAAATTGATGCCATTTTTGAAAAAGTGCAGCAAGATCGGCATATCAGTAGTTACGACGTAGCTGAAGAACTGGGAATTGACCACAAAACAGTTTTGGCGCATTTGAAAAAAGCTGGGTACACAAAAAAGCTCGATATTTGGGTACCCCACGAGCTCACTGAAAGAAACATAATGAACCGTGTACTCATTTGTGATTCTTTATTACGACGTAATGAAACCGAACCATTTTTGAAGAAGCTGATATGGTGATGAAAACGACAAGAACGTGCGAAAACGGTCGTGGTCAAAGGCCGGTTAGGCTTCACAGACTGTGGCGAAACCCGGGTTAACTCGCAACAAGGTGATGCTGTGTGTGTGGTGGGATTGGAAGGGCATTATTCATTATGAGCTGTTACCACCAGGCAGGCCCATCGATTCTGAACTCTACTGCGAACAACTGATGAGATTAAAGCAAGAAGTTGAGAGAAAGCGGCCGGAATTAATCAACAGAAGGGGTGTGGTTTTTTATCATGATAACGTCACCTCACACATCTTTAGCCACTCAGCAAAAATTAAGAGAGTTTGACTGGGAGGTGTTAATGCATCCGCCGTATAGTCCTGACGTTGCACCTTCAGATTTCCACCTGTTTCGGTCTCTTCAGAATTCTTTAGGCAGTGTCAGGTTAACATCACGAGAGGACTGCCAAAACCACTTGTCGCGGTATTTTGATCAGAAGCCCCGAAATTTCTATAACAATAGGATCATGTCCCTACCTACAAGATGGCAAAAAGTTATCGAACAAAATGGTACCTACATACTTTAGTTAAATGTAAATAAAGTATATCAAAAATGTTTTGAATTTTCTTAAAAAATGCGAAGAAACTTTTTCCCCAACCTAATAGATAACAATTACTCTTGCGAGTTGTTTAAAACAAAATGCATTTACTCTGAGCTCAAACTGAACGATTGCGGGATATAAACATGTAACAAAGAAGACGCATATCTAGGTCTGACACTAATTAGTTACAAAATACAAAGACCTAAAATAGATTTCGTGCACCAAAGTCCTTAGATTTCGATTGATTTCGATGTTTCCCCAGACACAATCATTAGTTGCTGGTTTGTTCTGCCTTTTCCTGTTAACACACCTTCAAAAAAATGGAACACAGCAAAATTAAATGTTACCATTACTCGTTTCAAGCACAACATTTAGTTTTATATTCGTTGGACGCTGCGTGGAAGACTTGAATACACCAGCAACTAACATGAGACGTCTGCTCGTTATTTTTCAGATATTCCGACCTTGGACATTAGTTCCTCAGCCATTACTTCCCGCTGAAACAGTAAGCGCAGACAGAATGTTGTTCATGTGTATTATTGTTTTCCACCGATCACGTGGTGACACACATTTTTTAATTCCGGTATTGTATTAGGTGTACGATTACCTAAGACCTTGATTGTGGATCACCTTTTCGCGATACAGTTCACGCACCGCTGCCACCTTGCAGTGGCTCAATAAAGGAGAAACAAGTCAACGTGAGCACTCAAACCACTCACCGTCACTATTTTCTTATCGGACAATACTTTTTCTTTCAAAATTGACAATTTGTTTTACTTGATAATGTTTTGTTTTGTTGAGATATGTTTGATAATAAAGTCGAACGCACTGAATTGTGTTTCACTAGCAATCCCGACTGGCCTTGAGCACTAGAGCATGGCATGGACCCCGGCATACCTACCTATTACTAGACTAACTTGCATGCCGTGACTTGATCTAAATAACTATTTATTTTATTTGATGCTTGATTAATTCTTGCTGGCTGTTTGACTGATGTGTGTACTTCAGTTGTTTAATAACAAACTGTGACCTGTATGAGAACTAATCAAGCATGATAATTATCTTTAAATCAGATTATTACATCTTAAGTCCAAACTATCTTAAATTTTTCTATGCCGTCAAAGTAATATCTATAAAATATGTGGCATTCCAAAAATCTATCTTAGTCAATTTCGTAAGTGTAAAATATGTTTTCATCATATTTCATTTGTATTTACTATGTTAATAATGTGATGCTGCTTCGGAGTCCGGATCTTTTAAGTGTTAAGGTCAGTCCAGAACCACGTTGTGAGCATGGAGTCTGCATGTGATGGGCCCCATGTCGTGTCTGACCTTACCTGTACCCTTCTGTGTTTCTCATTAAATGTTCTCCGTTAACTTTATCCTCTGTGTCTCCCATCGGTGTATTTCTTCCTCTTCGCTATTCGGTGTATCGGTGGGTAGAATTAGTTTAGAAGTAACAATTGCCCATTGCGTCAACGTTACTCCATTTTCACAGAATAAAGTGACGGAGAAATTTAAGCGACCTCTGAAAAAGCGTCACTCGTCTATATATCACCAGCCAACGAACCGCGTGAACAAGTATCTTGCGCAAGCCATCGACGCGCGCTCCGTGCATCGCGAGAAGGCCACCCACGTTCACCTGCTGACACTGTGCTTCAAGGACGCCGACAAGGAGGCTCAGGTCAGTGGTATTAATAGCTTTTACTCTTTTGTCATGTTTTAGAAAAGAACCTTTACCATTAAATTACCCGAGATCTTGAGAAATCACAAAGTAGATAATGCCATGCCGGTAGTCTTATTACGTAAGCCAATTGCTGTTGCTGTCCCAGGTCAGGCTGTCTCTTACACACGTGGGATACGCACTGTACGTGTGAAAGGGACGGCCTAACCAGAGGCAGCAACTTTAACAGTAATTGACTTCCGTAGCCGTCAGAGCTAGCCAGAACTTCAGAATCCGACTTTTCTTACTAGTTTACGATTATTTGAATATTCATGCACCTGTTTAGGGCCCCCAAGAAAGATTAATGTAAGCGCTGCCGTCCAACAGAATTCATAAGTATCAGCCATCAGCCGATAGGTGGCTCGCATTACTAAAACTTGATGCATTTCGGATGGTTGACAGATGCACACGTCCATCTCCCCTTGATCCAATGGAATAGTAAACCACTGCAATCGGAGAGGAGCTAGATGCAGTGTCTAGTCGATGATAACTGTATGACTCCTGTCGTCAATAACATAGTTGAGTTATCATTTCGTTAATAATATTTCAGTACCGAGCATCGACTGACGGCGGCTGGGCTGGTTCCCTCGGCGCCGCTCTCGGTGCCTTAGCCGCTACTGGTGCTCTCCAAGCGGCCATCCTTCCACGAACAACCATCCTGCTACTTCTGTTCGTAACTGCCTTCGCATGGTCAGCGGCGGTGCTTGCGTTGACTCTAGCTGCCAGACTGAGACTCATACCCTGTGATGTGTCACGACCATTTGCCTTGAGGAACGCTATAACGACGTTTACTATCGTTCTGGGATATGCCGTTGGGCAGGTCAATGTGGTAAGTTATCATTTTTTTTAAAGCTTCTTATGAGCTTATCTTGTATTACTACTTTTTAATCAAAATATTTTGTGCGTTTCCAGGTAACATGCAGAAAAATCGACGCCTGCAGCAACCTTACAGCAAATACCACCATTGCCGCATCACTTTGGAGCGACGATGACCACAGAGCATGTCCTGTCCCTCTCTACATAACCCTGGGTTGCTGCATCAGCATGCTGGCAGTGGCCGTGTTTTTGCGGCTGCCGATACTCATCAAGGGAATTCTGCTCTCAGTTATAACTGCTGGGTATATGGCAGTCATATTGGCGTATCATAAGGATCTGTTTGATTGCTACGATCATATGACTGAGTGAGTTCCGTTAATATTGATTTAATTCTTTACCTAGGCCCTTTTTTGTGACTCTATATTTAATGTAGAAATAAGACAAGATAAATAAACGATGTGATTTGTTAATGTTTAAACCAGTTAGATGTTTTGAATAAGAGCATGCAACCTATCTAGGGTGAGTATTAAAGTTATGAACCTATTTATAAATATATTTTGTGCGCAATTTCAGACCTGGTCTGGTCGGATCGGCATATATAGAATGCGCGTGGACCCTGGCCTTGGCTCTGGCAGTGCTGCTACATGCGCGGCAGACGGAGTGGACGGCGCGCCTCGACTTCCTTTGGCAGATACAGGCGAGAGATGAAAAGAGAGATATGGATGCCTTGCAGGTGAAAACGCTACCTCACTTTCAACAAAACAATAAAAATGCTCTTGAATGTCCAGTTAATATCAAACTGTCTGTATTTCCAACAAAAAACAAAGTAGGTCCTCAATTTGCCGTGCATTTATTTATGCCATTTTGTGAGGAAGTTAGAAGTCTTTAGCACTTGTAGGTAAGCCCTTATGCAATTAGTCAAGGTGAAGGTATCACTGGTAGGTATTAGCTCTTCTCTACAAGTGTATTTGGGCTTTATTTAACTGCCAGTCGAATAAAGGTGGTAAAGGATACCTACCTGTAAACTTGGTCACACCAAGCCACTAGAGACATGCGAATTTTGGCCAATATACTAAGGGAAATCAAATAGGTTCAATTTGACATCTATCATTTTGCATGCCGTGATAACTTTGTATGGACGACTACACAAGAAATCGAAAAATCTAACACATAATGCCAAAAAATATTTATGTAGGTACACTATAACAATGAGTATAATTAATATGCACCAAGATTCCCCTTATATTGTAAAATTACACTCCGAAACACTAGTTAATCCTGGATCAATATTTTGACAGGACGACATTTCAATGTTGTATAATTGGGTTTTGCTGTTCGTTGGTACTCGTAGTATTTTGACACCTGCCAAATCTGACCTATTATATTTCCACGAGTATAGATAATAATAACATGAAGGAGTTAGCATATAATTATTTTTTTCTCAAAGAGAAATGTTTACATTTCAGGCTTCAAATAAAAGGATTCTCTTCAATCTGCTACCTGCACACGTCGCAACGCACTTCTTGGACAACCAGTTTAGGACCAACATGGTAACTTATTCATGCTATGCTTAAATATTTGTCATAAACAATCTAAAACAGGATACTTCAACTGAATAATTTTGATGTTGCTATCGGATTGGTGTGGCTTTAAGTTTTGATGTGGTTCGTCGCTTAGTTCAAAATTGATATGGTGGCATGTTTCACAAAATCTAACGCAATTCAGCACTCGCCCATTCTGCATAACATCTGCACAGCCATTTCACAACTGTCTATTATCAAAAGTTCATCGATTCAAATCGCCATTGCTTGTGTGTCAACGTTGCACGCAGAACGGGGTCTAGTGACAGATTCTGATACGACAAATAAGTTTTTTTTTTGAAGATTTTTGTGCCAGGCAATGAAAATATCCTGTTTTGCAAACTAAGAAAACTGGCAACGTAACCTTTGATTTACCGTTGCTCACCAATGGAGTCGATATCTCTAATAAATACGTCTGGCATGATATTTGCAGTACAAGAAACACTAATAAGAAAAAATGCCTCGAAACAACGAGGTTTTCAGGGTTATCCAAACCTATGTTCTTGATTATGATTTTCTAGTAGAAGCTAGAACTAACCTCGTAGCTTTTGTCATTGACTGTCACTGTCCCCTTGCACGGCCGCTTACCACGCAATGCTGACGTCAGAGGCGCGGTTGGCAGGACCTGTACCACCAGTCATACCAGCGGGTGGGCGTGGTGTTCGCCTCCATCACCAACTACCACGAGTTCTACATGGAGCTTGATGGCAACAACCAGGGGATGGAGTGTCTGCGGCTGCTCAATGAGATCATCGCAGATTTTGATGAGGTGAGGAAACAATTTAAGTCTGATGTTAGCTTTATTTTGGGTTATTAAATAGGGATCAGAACAAATTAACTTATTACGATAACACGATACAAACATGTAAACATATTATTTATATGATGGTGACGGCTTACTTAGGTCCTCTAAGCTGAACTTAAGGTCCATTAGACAAGAACGTTTTCCAAGTAAAGATGCATGCGTCTTTTCAAATCATTAGCAATTTTAGAACTTAACGATGGTTCATATTTTTCAGCTTCTGGGCGAAGATAGATTCAGTGGAATTGATAAAATCAAAACTGTTGGATCGACATACATGGCTGCTGTAGGATTAATACCAGATAAGAAAATGTGTGACGAATCCAGCACACGTAAACACATGGCAACTCTAGTTGAGTTCGTGTTCGCAATGAGAGATAAACTCAAAGATATTAACGATAATTCCTATAACAATTTTATGCTTCGAGTTGGTAAGTATTTGTGCGTTGGGAATAAGTTAAATCCCTTTATATAATTTTCTGTGAGTATGCTGTACCTAAAACAATATTTTTTTAGGTATAAACGTTGGCCCGGTGGTTGCCGGGGTTATAGGAGCCAGAAAACCACAGTACGACATTTGGGGCAACACTGTCAATGTTGCAAGTCGGATGGACTCCACTGGACTTCCGAACCACACGCAAGTTACAGAAGAAGTTTTCCAGGGTCTCAAAGATTTGCCATATCAATTTGTATGCAGAGGAAAGGTCAAAGTGAAAGGAAAGGGTGAAATGACGACATACTTTTTAACAGACAGAGCACCAGCTAGTAGCAATGGCCAAACATCGGGCAGTAGTCTGCCTCAGAACCCTCCAACGGCGTATGGGGGTGTGGCTACCCCGTTAGCAATGCTTCAGAATTCTGCTCGCAGAGCGGCCGCTCAACCGGTGTCTAGGCTACCACCCGTAAGAGAAGCATCAATTGCATGTGAAAATGAACCACTTCTGCCTTCCAACGGTCATCAGACCAACAGTAATAACCACAAAGGCAGCAAAGGCCGAAGAGTCTTAGAAGATTTAGAAGAAGCACCTCCTCCACCTCCTCCTCACGGCTTGATTGGCAATCCGAGATGGCCGCCACCCCGTGCCCTCGTCCCGCCCTGGCCGCGGCCACAAGAGCCGCGTCCTCCCGCCGCGCACAAAAGAAGACCTCCAAGGCTACCCAGGCCCAGATCAAGTGAGAGCTTACCTCTAGCAAGAAGTCCACGCGTTCATTCATCCGCGGATGAGCTAAGCTCACTCACAAGGTCACCTAGTCTAAGCTCGTCGGACGAAAGCTACTCTCGCACCACCGACGCCTCCCCCTCCCCACCTCGAGCATCACAATGGCTTCCCCAAGCCAGACCGCAACGCAAAAACCCAAACTCCTCGTACGACTACCCACCTATCCGAGGAAACAAGCCCATGTTAAACCACATCAACGAAATATACGCTAAGCACAATATTACCAAGAAGCCTTCGGTAGAAGATAAATTCTTTGATGCTAGTATCAACTTCCAGAAGGAAGAGGATAAATTACAAAGAAGTATCATAAATATGCTCCAGGCCTCTGCTAAACGTGATGGCGCCAGTCAGACTGATAAAAAGGACATGCCAAACCATCATGCACAGCGAACTAACTCCTTTTCAAGTTCGGGGAGTCGACCGAATAACTTAAAGCATTTGAACCAGGAAGGTAGTAGAGAAACGTACACTAAGCGAAGTCCAATTATTGACGTTGCATGCGTACCTCCCTTCGAGAGAGAAATCCAAAGGCTGCTCGATGATAAGAATATTTTGAAGAATCCTAAAGCTGAGAGGAAAGAATTGAAACTTGAACTAAGGTAAAGCAATATCTTCTTTTTCTTACATTAATAATTTAACTCACAAGCATACTTCTATAGTACTCATTCTTTGTTTCCCAGGGGTCAAAATGCAGCTCTGGAACCCATTAGAAATTGCAACAACAATAACAGTAGTCCATTGCATGCGGTAGGCTTGGCCGCCATCACACAACTTGCGAGGCAAGAGCCCAGTCCAGGCCGGGTGTCTCAGCAAGCGGTCTCACCTCTCAGGCCGTCGGCAGCTGAGTTCCCGGGAGTACTTCCTACTGATGTTGTGGTAGAACTGCCATCTCCTACCCATTTAAGGGAACAAAACTCTAGGTGAGCCAGCTATAATAATCCAGTTTATGCAGATGTATTGCATCACACATTTACCGTTAAAATCACTGTCAATTTGCAATGTATCAATAGTTGTGTCTTGCATTTTTTTCAGTCCACCTTGTGAAAGAAAAGCGGAAGTCGCTATGAGTTCCGAAAAACAAGAAAAAGAAATCCAGGAGAGACTCTTCAACCGGGTAAGATTATTTATGTATTGTTTATTCTTCTTAGCAATGGGAAGGAATAGGATAAATGAAAAACTATCCAACTATATTGTATTACAACTGAAACGTTTAAGGTATTTTTCGGAGACGCCTCCATTTCATCAGACCTTAATTGAAATTGTATTATGTTGCGTCACAGGTAGCCACTTCGAATCTCAGAGAAATGGGCCTTTACGGGGAGAGTCAATCCGAATGGAGCTCGTCTTGTTCTGAAGGCGAGGGGGACGGGGAGGGGTGTCACCCCGAGAGCACCGGCTACACCACCGACGACCCTGCTTTGGAGAACGTCTCCATGCTCAACGAGGCGGGGCTGACGGACGCCGAAGCGGCACTGAGCGATGTGAACTCGTGCTACTTCGATAGAGACGACGACGTGTCGTCTCGTGCTTCCTCCCGCCTGCTCGACTCCGAGGCGCTCGTGTCGCTGGAGTCGCTCAGCGCGATCTACGACTCGGACGAGCCGGCGCACCGCTACCTCGCCAACATACGCACCGTCAGCGAGTCCATCACCAGGAACTTCGGCCAGCCCGCGCACGTCACGGACGCCGAGAGCGATGTCTGACGGATAAGTGATACAGGGAAGTGTAATTACAACTGTGAACTTGTCTTTCTAGAAACTTTTCTACTGCCTTTCGGTCAATTGTGATATAAATTCTAATCGATCATGACAGAGCGCCCGAAGGTCAGCATGAGTGAAGGATTGTTTTATTCGGCTCTCTAATCAAATGAAGAATACTCTAAACGTTTTGCTTCTCATTAATTTCTTTATTAAATTGTTATTGTTTTAGGAAAAAGCGCGTTGCTCTTAGTATTTCTGTGATTGCTAGGTCAATGTTGCTGATGTGCCTGGTTTTTGATGATTAGTTCGTTTGTAAATTGTGTCAATATGTACCTATTGTTATAATAATGCAGTGTGTATATTCATGTACAGCAGAAAGTGCCATGTGATGGCGCAACTCATCATCTAAGAGTATGCGATGATCTCTACAATTATAAGGTGCTCTGACTTAGAATTATTTGTGGTTTGTCTTGTGATAATGTTGTATGAATTAAAATTCGAGCGACCAATCTCTGTTAGTGTCGATGGTTATTGTAAGGGCTGGTCCCAACACTGTAAAATCTTGTCTCACATTATCGTACTTATTGACTGAGACGAAGGACTTTGTAACTGGTGAGCTAAATAATAAGGTATAATGCATTTCAATTTTATCATATAAGTATAATACTTACCTAATAGTTACCATAGCCGGAAAGATTTTGGCTTGATAGTATTTTTTTCTTATAATCGTTTTTCCTTTGAAAAGTATACTTTTAATCATAAGTAACAAGCATTATTCTTCAGGAATATTTAAAGTTTAGTGAGATCCTTAATTGCAGTACGTAGCGTTCCTTGCTTCTATTCTAGTCACTAACTTCATTTATAATATTTTTGTTCACCTATTCATAATTATATTTTGTTAATGTCGATACAAATATAGAATTATATCCTTTGTCAACTATATGAGAAGTGAGAGCTTACTTAGACCTTGTAGTTTAGGAAACAGCTGTGAGACTTGAAAGTACAACCGATATTGAACATCGCTGTAGTGATTATTTATTCTAGAAAAATCTGAAAAAACCTTTATTGACATTTTATTGTTATATAAGTTTGACGTCAATTCTAATTCATGAATATCATTCTGTTAGTAGACTTAATTTAAAATTTAAATTTAGATTCTAAAGGCATGTATTATAATAGACTATGAAACTTTATTTTTCTCGCTTAGAAGGTATTTTGAGTGTGAGGTTCACTTATGTCTTTATAATCTTACTCACATTAGGTACATAGGTAAATATTATTGATTTTATATACTTCTTTAATCTGTTATATATTTATGTTAAAGGGGCATCTAGTATATATAAAGGCTACATTAGTTTAATCTTGTCGAAATGTGTATAAAATAACAAATCACGTAATTCAATATGCTCAGAGATTTCTCGTATATCTGTTCTTGTAAATATTGTTAATCACATAGTGAGTGATATTCCACTATTAGTAGATGTACGGGTATGTCTACACCGTTACGATAAAAACATTAATGTCTACACCTAAGTATACCAAGCTGTAAAGAGATAATTATTTTTTGAAGGAATCCTCTTGTTTGCTATTATTGCTCTCAGTATTTCGATTTACATATAGTGCCAAACTAAGTTTATGGTGTGCTTGTAATCGACTTATTATTTATAGCTTTTTGATATAGTAACTTACAATTCATTGTGCTGTGTATCTAATTGACATTTTGAAATTTAAAATAACTTTTGAAATCAACAAAATAGATCTGAATATTAGCGGATTCATTATTATAAATACGGGGTTTATCTCATATCGTTTTATCAGTGTTACGGCCGACAATGTTTCAGTTCAATTTAGCGAATTGTGTAAATTTTGTAGTACCTACTCATTACATTTTGGAAAATATCGTTGTAGGAGTTGAACGTCTTATGATAGGTGTTATAATATTTAATGTACTTATTTATGAGATTCATTGGGACAAATGATTAGGTAATCTTGAATGTGTATTGTAGATCATATTCTAACATTTTAAAGTTGTAAAGGATACACACTTTGTAATTATAACCACAGGAAGTAAAAATAACAATTTTGAGCACAATATCTAAGAATAGAAAAACTGCATTAAATACGTCTACAAGTCCCTTTGATCCGGCAGAAAATACTTTAAATTACTTTAAATTTAATTTTATCGATCGACTGTATTATTTTGTGAACGTGTTTGAATTGCGCCTTATGTAGAGAAATGTATGCGTATGTTTATTTATTTCAAATTCAATTTAAGCAATATTAATAATTTAAAAATATTAAACGTGGTCTACATCACAAGTACAAGAGTTTTTTATTAATATCCAACATCATATTTCTTTTTATAAATTATAGGCTAGCGTTTGACCACTATCTCGCCTGATGGGGCGCGATGATGCAGTCTACGGTGGTACACACTTGCCTAGAAGAAACCTATTCACTCGTGACTTGAAGATCCCTAGGTTGTAGTTATCAGGAAACACAGACTCAGGCAAGGCGTTCCACTCCTTGGCGGTGCGCATAATAAAGGTGGAAGAGTACCGCTTTGTGCGTATGGGAGGTATGTCTACCATGTAGCGGTGGCGCATCGCGGAGCGTCTGGTTGTCTGATCATAGAATGGGGATGGTGGGATCAGGTTGAAAAGCTCCTCAGCACACTCTCCGAAGACGATATGTAAAATAATTTGTACCGCTAAGTAACTGTCGTATTCAATAACGAAAACTGGTACTGATTTCATATTTAAACAATATTTACTTCAGGATTTAAACTACCTAAATGAATGTCAGAAACGCAATTGGTGAAACTTTTCTCGATACAATTATTTGTCAAAATCGGCTCATCTAACTAACACTAATATTGTTCATTCTCTGACTCTAGAAAAGATTTAAAGTATTTTTTTACTTAGTTATGTAGATAATTATGGTACCCAAATTAATGGTAAAGCATTTTTAAAGTGAAACTTTTATTACATCGTCTCAAACTTTTTCGTCTGTGTGTTGCATGTCGCGTGACGGTCGGCCGCGGAGTAGGGATAAAGTGAAAGGCGCTCGTCAGAGCAGCCGAGGCCAATATGGCGGCGCCTATAGTCCGCATCAGCTGACCGTGTAGTGTATAGACTATTACTCATTTGTGCCAACGAAAATTTTTAGTTAAATGTCTATAATGTGAAACAAAATTTCACTTTTACCGTGGTTTCATAAAACCACACATCCTTTTTTTTTCATTTGTTGGTTCTCATGCAATACGAGATTTTATCTTTTGTTGCTTATGTCATTTACTCCTGCGACAATGCGACGCGGCTACATGTTTGTCTCGTACTTCACCTAAGCAAGTAAATAGCACTGTCACTTTTTTGCATTTCTGGATGCTCCGCCCAGTCGTCACCGAAATTAAATTTGTATATCGTCTTAATCAAGTAGTCTTGTTTGGTGTTAATCAGTATAGTAGGAACGGGAAATGCAGAAATTAATTTCTTGAATGTAGAGATAAAAGCAATAAACACAAATATCTTATAATTATAGTGTCCGTAGTTCAGTTGTTAGTCCAGCTGACCGATCTACTGATACTTTTTGGTGTCAATTCCGGAACCATAAATAGTAGCAATATCGGTTAGAAAAAAAAACCGAACCAAACTTCTGACAATAAAGTATAAGTACCTAAGAATAGTCTTTCCAAAGCTCTTGGAACTAGTTTAAAGCCTATTAGCCTACCTGCTGTGGTTACTTATTGCTATAAGGCCGCAAGTTGTATTACTTTTTGAGACCATAAACATCTAAAATCTTAATACCGTACCCAGATCCTCCTAGTATTGTCTCATTGTACTGTCACTACCTAAGCAAACTGAAGCAGGTAGACAAAAGCAAGTCCAAAAGTTACCTTACGTTCAAAATATACAAGCCGTTATTTTATATATCTAAAAACCTACAGGGGCCCAATTCTACTAAACCAATCGCTTCACTATGACAATGGTATCGTCGCAAAATGGCCTACTACACAATCATTTTTCAATGACCGTCGTTGCTATGACAGGAGCAACAATAATCGTTCAATAATGGTATGACTCCATAATAGTATTTCGGCTCGATATTTTTCAACTGTCATGCGTATGTTGTTCGTTATGTCACATAGGTTTGCAGGTCAGGTAGTCGGTGTTGGCTACGGATGTCAACCGCATACTAATGCTCATCACCTTGAGAACGCGATGTAAAGACGTACCGATGGGTACATAACCACGTGGTTTTTCATGTGCTCAGGTAAACCAGTAGTAATTTTACCAGAAAGCTACTGGTTTACAATTGTCCATTATTTTTCTTAGATTAAACTGGTTACATAGATAGATATAACTCTTATATAAATAAATAATAAAAAACATATAAATAAAAATAAAGCCTAGAAAGCGTTGGCGGGATCTGGATGCTTTTGATAGAGGAAGGTGGGGGATAGCTAAGATCAGAGATAATTGGAAGGATTTGGGGGAGACTTGCCGAGCAGTGGGTCGACATAGGTTAAATAACACAAATCAATTTTTATGTAAGTAATAGATACTTACATAATAAATAACGGTGTAATCGGCGGTATAATTGACGAATTATATTTTAAAACTTATGTTTAGGTTTATCAAGACACTGCAAACTTTTAATTGACTAGAACTTACCAATCCTCTAACGCTTTTTTCAATGTAGCTAACAATCGTTCACCCCAAAGAAGAAGAAACGTGAAATGTGAGTTTCTTGCACCTAATTAATGTCGATAAAGTGATGATGATTAAATGGATCTCCAATATGTTATGAGGTCAATCGATAAATATTTCGTTAATATGGCTTCGAATACAGAAAACTTATCTGTAACTTTTCATAATTTTAACTTTAAATTTCGGTCGCATTACTAGACTATCTGTATATTGTAGCATCAGCGTTCAGTAAGTCAAAAGTATCATTGACAGGCATAAGAATCAAGGATGGATAGATAAAACTATATTCGACTGGAATAAAGTTCTTGTAGCATACTTCTAGTATATGTGCCACTCATGAGTTGACTTAAGGTGTGACTTTGTGACCTTTGTCTACAAGACAGGTGTAACATAACGACATCCAAGGTAGACGCACATTTCTTGCTGTTAAGGGTTACTTAGTTGGCATGGCAACATTGATTAGACAAACTCTGGCATTTTATGTAAAATTGAACTTAATAAATTATTAACGAATTTTAGCAGAACAGACTGACTGGGTTCTTCTGTCCTTCCTTCCTCATTGGATGACATCAACACATGAGAACACTCGCACTCGTAGATTCAATGTGGTGCTGTGATTCTAATTACTTGTGTTAGTGACTCCACGCGTGTTCCAATAGCAAATACCAACGCACACAAAGAAATGTGAGCTTAGGTATTTGGAACCGTGTTGGAAGGTCTGACCAATGAACATCATCAGGTTTGGTGTTATCGTGGATTTCCGCTACTTAATGAGTCAGTAAGAGAGTAATCAGAGGCAGTATCATTCATAATAATGTACTAGTAATGCGAATTACAAATCCAGAGCGAGGCAGGTATGACGCGGCAGGCCGGAGTGGCCGCCACACGCGCACAGCTGCCTGGCGCGACGCCGCCGCCCATTGGCTGGTGCAGGAACCGGTCGCGCCCCCCCGACCCGCGACCGCAGCCCTACCCCCGCGCCGCCGTCACCACAAACAACTTCAAATTCTTATTCATGTTCCTCGCCACGACCGTTGCTGCCGTTAAAGAGCGCGCGCACTTACACCCGTATTTCGCGTAATCTTATCGAAATGTGCTCAATATTAAAAACTATTGGTGTTTCCCTGTGTAAATAGTGAATCGTGGTATATAGTGCGTTGTGGCTGGAGTATACTCGTGGTAATATCGAATGTGCTATATACGCTATGAAAACGCACCGACAGTCCAGTGTTTTTGCTCTTTTTGTATCAACGGTGCTTCGAGGCAGGGTTACCTTCGGCATGTGCATCAGATAGTGCTGCGCTCCTATTAGTTTGTGAACAAACTAATATGTTAGCCTGTGGATACTCGGGCGTGTTTCAGTGATTCATCAGTGATCAGTGCGAAAATGAAGGTGACAGTGTGTTTTGGTTCCGTACGAGTGCTGGTGCCTTGTGGAGCTGGTGATCTTCTGGTCAGGGACCTCGTGAGGGAAGCCACACACCGCTATAAGAAAGCTACTGGACAGGTCAGTTATCAGTGCAATCGATTTGTCTTAGACGGTTGTTTTCGCGCGTTTTCCACGCCTTTTCATTGGTCGCCGGAACTGGCTTACTAATAGGTGGTGACTAAGTTCTTGTGTAAATATTTATAGTAAAGTTCATACGGACCATGTTTGGCATTTCTTGCCTAACCGACCTACATCTAAACACGTCCATTTTAGATAACTAATGATAAACAAAGAAGATGATCTGTGTAGGAAAGTTCAGATAGGTACCAATTTTATTTTGGAGTATGGCTTGTTGCAATTGTTTGTTGGGCTACGAGCCCACATTACCGACCAAGCAAGTTATAGGTGAGTGTGCCTCACGGCATTTAAAATCCAGTTTGAAACCAGTAACTGTATTAAATAACCATCCACCCAGTTGCCGGGGCTGCTATTATTTCTTGAGTTAAATATTAATCAAGTCCCAACATCTATGTCAAGATCGATAGAGCACTCTAATAGTGTGCATAACTATAAATATATAAAATATGCAACAAAACCAAATGCCAATGTCTGAATTTTTAGTTTGGACAATAAGTTTTTTTGCCAAGACTGAGCCAGTCCTCCTATCATCAAGTCTACATCAGAACAATAACACGTAAAACAAGCTATTCCACTCGGGTATACAAAAAGCTGTATCTTCACAAAACACGGATAGCCATCGCATTAACCCGTTGATTTCCTTACAAAACGCACGCAATTTCACGATATGATCAAAGCACTTGTGGTCGGTTCACGTTGAGATAGGTTGTGTAATGAAGCCTTGTTTTTGCCCTAATGATCATTTGGTTATGGAATGCGCAGCGGGCCAAGCAAGAACCACTTTCGCGACAATCAATGTGACCATTCTGAGAGGAGCTTACGGTTCTAGATGCTGTCAAACTAGATAGCTAGATATTTCGACCGTGTGGAGTACGCTACTACACGAACTTGGGATTACATTTTGTTCATTGCTCTCATTGTTAGTTTGATTTTAACGACTGGCCTTCTGCTGAAGACCTAGAGGTATGAGTAATCTATCCATTACACGGTTATTGGAAGGAAAACCTACGCGTTTATATTGATGTAACAGAGATGTTATGGTGATACAAAATTAAATTAATTCATACAATGATTTGTTTACTTTAACATCAAGTAATATAGTATTGTAGCAAAAATAATAAAATCGTACCGTAGCATTTCGTAGCAATGATTTTGGCGCGCGTTTATGTCTTTTGTAGGAACCGTAGAAATCTACGCCACGGGAAGACTACGAGCTAGGATTTTTTCAGCGTTATACCTATAATTCACGAACTTAACTATTAAAAATAATTAGTACGAGAAGATTGACTTATTATTTAAATCCTGTTCTAGCTGGTAATTGATCGATTACGAATTTATGAAGTGTAATTTCACTTTTAGCTGGTTAAATAAGCTATCTAGACTAATCCTTGTAAGAGTAGTAGCTTGTAGCCTCAGCAATAGACGTTCACTGTACACCTGCAGGCTGACTACTCCTAATGAGCCGTAGGAAGCGGCCGACCTTGCTCGTATAGGTACTACATACAAACACATCGTACTTCACGAACTTGCTAATAGTTTGTTTTGAATGGTTTCCATTGTTAATAATAGTTTATGCAAATATTTGAAAAACGTTTTTTTTTTGTTTTTAATTGGAAAGTAGAACTTCGTTTGACTACAATCTCACCTGATGGTAAGTGATGATGCGGTCTAAGATGAAGCACGAAGATCTAGAAGAAACCTATTTAGTCTTATCTTAAAGAGGCCCGGATTGTATTCTTTAGGAAAAACAGACGACGGCAAAGTGTTCCATACATTAGCTTAGTTACGGATGGTACTGAGCCGTGCGCCTGCTTGTCCTTTGATGGAAGGGAGATGGTGGGATCAGATCGTATAGTTCCTGGGCATTTCCCAAAATGTATTCTGTAAAAGATCGATAGGCTTACAACTTTACGGCGGTGTTCGAGACTTTGGGTATTAGTCTACGCCATATATTGCTCACCTATACGTCTAAAAGCCCTACGTTCTATCGAGTCTAAGGTAGCGAGCTGGTATTTGGCAGAACCATCCCAAAGGTGGCAGCAGTACTCCATACCAAACCGAACTTGAGCTTTGTAAAGACTAAGAAGCTGTCCTGGTGTGAAGTATCTCCTGACCTTGTTGAGGATGCCCAGCTTCATGGCAGCTGGTTTAGCCTTAGACTCGATGTATGAGCTAAAGTTGAGAGTAGGCGTGAGCGAGACCCCTAGGAGCTCGATTTGACGTTGCTGACGTTTTACGTTTTTGTTTGTGTAAAGGCAAATTTTGGTGGTAGAAGTACAAAAGGGATGGCGTGAACTGAAATCCAAGGATTTACGGATTTCTTGAAGTAGGAGTAAGTCTAACCAGTTAGCTGCGAAACAAATCCATAATTTCCTAATAACGTCCCTCATACATAATGTATTCAAGCTGATTGCATCAATAGTTAATTCTGAACCAATAACGTTATTGTCGGAAACGTTCAGGTGTGGAAGGCAGTTTCAGCAAACTTTTCTGCATGATTGCTCGTCGGGTAGTTACGCAATGAAAGGTCGCGAGCTGGAGTTAACGAGCCGCGAACTCACTTTTGCCGGTCCACTGACGAAACGATATGATATCCACTCTAATATAAGTTTCTAATCTTACTGCAGAGTAATGGTACGGTACCTGTCTCGACCCGTGCAATACGACTGAGAAATTCTATAAAGAAGCGTGTCGCCGAGAAAGCGAAACGTTGACAAACGCGTCCTACTGATGGAAAATATGTTCTCGTATCAGAAATATCTACGTGAGCAGCGTTGACGCAGCATCAAGACTGCATTCAAAGGAAATGCATATTTTTCAACCTGCAATTATAATAAAACAACGTCAAAATATTATTTCTGCAAGTCAATTGTGGAGTCACGTCTAAAATCTCAAACAGTGAAAAATGTTGAAATAACTCCTTGAGTGGAACAATGGGTGCGTTGTCGCGGCGGACCATCAGGTATGCGGGAGTTTCGGCCACGGAGAAACACCTATTGTAATGCCGGCACTGTGCTGTACGACTGTAGCAATCAGTATCAGGACGGATTCCGCCTTATTACCAAGTCATAAAGATCAAAGGTGCTTGACACCGACATGGATCGTTCTTGGTCTACGGGCCGCGGGCCACAGATCTCGTTCACCGACCGGTTCTCGGAAAAGTGACAAGACATTCTTTTGAGTATTATGTACTACGTAACTATCAATGAGCAATTCAAGGAGTGATTGATACTTTGTTGCGTGTGGTGTACCTATTTAAAATGAGCTAAAACCACACAATCCTGAATATTACGTAGTTGAGAGGCAGTTGGTGGTTTGATCGTTCATCGTCGTATTGAATTACAATGGATCTATTGTTCGATTCCCGAAATCATTCTAAAACTCATCACATAAAACTTTTACAGATATTCGTTGAAAAGGCTATCATACGACGATTTTATTAATTCTTTGTATTAGATCATTTTACACCATGCATTTATAATTATAGAGAGTAGGTATAACCTGCGGCTGGTTAGATAGGATCGTGGAAAAAACAACAAAGGGAGCTTCCCATAGGGCCATATGTTGCGATCCATGTCAAGATATATAGGATATTATTATTGTTGATTTTTTTCTTATACTTGGACATTGCACATGTTTCCCTAATCAAACCCTTTCAAGTGGTGCCACATGTGTGAAGAACTTGTGAATTCTAAGTGTGCGTCCACACTGCGAGCCTAGCGCGGTTGCGACGACGGGCGCGAAGTATTAAACATATGAAAAGCGCCTTTGCGTCCATACTGTAGTGACTAAGGCGGAAGCCTAGTGCGACGGGACCGAGCGAGACAGAGAGCGTAGTTTTCAAACGTTCCTGTCCGCGCGTTCTGGCCACACTACGGGCCTAATCAGCGAGCGACCCAATGCGCGGGTGGCAGGGATAACAAACCTGTTCGGTCTTGTCGCTCGGCGTATGCGCATCTGTTTGTAGTAAAACTTAAAATGGCAATAAATACGGAATTATTTATAAGTGCGATTCAATCTAAACCACCCCTATGGCAAAGCAAACATCCACACCACAGTAATCGCACAATAACGAGAAAGTTATGGAGTGAAATAAAAGAACAATTTCCTGAAAGTGAAGGTAAGTTTATTAATTTTATTATTATGGTTATTACATTCTTTGATATTGTTCCCAGAAATAGTTTGTAAATTTAATACGAACATTTTTTGCTCTTCGTGATGGGTTATTATTGTTTCTGAGATTTCTGCGACGATTTTCATATGATGGTGGGTTAGATAGCACACGCTGGACATCCGGATCGAGATCGCCGTTTAAATCCATTATAACATTGTAAAGTATACATGCGGCTTTTATTATAGACAACGCATTTTTTCGGTTTGTTTCAATAGATTTAAGTAGTATTCGCCATTTGCATGTTAAAATGCCAATATTTGTTAAAATGTTTATAACATCTGACATACTTCGAACCGCTGCAAGAGCTCGCGCGTCACTGTGGCCACCTCACGCCCCCGCTCGCCGCACTAGCATTAGGCCCTAGTCGCCGCGCATTCAGTGTGGACGCAGCCTAAGAAGTAAACATCTTTATTCAGGGATTATACGATTATACAACGACAGGAACGAAAGGAAATCCCTTTCGTTGTCTCGTAACTGCTAGTTAGTGTTTATGTTATTTATCCTCCATATATGTATAGTCTAGTTTATTTATATATTATTTGTATGTACATATTTATGTTTATTAGTATAATCAATAGGTATATTTTATGTTATGGGTTCTGTTTATGTATGTTAAAGGTACTCTTACACCACCGTCTTTTGATCTTTGTTTATTCTGTCCATCCAAAGGTTGTCTGGAAGAGATCGCTTTTAGCAATAAGACCGCCCATTGTACCGTTATTTATTGTTTATTTCTTTTGTTACTGTATTTTTGTTTGGTGTGCAATAAAAAGTATGTATTTCATTCATTCATTCATTCATTCATTCATAAGTCCATGTTGTGCGTGATATGAAGCGCCTAAGATAACTTAGGTGAGGGTCAATGTTTAAATTTAAGCCTGTTACATTTTATCTTATCAAAAACTTAGTAATTAGGTGAGTAGGACAAAATGAAACGACAATTTCCAGTAGATTATAAATATGAAAATTGTACATTATCTTTACTAGCCCTAATTTTATGTAATTTGCCAGTTTGCTCACAAATTGAGTTTGTGGGATCTAATAGGTGACTTGTGATTGCTATTGGTAATAATATTTAATTATTCATCACTGTAAACCGCCATCGTACGTTGGTTTATTAAAAACTCACAAAAATTGGTTCAGCAATCTGCATAGTCTATCGATTCCATACTTTGACGGTGGCTTGAAAAGTCATCTTAACTAGTGGTTCGCCCCAAAATGAGATCTCGCAAAATAAAATGCTCTGCCAACTAACTTAACCTACAGTTTCATTCAAATTACAAGTAACGGGAGTTCATGTTAATTGACTACTTTTTTAGGGATAGACATTGCAGTTATTCTCGATTCAGTTTATTTTATGACTTATAATAATAAGTAATAACTCAAAAACTATAAAGATTAAACTAAAACTAAAAACGGGATCAAAATGTACTAATGAAGACCTTTCACTTGACCTAATAGTCTCATTTTTTACCCCTCTTGAACCCCAATATCTCAACAATCCCCCTCATTTTTAGCTCGTTTAGTCACACCAGGATTGTGCCACCACTAATAAATCACATTTCATGGTGATCGGATCAACGCTTCGACAGGTATCTTCGGTCAAACAAACATACATACATTCATACATACAACGCCGATTTGTCCAAGTTGATTTGGAGATCTCGCTTCGCTCGATCAATTATTGCAAGCTGAAGGACCATTTATACAGGGTTACAGGAAAAATCGTGCTAGATCCGTTAAGGGCGTGGAGTACCCATCATTTCTGACTTATTTCACTATGAAACACCCTACCCTAAACTTAACCCTTTTCGAGATATTCGACTTTTAATTTTTTTATTGAAAATTGCCGATTTTTAGGCTACTAAATTTATTTTTGTTTATTTTGTGTATCTTATTATTATTATTATTGCATTTTTACATGTGTAATAAGATGCTTTAGGACGTCTATCATTAAAATAGTGCATAAGTTAATTGAAATAGACCGTAGTAGACAAGTGAAAGTTAAGAAATAATTAAAAATATTAGAAAGTTTATTTTTCTCTAAGGGATATCTAAAAAAAATATTATGGCAATTGTTCGGCAGATGTTTTTTAAAATATCTACGTTTCATCAGCTATCTAACGAGGTATAATAATCTAGGGTTTTATTCAAATGCATTGAAAAAAATTTAGTTTTATAGGCGACAGTGGAGAAGAAAATTTATACTTAGCCCTAAAAAGTAAAATAAAATAATAGGTAAGCATGAAATGTCATTTATTAAAGATTTTCACACAACTTTTTCTTATTCTACAGTTCATGTTCAACATGGCCGCCTCTATTTCTGATACATTGTCGCATCCTTCTACGGAGACCAGTCTTTACTACTCCAGTGGTTAACGTGGTCCTCATTTTATTGGCTGCATCCACAATCCTTTCTCGTAAGTCTTCCACAGACGAAACTGGATTCGGCTCGCTGTACACAAGACTTTTCATGCACCCCCACACGTGAAAATCCATTGGGGTTAGGTCCGGACTTCTTGCTGGCCATGGCAACGGTCCACCTCGTCCTATCCATTTGTTTGGATAACTTGTGTCCAGCCAGTCTCTGACACTTCACCTGAAATGGGCAGGGCAGCCATCGTGTTGGAACCACATGTCCCTGATCAGGTTGAGTGGCAGATCATCCAGCAAATCACTTAAGTCTGCTCTCAGGAAATTTTCGTAGCTTTCCCCATTTAGATTATCCGGGAGAAAGTAAGGTCCAATCAAATGATTGGAGATAATGCCCATCCACACATTCACGCTGAATCTTCGTTGGGACCCCTTCACTCTTTTCTTATTGGGATTCCTTAGCTCTTTTGGGGCCCAGTAATGGGCGTTGTGATAGTTAGTTATGCCATCTTTATCAAATTTGGACTCATCCGTCCACAAGATATTTCTTAGAAAATCTGGGTCTTCTACGTCAGCATTTAATAAATCTGCAAAAGTCCAATCTTCTCGCGGGGTCTCCTTCTTCAATAACGTGTACCGGCGTGTAATGGTACGGGTATAGGCCAGCAGTATGCACTGTAAACCACACTCTCCATTGCGAAAGTCCCAGATCACGGGCAACAATATTAGTGGAAGTAGTCGGATCCGCTCGAAAGCGTTGCACTATCTCATTGTCCTGTTCTTCGTCATCAATTCGTGGTCTTCCCATGTCTGTATTTCGTCTCAAAACAGAGCCAGTTTCTCGAAGTCTTCGATAGACTCTGTCAAAAACGGCCACATCCGGCACTCGACGACCGGGGTAGCGAGTTATGTATTCGTTGCGAGCTTGAATACAATCGAAATGTAATACAAACCCTAGATTGTTATACCTCGTTAGATAGCTGATGAAACGTAGATATTTTAAAAAACATCTGCCGAACCATTGCCATAATATTTTTTTTAGATATCCCTTAGAGAAAAATAAACTTTCTAATATTTTTTTTTATTTCTTAACTTTCACTTGTCTACTACGGTCTATTCAATTAACTTATGCACTATTTTAATGATTGACGTCCTAAAGCATCTTATTACACATGTAAAAATGCAATAATAATAATAATAAGATACACAAAATAAACAAAAATAAATTTAGTAGCCTAAAAATCGGCAATTTTCAATAAAAAAATTAAAAGTCGAATATCTCGAAAAGGGTTAAGTTTAGGGTAGGGTGTTTCATAGTGAAATAAGTCAGAAATGATGGGTACTCCACGCCCTTAACGGATCTAGCACGATTTTTCCTGTAACCCTGTATATACGAATATATTTTTCCTGTTCATTATTAGTTTAGCAGTTAATACAAAGCACAGTGATTGTCGACCTCAATGCCTGGCCATCTCGCAGCGGATGCAAGCTCCATTTATGTCATCTCATAAAACCCACAGAGTGTAGGTACATAGGTATGTCATGTTATACCACTTTTTTAATCGAAGAGCTAGTTAGGCCTTATTGAAATCTAACCAGTAATTTTGCTACGCGGTGCCTTTGCATGGAAAAATAAATTGTTCATTTTAGCTAAATCTTGATTCAAAATGCATTTATGTACGTAACTTGCTTACATTGGCTAGACCAAGTCTTCCCTTAACTTGTATATCTGTGGCTAAGGAAGGATACGTTCTGATCGTATCGGATTAAATGACTCTGTTGTGGTAAGGAACGGTCGGTATGTCGGAAGGCAAAGAGCAATTCGTGACTTAGTAAGAAAGGAGGTTTGACTATGACATGACACCTTTTTAGCTGAACTTTGAGGAAATAGACTTGATATTTCATTGGTTAAATTTCTCATTTACCCCAGACCACTTATGTTCCTACGGTACTCATTCACGTCTGAGTCATCTAGACACAATCTCATTGTATATGGTACAAAAATGAATTGCAAATCTAACATTCACTGGACGTAGACAGTCCATCCATAAACGACATTGTTCTGCGTCAGAGCGTAGGTGTTCGGAGACGCCCCGAGTAATGCGCACGTGCATCCGTCATCCATACCAATTATCCGACAAGTTACTTAGGTACTAGCTAGTATGTAAGCTAGTACCTACTGGCTACCACCCAGAATGCCTTCGCAGCAAAATGCGATACGCGAAGCTTAGTATAGCGTGGCATAGGTTTTAAATGACAGGCCTTGTTAAAGATTGTTAAAGATGTTAATTTACAGTCAGATTTCGTGCAGAAGATGTACCTTACCTGTGGCCTTCAAATATTTTGCCACTAATAGGGTACTTTGAGATTTTATTCAAACTGGGGCAGATCATGTGGATTTAAAAACGAAATATTCCGAAATCTTCTTTCTCTGTTATAATACATCCATATCCGCATTCTTGAAAGGATTTGTATGTAATACTGATGCTATTCAATTATCTACACCCACAACTAGATTGGACGTAGGCGGTTCAGCAATCCGAACCGTTTATTTGAACCAGTAAGTAGGTTCATACCTATATTAAATCATCGGATATTTAGCTAAATGTTTGACTGGAGGCTTTTCTAGCTATACACAGTTGTGGGGTTGTTATAACTAAGTACATACATTCAATTTAATTAAATAAATAAATATTGCCGGACGTTTCCCACAGCGGTATCTAGCCCCAAACTAAGCAGAACTTGTACTATGGGAACCAGATAACTGATGGATACTATACTTTTTTTTTTGTAAATACATACTTATAATATACATATAGAAAAACATCCAGAGCCGGACAAATATTTGTAGATCATGCAAACATTTATCCCGCGTCGGGACTACAAAAAAAACAATTGATAATTTATTGCACATAAAAATAATTTAAATAGCGGATTTCATGATCTCACATTTTCTATCACCCATGTGGTGGTAGATGGTTGGCAATCAAAATACAAACCTACTATAATCTTACCAAAAAAAGTTCTAAAATACGTCATTGCTATACTACGTCATTGCTATACTACGTCATCGTTACTAGATTACTAGAGGCACAAATTTCAAATAGGCAATAAGTTTAGGCATTTATCTCACCAGGAAACAAAGACTCATCAAGCATTACAATATCGTGGTAAAACGATTATAATCTCTTACAAATATGCTAAGACAATAGGCATTAGAATGAACAAATTCTTACAAATCTTGACCATTGTACTAAAAATAACAGAAACATGATTTTCATGACCGGATTCCCAAGGTTACCGGTAATAAAGTTTGCTACCATTGAATTGTACTACTTATATTACTTTTATTTAGTGGTAGGGATGGTCTACTCTAAAAATGAACGCCCCTCCACTTCATTACTGTGCATCAACACCACAGAAAGACAAAATCAAAATAAAGAATGTGAAAAATGAAATGAAAAATCACAAAGGTCAAAATGAGCCTTGTGATTACACAAGTGATTACTTCCACAGCATTATGTGATACGGTATACTGCTGTGGGGGAGTGCTGCGGATATAAACACCGTTTTTGTGCTGCAGAAGAGCTGTTCGTGCAATTTATAATATGAGCCCCAGAGAATCATTACGCAATAAGTTTAAAGAAAAATATATTATGACATTCCCTTGTCAATACATCTATGAAAATCTGATGTATGTTCACAAAAATATTAATTTGTTTAAGAAAAATAGCGATAATCATAATTTTAATACTTTCTAGTAAAGATAAACTCGCTGTTGCCACTTGTTTTCCTCCTCCATAAAGTTAGTAAATCGTTTAAAGGGCAAGGTGTACGCTTTTATAACAAACTCACAAGGGATATATAAAAATGGACAATTAACAAATTTAAAAACGTAACTAAACAAAATCTTTATAAAAAGCCTACTATAAATTATCGGATTATTTAGTTAGGTGATAGAGAAGCTTGGGATTGAAATTGCTCCAACTCGTCCAAAATGTTACAATTTAGACGTAATTTATTTTCTGTATTGTTATGTATTCTAAAAGGATCATTAAAAAAAACAACCAGCCTTGTTTCTTGCCTTTCTTTTCTGGCTTGGTCGCAAAGGAATAGACAGTAAAATTGACGTTTCAAAGTGATCCTTGTGATTGTAATGAATAAAAATTTTTGACTTTGACTTGACAGTGATTATAGAACATTTCGCTTTGACGTTGTAAAGTCCTTGGTTGGATTGGCTTTACCTCCATTGAACCATTAGTAATTAAAAATTAAATACAAAAGCATTATTTTATAGTAATAGGTATATTGCAGTAAAAAAACACGATAATTTACCTAGTAATCTGACTATTCCTTCAATTCATCCTAAATAGCCATAGCAGAGTTTTAAACATGGTTTTCTTATGGTTATTAGCGGTTCCTTTCTCTAGATTTTTTGCTCTTAAAGCTCGAGACGCGATTAGGATAAAACTTGCCTTGTGTTTAGCTCACACACAGAGTTTGATTTAGAAAGATTTATGCTATACCACTTGCCAGTGTAGCGCGCTGGATAATTCGATTAAATTTCCAACTCATTAGTGCTTGCATCCACAGTCACACGACTTCTCAGTTACGACGAATTTTGATTTTTTACCTACCCTACTTACGTAGGGTTCCCAGATTAATAAAATCCAAATTCCGGAGTAAATTCCTGACATTTGATGAAAATTCCGGTCTTTATTGTAAATATAACATTAATGTCGTTAGCACCGTGCATGTGAATGAACGAACAAATTCTTGAATTTTGGGAGCATTAAATATAAGTAATGATCAAAATGACAAATAACGTAAATAATGTTGATTGTTAATTTATTTGTAATAAAAATATTTGGTTCATTTTATGTTTTATTTTACTCGTTACCTACTTAAATTGTAGAAATTCCGGACGGTTTAGGATTCCTCTCGCATTCCGGAGAAAGACCTATATTACCGGACATGTCCGGAAAATTCCGAACGTGTGGCAACCCTACTCTTACGACAAAAAACGAGACAGAAAACTATATCAATGATAATAAGTATTTATAAAACTATAATTTTCAAGTTCTTCAAAGTACTGTCGGTTTAAACATATTTTAATATTTTTCATAATAGATTTATTATCGGATCTAAAACTATCGGAACGAGTTGGAGAGTGTATTTCGTCCACGGAACTGTTTTTATCTATGTAATTATTCAAGGGTGCGGGCTGTGGGGCGAGACGAGCCATTTTGGAATGCTACCTGCTACGATGGTATAATGTATATTATATATATATATGTTCTTATATATAGTGTGTGTTCGAAAATACTTATGGATTACGCTTTAAACTTAAGTTTACTCTTTAGACGATCTATTAAGAATCAGAATTAGGTAGTTATCTGATGTCCGTGATACAGTGTGCAGCGAATTTTACATTTCCTGTGTTAAAAAAAGTTTCACCAGGTTCAATTAGAATTAATGGACACGTGTGCAATTTTACACCATGCGCCAATAATATAATGATAATATATTTTAGTGAAATAATGTTTTGTTTTGTAAATAAAATTGTAGACTGCCGTCGCCGTCGTCATAAAATATATGTATATTATTTTGCCTTTGTTTTAAGACGATATGTAAAAGTTGAGCCGCTAAATAACTGTCGTATTCAATAACGAAAAATGGTACTGATTTCATATTTAAGCAATATTTACTTGAGGATTTAAACTACATAAATGAAAGTCAGAAACGCAATTGGTGAAACTTTTCTCGATACAATTATTTGTCAAAATCGCAACACTAATATCGTTCATTCTTCTACTCTAGAAAAGATTTAAAGTATTTTTTACACAGTTATGTCGGTAATTATGGTACCTAAATTAATGGAAAAGCATTTTTTTTTTTAATTTGTTGGTGTTCTCATGCAATTCGAGATTTTATCTTTTGTCGCTTACGTTATTTACTCCTGTGACAATGCGGCGCGGCTATGATAGTTTGTCTCGTTCTTCACCTAAGCCAGTAAATAGCACTGACACTTTTTTGCGCGCGGGGCACAAATTTTTGGCTCCGCCCAATCGTCACCGAAATTAAATTTGTATATCATCTTAATTAATGCTTTGACTGATCAAATATTTGCTGGTATTTTGTAATGTTTAGTGGTATTGGAACCACGTTTTCCTTCCTGTGAGTCAAATTCAACGTAGAACCTAGTTGGAACGTCATTGAAACCTTTACATAGTAAAAAATTAAGTCACTTCTGCTGTCTGTTCCCTTAGATCTTTTAAACTACTCAACGGATTTTAATGTAGTTTTCAGCAATAGATAGAGTGATTCAAGAGGAAGGTTAATATGTATAATACATATATAGTAACTGCGAAAGTAGCTGTTTGTTTGTTAGTTCGCTTGTTACCTTTTCATAACTAAACGGCTGAACGGATCGTAATGAAATTTGACAAGGAGATAAATTATATCCTGGGGAAGGATATAGGCTACTTTATACCAGAGTACGCAAAAGGAGGGTAATGTTTTTATTGAAATACCAAGCATGCGAAGCCGCGGGCGGATCAGCTAGTGCTTATATATCTACTATGATACGCTCCTAGAAATTTTGTTATTGTTTTGTTTTAAAACTAAGTATAACTACGTCATATATTATCATTCTGTAATATGCCAGTGATATTATGTTTACCTCCATACGTTTTTTAACAAGGATTACACATTCAAAAATAATTTTAAATAAGTTACTACGATTTTGGCCATAGAGAAATACTAATAGACTTTTGTCTCTACACCATTCTATTAGTAATTATCTATGCTCTACACCGACCGACCGACGGTCGCAAGGAGTAATTTGTATTTTACTCAATATCTTAGATAAATACCAATAGACTGGGAAACTCAATATTTGCTCTAAAAAAATATTGGCCCTGATGATAAGGAATTGCTTGCACTGTCTGCTAACTTGTCTCTTAAACTGCAGAAAAACCTGTGAATTTTTAACATCCAAGTACCGTGAATCTAACTGTAATTTCTACATTGCTAACGCGTTGTATTTAACCAGGCAACAATAACATCACGAACAAAGGGCGCAGGTACCGAGGTTACAATGTGAAACTATAGATATCAACTATTGTTTGAGACGTAGTAGACCACTTCTGCTAGTAGCCTGTTATGATTTTATATTTTATAGTAAAATTCTGCATTAAAATGGCAACACCAAGCGACGCCACCTTGGGAGTATCACGTTGCATGGTGGGGGTAATAAAAAAAACGAGAGCGCGGTGAGGAGAAAAGGCAGTTCAGTTCTGTTCGGGCGGTCAACTAGATTAGTCGTCAAGCTGACACCCTGTCACTCCGATTCAATAAGTAAAATAAAGTGACTTTTTGTAATATTGCTGGAGTTTTTATTAAGCCCAACACCCACAAATTCGGGTCTTCAATAACATTAGAGCTAGAGGATTATGTAGGTCCCATTATCAACCCTAGCTATCCTATGTTCCATACCTACCCTTGGCCTTCTCATATACTCGTTGCCAAGTAATAAGAATTAGATAGATAGATAGATAATTTCTTTATTGCACACCATTTAAATACAAACATTTATTAGAAAATACACTTAAATAATAGGTACAATGGGCGGCCTTATCGCTAAAAGCGATCTCTTCCAGGCAACCTTTGGATGGACAGGATCTATGTGAACAAAATAAAGACGGCGGCGTAAATCCGATATAGTACACATATATTTATTAAAAATATAGATAATATAAAATAAAATGCATAATTATAATGTATAATATAATCATAAAATTACATAAATATTAATATTATAATACATAAAATATATATTGTCATACTTGCATATATAAATTATAAAAAAATAATAATTAATAAGTGGCCTAGTGAGTGATGGATGACAGATAGTGTTGTCTGACCAAGTTTTTAAAGATAGGGAGAGATTTAGCGTGACGAATTGAGACAGGTAGGGCATTCCAGAGCCTGGTAGCCTGCAAAGTAAAAGAGGAACTATAAAATACTGAGGTATGATGGGGAGTTTTTAATTGAAGGGTTTCAGAGGAACGTAAGGGTCGAGAGTTGGAAAGGTGAAGAAAGTCAAAGCGTTCTTTGAGGTAGGACGGAGTAGAAGGGATGAAAAGGATGCTGTAAAGGAGGGAAAGGATGTGCGCATTCCGGCGAAGGTGGATAGGTAACCACTTAAGTCTGTGGCGATACTCTGAAATATGATCGTACTTGCGCAAGCCAAATATGAATCTAATAGAGAAATTCTGAAGACGCTCAAGCTTGTTGAGTTGATCTTCAGTTAAATCAAGATAGCTGGCGTCAGCATAGTCGAGAATAGGATGCAATAATGATTTTTAAATTAATTAATTAGGTTATTTACGAAATATTTACTTGCATAAGTTGCTTATCATCTACGCCTAGAATCTAAAGCTACATTTGTGATATTTTGACTTGTAACTCAATTATAAAAAGACATGCAATACTGTATATCATAGGTGCTGTGTGAGGTCCTGCCCCGCGAGTCACGACCTACGCACCGGTGTCACCACGCAAGTTTCCATGAACTGTCGTGACTGGCTGTCCAAATTGTTCCCTATTATTCCAGTCGTCATACAGATTGGTCACAGAGTCACTTCCTTTACGGTGGTGTATCTAAACTTTCCTACATTTATTTATTGTATATTTAACTTTGTTTGCGTGGATTTTAAGTTAACCGATTCGTTGCGATGTCTAATTTTGCAAACTTCTAACTGTAGCGTTGAACAAAATTACCGTGACACGGCTGCCGTGCCAAGCGCCATACGATTAAATGACATGGCTCCTGTGTCTTCAGCCATGCGGAAAAGAAAACAGTGTTTTTTACCATTTTTACGTGGTTCTAAGCGTTAAACTTTTAGTTTACATTCGAAATCTAACGTGAACAGTCAGGAACGTAGTTTCAAGTGATAAAAAGTGTAAAAATAAGTGTATTTTTGGAAATGGATGGTAAGTGGCTTTTTTAATACAGGTGTGATAAACCTTTTCTACTTACATTAGGTCTAAAATTATTGTTTTGGTTTTCCTGATAAGAAATTTCAAGTATTTTAAAGTAAATTATTGCCTATTTATTGTTTAAGAATTACGGCGTAAAAGAAAATATATTCCCGAGACAGAAATTGAAACTCAACGCGACGACGATGACCAAATATTAGAGCAAAATTCGCAAACATATTCACAACACTGGGAAAACTCAGAACACTTGAAATCTATACATGAGGATACTTCAACGTGCATAAAAAAACAGATGGTGGACAGATCAACGTGTTTAGAAAATAATATGGTGGACAGTTCAAAGTGCATAGAAAAAACTAAGGATGATGAGCGTCATGTTCCAACTGTATTGGATATTACATGGATGTAAATATTTTGGCCAGTTAGTTTTGGCCAACGTATGTGTGTTTACATAATAGCTCCTCAGTTAAACCCACGCTGGTATAAAAATTATCTACATACAAGGAATGGCCTTTTTCAATATACTTTTGCATAAGCAAATGAACCACTTTTTTAATATGATTTCTACCGCCGACTTGCACATCCTGGGAGCCTGCGTACACGTGAATATTTAAAATAATTCCGTTGGCATCGGCTAAAATGTATAATTTAATTCCGTATTTATGTGTTTTTCCTTTATTGTATTGACGGAAAAAAAGTCTTCCTTTCCACAGAATAAGAGACTCATCGATTGTTAGCTCTCTTAATGGATAATATACTGAATTAACCGTGTCGTTGAATAAATCAATTAAAGATTTAATTTTAAATATACTCTCTGGTATTTAATTATTCTGAACATTTAAGGCTCTTAAAATTAAAAAAAAACCTGTCCCTCGACATAAATATATGTGGACTTAAGCGGAACAGATAATGAGTGGACCAATAATCTACCATTCTATTGAGTTTTATTGTTCCCATCAGCAACAGTATGCCTAGAAATGTTTTAAATTCGGTGACACTTACATCGGTCCATTGTCTAAATCGAGCTCGAGAAGTAGTCGCTGCTGCTTTCAGTCTGTTGCCGTACTTATTTGTACAATCCAATATTAAATTCATGAATTGGGTATTCAAAAATAAAACGAAATAGTCCAAAGGACTTTGGACGTGTACATCATGTGGCGACAATATACCACTGGTTCCGATATTCCAATATTCTGATTAGTTTCTGACATCCTATTTCGGTAGCGGTAATTGTCTTTTGCGCTAAGATTCTCCTAAAATGTTAAAAAAATGTTCTCTCAAATCGTTCACATTTCTGATACAAAAATAAGCGATTTTTTAATATTATTTATTTCAATTATATTATTATACAAAAATCATCATCATTAAAATTTTCAAAAAGGTTGGTGACCCCTATTTTTTAAAAAACAATACAATATCCAGAAACGAATGCTACAAGCTTGATTAACGTTAAAAATAAAAAAGTTTTGTTCTGGGGTAGATCTCCCTAAAACTTAATTTGAAGGAATTACCATCGATTTCAAAATGGCACGGCTCACGTGCCTAACGCCACACGCAAAAGAAAATGATGACACGGCTGCCGTGCCATCCGCAATGAATCGGTTAACTATCTAATTTTTGAAACGTAGGTTTTTAAGCCTGTAATGTGATCTTGGGGCACAAAATAATAGAACACTCACAAATCGTATTTTAACTTATCCATTTCAGCTTTTAGTAAAATACTAGCTAACCCGGCAAACTTCGTACCACCTTGACATGTATATGACGCGGGCTGCCAATGTACGTCACCCCGGTAGTATCAATCTGCCATCATTAAGTATGGGAAAATGTTTTTTCTTTATTTTATTATTTATTATATATTTTCGTCAATTTTCCAATGTGTTTAATAGTTATTCTACTATTCGGGACGGAGACAAATCCAACAAATCAAAGATCATCAAAATTGGTCCAGCCATTTTTGAGCTATAAGTGTTCGAACAAACCCGACTTTGTTTTATACATTAGGAATAATAAGATGACAAGAGACACGACACTGTTCTTCGTCCAAAGAACTTCGAGAAAGGATGGTATTGTTCTTATCTAATCTTGAGATTGTTTGTTGTTCTCTCACTTCCAAGTAGTTCTAAGTTAACTCGCAAGTTTTGCTTGCGAAAGGGCTTGGAAAGATGTAATGTAAATGATCCGGTTATAGCCCGAGCTTATTGATTTGTTATCGCCTGTAGAATTTGGCCCAGTTTAGGTGCCCGATAAGGGGGTTGTGGCAACGTTATTTGTGCAAGACTTTAGCAGTAAGTCACAAAATAGAGCAACAGACATTATGTACTTAATCAAAACTCTATATAGGAGTCTTCAATTTTATATATAATTTATTCTCTACTTTGCTGGTTGGTAAATGTAGCCTATCAGATTATTTCCAGCAAGTGTGTCGTAGCCCAACCCTACTCCTAAGTAATTATGTTGACCAATTCACCTACAAAGCAATGATCACTCTCGTTTTCTCCCACGCTGCAACGCTAGTTTCATACTTCGGCGCACACCCTGCCAGGGAAATAAACAAGTAACGTGAACCACAATATAAACCTCCGGTTTCCACCTCACTTGTCGTAATGAAAGTGGATTTTGTAATGTTATGCTGACTACAAATTATGGGAAAATATTCTTGTTATGATAAGCAACATGCTTTTAAACAGTTTAATGATCTTCAGCATAATTTTACAAAGTTCGCTCAATGGGTATTCATAAGAGTTGCCAGCCAATGAGCCAACCCATGCCGGAGTTTATACGCTTTTCGAAATATTCCAACATTATCGACCTATTGCCGGCTGACAGCTTACCGTGCTCACTAAGTCACAAAGTTTACAAATCTTGTAAAAACACTTGTAGTCACTCAAAATGTTGACAACAAGCTAAGTTAATAATTAACAATACGAGTAAATAGGAATAGCTTAAGGTACTGTACAAGGAAGGAAGATTTTAATGGCTCATGTTGACTTACATAATGAATTTCAGAGATGTCTGTATGTTTAAACACTGGCTGACATGTTTAAATTAGAGGTGCTTTGATAGTTTGTTAATCCTGATTCAAGTCATACAGTGTGAACAATTTTATGAGAATTAAGTAGTTTACGATCGATTTCGACGTAACCTCGTAAAGTTACAAGTAGGTTTGATTTCACTTGCATCATGAAACTTAGTAGGTAGGAAGTTAGGTAGGTATTACTGCTTGATTTCTTTCATCCTTCAATTTGATGAATGAGCGGAATTATATTTCAATCATCAGTTTGTTGAGCCAGTTCATTATTTTTGCTAACATACCTAATTAAATTAATTTGTACGCACGATCATATTCTTTTATCCAAAAGTACATTCCTGTAACTCTAGAATGACTCAAGTATTTATTGTTGTACTTAGAGTTATTTTGAGATAGCCTACACATTTCTAGAATTCCGCACCTCAAAAGGTAAAAAAGGAACCCTTATAAGATCACTCTCTTGTCTGTGTGTCCGTGTGTCACCACCGATTTTACGTACGGGTGGACTTAGCAAGTTGAAATTTATACCAGATACTGAAGTCTATAGTCCCTAATAAGTGTATAAAAATCAAGGTCATGAGTCAACACGATAAAAAGATATGGACAAATTTAGATTTTCGCGAAAACTTGTAAGTACCTACCATTTTCAACTTTTTTATTTGTCCGAATTTTCCCTTTACTTGTGCTGTAAGACCTTGCTTTTTGCCAAATTTCGTGATTCTATGTCAACGGGAACTACCATATAGGTTTTATGACCCAAAACCTATAGGGTACTTTCAGTTGACCTAGAATAGTCAATTTTGGACGGGTACGGAACCCTTGGCGCACGAGTTCGACTCGCAATTGACTGGTTTTATTTAATTTAATTTAATTTTATATTGTTTTTGAACTGTAAAATAATTTTGTAACTTTATGCTTGCGCTATTGAAACTAACATAGTCCTACGTAGACAACGAAGCACGTGAAAATAAATGATAAATTGTGTTCTTTTTGCAATCTAAATATTGATCCGTTTTCATTTTGAACTGTATTCGTTCTTTGTTTCGATCTCATGCAATGAAACCTTCGAACGAAATTTCGCATGGAGGCGGGTCGTTGACCTTGTCACGTAATAACTGATTGATATGCTTGAATGTATGTGGCATTGAATAACCAATAGTTTTTATGAGATGTGGGTGCTACGTTCCCAGGGTTGAAGATGAAGCCTTACAAAACTAAAATTGTTGTGGGGAAACTATCTTGGAAGGATTCACTTTACAAGCTTTCAGTTCATTTCACCTGTTTATCCAAGTAGATACCTACCTAGGTAGTGATTTTTTATAACGTAATGTGCAATTTTATTTTATTAATTAACACCTTTCGACAATTTTGAACCATTTTGCTTTACAAGTAGGTAGAAAAATATCACTCCCTTCGGAAGATTTAGTTAGAGGATCTTATTGGACAAATTCAAATTCTTTCACAGGGAATAAAAAGTTGCAGACTTTTATATTGTAATGTTTCTACCGAGTTACTGGTTGTCTCCATTGTTCTAAAGCAGGTGGAAATTAAGTTTTCTAATCTGTGGAAATAAGCACGTGGAAAATTATAGTAACGAGGAAAGTATGGGAGAGCCATATCACTATCGTAGTGATCTGTCCATACATTTATATCTCTACGTTGCATGGTGGAAGTTTGATTTTCACATCAAATTCTGTGCCTACTGAAATGAGTAAGTACTTTTTTAAACCCACAATGCAAAAAAGGGGTGATATATTTTAAATTTATAAGTTTGATGACTATCCCAAACGGATGGACCGATTCGGACGCGGTTTTTTTAATAGAAAGCTGGTTTAACTGCGGTGGTTCTTGGCTATGTGTAATGAAGATCAGGTTAGCCGGTCCGAAGACTACCAGGGCTTTTCCGTTATGAAGAAAACTCAGCTGTAAATTGTTTTTTTTATTGTTTACGGAGATTCTGGTATCGATTTTAAAATTTGGTAAAAATTTACTTGTCTCATTTAATTACCATTCGATTTCTTATCAAGGTTAATAAACTTTGTCACACATATTAGATCCAGTTTTTAAACCTTGTATGTCCCTATCTACATAACATTACTTATGTAAATTAGCAAACGTCGTTTATGTTTGACGACATCAATTGATACTAGCTTGTTGACATCGATCTAAGTACTTCAAAGTTCTTACATAGAGGTAGATAACTAAGTAAAGACTGTAGAGGGCTTACTACGAGTTCCAAGTGGATAAATAGTTTGATAATTAAAGGGCTACTGTGGGTTAAATTAACTTTTAAAAACTAAATCAGCCATATAAATAGTATACAGAATATTAGGCACAATTATAATTCCTAATATTCTGTGGTGTCAGCAAATGGTTTTGAGTAATAAATATGTATTTTAGTCACTAAGGTATACAGGGTGTTTGATAATATACTGACGATATTCAAGTGACGGTTTCTCAAAACATAAAAAAGACTTCTCGAAAAAAAACTACTAATTATATTATCAAATTTAGAAAATTAAAATAAAGAAAACCTAAGTTTAGGTGATTATTTCGATATAAAACTTACTGTCTTCACTTGCAGTAGTCATCCAAAAATAAAAACCGATTTGGTATCTCTTTCGGAAATGGCTGCGGGTTTTGGGTTAGAAAGGGACAAGAAGAGATATCTCGAGACGTCACCAATACAGTATCTGTGGTTAGATGGCAAGCATTATGCAATAGCACAACATAAGTTAATTATAGTGTTTGTTTTCACATGCAAAAATAAATTTCACATTTCTATGGTAAACATTTCACAAATTTATTAATTCTGCTCATCAAAATTACACCTTTCATTTTTGTGCGTATCAAACACATAGGGTGTTTTTGCATTGCTCCCAAACCTACTTTTTTAACAGTAGATTTACGATTTTTTCAATGACATCTATGTTTCTGTTTTATTCCTTTCTACTGTTTTTTTGCCATTGGTGTCATTTGTGTCACGGTTGGTAAATACACTACACTAAGGCCGGCTTGCATAACGATCCCTAAACGTATTTAGCGACTAAACATGTTTAAATTTGATGTATTTACCGTTCCGCAAGTCGCCCCTACAAAATAAAATTGGTTGTAATATAAATGTCATAGGTTTACTGAACATTTTATTTTATGAAATTTACTATTTCACTGTTTTTTATTGTCAATAAGCTGCTTTTCAGTTTGGTTGGGTTGGCAACACTAAGTGTATGTGTTTATATGGGCCGTAGATTATATAAAATACCATCTTAAATTTGCTATTGCTGCCTGAAATAAAGATTGCTTGATCAATCACATCAATTGCCTGCTGATATTAGAGTCATAAGTTCAGATAATATGTAGTCCAATTTTTTAAGTAGGTTTCTATCTCAGCCATGGGCCAACCCATTAAACGGTCTGAACTTCGGAACGGAGTTTTTTCCCTCATCTCGTTATACATTTGATCAACAGAGACATCTATGGTACGCCCATGAAAACTTGAGTATAAAATCAAGCTTTGTAGCACCTTCCTAGCTGGGTGACTGTCTAGTTGGTCATGTAAAAGATAGATGGCGCTGTCTTAATTTTTTTTAAGAAGGTCCATGCCATGATAAGGACTCCTGCTAAATGCACATTTCAACGTAAAAAGAACCTCGGAAAAGTGTGATTAATTTCTCATTCCAGCACGTTTAATTAATTTCTAGTTCTCACGAGCAGGATTCTCATAACACGTGTTTTTTATTCTGCTACTCAGTTTATGAATGATTTATTTTGTCCAACTGGCCTTGACTGGCGAGGTGGTTGGTCGATGGCACCCCACCCTGCGCGTTCCGCAGCGCGCGTTCGTCACGGTCCGCCAGGCTCTCCGCGCCACTGACCCTAGCCACCCCACGTTCCCTTGCATTGCAGTAGACGCATCCAGGAGTTCCGGGCTACAGGTTAGCGACAAGGATTTGCGGATCGCTGATTGACGAACGGAAGCAATTTCGTCCGTTTTGGAACAGGTAGGTACGTGTAGGTGTGTTTTTCAAGTTCGGTTGGTACATAATAAAATAAGCATTATTTTATGGAGTGAAGGAGGTAAAGAAATCTGGAAAAGATGAATTTGACGATGATATTTATAATGGAACCCCCTTCCCACAAAACAATACCTACTGCAGACGTTTCTCTCGAGAGACAAGCGGGGGAATGAATGCCCTGAAAAATGGCATAAAGTTAAGCATTGTTATTTATCACTATGTTAGTTACACAGCTGGAACAATTGTTTACATGGCAAGCGAACACTTCAATGGCTAGCCTGTCTCGGAGGCAAGTGGGGGGACATGACCTGCCCCCCTCGCGAGCCGCCACCGGCGCGCGCGCAGACCGAAGCCAGTTGCCTGCCGCACAGCCTCCAGTTTGTTTACATCAATTTCAGTGTCGTACCTTTCTTTTAGATAATTTACTTGCAGTGTAAATAAGTGATTGTGATTGTGTGAGAATCTTTGCCCAAAACAGGCTTACCTGAAATAAGGTTTTAACGAAACGAGTAACTGATTCCAATTTGGTGTCGAGGGCATTGTGCTGCACGCACTCAGTTAGGTATTTTGCATTTGCACAAAACCTGTAGTTCCTGCGAGTTTTATTGGTAAAGGTTTGCTTTTTCGTTTGTTTCTTCAGAACTTGGAAACTGATGCCTAGCGCTGATTGGTCCACTTGTTTTATGGTGTCGTTGATTCCTTTCATTTACTTTCCTTTGTTCAATTGTATATTACTTTCTTGGTTGTTGAGTCTGCTGACGTCAGTTTCAATTAAATAACTATTACAAGAATGGATTCCAATATGGACTGTATCATGGCGGAGTCTACCAGACAGTTCCACGTTCATTTGGAATCCACTATAGCGTGACATCACGCAGAGCGTTGTTCTTCTGATCGTAATAGATAACAAAATTTTCCGTCATACTAACGTAATTTATTTACCAAAATATGGAATATGTCTGCCATTGCATGCTGTACGTGGAAAACAACGTATAGACTAAACATGACATGGCCGAGGAAGGAACGGCAATGTAAATTGGACTCGATGAACATAATAATAGATGGAAAGCTATTAAAGTGTATCCGTGATGGACGTGCAATTTCCTTAATGTGATATTTTGCTAATTTGCGGAAATGTGAGTTGTTTGGTTTTACTATTCAACAGCAATATTATGACACGATATTTTCAATTATAAAAAATGTTACGTCGACCGATTAAAATTCTTCATATTCACTGATCCAAGACACCCGCCCTTTTTCCAAACTTTGTTTACTCGTGAATCAAAAGTCAATTTGCATCTTTCGGTCATGAAAATTACTGTGACTAGCGACGGCTACTCGTAGTGTTACTAATCATTACCAATGCCATGGGTTTGCCATGCTATTGTTTGCAGACAGTGGTAACATAATAGCAGCATTGGCACTGATCTAGATACCCAGATGTCGTAGAAAGCTTCGTGAGAAGAGAATCGACAATGTTCTCTATAATTTCGCTTTGCAAATTATCATTTTAAGTTTCTTGTGAGATGCAGGCAATGTTTTAGTGTGTTGTTTTCGAAGGTCTTTTATTAACAGAAATACCTACATAAGTACTAAAATATCGATAAACACGGCCTAGGTATTTTAAACAACTAATAATCCACTGACTTGAAAGGCTGAGGTGCGTCTAAAAGTCTTTGAATGTATTCCTAGTAGTTTGGCATAATAATAGCAAAAAGTTTGTTGCAAGAAGGTGCTGAAAAAGCTCGGAATTTGCAAAAACAATTGAACAGCATTTAACCAGCGCTAATTTTGTTGTAATCTAACGTTGATGAAGTAAGCAGGAATTTTTATAGAGGTATTTCTCTCATTAGCTTTTGTAAATTTTTGTTTAGCAACTTATACTGTATTAAAAGAATCCCACGTGATTTCGAATTGTACCTGCAATGTGGTTTGACAATGGATCTTTTGAATGGAGTTAACTCTGAATCGATTGGTGGTAATCACCAATTGTTCTTTATACGCATTTACCGTAAACGACTAGCCCAGCACTGATGAGCAATCAACTCGTGTTACAATATCCATATCCGATTTTACGCATGTCTTGGTTCAAGAAACGACATCATTTAGATTCTATTAGATACACCTTATGATCCCAGAGACATAACAATTATCTATGCTAAACCCTGGTATCCAGTTAAGCTAAGCGCAGCGAATATAAATCAAATAATATGATCACAGGTGGATGTTGTTAATAACGTACTCATGTCATCTCTCCGCTTTTGTCTGGTGGTTACTGAACCTAATCCAATTACATCTTGGTGTGTACCTGGCACTGCCCTTTACTAACCTTGAAGTATATAGTTGTGCAGATATGTATCCTACCTTCTAAATAACGTTATCGTTAGTGGTTCGCCCCGAACTGAGATCTCGCGAATCTCCCAAAATATATATTATTCTTAGGGCGACTTGCACAACGATGCCTAAACGTATATAGTGGCTAAATATGGTTTAAGGAGTTGTCAAGTCATACAAATACTTCAAATTTAAACATTTTTAGTCGCTAAATAGTTAGTTTATTGATCTTTGTGCATGCCGGCTGTAAATTTTGACTAATAAATTGGTGCCATGAAATGCATAACCAACCTACTTGACCTACAGTTTCATTCAAATTACATGTAACGGGGGTTCTTGTTAATTGGTTATATTCTTTTGGGGTACAAATATCAGTTATTCTGGATTTCAGACTTTTGCCTATATTTGTGTCACTTAAGCTACACGCATACGAAATGACAGCACTGTGGGGTCACTGGTGTACCCTGTGAATTTTGTCAAAGTTAAATTTTTATTATGTAATTCAAAAACTTCAAGGACTTTACTAAGAATGAAAACAGGGTTGAAATATACTAATGAAGACCTTTCATTTGTCGTCCCACTGGACCTTATGGTCTCATTTTAATTTTTTTTACCCCTCTTAAACCCCAATATCTCAACAACCCCCCAATATTTTTAGCTCATTGAGTCACACCAAAATTGTGCCATCACTACCTACCTATGTACAAAATTTCATGATGATCGGATAAATGCTACGAAAGTTATCCTCGGACAAACAAACATACCTACATACATACAAACATACATACAACGCCGATTTGCCCAACTTGAATTGGAGATCTCGCTTCGCTCGATCAATTAGTTAGTGTCAGTAAATTATCATTTCCATAGGGTCGGCAAAAATATTCAATTATGGCCAAATCAATATATGTATAACCATAATTGATAATTTTTGAACACATTTCACTTTCCTAGTTAGAAATCAATAACTATTATACATTGTTGTAGTATATTTACACCCTACCAAGGTAGTTCAGTTTCCGTATATTTTTTGTGACCAAAGGTGATTGCTATTCCTGTACTATTATGAGCCATGTTTCACAAAATATGCGCGTTCACGCTTCGCTGCCCAGACAGTAATTGATTGAAATAGCATAATTTGTACTAAAAACGGGATATTTACCATGATTTGTGAGTTCTTGAGTGTCCCGACATTTCGACGCAGTTGCTCATGGCGCATGCAACTGCGTCGAAATTTCGGGACACTCAAGAACTCATAAATCATGGTAAATATCCTGTTTTAGTACAAATAGTGTTAATAACCATGATAGTTTCAAAAGTTATATTGAAATAGCATACATTCAAAACCCTTCAATGCTAAACCATTGAGCAAGGTAATGCGTGTTTTTGCAACTTGTATGTTCAGTAAGAAATATGTTGGTGTGAAGCATTGCTCTCTTTGATCTAGTCATCCAATTACTCTTCGTGCATATATACATATATCTAAATCAATATGTATTTTAAATAGTTTCTCATATTTATTTATATATAACCATTTACCTTCATAAAATTTGGATTCATAAGTAAGATACATTTAGGGCTAAGTATAAATTTTCTTCTCCACTGTCGCCTATAAAACTAAATTTTTTTCAATGCATTTGAATAAAACCCTAGATTATTATACCTCGTTAGATAGCTGATGAAACGTAGATATTTTAAAAAACATCTGCCGAACCATTGCTATAATAGTTTTTTTAGATATCCCTTAGAGAAAAATAAACTTTCTAATATTTTTTTTTATGTCTTAACTTTCACTTGTCTACTACGGTCTATTCAATTAACTTATGCACTATTTTAATGATTGACGTCCTAAAGCAGGGGTCGGCAACCGGCGGCCCGCGGGCCGCATGCGGCCCGTAGACTATCTCGGTGCGGCCCGCAACCCTGAGGTCCGTAAGAAAAAAATACCGAAGCAAAAGGCCATATAAATTCACTAGAATTTATACGGCCATGCTGCTAGGCCATGAGAGTATTCTTGAAAGCTCGCTCCCACGCGGGGTGATAAAAATGTACCTCTATTTCATTTCTTAAGAACTGTTTATCAAGACTGTGATGTTATGTATTGTTTCTACCGAAAATAAATATTTGCTGTACTTATTCAATTCTTGGCAATTTCTTTTGCGTTTATCCGCCGCACGTGCGGCGGCGGGCGGCTCCTTTGAGACAATAGGCGGGGCGGCAGTCTTTGATTAGACGCAGGTGTGCGGCGGCGAAAAAATTCAAAGCGACCGGTTTTAGTTAAAATCACAGCCGCGCGCAGCTCTCGCCACATTCGGTTGTGGAAATTCGCCGGAAACTCACGTCTCATCTGGTTGCTAGCTACGCGTTTCGTTTCACCTTTCTTCCCTTCGCTGATAGCTTCTCACGCACGACGTATGAGGTAAGTTGTATGCACTCGCGAGCATTTTGTTTTATTTTATTTACTGCTTGTTAATGTGAACCTTCAGATTGATGGGTAAATGTTATAAGGACGGGGATAGTAGTTACATGACATGAAGTTAGTTACGAGTGTGTCATGTTTTAATTATTATTTGAATGTGGAGTTGAATTTGTAGGTGCTAACTGGAACATATAATTTTACAACGAATTTAATTTTTTTCATTATTGTTACAGAATAATTATATAAACATGGCTTCAAGAAAAAGGAAGATAGAAGAAGAAAAAAGAGTTTTTAACGAATTATGGACAGAATTATACTTTTTTATCGAGTTTAAAGGAAAACCATTATGCTTGATTTGTCAAAAGAGTATTTCTGTAGTAAAGGAATATAACCTGAAGCGACATTACGACACCGAGCATAAAGCTAAATTTGACTGTCTTGAAGGAGAAATACGGAAAAGGAAAATTTCCACTTTGAAATCGTCATTACAAAATCAACAAAACATATTTAAGGTTGTGGCAGACAACAGCGAATCGAATGTTCGGGCCAGTTACAGGGTAGCAGAGATTCTTGCAAAAAGTGGACGTCCGTTTACCGATAGTGAATTAGTAAAAGAGTGTGTCTTAGCTATCGCAGAAGAAATATGCCCAGAGCAGAAAAAAATGTTTGAAAGTCTTAGTCTCTCTGCAAGAACTTGCACCCGACGTACTGAAGACTTGGGTGCTAATTTGTGTGAACAACTCAGGGATAAGGCGCAGTCTTTCGACTGCTTCTCTTTAGCGATGGATGAAAGTACGGACGTGTCGGATACAGCACAGTTACTCATATTTGTACGCGGCATTGACGAAAACTTTACTGTTTACGAAGAGCTTGTGAAAATGTGCAGTTTGAAAGGTACAACTACGGGAGAAGATTTATTTCACCATGTGGAACAAGCTCTGGATTCATTGCAATTAAGCTGGGAAAAGTTAACAAGTGTCACTACCGATGGAGGCAAGAACATGAGCGGTCAAAACAAAGGTGTTGTTGGGAGAATCATCAGCAAAGTGAAAGATTCTGGATCTACTGTGCCATTGATTTTTCACTGTATTGTCCATCAAGAGGCATTGTGCTCCAAAGTTATATCCTGGAAAGAAATAATGGATACTGTAACATCCACTGTTAATTTTATAAGAAGAAATGGGCTCACACACCGTCAGTTCCAAAAGTTTTTGGAAGATCTGGAAGCTGAACATGGTGACGTGGTTTACTACTGTGAAGTGAGGTGGCTCAGTCGAGGTGCCGTTTTGGAACGGTTTTTTGATTTGAGGAAAGAAATTGGCAACTTCATGGAGATGAAAGGAAAGCCAGTAGAAGAGCTTACTAACAAACAGTGGATTATCGATCTTGGTTTTTTGACTGATTTGACTAAGGACTGAATCAGCTCAACAAACGCTTGCAGGGAAAAAATAAATTGATTTGCGATATGTATACAGATGTAAAGTCATTTGAAATGAAACTGAAACTGTTTATCAAGCATATTGATGAAAAAAAGCTTGACCATTTTCCTAATTGCAAGAAAGCCGTGGAAGAAGCTGGAGATAATTTTGTGTGGCAAAATATTACAATGAGAAACGTGTTAACACAACTACAAACTGAGTTTGTAAATCGATTCACCGACTTTAAAAAGAGCTCCCTTAACCCTTAATAGGGCAGAGGTAAAAAATATTAAAAAAACAGGTTTTGTATTATTATTTATATGATTATTAGGACCCTTTTTAACATTATCCATGAAAGTTTAAAAAAATATAATCACAAGTACGCGAAATTTCGGTGGTAATCATTTTACCACTGCCCGTTTACGTTTACGGGCAGGTGGCAACTATTTGACCTTAGCCCGATAAGGTAGAGCTGCTACAGTCCATAGCTTCTCCTTCTTCTGGGGCAATATGGAAGCTTTTAAAGCATGGTGTAGCACATAAGGCCACTTTGCAGACATCGCAAATGATCCTTGATCGTTTTTGAGTATTTTTCGTGCTGCAAAATCGGCATCTAGTAAATTTCCTTTGGCATTCTGGGTAGTGCGGCACAGAAGAGCGTCTGATTTCAACGGGTACTCCGAAATTCCCACCTTGCTTGTTCCTGAAAATAATATTAGTGGTACGTTTTTTGCCTGTGAATCCATCTATTAGGCTGCGAGCCAAACGAAGCCTGTAATCTCTATGTGTATGAACCTTTTGCTTGTGAATTTGTATATACGATATGTACGCGTTGATGATAGCTGCATCAAACATGAAATAAAATAGGCGCAACCAGTTGCGTCTCGATTTTCGGCCGATTGGGTATGAGGCACGGAAGTGATCAAAATGATCCACTCCCCCCATATTCACAGTATATTCTGCGATAGCAGTGGGGATAGTAATATCTTTTTTGGAACCATCCTTCTGTGTTCGCTTGACCGTAGACACAGATTTTGGGTTGTGTGCCGTTGTCAAAATATTCACCAGTTGAGTATCCATCCACTGTATTGCAGAAACTGGAGCTTTGCTTTTATACATGAACTCGTGCTTTGCAAGTTTTTCCTTCTTGATTTTATTTTTAGGCAATAACTTTTCTGGTAAGCCTTTTCGGTTCAAACGTACGGTACCGACAGCATATATTCCTTTCTTTATCAGCAAATCATTCATCAGAGGAATGCCAGTGAAGAAGTTATCGAAAGCTACAAGTGTGTTGCGTGGCACACCTTCACATAGTTTCATTATCACATTATATCCTAAGCCTTCCTCACTTGATGCATTTTCGTCTGCTTTCCCGATATAGATATCGAACACATAAATGTATCCGGTCTTAGCATCACACCGAGCCCATACCTTATAACCCCTTTTTATAGGCTTTTTAGGCATGTATTGTTTTAGGGTGCTTCTCCCCTTGAATTTTACCATGCTTTCGTCCACCGATTGGGTACTTGATTGAGAACACTGAGTCTGGAATACTTCGTTTAGTTTTGTTATCATAGGACGTATTTTATAAAGCCTATCATGAGCTGGCGTATCTCTTGCAGGTTCTTTGGTATTATCATTCAAATGAATGTTTTCAGTCAGTTTTTGAATCTCTTCTGAGTGAATGTTTGGGCAATCTCTGGATTTCTATAAAAAGTATCAGTTGACCAATACAGGTTGACATCAGGTAAGGGGTGAAGGCCTATTAGTATCAAAACACCAAGATATGCACGCATTTCAGCTACAAATGTTGGACTCCAGTGAAGCGTTTGCCTCTGTGCTGCATAAATGTTCGTTTGGTCTACCAGCAACTCTACGAGATCATGAGGAAAGTAACTGTCGAAAAATTCTATAGGCGGTGTTTTATGAGTGAAGCGCATGTTTACAGTCAGCCGTTTATCAAATTTTGGTATGGTATGCTTTGGAACCTTATCTGACCAGTTTTGTGCCACACGAATAGGCCTACTAACGATGTCTGTACTCGTAGATTCATCAGGCTGCGATGAGTTAGGCTGAGCTGTAGTCGGGTTTGGTTTAGAATGAGCGCCAAAAAAAACGTCCCTGACATATTCATTTCGAGTACTTCCTTCCCTCACCGATTCTTCAATCACTGGTTCAACGCTTTCTAGATATTCTACCGAAACACGTGGCCCAGGAGGGTCTTGATAATAATCTAATTCTCTCGTCTCCAACTCAGGATCTTCACCAAATATTCTTGAAAGGCCTCTCGAAACCTCATCGTCGTAATCTAGTACGCAATCGCCCAAAAGTGGTTCTTCCGAAACACTTTCGTCGCTACTTTCAATAGCGGAGAGATCATCTTCTAGAATACTGGTGATAATACTCTCAGTTATCTTCTTTTTCTTCGACATTCTCCTGAAATGGGAGATTCACGCTAATGGGTAAAGGTAACAATATTACCACCAAAAACTACTAAGTTGATCTAACCGGGCAATGGTAAGAATGTTACCACCGTGTTTACGACGATTTTTCAATAACTACTAGTTGAATTTCAAAACTTGTTCTACGAGACATGCAGGGTAATATAATCAATTATCTTACCAAATATCAAAAAACCACTTACCGGAATCTTAATAGAACAAAGTTTTAATTTATTTGCACAAAACACTTTCGATTTTCAAGATTGTTTGTTTTTTTTTTTCAAATGATTGTAGTTCGCAAACTTTCACAGTAAGCGTAATTGCCAGTACTAATAAAAGTTTATAGGGTGTCCACACACTATAAATAATGAATAAGAGCAGGTGCGTTAAGAACGACTTGTGATCTATGGTCAAAAAGCTGAGGTGGTAAACTATTGTCCTGTGCCCTATTAAGGGTCATGGAAATATTCCAAAACCCTTTTGCAATTGATATTAGTGAGATACCAAGCAATTTGCAAATGAACATAGTAGATTTGCAAAGTAATAGCACACTTAAAACGGCATTTAAGGAAAGCACTGACTTGATACAGTTCTACGGAGGTTTGAGTTCTGAAAACTTCAAAGAATTGAAAAAGTTTGCTCAGCAGATAATAACTATGTTTGGTAGTACATATTTGTGTGAGCAGACTTTTTCAATTCTCAACTACCGCAAAAATAAGAATTGTTCGCGGTTAACGGATGAACATTTAGACGCGATACTGCGCGTGTCTACTACTAAAATGAAAGCAGACGTTAAAAAACTTGCAAGTCAAATGCAGCCTCAAAAATCTCACTAGTTCTTACTTTTATGTTAGTATAGTAGTTCAATTAAAAAAGAGATAATTGTATGAATATATATGCGTTTTATTTCAAATATTAAAAATACATGCCCGAACATATAAATATAAGTGCGGCCCGCACTGATACTCTGGCAACATATGTGGCCCGGCTATAGCATAAGGTTGCCGACCCCTGTCCTAAAGCATCTTATTACACATGTAAAAATGCAATAATAATAATAATAAGATACACAAAATAAACAAAAATAAATTTAGTAGCCTATTAATCGGCAATTTTCAATAAAAAAATTAAAAGTCGAATATCTCGAAAAGGGTTAAGTTTAGGGTAGGGTGTTTCATAGTGAAATAAGTCAGAAATGATGGGTACTCCACGCCCTTAATGGATCTAGCACGATTTTTCCTGTAACCCTGTATATGTATATATAATATTATTTTAGACAAGTATGTTTATAAAATTTATATCTTAATTTTAATAACACTGCACACCTATTATTTACCCACTTCTTTATTTATTTTTATTTTACCTACTTCGTCGCTACCTTTTGTTTCTGGTTTCAGCTGAAAATCAGCGTTGAATGCATAACATCCAACATTATGCTGAGCTGAACGCCATTTTGGTACGCACGCAGACACATGAGTCGAACTGTCATAGGTAATGGATTCAGTTGTATCTACTGTTCCTTAAAATTGTTTCATATGTCATTTTGTGTGTATCAAATAAATGATTATTCTATTCTATTTTATTCTTATTATATCGTGTAGTTATGTGTTTTTATTCACGTTTGCATGTGCTACACAATCTCACCACGCATGCAACACGACACCCTTCTTGCTTTCTTTGAACCACTTGTTCGTTGACCAGAAAGTGTCAAGTCCATTCTAATTAGTCATAATGGATTTTGAAGCTCGCTCAGATATTTCCGTTCACATTTCTTCATTCTTCGAAGTCGTCTGCGAAGTATGAATGTTTATTATTGTAATTTCTATGCCCGCCGCTGTTTCTTAATAGGGTTTTACTTCAGTGGATTTTGTATAGTCTTCGTTCAATTCAGAAGCTCGTGGTTTGCCATTCGGTCCATCAAGTCTATTGTTTTTAGAAGTGAATGTGCAGTAGGGGGGCGGTGATAGGCAGATAACGAAGTAAGCGATAACGGAGTGGAGGCCGTGGAGTCGCGTCGCCGCCGGCTGCTCAACAGGCCATTTTTTACCGCGTCTTAAATCTGTTTTTGCAAACTAGCTAGTGGTTTGACTGGTACCAGTTTTTGTTTGATTGGATCTTCAGTGAAAACATTTCTTTGCGAATACTCATAACTAAAAATATTAAACTGATTAAGCTCTACTTCCGTGCCTGTGACTTAAAGAAACATAGTGAACCAATATGATTTGAAAACAGACTTAAACTGTGAAAGTGCTGTGTAAAGATGAAAGAGTCGACTCCAAGGTGCGAGGATATGGCAGATAAGCTCGTGAGGCTGTTCGGATGGAGACAGACGTATCCTGTCCAGAAACTACAAAGGAGCATTCTTCCTAAGACTCATGAACATTCGGTAAGAACTAAAACAACAAAAACAAAAACTAAAACAAAAACTTTGGAATCTTATTTGGTACACAAGATGTGTGTGACATCGTCTTAAACGAGGAATTTTGTCAGTATCATTGTTGACACTTCTAAAACCACCTTCACTGATCGTTATACCCTTGAACACTGTTGTCTATATACTTAATTTTTAGTTGTTGTCAGAGTCCTCAATCTCTGCCTTGCCTAACAAGTCCAGCATTGTGATGTCAACACTTTCACAAGCCTTTTGAGTTCTGAAAGTGGAGGAAATTATATTAATAAATCAACGCACCTATGCAATTACATTGTCGTTACTATAATACAGTCAGCGATTAAAATTTTATGAATTAAAAATTACTATAACTTTCAATAACATTTTGATATGATGTAGGTAAAGCACCATTGTGCAATCAGCTTAAAATCAGTGAAGAGTTTTGGTTATAAAGCTACATAGTTACAATTCTATTAAAAATAAAGAGAGAAAATAATTTATTCAAATCATCACACAAATACCCAAAAAGAGAAAAATACAACAACACCATGTTCCATATGCACTTAAATCTCGTATTAGGTAGAAGGTGTAAAAGAAATTTTAAAATGTTTGTGTGGGGATGAAATGCCACTCAGCTCAACATGATCTTACGTCATATTATTATAATGGTCTTCCGCTAACTCCAGGACTATTGACGTTTACGGATCCCTATTTATAAATCAGTTATATCGCTGACTGTACAGTGTTCACGCGATCGGCCATTGAACTTTATACTTTGACTAATTAAATTAGCTATTAGTCATGTAATGTCCAGTAATTTGAATGGAGGAACTGGTGTTTTTCATATTGATGTAAAACGCGTAACGCGTTCTATGGGACATTACACTTTCCTGCGTAGTGAAAAATCGCACTTAGATATATGTATTGCTCTTTATAAGTTAGTATAAATAAAAATATAAAAAACCCCTGACCCCAATCTTTTGCGTCGGGGGATAAAAATAGCTGAGAACCACCCCGTTGAAATAAAATGAAATTTATTGATCGAGCGAAGCGAGATCTCCAAATCAACTTGGGCAAATCGGCGTTGTATGTATGTATGTATGTTTGTTTGTCCGAGGATAACTTTCGAAGCGTTTATCCGATCATCGTGAAATTTGGTATATAGGTAGTTAGTGATGGCACAATTTTGGTGTGACTCAATGAGCTAAAAATGTTGGGGAGTTGTTGAGATATTGGGGTTCAACAGGGGTAAAAAAAAATTAAAATGGGACTATCTGGTCAAGTCGCATGTCTATTAAAAGGTATTTATGAGTAAATTTTGACTCCGTTTTTATTTTTAGTTTAAAATTTGTAGTTTTTAAGTTATTAGCCATAATAAAAACTGAACTTTGACAAAATTTACAGGATACACCAGTAACCCCACAGTGCTGAAATTTGGTATGCGTGTAGTTTTAGTAACACAAATATAGGTAAAAGTCTGAAATCTAGAATAACTGAAATTTCTACCCAAAAAACAGGTAACCAGTTAACATGAGCTCCCGTTACCTGTAATTTGAATGAAACTGTAGGACAAGTTAAGTGGTTATGCATTTAGTGGCACTATTTTGGTAGTCAAAGATTACGAATATTTTTTTTTGTTTTTGTTGGATATCCGCGAGATCTCAGTTCGTGGCGAACCACTAATTTATTTGCTTGACACTTAAGTGATAATATTAAGTCTTACATAAATTATAGGTCCATTATATGTCCTACCACAATTGTTGGCATAATCAATATCAATGAATTGATAAAAAATTATCATTTACGTAAAAAGCCTGCTTAAAAATTGTATTGCGCGCCATTTGAAATAAAATTATTTCGACCTTGTGCTAATCAGTAGGATACCACATAGCCAACGATTAATAAAATCATCGTTACCTACTGATAACATTGTCTTTGATTGGAAAGATCATTAATATGACATCATCATCATTGTCTCCCTTGTCGCCATTACGAAAAAGCTAGGAAGTTCCACTGACTTAGCTACGCGCTAACTTTACTAATTCATGTTAGATTACCGGATTAAAAATTATTTGATGTATTGGTGCTAAATATTACGTTTTTGTTTGTACGACATTAAATGAAAACACGTGTAGGGCGTGTAGTATTGTTGTAAAATAGGTTTTTTTTTCAAATTCATTACCATAATTTTTTTTAATTTTCAAACAACCTTAATATTAATGAAACAGCCCATATAAAATAGGTAAACAAATCATATTCATTCATCATGTAAGTAGGTAGATAGGTATGTACCTGTTATACTGACTAAGCAGCATCGTCGTAACCGCGTAAATAGGCGGCACCTTTGCCGCCTATTTACGTTGCAATTTGTTTACTGGAAATGTATCGATTACTGGATAATTCAAGCTACCAGTAGTAAAGTACCAGTAGTAGTAGTTAAACCCACCTCTAGAATCAGTTAATACGATTTCGGATGTGTGTTTTCAAATAATGTCGTACATAACAAAACATGTATATATCTTAGAACCACGTCCGATGATACTACTGTCTGCATATCATTCTTATTCTATAAAACTGTATTTTCTGCTTCCAAAGATTTAGCATCAAATAAAACTAGTTGATTCGCTAACTTTCAAGTTATAACACTACATAGCATATGAATAACCGAAATAATTGCACATAACTAGTTTGATATTCCCATCCAATTCATTCATTAAAACTGGTCTTCGTATCTTTGGGCTGAGTTTAACATTGAGCAGTGATCTTGCATTTGCGATAGACTTCATACATGCTTAAATATTGAGCAACATGGGCAGGTCTGCAAACATGGGTGCGTTGTATGAAGTGAATGTTGCTTCTAATGTTTGTTCGAAGTCTTGACATGCTCAGTTTTTTGTGGACATTATTTTGCAATAATCGATCGATGATTTTATTCAATCAATCAACAACTTTATCATTTACAGGATACATTTTGGGAAATTAGCCAAAAATGTACAAAATTATTAAAGTGCGTGACCTACGATGTAATGCTATGTTATGGTAATGGAACGAATGTTTGCATGATCTACAGATATCTGTTCTGTGTCTGGGTGTTTTTCTATATATTTTAAGAATGTATTTACAAAAAAAAAGTATGTAAGTATTCTATGCATCAGTTATCTGGTTCCCATAGTACAAGCTCTGCTTAGTTTGGGGCTAGATAGCGCTGTGTGAAATGTCCACCAATATTTTTATTTAATTTTTTTAATTAATGCTTTGTTATGGGCGATGGTTACCACCTGTCATCAAGTGCGTTATATGCTAGTTCTATCTACAGGTGTTATAAAAAATATATAAACTAGTGGTTCGCCCCGGTTCGCCCGAACTGAGATCTCGCGAGTCTCCCATATAAACAAAAACAATTTAATCTTTGACGATCAATAATATAGTGCCACGAAATAAATAACCAACTAAATTAACCTGCGGTTTCATTCAAATTACAGGTAACGGGAGTTCATATAAAGTGGCTACTCTTTTTTGTGGTACAAAATGCAGTTATTCTGGATTTCAGACTTTTGCCTATATTTGTGTCACTAAAGTTATACGAATACCAAATTTCAGTACTGTGGGGTCACTGGTGTACCCTGTGAATTTTGTCAAAGTTTTGTTTTTATTAATAACTCTATAACGCTAATAACTCAAAAACTACAAAGATTAAACTAAAAATAAAAATAGGGTTGAAATGTACTAATCCCGAAGACCTTTCACTTGACGTCCCATTTGACTTTATAGTCTCATTTTAATTTTTTTTTACCCCTCTTGAACCCCAATATCTCAACAACCACCCAACATTTTCAGCTCATTGAGTCACACCAAAATTGTGCCATCACTACCTACCTATATACCAAATTTCACGATAATTGGATAAACGCTTCGAAAGTTATCCTCGGACAAACGAACAAACATACATTTATTTATTTATTTAACAAAACATACATACAACGCCGATTTACCCAATTTGGAGATCTCGCTTCGCTCGATCAAAAAACGGAACAAATAAATTAAAAATAAAACGAGTTTAGCAGGACCACACACAATACACTATACACAGATAAATAAGCAATCTAAATGTTAAACACCTACCTTACATTACCTATGAAGGTAGTACCCCGCCTAGAATGAAAATGAAAATGAGTAACTGCTTATCTCTTCACTTTTATCAGCGTTTGCTGTAATTATTGGTACATTTACCTTTCCACCTACGATACATGTAAATTGTCTCATCTGACCAATTTTGAATTTTTACTTTTTTAAATACTCCGACTGTAGTTGTTACAGTGTTGTAATTTTAAAGGTTACTGAACCATGTTTTTAAATTCTGCTTGATTCTTGTGTAACGAGGAAGAAAATATGGATCTTTTGATACTTTAGAAGTTTAGGCAAAGTTCATGACACCTATGCTTTGGCATGCAGATATAGGGGAAAGTGGTGTGAGACCGGGACCCTAAGGAAAATCAGAAATAAAAAAGAAGCTATAAGATATACGAATCAACTTCATTTAGTAATAGGAACTTTGATTTATCAGTCACATAATTGAAATAGTTTTATAGCTTTATTACTAAACAGAAATATCTGGGAACTAATTATAAACATGTTTTATTTTTACGGGTTTGCCCCATAGGTGGTACACAATCGGGTACTGTACCCGGTTTAACCGTAGAACCAGCCCAATCCAGCTAATTGCGTATCTTTATTAAAGTTGTGGTCCAGACCATTTTTCTCCGCCATTTGAAACGCCAAAAGTCGATAATCTTTATAAGTTAAACCAAATAGCTGAGCTTCAAGGTCTTTTATGTGCTGCCATATCGTCATTTCTTGGTCTTCAGTAAATATTGTTTTAAACACCCTAAGCCTCTCTTCGATGCACTTTCAAAATCAATCGAGCTGCGGTACACTTTATCACGATCTTCAAGGATAGATTGTGTGGTACCTCATGACGAGAAGCCAGTTTATATTCAAATTTCCCATCAACAACATCCATAATGGCCAATTTCATATGGTTTTGATCCCACGATTGAAGGACAGACTTCTTTTTGTAATAACGCGGCATTTCTGTGTGTGAACGCGTGTAAAACCGGGTACTACCTGATATTACCCCGTACAATTATGCCCCGAGAATATTTGTCATAGACAATCATAAGAAAAAAATTAAATATTAGCAGTTACATAACTTTTTTCGGTATTAATTGCGGCCTAAATATCTATGTAATCGTACAAATAGAATGTAATTTGCTAACCTTGCAACGCCAACAAAAATACATAACTCTGAAAATCGCCAAATTATAGATCAAAACAGCCAGAAAACAATAAATCCTATTTATTTCTCACAGAGCGCAGTGGCCGCTTCAAATGTTTGTTGACAAGCTGATCAGGTTAGCCAACATTACCAAACAAAAGCACGCGTAATTTGAAACAGTGGTTTATAAATGCGGACGGGTCCTTGTTTTACCCCGATACCCGGTTTTGAACTAATCTCCCCCAAGTATCACCCAATACATACAGTTTTGACCCTACTACGAGAACGTACCACCGCAATCAGAACCGGAACAAATAATAACAGATCCCGTTTGTTTTGTCCCGCAGAGGGAATCGAACCCGTAACCATAGCAGTCGACTCCCCAGCGTACCACAAAGGTCATCCATCTGAAATTACCGTCTAAAGTGCGCAAGTCACAACTCATTTTGATAGTAATGAAATACCAATGCTTCTAATTAAAACCACGAACCTTGAAAATTATGAAGCAGTTCAGTAGAATGATTGAGTTTTTGTTTATGTTCATTGTTGGAGATATTTCTATGAGACGCTCACTTGTTAGTTGCTTTCATAACTTCGCGCGGAGGAGACGCGCGTATTTGCGGTAAATTACGCGCTTTCGATAAAAAGAAACTAAATATACGAAGAGTACATACATTTCAAATACAGTGATACTGAAACAATTACTTTAAAATTCAGTGTTTGTGAAATAAAAAAGTGGTACACAACTGCATGAGTGCCTTTCAAAGATTGTATCGGTATTCCGTTGGACGAATTGTTGGGATTTGTCTATAACTTTTTTTATAGTGGTTTTGATAAATGCGAGTATGCCTGATGGTAGATTTTGTTAACAAAACCTTTTGGCAGGTATTCTGAAATACAGACCAGCGCATAATAAGTCCCTACCATTGCAAAACCTTTAACACTTCAAGTGCAATGTATTTACATAGGTTATCATTGACATCAGTTTAACAAGTAGCCTTGAGGCTTTAGAATCGTTAGGTATAGGTACTCGCTGTCCGAGGTGTGTTTGTTGATCTATGTGCTTTGAACACACCTAGGCTACCTCACGTGCAATATAAACACTTACCTAACAACTCGTACTAGAGTAGCACGTAAATTCAAATAAAATAAAACATACAAATATGTAGTACAGAGCGGTTTAAAAAACACCCAGTCGGCAGTAATTTCAAAACCGAATATTTCATCAACATTATATGTTCTTGTTTTGTTCGAATCATAACAAAAGTTCACACTTTTTTAATTTATCTGATTAGTCGTATCGTATCATAATTATACCTACTTAAAAGTAGAACAATGGATATTGACGCAGTGTGGGCCATTTGCTATTCGGCGCACGCTTCCGACCATAAAACCTGCATATCCGTTGGTATTAGCATCCGTATCAGTTAGATAATACCTCATGAATAAATGTTTCAGCCATGATTTAAATTGTTTAAACATTGCATTGGTGTAACAATAATGTAGTGAAAACTAGAAAAATTTAGATTCAGATATGGCTCCATCCAGAATACAGAAATGTTTAAAAGAAGAGAAGGATCGAGGCCTTTGTCCAGCAATTAGAATCTTGGTAAAACCATTGCGTGAGTTGATTAAACGTGATTCAATGTCAGTATACTTTTCGAAGCAAGAAGTTTGCGTGCGTGGTGGTTGCTCCGGTTGGAAGCATTCTTGGCATCTGTAATCCTCAATTATTATGGGTTTCATGAGAAGTCGTTTAACTCTTTGAATTAGAACAGAAATCATTCTATTTCGAGCCTTGTAAAATAATGTTATGATTCAATAGCTATATTTACAACTTATCATTAGTAAAGCACATTTGCAGTGTGTTTATTCTGCGAGGCGTGCGTATTCACATTAACCTCACAAAAATACTTACGGAGTTAAATGAAGCGAAAACGTCCCAGATAGGACTGAAATTACTTTAACGGTACCGTAGCACGGCAGCTCTTATGGGGCGTAGCAGCATCTGGTACAAGGCACGTGAGCTCCACTGTGTTTGGTCAGTGGCGCACGAAGGTCAAGGTTTCTGTCAGACCCGCGTAACCTCCAAATGCTGAGATCGGCTCATTGCATTCAGTTGTGTACTTACACAAAACAGTGAATATCGTTTCCCGACTTTGGTGTAAAGTCAGTGAAATCGGTTAAAATGATTCTGAGAATATGGTGCGGGTGTTGTGTCAGCGATGTGCGGTGGTGACAGCTTCATGGCACAATGCTGTCAGAGATGACAGCATCCAAACCGGTGCCGCCGCCGCGACTCAAGAAGCTGGCTCGTTTGTCTGCCAGAAAGGAACAGGAGCGGAAAACCGTTTCTTGGGTATTTTTCTGTACCTACCACTTTACTTTGTTTACCACAAAAGGTTTCATCAAAAGCGCGATTGAAAACAAAAGAGCTAAGCGTGTTTTTCAAAGCCCATTTTGCGAGAAGATTGATGCTCGCTTTTAAAACCTTTGACATCATTCAGCGACAGGCGTACAAAAGACAGACAAAGCAGAGAGACACGTAGTAGGATATATCTATAGGTAACAGCCAGTATTCACTGCAAATGAATACGTGAATGCGTGGGAATGGTACACGCTCCATAATATCGCCTCATTTATGAGAAAAACACTGAAATTCACTAAAACAATGTGAGCTGTCGTAGTATATGCTTGCTACCGACAAATACAGTTATTTTTGAGTAAGGAGTAATTTATTTTTACGAAGTATGTCCAGCAGATGTTGCATTTCCCAGAGAAAAAATCTAAACTTGGTTGGTCTCCGAAGTGAACACGATTGACTAACCTAGTTAGAACCACAAAATAAGTTGGACTGTCTTTATGATTAGTTAGTTAGATTACTATCTGTATAAACTGCTTTTTGCATGTAAATTATCCTGAAGCATTTCCCAATCCCTAAAATATTTTGTAGCGACAGTAATTCAAACTTTTTCCTTTCATTCCAGGGTCCAGAAACATGGGTAGGAGTGCGAGCACTTCGAGCCAGTTCGGGAGGTATCCTCGATCCGGACGATCGCGTGCGAGACGTGGCTGATGACCGGGAAACCCTTACTGCTGAATGTACCCAGGCGCCGCAGCCTCGGGCCGCGCAGGCAGATGGCGCTAGTGGCTCTTCTGCGGGTACCGCCTCACCTGATATGTTTCGGGTAAGTAGTGGTAGAATAGACTAGCTAGACGTTGCGTAACTATATGTCAAACTTGACGAAATCGATTACTTTTGATATTAGCTACGCATACGCAGTCAATAAGATCCGTCTTTTTACAAACGTAGACACAGCTAGACTAGTTTACTTCAGCTACTTCCACAGCATTGTGTCAGACGGTATACTGGTGTGGGGGGAGTGCTGCAGATATATACTCCGTTTTTATGCTGTCTAAGAGGGATAATAAATATTGCTGGACATTTTCACACAGCGCTATCTAGCCCCAAACTAAGCAGAACTTATATTATGGGAATCAGATAACCGATAGAACACTTATATACTTTTTCTTTGTAAATATAGAACTTACACTATAAGAACTATACACACTTATAATATATAGAAAAACAACCAGACCCGGAACAAATATCTGTAGATCAGGCAAACATTTGTTTCGCGGCGGGAATCGAACCCGCTACCTCCTGCGTCTCAGTCTCAGTCTCAGGATGTTCGAGCAATTTATACATAATATGGGCCCCAGAGAATCATAACGCCATAAGCATAAAGAAATAAATACCTATTATGACATTCCCTTGTCAATACATCTATGAAAATCTGATGTACTTATGTTCACAAACATATTAATTTGTTTTAAAAAAATAGCGATAATCATAATTTTAATACTAGAAATTAAGATAAACTCGCTGTTGCCATTTGTAGACTCCGTACGCTTTTATAACTCCCAAGTGACGTACCTACAAAAATTTAAAAACGTAATTAAACAAAATCTTTATAAAAAAGCCTACTATAACTTAACGGATTATTTAGATGATAGAGAAGCATGGGATTGAAATTGCTCCAACTCGTTCAAAAATGTTACAATTTAGACGTAATTTATTTTGTTTATGTAGTCTAAAAGGATCAATTAATTAAAAAGAACAACCAACCTTGTTTCTTGTCTTTCTTTCCTGGCTTGATCGCGAAGGAGCAGGCAGTAAAATTGACGTTTCAAAGTTATCCTTGTGATTTTAATGGATAAAAAGAAGTTCCAAGATTTTAAAATCATCACATAAATTTCAAGCCTAGACGGTACTTGAACCCGCAACCTTCCTCTTGGTACGAGGAATTTTCCGTATGTGTTCGAATAACACTATAGAACAAAAATATTTTATTATATTATGTTGTTTTTGATTTTGAGCTGTCCCTACTGACAATTCTGAAATTTCGGAAATTTCAGTCAAAATTGACGAAATCTGTCACTTGACATTTGCTACCACTTCTGACATTGACATTTCAGACAGTGGGGGACATAATTAATAAAACAGTTTTTAACAAAAACTTCCATTTAGGTTACCTTTCAGGTTATTAATACAGAATAGTTGAACTATGTATATTGAAAAATACAATGCAAAAAGTTCAACTAACTATTTGAACTAATGGTTGAATTAGGTACCTATATGGAATAGATCAAATAGATAGGCTCTTTATTACCTACTTTAATAAAATAGGCTCTTTATTGCACGTAGGTACAAATGGGTGGTCTTATAGCTAAAATACAAATAAAAATATTATAACTATACGTTTGGTGCGATAAGTTTTGTGTTGTTTTATGTATAAGTACTTAATGTGTCGATATACTGTCATATTTTAAGTTAATAATATGTATTGCAAAAAAAGCATTTTACAAAGTATGTAAGTACCTAAGTAAAATAAAAACATCTCAGAAACAAAAGATTACCTTTATATTTCAAGGAGACTACGTAGCAGTCTTCATGAACCTTACCAATAGCAGGGTAAAATGTATATTTTGCAAGTGAATGTTAAAACCATAGCATTAATAGATGATTACTATTGTGATGAACCAGAGTTGATAAATATTGTGACAATCATTTGCATTTGAGGCGCGTCTGTTAACATAATAATATTGCGGTCTCTGTAACTACAACGCAGTGTTTCAAACCCAACAAGAAATTGATCTAGATAGAAATATATGCAGAATGCACAAACTATCATCAGATTGAGTGTTTGTGCGTTTGAAAAAGAAATATGTGACTGATCGTGTCTTTTAACCTACATACTTACACCTTGATCAATTTTATTATAAGGTAGAATGCACTAGCCATCAGTCAACAGCCAGAGCTGTGGCTAGAAAAATTAAACTTTTGCACGGTATTTCAGCCAAAGGCATTGACATCTAGCCGCTAGCTACTATGTCTTAAACTATTCATGCTTATGCTTGATTTTGTTGGTAGAATAGCCCAACAAATTCAAATCGATTGTGCTGCCCGAATAGACAGGTTAAACATTGGTAGAATGGACCAGACACACCGAATTGACAGGTTAAACATTGGTAGAATGGAGCAGCCACTATATGCCTGAAGAAATTCGGGCTGAGAAAAAGTTAGATTTTGCGCGGCATTTCAGTCTAGACTAAATCCTGTTGTGACTTGTTCGGACCTCGGATAAATATTTTCTGTTAAAACTTGAAAACTCATTGCAGGACATGTCTGCAAGAAGAAAACGATTGAGTTTGTGTTTGAGTTGTAATATCAACATGGGTTTGTGCTATTCAAAGTGTTCATGCTGTGGTAAATCGAAAAAGGTGAGATTATGTGGTACTTACCTAGGTGTTTTAGTGATTTATTTTTAGCAACAGTATTTTTTACCATGTTTTGCATGCTGCACATGGTAGGCAGTAGGTACGTTTTTGTATGTTGTTTAGATGATTTGGTAGGTATTTAATTAAACATTCTTACTAATATTATAAATTCGAAAGTAACTCTGTCTATCTGTTTGTTACTTTTTCACGGCTATACGATAAAAATTGGTATATACATATATAGATGACCGGGATGACCCGACTGCGCAGGAGGGTAATGTTTTTACAAACCACGCGTGCGAAGCCGCGGGCGCTAGTTCAAAATACCTACGTATTAGAAAATACGAGTAGCTAACTAGCTAGCCAAACTAATATTGGCTAGTAAGCAAGTCATTTATCTGTTCACGCCTTCTTTTAGCACGCTAATTTAGAACATTTCTGCAGATACTAGGCTCTATAATAACCGATTTGGTGTGTAATTGAACGTTATCTAGCCAGACATTAATTGATCGAGCGAAGCGAGATCTCTTAATCAACTTGGGTAAATCGGCGTTGTATGTATGTTTGTTTGTTTGTCCGAGGATAACTTCCGAAGCGTTGATTCGATCATCGTGAAATTTGATACATAGGTAGGTAGTGATGGCACAATTTTAGTGTGACTAAATGAGCTAAAAATGTTGGGGGGTTGTTGAGATATTGGGGTTCAAGAGGGGTAAAGAAAAAGGAAATGAGACTATTACGTCAAATGGGACGTCAAATGAAAGGTCTTCATTAGTACATTTCAACCCCGTTTTTATTCTTAGTAAAGTCCTTGAAGTTTTTGAATTACATAATAAAAATTTAACTTTGACAAAATTCACAGGGTACACCAGTGACCCCACAGTGCTGTCATTTCGTATGCGTGTAGCTTAAGTGACACAAATATAGGCAAAAGTCTGAAATCCAGAATAACTGATATTTGTACCCCAAAAGAATATAACCAATTAACAAGAACCCCCGTTACATGTAATTTGAATGAAACTGTAGGTCAAGTAGGTTGGGTATGCATTTCGTGTCATTATTTTGATAGTCAAAGATTACAATTATATTTTTTTGTTTTAATCGGAGACTCGCGAGATCTCAGTTCGGGGCGAACCACTAGTTTAGTAAGTAGATAACAAGCTGAAACTAGGCTAACAGGATTACAGTGTGCGCGCGCACTACCGCAGCGGAATAAAGCTTGTTAGGCAGTATGGGACCTATTCTAGTAAAATACCTATTTGCCTCGAATGCAGGCAGGGTCAGCTTGATCGATCTCCTAACTTGGTCACAATCATACTAAGTATGTAACACATTAACCCCATAGATACAGATTTGGTATCTACCTACCTAGGTAGATACCAACAGGGTTTAGGTGAAGCCGTTTTTCTTAATGTTTTGAGATGCGCGCGTCGGCCGCTACGGCAAAGGCTATATGAGCATCGAAAACAACATTTATTTAGAACGTAATGTACAGTCGGATGAAGAGATAAGTGACTATATTCTAACAAAAAACCAGTAAACACGCACTCGATTCGTAAATCGGCAACTTTACTTTTGGTCACTATTTCTTATATGTACTTATTAACAAACTTATATACAATCTAGGTAAATAACATTTTATTGAACATAAGTTAGTAGTAGAAAAAACCCTGCGTCAGATAAGTATATGGTATGGCTTGTATGGTTTAATGATTTTAGTCTGGTCATAAAGGCAAATAAAAATAATAACGATTTAATGAATAATCATCGCATTTCACAGCGTAATCTGCAGTTGATGTAGAGAATAAACGGCAAAAACCACTTACAATGCCGCGATGCGTATCGAGCTACAGTTCCATCACTTTCATATTTACCGTCATCATTAATTCAATTATAGTTCCTATATCTGAGTTAGCATGGTTGATTTTAGGGTGGCGGCGGTGTCGGTGGGAGTATGCGGGTTCCCAATACTGACTCTTGCGTGGAAGTAAGCGCTGGAGACATGGAGGACGGTTCCAGTGGTCTGCAAGTCCGAAGGGGAAGCGAGCCTACGCTACATCAAGATACGTTACCACCTCAGAGAACGGTAAGGGGTTTCACATGCTATTAAATTGAGAGTATCTACTTATTTAGACGACCTCCGTGGCACAGTGGGCGAATAGCCAGCTGAGACGCAGGAGGTAGCGGGTTCGATTTCCATCGCGGAACAAATGTTTGCATGTTCTACAGATATTTGTTCCGGGTCTGAATGTTTTTATAAATAAATAAATAAATACTGCCGGACATTTCACACAGTGCTATCTAGCCCCAAACTAAGCAGAGCTTGTACTATGGGAAACAGATAACTGATAGAATACTTATATACATTCTTTTTGTAAGTACATACTTATAATATATAGAGAAACAACCAGACCCGGAACAAATATCTGTAGATCGTGCAAACATTTGTTCGTCTTTATCAGTTATTTGGTTCACATAGTACAAGCTCTGCCTAGTTTGGGGCTAGATAGCGCTGTGTGAAATGCCCAGCAATATTTTATATTTATATAATAAACAAAAGAACTGTTCTCTTGTGAGTGTTCCATTATTTAAAATCAGATTAAAGGCACAATACTTTTTTGTTTCATTCGCGTTGGGCTTTTACACAATTTAACCCAACCTGCAAACTCCATTGACGACTTTTGTAACAATCCATAATCATGTTGAGTGCCTAAATATGGTTAAGAGGGGCAGAGACTAACATCAAATTGAAAAAAAAAATTGTTTGCAGGTTGGGTAAAGTTGTGTAAAAGCGCAACGCACAATAGCAATTGTCCAATTTTTATATTGTGCTTAAATGTTAAGGACATGAACTGCACTGTCACAGCTACTTCAGCTACTGCACGTCTTCAAATTGAAAGCTATTAAGGCCAGCTATTATAGGCTTTACCGTTTGTTATTGTAGCTTTATCCACAGCTGACTTCTCACGACACCAATCTTAGGCATTCTCACCTAAGCACTTTAGCACCCACTATTCAGTGAAGACTGCGTCAACCTTTCGAATTCAAATTGTTATTTGTGTTGTGCCTTTACTTTAGCCTCACACCGAAGGTACTTAAAGTTTAGACCGTGTACGTAAGTTATCAATATTGGATTTAATACAATCCAATATTGAAATTGACACAAGATGATATTTCTGGTCACGGAGCTGTTTCTCAAAAATTGCTCTCTGATAACAATTTCACTGTTTGTAGGTACACTGTGTTACATTGAGACATTTAGTTAGAAGGGACGAATTGGTGGCCAAGGGTTGCGTCCTAACCAAGAGGCAGACCATCAGACGTCTTGTCGGGTCACATCGTTAGCGTACCTAGGTAGACGGTCTGTAGTGCCAGAACGCAGAGAGTAACAGGGAGATCTATATCCAAAAGTTGGTGCAAAAGTTCAATAAATTTATTTATTTTTTCAGGGTACAGAACAAACAAAACGCTGGTCAGCCGCGGTGGTCTGTCGAGATGACAGCAGTCGACAGTCTCAAAAGCAGCCTAGCTCGGATGGTCGGTCACCGGACCCACCGGACCGGCATGGGCACGGTCACTTCCAGAGGCAGACCAATAGGCTATCTATGCAGTTTTCGGGACCTGGGTAAGTAACTCCTATAAAAATTAAGCATGCTATGTAATAATGCCATGTCAGTTAACAAATCACACGGCTATGCATAGGCAAGGGATTTTGTCATAAGCTTTTCCAGAGTACTGAAATCCTAGGACAGAGTTCTTCATCGCGACATAATACTGGTTTCTCTTGATGACAGATGACAGCAGTCAAAGAATAAAAAATAATCCGTGTCGTATTAATTCATCTAGCTGGTTTCATAGTAACTAAAACTAGTGGTTCGCCCCGAACTGAGATCTCGCGAGTCTCCCATAAAAACAAAAAAATATTATTCGTAATCTGACTATCAAAATAGTGCCACGAAATGCATAACCACTTTACTTGACCTACAGTTTCATTAAAATTACAGGTAACGGGGGTTCATATTTTTGGTTATACTTTTTGGCTAGAAATTGCAGTTGTTCTGGATTTCAGACTTTTGCCTATATTTGTGTTACTAAAGCTACACACATACCAAATTTCAGAACCGTGGTGTACCTTGTGAATTTTTTCAAAGTTCAGTGCTTATTATGGTTAATAGCTTCAAAACTGCAAGATTTAAACCCAAAAATAAAAATGGGTTCGAAATGTACTCACAAAGACCTTTTATTAGACGTGCCACTTGACCAGATAGTTTAATTTTTTTTTACCCCTCTTGAACCCCGATATCTCAATAACCCCCACATTTTTAGCTCATTGAGTCAAACCAAAACTATATCAAAATTATACCTATATACCAAATTTCATCATGATCGGATAAACGCTTCGAAAGTTATCCTCGGACAAACAAACATACATACGTACAACGCCGATTTACCCAAGTTGATTTGGAGATCTCGCTTCGTTTCATCAACTAAATTTATCACTCGGTAAACCTGAAATCAGAGTTACCCAACACCGCCTTCACCAGCTAAATAAGTTGATGAGGATCTGCTAAACAACCTATTCACACTCCAAAATGAACTAAACCACAAATTGACTCCACTTTAATAACATCTAATAAAGATATTAGCATCGAGGAATTTCAAACACTTCAATAGTCAGTACAGTTCAACCATTAGAACAGCACATATTAACACATACTTAGTCGCAACGGGACACAGGTAACGGAACAGATTCCGCGAATTTCTAGCCGCTGCCAATTATCCAAGTCTCATCAAAATTATATTCACAGTTAAGTAGATACATGCACCTACGATATGAAATTTTTCTTTCTTAGCGTGTCAAAAGTTCTTTGACTGACAAAATGGTAATGATAATGATGATAAAATATAAACAGAAATATATGATGTCACATTAAATATATATTCATTTAGACAGTTATGGACATCGATCAAAGAAGTCGAAAACCATGAATCATTATTGTGCTGAAAGCTAATTAGAACCTTGAGTTTATAAGCCAGCGAATTGTTTTCCTTTCTTCAACTTTTGTGCTGATGTTTTTCCTCTTTCCTATCATAATTATATCTAGCTAGCAGTAGTTTCCTTTCCACTTTCACAAATACAAGGTCCTTTCATAACCATATTTGCAGGAGTGGGGTGTGGTTAGACGCAGCTGATAAAGTTCAGACTTACGGCAGTAAAAGTCTTCCGCGAGATGCACGAAGAGAACCTTTAGGCCAAGATACTCCTGTCACCAATCACAGGTACACTTTGCACTAGTACTTATCCAACCACCAACCTTATCTACGTATTTATCGACTGTTCACGGAGCACAATTTGTACACAGCTGTAACAAAATGTAACTAGTTGCGGTTTATTGGCCTCAATCCCAGCAGACATATTGTTGCTGCCACTTTTACCTACGTGTATAAACCTTTTTCCTTCTCCATCCAAAACGGAACCAGTTGATTTGTATATTTCTCAGCATAGGTAAACTGACTTGTCCTAGAACCAACAATTCGACATGTTCCATCGGGTTAGTATTTTAATAAGCTGCGTTGGGCTTGCGTGCAGCCTGCCACATGATTGTTTAACGTCCATACAAAAAGTGGGCCATTATCAAGCGTAATGTTTGGACTTTGGACTTGTCTCTGACTAGCCTCTTGTGGGATATCTTTACGGATCTGCGTACTGAGTATGAGATCCAAGGATGTCCATGATGGGGATAAGTAAAGTCATGCGTGAGCTATATTTTTATTTTTTATAGTGAACGATATTGTCAGCAGACTTTTGTGGGGTCGATCCAGTATTTATTACCATCATAAATCCTTATGCTAATGTGTCTTTCAGAGTTGAAGACATGCTGAGGTGGGTGTCAGGAGTTAACAACGTGGCGAGCGTACATCCCGTCCAAGAGCGTCCACTTGATCTCTTACCAGAAGGTGAGTTATGCATCATAAATCACCAATCTCAACCCTAACATCTCTAAGATTAAGTTACTTTCAGTTGGTTCAACGAATTGAAACAAAATTTTAACAATAATGTAACCTGCGTGTTGGGGTAACTGGTTGATTGGACCAGTTGATGTAATCAAAACTAAAGTGTGTGTCAGCTCCGACGCACGACTGGAGTTTGCTCCTTACGAACGATTATTAAATATAAAGATTAGTAAATGAGGGTAAATGAACGCATTTTTTATATTACTGAAAGCATACATAAATAATTTATTTATATTAATTATATAATTTATATTTATTATAAAAACATTAGTCATGGAAACATAAAAAACAAAGAAATATTTCACAATGATCATGATGGATGTAGCTTAGACATGAAAATTTACTAAGACAGTATCATATGCCCCTCCACAAACTAAAAAAAATATGTTTTGTACAATAAGTTGCGCACGAAAATAACGCATAACATAACGGAGAAAGTTCGATTTTATACCCCATACATTTTCAAACCAAAAATTGTTAGCAAATGCAAGTTTTTGGTGGCTCAGCACATATTTTTAGCTCTATCTGTTTCTGCTTACCATTTTTATAATAGTAAAGTGATGGAAAATGAATATTTATTTGGTCACATCAACTTTTTTACTCTCACTCAATGCAAAATACCTGTTAGTTTGGTGCCTATACTTTTTTGAAGTCATCAAATAATTGTTTTTTCTAGTGGGCAACAGTGAACGCTCTGTGTCAGGCTTAGAAGTACCAGTGAGTCCAAGTGCCAAAACAAAACCCAGTTCGGGATCAACGCAAAACGTCTCCGTAACTTTAGTCAAGGGCGAGAAGGGACTGGGCTTCACGATAACTACGAGGGACAATCCCACTGGTGGGCACTGTCCTATTTATATCAAGAATATTTTACCAAAGGTAAGTGATCCTGCACGTATTCCACAATGCCTTAAATCACGTCTTTATAACCAATGTGTCCTGCCAATAATGACTTATGGTGCTGAGTGGTGACTTACGGAGGCTGTGCACAAAATAAGTTTAGCACAGAGAGCCATAGAGCACGCCATCTCTCAGCATCACACTCTTAGATCGAATTCCCAATACCGAAATTCGCAAGCAGACTAAAGTACAAGACGTCAGCAAGTGAATATTGGTGCTCAAGTGGAGTTGGGCAGGACACTTGGCCAGACGTAGTGACGACAGGTGGACTAAGCCACTAACAGAGTGGAGGCCGAGAACTGGCCATCGAAATAGGGGACGTCCACCAGAGAGATTGGTCGACGACATCCGTAAGACCGTGGGTCGTACGTGGTTCAGACTGGCGCAGGATCGGGAAGAATGACAGAAACAAAGAGAGGCCTATGCCCAGCAGTGGGTCGTCACGGGCTGAGAATGGTGATGATGAGAAGTAATTCTGCATATAGAAATAACTGAAACTTTGCAGGAATATTTGCGATCATTTAACTGGTACTTATACTGAAGACTGCCGTTGGAGTGATTTTTAGGTAAAATTAAAAGTATGTCTTGATTTCACAGTTCGTAAGTTGATGCTCTAACAACCTGAGGATTTACTTATTTTAGTTAGACCTTGTTAAAGATATCGACTCAAGGTTGTCAGTGAGCTATTGAGAGTACGTGGCGTATCTCTGCGTAATCGAATTAGAAAAATCCCTACATAAACCAAAGTTACTGACATAGTCCAGAGGATTGGCAAACTAAAGTGGCTAAAGGGCGTGTCCCACAAGCACGAAGAACGGCTGTTGAAGAAAAAAGGTTCTCAAGTGGAGAACTCCTCTGTAAAGTGCAGCTAGAAGCCATATTCATTCATTTGAATATGGCTTCAATGGCATTAAGCCTTAGCTAACCAAGCCTCTCAAAATGATCAATTCGCAAATTCCACAATTTACAACAATCTAAAATTGATGTAATTCCTTCGTTTTAGGGTGCAGCAGTATCGGACGGTCGTTTGCGAGCGGGCGACCGACTAGTTTCCGTCAACAACGTGTCAGTATCAGGGCTTACGCAGCAACAAGTGGTCACGTTACTGAGGAATACACCTACTGAATCTACAGTCGATATTGTGGTTGAACGACCGGCACCTCATCGGACACAAGTAATCAACCCTACTCAAAATCAAAATCTTTTTATTCATTAAAATCACAAGGATCACTTTGAAACGTCAAACTATTATGACATAGAGGAAAAATAAACCTGATATTTGTAGTCACATGCTAATACCACACGCCGCTGTTATTCAATCAACTAGTGATTCTGTCTGAAGTAGATTTTTTTGAGAGTTTTTCTCTAAAACTTTCATAAAATTTTTACCACACTACATGTATATTACACGTACCTATATTATAAATTCGAAAGTAAATCTGTCTCTCTGTCTGTGTGTTGCGTTTCACGACTAAACGGCTGGACCTTTTTCGATGAAATTTGGTATACTTACAGATAAATTATGACCGGATTGGGAATTCGCGATATAGGAAAAAAAATATATAAAAAAAACAGATTTTAATGAAAAACAGTTCAGGCGGTTCAGCTAGTTTTGTTATAATTTTCCTCTACCATCTTTATCAAACTGTTTAAAAGAACTTGAAGCAATTTCAAACAAAATTTTCTTCACAGAGGGTAGAGCCCCAACAAAGTCCAACGAAATACGCGGAAAAAGCGATCGGTTCTCCTCCCACCGTCAAAGAAAAGCCTTCAGAAAACGGTCGCGTATCAAGTATAGTGAGTGCTATCAACAACAGCAATGGTTCTATCCGTGGACGGATACCGAAGAGTTCTTCTAAGGACGACTTGCTGAGTAAAGACCAAACTGCAGATAGTGCATTGCAAGAAGCTCTCAATACTTCTTCTAGTTCTGTGAGTAAGCTTGTAATATTTGGCGATCTTTTGCTCATTTTTTATTCACTTTATTGCAGATTTCTCAGCTCGCTTCGCACCCTCGCTTTTAAGAAGGTTTTCGTAAGCGTTCATAGCGGCTCCCTTTGTTCTCCAGCATTGAATATAGAAAAAGTTTAACTTTTACTTTGGCAGCTGCAGTGACAAGACTTTGAGTCGTAGTTAAACTTCTGGAAACTCATAGACAGCTGTACTTTACCAATTTTACAAAGCAAACAATTGTTCCTTTCCTTTTCTTTACTTCCTTTTCCTTCCTTTCCTTCGTTCTTTCCTTTTTCTTCTTTTCCTTTCCCTTTTCCTTCCTTCGTTTCCTTCTATCCACCTGCTCTAGTTACCACAGAATATTAGCAAATCTTCTTTGTGTTTAAAAGTTTCATTCTTCGGCAATCAGCTGAAACGACGTAAGTCCAGGTATAAATAATTAATTCTTACCAACTTTTCCAGGTGTTAAGTCTTCGGAACCGCTTGATCTTACGACTGGACGTCCCAGTTCACGACTCTGAAAAGGCTGGTTTAGGTATAAGCGTGAAAGGAAAGGTTACGGTTGGCTCTGACCCTCAAGATCTTGGGATTTTCATCAAGTCTGTGCTACACGGGGGAGCTGCTTCGAGAGATGGAAGGTATACTATCATTTATATATTTTGGCCTTCTATTACCTGTTTATGTATTTAGATATGTGTTTTGTCTTTGTTTCTCTAAATATTCATATTTTTAAGGAGACATACAAAACATTTAATAGCTAGTAAATAGTATAACATTACTGCAGCGGCCAGCAAAAGAGGCACTGATGGAATTACGTATGTGTGCCTCGGCTTCTCCTCGGCCCACATTTACACGTTCGTCCATCAATGCCTAGTTGTGGCCAAGGTTTGTATAGTACTTTTCTCAAATAATGCGCGAAAATTATAAAATAAAATTAAAGTACAAATACTTTTCAAAATCAATGACGAACAACGAACAACAATAACTTTTCCCGCGTTAAAGTGTTCATTTGTTTTTTTTCCTATAAACAGCTTTCTATTTGCAAGCCAGTTCGAAATTTAAATGAAACCTTTGGTAAGTTGTTACCTCCTTGGTTGGCATGTTTCGGAGTAAAAGATCGTTCCATTTTTAAATTATACGACAGATATGAATTTACTATGTAATTTATTTGGCCGCTAAACCACGACAGATATGGATTTTCATACAACTTTTGCCGGCCGCTGCTCACATGTATTTGGCCAGTGCAGGAATTTCGATTTATCTCGAAGAAGGTTGCCAAAATAATGCTTAAATTTCCAAACATGTTTGAGAAAAATAAAATCTTACCATATCCCGAATTTTAACTGGTTAGATTAAATCATTGATCTTCCTTGTGCTACGAGACCGAAGCACTGACTATTATCATCCTCGATACTCTCTATATATTCTGATTTTTTAATTTCCTTGTATGTATTTTTTGCCTGTTACACTGTGAAGTTATGGAGGGTGCATACCCCTAACGATCTTAAAACGAATTGAGACTTATCTCAGCTAATACCTACCTGAATTCATTGAGTCATTTAGACAGTCTACATGTACACTCTTATCTATATTTCATGCAATCCTACTAGAAACAGATTTATTAGTGGTTCGCCCCGAACTGAGATCTCACGAGTCTCCCATAACAAAAAAAAATTCGACTCACGCAACGATGCCTAAACGTATATAGTGGCTAAATATGATTTCAGAAGTTATCAAATCATACAAATACGTACAATTTAAACATGTTTAGTCGCTAAATACGTTTAAGAATCGTTGTGCAATCCAGCCTTAATCTTTGACTAATAAAATAGTGCCACAAAATACATAACCAAAGAACTTGACCTACAGTTTCATTCAAATTACAGGTAACGGAAGTTCATATTATGTGGTTGCTTTTTTCGGGGTACAAATTGCAGTTATTTTGGATTTCAGACTTTTGTCTATATTTGTGTCACTTAAGCTTCACGCGTACCAAATTACAGCACTGTGAGGTCAATGGTCCCTGTGATTTTTTTCAAAGTTCAGTTTTTATTATGACTCAAAAACTACAAAAACTTTACTAAAAATAAAAACGGGAGTCTAAATGTAGTTTCATTTGACGCTCCACTTGACCTAATAGTCTCATTTTCATTTTTTTTTACCCCTCTTAAACCCCAATATCTCAACACCCCCCCCCCCCACATTTTTAGCTCATTTAGTTACACCAAAATTGTGCCATCACTAACCTACCTACCTATGTATCAAATTTCACGGTGATCGGATCAACACCTCGAAAGTTATCCTCGAACAAACAAACAAACAAACATACATACATACATACAACGCCGATTTGCCCAAGTTGATTTGGAGATCTCGCTTCGCTGGATGAAATATTGTTACTATTTCCAGATTACATACAAACGACCAGCTGCTGAGTGTGAACAGCGTGCCGCTAGTGGGTCAATCGAACGCGGAAGCGATGGAGACTTTACGAAGAGCACTCTTGCATTCGCGGCCGCAGCAGCAAGGCAGCATATCGCTCACTATAGCTAGAAGAACTGGTAACTATTCTTATCTACTAATGGACATCTAGGAATACTTACTTTACTATGAAAGCTTATCACTAGTGATTCGCCCCGAACTGAGATCTCGCGAGTCTACCATAAAAACAAAAAAATATTATTCGTAATCTTTGACTATCAAAATAATGCCACGAAATAAATAACCAGCTAACTTGACCTACGGTTTCATTCAAATTACAGGTAACGGGAGTTCATGTAGATTGGTTGCCCTTTTTTGGGGTGGAAATTGCTGTTATTCTGGATTTCAGACTTTTGCCTATATTTGTATCACTAATGCTACACGCATACCAAATTACAGCACTGTGGGGCCACTGGTGTACCCTGTTAATTTTGTCAAAGTTCAGGTTTTATTATGGCTAATAACTTGAAAACTCCAAGGTTTAAACTAAAAATATAAACGGAGTCGAAATGTACACACAAAGACCTTTCATTTGATGCCCTATTTGACCTAATAGTCTCATTTTCATTTTTGTTATCCCTCTTGAACCCCTGTATATCAACAACCCCCCCAATATTTTAAGCTCATTTAGTCACACCAAAATTGTGCCATCACAACTTATCTGTGTATCAAATTTCACGATGATCGGATCGACGCTTCGAAAGTTATGACAAACAAACATACATACATACAACGCCGATTTGCCAAGTATTTGGAGATCTCGCTTCGCTCGATCAATAAAATGGAGCATTGGTTGTTATTTAGTGACACTATTTTGAGAGTCAAAGATTACGAATAATATTTTTTTGTTTTTATGGGAGACTCGCGAGATCTCGGTTCGGAGCGAACCACTAGTAATAATGATTGATAAGATAATTAAAAACACAAGAATTTTCTAAGTAAAACAGATATTTATTTGGGTATTGTGGATGCTAATCTCTTGTTCGTTTCTCAGATAGTAACGACAACTCAGCGCGATGGAAAGACGATACGCCACCGAACGGAAACGATACAACCACCTCCAATGAAAACTCACACAACTCCCAATTTAACACCGTCATCTACACCTCTAACGACAAAGAGAACAAACCTGACTTCAAATACGACGCTAACGCGAACGAAGCATTCGACCGTAATGAAGGCTTCAACCACGATGTACGAGGCTCCAAGAAACACTCGTCAATAGTCACGATAAACAACAACAGCTGGTCCAACCAATCCGACGACAGCAAAGGATATCTCGAAAGAGACGAAGTTCCACACGATCCAAAGAGAGATAGTTTCGAGTGGAGTCGGCTGGATGGATGGAACCCTGTGATAGACAGACTGACGGGGAATGGACTGAGGAATGAGAGTTATTATATGGCGACGCATACTGAAGTTCCAGTCATCAATGGCCACCATTTTAGACAGAATTTGGGGCATGTGCATATGTCGCGTTCAACGCCGGCGCGTCATAATGTTATTATAGAAGAGGATATCGGGACAACGACGGCCAAGTGAGTCCACCTTTGTGTTTTTATTCATCATCACACACTATAATTAAGTCATAATTATATCTATAAGTGGTCTAAAATAACCATTTTTATTTTCCTGATCAACTCCGAAATCGTTCCAACAAACACCCTGTATAATATACCGTCGACCGGTGAAACAATTTCCAGAATCGTTTCAGTAGGTTTGGAGAAAGATTATATCTATAAAATATTAGTGTTGATAAGTGATTTTGGAATATCAATAACACTAACGAATTACTCTAACGGCTCGAGTACTCTAAATCCGTCATCGGCCGTAGTATGCTCGGACATTGACGGCCGAACTCTGCCGGCCAAATACAACCGACATTACACGGTTCTGGTGCACGCGCTCTCTATACTAATATTTAAATTCGAAACTAACTCTGTTCGTTACGTTTTCACGACTTAACGGCTGCACCGATTTCGATGAAATTTAGTACATAAATAGATTATGACTGGGATTGGGAAATAGTTTACTTTTTATCCGACAGCGTAGAATGAGGATAATGTTTTTATTGACAAACAACGCGTGTAAAGCCGCGGGTGAGTTAGTTTTACGTACGTTTTGTTTAGTCGTTTAGTAGATTTTTAGATCGAGCTTTTCTGTGACACATGCAATGAGTGCAATGAGACACTGCAGTATTTTGTATATATATTTAATGTTTATTTTTTTATTCTTTACTAGCTGACTCGCCCGCGGCTTCGCACGGGTGGTTGTTTAATAAATCATTACCCTCATTTTGCGCAATTGGTTAAAAAGTAGCCTATGTCCGTTGTCAGGATATAAACTATCCTTGCAAAATTTCATTACGATCTGTTCAGCCGTTCAGTCGTATAAAGGTAACAAAAAACAGAGTTATGTCTGCATTATACGTATAAATCTTCCTTTTGAATCACTCTATCTATTGCTAAAAACTGCATCCGTTGAGTAGTTTAAAAGATTTAAGGGAACAGACAGCGGAAGCGACTTTATTTTATACTATGTAAAGAAGCTATAGTTACATTGTTCTTTTTGTTATGTCTCATGTGTGAGTTTGTTTGTTAAATGTTTTTGATTTGATTTGATTTCTTTTTTTGACGACCGTCGTGGCGCAGTGGGCGTATAGCCGGCTGAAACGCAGGAGGTAGCGGGTTCGATTCCCGCCACGGAACAAATGTTTGCATGATCTACAGATATTTGTTCCGAGTCTGGGTGTTTTTCTATATATTATAAGTATGAGTTTACAAAAAAAAAAGTATATAAGTATTCTATCATTTATCTGGTTCCCATAGTACAAGCTTTGCTTAGTTTGGGGCTAGATAGCGCTGTGTGAAATGTCTAGCAATATTTATTATTATTATTTATTATATTATATTATGTTAGGGGTAGCGCTGGCGAGTCAGGGAGTGAGAGCGGCGCAGGGTTCAGTCGCGACGCAATTGGCCGCCGCTCCATGTCCGAGAAGCGACACGCTGCTATGGACGCCAAGCAAACCGGCACCTACAAGAAGATCAAGGAAATCAAAGCGATCAACTGTAAGTAATCCTTACAACACTGTTCTTATTGCGTCGATGAACCTGTCACGTGAATGTTCCTTTTTAATGGTATGCAATTTGATCTCTTGAAAATGCGTGTGAAATGGCGGTCAGTCAAAGTCTTTGATCTGAAAGTGTTTAGGGGACGCACTGAGTTCTCCGGATGAATGTAAAATTTTAAATTTTTATACCCTTTCGTAATTAAATTTTTAATAAATCATGAAAAACCCTTAAAACAGACATATAATATCGATTTATTCGTTTGGGAATTACGAAGCCACAGACAGCAGACATACAGTCACATACGAGTATACATAGGCATCAACGTTATAACACCCCCCCCCCCCCCCCCTTTGTGTCGATGACCCTATGAGTACCCTATTGAGTATGTACCCTATTTCAGCAATGCAGGTAGGCCCATCCTTGGGAATGCGGAAATCGTCGAGTCTAGAATCTCTACAAACCGCTGTGCAAGAAATCCAAAGGAACCCTTATAACGAACCAATTTACGCGCGAGCGCACCCACGTGAGTATAAATTATAAATAGTTATGATATAATTGATCGAGCAAAGCGAGATCTCTAAATCAACTTGGGCAAATCGGCGTTGTATGTATGTATGTTTGTTTGTTTGTCCGAGGATAACTTTCGAAGAGTTTATCCGATCATCGTGAAATTTGATATATAGGTAGATAGTGATGGCACAATTTTGGTGTGACTAAATGAACTAAAAATGTTGGGGGGTTGTTGAGATATTGGAGTTCAAGAGGGGTAAAAAAAATGAAAATGAGACTATTAGGGCAAGTGGGACGTCAAATAAAAGGTCTTCATTAGTACATTTAGACTCCGTTTTTATTTTTAGTAAAGTCTTTATAGTTTTTGAGTTTTTAGCCATAATAATAAACTGAACTTTGACACAATTCACAGGGTACATCAGTGACTTCACAGTACTGAAATTTGGTATGCGTGTAGCTTTAGCGACACAAATATAGGGAAAAGTCTGAAATCCAGAATAACTGCAATTTCTACCCCAAAATGGAATAACCAATTAACATGAACTCCCGATATCTGTAACTTGAATGAAACTGTAGGTCAAGTTAGTTGGTTATCCATTTCGTGGCACTATTTTGATAGTCAAAGATTACAAATAATATTTTTTGTTTTTATGGGAAACTAGCGAGATCTCAGTTCGTGGCGAACCACTAGTACGAGGCATGCCTTTTAAGTTTTGTCGTTTGAAGAAAAAAACACATCTAGAACCCTATAGTACTTTTTATTGTTTTTCAAAGTATTCACAACGTAGCTTAAAACACTTTTCCATTCGCTCAAACCAGTTATTATAACATTTATTCCACTCTAAAGTGGGGTGTTCAAAATGGCTGTCTTGAAAGCGTCGACTGCTTCTTCACCGGACTGGAACCTTTGACCACGAAGACTTTTCTTAATTTTAGGAAATGTAAAGAAATCGTTAGGGCTTAGGTCAGGACTGTATGGAGGATGGTCAAGAATTTCTACTTTTTCCTGCTTCAAATACTCAATCGTTTGACGAGCGCTGTGTGAGCTTGCGTTGTCGTGGTGCAGGATGATGCGTCGCTTTGAGTTAGATTTTCGAAGTTCGGCGATGACTTGTGGTAAACAAACTGTAGTATACCACTCTGCGTTAACCGTTCTACGATCTTCAAGTGCAATAGTCGCAACATGGCCGGTTTTTCCAACGAACGTGGCCACCATCTTCTTTGAAGTGCTTCGAGAACGAACAACTTTAGTCGGCTTTGGCTCGTCTTGAAAGACCCAGATTGTAGATTGTTGTTTGGTATCAGGATCGTAGGCATAGATCCAAGATTCGTCACCACTTATGATGTCGTAGACGTGATTTGACTCCCCTCGGTTGAACCTTTGCAGAGTTTTCTTACACCATCTGACGCGGGCCGCCTTGTGATCGTCGGAAAGCAGATGCGGTATCCAACGGCAAACTAGCTTTCTCACACCAAGCGCTTCATGCAAGATCTTCTGAATGGTTGTCCCTGAGATGCCTAATAGAGCCTCTATCTCTCGATACGTCACATGACGATCTTCGAGAATTAGTTGTCTCACAGCAATGATGTTATCTTCAGTGAAGGCGGATTTTGGGCGTCCTTCGCGAAATCTGTCACTAACACTAGTATGTCCACGCTGGAATTCTAAATACCAGCGTTCGACAGTCCGCAGACATGGGGCTACATCACTGAACACAGATGTTAGCTCTTCTAAACACTGAAGCCGTGTCAGGCCTCTTCTAAAGTTGTAGAAAATTATTGCACGAACATTTTCCTTCGAAAGATTCATTTTCGTACGTGACCTGACAGATTCAAATCGAAACTGTGACTAAACAATAGCATTAATCCTAATACTTTCAACTGTTTTGAGATTCAAAATGTAAACACATTCGAATATAGAACAGTTCCAAATTCAAAATTGCCGGAAAATATGGAAACGACAGAACTTAAAAGGCATGCCTCGATACAGTAGAGTCTCACTAATCCTATTCAGGGGGTGCCGGATTATTGGAATGTACGGATTATTGGATTGTTTAGAAAAGTTTATAATATGTAAATAAAATATACGCGCAACCGCGGGACGAGAGTAGGGGCGGGGTGAGGGAGGCGTGAGCGAAGGGAGCCGGATTATTGCAGGTACCGGACTGAAGTGCCGGATTAGTGAGACTACTGTAATATGTATTTTAAGTTATAGCTACCTTTACGGGCCGTAGAATATTAATTATGAAGTTATTAATGATGTTTCTTTGTTTTAGCTTTAAAACATTGGCTAACGGACGACCATGGCGGTCCAGAAATCATCAGAGGATCGCCACAACAGTCGTCGTTATCACATAAAAAGCCTTCTCTGTTCAAATCTTTATCGACCATGTTCAGGTAACAACTTTTCGATATCCACCACATTTTTAACCAAGTAAATTTTAACCAAGTCAAATTAACTAAGTTAATTTTAACCAGGTTAATTTAACCAAGTTAATTTTAACCAAGGTAATTTAATAAAGTTAATTATAACCAAGTTAATTTAACCAAGTTAATTTTAACCAAGTTAATTTTAACTAAGTTAATTTAACCAAGTTAATTTTAATAAAATTTTGATTCCACCCGACATTTTATCAAACTGGAGCGATATCTATCGCCACATGAAAGAACTACTTGGACATCAAGCTAACGTACAGAGAGTGACAATTGGACACTGAGGCGGTAACATTTAACGGCAAATGGAAGAATTATCCTAGATCGTGCAAACGATGTGTTCTGAGAATCATAGGCATAAGTAATCAAGTAATACTTCTCAGTAACAGACAACTTCTCTAACAGTCACTTTCACGTTTGTAGTCTTAATAACATATCATTTTAAACAGTCAAGAGTACTAGAGTTCATTATGAAAGGGCTCGCCCGGGGAAGTACTACCACCATACCAATTTCTGCCGTCAAGCAGCAGCAGCAGTAGAAATTACAGGCACACGAGGCTTTACACCTGTACGCCTCAAGTTGATGAACGCAGGGCATTGCAACGTGGACACATATCTAGGGTGCGTGAACTACGAGGCAGTTTTTTGTTATAGGCAATGGTTACCACTTAACATCATTTGAGCCACGAGCTTGTTCCATCTCCATGTTGCATAAAACAAGTATGACTACAAGGTACGTGTGGTTTATCAGAACTCCTTTTTTAATAGTATTTTTCGTGTACAGGATGGGGAAGCCTCACAAGAAACCCGAGGGTGAAATCTACGGAAGGACCCAACCTGGACGAGCGTCAGAGAAGTCAATATCGAGAGAAGCTCTAGAGAGGCTTAGGATAGAAGAACGGCTGGATGAGGCTAACCCACCGAACCAACAGAGGTAACTCCTATCTAACACTGAACCCTACGCTTCGCTACGTGCACGCGGCTACTGAACCTATCGGCTTGAAATGTGGAATATTTATAAATAATACCAGAGACCAGTAATATAAATTTATATTACTGGTCTCTGATAATACTGATCTCCCTTTGTTGGAAGTAAAAAAAAATTAATCAAATTTTTTTTTGTTTTTAATGGCGAAAGAGCCTAAATGGTGGAGGTCAAAATTTCAATATAGTGTTTCTAGGTCAAGTGGGATATCATATCAAATAAATTTATTTAAACGTTTCAAACCCATTTTTTTAATTTTGTACAGTTTTGGACTTATGATGAAAACTGTCGAAAAAATACCATAGAATGAAACGGTCTGTATAAAATATAAGCACCTAGGTACCGATCGTAAACGAGCACAGTCAAGAGGGGACTTTTCTAACATAGATTAATGCAATTTATAAGAAGAGTTCCCAACCCTAGTTTTAAATGTACTCTTGTAATACACAATAAAATATTTTTGATTTTTTTTTATTTGATTTGTTAAACTTCTTAAGCGGCATCGTCGCAAAGGCGCCGATTTACGTTTATTAAAAATGTATCGATTAGTAGATACATAATCAAGCTACCAGTATTAAACCCACCTACACTATGGTAACTAGTTTGTTTTGGTTCAGACCGGAAGGCCAACACTCGCGGCAAAGCAGCAACAGCAGCGATAGACTTCATAAGTCGGAACGCAGACCTCACGCCCCGCCGTCGTACCGCTCTCCGCCTGCCAGGAACGCATCGCAGCAACAGGTCCGTATACCTTACCTTCCTTTTTTCCCCCCCGCTGCATGAGGGTACAACGGGTTATGTGCGATTCGACGCACTAAAACTATCCCCGGCGGACAATCTTCTGCGCGATAACTGGGCTCCGGGATCTCAGCAAGGACTTCGCCGGAAAACGCACCAATCGCGACGCCCCGTAAAGGGCCCATCCGTGTGGCCAGCTTGCGCCAGCCACCAACACCTCCCTCCATGGTGGCAGTACAGAAGACCACACCATACTGCCACCTACCAATGACTCGCGTACAATGAGCAGCCAGAGCCCTCACTCCGACTACTTACGAGCCCAGCGAACATCTCCCTTTTCCACCACGAAGGTACGAGCTACTGAGACCCGACCCGGCGATGGTTAAGGATAATGTCGCTTCCATCCCTGCCTTCCATCATCTATCAACCGGGAAACCGGGTCTCACCACGCCCGGAAGACAGAAGAAACCAAAGGAAATCTTCTGCCGTTTGCTCCCACACTTGAAAATGCTGTTTCAAAAACATATGCGGGAGCAAACAGACCTTCCCTGCCAACCAATCACCAAAGCAGGCGAGGGAGCTTCCTGCCTCAGCAATTGGAAGGTAGACCCACCCGTTGTGTGCAGAAGCGCGCTCGCAAACCCGCAGCCAGACACAACAGGGGGAGCGCCACCTCACCCGATTAGGCCCCACAATCCGGCTCCTCCCCGCGCCATCTGCTAATCAGAGATCACGAGGAGAGTCGGCGCTCGAACTTGCGGCTAGACCAACAAGGATCCGAGCCCACCTTGACGTCAGTGAGGCGACGACCTCACAATGAACTGGAATCCCGAGAGGAAGCTGACCCATACAGCCGACTCAAGGGAAACCAAGAACGTCGCTGCGCCAAACCATCCCGTTGGCGGTCTTTTTAAGCATCATTAACGTGGTGTGCCGCAATGATCCGGAGAGAGACCACCCGCCTACTTACCATCTCATTCTCCAAAAGCATGGCAAGCATACTCCTGGAGGATAAGAGGGCAACTCCTCTCCGCTCGCAACCAAAAGCACACCTGTGGGTGCACTCGAAAGGGTCAGGCGCGCCGTCAATTGCTAACGGAGGCACCTCGCATGCCCACAAAGTGCCCATCCCGATGGCGGTCTTTTTTCGTATCATTGACGGGATTTAATCAATGATCCAAAAAAAGACCTCCCACCTACCCACCATCTCGTCCTCTAGAAACATGCTGGAACATCATACTTCTGGAGGACAAGAGGGCAACGCCTCTCTGCTTGCAATTCCCATCTGCAAACAGAGGTACCTACATCGCCCGAAAAACGGGCCCCTCCCGCTCGTTACGGTCTTTTTCCGTATCATTGACGTCTTGCGCCCCAATGATCTGGAGAGAGACCGCTCTCCTTCTCGCCATCTCATTCTCCAGAAGCACGGAGTGCGTACTCCTGGAGGATAAGAGGGTAACGCCTCTCTGCTTGCAACTCCCAGCCGCAAACAAGAGGCACCTACATCGCCCGAAAAACGGGCCCCTCCCACTCGTTACAGTCTTTTTCCGTATCATTGAATTTTTTACACTTCAATGATACGGAGAAAGACCGGCTTCCCCCCCCCAAACCCCCCAACCCCTGTCAGGCCGTTACCCGACAACAAGATCCCACGTAGGAGTTATTGTCTGATTTAACGGGGCACACCGTCCTATAAGCTGCCGTTCTCCCCGGATTCGTAAGGATTCATAAGGGCCAGGCAGCCATAGGCACTCGAGAAGGTTGCACTGACACTGCGCCCCATACCTTACCTTCCTAGATAACCTTGCATCTACCTGTCTTTTAAAATAATACCCTAGGCACATATAAATAAAAAAATACAGGCGATACTTTATTACAGGTGATGATTACCACTTAACATCAGGTACATTTTATTTGTATGATTGAAAATTTGGCAGGTTATGACAGAAACAACGATCATAATCGTTAAATAATGGAATGGTTTCTTTATCGTTTTTCATATAAATTATCGGAATTGGGAACTGTCACAGTTACTTGTCACTTAATTATGTCATCTTCCTTCTGAAAATGAATTAAGTAATCCAAAATGGTAACGAGTGTTATTTTTGTTGAACAGGCAATGGACAGCGCATGGGGTCCGACCGGCCACTATGCCAACTACGACGAAATACAACAAAACTTAAAGTGAGTCAAGCCAAACTTCGGTAAGCGGTCACACTTCCTAATTAAGCCTTGAACGTATCACTATTTCGCAAGGCTTGCTTATGACCACAGCAGCTGCTTATTCAAACTACTTATACAGGATGTTTGTAAAACTCACAAAGTGGTTTAGTGCTTTATTAGTGCAATCGGTAGTTTTAAATGAATGCATGAACATTTTTTATTAATACAAGCTAGACACAACAAATATAAAGAAATTCTTCTTCTTTCGTGTCGATGTCTCAAGACTATAGCCATTTTGAGTAGCACGTCGCCACGTTTATGGCAGCGTCAGAGCAGGTCATCAGTTGCCCTATCGTGCAGGTGGTAGGGCATGATGGGCATGCAAGGACCTGTGCTATTGTTTGGAACTGGGCACCACATTGGCATTGCGTCGCCTATTTATCTATAATTCCCCATTTACTAATATTACACCTGCAGCGGCCGGCTTGGGTACGCAGTCTGTTGAGGGTCCTCCACACTTGCCAAGGTAGGTGTAGACCAGGGGGAGATAAAAAAAATGTAAAAAAACAAAATAAATGTAAGCATAATGGGCGGTCTTATCGTTTTGGTACCTTTTTTGGCCAATATTCCATTTACTTATACTCCTTTCTATCCAAAAGTTGTCTGGAAAATATCGCTTTCTTTAGCCATAAGACCACCCATTATATATTTACCTGTTTCCCATTTTGTTGTATGTAGCAAGCTTGAGACTTGTAAGGTAAAATAAAGAATATTCATTTGTTAGTTTCATTCACTATTATTCCAAAATCATTTATTTCGTTTCTCTGTAAAAAATATCTCTAGCTTCCTAGGTCTATTCTGTATGATGCGACGTTGCCAATCTGCTATGAAAATAATGAATGTCGAGGAGGCGCGTGCGGCGTTGCCGTTTTGCGTCGTGAGACACTATAGAAGTTAATAATTTTGGTGATATCTAGTTGTATTTAATGGTGAAAAGAAAAGTAGCTTATTTCAATGTCGTAACACTTAAACCAGTTTGAACAATTTATATATAACCCTGTATAATCCTTGCGTTATGCTAATTTGTGGTCAATTTCACGAATGACTTGCAATGTTAAACCAGAAGCCAATGATGCAATCTTGAATTCTGAAAAGTCACAGATCTAAGTGTAAAATTTACTTTATCTTTTGGAATACCAAACCGCAGATCAGAAAAGTTCAGTGACCATTCAACGTAAACTATTTTAATTTAATAATCGTAATGAGGAAAGTCTAAGCCATAAATGATAGAGAAAAACGTTACAATGCAACTACACCATCTATCTCCCTGGCTATTTGAGGAATGAGCGATTTTCTATACTTGGTGTCCAGATGAATTTCTGTTGTTCAGATTTATTTTCTCCAATACAATGATAGAATACTAAATTGCAGTTGAGCCGATTCGCATTATATTTTTGTTTCTTTATAAATTTTCATGGAAAATAAATAAATAATAATAAATATTGCTGGACATTTCACACAGCGCTATTAGCCCCAAACTAAGCAGAGCTTGTACTATGGGACCCAGATAACTGATAGAATACTTATATACTTTTTTTTTGTAAATACATACTTATAATATATAGAGAAACAACCATACCCGAAACAAATATCTGTAGAACATGCAAACATTTGTTCCGCGGCGGGAATCGAACCCGCTACCTCTTGCGTCTCAGCCGGCTATTCGCCCACTGCACCACGGAGGTCGTCAAAACTCATGTACTAAACGGTTCCTCAGACAGTTTCTCTGTATCTGCTATGGTGTAGGATTTCCCCATGCTGTACCAAAAAACACACTGTATAGGCTCTGAAATATATATCGAAAGGGATCATTGATCTCACTCAGGAGATAGTCACGATTAGTTTGGCTACTTCCTGTTTGTATACGACTCCTTTATAATATACCTACCCAAAAGTTATGTTTCGTAAATATTTTCCTTGTAACCACAAAAAAGATAAACAACTGTTTAACGCCTATTTAAACATTTCCTTACCAATTTTTGTATAGGATATTTTTTAAAACCCACCTCCTTTTAGTCCGAGACTTTTCGGAATTCGATGTGTTTCTTTGAAGAACCCTGGTAAAAATCATGGAAGTTCCGCCCCTTTTCGGGATAACATAAGTATTTTGGTGCACCTTGTATAGTAATAATAAAGTTGTATTATAATCTCAAGCAGTGCGCGGCGCGAGAAGTTAAGCGAGGTGCAGATAGGACAGATGCGGCGGCAAGTGCACGCGCAGAGGGCCAAGGCGGAGGAGGAAAGGTAACTATCCTAGGGTCCCTACTCGAACCAATTGATGCCAATTGGTATTCATTAAATTCAATATTATTAATTCTACTAACTAACTAACTAATTGAACTAAGTCAAGCTTGTATTATGGGAACCAGATAACTGATAGAACACTTATATACTTTTTTTGTAAATACATATTTATAATATATAGAAAAAAACCCAGACCCGGAACAAATATCTGTAGATGAGTATTATAAGACTCAAAAAAATAATATATGTTTAAAAAAATTGCTTAAGTACGTACTTCTTTGGAGTTAATTAATAGTAATTGGCGCACCACCTGGATAACTTCAGACCGTAAAAACTTACTTCATGGTGTGTTACATCGGCGCGCGCAAATTTTGTCACATGCTGCCAAAAGAAGGTATACCTAACTAGGTATACTGGCGGGTTATGAAAATTCAATCAGAGTGTATTTTCAAAACTTCTAATACCAAATCTTAAAACCCATATCGAAGTTCTCTAAAAAACATTTTCAGCAATTTTCTTCTGGATACATCTCCAAAATACCTTTGACTTCCAAATTTTGAAAGAATAAAGACAAACAAGTTATTTTAATTTCGTAATCTAAGAAGACTTATATTTTTACCGTGTTCACTCAGTTGATACCACTAGGTGCACTAAGTAGAGAAACCGTACATATTATGACAAGCATTAACAGACGACCTAGTTTAGCTGGTCCCGACCATCCACGATTCACCCAACGAGTAACGATCCGACCACCCAACTAGTAAAAACTAGTAAAAATAATGAAATGGTTGGCCAAACAGCGCACGACCGACTACACTCAAAAAATAAAATAAAATAAAAATATTTTATTAAATACAGCCTATATCTAAAACTAAAACACACACAAAAAATTAAATAAAAACAAGAACAATTATAAATAAACAAGAATAAAATAGGGACTGGGTGAAAAATAGAAACTACCATTTTGTGTCAAGGATGAATAATTGAGGAAATTATTTCCTTCATTAATCACCCTTCGCATAAGGCACTTCCAGAGCGGAGATGTGCAATATGGTTGTGAGTGAAGTCACATCCGGTTGTTGGGTCCAGCCAAACTCGGTCGTCTGTTAAGTGAAATTACTAATAAAACTAAACTTTCTTCAAAATACTTAAGCTTTCTTCAAGCTAGTTTGACCTATTCATCTATTCATACTTTTGATTATAAACGTAAAAAAAGTTCAGGAAGAGCCAAGTTCAAGAAATATATTTAATGAGAAAAGTTTCACCAATCGTATTTCTGTCTTATCCCATTACCAGATAAGATCCTCAAGTTATCTTTGTAATAAAAATAAAAACGGTACTTTTTGCTGTTGCTAAGAAATATCTTCCCAAAATTCACAAAATTCGACCCTCGCTTTAGACCAGGGATTCCCAAAGTGGTCGATATCGACCCCTTGGGATCGAAATCGGTTTCCCAGGGGTCGACATTATTTATTTATTTTTACTTTGCGACTTTAGTGTATTAAAAAAAATTACTTATTGTAGTATTTTTAATTAATTTTGATTAATTACACTTGGTACTTACTGAATTTTATGTTTATTTATTTTGTTAAATTTTGAAATTGAGAAAATGTTAATGTTTAATCATGTTTCCTCACTTAACCAACCGCAAAGTTTTTAAATTGGTAAATATTTTGTATCAATAGGAAAAAACTATAGAGGATTTTTAAAATAATTTGGCTATAGGGGTCTGAGGTCGTTCATTTTGGTCGTTGCCCAAAATAGTTTGGGAATCCCTGATTTAGACACTACCTACGCACTTCATCACCTATTTTTTTCTGATAAATCTCGCCCATATGATGACGTCATAATATCTAATGTCACGCACATACGAAATGATTTTACCAGAAATTTTAAGTTATCGTAGGCACACGAATTTTTCGAGAATGCCAATGACCAGACAAACAATGTTATGATCTCTCTCAAAAGTTGTTCAGCCATCCGCATACCAAATGTGTAAAGTAACGCTTAGGTGCAAGTAGGGTAGGAGAAGTGATGACCATACCAATTGTGCCGCCAAGTAGCATTGCTGTGTTTCGGTTTGAAGGTCCCGGTGAAATTACAAGCACATGAGGCTTTATACCTGTATATCTCAAGTTGATGGACGCAGGGAGTGCATCGTAGGGCACGTCCATAGGGTGCGTGACCTGCGAGGCAATGCTTTGTTATAGGCGATGGTTACCACTTAACATCAGGTGGCACATTCGCTCGTTCCATCTCAAAGTTCTATTATATAAAAGGAAAAACAAAGGGAATCATCATATGTTTCATATGCAGTTTTGTAAACAGACCATATTGTATTCCTCTACAATGCGTAAATTTAACTTGTATTTTAGATAAATTGGAAGCAAAACATTTCATACCTGAATTATTTTTAGAACTTTTCTTGATAGGACAAAGATATAGAGATGTGCTTTATCGGAACTAAACCATAATATGAAACATCCAAAGTGACCACTTGACCACTTAAAAGATTCAAAGAATTAATACTACTATATCTCAGTTGTTTTATTGACTAAATTTTTTATTGTATTTATTTTGACATTATAAAATTTGTTTTTTTACTTTGACCTTAATAAAATAATCTATTTCTTTAAATGTAATAATTATATTAATAAATATAGAATGTATGACATGTAAAAAAAATTACCAAAAAATACTTACGGCTTAATACTTCTTAGTTCTACATTATTCGACGTCAATTTGTGCTCGAGGTTTTTCCGAGAATCATTACGTCTTTGGAGATATAAATTATTTTCAGGAAGTGTACAACTTTAACTTTAAATGGTTCCCATTTATCTGTTAGCTATTTGATTCATACCTTATTATAAACAGGGAATTCCCATTTAAAATTATTTTTTAATTAATCTCGTAAATCTGCTGCGGTTGTAATGGGGCTTCAACTTTTCTTAGAAACTTCTCTATAGTATTATCGTCACAACGGTATAATTACTAAGTTCCGTATCACATTATTTATGACGTACTTTAAAGTAAAAATATACTAGAGAACGAGCGCCATAACAACAAGTCACTTCTTAACTAAAATGTAACCGACTTCAGCAAATCTAAATCGGTTATTTTTATTTAAAAACACATTATGCGTCCCTATAAAATTTGAGGGTTGCCCTCGATTTTTTTGGGATCCCATCATCAGATCCTGACTTGATGCCAATAGAACCACCTGGGAAGTATATTATACCCTTTTAAACAAAAAAGATTTTCTCGAATCGGTCCAGGCGTCTGAAAACAAAACAAAAAGTTTATTAAATAAATCAAGTTTCATTTTGAAAAAAAAAATTAGAATGATATTTTTAACTTCGATTGAAATGCAAGCGTAGATTTTTTTAAATTTTGACTTAGTTTTGAGTTTATTTTATTTATTAATACTTTGTTTAGTTCTGAAATACGCAGAAAACCTTGGACATAAACATTTTTCTTGTCCGAGGTTTTCTGCGTTTTTTCTTTCACTATGTATTTTAGTTTAAGGGATGGGTCACCCCTAGATAACTTGAAATATATGTAGCTTAAAATGGCAGTCATAATATCTAGATACGACTAAATCTCAATTGGGCTAGATATCATGTCGCCTACATCTCGTCTCACACCTACACAGGTGTGATTTATATCAGCGAATGACTGCAATTGAAACATTCTAAGAATAACCTACCCTAATTATTTAAACAGCTACTTATAAGACCCTTTTGACAGTTATTTCATCAAAAACTGGCAAATAGTCTGAGCTCGAGTCTCGATTAATGCTCAAGCATGTTTAAACAATATGTATTAGATAGATGACCCTCATAACGTGCGCTCCAAAGCACGAAAGCGCTCAGTTGTAACTGCCACTAACGGTGCTTTGGAGTTCGTGGCAATAACTAACGGTTAGTGGTCATCACGACGACCTCCGTTGTACAGTGGGCAAATAACCGGCTGTGACGCAGGAGGCAGCGGGTTCGATTCCCGCCGCGGAACCAATGTTTGTATAATCTACAGATATTTGTTCCGGGTCTGGATGTTTTTCTATAAATTATAAGTATGTATTTACAAAAAAAGTATATAAGTATTATATCAGTTACCTGGTTCCCATAGTACAAGCTCTGGTTAGTTTGAGGCTAGATAGCGCTGTGTGAAATGCCCAGCCATATTTATTATTTATTATTATCACTAACGGTTAGTGGCAGTTACAATTGAGCGCTTTCGTGCTTTGGAGCGCACGTTAATATGACAGTCCCGGCTTTATGTCCGAAGCCTTAGACATATGTACTTCGACGCCAGGATTTGGCCACTAGCTCATACGAATTTACTTATTTTTTATGAATGACGCTATGTTGTATATTTTGTCTCTGAGCATATGGCATTGAGTATCGCATGTTAGTCTTGCGGTTTCAGTGACGTTATAATTAAGTTAATGGATGTTTTTTCCCGCTCCGCAATGGTTCCTTGGCATTGGTAAGCTGCTTGTGCTTTGTATTTCCACGACGAATCAAACCATCATTTTGAGATCATCCGACTAAGCATTGATAGAGCAAAGATCTTATCTTTAGGCTATGTGTTTTGCAAGAAAAACGTACATACCTCAGGTACAAGGATCCTTGTATTTTTTTACAATACATAATTTAACAATATCTTTATTGACCATGTAGATATTGCAGGATGACACTCATAATAGCGCTGCCAGACCAATCGTAACTAGTGACCGTACAGATCATTTATCCCCGACTCAAACTGCACTCTTCAAGCCCTTACGTAATATCGATTAAAATATTTAACAAACCACCTGAAGCGTTGAAAAATGAGACTAATAATATATAATTTATATAACAATTAAAATACTTACTAACTAGTGGTTCGCCCCGAACTGCGATCTCGCGAATCTCACAAAATAAGTATTATTCTTAAGGCGACTTGCACAACGATGCCTAAACGTATTTATTGGCTAAATATGGTTTAAGGCGTTGTCATATCATACCAATACGTCAAATTTAAACATGTTTAGTCGCTAAATACGTTTAGTGATCTATGTGTATGCCAGCCTTAATCTTTAACGAATAAATTAAGGCCACAAAATGAATAACCAATCTACTTGGCCTACAGTTTTATTCAAATTAGAGGTAACGGGGGTTCTTGTAAATTGGTTATTGTTTTTTGGGGTACAAATTGCAGTTATTCTGGATTTCAGACTTTTGCCTATATTTGTGTTAGTAAAGCTACACATACCAAATTTCAGCATTGTGGGGTCACTGGTGTACCCTGTGAATTTGGTCAAAGTTTTGTTTTTATTATGGCTAATAACTCAAAACCTACAAAAATTAAACTAAAAATAAAAACGGAGTCCAATGTCCTAATAAAGACCATTTATTTGACGCCCTATTTGACCTAATAGTCTCATTTTAATTTTTTTTACCCCCCTTGAACCACAATATCTCAACAACCCACCACAATCAAAATTGTGCCATCACTACGTACCTATATATCAAATTTCATGATGATCAGATCAACGTGTCGAAAGTTATCCTCGGACAAACAAACATACATACATACATACAACACCGATTTGTCCAAGTTGATTTGGATATCTCGCTTCGCTCGATCAACTACTAAAACTTACTATACAATTGACGAATATTTTAATGACAAATTTTAGATACTTACTATCTAATTTGACATTAGATTTGAATGTTTTCTTTTTAAAATAAATATAACTTAACAAGAACAATGACGTCCTTTTTCCATAATATTGTTGTACCCAACAGTGTCCATAATGAACATGTTCCTATTATTTAGCACCTATTATTACATTGTGGAACACAATAAACGATTGAGTATTAAAAAATGATGTACCAACAATGTATAAAGACTAGAGCAGTAGGCAAACCTAGTCAAGCCTAAGTTGAGTAACATACTACATACATACTCGTTGACAAATAGACATTAAAACATCTAGTTGGCTAAACCACTCAGCTCACTTTGCGAACTTTGGCCCTATGGAATATCAAAGTAGATCAAGTTTTAGAGATATTTCAAGCTAAAATTGCGCTCTCGTCCACTGTGTTTACTTGAAGTTTAATCACAGTCAGACATTTCAAAATGAGCTTCATGATTGCAATTTTAGAGGTAGTAATATATACTCTATATGGCACAACACAATATATACTTACAGTAAAGAAACACACAAAATTAAATGTACAATAGGCAGTCTTCGGATCGATAGATTGAGTAGTCGAGTGTGAAAGGGCTCGTCCGGTAAAGCTACCTATTGCTACCGGAACTAGCATACCTATTTCTGCCGCCAAGCAACATTGCTGTATTTCAGTTTGAAGGGTATGGTTGCCGGTGAAATTACAGACACATGAGGTTTTACACCTGTAAGTTGATGGACGCAGAGCAGTGCATCGTAGGGCGCCGTTCTAGGGTGTGCGACCTACGAAGCAATACTTTGTTATAGGCGATGGTTACCACATAACATCAGGTGGGCCATATGATTGTTCCATCATACAAAATCAAAATTTTGCTTTGAAGTTGGTAGTAAAACGCGCAATTTCAGTTTAGATCATCTTTACGCCATTGTAACAGCTAATCAACAGTTTTCATCATCTTCTATATCGCTATAATGATGGTTCAAACATTCTGTTTCATCCCCACAGACGCGTAGGGGTTGGCTACCACTCTCAGCGCTCCTGTAAGGACGCGGGCATCAGGCCACAATCCAACTACTACGAGTACGAGACCGCACCACCGAGGCGACCGGGGAAACTCTCACACTACCATTGAACGAGATCATAAACAACATTGGTAAGAAATAATCTACTGGAAAACTTAACCACGATCAATGAGAAAACCTAAAGAAGTCTTTTAAGAAAAGCGTTGACCAGAATAAATGTGGTTAGAATGTTTATGTGAAAAGTTAATACAAACTTAGGGGATAGCCTTTTTGTCTTAGAAATAGTGTAGTTTTAGAGGTTTATTTTATACTACAATAAAAATGCAATGTATTTTCTGTGAGTGCTACGTTTTTAGGGTTCCGTACCCAAAGGGTAAAACGGGATCCTATTACTAAGACTCTGTCTGTCTGTCCGTCTGTCACCAGGCTGTATCTCATGAACCGTGATAGTTAGACAGTTGAAATTTTTACAGATGATGTAATTCTGTTGCCGCTATAACAACAATACTAAAAACAGAATAAAATAAATATTTTAGTGGGACTCCCATACAACAGACATGATTTTTTTTTGCCGTTTTTATAGATATAAGTACGGAATCCTTCGTGCGCGAGTCCGACTCGCACTTGGCCGGTTTTTGTGTTCTTCAAACTGCAACTTATTTACGCGATGTTATAATTCAACACTTACATTTTACTTATTAATCCATGACTGAATATTTATTCCATGTTTTTGTTTACTTGAGAGTAGTTCTATATTTTATTCAAAGGTTTTCATACAATTTAATAACTTTAACATGGATCTCATCACGCCCCGGTCGAGACACGTTTGCTTTGTTGCAACTTTATTATATTTTATGTTTTACTTTTTTATTATCCTAAGAACTTTGATAGGTTGATAAAAGATTTATGTAGCTGGTTGAAAAGCAACATAAATATCTCAAATAAGTTCAGAATATAAAATAAGCAGTGTGAAATTCCCACGGAGTTCGGTGCAAATAGTTGAATAACACTTAAATTTATTTGAAATAATTTAAGCAAATTAAAAAAATACCTTTTACTGGCACTTGGATTTTACAGTAATAATAAAAACGCAATAACTGGGTCTTAAGGCGTGTGTTCACAAACCACAAATGTCCCGGGAAATATCTTGCGAAGTTGCCATGTCTCCAAGCATAGTGTGATTTCGCCGACATCATGTATCATGCAAGGCATTCGTTGCCCAAATTCTCTCAAAGGGTTCTATTTATAAAAGGTCACACGATGTCGCCGGACACGTCTTGCGAAGTTGTGACACAAACCAAGATGTTGCTAGGACAAACATGTCTCGGGACATGTATTTTGTAAATGCACGGTTTTCAGTCAGATCATCACAATGTCAAAAAAGCCATTTAAATTCATAATTTATCATCATTGAAATGTTAATTTATAATTAATTAATTATTTTTTCAATTGAAAAAAAAATATTATAAGGTTACGTTTTCAAATATTATTAACATACTAACTCCCGACTACTGAAACGCTACTTATCTAATCAACTTATATATTACAAACACTTAAATCTATAGGATACTCAAATGCCATAAAATAGAATTAAGACCATAATTAGCTGAGAACCCGTAAAATTTTCTATATATCCTTTTTTGAAGACTTTGAAGGAATTCCTTCAAAGTCGATTTCTGAAAAAAGTGGTTTTCGGAGATAAGACGTTCTTGTCGCAAGGGCGCGATGTGACAATATTAGTGGAAAAAGTTCGTTTCCTATTACATTTTTTGCTATTTTGGTCTGAGAGCTACGTTTTACGCAGTGACCATGGTGAGTTTTTAAAAATGTATCTAATATGTGGAAACGAACCGAAAAATGGAACGTCAAAGTTATAAATCTGTCATGCCATCAATAATCATTGTCAGTCAAGTTTTGTTTGTGTAAATTTTAATTGTATTTAAAATGATGATCAAAATGACGTTTCAGTATACGATTTTGTAAGATAGCAACGTCTCAAACAGTTGAGACAATCTCAAAGATTTAAATAGCGTTTCAGTATTTGGGTGTAAATGACTCAACATACAAAATTTTGAAGCACCTACCTGCTTATATACATTCCTATATACATGTATTAAGTTTAGAAATCAAAGAAGCTTTAACTGTAGTGTAGAATTAAATAGTATTATTGAGAAAAAATTTGGAAACGATCAAATAAATATTGTTTGACTGAATAGGTATTTAGAACGATAATTAGTAACTTGTAAATTTTTACCTAATTATAATATTAGTAGGATTATTAGACCTTATAATAGTGAGAAACATAAGCAAATAGAAAAGACTACCTTCTTAATATAATATGTTTGTTTGTCAATTAATAATATCAACATCGTAAAAATACATTTATTCTTTTAATTTTTGTGATAATTGAATTTACGTGTCAGATTGTAGTTAGATTTTTAGAATTAATACATTTCAATAATGTGTATAAACGTATATTTCAATTATGTAAATAAAAATAGATATTCTCATGTATTAAAGATAAGAAATTTTAGATATAACATTGAAACTATAGTAGTTGAAATCTAAGTATTTAAAATGAATATAAAAGCTAATTGGCAATGTTTTTGTTGTTGAAATTAAGTCTCAAAACGTCAGTAAAACACACAAAAACACGTTTAATTAGCCGTATATTTACTTTAAAACTAATGTTATCGTAGATTATAAGAAACTCAAGTCGCTATTGCAAAGAAATTTGAAATAATGTGCCTAAAATTGTACGATTGTATGGTTGTTGTACTTGTCAAGTCTTAATTATGATCGTGTAAAATGTAACTCGGCCATGTATGTCCATAAATAAATGCGAGAAATCGTTATATTTTGTTTGTTTTAATTACCTACTATCTAATTAACTTAATGAACACTTGCAACATTTAGTAAACAGGCCCGGGTGTATGAACTTCTGAAAAAATCTTAATTATCGTTAAACAAAACGTAAGGGCCTATGCACACGGCATATTTTAAACGCGCAGACGACGCACGTTTTTTCATGGACTAAAATCGTCGATCAATTTATACTTAATATTTCTTCACTGAAACTGTGTCAATAACTAAATTTTCTTGAAATGAAAAATGGTACTAAATAACAAAATGTTAAACAGCATATCGCTGATTGTCCTTTATGTAATTCATAACTAGTTTCGTCCGCAGCTTCGCATGCGTGGTTGTCAGTAAAAGTAGCCATGTTTCAATCCAGAGCAAAACCTATCTTTCAGCCGTTACGACGTGATTGAGTAACAAAAATCCAAGCTTTCGCATTTATAATAATACTAGCTGTTGCCCGCGACTTCGAACGCGTTACACTGCTAAATGTGTAGGTAACCTAGAAATAAAGCTAAACTCGCTGTTGCAACTTGACACCCCATTTTTATCCCATGGGATCTGATTTATGGGATAAAAAGTAGCCTATGTGTTAATCCAGGTTATAATCTTACGTAGATTATAACCTGGATTAACATTAACATACTAAATTTCATCAAAATCGGCTCAGTCGTTACGTGATTGAGTAACAAACAAATAAATAGACAAACATCCAAACTTTCGCATTTATAATATTAGTGTGATATCATAGGCGGCAATGAATAAGTAAGAGTTTGTAGAGTACCTAAGGGCAAGGTCGGGCCTCGCGTGCCCACACCACTTTAGTCGGCAATTGTCCGCGCGCCTTTTAGCGTGCACCAGTGCTGGAGTCAGAACGCCGCAAACATATCATCCGTGCAGGAACGAAACTTGACGATCAACCAATTGAAGTATTAATTCGAAAGAATCGTAAAACTTCATAAATTTCTAGATTTTACCGACAGTCGAGGGATTGCAACGATTTTATCAATGGACAAGTTCTGCAGGTGACGGCGGTGTTTAGTTCCTGTTTTGTACATAACGCACTTAGCTCCAATTTTGTCCACCGAGCCAGTTAAGTTGGTCGACACACCTTTTGGCTGTGAGTAAATCGAGATCTAGGAGAAAGGATACTAGGTCAATGATTATCCTCCCAAAATTAGGGAACATACTCGAATGTCTTTAATTTTGAGAACAGCGACCTGTCCAAATCCATTGGCGAAGTAGCATATTTTTGAGTAATGGGCAGAGTCTGCCGTCGCTAAACTAGCAAGCCAGCCTCTGCTCTAAGATATAGTTGCTACTTTGCCTCTATTCACTCCCTACTCCAATACGGTGTTGAGCTCTGGGGCAGAGCGGATGACTGGGAGCGAATGTTCAGAATGCAGAAGAGGGCAGTACACGCCATAGCCCGAGTAGCTTGGGACACTCCCGCCCGTCCGATCTTTCGTTCGCTAAGGATCATGACATTCCCAGCCCTTGTCATCTTCATAGTCATCTTCCGTGTCGCTACCTATGCGCGAAATCTCGGTGAGTGTTATAGGAATATGACCCGGAATGCCCAAAAGCTGAGGGCCGTGCCAAGGCGCCTTACCAAAATGTCGAAGCTGGCACATGTGTTGGGGCCCGTCGTCTACAATCGCTTACCAATGGACATTAAAAATTGCCAAAAAAATGGCTTATTATACAGTCGTATTATAGAATTTATGACTTTTTTGAGTCATCAATCCTATAATACGATTCTATTTAATGTATTTAATAAACTGCAGTTAATATTTTTATTTAATTCTGTATTCCATATTAGTTTTTTTTATTTTTTTATATTTTATGTAACTTTTTTGTTATTAATAAATGAACTATGAAGTATACTGATGGAATACAATTAGGTGTCTAAACTACAACTGCACAAAACTCATCTTCATCAATTATTTCATTGCATTAATTAGAAGTCAAAGGTAAAGGTATGATCTTTCATTTTTAGGGTTCCGTACCTCAAAAGAAAAAGGAACCCATAAAGGATCACTTCGTTATCCATATATGTCTGACTGTCTGTCAAGATGACCCTTTTTATCAGAAATGCGTGAAGGTATCAAGTTGAAATTAATATTAAATACTACAGTCTACAGTCACTGCAGTCAACGCAATCAAAAAATACGGCCATTTTCATGCCCCATATTAAGGTCTCACAGCACAGGTAAAGAATTAAATCCGAAAATCGTTAATGTTATCCCAAAAAATCCTCGAACAAAGAGGAGTTCTTTGTGAAATGGCTCTATAAAATCATATTTTCATCGCCTAGAACTTCGATCCGTAAGTGTGCAACAACATAAGGGCATCTATTTTACGTCTCAGGGTTTTCAATCCGTCTCTGACCGTTCGCGACCTTCCCATACCACCCTTGCGGGTTACGATACTAAATTGGACATTTCAGAATCCAATAAAAAGTTTATAGTAACAGAAAATGTATCTAAGCGACATAACAAGGTCGGTTACAAAATGGTGTCGTTCGTTTTAGTAATTTGCAGCATTTTGCGTACAATTTAAGCTGCATTAGAGCAATGCGTATAGTCCGGACGGGATGTCCGCCTGCGGGCCGTCCGCATACGTATGCTCTGCTGTGCCACTTGGCTTCTACTCCGGGGGCGGCTGCCCCCGGGTCAATTTTACATTTTACGCTTATTTTACATTTTAATTTTGGTATAACTTGAATCTTTTGTAACGCCCCAAAAAAGAGTATCCAATATGATAAAACTCCCGTTAATTGTAATTTGAATGAAACTGTGGGTCAAGTTATGTTGTCAAGTTACGTCTCGTAATTTGCACTGAAAAGTTTTCAGTCACTTTAATAATAATTTGAAGAGTTGTGTAGTTTCTATTTCTGCCGCCGCAGCATTGCTGTGTTTCGGCTTGAAAGGTATGGTTTCCGGTGAAGGTTCAAGCACATGAGGCTTTACACCTGTATTCATCAAGTTGATGGACGCAGGACAGTGCATTGTAGGGCACGCTTCTAAGGTGCGGACGTACGAGGCAATACTTAGTAATATGCAATGGTTACCACTTAACATCAGGTGGGCCATGTGCTGGTTTCATATCCAGCTTGAATAATAAAAAAAACAGAGATGTTAGATAATAATTTTAAGAGTTTCTATGGGAGTAATTAGCCCCTAAAAGCGTTTTAGTGGGAAATATCAATTATTAATAGCAAAATTAACTTTTAATTGATTGGGATTTTTATTCACACTCGCGAGATCTCAGTTCGGGGTGAACCACTATTTAAATTTAAATAAAAATAGATTATGTAGGTAACGGACAGAACCGTGTCTCATAAAATTTCGACTGTTCACAAACTCAGCCTCTTTAATGAAGTAATATGATCTAAGGCTGAGCTGCAATCTTCCAAGATTACCTCTACGACCAGAGATTGGCAAAGGGACATGCCCATATAATGCTGTCAACTGCACAAAAAATTGCTTTCATCCAAAAAATATGTTACATTTTTTCGTTAATCTACGTATCAATCGATTAACACTAAAAGTATCCTACAATATTTCAAAATAATAATGAATATGAAAACGACAGGAAATGAAATGGTAGCAAATTGCCTCCAGTTGCAAACATTAGTGTTGAGCCAGAGTTGTTCTGAGACAATAATCGATTGTTGATAAAAGACCATAAATAAAACAATCGATTTATTTGACTGTATTTTCACTGACACGAAAAATCGGTCACCGATTTCAGAAGTACGAAACCAAAACGATATTTGTTTCCCAATGAGCGTTTTGTAAATAGTTTTTTTTTTCTCTTTAATTAACCCGGGGGTGGTATTATGCTTGACTCGCGCTGGTAGCGAGCGCCCGAGCGAGATAATCTCAGCCAATCGCAGTGCGCGCTGAATTTGCGCTCAGCTGTTGACGCACCGCAATTGATCTAAATCCTCTCGCTCTCAGCTAACCTTGATCATAATCGGCGGGCCGTTGATCTCAGCGCCACCTTCTAGATGGCTTTAGGATTAACCAGTGGAGAGAAAAAAAGCGGAAAAGAAATAACTCTGCTTATCTGTAGCATTATCTCGATTTTAATTCAATCAACAGATGAGAGGTTAAAGCTTCGCACGATTTTTGCATAAGGCCATGCAGAGACGAGTTAATGACACAGACATGAGATATTTTTTAGTTAGGCACCTATCACTCGTTATTCCTCCCAAATCATCGAATTAAGAACTAACTCAAACGATAGTCGATATCGATCGATATCGACTACCTATTCAATCCAAGTTTACAAAATCAACACAGAAATACATAATGAATTCTATTAAACATCTCCAAAGGCAAATAAGTACATTTTTTTTCGCTTGGGTACAATTGGTACTTACATTTTTCGTACATTTTATTACCTTATTACTACCCCTGACACACTAAATATCTGATTTTCAGAAGTAAATAGGTAGGTATATTTTTGTATTTATCTGTGGCGCTCGTGTTGAATCGAAATAAACTCGATTTTACTTCGATTCAACATTTGCTCAACAGAATCAGATGATTATTATTTCTTTGCATTAAAATATTGAATTTTGATTTACTGGAATAATTGCCCTCGTCTGTTGATTGTATAGGAGCGCGATGTCAAAAATGGCACTTCTGTGCGCGCGCGCCTTGAGATTAAATATAATCGATTGCTCGATTTGACCGATTATTTTGCGCCGATAAATCGATATTTCGGATAATAGTCGATGGTCGATATGCCAATCCCTATGACTGTGCGCGTACGTCATTCACAAACAAGTACCTACACAAGCCGTTTCCTGTGATCTGTGTCTGTGGCCGTTTCGTTTGTTTTCTCGCGTATTTTTGTTTGTTTGTTGACTTAAAGCTTAAACGATTAAATTGATAGTAATTATCAATATCATAATTTATCTAGGAATCGTTATAATTACAATAATAAACTATTTAAGTTGTAGTTGAATACAGTGATGTAAAACTGGTTGTGAAAAATAAAAACTGATTTTTCTCATTATAGTAAACTTTTTTATAACTAACTTCTTAGCTCTTTTATTACTAACTAAGCCTAGAATCATTAGCAATTAGTTTCAAGTGTGTGCAGGGACAGCATTTTTTACAAGGGAGAGTGGGCATGCCCCTTTATGTGTTTGCCAGGAAGGTGTCAATTAGTGACGCAGTTTACAATTATTGGAGGCTATAAATTTGATTGATTGAATAGTATGCATAGTATATTGATACATTAGTAGGAAATATATTTTAGAATAAAACTACACCCACTTCTTTACATGGTATAAAATGAAGTCGCTTCCGCTGTCTGTTCGCTTAGATCTTTTGAACTACTCAACGGATTTTAATGCAGTTTTCAGCAATAGGTAGAAATAGAAATCTATTTATTGTGACCATAAAAGTAGAGATAGAGTGATTCAAGAGGAAGGTTTATATGTATAATACATAGGTACATAACTCTGTTTGTTTGTTACCTTTAAGTACACGACTAAACGGCTGAACGGATTGTAATGAAATTTTGCAAGGAGATTTATTATATCCTGGGAAAGGACATAGACTACTTTTTAGCCAACTGCGCAAAATGAGGGTAATGTTTTATTGAAAAACCACCCGTGCGATGCCGCGGGCAGGAGAGCTAGTAAGTAATATTAAATTTTGACGACCTCCGTGGTGCAGTGGGCGAATAGCCGGCTAAGACGCAGGAGGTAGTGGGTTCGATTCCCGCCGCGAAACAAATGTTTGCATGCTCTACAGATATTTGTTCCGGGTCTGGTTGTTTTTCTATATATTATGAGTATGTATTTACAAAACAAAAGTATATAAGTATTCTATCAGTTATCTGGTTCCCATAGTACAAGCTCGGCTTAGTTTGGGGCTAGATAGTGCTGTGTGAAATGTCCAGCGATATTTTTTTTTTTATTTATCTAATTAGACATTACTTTAGGACACTGCATTGAAATTGCTATTTACATTGGTAACGTTAACTCTTTGTGGACTACGAAGCCTAGGTATCTACTTAGTAATCATTTGTAAGTATTCTTTGTCCTAGGTAAGTAAATTTCCACCCACTGGATAACGGCAGCTTGGTAGATTAATCCATATTAATAAGCGATTCTGATACCTGGAATTAACACCAGACTTTGCGGTTCACATAAATATAGGGTTATTAGTATGTGAAACCCCATGACGTCATTCCTTGAAGGTTATCGTCATTAAATATAAGCGTGGGTAGTTATCATGCACTTTCATGTTTGAGCTTACCTATAGATAACCTGGATTGAGACATAGGCTACTTTTTCTTGATAAACTACGCGTGAGAAGCCACAGGAGGATGCTAGTATATTATCTTCACTGCTTATGACCTGCTTGATAATTGATCTGTAATGCAGTCTTAGGCAAGTTCACTACTAGTAATTAAAACAACGCGGATTTTACTGCATAATTCGTCTATCGGTAGGGTATTATTCGGTATCGGTAGGGTAAACCCAGGATAGATGCCCCACTTTTTGAATGAGTCTCATAATTTAAAAACTATGAATTTACCATGAATAACTCCTATGAACACAGCTAGATAAATATTTTATCTTGCATTACGAGCTGTCTTTATTGACCTAACAATTACTGATTGTGCAGAAATTTAGTTTTCGCATAACCATTTTTTTGGGGATAGCTGCCTATATGGATAGATGCCCCACCATGAAAGTGCTAAGGAGGATAGATGCCCTATATAATAAACACAAGTAAGTACAATAAGTACAGTAAATACAATATAAAATGTTTTATTTGAGTACCTATATAGAATATTAATTGAACTTAAGCATTTGTCTAACAAAAAGTGCAGCTACTTCTGGCACATTATACATTGAATTGACTTTGTATTATTGTAGTCAGCAAAGCATTCAATGAAGTAATTTTTGTCTGTTTGTTTGCTTTCTTATTTGTCATTCTTAGTTTTCTCCACTGGCAAGCCTTTTGTTTCCTTTTCTTTCGCTTTGTTGTAGTTATTGGAGTAAGGTCTTTCCAGTTTTGCTGTTTGAACTGGGATGGAATACTACATTATCTGGATATTTCATTGATTCCCAAGTTTTTTCTTGCTATTTCATTGAAAGATATCTGTTAATCTTTTGTAGTCCAAGAAATTACTCGAGAACGTACTCCTGCCCTTCTTCTCCTACAAATATACCTACCGAGGTATTGAATAAAAATATGTACACATAAGATGTTAAAACAAAATATGTTTTTCAAAACACACTGACAATTTATAGAGCTCTGGGGGATAGATGCCCCTAAGGACACCTATACCGCGAAAAATTGGGGCGACTATCCTTTTTGATACGGATAGATGCATTCTAATTTAGAAATGAACTAAATACAATAGAGCGGTTATCGACAACTAAGTGTAGTAATCAACGTACCAGTGTATTAAGTTAATAAATATTTAATGGAATTTTTAACTACTTATAAGGTTATGCAACAGTGAATATTCACGTCTGAAACTTTGGCGCGTTATCTGCGTTCGCCGCGGAGATGATCGCTCGCACAATTTGCGCAACCGCCTGGAGGGATTGAGGTGTGTGGCGCGTACGCTCCTTATTTAACCTATTAATTCTTTTTTGCGATTTCGGTAAGTTATGTTTTTTTTTGAAAACGAGGCACCTATCCAACCGGGGCATCTATCCTGGGTTTACCCTATGGACTTTTTTGCAAGAAAAAACAATGCACAATACTAGATACTCAAGTCTGGTAACCTTCCACAGACGTTGATTAGGATCTAATTGGTCTAAAAGACGACGAGAACCTCGAAAACTGATATAATCAAGTCTTAAAAAATTTAACTACTTACAAAGGTACAATCTATATTTTAAGCAACTTGGCGAAAGCGTGAATATGTACAATTTCCGATTTAATTAGTTGCCAACTGAGAATGTCAATTGATTATATTTGGCATGGAATTTGGTACCGCTGACTGAAGTCAAGAGCAGGCAGGGCATGCCAATCTCACCTACGGAGGATCATATAACAAAAGCCGGGGTCACGACCTACAAAATGGAAGTCTTACGTCACGGCAGTCAGCGTGACCTAAGTCCTCGACAAATTTACCAGCTAGCAATCCTTTAATCTAGATTTATAGCAAGCTTGAGTTCGCACTTTTTACGACACTCAGAAACGTTAAATAAAAGCGAATTGATAATTCAATTAACAAATAAATTAATACACAATAAAACACCAAAATAGAAGTCACAACGCAAATATTTCAACGGGGGTCTTATTGCTTTTAAGTGATATCTTCTAGACAATCTGTGTTGTGTTAAACAATTTTACTTACCTATATCTTAAAACGTAGGGTTGAAGACGATGGGTAGGTGATACAATATGTCGACGAGTATATTTACCTGGGCCAGCTAGTCTTCTTTCAAAACCGGCAAGACACATATATAAATCGCCGCATTGAAAACGCTTAGAGGAGCTACTGGTCCATGAAGCAGCTTATGAAGGGTTCCCTTCCACTGACACTGAAGCGAAAACTCATCGACATGTGTATCCTGCCCATATTGACCTACGGAGCTCAGACTTGGTCCTTGACAGAAGCACAAAAGTCCCAACTCAAGATTTGCCAGAGAGCGATGGAGAGAAGCATTCTTGGAGTGAAACGAATCGGTCGAGTCAGAAATACCGACCTACAAGCCAAAACCGGCATAGCCGATGTAGGCATTAAGACCGCCCGCTTAAAATGGGATTGGGCAGGCCATGTGGTTCGAATGCATCCAGAACGATGTGCGAATCTAGTCACCCAGTGTATACCGAACAGACGACGCAGCCGTGGTAAACCCAGAAAAAGATGGATAGATGACCTGGATGCATTCAAACCAGATTGTTCAGATTTGGCTGTGGACCGTGATGGACGGAGGGGAGATGGTGAGATCTTTGCCCAGCAGTGGAACAATATGGGTGAGTAAAAAAATATATCTTAATATTATAAAGAGGAAAGACTTGTATGTTTGTAATGAATAAACTCAAAAACTAATGGTTAGATTTCAAAAATGATGTCACCATTAGAATGCTACAATATCCCAGTGTAACATATATTTATATTATTATTTATTACTAGAAAAAATTAGGGATACTAAAACTTCAATATTGTAATCCAAGGTGTAAAACATTTAGCTATATTTTTACTTTAAGTCAGTTTCAAATACTCCTGTTATGTTTTTTTAATATCTTTACCGTCATGTGGAAAATGTGTGTCTATGATTTTTTATACCCAGGATGTTGCTTAGATTGTCAAGTCCTTTAGCAATTATTTATCGTACCTACCTACCCTACGAGTAGGCAGACTGTATATACTATTATACACATATATATTTTTTAAAACTATTATTCATGATCTTTGATGAGTAACAAATGAATGAACTTATTGCAATACAATAATATTTATTTCAGAAAAGTATGTCCATGTTTTGTTAGTAAACAATTACATTTAAATACTAAAAACTATGTTAGTGACACACATTACAATACAAACATAACAACTAAACAATGAATGAGTCACTTCGCCACTAATGCAGTAAGGACATCCAGTGGCTCACAATCAGACCAGAGATGTCCTCGGGGACAGAAAATGCTAGATAACATTCTCTTCCAGTTAACCTTTGTGTAATGTGGAATAACAGTTTATTGTATGTAGTGCATGATGAGTAGAGGGAGAAGTTTAATTAAATTCCAAGACAGCATTAACAAACACAAGGTATTTCAATAATCTTTGTAATATTTAAATACCAGTAATCCCTAGTTCTACAATTCATAAAGAAAATAAATAATAGATGTAACAGAGTATTTACAGGATAACACTCATTTTGTAGCCTTCATTCATGAGAGTGAGGCTTGTACACTTTGGGATCTCAACGGAGGAAACATAATTGAACTCATACTATTCCATAGTCGGATAACAGTGATGGTGAATGAATTGCAATAGTAATCTGTATTGTGCTGGGGAGTCAGGTGTTGCAATGGAGGTACAAGACGGTTCTCAGCATTTGCCGGTACAAAACGTCCTGAAAGTGTCCCAACCATAAGTCTTAACGGGATTATCTTAGACAGAGTATATAAATTTAAATATCTTGGGCACGTTGTCACTACCGACCTCAAAGACAATGAAGACATCGAACGGGAGCGGAACGCGCTGTCCGTGTGTGCAAATATGATTGCTCGCAGGTTTGCACATAGTTCAGAGGGGGTTAAGCTGACTTTATTTCGGGCGTATTTGTACTTACCTCTCTGTACTCGTGCAGCCTGTGGGCGAAGTATACGCAGGCGACGTACAGCGCTCTCCACGTCCAGTATAACAATGCACCCAGGGCGATGCTGGGGCTGCTCCGATACTGCAGTCCATCAGGGATGTTCGCAGCGGCGCGGGTCGACTGCTTCAGGCTGCGGGCCAGCGCCAACACCGTCTTGATAATGATAGTTGGCAGAGTAGAATGCCCGTACACCAGACATTGCTGTCACAGGCATGCTCTCAAAAATCCTGTGTAGTAAACTTTAACATACCTTTTGTGTTCATAACCATGATAGTTTCAAAAGTTATAGGCAGACTTTGTTCATCTTTTATTAGCTCAGTTTAGATTTCGACTTGGATCCTAATTCTTTGTTAGTGTTGACGCGCCGCCGCCGGTCTTGTCACGGCCGTTTTAATTCACTTCTGATTGCTATTATAGTGTATTGGTATTCATTTAAACCAAACTGCATTACATACAGTCCACCTAAGTCTATTGATTGATACGATTGTAGCTACTTATTAATATCTCTATTATAGTGTCTAATTATAGGTTCTAGGCGACGCCTACTTCCTATTATGTACTGAGAAACTAGAGCAGGTTAATTTACAAATTAAGGACAAAGGTTCTTCTGCTAATTAAGTGTTTCTCTACCGGAGTGTCCTCCCCTATTCTTATGTATGTACTTATTTAAAATCTGAGGTCGTACTGAGTAAATATATGCATTTAAAATACTGATATCTTTTGCATATAACAGCTGATTATGATACATTTGTAAACTCATAAACCAATAGTTTTAGAGTAAATTCCAGTAAACTTCAAAATTTTTACGGCAACAGAAATAAAAACAAAAGATATTTTACTTACCTACATAGAATAAACTATTTATATGTATTGTTATATATACAATAACCATTACGCTAATTGCCTGGTGCCTGAGTTTTGCAGACAAAGAGAAAAGGGAAATGCCTGATAAGGTAATGGGGTGGCCGATGGCGAAAGTGAATTATGCTTCGGGTGGCGGTAGGCGCACCGAGCGCGGCCGGTCCTCAACGATTTCTAGGGTGCGGGCGCTGCGCTGGTCTAACAACTCACAAGTTGTAAGTGACGCGTGGCTGACTTCCCACCACTTCACTTGCAGTAAGTAGGTACTCCAGTCCGTGTCTGCGTGTGCCGGCGATGCGAGAGGCTCCCACAGTCTCTCCTCGGTGTTGCATCGCGGCGCGTCCACTCGCCTCGCCCGCGACCGCGATTTCACGTGCGCTCGAGTCACTCAACTTTTTTAGTCTTTCTACCGCAGACCGCTCCGCACCATCTAGTGCTTTCTAAAGTGTAAACTGTCGACACAAACGAGTGTTTTAGGTATAGCGAAAAGGCTGTGTTTGCATAAAACCAGCGAAAGCGGTCAAGCGTGTGCTAACTAAAGAATTTGGCTGTGTAGGTGTTTTCCCCTGGTGTGTCGCAATGTAAATAAGTGGTTGAAGTGTTGAAACCTGGTTTGTGAGGAGCCCAGTGAACGTGTTTATGCGGCTGTAAAAAACGGGCACACATTCTTATGTAAGCACAAGAATAAACGCAAAGAACAAGTGAGTAATACTTATCCTAAAGGTACTCCTAGTTTTACGCAGTGATTCGTTTATGTTTACGAATCAACACCTAACTGATGGTATCTTATTGATCACTAACGCCAGTAAACTATTAATTAGACACTTTATTATTGCTGGATTTCTCAAATTAAGAAGGTGATAATAGTGTACATTATTTATATTCGTAGCCGTACATTACATTTACTTCTTACATAAGTTAACAATTGATTAATTCACGTTAATAGGTTTTAGGTGATTCAACTGTTTCTTATGTATTTTATAGTCTTAACAATTAATGCTAACTTCCTATAAGTATTTCATCAACACCGGTTTACCTCTTAGAACCTATTGACCCATTCGGAATCACACTTTGAAATCTTGCGAAAGTTGTTTCTGCGATGCGCGTATACTGATTTTATAACATCGAAGAGTATTGCAAGATTCGACATTGTCAAGTTAATATTGCCAGGAATTTATTTTTCTGCAACATGTTATCTTTATCAGGAGGTGTCATGATCATCTAAGCTTTAACTACCTTTACCGATTACAGGTACATACGTTTGAACACTTTTGTCGTATGTGAAAAAAACCATTATGTACCTAGTATATATCATTGCCTCAATTGGGATAACAATAGGATCTGTATTCTTCTGTCATTCAAGAAATGAAAGTAGATATATTATGTTATGTTTTACTATACAAACAAACCTATAAATATAGATTTTCTTTAGCTATACATAACAAAATCATATTATTGAAAAGTAAACATAATGTTTTGTGAAATCATAAAGCAATCTGAAGTTCGATGCTGAGAATAAACGACAAATAAATCAATATCCCAAGATTTTCGGAAAAAGATTATATTCATGTAATAAACAAGCTACCGATAATATTTTGGAGGAAATCTGGAGTAGGTATTTTTACCCAGTTTCCTTACACTTCCCAGTTCGCTGGCTTTTTGCCAAGATGACGTAGACACCTACTCACTACAAGTGTTTGCATTCGTGTTTACAAATATTGAGATGAGATAGACATACAACTGTTACATAGGACATTCACTCTGAGAACGTTCGAATCCAAAACAAAGCTTGAATTATGGAAATCAATATAAAATACAAGATGGTAAGGTATGAAAGTAGTCATCAAATAGAATAGAATATATTTATTTGACAACATATACATTTACAAAAATTCAATACATAATTCAATTCATACGAGTAGGTACATTTAACAAAGATTAAAATGATGTGTTAATAGTGACACAATATGTAATAATGATAGGCAGCTGTGCTCCCCCCTTCTTTATTTCATGTAAAATAAAAATAACAATTCATTAATTTTATATAAATAAGACTAATTCTTATTGTATATTGAGAATATATAGATAAAATTTTTATTAAAAGTATATTAGATACAATTGTGCGATATAATATATGATTTTTGCAATAATTGGAACATTAATTAGGTAGGTGTTATGATCCAAGTGTGTGTAGGATGTGGGTATGTGTGTTTGTGTGTGTGGTTGTTGAGTCTTGTCGGTGCTTAAGTGTGTATGATCCGTCAGAGAGGGTAAGTTGGTTAGGTTTATTACACTTCATGTCATGCCATTAAGTTGGTGCTCAGTTTCATCGTACGAATAACTGAAAAGAATTTGAATGAGGCACGTTTTAAATTCATAAGGCTTGAGATGAATCAAACAATCCTCAACACAAAACTTGTTATACAGATTAGGAATCATTCAAAATGCATAAGGAAGGAATAATAATCCTAATATTGTTCTTAATCAATTAATAGGGAGATTAAATAAATTAGTTGAAGGGTCAAAAATTGAGAATAAGTTACTTATCATTTTCAATTAAAAAAATTTCTTTTGAACTTATTAATAATATTTTTATTATTTAAATTTAAAATATAATAATTTATAACATTAAAAATTAAAAAAATAAATACAAATGTGATAAAAGAAATTATTCAGTTAATAGGTATTATTTGAGGGATAAAAGAATATTACTAAAGTAATTATTTAAATTTGACATATTTATGTTATTAATTAACTAATTCTTTGTCATTAAGAGAATTTGTTAATTTACTATAAAATGGTTTAAGAGACCAGTACTTACTTTCAGTCACTTAATGATGAATAATTATTAATTCAATTAATAATTTTTTTTATGTGGATACTTTCAATAACAATTGGTATAAATCTATGATTTGCTCCGCGAATTTCTGAACATTGACCATAAAAGATTCCAGGGCGATCAATATAAAAATTTGTTTGATTTAATCGCCCTGGGTTTGCGTCTACTTTAAGTACTTTAACCCCTAAAGCTGGCACAGTTCAAGAGTGAATAACGTCTGTAGCTGTCACTAAAATTCGAATTTGGTTATTTATTGGGATAATAATACGATTGTCGACATCTAAAAGACGAAAGTTATTATTATTAAGTTCAGCTGAGGTAATTATATAAGAATCAAAATCAATATTATGAAAATCAGAAGATTCATAACTTCAATATCATTGGTGCCCAATAGATTTTAAATTAATTAAAGGGTTATTAAGTTCATCTAAAATATCAAGAAGTCGTAAGGACGGTAAAGCAATAAAAATTAAAGTAACTGCAGGTAAAATTGTTCAAATTAATTCGATTATTTGTCCTTCCAGTAAAAATCGATTAATATATTTATTAAATAGTAAACTAATTATTAAATAACCTACTAAAATAGTAATTATTACTAAAATAATTAATGTATGATCATGAAAAAAAATTATTTGTTCTATTAATTCTATTAATTATTGTTCTCCATTTTGTAAATTTAAATTTGATCTAGAGATACAGATAAAAGCTTGTTATAATGGGTTGGGTAAACCCCGTGTTTTTTTACGAACCGTCAACCTGTTTAGCTGCTTTAAGTAGACCAACAACGAAGGATATTTTATTCGTAAGTATCTTATATTTACAATTAAGATTAATACCAGGTATTAACCATATTCAGGTATTAACCATATTGATAGTCATAATGAACGATAGATAATTAATTTGCCAACTAACTACAATGTTCGCCATCATTTAACTTTATAGAAACAAGAACCTTTTGAAATAAAATAATTTAACAACAATTATCGTGAATGTCCTCCATCTGTCCGAAGCATATTTACCAAATTTTAAAACCCGGTCTTTATACCTGTTTACGCTTTCAAACAAAAAGAACAGAACGGTAAATCCTAAACTTAATAAAACAATTAATAAATGTTTTTACACCACCTGCTCGACAATAATAAATAATAAATAAATAAATATAAATATTGTTGGACATTTTACACAGCGCTATCTAGCCCCAAATTAAGCAGAGCTTGTACTATGGGAACCAGATAACTGATAGAATACTTATATACATTTTTTTTTGTAAATACATACTTATAATATATAGAGAAACAACCAGACCCAATGACAAATGTCAAATTATATGTCGTGTAAACCCCACCGAAAGCTGGTGATTAAATCCCTACGGCTGAGTCAGGAGTAAAGTTGTACCGGAACCTCATATATCTGCCAAGTTTCAAGTTTCTAAATCCAGGAACCACTGTTTTTCATACAAACGTAAAACCCTCTTTTAACCCCCTTAGGGCTTGAATTTGCTACTATTTGGTTATTATGTATATATTATTATTTAATTTGGTTGAAGTTTGTTGAGTTATTGAGTGTTTCGGTTTGAAGGGTATGGTTGCTGGTGAAATTACAGGCACATGAGGCTTTGCACCTGTATGCCTCAAGTTGATGGATGCAGGGAAGTGCATCGTAGGGCACATTTCTAAGCAGCGTGACCTACGAGGCAAACTTTGTTATAGGCGATGGTTACCACTTAACATCAGAAGGGCCATAGGCTTGTTCCATCTCCATAGTATAAAAAAAAATCAAAAAATCCTTTCCCATACGCATCAAGACAAACATACCCTCTTTCAAGTTTCTACGACCAGTGGTTTAGACTGTGCGTTGTCTGTCAGTCAGTCAGGACTTTGATTCTTATACAACGAGTAGATAAACCGTTCACTCCCCAGTGACAGGACGTGATAAATTAGGTAGGCTGTTGAGTAAAATGTTAAATGAAGGAATCTGGGAGTTTTCTACAAAACGTTAGACCCTTTCAGATCTACAAGTAATTGTATAGATCGGTACATAAATTGATGATACTTCTCATTGATTTGAACGGTTAATGAAGGTGCATTAACCTTTGACCTTCGAATCACTGTTACTTAAACTATTGTAAGCAGGTAGGCTCCTATGAAGTAAGCAAATACAATGTATGAGAAGACGGCTTAGAAAACGATTTGCCATTTACAAATAGAAATCATTTTTCCAGTCCTAATTATTTTCCGATCTCAATATTTTACTAAATAATAAAATTATTTGGAGTTAATATTTTTTTCTTATACGATTTTAAGATGTGAATAATTACCGTAGGTAAAAATTCCTGCATGGAAACGCGAAACGGCACATCTATTTTGATTGGCCACTTTGACAGGTCTTTAAATAGGCCAATCAAACCAACTATTGTTTTACTTTTGACGCAGGAGGTAGCCTTTCCCCGATTTCGATCCCCATTGCGGGACAAATGTTTGCATGGTCTACAGATATTTGTTCCGGGTATTTTTCTGTATATTAAGTATGTATTTACTAAAATAAAATGTATATAAGTATTCTATTAGTTATATAATTCCTATAGTACAAGCTTCACTTAGTTTGGGGCTAGATAACGCTGTGTGAAATGTCCAGCATTATTTATTAATTTATACCCAGTAACTGAAACTACTATTAGATGTTTGAAACTATCTGTCCGATAGATAGTAAGCAGATAAGATAGTAACCAGGATCCCGGATTCGGGCGGAATATTGTAAATGGGTCCTCCCTAGGGTTACCAACCATAATTTATAATAAAGTATCTTACGTTTTTTACATATGTGTGCTTTTTTTTTATGTCAAAAATGCAAAAAATGAACGCCTTCAAGAGAAGTGTAAATAAGGAAATAAGTTTTAGGCAACGCGACTGCGGTACCTCGAGTCCTGCAGAAGTTTATAGGCGACGGTGACCATTTAACATCAGGTCAACTTGTGTGTCTACATGTTCCATAAAAAAACCATATACCTACTTTATTTTAATCCAAATGTTTATGTAGGCGACAAAATGTTTAACAAACTGAAACACGATTGAAACGATGTTACGAGTAATGTTCAGATGTTCAATTCAATTTTGTAAATAAAATAAGTGGAAACGTTTTTCAGCGACTGTTCTTTATTTTCTAGCCCCTGGAGCCAAAAATACATTATTTATGTTAAGAAAAGTTGACAACCCTACGCCCCCTAGGGTTGACAATCGTACGGCTTTATCGTCTCCAGTTACATTTATCTCGGCCTCGTTTATTATAAAACATTCTCATTAAATCATTTTATGATACTGATGATTACTGTACCTAACTAATTATGGTTTATAAAACAAAATTTATTGATCGAGCGAAGCGAGATCTCTAATTCAACTTGGGAAAATCGGCATTGTATGTATGTATGTTTGTTTGTCCGAGGATAACTTTCGAAGCGTTTATCTGATCATCGTGAAATTTGGTATAAAGGTAGATAATGATGGCACAATTTCGGTGTGACTAAACGAGCTAAAAATGTGGGGGGGTTTTTGAGATATTGGGGTTCAAGAGGGGTAATAAAAAATTAAAATGAGACTATAAGATCAAGTGGGACGTCAAATGAAAGGTACTTCATTAGTACATTTCAACCATGTTTTTATTTTTAGTTTAATTTTTGCAGTTTTTGAGTTATAACATAACAAAAACAAAACTTTGACAAAATTCACAGGGTACACCAGTGACTCCACAGTGCTGTAATTTGGTATGCGTGTAGCTTAAGTGACACAAATATAGGCAAAAGTCTGAAATCCAGAATAACTGCAATTTGTACCCCAAAAAAGCGTAACCATATAGCATGAACTCCCGTTACCTGTAATTTGAATGAAACTGTAGGTCAAGTAATTTGGTTATTTATTTCGTGGCATTATTTTGATAGTCTAAAATTACAAATAATATTTTTTTATTTTAATCGAAGACTTGCGAGATCTCAGTTCGGGGTGAACCACTAGTGTAAGTAATGAAAACTTACTGCAGAAAGGTATTTGTTATGTCATAGGTACTAAATCATGGTGTTTAGAAATAATGAGGGCTATCATGAGATCTTTATAAATAGTGGTGGCATAGAGGAAAACAAAATCCTTTACGGCACCACTGGTGACCAAGAGGTGGTGGCATAAAGGAATAATTCTGACAGACGGAGTGAAGAAGAAGGAGAAACCAAAAGGCTCAAATATTGATGGGAATAATAATGCAATGATCTCTGTGACACGATTAGCGATCAGCCGACTGAGCAAGAGATTTCAGGTTTAATTCCCCCTGCGGGACAAACGTATGCATCATCTGTATTGTTGCGGCTCCAGATGCTGTCTTGATTAGATACATGAGTAATATGAGTATCTAATCCATGAGTACATGAGGATGTACAAAGATCCATATACAAGGAATCCTAGGGTGTAACCAGGATTGTGTAAGCACCTGTTAGGCGTAGGTACTTTCTCCTGAAAGAAAGACAGAAAGACTCCATAACGGCGGATTTGTATCCAGTTTTTATATTCCTAGATATACTAGTGGTTCGCCCCGAACTGAGATCTCGCGAGTCTCCCATAAAAACAAAAAAAAAATGTAGTCTAACTATCAAAATAGTGCCACGAAATAAATAACCACCATTCCAAAATCGACTAGTAGATAACGCTTGGGGTTTTACCGACTGATGATTAGCAATATGTATAAACCTATTATTTATCAGTAAGTTTATGAAACCAGAGAAAATAAATCCCTGGGCTTTATTTTATCTGGTTTCATACACACTGAAATGGATCTTCATTACAAGCCCATTTGCAGTAATAACGCTGGATGTTTCTGAAAGCCTACTTGCATAACAAACTGAATATAGGTAATTTTTTCAGAAATCAGAAACATTTATTGTTTGAACTGTTGTCCTTGTAAACACTAATATTATAAATGCGAAAGTTTGGATGTTTGCTTGTTTGTTACTCAATCACGTCATAACGGCTTTTTTAAACTTTATAGATCTTCGTTTGACCACAATCTCACCTGATGGTAAGCGATGATGTGGTCTAAGATGAAGCACGAAGATTTAGGAGAAACCTATTCACTCTTATGTTAAAGATGCCCGGATTGTATTCTTTAGGAAAAACAGACGACGGCAAAGTGTTCCATACCTACATATGTAGGTATGCTGTGCGCATCAAGAACGTAGAACCAAAACGGTGTCTCCGAATGGGTGGTATATCAACTAGGTACGGATGGTACTGAGCCGTGCACCTGCTTGTCCTTTGGTGGAAAGGAGATGGCGGAATCAGATCGTAAAGTTCCTAGGCACATTTCCCGAAATGTATTCTGTGAAAGATCGATAGGCTTGCAACTTTACGGCGGTGTTCGAGAGTTTGGGTCTTAGTTTCCATCATACTAGGGGTGATCCAAAAGTAGTGATAATCAGTTATTTCTAGTGCACACAAAAATACAAAAAAATATCAGTCACTTGCTCAGTTACCCACTAGTTCAGGAAAAAAACATCATATAAATAGGCCACGATTCCCGGGAGCTACATTCATTTGAATACGGACTGTCAAGGAGTGAACATAAAAATGGAAAAACACGAAATCAGCGCTGTCATTAAATACCTCTGCTTGAAAAAAATGTGTACCAAAGACTTACACAGCGACTTGGTGGAAACATTAAGGGACTCTTCTCCTCCATATTCCACAGTTGCACGCTGGGCTAAGGAGTTTAAGCTGGGAAGAACATCGACAGAAGACGAACACCGCGAAGGACGTCCATCGACGTCCCTCACTGAAGAAAATGTGAAAAAAGTTGAAGAAGTTGTATTGGAAGATCGAAGAGTGACTATCAGGCATGTAGCTGAGGTCACAGGGATCTCATATGGTAGTATTCAAAGAATCCTTGCGAACGAATTGCATATGAGAAAGGTCTCCGCGCGTTGGGTAGCGAAAATGTTAAACGACGAGCAAAAGAAGAAACGAGTCGACATGTCAAGAGCAAATCTCGAAAAGTTTCAGGCAGACAAATAATTTTTTGTCACGTTTTGTGACCATGGACGAGACCTGGATCCACCATTTTGATCCTGAAACAAAACAACAATCGATGACATGGAAACGATCCGATGAACCGACGCCGAAGAAATTCAAAGTGTCAAGCTCAGCAGGGAAGGTTATGGCGTCTGTTTTTTGGGACGCTAAAGGAATAATCATGGTGGACTACTTGGAAAAGGGGGCCACTATTACAGGCTCCTACTATGCAGAACAAATAAAAAGATTGCGGGAGGCTATTAAGGAGAAAAGGCGAGGCAAACTGCGTGCTGGAGTGCTGTTCCATCAAGACAACGCACCGGTTCACAAAGCTGCAATTGCCATGGCTGCCATTCAGGAAGCGGGCTTCGAGCTGGTGGAACACCCCCCCTATTCACCAGATCTAGCCCCCAGTGACTTCTATCTCTTTCCACGACTCAAGGAACACCTCCGAGGCAAGAAATTTGACGATGATAGCGACGTGATGGCCGCGGTTGAGGACTTTTTTGAGAGTCAAGATAAAGATTTTTTTTCTAAGGGAATTTTAGGTTTAGAAAAGAGATGGACTAAATGTATAGACTTGCTAGGAGACTATGTTGAGAAATAAATTAATTTTTTTATTTTATTAATTGTGTTTATTATTGATTATCATTACTTTTGGATCACCCCTCGTATATTGCTCACCTATAAGCCTAAAAGCCCTACGTTATATTGTCTCTAAGGTAGTGAGATAGTATTTGGCCGAACCAACCCAAAGGAAGTCTGAACCAATTTCAATTAAATTTGATATATCAATAGATTATGACTTGGATTGACACATAGGCTAATTTTTATTGACAAATACGCGTGCGAAGCCGCTGGCGGAAGCTAGTTTATAATAAAAAAATCATTCATTCTGCGTCATTTGAGAGCGTATTTGATTTTCTACGAACTAAATAATCGAATGCACAGCCGCAGTAGGTATACGAATGGGAGGATTAAACATTCGGATAGTATTTTCAGGCATGTTTCCAAGAAACTCGAGTGGTACTGGATTTAATCCATCAGCTTTGTAGGCTAGTATTAGTGAAAAGCTGTATACTCATTAGAGCATGCCTCTACATTTTTACCTCTCCATTAAAACGTATACAGAAAAAAACTGTCGTCACTCTTTTTTCAAACATCAGCTACCACCAGCCCGCCTGAAAGCAACAGAAGTTAGTAGGGCGCACTGTTTCTTGAGCTAAAAGTGATCCGAACTTTCGAAGAGCAAGTTCTACTTTTATTGAACTTTATTACCCCGGAACAACATCTGCCCCCTGGGAACGATCTGCTGGTCTATTTGGTAACTCACTTAGCAGACTCCGTATCCAGGTAGGCTGCTGTAGAAGTAATTGGTATTATGCCGCACTTATTCTTCTACCCTCGGTGCCTCTTTACCTGAAGCCCCGGGAACAGATCAATGAGGTAACTGATAATAATAATAATAACCTGTACACATAATCCATTGTTGCGATAGTTTAACCATCTGTCCCACCTCCATTTTGCAATACGAGTATATAAACTTTATAGATACATTTTAAGACTAATGAAATAGGCCTCTTTCCCGTTGGCTCCGGCCTCGGTAATGCCTATGTTAAAGATCCAGGCTTAGTGCTTATGTTGTAAAATAAATAGATTAGATTAGATAATATTTTATTGCACACCATAAACAACAAAACAATTTAAAGTAATAGTATTCAAACGAATAAGAAGAAGAATAACGCAGAAGAACGTACATACCATCTAAGTCGCCGAAATGAAGATGCTAAGGTGGATGTGCGGCGTCACCAGGCTCGATAAAATCCGTAACCAATACGTGCAAAGAAGCCTGGGCGTGCGCAACATCGCTGACAAGATGCAGGAGAGTCGGCTGCGTTGGTACGGTCACGTGAAGAGGAGGCCACCTGACTACGTAGGGAATTTGGCACTACTTTCCATCCCCAGTCGAAGATCTAGAGGTAGACCCAAGACAAGGTGGAGAAATGTAGTGTCAAAAGACATGAGAGAGTGCCAAGTTTCTGATGACGACATCGAGGATAGCGCGAAGTGGAGAAGAACGACTAGGAAAGCCGACCCCACCACCATGTGGGATATATAGCTGAGAAGAGAGAGAGAGAGAGAGTATTCAAATGAATGTATGTACATTTGGCTTAATACGTAAATACTTGGAATAATATAATACTTAATGCTGACACGTAAATTCTGCGATGTGATAAAGCAGTAGAAGTGGGCTCTTACGGGTCCAAAATTATCTTATTTTATGTGTCATTGACAAAAGAAGAACCTTAAAAAGAACCAACCAAATACAAAAGGTTGATGTATGCGAGAAAGAATTTACTAGTAGAATTCTAAAATTGGAACTAAGAACACGATTAAACAAGAACACAATCAAAGTCAAAGTAAAAAATTTTTATTCATTAAAATCACAAGGATCACTTTGAAACATCAATTTTACTGCCTGCTCCTTCGCGACCAAGCCAGGAACGAAAGGCAAGAAACAAGGCTGGTTGTTTTTTTTAATGATCCTTTTAGAATACATAACAATACAGAAAATAAATTACGTGTAAATTGTAACCTTTTTCAATCAAATCTATACAATCCGATATTTTATAGTAAGCTTTTTTATAAAGATTTGGTTTAATTACGTTTTTAAATTTGTTTCACCTATATTCACCCATAGAGATCTCGTAGCTAAATATCCATTGTATTGATGCAGTGATTGATGATCTAGTATTAGCATATATGTAGTGACTACACTTGTCTTGTATCGATGACTAATGCTTTATCTAGCAGAGTAGTAAATTGATCTTGGATCAAACTGGACAGGGTGATAAGTTACAGTATCCACTACATACGAGGGATCCGACCCGAGAAGATACATGGAAATTGGGTTTGATAAACGACAACATAAAGTAAAGTAGGTATATGATTCGAATCCACTTTAGAAAATTGGTTTGATGTCATTCTTTGTTTTTATTTAGACCTTGACTAACGTCAAGCAAATGAAACAATTGACGATTTATATGGCAACGATTCTTAACAAATATACTAGTGGTTCGCCCCGAACTGAGATCTCGCGAATCTTCCAAAATAAATATTATTCTTAGGGCGACTTGCACAACGATGCGTAAACGTATTTAGTGGATAAATTATACAAATACTTCAAATTTAAACATGTTTAGTCGTTAAATTGACAATTAATAGTTAATTAATTGAATTGATAGTTGTTAATTGTTAGTCGTTTGACGACCTCCGTGGTGCAGTGGGCGAATAGCCGGCTGAGATGCAGGAGGTAGCGGGTTCGATCCCCGCCGCGGAAGAAATGTTTGCATGATCTACAGATATTTGTTCCGGGTCTGGTTGTTTCTCTATATATTATAAGTATGTATTTACAAAAAAAAATGTATATAAGTATTCTATCAGTTATCTGGTTCCCATAGTACAAGCTCTGCTTAGTTTGGGGCTAGATAGCGTTGTGTGAAATGTCCAGCAATATTTATTTATTTATTTATTTTATTTTAAATACGTTTCGTAATCTTTGTGCATGCCGGCATTTAATCTTTGACTAATAAATTGGTGCCACGTAATGCATAACCAACCTACTTGACCTACAGTTTCATTCAAATTACATGTAACGGGGGTTCTTGTTAATTGGTTATATTCTTTTGGGGTACAAATGGCAGTTATTCTGGATTTCAGACGTTTGCCTATATTTGTGTCACTAAAGCTACACGAATACTAAATTTCAGCATTGTGGGATCACTGGTGTACCCTGTGAGTTTTGTCAAAGTTTTGTTTTATTATGGCTAATAACTCAAAAACTACAAAAATTTTACTAAAAGTAAAAACGGGATCGAAATGTACTAATAAAGACCTTTCATTTGACGTCCCACTTGACCTAATAGTCTGATTTTCGTTTATTTTACCCCTCTTGAACCCCAATATCTCAACAACCCCCCAATATTTTTAGCTCATTGAGTCACACCAAAATTGTGCCATCACTACTTACCTATATACCAAATTTCACGGTGATCGAACAAACGCTACCTACTTATGTATCAAATTTCACGATGATCGGATCAACGCTTCGAAAGATATCCTCGGACAAACAAACATACATACATACATACAGATTAAAGCCGGCATGCATAAAGATCACTAAACGTATTTAGCGACTAAACATGTTTAAATATGAACTATTTGTATGATTTGACAACTCCTTAAATCATATTTAGCCACTAAATACGTTTAGGCATCGTTGTGCAAGTCGCCCTAAGAATAATATTTATTTTGGGGGATTCGCGAGATCTCAGTTCGGGGCGAACCACTAGTTTTACATAATTAGGTTCAGGTCCCACTATTTAACAGATAAAGCAGGTAGTTGTAATTATGCTAACTTATTCTAATATTTTTTAGTCAATATGCAATTGTGTAACTACGATGTTAACAAAATAAACAAACCTTTTTGAAAAAGATATTGTTTAAATAAATAAATCATTATTATGTTTTCTCGTTGCTTATATTAACATTAGGGATTAATATCCAATTATAAGTAGGTAACCTTTATCCTCCTCCGTGGCGCAGTGGGCGTATAGTGTATAGTGGGGCTGAGAGGCAGGAGGTAGCGGGTTTGATTCCCACCGCGGAACAAATGTTTGTATGATCTACAGATATTTGTTCCGTGTCTGGGTGTTTTTCTATATATTATAAATATGTATTTACAGAAAAAAAACGTATATATGTATTCTATCAGTTATCTGGTTCCCATTGTATAAGCTCTGCTTAGTTTGGGGCTAGATAGCGCTGTGTGAAATGTCCAGCGATATTTATTTTTATTTTTTATTTATAATATTTGAACTAGGAAAACCTGTGTCTCGGGCGAAAAAGGCTGGACTGTATGAATAGGTACACAAATTAACAAAACAGAAAATCTATTTATATAATGAAAAAAATAACTAAATAAACTATCTGCAAACATAGGCAGTTAGTTATCGTTATACAACTTTTAAAATCTTACTTTATTACGGTTAGTAACTCCTCAGTTTCTCAAGATACATCGAATAGAGCAAACTGCAAGGCTCTTTTACAATTTGAGAATAAGTGACCTGTCGAGACTTGAGCCATGATGATGGATGGACCTACATAAGGTACAAAATGTCTGAAGGTATGTAACCACGGCCACGTCGTAACAAGTGTAACAACCTAACGACCAGCACAATGGCACAATCAAGATCAATCAGGATCGTCACGAGATCTCGTCTGGCAGAAAATAACACCTAATTCTTTCTTGAATTTTTATTTTTTGTTTTATTTTCTCCATATTAACTTCGGCGAAGGAACAAACAAGGAATATCAAAGTACGTTTTAGTTAGTTAAACATTGACACACAGAAAGAATATACTAGGTACCATAGACAGATATTATATAGCTATTTATAGATATGTAATCATATTTTGTATATGCACATTGTTACCTGAAATAAACGTTATACTATTATTATTAATATATTGGCAATGTTGAAATTATGCTCAATATCATAAATTAGGAGCTCAATGGGTATGTAATACAAAGGCTAAATTAATTTAAATTAATAATTCCTGATTTGCCAGGTACGAAATAGAAATAGTAGAAGTGACTCGTAAAATAAAATAAAATATACACGTGTATAGATAATCTAATTTTTTTTACCGGTTGTTGAAAAGAAATAAATAAATGCACGTCGTATAAGATACTAACATTATGCATCTAAATTATGTCTCCGACTTATAATTAAATTCTAGAATAATTAATCATTTAGTAATTATTTTTGTATGTTTTATCTAAAATTGTATAAATTATACATTATGTAACGACTAGACAAAAACGATATAGAATATGCTCATTGTAACGTAGATAAAATCAGAAGTGTCCATTGTTTAATTTAAATAAAATAATTATGTCTCTAAGTGATCTTTGTTTCCACCTTTTTGAATTACAAAAACATCAGTGCCTAAATGCGATAATGCCTAATAACGAGGATGTCATAATTTATGACACCCTAAATTGATAGAGTCCAGGAAGTTGATTTATGACTCATAAATCAACCTGCAGTACTCTAATCTACATTCTTGCAAATCCAAATTCCCAGTCAAATTAAATCTTCTAGAGGTTCGCCCCGAACTGAGATCTCAGAAGTCTGAATAAAAACCCCAATCAATTAGCAGTACGAGTACATTCCGCTATTATTCATTGATATTTAATTTACTTTCTCTATACTTAGGTACTTACTATAAGTATTACTTATAGACATAAGGCAGACATTCATCCTGTAAGAGCACTACAACTGGCCTCGACCCTTACTATCTCTAATATCTAAATTCTTTCTTTAAAAACCTAGAAAATGGAGGGGGTAAATGATATTTTTTAAGACGGATCTCTTAACTTCATAACTCCGATAAAATGAAAGAAAAAACATTATCTTTGACTCTACATTTTTAAACCTACAGTTTCATTCTAATTACAAATAACGACAGTTCATGTTAAATGGTTACATTTTTTTGGGGGTAGTAAATGCTATACATATAAATATATGTGTGTTTTATTTTGGCTAATAACTCAAAAAGTACAAGGTTTATACTTTAAATAAAGAGGTATTCCAAAGTCTTCCACTGCCACGCACAGACACGCTATGCACGTGAACATAGCTTCGTTTTGTATTAAAATGTAGGCAGATCAATCCACTGCGACCCACGGTCACGATACATGATACGCGATACCGATGCATGGCTTAAAGACGTCACCAACACATACGTCACCTGCCCGGATGTGATTTTATCCTCAGCTTCCAATAACGGAAGCTAATAATAACCCCGCCGGCCGGCCAGCCGTGGACGTGGGTCGCATCCGAGCACCGCCGTGGAAACGGTAGATACAAGCAGCCAGACAAATGAATCCGTAACTAAAGTGCGTAGCCTCTGTGTGCACATCGTGCGCAGCAGTGGAATCGCGCCTTAATTGGACGTAACCAGTGAGAGTAGAGCATGGGTTTGCGCCGTTATCAAAGTATAATAATAGTACTTCAAAAATTAAATGACACCTGTTGAAAACCAACACTAACCTACAATTCCTAAGAATGCAAAACCAGGTCACGCGACGATTATAATAATTAATCATTACAATTTATTGCGGTCTATTTACAATTTCAATGTCACCCGTTTATAAACAAAAGGTAATAATTACCATGGTTACCTTGGTACAGTAGCCATAGGGACCTAACCCTCACCTAAGCTAAACTATTTATGTAGACTTTTGTCTCCTTATCTAATTGGTCAAGCGCGTGTCAGACCACGCAAACTGAAGAGTTCCGTAGTCAGTACGGCTATATCTTAGTCATTTTTGAATACCGAGTTAATTTTGCAGTTTTGGCCTTTTGTGTGAGCGTTAATTGACAACGTAAGCTCGTAAATTGTTAGAGTATACTTGATAATTCTTATTACAACTTCGGTATATATGCTACTGTTGTAAATACTTTTGAGGTATACATATACAAGAACAGCGGTTTGGCTGGTAGGACATATATACGACTATACGAAAATGGCCACTTTGAAGCTTTACTTTACGGGTATCAAAAAAGTATTGAGAAAACCTAATATTGTTTTTGAAAGACCTATTCAACCACACGCCCCTAATTGGGGTGCGTGAAAAAAAATTACCCCACCTTCCATAAACAGGAGGTACCCTAAAAAGTTTTCTTAGTTTTTGATCGAACGAAGCGAGATCTCCAAATCAACTTGGGCAAATCGGCGTTGTATGTATGTTTGTTTGTCCGAGGATAACTTTCGAAGCATTTATCCGATCATCGTGAAATTTGGTATATAGGTAGGTAATGATGGCACAATTTTGGTGTGATTCAATGAGCTAAAAATTTTGGGGGGGTTGTTGAGATATTCGGGTTTAAGAGGGGTAAAAAAAATGAAAATAAGACTATTAGGTCAAGTAAGACGCCAAATGAAAGGTCGTATTAGTACATTTTGACCCCGTTATTATTTTTCGTAAAGTTTTTGTAGTTTTGTGAGGCATTAGCCATAATAAAAACTAAACTTTGACAAAATTCACAGGGTACACCAGTGACCCCACAGTGCTGTAATTTGGTATCCGTGTAACGTAAGTATCACAAATATAGGCAAAAGTCTGAAATCTAGAATAACTGCAATTTGTACCCCAAAAGTAAATTTGTAAATGGTAACCAATTAACATGAACTCCCATTACCTGTAATTTGAATGAAACTGTAGGTCAAGGTAGGTTGTTATTTATTTCGTGGCACTATTTTGATAGTTAAAGATTACGAATAATATTTTTTCTGTTTTTATGGTATACTCACGAGATCTCAGTTCGGGGCGAACCACTAGTTATTTCATAACTTACTTGGCGTCATTCCCTTAAACTTAAGGGGAAAATTTATAAGACGATCACAATACCTGTCGTAATATATGGTTCTGAGTGTTGGGCCACGAAAGGGACGGATGAAAGAAGAGTTATGTGTGGGGTAACGAGAATGGATAAGATAAGAAATGAGTATATTAGAGGAAGTTTGAAAGTAGTGCTAGTGATATAAAAATTGAGGAGTAAGAGGGTAGCGTGGTATAGGCATGTCGTGCGGAGGGAATAAAACCATGTGACTAAAATACGACCTAAAATAAATGACGACCTCCGTGGTGCAGTGGGCTAATAGCCGGCTGAGACGCAGAAGGTAGCGGGTTCGATTCTCGCCGGGGAACAAATGTTTGCATGATCTACATATATTTGTTTCGGGTCTGCTTGTTTTTCTATATATTATAAGTATGTATTTACAAAAAAAAGTATATAAGTATTCTATCAGTTATCTGGTTCCCATAGTACAAGTTCTGCTTAGTTTGGGGCTAGATAGCGCTGTGTGAAATGTCCAGCGATATTTATTTATTTATATTTATATATTTATTAAAAGAGTGTTAATTTATAGGTTTATAGTATCCATATTAGAAATGAGTGCGGATGGATATAGAAGTAGAGGAAGGCCGAAGAAGAGATGTGTGATGGGACTGTGTGAAGAATGATATGCGTAGGAAAGAAGTGGCAACGGAGGTGACGGCTGATAAAGAGATATGGAAGAAAAATACATGTTGTGCCGACCCCGCGTAATGTAGGAAAAGGGTAGGAAGAACTTACTTGGCGGCACTAAAAGTATTCATGCCAAATTTCAGCTGTACAGCACAGTATTCGGTTCGACTACGGAACCCTAAAAACTGGGTACACCCTCGGTCAAAACGAGCCGTTCTCTCTCCCCTCAACTGTCATACCCTTGTGGCGGGTGCGATTCCAGCGGAACCAATGTTTGCATGACCTACAAATATTTATTTTTAGAGGTTATTTTTTTTAACCACTACCAAATGTCCCACGTGATGTTAAGTGGTAACCATAGCCTATAGTATAACAAAGCATTGCCTCGTAGGTCACGCTTGCGCACCTTAGAAACGTCCTCTACGATGACCTGCCCTGCAAACATCAACTTGAGGATACAGGTGTAATTTAACCGAAACATCAAACTGGAACAAAGCAAAGCTGCTGGGCGGCAAAAATGGTGGGTTCCCCGGTTGAGCCCTTTTACAAAAAACGGTACAACTTACTCTATAATTTAGAGACTAGATATTGTATACTCGAAAATCCGATACCCATGAGAATATTCGAGTGTGGAGTCCGGGGCTATGTGTGAAACTATTGGGACATAAATATAAAAATATGTGTTTCTTGTATCATAATTTAAAAGATAAACATAACCTAATGTAGGAAGTCATACATTAAACCAGCTATCTGATTAACGGGGTTATCTGGTCAGCGAAAATGAAACGGATCTCTTAGGCATACATTTTATAGTACTTTTTAAAATATTTGTTATTTTTGTTCTTATTAGTGAGCTGTTGGTCTAAAAATAATAATAAGACTCTACATTAATAATTATAATGACTCACGTGACGTCTATAGCAGAAACTGCAGGTAAAAGGTATTTTTTTTACTTATTTCTACTACCCGTATGCTCTACCTGGGGTTTACCTAACTTGGGGTTCTTACCGAGGTACACTGTAGCTTGTATTGTATTGTTAGTCTCCTCAGTTTATGCAAGCATTTTTAGACTTTTGTAGAGATAATAAATTAATTGAATATTGGATTTTTTTTGAGAGAAATGTATATTTTTAGAATTAACTCAAAAACTTAAATAATAATATCAATAATAATACAATTATCTTTAATCGTTTTTAAAGAGTTGATAAGTGCCTAATCCTCAGCTTATTATTTTATATGATGATTAAATAATATGAGACAGGTTTGCGGCCTATTATTTACTTTTTAGGTAAGTACTTTTTATTTCGTGCATTATTGAACTTATTATATGTATGTATGAATATTAAACAAACATAATAATGTATGGATTTTCCTCGATAGGTAGGTACTTATTATGATTTTCCTTAATATCAATCGTAATTATGTATATTTTTGTGACTCTATATGTAGTATATTGTTAGTACTTTCATTTGAGAACTATTAGGTATCTACTGTTAAGTTCGCGGGGCGCGATATCTTAAATTGTGAGGTGTAATACGATTGCCCATATCTTGCTCTACCGCGTAAGCTAAGAACGAGTGAATAAAAGAATTCGATTTGGCGGCAAGCCGCCAGAGCAGAGTACTCGCTATTCGGCTAGGTTCGGTGCGGTCGCGATACCCCGCGGTAGTCCGCTCCGGTAGCTCAACGGAACACCCGTCTGTTTCGAGGCTCTGCGCGCGCACGATACCGATTTGCCCGCATTCGGCGTAAACAAATCCCTCTCACGAAAAACTCATTAATCTTCAATGAAAACCTACTAAAAGACGGCGAAAAACGCTGCAGTCCATCGCGTCTTCGGATCTCAACCCGCAATCGCTTAATCTAGTCGGCCGGCCGCAATGATCATAACACTAAAGACAGGTTAGGTGTACGGTCGTTTTGAGTGAAAGGCTCATTAGATGTGGTGATCGGTGTGTAATTGTGCTGGTGACCGTTGTAGCTGAACAAGTGGACCATTGTGGCGACACTTCAGTGCATTATGTACTTGACTCATGAATGCCGGCGCTCGTCAGAAATTGTTCTGATTGAGAGTTAGCCGCTCACTAGACCAGCTCCTATTTGAGTCAAGGCACTTCGCTTTGCGGTATTTCTTGTTGAACTCAACAAATTTATTCTGAGTAAGTACTTATCCATGTTAAAACCCATTTATAAGTAGTAAAGATACCGAAGCGTAGCCTTCTACTGTGTTTACCAATTTGGTAACTTGTTCTGATGTTGCGATAAACGGGGGATCGTTACTTACAATTTAACAACAACATGTAGTTTTTATTTCACAGCAAAACCATTTCTTGTTTTACTTTAAAATTCGTATAGTTAGTTTCTAACTATGCAAGCCTAAACCCATTATCATTCTCTATAAAATTGCCATTCTGGGGCTGCATTATGCTCAACTAACAAATAAAAGATTACTAAAACAAAACAAGTTTTTTTAGTATGCACAAACACACACAAGTGTTACATTTTATGTTAGTAAATAAACAGGTCAAAGCAAACAAGTACCGTGCCAAGCTGAGGTACTTTCAAACATGAAGAAATCAGCTGCTATGGTTGCGCTTATCAATTCTAACTGATAACGCTAAATCCGTATTTCTCACTTGAGAATGTAGACCAGGCAGAATTTGCATAGCGCTAAGCAGAATAAACAAATTTGTGCCTATATGAGTCCTTCAGCTAAAATAATTTTACATCATATCAAAAGATGGCATCATATTAGGTTATTTATCTAAAGAAGTTTGTAGATAGGGACAGATTTATTTTGGTAACACTCATTACTATACGGAATAATTAATCAGTGTTACTAGAGGTCATCATTTTTCCAGCCATTCAATATGAATAATATCTAAGTTCTATGTAAATCTACCCATCAAAGCGGATTTAATTTATCAATTCCAGTTGTCTTCATTATACAAAGGTCGGCTAATTACCTACTTATTCGTTCAAAGAGAATTTACTGGCATCATACTGATGAGTCGCCGCCCTTTCTATTTTCCCCCCGTTTCGTGATTTCTCTCAGTAATAGGTGCACGTCTAACTATAAAATATTTACCTCAATGTTTATCAACTGTGTAACGAAACCTTTTGAAAATGATAGCTTATATAGCCCATCATAATAATAACTTTAATGACCAAACTATTACTGCGTTAGAGATCTCTAACTTTACCTTGCTTATTTCCCTGTTTACATTGTTGTGAGGTTCATACATCATCATTTTTACATAGGGTTCATACCATAATAATTACACATTTAACTACCTAATTACGACCTATTATTATATTGTGGAATGCTTTATACGATGATTAAGACCTATGTATTGAATGAATGCATGAATGAATGAAAATATTTTATTGTACACCACACAAGAACAAACAAAAAAATAAAAATTCACAAAGCAACAAGTACAATGGGCGGTCTTATCGCTTAGAAGCGATTTCTTCCAGACAACCTTTGGATCGAGAGGATTTTTGTAACATTACAATAATGGAGGGGAGTATATATTAACAGAACGCTGATCATTTAATAGATATATAATATATATTAAGGAGAGCGCTGATCATTTACAATAAAATAAAACAATATACTTAAGTAAATATTGACAATAATATACCTACGAAAAATAAAATTAAATAAAAATATACATAAACAGACATACATATATATCTATAGCAATACTACGACGTTTCTGAGAGATAAAATATTTTCACTCTTGTTTTAAATGTGGCTAATGATGGAGCTTGCCGTATTGAGACCGGTAATGTGTTCTATGATTATTGATCAATGTGTATTGATTATTTCATCAAAGCATAAAGTAAAGACCGATATTGCAAATTCAAGCAAAATTTACTATTATTTTCACCTACACAAAGCGCGCACTAAATTTTACTTTAAGTAACTTGACTTTAAGTAACAGAAAGAAAAACTATGCAAGTAGTACTAAGTATCTACCATGACTCTGTTATCACTACATGTCAATAACTTGTGCAATAACTCTAGCGTTAAGTGGAACAAATGACAGCAAGGTGCTAATCGCCCAAGAAATTTTCGATGTTAATTAGCATACCTACTTATTAAAACCTACATACATACCTATTGCTGCCGCCAAGCAGCATTGCTGTGTTTCGGTTTAAAGGGTATGCTTGCCGGTGATTACAGTCACATGAGGCTTTACATCAGTAATTCTGTATGCCTCAAGGTTGATGGACGAAGGGCATTATCTCTTTATTATACTAGTGGTTCGCCCCGAACTGAGATGCCAAAAACAAAAACAAAAAAAAATTGTAATCTTTAACTATCAAAATAGTGCCACGAAATAAAAACCAACATACTTGACTTACAGTTTCATTCAAATTACAGGTAACGGGAGCTCATATTAAGTGGTTACTTTTTTGAGGTACAAAATACAGTAATTCTGGATTTCAGACTTTTGCCTATATTTGTGTCACTAAAGCTACACGAATACCAAATTTCAGCATTGTTGGGTCACTTGTGTACCCTGTCAATTTTGTCAAAGTTTTGTTTTTATTATGGCTAATAACTCAAAAACTACAAAAACTTTACTAAAAGTAAAAACGGGATCGAAATGTACTAATGAAGACCTTTCATTTGACGTCCTACTTGACCTAATAGTCCAATTGTCATTTTTTTTTACTCCTCTTGAACCCCAATAACTCAACAACCCCCCAATATTTTTAGCTCATTGAGTCACACCAAAATTGTGCCATCACTACCTACCTATATACAAAATATCATGGTGATCGGATAAACGCTTCGAAAGTTATTCTCGGACAAAGAAACATACATACATACAACGCTGATTTGCCCAAGTTGATTTGGAGATCTCGCTTCGCTCGATCAATAATGTACAAGCAAACCCGAATAGGCATCGTACGGATTTTCATCAAAATAAAAAATAGCCTATAGCATTCAGGGTTATATTTCTATCAGTTAAATAATTTTCCGTATCGGTTCAGTAGTTTCTGCGATTGCCCCTACAAACATATAAACTAACAAACAATCATATAACATCCGATATAGGTATATAACGACCTCCGTGGCGCAGTGGGCGTATAGCCGGCTGAGACGCAAGAGGTAGCGGGTTCGATTCCCGCCACGGAACAAATGTTTGCATGATCTACAGATATTTGTTCCGTGTCTGGGTGTTTTTCTGTATATTATAAGTATGTATTTACAAAAAAAAAGTATTTAAATATTCTATCAGTAATCTGGTTCCCATAGTACAAGCTCTGCTTAGTTTGGGGCTAGATAGCGCTTTGTGAAATGTCCAGCAATATTTATTATTTATTTATTTAACGTAATAATATTTATTAAAACAATGTCATTCAGTAGTTAAGCACCTTAGATATGATAGGGCTAAGAACTCTTAAACCCTACTCAAAAGTGCAAAATAATAATTGAATCGATACAATCAATGTTATAATTTTACTGGCTGACCCCGCAAACGTTGTTCTGCGATATAAATTATCAAAGAAATCAATCTATGCAGAATAAAATGTCAAAGGGACGCGACACTTGATGTAAATGTCTTGACGTCAATGAACGACGATTTAATTATATGGAAATTGTTCATACAAAAATACTAAAATTGCCATTAAAAAATGGAGGGGAGGTAGGGGGATAAAACTTAGTTTACGTCCTATTCTCAGACCTACCGAATATACACAAAAAATTTAATAAGAATCGGTCAAGCCGTTTCCAAGGAGTTTTGTTACAAACACTGTGACACGAGAACTTTATATACCTAATTTTATTTTATATGTGCACGATGTGTTCAGATGTTATCGAAAAATAAAACATATCTAAGTAGAAAGATACCGTCAGCAATATCAGACCCAAACAGAATCATAGCATGATAACACACTAATATAATATTATAAATGCGAAAGTTTGGATGTTTGTTTATTTGTTTGTTACTCAATCACGTCATAACGAACCGATTTCTATGAAATTTAGTTTGTACGTAGATTATAACCTGGATTAACACATAGGCTACTTTTTATCTCGCAAATCAGGTCACATGGAATAAAAAAAAAATCTAAAAAGTTTACACTAAAATAACACGCTCGTGAAGTCGGGAAAATTACAAAAAAAAAACACAAGTTACAGGTAAAAAATACAGAAATTTAAGTTTTGTAAATGGTAAGTGAAAATATTATCTCATAACAACTAACTTCGGAGCTTCCGTCGCGAAGGCCAGCGGAAGTTCAAGTAGATCAAGTTTATTTTGTTACAAATAATTTTATTTGTAATACGATCAACCAGCAAATTAATCCACTTATATCGCTGACTGTACAAACACGATCAATACTCAACTCACTCGCACACAGCACGTGTAAGTGCATGCTCATTACATCAATATTGCAGTGACGTTATCAACTATAAGGTACTATCGTCGAGATCCCTTAACTATAATTTGTCTGTTGTAGAACCTTCGTAGTATCAGTCAGGTTTTCCGAGTAATTAATAAAATAATAGCTTGTACAGGAAGAGAGTAACTAACTCGTAAGCTTGACACACCTCGTCGAAGCATCTAATAATACCGTTTCAATAAGCTGGTAATCGCCTATCTCCTTGACTGGTAGACTGGTTCTTATTGTGAAGAATGTTCGCAGATTAGCGCTGACTTTGGTTAGCTGGCAGGATTGTGTAGCTGCTGGCGTAAAAAAAGGCGTAAAAGTTACCACAACTTATTTTATGTAGGCATATATTTCTTGTCTCTATTGTGGTATGGGCATGTCATGCGTAGGGAAGAAAATTATGTGACTATAAGAGTGTTAGATTTAAGTGTGGATGGATATAGAACTAGAGTAAGGCCGAAGAAGAGATGGATGGACTGTGTGAAGAATTATATGGGTAGGAGAGAAGTGATAACAGTGATGAAAGCTGATAGAGAGATGTGGAGGAGGAATACATGTTGTGCCAACCCCGCGTAATGTGGGAAAGGGACAGGAAAAAGAAGATATATTTCTTGTCTCTCGCGTTTATATTATTAAGTGTTTATAACAAAACAAATAAACCAATTAACTGCTATTATTTTATTAAAAACTAAATCATACTAGTGGTTTGCCCCGAACTGAGATCTCCCGAATCCCACAAAATAAATATTATTCTTAGGGCGACTTGCACAACGATGCCTCAACGTATTTAGTGGCTAAATATGATTGAAGGAGTTGTCAAATCATATAAATAGTTCAAATTTAAACATGTTTAGTCGCTAAATACGTTTAGTGATCTTTGTGCATGCCGGCTTTAATCTTTGAATAATAAATTGGTGCCACGAAATGCATAACCAACCTACTTGACCTACAGTTTCATTCAAATTTGATGTAACGGGGGTTCTTGTTAATTGATTATATTTTATTTATTAATTTCGCTCCATCCAAAGGTTGCCTGGAAGAGATCGCTTTCAGCGATAAGGCCGCCCATTGTATTGCCTTATATTTATTTTTGTATTATTTCTGTTTGTGTGGTAATTCAATAAAGAGTTATCTATCTATCTATCTATTATATTCTTTTGGGGTACCAATGGCAGTTAATCTGGATTTCAGACTTTTGCCTATATTTTTGTCACTAAAGCTACACGAATACCAAATTTCAGCATTGTGGGGTCACTGTTGTACCCTGTGAATTATGTCAGTTTTGTTTTTATTATGGCTAATAGCCCAAAATCTCCAAAAACTTTACTAAAAGTAAAAACCGGATCGAAATGTACTAATGAAGACCCTTTCATTTGACGTCCTACTTGACCTAATAGTCTCATTTTCATTTCTTTTTACCCCTCTTGAACCCCAATATCTCAACAACCCCCCAATATTTTTAGCTCATTGAGTCACACCAAAATTGTGGTATCACTACCTACCTATATACCAAATTTCATGGTGATCGGATAAACGCTTCGAAAGTTATCCTCAGACAAACAAACAAAGATACATACATACATACAATGCCGATTTGCCCAAGTGAACTTAGAGATCTCGCTTCGCTCGGTCAACAAAACAAATAAACCAATTAACTGCTGTTATTTTATTAAAAACTAAATCATAATATTGTAGTGAGGACCAACGGGAAATTGAATTCCCGCTCGTGCCCATGTAAATTGCAATGGAGACATTCGTCTCCATTGCACTAAAAACTGCTACTAAAAAACTACCCACTGCTCCCAGTGAGAACGAAGCGTGGGGATGAGTGGGAATAACCAATCTAAAGGTTATCCTCAAGTATCCTGTACCAGGCAAAATTCGACTACGTTCTTCGTAATGCCACCAGACGCTGTTTATATCATCTGCAAATTGATATAAAATAAAAGGCCTTCGCAATTTTATTTGCCAATGCGTATAATAGTATTTCAACATTTCGGCATCTTAAATTTTTTTTTTCAAGCATTAGTAATGTTGTAAAATGTATGAAAAAACCTGTTTAATAAATAAATAAATATTGCTGGACATTTCACACAGCGCTATCTAGCCCCAAACTAAGCAGAGCTTGTACTATGGGAACTAGATAACTGATAGAATACTTACATACATTTTTTTTTGTAAATACATACTGATAATATATAAAGAAACAACCAGACCCGGAACAAATATCTATAAATCATGAAAAAAATTGTTTCGCGGCGGGAATCGAACTCGCTACCTCCTGCGTCTCAGCCGGGTATTCGGCCACTGGACCACGGAGGTCACGTTTAGCAAGATAAAATATGTTTATTTGCATAAATAAATGCAATTAGGCCCTTATTTACTAGGTAATGGCATTTTAGACATAACAAATAATTGATGAAATACCAAAAAAAAATTTGGGTCTTTATAATGAAGCAATAGGTGTCTTCTAGATTTTAGTTATCCCTTAGTAGCTTACCAAAACGGATATTTATTTGTGATAAAAAAACACTTTAATGTACCTATAGATGCCTCAACTTTCCCGCAAAAACAAACTATTGTAGAACCCCTCTGAGATAACACAAATGTTTTTTTATATAAGTTTTATTATCGTGTTATTGCGATCATCGAAGGGAAAATTAAGAAGTTTGTCCCATTGAGTGTTATATATTTTCTTATGGGGCACTTTGTTATTGTCCAAGTCAGAAGTTTGTGACATTGTTTTTTTACATCTGAGACAACAAACAAGTTGGAAACATTGCTACTCTTATTAAAACTAGTACAATGCGAACTTAATGCTAAAAAGCATTTTCTTCCTGATAACTTTTGTGTATTGCGGATAAAAGTGTCGGTAGTGCACAAAAAAGGAACAAATGAAAATTGGTGGAGATCAACAATAGTTTAAATACCTGGGTACATATTATATTCTAGTAATAAACATACTAATAATACAGAAATATACTAGAATTATTTAATACACCAAACACTAACAAAAATATTATATACTTCTCACTAAAAAACATAAAAATATATATTTAAGTATAACTTTATCTTACCTAAGCCAAGAGATGATTTCATTAGAACTGTATAATGACATATACGTATATAACCTGATTCTGATATGAAAATCATTACCTCATCATCACTATTGCATGCATTCGTGAACAAGTGAGATGTAATGATTTTTCGCTGCAATTTTAGATTCTTTTCTTTAATAAATGAGGTTATACAAATGAAACCCTAACTTTGATTTATGATAAGTTTACCAATTTTTCGCAGGTCGATTAAGGTGTATTTTAATAAACCTTAGCATGACTTTAGCTCAATTGTTAAGTCAGAGGAATCAAAATGTGTTATTGGACTGAATGAATAATTTTGACGACCTCCGTGGTGCAGTGGGCGACGCAGGAGGTAGCGGGTTCGATTCCCGCCGCGGAACAAATGTTTGCATGATCTACAGATATTTGTTCCTGGTCTGATTGTTTCTCTATATATTATAAGTATGTATTTACAAAAAAAATGTTTTTATGTATTCTATCAGTTATCTGGTTCCAATAGTACAAGCTCTGCTTAGTTTGGGGCTAGATAGTGCTGTGTGAAATGTCCAGCAATATTTATTTATTTATTTTAATTCCTCTTCCTCAAGAAAGTACTTGTTGGTATGAGCTAGAACCAAACAACACAAAAAACTTTAAAAGACATCGCATATTTTAATATCATGCAATCTTATTAGCAAAATAGATTTTTGTAGACAGCTTTAAACTTAGAGCATGTTTATTGATCGAGCGAAGCGAGATCTCCAAATCAACTTGGGCAAATCGGTGTTGTATGAATGTATGTAAGTATGTATGTATGTTTGTTTGTCCGAGGATAACTTTCGAAGCGTTGATCCGATCATCGTGAAATTTAATACATAAGTAGGTAGGGATGTCACAATTTTGGTGTGGCTAAATGAGCTAAAAATATTGGGGGGTTGTTGAGATATTGGGTTTCAAGACGGGTAAAAAAAAATGAGACTATTAGGTCATATGGGACGTCAAATGAAAGGTCTTCATTAGTACATTTCAACCCTGTTTTTATTTTTAGTTTAATTCTTGTAGTTTTTGAGTTATTAGCCATAATAAAAACAAAACATTGACAATATTCACAGGGTACACCAGTGACTTCACAATGCTGAAATTTGGTATTCGTGTAGCCGTAGTGATACACATATAGGCAAAAGTCGGAAATCCAGAATAACTACAATTTCTACCCCAAAAAAGAATAAACAATTAACATGAACTCCCGATACCTGTAATTTGAATGAAACTATAGGTCACGTAAGGTGGTTTCGTGGCACTATTTTGATAGTCAAAGATTACGAATAATATAATTTTGTTTTTATGGGAGACTTGCGAGATCTCAGTTCGGGGAGAACCACTAGTTATTTGAGAGAATAAAAAATAATAAGTGATTGAAACTAGTTGATTAAAAACGAGAAACAGTTTAAATTATTAGATAAATTAATTCTGCAATTCTGTTCAAAATAAAGATTCGAGGCTATTCTGTAAAAAGTGCCTTTTTTAAAACAATAAATGTTTTATTTAATTACCTTTCTGAACGTTGACGAAGCTGGGTTGCATTGATCATGAATAATAAAACCTACCTACCTACCTATCTACTACATACTAAAACATATTTGTCGATTCATGACGGGCGAAGGACGATGTTTATCCGCAGATAAATGTTTTATCGGATAATTTCTAGAAGGTTGGTCATCAAAAAAAGGATTGTGTGGTTTTATGAAACCACGGTAAAAGTGAAACATTGTTTCGCATTATAGACATTTTTCCTCGTTGGCACAAATGAGTAAGTCTATACACTACACGGTCAGCTGATGCGAACTATAGGCGCCGCCTTATTGGCCTCGGCTGCTCTGACGAGCGCCTTTCACTTTATCCCTACTCCGCGGCCGACCGTCACGCGACATGCAACACGCAGACGAAAAAGTTTGAGACGATGTAATAAAAGTTTCACTTTAAAAATAATTAATACTATGTAGGTAGTTCGACTTATTACAAAAATACTACTTTTCATACCTTTCTATACAGATATATAATATGCATGTATTATATCTCCGTAAGCACAGAAGAATTTCTCTAAATGATAGTGAAAACTGTATCAAAATCCGTTGCGTAGTTTAGAAGAACTATGAGCACAAGCAGACAGACGCGAATAGCGACTTTGTTTTATACTTTGAAGAGATATTTTATTATTAACAAAATTTTAGAAAACTCCACGATTTAGTGGCTTGGTAAGCTAATTAACGGTCGAGAAACTGTGTGCGAAGAACTTCCAAATAAAGTAAGGAATAAATAAATAAATCAATAAAATAAATATTGCTGGACATTTCACACAACGATATCTAGCCCCAAACTAAGTAGAGCTTGTACTATGGGAACCAGATAACTTATAGAATACTTATATACATTTTTTTTTGTAAATACATACTTATAATATATAGAAAAACAACCAGACCCGGAACAAATATCAGTAGATCATGCACGCATTTGTTTCGCGGCGGGGATCGAACCCGCTACCTCCTGCGTCTCAGCCGGCTATTCGCCCACTGCACCACGGAGGTCGTAAATTGTTATTTATACGTTAAACTTCATGAACGCACACATTCGTTTGAGCTGATGGCCAAAATTGATGTCGTAGTTTTTAGGCCACGTAAGCCAAGGTCCTTTGACATGGCCTAACCTAACAAGCATTCATAGTTGAGACCAATATCTTATAGTAGCACGGGAACGTTAGTTGTAAATGCATAGCGATCACCATCCAACTTGTAATCACGAGGAGCGTTACTCTAAGCCGATAGAACGACTTACCAAGCAATAGGTACACTTTGAGAGCTTCGAGATGACCTCCGTGGTGCAGTGGGCGAATAGCCAGCTGAGACGCAGGAGGTAGCGGGTTCGATTCCCGCCGCGGAACAAATGTGTGCATGATGTACAGATATTTGTTCCGGGTCTGGATGTTTTTCTATGTATTATAAGTACGTATTTACAAAAAAAATTATATAAGTTTTCTATCAGTTTTCTGGTTCCCATAGCTATGCTTTTTTGGGGCTAAATAGCGCTGTGTGAAATGTCCAGCAATATTTGTTTTATTTTATCCAACTTGTAATGATGAGAAACGTTACTCTGCCGAATCAAGAACAACTTATCAAGCAATAGTACACTATGAGAGTTTCTCGTTTATCTGCACAACAATGCATGCAATGTAAATTATAGCTAGTTAGATAATATCATGAGTACTTAACTATCCATTGCAATGCAAGGTCATAATATTATCCTTGGAGTTATTGATCCATTGCTATTATAATTACTACGATTCTTCTCATTAGAATAAATAGAAGAGTATTGCGTAGCTTTAACATAGCTTCTGTAGGCAATATCTACTTTACGGTTAAGTATTTTGTCTGATTATTTTACTCGCACACGCACCATTTTTACTTTTGATTAATACCACTAATCAAATCTTCTTAAAACATCTGTTTTATTATTTTATTTTTATCGATCTAGCGAAGCGAGATCTCCAAATCAACTAGGGCAAATCGGCATTGTATGTATGTATGTATGTATGTTTGTTTGTCCGAGGATAACTTTCGAAGCGTTGTTCCGATCATCGTGAAATTTGATACATAGGTAGGTAGTGATGGCACAATTTTGGTGTGAATAAATGAGCTTAAAATGTTTGGGGGTTTTTGAGATATTAGGGTTCAAGGGGGATAAAAAAAATGAGACTATTAGGTCAAGTGGAACGTCAAAATAAAGGTCTTTATTAGTACATTTTGACTCCGTTTTTATTTTTAGTAAAGTTTTTTTAGTTTTTGAGTTATTAGCCATTATAAAAACTGAACTTAGACAAAATTCACAGGGTACACCGGTGATCCCATAGTGCTGTTTGGTATGCATGTAGCTTTAGTAACACAAATATAGGCAAAAGTCTGAAATCCAGAATAACTGCAATTTGTACCCCATAACCCAATTTCACGATGATCGGATCATCGCTTCGAAAGTTATCCTTGGACAAACATACATACATACAATGCCGACTTGCCCAAGTTGATTTGGAGATCTCGCTTCGCTCAATCAATTAAAATATAAAAACATTTTCTGAAACGAAAGTTGAAAATTAAATCTTTTGTTTTCTGGTACATTATATTGATATAAGGTTACTTTGTTGTCACCTTTGTAGTTACTTATCATTCCGTAGTTTCTAATATTTTTTTCATTTTTTACAGTCATAACTGCACATTAACTGTTTTACTAGCCACTTAACCAGTAATTAGGTATTTGGGTCACGGATGCTTGCTAATAAATACGTAATATCCTACTCATCAATTATTGAATGGAAGCAATATTGCATCCTAATACGCAACTAAATTATTGTAGGTAATCCGCCTGAATATAAGTGGCTTTACATCATTATTATGTCTACATATACAGGGTATATACATATACGGATGGTATTCAAGTGACGGTTTCTCAAAACATAAAAAAACACTTCTCGAAAAAAAACGAACTAATCATATTATCAAATTTTAAAGAAAATCGACTATGTTTAGATGATTAATTCGATTTAAAACTTACTGCTTACTCTTGCAACCGACATCCAAAAATAAAGGCCGATTTGGTATCTCTTTCGGGTGCTGTGGGTTTTGGGTTAGAAAGGGACAACAATAGATATCCCAAGACGTCACCAATACAGTATCTGTGGTTAATGGCAAGCATTATGCAATAGCACAACATAAGTTTAATAAAGTGTTTGTTTTTACATGCCAAAATAAATTTCACATATTTATTTATTATGCTCATCTAAAATAACCCCTTTAATTTTTGTGCGTATATTATCAAACACCCCTATATATGTGAAATATTAAAGCGAACTAGCTGCAGACTTTGCTCGTTATTTATTCTTATTATTTTCTTTGAAGGCACTACAGGAACTAATTCCCAGTTTTTCTTTAACAGTAAATTTCCACTTCTGGAAGTTTTTATAAATAACTTCTGCTATCGTGTTACCGATATAATTAATAACTTATGTTATTCAAATCTTATTAGGAATTCTGGTGTAAGTGTAAAATTAAAAATAAAGAATTTACAAATAGAATGAACAAATAGGAATGATAATTTTGATAGTTTGATACTTCATACAATATTTATGTAAGAGTCTCAGACATTTTATTTCTCGTTCTCTCTAAATTTAAGGTATGTTAAACATCTTGAGATAAAAATAAAAGAATGATATTTCTCATTAATAAGGTTCTTCAACAACAACCTTCACATGTAAACGCAGACTTATTATTTTTATTAAAAAAAAAATGGAAATGGGTAGGAACTTATAATAATACTTTAAGATAATATCTTCTCAAGAATAAAAATAACAGACTCGCCTTGTTCTTCTGAGATACCTATACAGGATATATTTTAATAATATTCAGAGGGGTTACATATTCATATAACATTTGAGGTTTCATTAAATATAAATATAAATAAATATCGCTGGACATTTCACACAGCGCTATCTAGCCCCAAATTAAGCAGAGCTTGTACTATGGGAACCAGATATCTGATAGAATACTTATATACTTTTTTTTGTAAATACCTACTTATAATATATAGAAAAACACCCAGACACAGAACATGCAAACATTTGTTCCGCGGCGGGAATCGAACCCGCTACCTCCTGCGTCTCAGCCGTTCATTTGACTTGATTTTGAAGGAATTTTGAACATGTTCTAAATCATCAATTATTGTTTGTGGTTTTGGGTGACATGGAAGATACAGTATACTGTGTTTGTTAAATAGAGAGCTAGTTTCTGACGCAAAAAACGGGATGCCAAACAGAACAGAACAAAAAAAGTGCGTATAACGCACACACTAAATTTCAATTTAAACAAACAAAAACAATAGAAAACTCATTTTCAGAGGTATAAATATAAATAGATAATATCAGACAGTATAATTGTTAAGAGGCAGTAAAATTAACGTTTCAAAGTGATCCTTATGATTTTAATGAATAAAATATTTGACTTATTTTTGACTTAGATTTTGGACCATAACTAATCATACTATTTAAGATACTACAAAATGTGTACCTATTTTTGATAATAGAGTTAAAATTTTACATATCAGCAAATCGTGTTTGTCGTGATGGAGTCATAAAGTTCGTAGAACTCCTGACTGAATCCTTATACTCTTGATAAATACTTTATATTTAGGTAGTTTTATTCTGGGCAGATCATGGCTGTGATTTACAACGATCATCGGGAAAACAAGATTTTTGGAATCTTTTAAAAATCTTTTGAATTTTTTTCGCAAAATCTGCAAAATCATATTTCCAATACGGACATGCAACTTTTTTTTATCCCGCAAAAAACGAGCTATCAAATTAAAATCTCATCATAATATTTACGAGCTTCTTGCTATCTTAACGTAGCAGCTATCATCAATATTCAAATTTTCATAGTTTCAAAATTGGAATATTCCAATTTTACAGGAAATTCCGATATCGCACACGATAATGGTCCTTACCGTGAAACAATTAAGGCAGCTAGATCGTTCCTACTACAGGCAAATTTTTAATTAGTAGCTTTTTCACTCGATGAAAATTGAAGATCAAGAGAAAAGTGGTCGATGCCCATATTTAAATATTACTTGTTTTTTTTATTTAGAGGAAGATATTTCACTAGCAATTACCTGCAAGCATCGATCAACTTGCTTAATCGAAGACTGCAAGGAACATAATGTAATAACTGAACTGAAAAATCGTTAGAGATTTAAAAGATAAAGTAAGCTGTGGCTTCGTTAAGTAGGTATTTGAAGGCGTTTGACTAATACTCGTATACAGGAAGAAATAAACCTTATTACTTGCGCAAAAAGCTTCAAATTCCAAAGATATAACAGCCAATTATAGCTGAAATTGTATACGCATTATAGTATCGAAATCATCTTTGTAACCGTATATCGTAACCATCCAACGCCCACGCCTCCCTGATTTAATAAATCTTGTTTACTAGTAGTATCATAAAGCAATTCTGGTATAAATAGACCATTGAGTAATAGTTAATTTCATCCTTATCGGAAACTATTGAAAACGTAAGAATCATAAGCTCTTTAGAAGCTGTTCTTAAAAACTTCAAGAGGGGTTTTTTCTTTGTTAGACTAGTGGTTCGCCCCGAACTGAGATCTCGCGAGTCTCCCTTAAAAACAAAAATATATTATTCGTAATCTTTGACTATCAAAATAGTGCCACGAAATAAACAACCACATTACTTGACCTACAGTTTCATTCAAATTACAGGTAACGGAAGTTCATATTAAGTGGACACTCTTTTTATGGGTTCAAAATGTAGTTTTTCTGGATTTCAGACTTTTGCCTATATTTGTGTCACTAAAGCTACACGAATACTAAATTTCAGCATTGTGGGGTCACTGGTGTACCCTGTGAATTTTGTCAAAGTTTGGTTATTATTATGGCTAATAACTCAAAAACTTCATAAATTAAACTAAAAATAACAACAGGGTTGAAATGTACTAATTAAGACATTTAATTTGACGTCCTATTTGACCTAATAGTCTAATTTTCATTTCATTTGAACTGCTCTTGAACCCCAATACCTCAACAACCCCCCCCACCATTTTTAGCTCATTTAGTCACACCAAAATTGTGCCATCACTGCCTACCTACGTATCAAATTTCACGATGATCGGATATACGCTTCGAAAGTTATCCTCGGAGAAACAAACATACATACATACATACAACGCCGATTTGCCCAAGTTGATTTGACTCGCTTCGCTCGATCAATAACTTAGGTATTTCATATGATCTTATTTTTTGTAAGGAAAGTTCAGACATCAGAAAAAGTATTTGCATTCGTCTCAAATAACGAAGAAACATATAATTTGGGCTGAGTCGTGTCATTGAATGTCTCCGCGACCTCTTTACTGTTTAGCGCGAGTCTGCATTTTCACACGAACCTACAAATTTCTAATTTCGCAAGTTGCTTTTCTACAAAACAGAAACGAGCAACTAACAAACTAGCAAAAAGTATACAATGAGCTATGTAATGATTTACATATAGGTGAATTCGTATTACAATAAATTTTATAATAATGTTCAATAATATAATGTATACATATTTCTGTCTTACGTCAATTTAAATCAGAATTACACTAGCTTCCGCCAACAGCTTCACACACGTTGTTTGTCAACAAAGTAGCCTATGCGGTAATCCATGTTATAATCTACGTACCAAATTTCATCGAAATCGGTTCAGCCGTGACGACGTGATTGAGTAACAAACAAAGAAAGAAACATCCAAACTTTCGCATTTATAACATTAGTGTGATTATTTTACATTATAATTAAAATTTTATTAAAATATAAACAGACAACTAACACAGCTGGCGAGTTTCATTATGGACTGTTATTGATTTTTCGTCAATTTGCCCTTGCACGTCGTTGAATGTAAAATTATATTTCAGAATTTAATTTTTAATTTTTCATGAACGTGTCTAAAGGCTTAACACTAAGCAGCAGGCGAGTTCCGTTTTAGACTGTCGTATTGATTTTTCATTAGCTGTTTCAGAGTGGCATATATGTAAAATTAAACAGGTGCTTTCGTATTGAGGCCACTGCCGACCGTCTGGTCTGGCAACTCCAGCAGTCGATTAGCCAATCATATTAATTGACATCCTTTGTAAAGGCATTTTCCGATACCTGCTAATTGAATGTCGAGTTAAGCCTACTTCGCATCCGAAGGCAACTAGATAGAATGCTACCAATAGAATGATATGCAATTTATTTAGCTGATGTTTGTTTGTTGTTGTTGATTTTTGGGCTCAGTAGGTAACGTTTCTTCTTGTTTCTTCAATTTATTTTGGAATGTGTCACTATGTTGCATATATTCTTTTCAAAACAAGTTGTGTATTAGTTAGAGAAAACATCTTTTGTAATTTATTATTAGGTACTAGTGGTTCGCCCCAAACTGAGATCTCACGAGTCTCCCATAAAAACAAAAAAAAATTATGTGTAATCTTTGACTATCAAAATAGTGCCACGAAATAAATAACCAAATAACTTGCCCTACAGTTTCATTCAAATTACAGGTAACGGGAGTTCATATAAAGTGGGTATTTTTTTTTTGGGTGCAGTTATTCTGGATTTCAGACTTTTGCTTATATTTGTGTCACTAAAGCTACACGAATACCAAATTTCAGCATTGTGGGTCACTGGTGTACCCTGTGAATTTTGTCAATATTTGGTTAATATGGCTAATAACTCAAAAACTATAAGGATTAACCTAAAAATAAAAACAGGGTTGAAATTTACTAATGAATACCTTTAATTTGACGTCCCACTTGACCATATAGTCTCATTTTAATTTTTTTTTACCCCTCTTGAACCCCAATATCTCAACAACCTCCCAACATTTTTAGCTCATTTAGTCACACCAAAATTGTGCCATCACTACCTACCTATGTATTAAATTTCACGATGATCGGATCGACGCTTCGAAAGTTATCCTCGGACAAATAAACATACATACATACTTACATACATACATCGCCGATTTGCCCAAGTTGGTTTGGAGATCTCGCTTCGCTCGATCAATTATTTACCAATGTTGATATGTCGAGATAGACAAGCCACGTAACTTGTACATAACTCTGTATAACGACGTCATATCGTACATATAGGTGATACACTTTGAAGATAAGATAGAAGTCATTTATTTAACCATGTGCTTTATTTTGACTAACTATTAATGTTAGAAATCTTGAGGAGCCGCGTCGTGTCTAACGGTAAGTTCGCAACTACCACTCCCTCTGTGTAAAACAATTATCAAGCCGGTCTGCATCCTTCAAACTTGTCTCTATTAACAAAACATATAAAAATCGCCAACAGATGGCGTGACATGTATCGGAATGCAACAAAATAAAATACAATAACAGCGTGTGTCGTCTACAATCCACCCTCTTAGTGCTGAACTGAGCCGACAAACATATTAGAAATCAAATGAATACAAAAAGTGTCAGATCAGCACTAACATTCCGTTGGTGCAAGTAGTGCGACACGCGTTACCGGGCGGCGCACCAACCAGTGCGGGTGCGCACGTCCACCATTCGCACGCGACCATCATCACCCGCATGGGTCGCACTCACCACTCCGTGCCGCCAACATCCACGATCTAAATTAGGTTCCATTATTAGAACATAGTCCCCATCTCGCAATGCTCTCTGATCCCTAAACCATTTCTGCCTCGGAATTAAAGTAGGGAGATATTCTTTAACCCATCGCGCCCAAAACATATCGGTCAACCTTTGCGCTAGGCGCCATTGTTTTCGCAGACATAGATTGTCGTTATCATACCTACCAAACACGGGACCGTTCGATGACTTACCTAACAAAAAGTGATTAGGCGTTAAAGCTTCAGGGTAATTAGCGTCACATGAAACATGTGTAATAGGGCGACTATTAACTAGGGCTTCTACTTCAGCGAATAAAGTAGACAGCGTCTCAGGGTGTGGAGCGCGTTCCTTAAGAACGACTTTCAAGGCCGTTTTCACCGTGCGTATCATACGTTCCCAGGCACCACCTTTCTCAGGGGCCCCAGGGGGTATGAACCTCCACTCGATACCTCTTACGGTACCGTCTTCACGGAGTTTACTCTCATTGAGTTCGGATAGACTCCGCTTTAACTCGTTATCTGCGCCGCGCAGGTTCGTCCCGTTATCTGAGTAGATAACGCTGGGCGTACCGCGGCGAGCTATCATACGTCTGAGCGCCATGATGGTGGAGTCTGTACTCAGACTCTCACTAATTTCCAAATGAATGGCGCGTACCGTTAGGCACGTAAACATTACGCCGTACCTTTTTACTCTTTTTCGTCCGATAGTGACCTCCATCGGTCCGAAAAAATCCACCCCCGTGAACGTGAATGGGTGTCGATTGTGCTGCAGACGAGCAGCTGGCAGGTCCGCCATACGCTGTGGCTGCGGTGTCGCGCGCCGGTATCGGCAGAACAGGCAGCGCGCTGCGACCGTGCGTACGGTAGGACGCAGCTTCAAAATCCAGTAGCGTTGTCTTAACTCGTTAACTACAAGTTCGTGGGCACCATGCATAGCTTTCTTATGATAGTATTCGACTAATAGACGAGTTATTTTGTGACGACCATCGAGTATGGTGGGTCTCATAGTCAAGTGGGATACACCTTCGACTTTATCGATTCGACCGGCTACTCGTAACACATTAGTGTCGTCTAAATAGGGTGTCAATGTTAACAAACGACTGTTTGATAACAAAGGCTTATTTTGCTTGATAAGCTCAATGTCTTGTGCGAACGAATCCTGTTGAGATTTACTCAGCAGAAGAAGTTCAGCTTCGTTCATGAGTTCAACATTCAAACAAGTATCAATTCGTCGACATCGTCTGATAAACAATAAAATTCGAGCGGTTACTCGGACGAGTCGTAACCAAGACGAGTAGTCATTTTCGTTAGGTAAGGAATATTCAACGACCTGAGTCGTGACCACATTCAAGCTCCTTTGTTCGAAGACTACATCTGGTGATGGCTTCTTTGTGGACTTACAATCCTTAGGCCATGCATCTTCAGGTTGCCGTAAGAATTGTGGTCCTAGAAACCATACGCTATCGTATGTCAGAGGCGGCGTGTCGTCTTTGGTAGCTATGTCAGCTACATTCAACTTAGTTGGGACGTATCGCCACTCTGATAACGTCGTGAGCTCATCAATTTCACCTAAGCGATGAGCTACGTACGGCTTATAGCTTCTTGGATCGCTACGGATCCATTGTAAAACCGTTTGTGAATCAGTCCAAAAGTACCGTTTATCAGCCTTCATATTTTTATGTTCCCGCTGCAGTGAGTTCGCGAGGCGTGCGGCTATGAGCGCGCCTTGCAGCTCCAGTCGAGGAACTGACACAGGCCGCAGTGGGGTCACTCGGCTCTTACTGGCGGCTAGACAAACCAATACATTCCCGTCTGCTCGAGTAAAACGCCAATAAATAACTGCGGCGTAAGCTTTAATAGAAGCGTCACAAAATATGTGCAGTTGTTTATTTACAATAGACTCGGCACTTCTATCTATACCTATCTCTAACTGATAGCACTGAGTCCAACTATCAGTATTGTTATACCACCTAGGTATACGTAGAGATTCTAAAAGTTTTAATTCATCGAGCCACTTCACCCATTTGGTGTGCTCATCAGAATGGATGCGGCATTTCCAATCAACTTTAGATCTGTGCACGTCTTGAAAAATGATTTTACTTTTTATAACAAATGGCGACAAAAATCCGTGTATGTCGTAAAGAGACATAATAATGCTAAGCATGTTAGCTTTCGTAGGTGGCGTAGAACCATTTAAAATATCACTAGGAATTCTGTCAAGCGAAATCTGAAACCCAAATGAGTCGTCCGCAGGATGCCATATCAAACCTAAAGTGCGCTCACTCGTATTCATGGCTCCATGCTTAAACTGCACAGCTGTGTGCGCGAGCGCTTCTGTAGGAATTGAATCTAAAACCGGTTTGCTATTACTCGACCAACCTCTTATTTCAAAGCCACCTTTAGCGTGAATAAAAGTTATGTCTTTTATTAATTGAATAGCCGTACTCTCATCACACGTAGAATAACAACAATCATCCATGTAGTGGCTATTCACAATTACATCTACAGCCTCAGGATTTATATCCTCGTATTTCAAGGCATTTTTATTTTTGACATATTGGGCAATGAAAGGCGAGCATGTTGCACCGAAAATTAAACTTTGCATAAGACAAACTTTAATCGGACCATTCGATTCTTGCCACAAGAACCGAAGAACATGCTGGTCTTCAGGGCGAATTTTAATTCTGAGAAACATATCACGAATATCCCCAATAATTACAATTTTATTCTCCCGAAATCTTAGCATAATTCCGTATAATGAATTATACAAGTCCGGTCCGGTTAATAAATAATCATTTAGGCACACACCGTCTACCTTAGCGGCGGCGTCAAACACTAACCGTAACTTATCTGGTTTATTAGGATTCTGAACACCAAAATGTGGCAAATACCAAACATGATCAGCTGAGAGGCTGTTATCAGTTAGTTCTCGAGCGTAACCATTATCTATCAATTTAGATATTTCTTTCTTATACCTATCAGCGTAGTCAGCATTCTTATGGAATTTCCGTAACAATAACTGCTGACGCGAGTAGGCATTGTTGTATGAGTCAGGCATCATAAAATCATCCTTTTTGAACGGTAAACCTACTTCCCATTGATTACCTACCTGACGGGCTGTGCTATCTAAAATATCAATAGCGCGAATATGATCTGTATTTTCACGAGATACGGGTGAAATACCAGTCAAATCAAAATTAAAGGAATTCTTAATCAGGTCATTAAGTTCGCTGACTTCAGACATATCATTATCACGAGAGTGTGCGAGATGAAACACATTTTGTTCACTTACTCTGGACTTGGTGGAGGAGTGAGTGCGGCCACGGTGGAAACCGTGGATGGTCCATCCCAACCGACATCGTGATGCGTACAGCGAGTCCCTGTCTCCATGTATAACCTCGAGAGGAGCTATTAGGAAATAATTATCCTCACCAATTAACATTTTTGGCTTTGCACTTGCATTGGTGCAAATCATATGTTTGATATGCGATAAGTGCGTGCTATTTACACTATTCAAGATAGACAAATTTTGTGAACACAATTTTAACTGAGCACATCTACGTAACTTACAGTCATAACTAATATTGTCCTGTCCCGTTATTTTTACTCTTACACTAGGCACTTCTGATTGGTACACTGACAAACCGAATGCATCAGTAAACTTTATAGGACGCGCACTAACACACTCTAAGCCTAGGGTATCTGCCAGCTCGGCATCGATCACTGACACTTCAGCACCATCGTCCAGAAGTGCGTAGGTATTCACTACACCTTTAGGGCCACGTAATTGAACCGCGATCACTTTCAACAGTGCGAATTCATCCGGGGCGATGCTCACGTCGTCACTATCTCGAGCGAAATGCATCATAGACGCATCGGGTGCAGTTACAGGTACAGGTTCCGGGTTTACGGTCATCTTATCAGTCGATTGTGACGTCATCTCGGGTTTCGTCCAGTGTAGCAGGCGGTGGTGTGCCATGCCACAGTTATCGACGTCACACATTGGTGCGGGGCACGTATCTTTATTGTGTCGAGTTAGTAGACAACAATAACATAGGCCGCGCGTTTTTACAAATCGCCATTTATCTCTTCGCATTGCTCGTTTGAATATGCGACACTCTGGTAGGGTATGAGTGCCCTTCTGGCAGAATCTACATACATTATTATCAGCTGTTGCAGCGACAGAAGATGTGTAGACAGTACGATGACGATACTTGTCTTCAGTGCGCTTTGTAGGAGCGTCCATCGGCTTCTTGTCTCGCGGAGGTATACATCCGACGACTGATAACATTTCAGCTTCTATCTTTAAGAACATAGCTAGTAGTTCGAGCTTCGATCTGCCTTCGCGTAGACGATTGTAGGCAAACTCCGTCCATCTACCTATCAGGGTGCTCGGCAATTTTGATATTATGGCTGCAGCGAGCTCTGGACTTCGTAGGTAGTCATTCTGGTGTAGTGCGCGTATTGTAGCCACGCAATTGTTGACTTTGACGGACAAGTTTATCAAGTCATGTTGATAACAAGTAGGTAACGAAGGTAGCTTTTTCAATTGCATCGTTATGTTGCTAATAATAATATCAGCTCGGCCAAACCTTAGTTCAAGTGCTTCTATAACTGCTGACGGCGGAGTGTTGCCGATCAGCAAGTCAGTCACTGCTTCCTTGGCTTCACCTCGTAGAGATTTACGGAGTCTCCACAGGTTCTCACTATCACTGAATCTACACACTCGTGACGAATCATCATAGGCACTTTTAAAATGTAGCCACTCAATACAGTCACCACTGAAGATAGGTAGCTCTCGTGGCGTGGCAAGGCGGCTCAAAAGTTTATCTTCGTGCTTTGATGAAGACTGGGTCATCAGATCCTTCAACGTGTTAGCTAGTTGTTGGATACTGTTGTTGTGCTGGACTGGTGATGCACAGTTCGTGTCCAGCCATTTCTCCACGTTATCGTGCACTTCATTCTCGCTGGGGAGGGATGAACAATAGGTACCAACTTTTTCATCTGGAGCTACATCAGTGCCGACATGATGAGCTTTTTCACTCTCCTGGTCGACTTTGGCAAGGTCAGCTTGTAACTTCTTGTCAATTAACTCCATCTGAATCTTGGCTTTTGCTTCCGCAGCTTCTAACTCGAGTTGTTTACGACGTGCAACTGATGACGTAGTAGATTTCTTAGTCTGAATAGTCGTTTTTGAAGCACATTTCGAATGCTGCTCAGTGTCACGCGCTGACATCTTGCACGGTACTGGCGTCGATACGTGTCCTTCCCGCGACGATAAGAGATCATTGGTGCCGCTAGGAAGAATCAACTTCTTCAACTCTTTCTTCATAGGTGTGCCTTCCAACTTGTTGGTTTTCATATGTTCCTGGCGTTGACGGCGAGTAAGAACCTTCGATAATGGCGTCACGCCCGACATGATGGTATTTCGCAGTTCACTGATTTTAAATCTGGCTCTGAAGGACCATATTGTAGGTGATACACTTTGAAGATAAGATAGAAGTCATTTATTTAACCATGTGCTTTATTTTGACCAACTATTAATGTTAGAAATCTTGAGGAGCCGCGTCGTGTCTAACGGTAAGTTCGCAACTACCACTCCCTCTGTGTAAAACAATTATCAAGCCGGTCTGCATCCTTCAAACTTGTCTCTATTAACAAAACATATAAAAATCGCCAACAGATGGCGTGACATGTATCGGAATGCAACAAAATAAAATACAATAACAGCGTGTGTCGTCTACAGTACATATAATTTGACATCGTAATATATAAAACACCCTGAACCAACAATTTCTAACGATCTCCGCCTCATATCATAAAAGCTTATGGCCGAACCCTCGTAAAATCAAATTAGTCGTGAAAAGTGATTTTAATACTTCTACTACGTGTTTTAATAGGTCATATCTAATGTGCTGATGTTAATCTATTCTCACAAGTATATCCAACAAGTATATCAATAATTGCCATTTATATAAGTCATCAATTACTAAGGTAATTAGTTAAGTAAATTACGTATCTAAATTTGGCATGGACTGAAATCGGATGCAAACAGTGCTAAGGTTTATATAAGCGTGTCTTTAGCAGGTAATATCAATGTTATGAGACATGTAGGTACCTACATGAATATGTGAATATACATTGTGGTAATTACGTATGTATACTGCTATTCGTGAGTTAGACAATTATGGTGCACGCATTTTTTTTAGGAAATCTCCTGGAAACGAAATACGTTTTAGAATGATTGACAGGGCTTTACGCGAAGCGGAGTAGAGCCATGTGAATTCAAACAATTGGATTGGTTATGTTTTATGACACCTGGTTTACTTTTATTACCCAGGTATAATAAAATAGCAGCCAGCAGTGTACTTGAACCTCTGTTATACCCAAAGTATAAATCAAATTTCATATTTAAATTCAATTCAAATCAAAAGAATCAATTTGAAATTAATTTTACCGTTTGTTCCTCCGTGACAAATGATCCTGTTACACTACATAACAATGGATACACGATAGAAATAAAAGTAATAATAATAGCAAGTAAGAAATAGTTGAATGGACCCAGGGTCTCGACCCCAAATGACTCAACTACGTAAGCTCTGTCGAGACTTGCTTATTGCACAGCTTGAGATCTTCGGCTGAATTTGCCGCCGCACCGGGCGACCTTACAGATGAGATGGCGCAAAGGTCTTCCAAGGTACAAAAGTCATACCGTCAGGCCGCTTACCATCATCATCAGACTATCCGATTCGAGAACGGCTGGAACGTTGCACCGTGCTACCGTAAACAAGTTGCAATCTAGAAAGTTACAAGATCATCAAAGTACTAGTATATTTTAGAAAATATTATGAAATTAACAGTGGTGGTGCGGGGTCGCCCTTCCTATTTTTTTCCATTTCACTTGAAAATATTACATGACAACCATATCCTTACGCAACACTACTTATGTGTAATCAGTTTCAGTTCTTCGCACTCCTACTGTTGAGAACTAGGGCCGCCGGAGAGTGGTCTAACGATCAGTGCATTCAGTGCAGTGCAAAAGTGAGATAAACTATTCACCGAGTTATAAATTCAACTCATAAATCTCATGAATTGGAAATGTCTTTCCCGTTCTTGTGAGTTGTCCTGTGTTTGTTGGCGAGCTGCCCAAGTCATTGACTACTTGTACTCGCTACTACTAAGGAAGTTGTAGTTGCTACTCGTTTAAACGCTATTTTTAGACAACATTGATCATCTGAAGAATACCTCAGAGTTCGGAATTATTCATTGATCTCTCGACCCTAGTCGTATGTTACACATTTTCACCGTTCACATGTAATAAACAAATGTTTGCATGATCTGCAAATATTCGGTATTGTGGTACCATGATTCGTGTAGTTCCTGATACCCAAGGGGTCCTAATAACTAGTGTGAAGTGTTGTGACTATGTATGTGACTTTTTAGTGACTCATTATTTATTGATCGAGCGAAGCGAGATCTCCAAATTAACTTGGGAAAATAGACGTTGTATGTATGTATGTATGTTTGTTTGTCCGAGGATAACTTTCGAAACGTTTATCCGATCATCGTGAAATTTGATATATAGGTAGGTAGTGATGGCACAATTTTGGTGTGACTGATTGAGCTAAAAATGTTGGGGGTCGTTGAGATATTGGGGTTCAAGAGGGGTAAAAAAAAAAATGAGACTATAAGGTCAAGTGGGACGTCAAATGGGTCTCCATTAGTAGATTTCAACCCTGTTTTTATTTTTAGTTTATTCTTTGTAGTTTTGAGTTATTAGCCAAAATAAAAAAAAACTTTTAACAAAATTCACACGGTACACCAGTGACCCCACAATGCTGAAATTTGGTATTCGTGTAGCTTTAGTGACACAAATATAAGCAAAAGTCTGAAATCCAGAATAACTGCATTTTGTACCCCAAAAAAAATACCACTTCATATGAACTCCCGTTACCTGTAATTTGAATGAAACTGTAGGTCAAGTTATTTGGTTATTTATTCGTAGGACTATTTTGATGATCAAAGATTACAAATTTTTTTTGTTTTTATGGGAGATTCGCGAGAACTCAGTTCGGAGCGAACCAGTAGTTTAATAATATATATACCTGTCATTTTTTCCATCAAAATGTTTAAGAATTAGTCTTGCACTGCTAGCGATAACCGTATGCACCTAATTTTGGCCCAGATCAAAGATTTTTCATTCAAGGTCGTACCTATCTTTTTGGTTAATCAAAAGTGAATTATAATGTATATATTTAAATATTGTAAACAACGAGAGGTGGTCGCCGTCTTCATTATTGTTATACCGTTGGCAAGCATTGTGCTTTGTGCACCAGCGGTTTCGGTACACCTCATTAATATTTATTTTAGTAACATGTTATTTTTGGTGCTCCATCAAACGAGAAATCTCGTTCACCTCATTTAAAATTACAATGCTTGATAGCGATAGCATGTATATAAATAAACGATAAAGTAAGTTCGTTATGTTGCGTGTTTAAAATTTAAATTGCAGTAAAGTTCTTTTTTTATTGCTTTTTTAATGAACAAAAAAAAAACTTAAATACTCTGTAGACGGAATCAGTTTGTGGCCTCCATAGCACGGAAGTGCTTAGTTTAAAATAAAATCACTTCTAAATATTTCACACAACTACATTTTACATTTTTGAATAAGGTAGCATTTAAATTATAGTATTAAATAGTAATTGATCGAGCGCAGCGAGATCTCCGAATCAACTTGGGCAAATCGGCGTTGTATGTATGCATGTAAGTATGTATGCATGTAAGTATGTATGTATGTTTGTTTGTCTGAGAATAACTTTCGAAGCGTTGATCCGATCATCGTGAAATTTGATACATAAGTAGGTAGTGAACTAGTGATGCCACAGTTTTGGTGTGGCTAAATGAGCTAATAATATTGGGGGGTTGTTGAGATACTGGGTTTCAAGACGGGTAAAAAAAAATGCGACTATTAGGTCATATGGGACGTCAAATGAAAGGTCTTCATTAGTAAATTTCAACCCTGTTTTTATTTTTAGTTTAATTCTTGTAGTTTTTGAGTTATTAGCCATAAAAAAACAAAACTTTGACAAAATTCACAGGGTACATCAGTGACCCTACAGTGCTGTAATTTGGTATTCGTGTAGCTTTGTGACACAAATATAGTCAAAAGTCTGAAATCTAGAATAATTGCAATTTGTACCCGAAAAAAGATTAACAAATTAACATGAACTCCCGTTACCTGTAATTTGAATGAAACTGTAGGTCAAGTAAGTTGGTTTTTTTTCGTGGCACTATTTTGATAGTCATAGATTACGAATAATTTATATTTTGTTTTTATAGTTAATTGGTAGTTAATAGGTTTTAATCAGGTTAAGTAGTACGAGTTTAGTAAAAACCCTTTTGTACCAGTAGTGATTGCGCGGGACTTTGCAATCTTAAAAACTACACTTCAATTCACCGATAATATTCTATTTTTCCTGATCACTTAGCAAGTCTACTTTAGAATTCCTTTACAATTTCGAACAATCGCAAAGGCCTTTACAACTTCGCTGTAAAGGTTATTTCAATAAATCATGGCACGTTCTCATTACTATGTAGGTGTACGAGTATACTTGGATAAAGTAGGAACCCGTGACCTTCATCTGACGTTCCATTCATACAACTTGCAGCTTCTATGCTTTCAAAACTTTCATTGACACAATTTTCTATTTTAATGGTTAATTTTAATGTTAGTATAGATAAGATATATTTTTTGTAAGACAAGCATTTATTTGACAGTCAATCTGGCTGAAATATTGCTGATTATAGAAATATTGCGGTTGAAATGACTCAAATTGTTATTAATTGATCGAGCGAAGCGAGATCTCCAAATCAACTTGGGCAAATCGGCGTTGTATGTATGTATGTTTGTTTGTCCGAGGATAACTTTCGAAGCGTTGGTCCGATCATCGTGAAATTTGATACATAAGTAGGTAGTGATGACACAATTTTGGTGTGACTAAAATGAGCTCAAAATGTGGGGGGTTGTTGAGTAAAAAAAAATGTAAATGAGACTATTAGGTCAAGTGGGACATCAAATGAAAGGTCTTTATTATTACATTTAGACTCCGTTTTTATTTTTAGTAAAGTCCGTATGGGTTTTGAGTTATTAGCCATAATAAAAACTAAACTTTGACAAAATTCACAGGGACCCCACAATGCTGTAATTTGGTATGCGTGTAGCTTAAGTGACACAAATATAGGCAAAGTCTGAAATCCAGAATAACTGCAATTTGTACCCCAAAAAAGTATAACCACGTCACATGAACTCCCGTTACCTGTATTTTGAATGAAACTGTAGGTCAAGTTATTTGGTTATTATTTCGTGGCACTATTTTGATAGTCAAAGATAACGAATAATATTTTTTTGGTTTTTATGGTAGACTCGCGAGATCTCAGTTCGGGGCGAACCACTAGTTATACTTATGTCATTTATACCATGACTCTGTTATTCACTCAGCTGGAAAATAATGTAAAACACTATTGTTCACTTCATATAAAAAAAACAAATTAATCGTAAAGTAATCGGCAGTCTTATCATTAGGAGCCATTTCTTCCAGACAACCTCCCAGCTAGAGCTGTCAACTTGCCGTCAGGTTCTTCGCAAATCGACTTTAGGAAGCAAAAGGTCTAAATATAGCCACAGTATTCACAGTTAGCATAGTAGCCATAGTAGTACACAGTATTCAGATTTATAACTATTGTATGTCACCACAGGACTTCTTATCTACACCTGTCATCTTCTCGCGTACCACTATGACAGTTCACTTGACACTCATTTCCGAAATACTTCGACAGCTACAAGACTAGTAGACAATCTTGATTAAGCATTGACAGACGAAGTAAGATGTACAATAGATGCTCATGTGTTCATAGTAGATACGGTTCTGTGGTTGAATGGAAAATACTCCTGTTGCTTCAGTTTCTAACTTCCTCTATGACGAAGTTACTGATGTGTTGCCTTGAAACATTATTAACTTCGACCTAGTAAACGATCATTCGACGAGTGTCTTAACTTTGGTGAACATTTGCTCTATAGTTCAATTGATTAATCAAACATTTTATATGGACTAATCTATATTATTTATTATTATTTTTAACCTGTGTTGTTCCCTTGCAGGGCAAAGGCCTCCCTTCCCTCTTTCCAGTTTTTTCTGTCTCTTGCTGTAGTACCAGTCTGGTAAATGCACATCTAAGTCGTCACGCCAGCTCCGTGGTGGTCTGCCGCGTGGGCGTGTTGCGTTAGGGACCCAATCAGTTGTGATCTTTGCCCATAGATCTTCGGGCATGCGGCAGACGTGGCCGGCCCAATCCCACTTGAGCTGTGCTGACTACTCTATCAGATTTTTTTTTTTTTATTTAATTCTGTATAGATCTTCGTTTGACCACAATCTCACCAGATAGTAAGCGATGATGTGGTCCAAGATGAAGCACGAAGATCTAGAAGAACTCTAATCACTCTTACCTTAAAGAGGCCCGGATTGTAATCTTTAGGAAAAACAGACGACGGCAAAGTGTTCTTGCCTTAGCTGTACGCATCAAGAACGTAGAACCAAAACGGTGTGTGCGAATGGGCGGTATATCAACCAGGGACCCGCCCCGGCTTTGTACGGATTGTTATCAAAATAAAATATAGCCTATAGCACTCAAGAATAGTGTAGGTTTCTATCAGTGAAAGAGTTTTCAAAAACGTTTCAGTAGATATTACTCATTACATACAAAAATTATCTCCATTACATCAACAAAGATTTTAAAAAATTGTTGTGACCCTTATCTCATTATTTGCTCATTTAAAAATTATTTTTAATTTGATTAACGCATTATTTTATTATTTTTCAGGATAAATAATAACCTGAATAAACAATAACAATGTGATCAAAATCCATACCGTAGTTTAGCAGTGATACTCGTACAAAAGGATAGACAGAAAGACTGACTAAAATGTAAAAATAAACTGGTTTTAATTATGAATAGCTTACTGCTTACGTATGGTATGTATGACCATTGACAAATAGGAATGATTATACCATTTTTTACAAAGAAAAATATATGATTCCAATATTTTATTTTAATCTATGAATATATCAGTTCGATAGAGGTTTATTAGTAATTCATTGGTCGAAGAGCGATTATTTTTGACGAAGGTGGGTAATTTTATTCATAGTTCTATTTGTTTTGAAACAAATTATGCAAATCCAAAAATGAAACATGTCCTTTTATCAAATAAATGGAAAATTATACAACTTTTCCAAATCCTTTTTCAAATTATTTTCAAATATCATAATATTAAATAATTTATAATCTACCGCACGAGCCAGTGGGGCGCAGATTCAGTCACTCAGAGAGGCCATGGTTGATCGCTTAAGCTTGTCCTTGAAGGCGGTCGCCGACTGGGGTGATGCCAACTTGGTTAAGTTTAATGCAAATAAAACCCAGGCGTGCCTGTTTTCCGCGAAACGGAGCCCATTTCATCTGGCTCCTACTTTCCGTAATGTACCCGTGCCGATTTCTGACCACCTCGAGCTTCTTGGTATCTCATTAACACCCACTCTCAATTTCGGCTCATATATTGAGTTGAAAGCCCAGCTGGCCGCTAAGAAGCTTGGAATACTTGCAAAGGTGAGGCAATACTTCACACCGGGACAGTTGCTCAACTTATACCAAGCACAAGTCCGATCATGTCTGGAGTACTGTTCTCACCTCTGGGACGGATCAGCGAAGTACCAGCTAGAGGCTCTAGATTCAATTGAGAGAAGAGCCAAGAAGCTCATTTGCAATGACGAGTTAGCAAATGCAAGGCTCCACAGCCTCGAGCATCGTCGAAAGGTTGCAAGCCTCTCGGTTTTTTATCGGATACATTTCGGAGAGTGTGCTGCGGAGCTTTTCAACCTGATCCCACCATCCCCATTCTATGATCGGACAACCAGACGCTCCGCGATGCGCCACCGCTACATGGTAGACATACCTCCCATACGCACAAAGCGGTACTCTTCCACCTCTATTATACGCACCGCCAAGGAGTGGAACGCCTTGCCTGAGTCTGTTTCCTGATAACTACAACCTAGGGATCTTCAAGTCACGAGTGAATAGGTTTCTTCTAGGCAAGCGTGTACCATCGTAGACTGCATCATCGCTTACCATCAGGCGAGATAGTGGTCAAACGCTAGCTTATAATTTAATAAAAAAAAAAATATTATATTGATGGTATAATCATTTTAGAGCTCTGTAAGTATATTTGTTAATACACCAAAACGGCTCAGCAGATTTTACTAAAACTTCGTTCATAGAAAATTCTATATGTCAAATAAATATTCATAAATATTCATAATAAATATTCTAATAAAATAACACATAGGGGGGCTAAATGCGTTTTCTTCCAGCTACCCATTGTGTAAGTGATAAAAGATTGAGATCGAGATTATTTAAGATTATTTTCGAGGTTAAAATAAACTTAAAAAACAAATACTTATACACTAGTGGTTCGCCCCGAACTGAGATCTCGCGAATCTCCCATAAAAATAAAAATATATTATTCGTAATCTTTGACTATCAAAATAGTGCCACGAAATAAACAACACATTACTTGACCTACAGTTTCATTAAAATTACAGGCAACGGGAGTTCATATTAAGTGGATACCCTTTTTGGAGTACAAAATGCAGTTATTCTGAATTTTAGACTTGCCTATATTTGTGTCACTAAAGCTACACGAATACCAAATTTCGGCATTGTGGGGTCACTGGTGTACCCTGTGAATTTTGTCAATGTTCAGTTTTTATTATGGCTAATAACTCAAAAACTACAAAAACTTTACTAAAAATAAAAACGGGGTCGAAATGTACTAATGAAGACCTTTCATTTGACGTCCCATTTGACTTAATAGTCTCATATTTTTTTTTTACCCCTCTTGAATCCCAATATCTCAACAATCCCCTAACATTTTTAGCTCATTTAGTCACACCAAAATTATGCCATCACTACCTACCTATGTATCAAATTTCACGATGATCGGATCAACGCTTCGAAAGTTATCCTCGGACAAACAAACATACATACATACATACAACGCCAATTTGCCCAAGTTGATTTGGAGATCTCGCTTCGCTCGATAAATAAACGTTCATAGATAGGTTGTGGTTTAATGGACATGGATACTTTTAATTCGGGATACTAGCGTACGAAGTCGTGGGCAGAATATCATATTTTTATGATAATGTTTGCAATTTTATTCACAAAGCTGACAAACCGCGATGAAATTAAGTATAAGGGGAAATGAAATAAACCGGGGATGGTCGGCCGTGCGACAGATGAAATCGTTTTAAAGGTCACACTGCCAGTCAGTTTATAGCAGTTAAAATGTAGTCTGAAAAAAAAAACAAATTGTGTTGAAATGTTGAAAAGTCTGAGCATTCGAGTGCTCCCATTTCACCTGACCATAAATAAGTTGCAAAGCCTGGCGTTATACAAAAGCGCTCAGAAAATACACAACGGACTTACGCGTTGGGTTCCCAGATTAAAAAATGGAAATTCCTGACATTTGATGAAAATTCCTGACTTTCTTGTAAAAATATTATAACATTAATGTCGTTAGCACCGTGCATATGAATGAACAAAGCAAATTCTCGAATTTTGGGCGCAATAAATATCAATAATGATCAAAATGACATAAATAATGTTGATTGTTAATTTATTTCTAATAAAAATATTTAGTTTATTTTATATTTATTTTACTCGTTACCTACTTAAATTGTAGAAATTCCGGGCGGTTTAGGATTCCCCCCACATTCCGGACAAAGACCGGACATGTCCGGAAAATTCCGGATGGATGGCAACCCTACTTACGCGTAAAGTCGCATTTGTATAGCTAAGCGATACCGTGGAAGGAAATGCTAATAGCATTAAGTTCGCCTACGTACTGAAATAAATTATTTTCTCGTCCTCTATGGGCAACTGTTATTATCATACAATTTGCCGTTACGTTTCGATATAACAGGCAGCATCATCAACCTCTCAAAATTTGAATTTCACCAGTTACCCTGATGTTATTTAGCAACAAAACAGATTGATTTATGATGGGCATGAGAAGCATCTACAAAAAAACTCTGGTAAGGGCGATATCAAACTTAAAGAAGCATTAGGTCAGCCCTAACAGTAAATTTCCAAACATACAAACCGCATGCTGACGGATCGCTGCGTCTTTAGATGTAATCCACACTAATATTAAAAATTCGTTAGTAACTCTGTATCTGTGTCTGTTTGTTACGTTTTCACGAGTAAATGGTTAGTCCGATTTCGATGAAATTTGGTATATAGATAGATTATGACCGGGATTGAAACATAGGCTACTTTTTCTCGACTGCGCAGAAGGAGGGTTATGTTTTTATTGATAAATAACAGTAGGTAAATAAATCAGTTCGTTGGAATGGCGTGTCAGGGGTCTGACGAGATGTTTTTTACTGTAACGCTATCCTCAAACCGTTAGGTATTTGTCTAAGGTAGCTAGTATTGTACCAGCGGGGGGTGCTGTTTAAATATTTAGCGAAACTGTGTCCGAAGCGCCAGGGAGAGCATATTGGATACTTCAATGTTTCAACATTGAAGTATTCAGTTGGCTTATTGTATAAATCCTCTAGGGCAGTGGGATCCAGAGCACGAACTCTTATGTTATTCATAAGGTTTCTTTTATTCTACGGTAGATTGTTCAAAGATTTTCAATTTCAGGCAAGCGTAGGGGTCCGAATTTTTAACAAAGGTCTAAGTGATGAATGAAATTTATCGCTTTTATTATTATCGTTTTCGAAAGAAACTAGTCTGTGAATAAAATTTCAAATTTGAATCATAGAACCTTTATCGCTTTTCAGTGGGTCACTATAAATAAAATTGGAATGTAGTTCCAAATAGATTATTGTGTTTTTACTTGATGCAAAAACGTTGTTCGAATAGCTTACAGTTAATCAACATCAGCATATCAGCCATAGGACGTCCACTGGGGGTGGAGAGCGTCCCTCGCTACGCTTTCTAGTCTTTTGTTAATGTGTAATTAATTTAATGATAATTTTGCTAGTAAGACAAGTAAGATAAGATAAGTTAATTTATGAAGGAAGACCATCGTTTATGATATTCAACCCCTATTAAAACGAAGCAATAGCCAATGATTATAATCTAGTTTCCACAACCTTGCAAATGGCCAAGTTGCCTGCACAAATACTTTATTATTCACTTATTATACTTTCAACTTTTCCTCAATTAACGTAATAAATTCGTAGATTTTATTTCATGCATTTTATTTTTTGAACTTTGCCCTTTCGTTTACATTATGCACGGTAATCTGATTCCGACGGGAATGAAATGCCAGTGTAATACATAGCGCTTTTAATTTACTGCTGCACTTGTTTCTACAGGGTGTTTTTGAATATGTATGTGAATACCCAAAGGAAATATATAAATTTTTCACACAAGTTAAGTCAAAATAATTTATTTAAAGTAGTTTCTACAAGCTTTAATAGATATAAAATCAGCTTCCATACATTCATGACCACAAAGCTCGAAAAGTAGTTCTCGAAGTTTCCCCGGGAACAGGAAATTTCTAGCGTGCGAAGGGTCAGCTAGTTTTCCAAAACAAAAGTTATAGTTGGTTATCAATAGGAGAATGATCATTTTTCATAAATGTAAAGTCAAAATTAAAACACATTAGATTCATTAGACATTTCGAGCCAGCTCCAACGGTATACTGAGTACGTTCGCAAACAGGATCGACTGTGAGCATCTAAACCATTGTTGTATGGTACATGCGCAGTACCTACACTAGATGCTCACATACCACCATATTTTTTTCTGACATATATTGTTATTTAATTGTTGTTATGTCTCACTTTTACTAACCATTTGACATGTATAATTAAGTTTTTTTTTTACTAATCAATATGGATTTTTGACATCTGAAAATAAATGAATTGATTAGAATTATATTTTAGAATCAATATTAGTAAAGAGTTAATATTCTCAAATATTTTTTATATAATGTTTCTTAGAACCTTAGGACGTTAATTAAACTCACAAGATGTTGAGGCACCTCAAAAAATGATAGTAGAAGGGTATAAACAAATACTTTTGGTCAGTGCTAACAGCATTTAATTTTAATTACCTACCTAAAATCGTTATAGTCCGAGTGTGTTGGTACCTACTTTTGGAAAACCTTAGATTTATTTAAACAAGTTTCTACAATGTAATATTTTAAATTAAATACCTACTTGATAAATGCATGCTTTGTACATTAGCCTAAACTTACTGTTCTATATTTAAGTTCATTTTAAGTGAACTGTAATTTGTTCTACTAAACTTTTTAAACCGAAACCGAAAACAGCTGATTTTACTATGAATTTCGAAAAATCGTAAAACAAACGGAATTTATCGTATGAGTACTTTACTGATTTCTTTCGGGCTAACATACATACATACATATTCGAAAAGCACGCTGTATTATGTTTCAGGTGCTAGTGTTTAAGTTTGTAAAGTTCAAAGTAAAATAAAGGGATAAAAGCTGTACCATAAACAATAGATACTTAGCTCGTGAAACTAACTTCTCTTCTCAGGCCAAGGTAACTTGTATTTACATGAAGCTTTCAGGATATTATAGGTAAACTACAATTTCTTGGAAAAGCAATCTTGCACAAGTTATAACAAGATATACCTAACCACTTTTATCTACAATTATGTAGGTAAAATGGCATAATAAAGTTTTATTTTTCTCACAAAAAACCTTCCGCGGTTTATCGGTGTTAAGACCGACAATGTTTCGGTACAATTCCTGAACCTTCATTAGGGATAGTGCGGGTCACAATGTGTGTCACCTTGCACTCGGGTAGATACGTGATAAATCTCGTTGTTATAACAACGATTGAAATAAATCACGGTGGTTTTCTTAGATATGTAATGAGTTTGTAAATTGATAAAAAGGTATGATAGAGTACATATTCTTTGCGTTCACCGCTAGTCTCCAAATTATCTTCTAATATTGGACGTTTACTGTACGAAAAATAAGCATTAAGTTGTAAAGGGGTAAGTTTGTATCAATGGGTAATTTCCGGAAACTCCGAACCGATTTTGAAAATTCTTTCACTGATAGAAAACTCCACCGGTGGAGCAGGTGGAGGTGGAGCAGAGTAGCGACTGAATGGCTGTAGAAGGGTAGGACGTCCGGCAACGAAATGGGTGGACGACATCGTTAGAGTCGCGGGCCGTCAATGTGTGAGACTAGCGCAGGATCGTGACGGATGGCACAAACTTGGGGAGTCCTATACCCAGCAATGGGTGAAGTCGGGCTGTGGATGATGATGACAGAAAACTTTATCCCTGAGTGCTATGGTCTAAATTTTATTTTAAAAACGATCCCTGCGAAACTGGGGTTATAACGATCTAACGATTTGTAACGATTTCGTTTATCTGGAAAAGTATCTTATAAGTTTACTATCCATCTCAAAGTCAAAGTCAAATATTTTTATTCATTAAAATCACAAGGACCACTTTGAAACGTCAATTTTACTGCATGTTCCTTCGCGACCAAGCCCGGAAAGAAAGGCAAGAAACAAGGCTGGTTGTTTTTTTACTGATCCTTTTAAAATATATAATACAGAAAATAAATTACGTCTAAATTGTAACATTTTGAACGAGTTGGAGCAATTTCAATCCCAAGCTTTTCTATCATCTAAATAATCCGATATTTTATAGTAGGCTCTTTTATAAAGATTTTGTTTAATTACGTTTTTAAATTTGTTAATTGTCAATTTTTGTACATCCCTTGGGAGTTTGTTATAAAAGCGTACACCTTGCCCTTTAAACGATTTACTAACTTTATGGAGTCTACAAGTGGCAACAGCGAGTTTATCTTTATTTCTAGTATTAAAATTATGATTAGCGCTATTTTTCTTAAACAAATTGATATTTTTGTGAACATACATTCTCTTCAGGCATACATTCATCTATCTTACTATCTAATCTGAAAAATGTATAAATACACGTAAGCAGAATAAATGAATATGAATAAATACGTTTATCCATAACTGTCCGTTAACTATCCTGAAATTATTTGATAGGTATTTTGCTGGTGGCGCACTCAATGCACTCACACGTCAAGACCTACTTCTATACAGAATAATATTTTCTTTAATTTGACCCGCTTACAAACATTTTCTTAAGCTTTCCATTGATGTTATTATTATAAGTAGGAAGCGGTGTCAATATTATCGAGCTCGTCAGCCGGAGATTGGATTTACAGGCACGCGCGTGGGAGTTATACCTATATATACTTCACACTACGTATTTTGATATGATGAAATTAAACATGATTTTCTCACCCAATTTATTTTCAAGTTATCGAAGATTGTATTAACTGGAACAAATTCATGTATTCTTTACCTTCCTAATAAGTTCATGGTGAGAATGATTAGGCTTTTATACCAAAAAGTTGTATTAAATTAAGCTTAAAAAAATAATAAGGAATTTTCCTTATTTTTTTTGTTAAATCATTTAGGATTAAGATTTGATGAAGGAATCACAATATCAATAATAAAACCACATCCTTGTATCTGTTAGCTATTCTGTTGTGATACAAAGGAGCTCTTAAGCAATAACACCTCAACAGGTACACGAGAGTAGTCAGATGCGGCAAACTCGGTCAGTGACCCGGTGATGACGTCAATCGGGATGTTGCACCTAACACAGCCGTTGCAAAGTGTATAAACTACAGACTGAAATAACTCGCCCTGAAAGAGATCAAAGGGAATATTTTGTTTTTGAAGGATTTCACAACAAATTCAAACCTTCTACTGGTTAATACTCGGAGGGAGGCGTTAGTGTTCACGGCACAGTACCATAGTGTATAGTTGTACCATGTTTTTGTTCCAAAATAAAGTTATTTAAATTTACTACTAACTACATAAATTAACAAAAAATCTCCAAAACTTTGCCCGATTCGTATATAGTTCTTTAGGTCTAGGATTTTTCTTTCAGAATTTGAGTTTCCACGTTGCTTATGCAACGTGCCGCGTAATGCCTAAGAATGATCGTGTCACTTTGCCCATGCTTTTTGCCAATACAAACTGGTATAGGTTTATCGGAAAGATAACATAAATTTATAACTTACAGTATGTAGGTAATCCAAACATAAATTTACAGCATAAAAGAATATTTGCAAAATTATTATCATAATTTTAATGGAGACAGATCTAATTGTAAATAATATTTAGAATACCTAGGTACCTATCTCTATGTATATCTATATCTTTATTCTTATGTTTTTAGCAATGAATTAATATATAACTAGTGGTTCGCCCCGAACTGAGATCTCCCGAGTCTACCATATAAACAAAAAAATATTATTCGTAATCTTTGACTATCAAAATAGTGCCACGAAATATATAACCAACGTACTTGACCTACAGTTTCATTCAAATTACAGGTAACGGGAGTTCATGTAAATTTGTTACTCTATTTGGGGTACAAATTGCAGTTATTCTAGATTTCAGACTTTTGCCTATATTTCTCTATTTCTGTACCCGGTGAATTTTGTCAAAGTTTAGTTTTCATTATGGCTAATAACTCAAAAACTACAACAACTTTACTAAAAATAAAAACGGGGTCGAAATGTACTAACAAAGACCTTTCATTTGACGTCTCATTTGACCGAATAGTCTCATTTTCATTTTTTTTACCCCTCTTGAACCCCAATATCACAACAACCCCCCAACATTTTTAGCTCGTTGAGTCACACCAAAATTGTGACATCTTTACCTACCTATATACCAAATTTCACAATGATCGTATAAACGCTTCGAAAGTTATCCTCGGACAAACAAACATACATACTTACATACATACATACAACGCCGATTTGCCCAAGTTGATTTGGAGATCTCGCTTCGCTCGAGCAATTACGCGCCCCTATACAGCAGATGTCTCCTAAATTTTATTACGTAATTGTTTAATTTTATGCCATTTCGATGTTATTTGTGTGCTTATTGTTTTTTACTGTAATTGCATACTTGCTATTATGTTTGGAGCATATAATCAACACCTGACGAGCTAGACTGTTAAGACTTAATTTAAGTATTAATAATAAATAATAATAATAACTGCTGGGCATTTCACACAGCGCTATCTAGCCACAAACCAAGCAGAGCTTGTACTATGGGAACCAAATAACTGATATAATACTTACATAAATAACTTATAATATATAGAAAAACATCCAGACCCGGAACAAATATCTGTAGATCATGCAAACATTTGTTCCGCGGCGGGAATTGAAACCCACTGCCCACTGCGCCACGGAGGTCGACATGCTAATGTGTTTTTCGCCTATGGCAATAAAGATTTTCATTCCTATTCATTTTATGGGTAGGTGTGGTGTATCCTAGTGTGTTGTGTGGCTAGATAGGTATCTGTCCGTAGCCGGAATAATAAGATAAAGTTCACAAGACACTGATTGTTTATTAACCACAAACACCACATATAAAAAATAGAAGGAGTATAACAGAAAGAAGAAGAAACAATAGTTTAAGCACAAGCATAAGGGTTCCTTGTTGCAATCATTCGCTGGAACTGAATATCTAAGCGCGTAATAAAGCTTCGAGCGGAGCACAAAGTGACGCGGGCTTCGCGGCAAAAGGTAGGTTTGGACTGGCCGGGGCCGGCACAGATTAGGCGATAGTTATTATGGCCGCTGGAACCAGTTTTCGTTTCCATACTACACACTGATGGCGGGCGCTCGGTAACAATATAAAATTGAAATATTTTATATAATAAATAGATAAATAGTATGTAGTGTTTTATTTATAAAGTAAGTAATATATTTGTTAAATATTATATAGCTGTATTCTTATTTATGTAAGTGTTAACTGTAATAAAATATGTATTTATTTATGTATATAATTATTGATATATACAAATAAATAAATAATATGTAGGTTCACCACATCACTCCCCCCCAGAGACCGCGTTTAGCGGGCGATAATAGTCCGGGAATCGAACTTGACGCCCAGAACGAGTTGTATTCTTGATAGGTATTTGAGTAGGAATGGAAGATTGATTGGGATCAGGATCTGGAATAGTGGGATTAGAGTGTGACAGTATGTAGGCTGGTTTAAGTCGGTCTACCGATACCGTCATCACTTTGCCTTTCACTTTAATTTTAAATGTTTTGGCATTTCTCTCGACCACTTCATGAGGGCCAGTGTATGCCGGTTGTAATACACCTCTCAATGCGTCTTCTCTCAGAAATACGTGAGAGCAAGACGAAAGATCTTTGTATATAAAGATTTTATTATTTAAGTGGTGTGAAGTTGGGACAGGCTGTAAATTGTTGGCAAATGATCTGATACGTGCTGAAAAATCAGTAATATCAGTCGTGCATTTGTCAACTTTATGGCCAAAGAATTCACCTGGAAGGCGCAACGGCTCACCGTATACTAACTCGGCCGAGGAAGATTGAAGATCTTCTTTGAAAGAACTTCTTATGCCAAGTAGCACGAGAGGTAATGTTTCGGTCCAGGTACTGTCGGCATGGCACATGATTGCTCCCTTTAACTGCCGATGAAACCTTTCTATGAGACCGTTGCATTGAGGGTGGTAGCTGGTGGTCTTACGATGCTTAAAACTTATAAATTTTGATAGCTGCTCGAATAACGCTGATTCGAATTGCCTACCGCGGTCAGTAACAATGTCGGTAGGACAACCAAATCGAGCGATCCATCCTGACAGAAACGCTTTGGCCACTGATTCCGCGGTGATATTGGTGAGTGGGACAACCTCAGTCCATCGCGTGAAGCGATCGATTGCTGTCAGACAGTACCGAAAATCACCAGACGGAGGTAACGGTCCGATAAGGTCTAAATGAACGTATTTGAATCGCGCTTTAGGTAAATCGTGGGTGCCTAACGGTGACGATACGTGACGATTTACCTTTGTGCGCTGGCAAGCCAAACACGCCCTAGACCATTCGCGACAATCTTTCCTCATCAGGGGCCAAACAAAGCGTTCTGCCACTAATTTAGCGCTTGCGTTAGCACCAGGATGGCATAGTGAGTGCAAACTATCAAAAACTTGTTTGCGCAAGGTCTTGGGTACTAAAGGCCTGGGAGTCGTTGTACTGACATCGCAGTACAGTTGATTGCGACTTCCAGGTATATTCAACCTTTTAATGTGCAAACTAGTTTCTTGTTTAAGAAAATCCGCTATTTCGGAATCGGAGTCTTGGGCTTTGGCTATCACTTCTAGATCTACAGGACTCTGCAGTTCCTCGACCCGGGAAAGCGTGTCAGCAACGACATTATCTTTTCCGGCGATGTGCTGTATATCGGTTGAGAACTGTGATATATAGTCTAGATGTCTATACTGACGTGGGCTACTGTGTGCCTTCCTTTCATGGAATGCGAAGCACAGTGGCTTGTGGTCGGTATAGATAGTGAAAACTGTAGCCTCTAGCCAATGACGGAAATACTTTATACTCTCATAGATAGCAAGGAGCTCTCTATCATATGGTGAGTATTTTTGTTGTGTAGGGCTCAACTTGCGTGAGAAAAAGGCTAGAGGTTGCCAATTGTCGTCCACAAGTTGTTGCACGACTCCACCGATAGCAAAATCAGAAGCATCAGTAACAAGACCTAACTTAGCTTTTGACTCAGGATGAGCCAACATTGCTGCATTACAAAGGCTTTCCTTGCATGCTTCAAAAGCCTTTAACGAGTCCCCGCTTACATCAACAGGATGCGATGCTTTTATGGAGCCGGTCAGTAAAGCGTTCAAAGGTGCTTGGATTTGGGCTGCTTGGGGGATAAATCTCCTATAAAAGTTTAACATGCCCAAGAACCTTCTAAGCTGTTTGGCCGTTTTAGGAACAGGAAATTCCTTGATAGCCGTAACCTTACCTTCCAGAGGTTTCGTTCCATGTTGAGAGATATGGTAGCCTAGAAATGCTACCTCTGACTTACCGAAGACGCATTTAGCAGTGTTGATGAGCATGCCGTAATCTTTCATCCGAGTAAAAAGTTGGCGAAGGTGATCTTCATGCTCAGACTCACTGCGGCTAAAGATTAAAAAGTCATCGAGATAAGGGTAACAGAAATCTAGGCCACGAGTCATCTCATCAACGAACCTCTGGAACGTCTGACCTGCGTTGCGCAATCCAAAATTCATGAAAGGGAACTCAAAAAGCCCAAATGGCGTCGAAATGGCGCATTTTGGGATGTCTTCTTCAAAGACAGGAATCTGGTTGAAGGCCTTAACGAGGTCAATTGTTGAAAAAACCTTACAACCAGATAAGCTATGGGCAAAATCATGAATGTGACGGATAGGGTACTTATCTGGAATCGTCCTAGCGTTGAGCATACGGTAGTCACCGCACGGTCTCCAACCATTATCCTTTTTAGGAGCTAGGTGTAGTGGTGACGACCATGGACTCTCCGAAGGACGAGCGGTACCTGTCGCTAGCATTGCCTCGAACTCAGACTTGGCAATTTTTAACTTGTCTGGTGCCAGTCTACGAGGTGTGCACGATACTGGAGGGCCTGGTGTGGTGCGAATGTGGTGGACTGTATTGTGTTTAGGGGTGCGATGAGCGCCTGCCGGTCGTGTCAAGTCTGGAAACTCAGAAAGTAAATTATGATATTTCGAATCACCAGTCACGACCTTTACACTAGAAATAAGGCTATCGTTTACCTGTACAATGGTAGCTACGGTTGACAAATTAGTGATGGCATCAATTAAACGCTGATTACGAACATCTACAATTAAATTAAAATAGGACAAAAAATCTACGCCTATAATAGGTTTTGTTACATCAGCTACAATGAAACGCCACACAAAGTCCCTACGGAGACCTAAGTTGAGGTTCATCTCAACCCAGCCGTAAGTTTTTATGGATGAACCGTTCGCTGCACACAATTCATAGTCCATCTTCACACGTTGTCGGAACGCAGAATGTGGTACGACGCATAAGTCGCTCCCCGTGTCCACAAGAAACTGGACAGCCGATCTGCGGTCTGTGACGAATAGGCGACCAGTAGTGAGAGGGCAATCTTCAGTCGCCATTATCGATTGCCCTTCTCGTTTCCCGACTTGTAGTCGCAGGGCTGGATACAGTTGTCCGCTTGGCTGCCGAATCTAAAGTGGTACCAACAATTAGGAAACTTCCTATAGTTCGACTGGGACCTTCTCGCAGGTGTACGGCTTCGTTCGCCTCGTCTTCCTTTTGGCATCTGTCGGCTGTGGGAACGGCCACGTTCATGGACTTCTGCTGTGAGGGCGCTGACCTGCCTGGTCAGCTCCGTGATCTGCCGCGCCATGATGTCCAACGCCGAATCAGTACTGGAACTGGATGCCGCTGCCACTTGGGGTGAGGCAGGAGCGATGTCGTGAACGCGATCAGCCAAATCAGCAAGTTCACTGAGGGAAAGGCTCATCTGAGAAGCGATGATTGTCTGCAAGTTGTTCGGCAGTCGGCTCGTCCAAATTGACCTTAGAAAATCTTCCGGGATATCGGGGCCGGCCAAATGCTGCAAGTGCCTCAGGAACTGCGAAGGTTTGCGATCACCCAACTCTTCAGACTGCAGGAGCTGTTTGACCTTCTTCTCTTTGGAGACGGAAAGACGCTTGATGAGCTCACTCTTTAGCTTCTCGTACTTGCCAGTGGTGGGGGGTGAAATAATAACATCTTCTACCTCCACTGAATACTGTCTGTCTAAGTGCGAGAGGACATAGTTGAACTTAGTCAAGTCATCTGTGATCCGCGCCATACTGAACTGACCTTCAATTTGGGAGAACCATATTGTGGGTTTTTCGGGCCAGAATGGTGGTATCTTCACGCCAACACGAAAAAGTTCAGGTGAATATCCGGGCGGGTCAATGGAAACGCACTCTCGCTCCGTCCGCGACGTACCGCTGCTACCGTCTTTGTTCATTTTTCTGGAATGTTCTTCTCGGGGTCACCAGTTATGGGTAGGTATGGTGTATCCTAGTGTGTTGTGTGGCTAGATAGGTATCTGTCCGTAGCCGGAATAATAAGATAAAGTTCACAAGACACTGATTGTTTATTAACCACAAACACCACATATAAAAAATAGAAGGAGTATAACAGAAAGAAGAAGAAACAATAGTTTAAGCACAAGCATAAGGGTTCCTTGTTGCAATCATTCGCTGGAACTGAATATCTAAGCGCGTAATAAAGCTTCGAGCGGAGCACAAAGTGACGCGGGCTTCGCGGCAAAAGGTAGGTTTGGACTGGCCGGGGCCGGCACAGATTAGGCGATAGTTATTATGGCCGCTGGAACCAGTTTTCGTTTCCATACTACACACTGATGGCGGGCGCTCGGTAACAATATAAAATTGAAATATTTTATATAATAAATAGATAAATAGTATGTAGTGTTTTATTTATAAAGTAAGTAATATATTTGTTAAATATTATATAGCTGTATTCTTATTTATGTAAGTGTTAACTGTAATAAAATATGTATTTATTTATGTATATAATTATTGATATATACAAATAAATAAATAATATGTAGGTTCACCACAATTTCATAAAATATTATTTACTTATATCGTTATGATATTACTTCCTAGCTTAATCTTTTATAACCTTAAGACATACCAAAAGCATTACTGTGTGTAAATTCCTCAAATTACCAAACATTGCAACTGCAATGACTCAGCTGGAATGCTTAGATCATGTTGCAAATGTTGCTTTGAAGCAAAATTCGAGTCAGTATGCAATATATGCAATTATCCTCTTGGTCTACGCTATAATTAGAAACAAGTTAACATGTACGATTTAGTAAAATAAACATAAATTTCAAACTATTTGAACGACTGTTGACGGTTTGACGTTTCAAAGTGATCCTTGTGATTTTAATGAATAAAATATTTTGACTTTTTTGACTTGACTTGACTGCCTGAAAGAGTCAAAATAAAGTTATTGCCTGAAAGAGTTATTGTCAGGGTTCATGTTTATTATGTCTGTGAATTTCTTTTTTCTCGATAATTATCGCATAACACTTTTTGGTGCGAGTTTAGTAATTCTGAACTTATGTGGCTATGGTGTTTTTTATTACCTATAAAGCACATATAACCATATTATAATACCATAAAAATCATACAAGGTTTGTCTGGGTACTTACATTCATCGGTAGTACGTAGATTTCGCACAATAATAAAAAAAATCCACCTAAATATTTTAACACGACTCTGTCATAATGAAATAAAAAAAATCAACCTGTTTTTGGTACCTGTTATACAATTTAGCACCTAAGGCAGTACTAGGTATGATAAAAAGAAGCTGTAATAAACAGAAGCTAATTTTTTGTCGACCATCTAAGTTGCGCAACTGCGTAAATTGGTGTAAAATTCGCAGGTTCGCCCATTGCTCAGTGGAAATCAAGGTAACACTTTTAAATCCTTCTGTCAATCGTTCTATACCAGCGGCCTGTGGGTTACCTACACCAAAAAGTCAATCAGTGCCCTACGAGTCCTCTATAATAATCTGTTTAGAGCAATGTTGGGGTTACCTAGATTCTGTAGTGCTTCTGGAATGTTTGCTGATGCCCATGAAAAAGACTTTCATGGTATCATGCGGCAAAACATCACATCAATTCAATTTAGAATTCTGGGTAGCCCCAATAGGATTCTCAGGGCTCTTGCAGGCAGATGGGACAGTGCACTGCAAGGTTTCTGGGTGTCAGCCCTGATCAATTAATTAGCTCAACAAATATTTTACATTACTTACATACTTACATTACTTACATTTTTATATTTACTTGCGGAAACTTTTAATTGGCCTTCTTGTAATAAGTAGCATTTACTGTTGTTTATTTCCTATTCAAATACCTTTTCTGTAACCTAGCTGTAAGTTTTCCAAAAATTAAAAAAAAAAAAAAAAAAAAATTAGTTTGTAAGGATAATTATGCGATTTTTATTATTATATTTATTTTAATTATTATTATCGACGCATCTTTGCCAACGCATTGGCAGTTTATTGATGCCCTTCTTGTAAAAATCAGCTGGACGGGAGTAAACAAACTATTCAAAGGCATTTTGTGTGTCCTCTCGGGAATTGAATTTTTTACTTACTAAAAAGTTGTCTAAATTTTGGAAAAAGTAATAGTCGGTAGGTGCAAGGTCTGGTGAGTATGGCGGATCAGGGAGAGCTTCCAACCCCAGCTCTTGCAGCTTGGAGACTGTCTGTTGTGCAGTATGGGGTCGCGCGTTGTCGTGAAGGAGCAGTGGGGACGACCGATTGACCAAAGCTGGTTGCCGATGTGCAAGCTTCTCCATTATTGTCTCCAGTTCTTCACAGTACACATTTGCAGTAATGCTCATGCCGTTTTGTAAAAAGCTGTGGTGAATCACACCCGCACTAGACCACCAAACAGTGACCATCACCTTTTTAGGGGTCATTTTTGGTTTAGGGCATTGCTTTGGTGCTGAACCAGGATCTAACCAACTTGCTGAGCGTTTTCGATTGTTCAACAGAATCCATTTTTCATCGCATGTAACAATTCGGTTCAAAATTCCTTCATTTCTTTGCCTATTGAGCAGCGCGAGGCAGGTCTTGACGCGTACGTTGCGCTGGCGATCGTTAAGTTCGTGGGGCACCCATCTATCAAGTTTTTTTACCTTGCCTATTTGTCGCAAATGGATCAAAATTCTTTTGATGCTAACATCAAAAGCTGCTGCTAGCCCAGCTGTAGATTGAGTTTCGTCAGCTTCCACAATCGCCTTTAATTCATCATTGTTGACCAAAGTCTCCGGACGACCACGAGCTTCATTTTTCAAGTCAAAATTTCCAGAACGGAACCGAGAAAACCAATAACGGGTTGTGCGTTCGTTTATACAGTTCTCTCCGTAAACGTTTTTGATGTTACGTGCCGTTTGTGTCGCGTTGGTGCCACGACGGAACTCATATTCCATAATTACACGAATTTTTAAAGTATCCATTATGACGAAAAATGTTCAAATGTAATGAAAATACAACGCTAATCAATAAATAAAAGACTTGAGTTTGTAAAAAGAATGTCATGTTTTTAAAACAAAATTAATTTGAATTTAGAATACAAAGCCATTCCAAACTTTTTTTCTATTTGAAATGACCAGTACTGAAGAACGGCAATTTCATATGTAAAGACCTATTATTTTTGACATACCAATATTATGCAACGTAATGAAATGGTAAATAAATGAATACGTATTTGAATTAGCCTTGAACTATACATGACTCTAACATCCATCACACTAATATATGCCTAAGTTTGGATGTTTGTTTGTTACTCAATCACGCCGTAACAGCCGAACCGACTTTGATGAAATTTGGCATATTGATAGATTTTGACCTGGATTGAAATATAAGCTACTTTTATTGACAAAACACGCGGTTAAAGTCACGAGCGAATGCTAGTAAATCATAAGACAAGCTAAATAGCGGCCTTTGCACTGTCAAAGCCAAAATAAACTTGAATCATGACAGTTATTATAAGACTACTTTGAAATAACTTAATAATTCTAACTTAGACGGTAACTTTCTATGCGCAATAATATCATAGATTAGCAGTGAAGTAGATACCTACATCATCACATTTGCAAAGCCTTGCTATACGAGTATATTGCAATTTCGTAGAATTTAATATCGCCACAATAATCTGCACGTCTGACGCAATGGAATATTTTGGCAGATAAGAGTTATGTGCGCAAATTCAATACGGAAATTTCAAGATTGTGTTCCTACCCTTTTTTATGACAATATTATTTAATTAGCGCCTTCTTTTTGTCCGACTGACGCTCCAAATGATTTTTTGTTCATATTTTTAACAAAGATGATAATTGACAAACCTCTGACGATATTTTGGTTTGTTAATGGAAACTAAACGACTTGTATTAATATGTTTTAGATTTAAAATGATCTTTGACTTTTATTAATTATTGTTTGTTATGAAGAGTCATTAAATATGTACGTACCTATTTTTTCCGACTGCGCAGAAGGAGGGTAATGTTTTTATATTTTTCCGACGTTACAATTTGATTTGTAGTAGAGTACTTAAGTACCATTCAACTAACTTATATCACTTAACACGAAAAATACTTACTTGTACAGAGTAATTTAAGGAGTATGTACGCGCTTACCTCTTTAATACTGATCTGATTTTATACTGATAACTACTGATCCCCTCTAATCAATCTCAAGTTTAATATCTGCCACCCTTTGTTGACGCTGAAAAGCCTTAACCTTTTCAGGCTAACCTTTTGTAAAAGCTGATAAGCCAGACGAAACTAGTTAAGAGCAGTTCTTTGTAGCTTGCAGAAATTCAATATTAGCCATATAGTGGTCACACGTAATATCATTTATATTACATCCGACAAGCGGTAACCGAAATGGAACTGAATACCAGAATCGGATTATGGCCGGAAAATGCCTCATTTCATTGTTGGTTTAACGTAGGGTACTGTTTTTCCAGCACATGTCCTGCTTTTTAGGTTTTTAAAGGGTTTTGTGTTTTAAAATTATCTTAACTCGTAAATTGAAGTTTAAAAGAGTAATATATATTATATAGAGCATATTTATTTATTTTATTTATAATAAGTTTTTTGTTGAAAAATTAATTTTTCAAAACAAGCTTTTATAAAATTCATAATCGGAACTGCAAGCAGATTCAAATGAGCCTAAACACTAGTAGCCTACTATAATCCCTTCATAAGTTCCGTTGTCTAGCATCCGTCTCCATCATGAGACCACCTCCATGGTACCATATTATTGCATTGTCACCGAAGTTACATATGTATTCCAAATTTCAGCTCAATCTGTTGAGGAGAACGGGTTTAAAATTCAGTTGCAAGATTCCACCGGACAAACATACATATATTGCATGTTAATAAAAAGCTTTTAAAAACAGATTTATGACTATTGGACTGCTTGTATTTTTTGACCTATAAGGCACCAGGATACAAGAGTGCGTCCTGATTTTAAACCGAAATGTCCTACCTTTAAATCCTGAATTCCAAAATTTGGAGTTGGCAACCCTAGTTTAACGTGGAAACCGGGTTCTATTTTACCCGCATAATTTTAGGTTTTTTAGCTATCTAAGTCTCTCTGAAAAAAATACCTAACAATTGTATTCAGGTGCAGTCATCAGTGTTTAATCAGATTCCCTTCGTTTGAACAATGCAGTAGATCTAAGTCGAGGTGGATATTAATATCCAGGAAGTAAGTTGAAGCATTGGTACTAGAATTGTGTATACATTAAGGAACTTACTTTCCCTTTGTAATTTTTTAAAAGACGTAGTAAATATTAAATTACAGCTCATTAGGTTATGATGTTGTTTAACCTTTTGCGAGTGATTTCATGTCAGCGAGTGCGACAGTTGTAACGCAATTTACCGCATTTAGTAGGCAAAGTGTGGTTATGATGCGATTACTCTCATTTCCGGGATAGGGGTATGTACGACATCGTGGTTGTGTGAGATAAATCTAATCATGCAATCTTACTTGCAAATGAACACAAGGCCATTCAACCACATAAAGTTTTGACGTCTAGACCTCAGAGTTGGGAACTTCTTGTGAAGCAACAGTGCCAAAGCCTTTGTATACACAAATTTATAAAATTTTCACCGATATCAATATCTTTTGTTACAAATTATATAAAATTAGGTTATTCGTTTTTCAACTGTTTGTTACTGCTGTGTACTTTTGTTACTGAATTTTTGTTTGAAAATCTTGAGGTATCTCTTTTGATATCTGAAAAATAGGTTACTAGTTATTCTATGGTATAGGCCTGAGTTACTACTGCGTCAAATGACGTACAACACTATTTTTGGAATGCACTTAAGCGGGCAGTGTTGAGGCTAATATGGTTATCTAACTTGCGGGGGTGGTAACCACGCGGCTTGTGTTTCAATACTTTCTACAGTGCGTTTTCTTTATCACAAACCACCTAATTTCCAGTACCTAACCGTATTTTGTGGTGTATCTAGTTTAGGTCCCTTGTAATACATAAATTAAAAGTTCAGTTTTATAAAAGAATCGAGGGGTCAAAGAACTGCTTGAATGTCAAATGGTTTAGGCAACTTTATAAGTACCATGTTTTGCATTCTTTATTATAGTATTTCGTTTTCGTATATCTATCAAAGTGGCAACTAACCACAGGGCGCTGTATAAATCGTCTTCAATTGATGATCCCCAACGATCGTTACTCGGTTGGTAACGATCATTGGAAGTTAAAAACTAATAATGTGCTCGCTTTATCAATCATCAAACAGGTCTTTTCTGTAATTACTAATATTAAACGGGTATTTATCGCGTATGTTCTATGTATTTTTTTGCTTTTTTATGGTGTTGCAATCACAAAAGGTATTTTATGCAAAATAATAAATAACACGCACTTAATTTTTTACACTTGGGTGGTAAAAAATTCCAACAAACACATTTACAGTCTAATGATTATAGCCTTTGAAAAGTTTTTATGTTTGAGGCCTAGAACATGATCTAAGATTCTCAAACCAACCGCGCATGTATCATTTTGCTGTTTCCTCGTTAATCGCTACAAACTGCGACACAGTTTTTAACGAGTGCCATATACAGCGTATTGTATTAGCTGACCCGCCCGCGGCTTCGCAAACGTGGTTCGTGAATAAAACATTACCCTTCTTATGCGCAGTCGGATAAACCGAGAGAGAGACAGTTACTTTCGAATAATATTAGAATGGATCTTGTCCTATGTAAACATTGTTGCTTAAACATCAATCATATTAATTTTTGATGTTCGCTTTGCAAACTTCAGTTCAGGAGGGTATTTTTTTGTCATTTTTCATCGTAACTCCAAAACCATATGACACAAATAAACAAAATAAAAAGTGTTTTGGAATGTGTAAGTTAAGCCTTTTATTTGACCCATTTGATTTAATTACTCTATTTTAAAATTATGCCTCTATGGAAATCAAACTGAAAACAGTTTTAAATTTTCTTACATGCAGTATTATTTATAACCATTCCAAATCAAGTCAATAGTTTCAGTAGTTGCTGAGATAATCAGCTGTGACAGACTGACAGACGGAGAAAGTCGCACCATAAAGGTTCCGTTTTTAACTTTTTGGTCTAGAACCCTAAAAATCAAATTTTATAATTGATCGAGCGAAGCGAGATCTCCAAATCAAGTTGGGCAAATCGGCGTTGTATGTATGTATGTATGTTTGTTTGTCCGAGGATAACTTTCGAAGCGTTTATCTAATCATCGTGAAATTTGGTATATAAGTAGGTAATAATGGCACAAATTTGGTGTGACTCAATGAGCTAAAAATTTTGGGGGTTGTTGAGATATTGGGATTCAAGAGGGGTAAATAAAATTAAAATAAGACTATTAGGTCAAGTGAGACGTAAAATTAAAGGTCTTCATTAGTATATTTCGACCCCGTTTTTACTTTTAGTAAAGTTTCTGTAGTTTTTGATTTATTAGCCATAACAAAAACAAAACTGACAAAATTCACAGTGTACAGTGACCCCACAGTGCTGTAATTTGGTATGCGTGTAGCTTATGTATCACAAATATAGGCAAAAATCTGAAATCTAGAATAACTGCAATTTGTACCCCAAAAAAGGGTAACTAATTAACATGAACTCCCGTTACATGTAATTTTAATGAAACTGTAGGTCAAGTAAGTTGGTTTTTATTTCGTGGCACTATTTTGATAGTCAAAGATTACGAATAATATTTTTTTTGTTTTTATGGTAGACTCGCGAGATCAGTTCGGGGCGAACCACTAGTTATAATAATCATATAATTCAGGCAACAACAAAATAGTTACACGATAGTAGCTATAAATATAATAACTTATTCTACGGCCCATGATTACCTTAGCCTAAAATATATATTATAATTAAAACTTATATTTATTTTGTATAGTATTATTTTTTCATAACTTTAGCCATCAGATAAACCTTATTACGTACTTATTAGTTGTCGTTTGACGTCAGTGCCTTGCAATGCACTTGCTTTTAGCCCGCGCTCGATTCAGCTGTTGATTTGATCAAACACGCTTGTCATTCATCAAGTGATAAATCAACTGAGTATTGTTTATTTGTATATCAGGTAGCTACTCGTATATTTGAAACTGGTTTGAGTGAAAGCTCAGTGGAACGCACCTTCTGTTTCAAATCTTGCGCATCAAAATTTGGTTGCTTACGCGAGTTGTTTTGATATCTTTAATTACCCTACATATTAATTCAAAACTCAATTTACTTATTAATATCTAAATCAAAGGGTTTCTTATAATAGTGATGCATCCAATTACGATATCCGTATAGTGGTGGTGATGTAGGTACTCGCAAGTATTAAGTCATCGTTAGGTGTTCTACATTTGACTATATCCTGTTTATAACGAAGCCAAACTAAATAACATCGAATAATAATAGGTATTTTACCTATGGAATTGCCGTTCTTCAGTACTGGTCATTTCAAATAGAAAAAAGTTTGGAATGGCTTTGTATTCTACATTCAAATTAATTTTATATTAAAAACATGACATTCTTTTTACAAACTCAGTCTTTTGTTTATTGATTAGCGTTGTATTTTCATTACATTTGAACATTTCGTCATAATGGATACTTTAAAAATTCATGTAATTATGGAATATGAGTTCCGTCATGGCACCAACGCGACACAAACGGCACCTAACATCAAAAACGTTTACGGAGAGAACTGTACAAACGAACGCACAACCCGTTATTGGTTTTCCCGGTTCCGTTCTGGAAATCTTGACTTGAAAAATGAAGCTCGTGGTCGTCTGGAGTCTTTGGTCAACACAGATGAATTAAAGGCGATTGTGGAAGCTGACGAAACTCAATCTACAGCTGAGCTAGCAGCAGCTTTTGATGTTAGCATCAAAACAATTTTGATCCATTTGCGACAACTAGGCAAGGTAAAAACTTGATAGATGGGTGCCCCACGAACTTAACGATCGCCAGCGCAACGTACGCGTTGAGACCTGCCTCGCGCTGCTCAATAGGCAAAGAAATGAATGAATTTTGAACTGAATTGTTACGTGCGATGAAAAATGGATTCTGTTCGACAATCGAAAGCGCTCAGCAAGTTGGTTAGATCCTGGTTCAGCACCAAAGCAATGCCCTAAACCAAAAATGACCCCTAAAAAGGTGATGGTCACTGTTTGGTGGTCTAGTGCGGGTGTGATTCACCACAGCTTTTTACAAAACGGCATGAGCATTACTGCAGATGTGTACTGTGAAGAACTGAAGACAATGATGGAGAAGCTTGCACATCGGCAACTAGCTTTGGTCAATCGGTCGTCGCCACTGCTCCTTCACGACAACGCGCGACCCCATACTGCACAACAGACAGTCTCCAAGCTGCAAGAGCTGGGGTTGGAAACTCTCCCTCATCCGCCATACTCACCAAACCTTGCACCTACCGACTATTACTTTTTCCAAAATTTAGACAACATTAATACACCAAATAAAGAAATTATGAAGAAAAATCATTTTCCCATAGATAGATGCAGCTAATGATACCGGGGTGACGTACACTGACAGCCCGCGTCATATGCATGTCAAGGCGGTACGAAGTTTGGCGGGTCAGCTAGTTTGTACTAAAAACGAGATATTAGGGTAACATTATTTGTGAGTTTTTGAGCATCCCGTACTCTCAAACTCACAAATCCTGGTGAATATCCCGTTTTTAGTAGATACAAATAGTGCTCATAACCATGATAGTTTCAAAAGTTATGTCAAAGTATGTTATCGAAATCGACAAGTCAGAAACCATCATAACTATAATAGATCGCAAAACCTGTTGTACAAATGACGCACTTATTGTATCTACGTCAACAAACTTTTACCTATAGTACTAATATTTCATACTAATTTATAGTACCTAATAAATTATTTATAAGACATAATTGAATTTTATAAAACGCGTCAAAAACAAGGTCACAGACAGTCAAGTGGCAGTGGGCGGGGCACATATCTCGAAGAACTGATAGTCGTTGGGGCAGAAAGGTTCTGGAGTGGAGACCACGCACTGGAAAGCGCAGCGTAGGACGGGCCCCCAATAGATGAAAAGATGACCTGATAAAAGTTGCTGGGAGCAGAGAGACAAGCAGAGAGACTTCCTTCTTGTTACACTGCCCACAAACACTACTCCACACTCTCTTTTCTTTAGGTCTTTAGACAAATCTTTCTAGAAATCATTCATATCTTTTTATCTCCTCCTCCTCCTCTTCATTGTCTCATGTCCTTCCTTGCTATACATCGCAACTTAGTCACAGTAATTGATCTTTACTTCCCTAGCTCAATCTTTACCCACATAACACTTTGTTTTTATCTCAAACTCTCAAAGTTTATTTTTTAAGTATATGTAGCTATGTATGTGTATGTATGTATCTGTGTATGTGTATGTATCTGTTTACTTTTCTATTCATTTTTCTGCGTTCGTGAGGCTACCCATGGGTCCCATCTGAAAACCAGCGCCGCTTACTATCCTCGGATGGTTAGCAGCAACACGCTGAGACGGGGCCTGTTTGACCCACACAGCACGGAAGACCATATTATTTGTAATTACCTACCTATATTATATGTACTTAATTTTTATCTTGTGTGTTTCCTGTTTCTTTGTATAATTTTTCTTTGTTAATAAAATCTGTTTGTAAGTAGGTATGTTCGTTCTGTATATGTTCCGTTTTCAATAGTCTGTCCTGTGTGTGTGTCAAATAAATGTATTTTCTTTCTTCTTTCTTTCTTTCTTTCTTTAGAGACAGATCGGGGAGGCCTATGTTCAGCCGTGAACGTTCTAGCTGATGATAAAACACGTGATAAAACTGCCGAGATAAAACAGAATTGTCGAGAAACTAAACCCTGATATCTCGAAGAACTGATAACCGTTGGGGCAGACAGGTTCTGGAGTGGAGACCACGCACTGGAAAACGCAGCGTAGGATGGGCCCCCACTAGATGAAAAGATGACCTGATAAAAGTTACTGGGAGCAGAGAGACAAGCAGAGAGATAGATCGGGGAGGCCTATGTTCAGCCGTAACGTTCTAGCTGGTGATAAACCACGTGACAAAGCAGTCGAGATGAAACAGAATTGTCGACAAACTAAACCCTGATATCTCGAAGAACTGATAACCGTTGGGGCAGACAGGTTCTGGAGTGGAGACCACGCACTGGAAAACGCAGCGTAGGATGGGCCCCCACTAGATGAAAAGATGACCTGATAAAAGTTGCTGGGAGCAGAGAGACAGATCGGGGAGGCCTACATATGTTCAGCCGTAACGTTCTAGCTGATGATAAAACACGTGATAAAGCAGCCGAGATGAAACAAAATTGTCAACAAACTAAACCCTGATTCATTTGTAAGGATAATAAATATAAATGGTCAGCAATAAAAGCATAAAGCAACTTGGGCACGTAATGTTCAGGTCAATGTTGTAAAAGGACCTCAACCTTCACGTGACCTATAAATTCGCGAAACATGCAAGTACATAATTATGTTAGTATCTGATGCTATAACAATTACAGCCAAGGGGGTTTATAAAGTGATACAGATACTGTGACAATATTTCAAAACGTATGTCATAGTTTTGTCAGAACAGAATCGACGCGAAATCGCCTATTGGGATGTACTCTTATCACGAGATAGTAGTAGGATTCTCAGTTTCCACGTTTTAAGAGAACTACATAGTTGCCAAAAATAATTACAACCGAAATTAGATTAGATTAGAAAATTCTTTATTGCACTAAAAAAATAATACAGTTGAACTTAATGCTAATTAGCATTTTCTACCAGCTAACCTTTGTGTAGTGTGGAGAAAGAGTAGTGCCATAAAACGTTTGATGATTTATTTAACTTAAATCCCTCAAAATTTAAGCGTGTTCTTTTGGAACACTGGTTTGAATTGGTTCAATAACTGTTAGTTCTCACTTTTACTTTCATCGAAACTTTCATATTTTTACTTATATATTATTTTTTACCTTTCTTTTAGTTTTGAAAATGTTAACTAAACAAACAAGCTCACTTTAATATTATATGCGAAAACATGTAAATGGTAATAAGACGTTTTTAAAGTTGTTCTTGTTAGAAATAAGTACTGTTTGTTTTCCGAATAAAATAAAATAAAATAGAGATAGAATAGAAAATAGAGAGGTAAAACAACTTTAGCTTAGGTTTAAAAAAAAACTTACAAATATTATTAATAATAATAATACACTTACATAAACTAAATACATAAAATACCTACATAAAGTGCTCAATTTTGTTGGGTATCTTGAAGAGAGATGAAGTGTTTAAAGAGTTTGGATTTGAAGACTCCCATAGAGGCTGCCCTGCGGATTTCCACTGGAAGATAGTTCCACAAGCGGATAGCCGTCACAGTGAAAGAGTTAGTGAAGAAAGAAGTTTTATGTTCAGGCGTCTTGTGTAAAAGATGTTGAGAAGAACGTGAAGGACGATCAGGTGGAAAAAGAAGAGAAGAACATTCTTCGAAATCAGGCAGAGGTATTTCATACCTACATATAGATACAGGTTGTTTGGTAATATACTGACGATATTCCAGTGTCGGTTTCTCAAAACATAAATAAAGACTTCTCGAAAAAAACTACTAGTTATATTATCAAATTTTAAAGAAAATCAACTAAGTTTAGGAGATTAATTCGATATAAAACTTACTGCCTACTCTTACAATCGACATCCGAAAATAAAGGCCGTAATCCACAAAAGTGTAGATTTGCTACTTATGTCCTTTCTCTACGCGCTCTCTGCTTACAACTTCGCTGCGAATGCGCTGTAGAAAATAAGACATCACTGCTTGACCGTTTCCACTAAAGCTTCCACTGAGCGGAGAGATGTCGGAATATTGATACGCTATTAGTTATTTTCGCATGGTATTCTCATCTCTGCTAATCTACGCTTTTGTGGATTACAGCCTTTATTTTTGGATGCCGATTGCAAGAGTAGGCAGTAAGTTTTATAACGAATTTATCACCTAGTCGATTTTCTTTAAAATTTGATAATATAACTAGCAGTTTTTTTTTTCTAGAAGTCTATTTTTATGTTTTGAGAAACCGTCCCTTGAATATCGTCAGGATATTACCAAACACCCTGTATAGGTATCCCTATTTTAAACGCTCGAAAACATTTTTAAAATTTTCGACGGTTATTGTACCCTGTGTTACTTTTGCGCCCTCTACGAACTCTTGTGCTTCTTTTGAGATCTAATTTATTAAGTGCCATACATGAATATAAACAATCAATCCCGTTTCGGCAGTTGAGCAAAAAGGAGTACCTTTTATTCTTCTTCTTTTTTACTCGACTACGGCAAAGCCAAAAAAAAGAAAGGGTTATGTTTTTAACAGTATATATACATGTTTGTATTTACCTATGTTCCACCGTAGCACCTAAACTAATCACCTGATTTTAATGAATGAGATGTCAATGGATTCAATATTATGGTCCAGGTATTACGTAGTCGAGTTTCAGTTTTTAAACTTGTTTAGTTTTCGTAATTTTTTTAATAGTAGAAGTGTAAATGAAACTACCTTTGAGGCTTCTTTCCAAGAATCGGCTAGTAGAATGGAAGGCTGGAAACTTATCGCTTTTAGCGATAAAACCGTCCATTGTACTACATCTATTTGTAAAAATGATGTTCTGTATTTTATTTAGGTGTACAATATGTAACTAATGTAAAAGTGCAGTTCCAAATAAATAATTTTATGATTATGAATGACTGGACTGGAAATCAATGAAGATGTCATATACCTTTGAATACACAATATTTTACTGAGACTTCGTTTTAAGAGTTGACAGATATTATGATCATTAACCTTTGAAATGTGGTATAGCTATCAGACTATATTTTAAAACAGGTTTTAATTTAGTATAATCACAAAACCCAGTATTAAATAATGATTATCCACAGAAAGCACTCGCAGTAGATCTCGTTCGCATGGGGCATTTAGTTCAAGGTTGCTCTGTGGCAACATCTCAAAGCAAAGCTCTACTGACGTCAAGCAATTCTATGAAACTGTTGGTCAATTTTTGTACCTAAATACATTTATTTTTTTTGCACAAAATAAGGTTAATTCTTATAATGGCGTGACATTATGCTAGCTACACGAACCGTAAGTGTAATTTTAGTAATTTAAGATATTGTTATACAAATTATTACCTACATAATAAGGTTCTTTGAATTTCATTACTTACCTCGCCTCGTTACCTACTTGCTTATAAAGATTAGGATACCTGTAACACTGTCGTATGAAGAAACTGAAGACCTTTTAAAAGTTGCTGTATAGACTGTAGGTCATACACACATAAGCACACACAAGTTCACACACACACACACACACACAAGCACACCCCCTCTCATACATACACACAAACTCACACACACACAAACTCATATACACATACGCGCACATAATCACACATGCTTATCTTGTATAATTTAAAAAATAATAGTAATAATGATAATTGGAAATAATAAACTCTGGAGGGGGGCGTTAGTGTTCGCGACACAGTTTATAACTTCTGCGAATACTATCGTGTTCCAGTATTGTTGTGCCATGTTTTTGTTCCAAAATAAAGTTTTTTTGATTTTGATTTTGTCCGTAAAGGAAACCATTTTTTCTAATCTTCAATAATTCCTCAAAATATGTATTTAGACAAGTAACTTTTTAACAATAATCTAACCGACATCACAATATCTAAAACAATTGCAGATGCCTTTACAAATTGAATAGTTTGATGATATTCACATCCATCATCAGATCTTGACCACATGTGTATGGGACCCTTTCTAACAAAGAATAATCACTGAAATCGGACAGCGTGGTAAAGAATTATCACTCACGAAGAATTAAGAACCTCCTCCATTTTTAAAGTCTTTAAAATAATTATTATTCTTTCCTAGAAACCTACCTTTCCTACAAGAAAGTTGAGTCGATCCTACTCAGACTGCGAGCGTTTGTGAATTTAGGCTTTTAATCCGGGGTTCAGGAGAGTGTAGCCATGTTCATAATCTTGAAGTATACATCTATCTATATAGCGCCGGTACTATTCGGTAAAGGCCTCTCTATTACGCCAATTCAATCGATCTTGAGGAAGTCTGAATCTTTGCTGATATCAATGATGTCAAATGAGATCGTCAGACCATCCATACCTACTAATATTATAAATTCGAAAGTAACTCTGTCCCTCTGTCTCTGTGTCTTTCTGTCTGTTTGTTACGTTTTCATTACTAAACGGCTAGAGATTTCGATGAAATTTGGTATATAAAAAGATTATGAACAGGATTGGGATATTGGTTAGTTTTTGCGTGTACTTTTATTGATAAATCAGGCGTGCGAAGCCGATGCGGGTCAGCCAGCTAGTCATAATATTATAAAGAGGAAAGATTTTATTGTTTTTTTGTTTGCATTGAATAGGCTCCGAAACTACAGGATTGATTTAAAAATGATTAAACCGTTGGGAAGCTACACTATCCCCGGGTGACATAGGCTACTTTTTACACAACTGCGCAGAAGGAGGGTAATATTTTTATTGAAAAACTACGCGTGCGAAGTTGCGGATTGGTCAGCTAGTAATATTTAGTTTATGTATATAAAATTTAACCCAAAAAATTCAGGCACGCCATAAATACCTCACCCATTGACCGAGATACATTTGAGGGAAGTAGAGTAAACAAAGTGTAAAAGTGTTGCGTATGTGAAAATTCGGCTTCAAATACATCTGACTGATGTGGGTTCAATGATCTGCTTTCAGAGTTTATCACGAGAAATATACAGACATCAGAATATGTAAGTTGAAATGGGTCATTGTCAATCACAAAAACAATGTTGGTTCTAAATTCCTTGTTTTGATAAAGAAACAGTAAAAATCGACGGTTTTCGGAATAGAATGTTATAATTTTTACATTAAACTAAAAATCGTCTTTAAAGTTACCCTGAAAACTGTGAAATCAAGAGCACACTGTTTTTAAATTATAAAATCCATGTAAGCACCTGTATTCCTGATAGAAAGTAAGGTAGGTAGTGTAGTTTTTCATTTTTTTTATTGCGATGGCCACTGATAGACATCTAAACAGGAACTTTGAAGAAACCTACAGGACTCCTGAACGACAAACAGCTCATGTATTGCAATTAGAGTATTTATTTGGGGATCACAGACAATACTTTTTTAGGTACTTGTCAGTTGACCAGACCATGGGCTTTGAAAATACCCTACATGACTCCGCAACGATAAAAAGCTCATGTATTGAGGTATTATTGTATCTAGCAGAGTATGGGATTATAATTACTAGTATCAAGTATCCACTTTGTACAGTTAATACATTTAATAGCATAGGATATTAATAAGTCGTTTCTATTAAGTTATGTTGAAAAAAAAATGTACCATTATGTTGGACTCCCTTTTCCGCATTCGAACTGCATGTGGTCCATAATGCGTGAGAGTGTGGACTATCAGTGGTCAACTGGATACCCAGCCTAACTCCGACCAGAAGCACATACGTTTCCTAGGGGTTTTCGCTGGCTTCACAGAGCGACCTTGGATTGTCCAGGATTTCTGCACGTTGTGCTGTTACTCCCATGCATTCCAGAACTACGTGGGCAGCTGATATTTCTTCGGTTAGACATCCCCTGCAGAGTGGGTTGTCTGTTGCTCCGATGATGTAGAGGTGTTTGTTCAGGGGACAATGTTCTGTAAGGGACCTCTCGATGATTCGAAGGTTCAGTCTTTGAAGGTTGAGCAGTCAAAGTATCAGTCATGGCGAGACAGCCGGCAGAGCCACCCTCGACTGTCTGCAGTCCATGGTCTGTGTCCAACGTTCGTTGTGTAGGTTTAGAGTACGATTCCGTATCCATGTTCGTAGCTGAGTAATTGTACCATGATTTATTAGCAAATAAATCATGTTTATCTTATCTTATTGGAGATTTCAGGCAATAATCGGGTCAGTTGACTACTGATAGGTCCTCAGATAGATATTCCCTTGCGATTTCCAAAATAATAACAGAATCGTGATGCGGTTGCTGTCATTTGTTGAGGAGTTTACTGTTGCTAGCTTGTACTCTAACATCAGATCCTCACCATACCTTATGTGGAGGTTTAAATAATCATCGAAATCGAGTATCAATTGGCGGATTGAGTAACAAAAAAATATATATCTGAATTGAGACCCTTCGTTCGTCTTTGAAGTCGGTTGAAGAAAAAGATTATCAGAAAAGTTGCTAAAAAGTCAGTAAAAAGCAATACAAAGTATATGTTATTCCTGAAAAAAAAAATGTTTCAATATAGTCAATATTCGGAAGCGGCCGGAAATCTATGAATACATTCCGATTGTTTTCCGAATATAGTCAAAATTCAACAAATTTTTTCGAAGCATCTATATTATACATAATAATCAATAATTTTGAATTAAGTACCAATTTGAATTTTTATTTTAAATCATACTTTTTTTAGCTGTTAAATGCTAGTAATTAGAACACAGATACTAATTTATTTCTATTTATAAAATTTATAAAACGTTTTTCTTTTGGAAACCAACAGAGATTCTCAAAGCTGGAAGGCTTTTAATAAGCTCTGTGTTGTTCTTTGAATGTTTTCAGGAGGTTTTTGTTTTTGCCCAGCTGCCCTAATTACTTGAAAAACCCGTCTGGGAAAGGCCTTTTCAATTATTAAAATAAATGCGTTTTTATCTTTAAGTACTAAATGTACTCCGTGGCCAAGTGGACCGGCGATGATGACACCACAAAAAAATAAGCTCAAAGGATTTCTCATAAACAGTGATTTGAGGTTTCTTATCATTATAATATCTTAGAAATTAAGACCTATCGATTTAACCTAGTTTTTTTTATGGTTTTGGTAAATCTAATTGCTAAAATATCGAGAGTTGATAATATTTATAGGTGGAAAAACGTTTCCATAGTAGCTAACACCTATTAATTTTTTTCAAACTTTTTAAAGTGAAACTTTTATTACATCGTCTCAAACTTTTTCATCTGTGTGTTGCATGTCGCGTGACGGTCGGCCGCGGAGTAGGGATAAAGTAAAAGGCGCTCGTCAGAGGAGCCGAGGCCAATATGGCGGCGCCTATAGTTCGCATCAGCTGACCGTGTAGTGTATAGAATATTTGTGCCAACGAAAATTTTTAGTTAAATGTCTATAATGTGAAACAAAGTTTCACTTTTACCGTGGTTTCATAAAACCACACAATCCTTTTTTATTTGTTCTATTTAGACGTGCCTACTTACAAAATATTTATGTCAAATATTTATCTTTCCAAACTCACACGTATTTACACGTATTTAGGTTACCTTAGCGATTGCTTTACGCAAAAATGGTAAAATTGCTCAATTACACAACAACATTGGAATGTTCTTAGATACGAATACCTCCATGAACTGATCTACTTCGCGTCGTTCTTAGAAGGCTCAGAGGATTATGCATTTACTAGCAACTTATTAAAGTTGTTTTTGGCTTGTTACAGGATGCCAGCGCTCCGGCTACTCGGGCGCAAATGGCTAGCAGCCTCAGATGATCTCGTGTTTCCAAGCATCTTCGAGCTCCTGTTCCGATTCGTATGGTAAGTTATCGATATGGAAGTTTATGCTTTGATATCGGATTTTAGCATTATAATTGATTCGTTTTTGTAGATCCCCGCAAGACCATATACCTATACATTATTTTAGATACCCAAATGGCATAATATGCTATTAAATTAGATGATATACGTCGTTTTCTTTTCTCACTGAGTTGGCCGTTGCACTAGAAACTAAACTAGAAGAAAAAAAAAATTTACCACAGACGGTTCTAATATTTAAAAAAGTGGACAAGTGCGTGTCAGACTCGCTCACTGAGGGTTCCGTACAAATTTGTATCGACAGTTTCGATGATTGATTACGTACTTTAAATAAAGACTATATTTTTTATGATTTTATTACAAATGTATACCTTTCAGATTTTTCCCTGTACTTGTAGTTTAAGACGATATTACTTGTCAAAATTCATAGTTCTAGGTCAACGGAAAGTACCCTATAAATTTTACGGCATAAACGCGCGTATCTCTTTGTTACGTTAACTTAGAAGTTAATTTATTTTTATAACTTCAAGGAACTGTAGACTTGAGTTAATTTGGTTTTAATTACAACTCGATAGCTCCACGCGTTCCCGAGATAAAGGGTTTTGACAGCCAGACAGACGGACAACAAATAAATAAATAAATTTTACTGGACATTTCACACAGCGCTATCAACCCCCAAACTAAGCAGAGCTAGTTTTTAGTTAAATGTCTATAATGTGAAACTAAGTTTCACTTTTACCATGGTTTCATAAAACCACACAATCCTTTTTTGCAAGTACATACTTATAATATATATGTAGAAAAACATCCAGACGTGGAACAAATATCTGTAGATCATGCCAACATTTGTTCCACAGCGGGAATCGAACCCGCTACCTCCTGCATCTCAGCCGGCTATTCGCCTGCGCCACGGAGGTCGTCAAGTGTTCCTATAAGGGTTCCGTTTTTTCCTTTTGAGGTACGGAACCCTAAAAATAGTTAAAATACTAGCCAACCTGTTCCGGCTCTGCACTGGTGGTAGATAAGTAAGTAGACTGTTGCAGCCTGATGGTGTGTCAAGTTGTCTGTAAATTTCTTAGGTAGGTACTAACAACTTCTATAGCGTTAGCGTCAGAATCGGCGTAGGCATCGGAATAGGCATCGGCATAATATTATTTTATGTAATAATCTAAAGTCTTGTAAAATACATTGCGCCGTTACCCGGCTTGGCAGGAGTAGAAAAAAGATGTACTCTTTATTGTACCTACATAACATAAATAACAAAAAAAAGTGGCATTTCGGGAGGGCCGACAGAAGTGAAAACTTGAACAACTACGAGATACTTATATAAAGAGGTGTCGCTAACGGTAACAGTGTCGCGAGTTCAATGGTTATTTCCCAACTCAAAAAATGCCCAACGCGCCTAAAGAAGTTTACACTTCAAAAACTCCGGTAGGTAGTAACTACTTTTTTACATACGTCCCTAAAATCTTGTGCACGTTTTCAGAGTTGTTTTTTCTTCAGGCATGATTATCAATTTGTAGGCTAGTCCAAAACTGTAGATGGAGTAAACAAAACATGCCATTTGAAAGTCAATACTTGTCTGCGTGCGTCAAAATTTTTAAGTGCAAAAAAACATCACGGTCATTGCTATGCTACATGATTTTTTATTGGCGCAATTAATCTCTTGCTTATAAGTAATAATTGTTCAAGCGCGTGTCGGACTAAGCACATTAAAGAGTTCCGTAGCCCGTACGGCTGTATCTTACTCATTAATCTTACTCATTAAAATACTAAGTAAATTTTGTAGTTGATTTTGGTCAATTTGTATGAACATTAAATTAACTGTTTTCAATCATGCGTTAGGATCCTAGTAATCTGTGTTTTCAATCCCAACTACAGACTTTGGTCAACTACTACTCGTAAACTAGCTACTCAGCGTTGATAGTACGACCTACAGATATTTGTTCCGGGTCTGGATGTTTTTCTGTATATAATAAATAAATAAATAAATATTGCTGGACATTTCACACAGTGCTGTCTAGCCCAAATTAAGCAGAGCTTGTACTATGGGAACCAGATAACTGATAGAATACTTATATACATTTTTTTTGTAAATACATACTTATAATATATAGAGAAACAACCAGACCCGGAACAAATATCTGTAGATCATGCAAACATTTGTTCCGCAGCGGGGATCGAACCCGCTACCTCCTGCGTCTCAGCCAGCTATTCGCCCACTGCACCACGGAGGTTGTCAAGCGAAATTATAAATATGTATTTACAACAAAAAAAGTATTTAGGATTATATCAATTAACTGGTTCCCTAGTACAAGCTTTGCTTAGTTTGGGGCTAGTTAGCGTTATGTGAAATGTTCAGCATTATTATTATAATATTCTTAAAATAATAATTGCAGTAGGTACCTATATATGTTACAACAATGAATACTACGAAAATGCCTACTTTGAAGCCCGTTTTTTTTAAATTTTTTTTTACGGATGTACTTTTTTCGCGTTTCAGCTTATCCGAACTTTTGACAAGCGCAGATGGTGATCAGCCCTGTAAGTTTTGATGAGGCAACTAGCGCAAAGGCACCACTTGGGTACGAACCTCGCCTTGGGCCGTTGCCAGGAAGGGGATAGGAGAGAAACGCCCGGGTACATGTTTGTACCTCGTATAGGTGGCGACTGAAGGGACTCGTCGACCTCGCTGGCGAGATCGGTGTATCTGTGAAGTGTTTGCTCTGTCTAATGTGATTTCAGCGGAGGTGATTTCGTCATCTGGATCTCCGAGAACGTGTCTCGGTTGATGGAGGGTTTCAACTTTGAAGCCCGTAGTTTAGTAAACGAGCTCATATATCGATTTTTTTTTGTAAACTTTGTAGTTCAGGAGTAGAGTCTCAATAAACTACGTACAACTAAAACTTAACATCATGCCAAACAGCTCTACATCATTAATAGTATACGATTAAAACGGCAACTAGTTGGACGGACAGACTGACAGACGGGCGTGGCGAAACTATAAGGGTTCCGAGTTCGACTACAGAACCCTAAAAACCTGTTGGATTCTAATGGTATAAAGTTGTTTGTAAAAGAATTTATTGTTTTATAACATAAACCTATATTAACATACTGGTCTTTGTAGGTATTAGGTATAGTCACGGTCAACCAATTTTGATGAAATAGGCAAATTTTTTTAATATTTGGCATTCAAGTGACCATACATTTTTTTTACACCACAGAAGGGTAAAGTTCAGGAAAACAAACGAAAGCAAGTAAAATTTTAGTGAAATCTTATTTTAAAAACATAACTGTGCTTGTGTTATAAAAATAATAGTTTCCATTCGATAGCACATCTATCCAAGAATACTATCCAAAAAATAGATAGAAAAAAAAAATTCATTTGCAGTCATGGCGCCAAAAATAGTGACGAAGGGTGAAATATTTCTTAAATTTCGAAAATGTCGAATATCTCGAAAACCGAGGCACTTTTACTGAGCATAACAAATATTTTTCTGAACCGCCACAATGGCCCCTACCTGCAGGTACCCTATTATCCACTTATTACGCCACACCCTGTATATGCATTTTATCGTAAATCCTTATACCTAAGCTAACCAACTCGAGCATATTTCACAGTAAGGGGCTTGTATAATTCAAACCGCCTTTATTCAATTTGAATGTTTGTCCTCAGGCTAGTACTAATAGCCCTGGTGGCAGAAGTGCTGTACCCAGTAACATGGCAGTGCAAAACCGAAGGCTGGCAGGGCGGATCGTTCGTGAGACTCTACCTCTGTGGCACCCTGACCTTACAGGCGTTGCTGCTACTGCTGTTAGCAGCTCTAGCGCAGCAGTCAGCGAGGGGCACCATCACCGATGTCGACGCTAGGAAACTGGTGTCACCCCTGCTGATAGTCAAGTAAGATATGCACTTTTATATACTTCCTACTAAAAGTATCAATAAGGTATGTGTCTTTTTATTTTTTTTATTTATTAAACGTACAAAACACATTACAATTTAAAATTTAAAAAGATACAAAAATACTGTTTTTATCTGGATTGCAACATAAATACATGTGCGTACAGCTAAAATAAACTTACAAATCAAGCAGACGTTAACTAGAAAAGATATAATACATTTTAAATACTTATTATAAATAATGAAGAAAAAATAAATAATCTGTGAATCCCTTAATAAAGAAGTTACCGAAGATTACGAATAATATTTTTTTGTTTTTATTGGAGACTCGCGAGATCCCAGTTCGGGGCGAACAACTAGTGTTTTCATAGACAAACCGCGCGTACGCAGCGGCGGCGGCCGGAACTTTGTAAGAGAATAAAGTTATAAAGCCGTGTAAGTCATGAAAGCAGTTAGGAATTGGATACACAAAAGAAGCATCGTTATTTGAACTCGAACTATCTAATCGTTTCTCCTTCGTCTCGCTTTTCAGGCAACTTTTTAGTTGCCTACGAGATGGAGGGAACATTTATCGTGAAAAGATAAATATAAGGTTCGTTGGAAATGTTTGTGGAAAAAGCTGTCCGTAAATGTCTCCTAAAAGCTGAGCTGTAAGGAACCACTTACACTTAAATATTTTATTGCTTTCTCTAGAGTAGAGTGGTATTTAAGAGTCAATAAATAAGAGAGATAGATTAATTGTGAATTATATTTGTATCTTTAGTATTACTCCAAAATGGCATTGTTTATTTGTTTCAGGGTGGTACTGGTAATTCCAGAAACTGCGCTAAACGTAATGGGAACAATGTGGATGTTTTGCGACATGATCCAGTGTTCCGTAGATGACAAGTTTTCTAGTATAGTTATACAAAGTAAGGATACATAACTAACACCATACTCAATACGATATGAACTTTATTCCGAAGCTGTTTTGATATTCATACACAATCTAAACTTTATAATGTAGTAGAGTAGGATAGACACATCTGTGAAAATCGAAAAAGTTGAACGAGAACTGGCCATTTGTCTCCAAACTCGCAACATTATAGCAATAAAAGTTTCAATTTGTGTTTCGAAAAAAAAACTACGTCTTCGGTAGAGGGTGGCTTCGATCTTAAGTGGGTTATCAGCTGATTTTTGATTTCATTTGGAATTTCGTATGTATCTCGCAGAACGAGTTAGCCCTCTACCCATCCAACTGTAAGCAGAGCAAATCGGTTTGGGCTACGCACGAGTAGGTACACATGCCACACGCTATAGTGAAGTATACCGTCCCGGATACTAACGCTCATTCAAACCATTCAAACGAATCGACAACGTACTATGAACATGGGTTTTCTGAACCTTTCAAGGAAAATTTATGAATGAGCCGTGTCGAGGGCAATTTCCCTCATAAAATAGAAGTTTCTTTGAAGGAAACTAACCAAGTTATTATTACTCTAAACGTTATTTTTATACCAACTGACGTCATTTCTTCGGGTTTTATAATTATGCATGTTTTTACCAACAGTTTTGTACTAATTTAATTTTAAACCTTTGGTTTATTCCACAATTAAGCTTAAGTGTAATAATTTATCAGTTGTAAGTGGATTTAAATGCAATAGCTAACCATTGTATCTGTTTACCATATTTATAATTTTATAATCCCGCACAATATGTAAATCCTTTCGGAATTGACTTGACAAGAGGATAATTTATACCATCTTTCCCCCATTTAACATTGGGAGTGTCAATAACCGGCGTTATTATAGAGGGGAAAAGCATATAGGCTAGGCATATTACCTATACAATATTATTTTACCTTTAATATAATTCATCTAAGTATTTCAAATATATTCTTGTTAAACAGGTGTAGTTCTATTCAACTGGGTCCAACTAGGGCTCACAGTCTTCGGCCTATTCATGGTATTCGACCCCCTGGGTTCCTTGAACTATGGAGACATGCAGGACACGCCGAACCAGGTCCGACATCATAGGAAGGTGACGGGGCTCTGGTCAAGGAGGTTCAGATGGGCCTTCTGCTGGCTGAAGAGAGATGAACATGGGAAGGAGGCGTTCCAACAGGTTGCAGGTATATTATTCTAACAATATATTATGCGGTCCAAAGATTGACTATTTTCTTCATTCATTCCTTGAAACTTTACCCACATATCTAGAGCGTCGCACTGGCGAATTCGAGGACTCTGTGTTTGTATAAGTATTTGGGGATATTGGTTCAAACATACCTACACATTATTTAAAAAGTTACTTATCAGTACCCTGTGTAGTTTAGTTTTAAGTATCAACGAATAAGTCAGTTTAAAAGCGCAAATCATCGCCTATTAAATAATATATAATAATAGCATTTAACACTTATTAAAATAAGTGTAGAAAAACGTTCAATTCACAAGTTCTTTTAGCATTTAATTCTGACCTATGATATTTATTTCACATACATACTCACGATATATTAATAACTTATTATTATGTAAGTAACAGGTAGCGCAGAATTAATCATCCAATTTTGTTTTTAAATAAAAGTTTTACTAAATAAAAAAAAATATTTTGGGTGATGGTAATCTTTATTTGGGCATTTACATTTTTTTCTGTTAAGTGGAAAACATGATATCCGTCAAGTGGCTGCCGCTAGTGTTGATGCACATTTGTGCCTGTTTTATCACATTTTCCATGACTTTCCGCAAGATGCGTCAATAAGCAAAATCTTCGTTTCTGGGGCACTAAAAATCTGCGCGTGATGCACGAAGAGCCATTACATCCACTCAAAGCCATAGTTGTGGACCGCTCCACGCTGAGGAGTGAATGGGCCGTATTTTTTTTGAGGACGTCATCGGCAATACGGTCTCTGTTACTGGCGAACGCTACAGGGCCATGACAAACGACTTCTTACTGCCGGAATTGGATGAGTGGAACTTGGTGAATATGTGGTTTCAACAAGACGGTGCAACCGCACACACAGCATGAGCCACAATGGATATTGTGAAGGAAGCGTTTCTTAGTCGCGTAATGTCCCGTTTTGGCGATTTGGCATGGCCACCAAGATCGATTTAAACATCCCAGACTTCTTTCTTTGGGCCTACTTGAAGTCGCGCGCTTATGCCAACAATCCTCAGACAATCGCAGCCCTTAAGGAGAATATTTGACAAGGAATGCGAACAGTTATCACTGTAAATCTTGCGAAAAGTCATGAAAAATGCGATAAAACGGGCACTAATGTGTATCAACACTGGCGGCAGCCACTTGACGCATATCATCTTTTCCACTTAACAGAAAAAATTGTAAAGGTCTAAATAAAGATTTTCATCGTCGATAAATATTTGGTTTTTATTTGTAAAAAAGTTATTCAAAAACAAAATTGAATGATTAATTTTGCGCCTCCCTGTATTACGTTTTATGATCAATTGTTAGCAAAAAAACTTTTATGTAAGAAACTTGTTTTTAGGAAACATGCTGCCAAATATCACTAAAATAACAACAACAAAATATTATTCTATTTAATTAATTAACATTAATTTAATTTATTAACTAATTATCATTCATATTTTAGCATGATTACCTACACAATTAGAGTTCTGCATAATAAGTAATTTGAATAAATTTATTCTTAGCTAATAACTTCATATTTTACTGGTCTCTGATATTACTAAATATAGGTCGGGTTGTGGGAAGAATAATAATATTATACAAAGATAATAAAACGCCTTGTAAGTTAGGAGATGGTACAATGAGCGTCGTAATATCATTTGAAAACTTCAGTTGACATTACAGGCATGTGAGAATTTTATCTGAATGTCTCAGGTTGACAGGCACAATGACATGTAGGCCATGTCTTAGTTGGCGTAACCTGTGAAGTAATGCAATTAATATTTTGGTTTGCGACGTCATCTCATCTTACAAAAATAAAAGTGGCACTCCGGGAGTGCCGACAGAAGTGAAAACTTGAACAATTACGTGTGTATTTTTTGAATCGTCAGGAAATATTTTTTGAATCGTCAGGAACGGTGTCGGTAACGGTGTCGCGAGTTCAATGTTTTTTCCCCATCTCAAAAAATGCCCAACGCGCCTATAGAAGTTTCACTTAAAAAAAATTTGGATGTTGCAAAATGATCACGATAGATGTCGTATAAACATGAAAATTTACTTAGAAAGTTGTCTTTACCCCTCCACAAAGTAAAAAAAAACAAGTAATTTATTACGTAATAATAAACTTTGACTAGACTGTATGGTATGGTCTTGAAATGCTTGAAAAACTAAAATTGTTACGATATTATGACGCTACTGTACCACGTTGTTTTACAAACAATAACTTTTGTCGAAATTTGTAAGAAGTTATTTATAATTATAAGCTTCGAGCTTTAGACACAAATCTATATACACGAAAAGAGAACACTTTTTTACCCCTTTTTAAACTTATTGCGTGCACGGAGGAGTCTGAGACTAGTTTATAACTATGGTGAAGAAAGGCAAATGCTAAAATTAAGCTAAAACGATGTAATGAATTTCGGTCGAACCATTGTGCACTGGCTACTAGTAAGATTACATTAATGTAAATCAGGGGCGCGGATACAAAATTGTGTGCTATAGCAATGAAACTTACGACGCAATTATTAAGTTAATCACAGTATAAAGGTGCACTTTCTAACAGTGTTTTATTTTGAACTAGCTGATCCGCCCGCAGCTTCGTACGCGTGGTTTGTCAATAAAACATTACCCTCCTTCTGTGCAGTCGGGTAAAGTGTATCCTATGTCTCAAGTCCATTCATAAACTATCTAGGTATATAGGTGCTAAATTCCATCGAAATCGGTCGAGCCGTTGTTGGCCGTTGTTGTTTGGTTTGTTGTTGGTTGGGTCGTGAAAAGGTAACAAACAGACAGAGAGACAGAGTTACTTTCAAATCGGTATGTACGTAGATTATAACCTGGATTATCACAAAAGCTATTTTTTGTTGACAAACAATGCGTGCGAAGTTAGTTATACATATTAACCGTCTTCTTGAATCACTCTATCTATTGCTGAAAACTGCATTAAAATCCGTTGAGTAGTTTAAAAGATCTAAGGTAACAGACAGCCGAAGCGACTTCATTTTAAACTATGTAAAGATTACAAACGCTAAAATTACATTGTCTAGTCTAGCCATAATTGTCTAGAATCACAAGCACGAATCGTTTTCATTCGAGCCTCAACATATCCTCACATTACCTATGTAACAATGGATCTACATAGAGAAACCTATTTCTAGAATTCTGCCAAGAACCACGTCCAATAGTATAAACTCGGGAACACCCAACTAAATGCACACATTCTCTCAACTTTAAACTCACCAGAGGCTAAAATCCCAGTGCCCATCCCACGAACCTTGAGGGAGATTTTCACTTGTTCTCAAGGAAATTCCTTAGAACTTACATCAACCAAAAGCCTTGGCATTGTTAAAGTCTTTGCACAACCTCCGAACATTGTTGACATGTTCTCAGAACGTCAAGCTGCCAAATATTTGAGACCAAATAGTTTCTTCATACTACGTAAATTTAATTCTACGTCGAGCTAAATAATTTACTTACCTTAAATTATTAAGCTCGAGGTCTAAACCTAAACCTACAAGCAAAAATCCACGGTCTTGAAAAGATTTCATTAATTTCAGAGTTCTAAAGCGTAGTTAAATCATTAATTTCAGTTCCGGGGGCCGTATTACCTAAGCAAAATTGCTGTCGCTTTGCTATCGCTACTCAGGCCATCCCTTTCACATGTACAGTACGTTCCTCACGTGTGAAAGGTATGGCCTGACTAGCGATAGCGAAGCAACAGCAATTTGGCTTAGGTAATAAGGGGGCCGTAATTTCAGTTCCGGATTTCTCATTTGCATTGGATCTATGTTTTAACACCGACTGAAGGCAACTCCTGTGACGATTTGCGCGCTGTGGCTGGCAAGGATTGGATGAGAAAAGCTTAGGATCGGCCTCAATAGCGCACCCTGGGAGAGACCTACGTCCAGCAGTGGACTGCTATAGGTTGATGATGATGAAGGCAACTCCTGGCAATTGAATGATTACTGAGCTAGCTTCCGAAGAGAAATGTGCAATAAAACCACAGACAACATTATCTTACTTTGCCGTTGGGGAAAAATATTTTAATTACGGCTAGTCCAGAGTATCTTTTACTAGTATGACTGTAAGAAACATTTTGAGCACCCGAAAAGTTTGTAGTACTACTCAATAATAAATAAAACAAAAAAGTAGGACTCCGGGAGTGCCAACAGAAGTGAAAACTTGAACAATTACGTATGTATTTTTTGAATCGTCAGGAAAAATTTGGATGTTGCAAAATGATCATGATGGATGTCGCATAAACATGAAAGTTTACCAAGAAAGTTGTCTTATGCCCCTCCACAAACTAAAAAAAAATCAAATTATATACAGAGGTGTCGGTAACAGCGTCGCGAGTTCAATGGTTTTTCCCCATCTCAAAAATGTCCAACGCGCCTAAAGAAGTTTTCACTTCAAAACTTATAATTGTTTATTTCAAGTCATTGATTAATGTGAACAATTTATTACTACGGGTCTACACAGAGAACGCATAAAAATAAGTTTTAGAGAGCAGTCTTCTAACATTATAATCTATGAATAAGGTCCACACTAATCTAAATAATTTGTTTCAGCATTACTTAGCGCGCTCTTCAGATCCACTGACCTGGTACCTTCAGACGTGGTCGCTGGCTGCGTACTCCTCAGGGTGCGCCAAAAGAGGGAAACCAGAGAAATGCGGCGGATACAAATGCTGAACGACGAAGAGCCGATATACACCACAGACGTAAACAAAGTGTTCTCCGAAACCCCACGATGGATGAACCTGGATGATGCTCTTCACTACTTGAAGCTGTCGATAGCCGCTTACGGGTGGCCGTATGTGTTGTACCGGCATTGTTTTACTGGGTTCTGTAAACTGGCCCGGCATTTGACCTGCTGTTGTTGCCGGTAAGTTTACTCTGATTGTAATTCATTATTATTTCAGCCTGTGTCAAACCCACTGTTGGGCATGGTTTATCTTGTTTTATGCCACTTATTCAATCCTGTGGCACAATTCTTGCTTATTTAAGTTGCACTATCGCATATCGGTAGATCTATACAATATTATAAATTCAAAAGTACCTCTGTCTCTTTGTCTGTCTGTTTGATACGTTTTCACGACTAAACGGCTGCACCGATTTCGATGAAACTTGCTAGGTATATAGATATATTATGACCGGGATTGAGACATAGACTACTTTTTACCTGACTACGCGGAAGGAAGTTATTGTTTTTATTAACAAACCACGAGTCCGAAGCCGCGGATGGGTTAGCTAGAAAACATTTAAAATAAATAAATAAATATTGCTGGGCATTTCACACAGCGCTATCTAGCCCCAAACTAAGCAGAGCTTGTACTATGGGAACCAGATAACTGATAGAATACTTATATTCTTTTTTTTGTAAATACACACTTATAATGTATAGAAAAACACCCAGACACGGAACAAATATCTATAGATCATGCAAACATTTGTTCCATGGCGGGAATCGAACCCGCTACCTCCTGCGTCTCAGCCGGCTATACGCCCACTGCGCCACGGAGGTCCTCAATCATTATAAACTTCAATCAAAATTGTAACAGCTCGTCCACAAATAAATTGATTAGTTGCTGAAGTTCCGATATTCACCATCGCATGTGATAGTAATCCATCAAAAGCTGCCAAATTCATTCGCAAATGTAAATTGATTAAAATTCTGTTTGTTTTCGTACTGGAACGGTTCGCCAATGCTAATATGAAATGTTTATTTTAGAATCGTGTTGATCATTATTATTACGGTTTCTGATGTCATCAATACATTCCCTTTTTGTTTTTTAAAATCTACTTTGCTTTACGCGTTGTTCTAACTAAACCTAAAGTGATAAACTAGAAATATAGCAAATTTTCAAACAGGTTACGCTCAAGAACTAAAACCATACAAAAAGCATGTTAGGTACTTTTTATGCTTAAAGGCAAAAAAATCTCGGAATGCCAATTAGACTAGTAATGATTACGTCATACGTAGGTACTTAAGCCAATTTATGAATCAAATAGTTATCTGTCCTTTGGCTAAGGTTTTAATAAATCTTCTTCATGTACAGTTGTTATGATAAATTATGTAATTGAAAAACATCTTTACTTGTTTAGTAATTTAGACAATGTGTTATTGTTTGCAGACCAAAAAACTCAATAGTAACAGACGACAACTGTTGCATGTGCAACTTCGCCGGAATCAAATATATGTCCAACGTCCAAGCTGATGACATCATCTTCGCATCATTCAACAACCGGGTCTTTGAGGTAACTTTACTATAGGTAATCAATCATAATACTATTAAGCATAATAAGAACCGCTACTTGGAACCTCGTTTTTGACTCTTTGAATTTAAACGAGAAGATTTATTTCTTGAAAAAAGTTGGTTCCTTTAAGCGTTTTACCTATTCTTATGTATTTAATTTTGTCCAGTTGCCGTTCTGCGTGATAGTAGATCACGACAGGAACAGCATTGTGGTTGCCGTACGAGGGTCCATCTCGCTGCGGGACATCTTTACTGACTTCACAGCCGGCTCCGAAAAATTTGAAGCCGAGGGTAAGCCGATAACTAGAGCCAATCCTTTTCAATCTCACCAATGACACTATGGAAATCAAGAACTGTATTCCAAAGATAGGATTTAGTCCTGTAGCTCTACCCAGCACTGTTTTCAAAACTACAGTTCATATCAAATGACTGGGCCATTTGGACAACGGAGTGTCATGACATGACACTGTATCATAAACATACATAAAGTTGAACTCCACCTATAAATCATATTGTAGGTACATACATTTGTAAAACAGACTTAACGGCTCTAAAAAGTTCGAAGTTGAGGATAAGCCCATTAGCGTGCAACTTTGCAGACTCAATCGAACTAACTTGAAGTCATGGCCGAACTTTTGACCAAACTTTTTACGTGCAAAATTCTTGGACTTGTTTAGCCTCGTTTAACCTTGGCGATGCCTGCTTAGTACCGGTTTTTAATTCATAATAATACACTTAAATTTTCAATTAATGTTTTGGTTTTGGTATGTTTAATAGCACGTGACATTTGCGATATTGGCCATGGTAACTTTCACATAGTTAAAGTTCAAGAAAACTACCAATAGCATCTCTCCGCGTCTTGACTTTGCAAATAATACACTCAATAATAATAATTAGAAATACCTTTCAATATTTTATGAAATCTAAATATTGAATAACCTAATGTTTACTTCGCTTGAATTACAGCTTATCAAAATTAAAAGCGTGAGTAAAAGCTATTTAGCAAACTGGATCATTATAAGTGTATATTTTCCATTGACGTCTGACACCATACTATTATTGGGTAGAATTTCCCCTATAGATGTTATCATTCAGACAGTCGATGCTATCAATATGTAAATCTATCGATGCCTATCACTTAACGAGGTCGCTAGTCTATTATTAGACGATGCATTTTCACGCAACGATAATAGCTCACTACTTAGCAATAGGTCAGTATCTTTATTTGCCTTCAGCGATATTCCTGTTAGGTATTTTATCAAAAGCACCACATAGTGTGTGTGTGGGAAGTTTATTATCGTTATAGCACTGACCAAATGGAAAATGTGTGTAAGACTAAATAAGGCGGAACGTCCTTCCTTGCAAGACAGTATGCTTATGTGACTAACCTTTGTAGTTACACTCGCATGCTATATGGATCCTTTAACTCAACAAGTAACTTTTGAACCAAAATGTAGCAGACTTCATAAAGTAGAAAAGAAAAAAATGTGCAGATGCTTTTAGTGATTTTCTCATGGATCCCATCATATTATCTTGACTAAATTATGTGACCACGCCTGAGGTACCCGCTTTCTAACAAAATAAATATCATCGAAATTGGACCACACGATGAAGTATTAATACAGGAAATACAAAAAAAGACCGATTGAGAATCTGCTCCATTCTTTGGAGTCTGTTAATAAAGTTGTAACGGGTTGTCCAATAAATCTTTTCTGAATGTGTTATGCGAAAAATCAATAGAGCATGACTATGCATGATCATTGGGCCATCAAATAACATAAAAGAAACGCTTTGCCACGTGAATAAAATTGATGTTTGCGCTTTTGTGTTAGAAGGGAAATATGGGTAAGTAAATAAATACAATATACCTCATAAGATTTCTTCGTTTGAAGGTCTACCAGAAGACACAGCTGCTCATAAGGGTATGTCGATGGGAGCAGCCAAGATGCTAAAAAGGCTAATTCCGGTGCTCGACCGGACTTTCGGGCAGTTCCCGCATTATGACCTCATTCTTACAGGTAAACATTGAAAATGCGAGGATGTTTTATTTTCTTTGTGACAGTGGAATGAGTTTGGGCTGAATTCTGTGGATCATTCATTTTTAATTGGTTTTAAACTGGAGGCCGCAAGGGGTTTAATATTGTGTTTTAGGTTGCTGATATTTCATTTTCTTACACGTGATTACAATTGTATTGTTTGGTCACTATCTTATGCCTGATACTTACTTATGGCTGTGGAAAATCGATCATAAAAAGAACTTGTATTATGTTTTCTTCGTTTGGTTGTAGAGGAACAGGCTTTAAATTGACGATTCAAAGTGATTCTTGTTATTTTCATGAATAAATTAATATTGAATTTGAGTTTCAATTGTAGGGAGGGGCTCCTTGAAACGATTCTCGAGAACGCTTGTATCTTAAATTCAGATGTTGTTTCTCAAGAAGCATCATTAAAATTCAATTTCAATTTTGTTTTTCAGGTCATAGTCTTGGAGCTGGAGTTGCAGTATTAGTAGGATTAAAATTGAGGCCGCAATACCCTCATCTCAAAGTGTTCGCGTTTTCCACACCAGGTAAATAATATCAATTATTTATTAAATTTAACTTGGACGTTGGTTTGATTGATTAATTGGACATTTCCTTTTCCTTCTGCAGATTGACCCTCCATCCTTAATAATTTTAAACTAAACATAGGCATGTTGTCCATTTAATTTGACCAAACTGTACTTTACTAACGATTACTTCATGTTGAATGTTTCCTTTGTATTCGATGACATTAGAATGGGCCTTCGAGCCGGATCATTGTTGCATCGTTGGCATTGTGTATAACGTAACATGTCTGTCTATCCAGCCGGATTAATAAGCCGAGAAGCAGCGAGATTCACGGAAACCTTCGTGATGACAGTGGGAGTTGGAGACGATCTGGTGATGAGGCTCAGCGTGCACAGTATAGAGAATCTCAGGACCAAGATTATACAGACAATACATGCCACTAAATTGCCAAAGGTAAGTGACCTTCCTGCCAATAGCTTTGTTGCTACTAACTAGCCGACTACTAGCCGTTCACGTGGCGCTACTCAGTAAATTGGTATTTCAATCTCTCTTTCTAAATGACCATATTCATAAAATATTTAATCACTTTTTGCCAAAAAACGATCAGATAAGGAGCTCCTCAAATATCAGTCTTTTAAATTTCTACGTCCCTGATTTCAGTACCGGATAATGCTGAACGGTTTCGGCTACGCGCTCTTCGGTGTCCCGGCCCGAGATCTGGAGTCCACCTGGAGGAGACCTGAGGACCTGGAAGCGAACCACTCTGATGATTCCACAGACGCACTTCTCGTTCAGAGCGTCTCCACCGTGAGTGCTGTCAGTTGAGCCCTTTCTACCAGGTGTTCGTGTGTCGGCTTCGTTCTCATGGCAACGCTTACTCATGTCATTATTAACACGGTTTTGTTGAACTCATGCCATCAGCGTAAGTACGCCAGTCGTGAGTGTGCGGCACTGTGTAGTATAGACAATGTAGATGTAATTAATACTGGTATTCTAGTCAACATATTAAGTATTTCTTAAGGTTCTTGTGAAAGTTAATGATGTTCAATTGTAGTACTGTGAACAGTAAAATTCATGTAACTACAATTTTAGCTGTTATTTTTACAAGTTAATGAAAATATTAATTAATGAACAATAGTGTAAGAACTTTTAGATTTATTTAAACAAGTTACTCTTAATAAGCTAAGTAATTCAGTTCCAGAATTTAAATGAGATTACCGGTCTTTTATAACTTTGTTCCATTTGTATGTTCACAAAATATTACCTACTTTGTTTAAGAAAAATAGCGATAATCATAATTTGAATACTAGAAATAAAGATAAACTCGCTGTTGCCACTTGTAGACTCCATAAAGTTAGTAAATCGTTTAAAGGGCAAGCCTTTTATAACAAACTCCCAAGGGATGTACAAAAATTGAAAATTAACATATTTAAAAATGTAATTAAACAAATTCTTTATAAAAGAGCCTACTATAAAATATCGGATTATTTAGATGATAGCGAAGCTTGGGATTGAAATTGCTCCAACTCGTTCAAAATGTTACAAATTAGACGTCATTTATTTTCTGTATTATGTATTGTAAAAGGATCATTAAAAAAACAACCAGCCTTATTTCTTGCCTCTCTTTCTTGGCTTGGTCGCGAAGGAACAGGCAGTAAAATTGACATTTCAAAGTGATCCTTGTGATTTTAATGAATAAAAATATTTGACTTTGACTATTTATCGTAAAAGCCAAGATGATAAATTATACCAAGATTTCAGAGGCATTCGGAATACAAAGCATTTAGGCGTTAATAGGAAGCATTTTCAATCTCTATTCTCAATTAATGCTACACTAAAACGCTAAACGTGCCGGAACGTTCATTGAAAGAGTTGTATGACCTCAACAAAGAAGAATAGATCTTATTTTAAGATAGCTCTGAGTAAATTGCGAACGATTGATATAAATGACGTCTGAAGCTGCGGTTGATGGTCACATTAGTCAATGCGAAAATGATTTGTCTAGAACGCAAATCATAAGATTGAACTTGCTGATTTATCTAGGCCGCTGTTTGGCTGCATAGAATAGAATAGAATAGAATAGAATAGAATACTCTTTATTGCACACCAACATAATTAAAATACAATAAAAATACACAAAAATTAAGGTAAGTACAATGGGCGGTCTTATCGCTAAAAGCGATCTCTTCCAGACAACCTTTGGATGGACAGGACAAAACAAAATCAAAAAGACGGCGGTGTAAATACGAGTATATTCATAAACTTACATAAACTACCTATACTTACTAATGAACTAAATATATATACTTACAAATATAATAATATATACTTATATATATAAACTACAATAAAGGAGATAAACATAACGATAAACTAGCAGTGCGTAGACAAAGAAAGGAAATGGTTGTATACCTTAGCTTTGAAGATAGGAAGAGATTTAGATGATCTAATAGAGAAAGGTAAAGCGTTCCACAGCATAATGAACTTATAAGAAATAAATCATCTTGAACTCTTGGTTTGCATTTCGTAATCTCTATTGTTTGAAGTCCTGTAGATGTTTTTGATTATCCTATTTACAGATGCGCCTATATACTTGCATATGTACCTAATTCATGTGAAGGTTATGTTTATTTAAAACCTATAACGTGTGTTAGCAAGTTTCGAAATACATAAAAACATTATGTTCCGAAACGAGTACGTAATCTATATTATAGTATTATTGACCAGACTGCAGCGTAAGATTTAAGAAGATAATTAAAAAAAAACAAGACTCGTATTTTGAGTACATATTTAATATGAAAATACAACTTTACTAGGTAGTAATATCATGTAATGTTACACACTGTCGACATGTGTGCGCATATTTATTTTATGTTTACGTAATATATTTTCATTGTTATTTGGTTGCGGTTTTAATAATTTACGCATAACTGTTTTATATTTGCATTGCAACGTGTGTAACTAACTGTATTAATAAACTTTCTACCCAAAGCTGTGTCCAAAATTAGTGTCGCAATGTCCCGATACTGTCAACTAGCTGATCCGCAATGGCATCGCTAGGATTTTTATCAAAATAACATACAGGGTGTTTGGCAATATACTGACGATATTCAAGTGACGGTTTCTCAAAACATAAAAAAACTACTAGTTATATTATCGAGTTTTAAAGAAAATCGACTAAGTTAAGGTGATTAATTCGATATAAAACTTACTGCCTACTGTTGCAATCGACATCCAAAAATAAAGGCCAATTTGATATCTCTTTCGTTAATGGCTGCGGGTTTTGGGTTAGAACGGGACAACAAGTGATATCTCGAAACGTCACCAATACAGTATCTGTGGTTAGATGACAAGCATTATGCAATAGCACAACATAAGTTTAATAAAGTGTTTGTTTTCACATGCCTTAAATAAATTTCACATTTCTATGGTAAACATTTCACAAATTTATTTATTATGCTCATCAAAATAACCCCTTTAATTTTTGCGTACTTATATTATCAAACACCCTATATAGTCTATAGCACTTATCTATCAGTGAAAGTATTTTCGGAATCGGTTTAGTGTTTCTGAGATCCCCCCCCCCCCTCACTACACATGAATCCCATCCCAACTTTTCTTTTTAATAATATTGCATCATTTTTACACTTTTCAGGAGGCGGCTTTAGTATCGCGCGATGTATTCGCGCGAAGGTTTTCCTCTGCTCGACTCTTCACACCCGGCCGGATATTACATATTGCGAGGCGCAAGCGCATGGGAATAGAAAAGTAAATTTTCCTTATTATTCAATGCATATATTGCATGTAAACTGAACCCACACCTACGCCAAAAATAAACAAAAGTAATTTTTCCTTATTATTCAATGCATATATTGCATGTAAACTGAACCCACACCTACGCCAAAATAAACAAAATTAAAGTTGCTTCAGTCGCATTTCTGATTGTTTAAAAATATTTCCTGCTGGCGCCATCTAGTTTATTGTCTGTCAGGTTGTCATAACAAGTTTTCATCAATTTCTTTTTTCCCCATGCTTATGTCTGCTCACAGTAATGATGAAGGTGAAACAAGGAGAATCTCAAGGTAACTTTCACTTTAGAAAACTCTTTACGTTTTTGTTTTTCAATGACAGCATAATAGTAGGGGAGCCCACGACACTAAACCTAGTTCGATAAGACTACCAGATGATAATATCCGGTTAATCCGGTTTCTAGTATGATAAGTCTCCCAAGTTTTGTTTGTTCCTCGAAACAGGGGAGGGATAGGGCCATACGATAATGCAGTGCTGCAAGCCCCCCTGGCTGGTCTAATCAGTGGCAGCAGCATGCAGACAATAATTTTACGTGTCGTTGATTGTTTAAACAAATGATTCTGAACTATTCTGAATGATTATTAACGTGAAATGGTATTGAAATTTGGATGCGGGCAATGAAGAAGGAAGATTAGTTTTTCCAATAATTTGATCATTTGATAAATATATTTTTTATTTCACAAGTACAACAACATGAGGTGTGAAAAAACCTCATGGCGGCGCTTGTCATGCTGCTGCCACTGATTAGACCAGTCAGGGGGGCTTGCAGCACTGCATTATCGTATAGTACTATCCCTTCCCTGTTTCGAGGAACAAACGAAACTTGGGAGTCTTATCATACTAGAAACCGGATTTTTTAAATTATTATAATTTTTTTATGGCATTGCCAGGTTTTTTCCATTGCAGCATCGCCATTTCGTGTTCCCCCATTAACGACGTGACTAATTATATATATATCATCTGGTAGTCTTATCGAACTGGGTTTAGTGTCGTGAGCTCTTAGACTATAAGACTTTTTCTCGAACTCTTCTGTTCGCTAATTCTACCTATTTACGCGTTTACAGGAAAGTGCGCATCCAAGAACCAACGTTTGAAATGCGATGGGCGTGTCCAGAAGACTTCATGGAGCTCCAAGTAATGCCCCGAATGTTGCTCGATCACTTGCCAGAGAACGTACACCACACACTGGAGACCGTACTACGAGAACGCCACACGTACCGTTCCACGCAAGCAGTTTGAAACAGATAGCGCTAGCGATATACAGCATTTATTTTTTTAGCCATTCGGCAATGGAATGCCTCTCTGATTACGATCGTAGTTATAAGCAAACGATACTTAAGCGACAAAATGTACGGCTGCGTTATTCGAAAACGTTAGAATACGCTTGGTTTAGTTTTATAGGGCAGTATCTACATGTCACGCATCAATATCGCTAATAACAATGGGCCATTGTGTTTCTATGCGTCCCTGCATATTTGTGATGAGGGCTTGAGGTTCCCTGCTTTTGACAACATTTACGTTAAAAACAAAAAGACTTGACAGTAATCTCATTTTAATGTCGCATCTGTAGAGTGTATTACGGTGTTTTATAAATTGTAAACGTAAAGAAATGCTTTTTTTAAATCAGATATTCATATCTGTTCATGACCGAGCATATTTTTTAAGCATTACTCAAGATGATATAAGGGAATGAAGCAAGGAGACCCGCTTTCTCCCAAAGTTTTTACTAGCACCTTGGAAGAGATCTTCAAAACCCTAGCAGACTCATGGACCACAAAGGGAATTGTCATCGGAGGCAAACGCTTGACAAATTTGCGGTTTGCGGACGACATAGTACTTTTTGCACCTACTCCTCCAGAACTGCAACAAATGCTCCCAAGATCTGAGCGGGGCAAGTCTTGAGGTTGGGCTTCGAATGAACCAGTTGAAGACGAAGATCATGTCAAACAGCACGAAACCTAAGGTCGAGGTAGATGGACAGGTAATACAGTATTTCGATGAGTATATTTACTTGGGCCAGTTAGCTAGCTTCGGAAACAGGCAAGATAAGGAAATCGATCGCCGTATCGAGAATGCCTGGAAGTGCTACTAGTCCATGAAGGAGCACATGAAGGGTGACCTTCCTCTGACACTTAAGCGCCAACTCATCGACATGTGTATCCTGCCCATCCTAACTTACGGTGCGCAGACATGGTCTCTGACTGAAGCCCAGAAGTCAAAGCTCAAGATTTGTCAAAGGGCAATGGAGCGCAGCATTCTCGGCTTTAAACGTGTCGACCGAGTTCGTAACACCATGCTGCGCTCACTTACCGGCATTGCAGATGTAGGGAGGAGGATGTGGGACTGGGCGGGCCACGTTGCCCGAATGCACTCCGAGAAATGGGCCCATATTGTGACACCATGGACGCCCGAAGACGGAGGGCGACGTCGGGGTCGGCCGAGAAAGCGTTGGCGGGATGATTTGGGTCACCTTCCAAAGAGGATGGTGGGAGATAGCGACGGATAGGGATACTTGGAGGGACTTGGGGGAGACCTTTGCCCAGCAGTGGGACGAGATAGGTTAGAGAATAAAATAATAAACTCAAGATGACTCAGACAGAACAATAGTAGACCTACATAAAGTTCGAAGCTACACTGTTGTAGTTCATACGGCACTAATGACATTAATTCCATGTATTTAGTAATTCTAAGTATTTAGTTATTCTAAGTATTTATTATATCTGAATATTTAGCCGACCGTTATCGTATACATAGTTTATAGGCATTTATCTGTGTTGTGTCTTAAAAGTAATATGCCTCAATGTACCCTCCCCGTTGCCTATTACAGCTGTTTAAACTTAAGCTAGACTTAAAAGTAAGCCCTGTCATTGTACAAGGTTTTTTCGTGCTATACAATGACATTAGTGACGAAAACAGTGGCGCCAACCGTAAATATAAAGTAGTATCTTCTAAGATATTTTATATAAAAAAACCGGGAATAATTTAAATTTTGGAAAAAACTATTATTTGATAATATTTCCATAGCATTTTAAGACATATTTCAAAATCTGTGTCCACTTTTGGCGGATTTTGAGATGTCTTCCTTTATAAACTTTCTCCTAACAAAAAATTTAACTATTTAAAAATTTTATTGGTGTTTTTTTATATCATATCTTAGAAGATAAGATTTTATCTACAAGGAGTCGCCAATTGTCTGTTTCGCGCTAAGCATTAACTTTAGAAAACCTTTTCGACTCTGGTAAAAAATTACAGAAAAATGTGTCAAAATAGCTAACTATTGTAGATTAAGAAATGTGAGAAGACTGTGATGATGTTTAGTATGAAAATAATTTTATAAATGTTTGTAAGTATGTGGTTTGTGGGGGAATGTAATCTTAACCGAGGCGATTAATGTAAATATTAGTATTAAGAGATTTTAAGTTTCAGAGAAACTTAGGGAACTAGACCTCGTTCCATTAACATATCAGCGTTCAAAACGTTTTCACTCGTTTTAATTCACGTTTACTTCATAGATGGCGTTAAACTCTTACTTTGCTCAAATCGATAAGCAATCTGTTTTTCTAAAATGTATAATTTAGCTACAGCCAAAGCGTTTGTTGTAAACTTTCAATAATTAAGACTTGTAAAGCTACCGCTAAGAACAATAATTAGTTGATAGAGTAGCCTCGTTACCGAACTCAATTAAACGTCTAAATAAAGCATAATACTTCTATAACAAAAAGAGAAATTATAAGAACTTATTTCATTTGCTTATTTCAACAAAACACAAATTAAGAAAATAATTCATTATTTACTTATAATCTCAAAGACTTGCTTTGAAATATATTAATTAATCAATCATCTTTGCTTCTTAAAGAGAACACAGATAACTAAAGATACAGAAATATTTTCATCTTTAGTACAATTTCAGCCGTAGGGCGTCCCCATAAATTGTGCCTGCACCCAGTAACCTTTATTTATGTTAACTTTCCATCAAATGGGACCTTCGTACATCAATAGCCTACAGAGTAACCGAGCCGCCTCGTAAGGAAGGCTATGGGCACGCTTCTATCTCAGTCTGTAGTGGCAAGTCGCGCAGGCAGAGCGATACAGAAGCGTGGCTCGCGTAGGGTTACCAACTTTTTTACTATCAAATATAATATTTTCGAAGGTGTTATCTCTAAAAATATAGTAGATGACAAAAAAAAATTATAAAAATATAGTATGTGGTTAAAATATTTATTTTTTAATGAATATTTTTTGCTGATCTGCGCCTTGATAACTACATTTTTATTTTTAAGAAAGCATTCATATGCTTGATGGCAGTCCAAATTTAAGTTGAAAAACACCATTAATTCTGCTTTTATTTAATTCCAACTGGCCCCGTTATGTTCATCTCTCCATTTCGTCTACATGACAGAAAATATGCGTTCCGCTTTACGCAAAATATAGTAGTTTCGCCTACTGTATATATATATTTTAAATATAGTATTTGATCCTTAATATAGTAAGGATACTATATTATATAGTAGGGTTGGCAACCCTAGCTCGCATGGCGGTTTGGTCAGTCTTTACGCGGCCTTTAATGTACCTAGTTTAATAAACAAAATAACAAAAGAACAATATTTTATAAACTACATTTAAAAACAACATTTTAGAATAACTGTTGAAATAAGCGCGTAACTATAAATAAATAGTATATTTTCATAGATTAATTAAATAAATATATGCCTTCATCAACTATATTACGTACCTTGCCCTAGTATAAAATATGGTTCTAGAAATTTATACTATAGGTTGTTTACCAAGGGCTCACTATTTATCATCTTTGCATTGTGTATATTTACACCATATATTTTATATCTGTATGGTCCGGTATGGTGTACATACAGTTTGTCACCGCATTCACGACATTAATTTAAAATACATATGCAGAATCGTGTTAACTGATTTTAGAAATTGGTTTAATACCAGTAGTTTGAATATTTATCTAGTAATCGATACATTTCCATTTCCATCAATAAACAAATTTTAACAAAAATTGGCGGCGCCTTTGCGCCGATGCCGCTTAGTCAGTTTAACAGGTACCTACTTACATGATGAATGAATATGATTTGTTTACCTTACTTATACAGGCTGTTTCATTGATATTTTAGGACTTGAAATTAAGGTAGACTGAAAATTAATAAAATTCCATGGTAATGAATTTAAAAAAAATATTTTACAACAAAACTAGCCATCAGCCCTACTAATGATTTAAATTAATGTCGTAAATGTGGTGACACGCAGTATACTACTCCTTTTAACTTTGAGGGTCGAAAGTACCTACTCATTATACGTATAAGTGGTTCATATTATAATGAAACCACTATGTAAACAAAACAAATCATTAGCCGGTCCATACATTTAGCCAGCAAGGTAATGTTGAGTTAAACATTTGTATGGAACAACAAATTTTTTTTTAATTCGCTGTGTTCTTAATATTGGCCTATGCACCCGGCGCATTTTATACGCATAGACAACGCGCGTTTTCGGCGCTGTAGAGGCCCAAAAAGCAGATTGAAGCATTAAATTATTATTATACTAGCTGACCCGCCCGCGACTTCACACGCGTGGATTATCAATATCAATAAAAACATTACCCTTCTGCGCAGTCGGGTAAAAAGTAGCCTATGTCCCAATCCAATAGTGCATCTAAAGAATACCTCATAATTTTACTTACTTTAACCCCCCCCCCCCCTTTTAGGGATAAACACGTATTTCTTTATTGCTTACTAAAAGTATAAATATGAAGTTTCAGATCCCTAACTTGAGGAATTATGGAGTGCCCATACAAACTTTCAACCGCTATTTCACCCTTTCAAGATTATTTTTTGTAACATAAGATAGCCTATGTCCTTCGCCAGGATATAATCTATCTCCTAGCCAAATTCCATTACGATCCGTTTACTCGTGAAAAGGTAACAAACAAACAAACAAACAGTTACTTTCGCTTTTATAATATTAGTATGGATTGTTATATATTATCGATAAAACGCGCGTAAAATGTTTGTGCAAACGTACGCGCGTTCGAATCGATACAAATGCTGCAATCTGCTTTTTGGGTCTCTACGGCGGAGCCGAAAACGCGTCGTCTGCGCTTATAAAATACGCCGTGTGGATAGACCCTTCGAGTTCTTTATTTTGACGAGTATTTTCATCCCCCAAAGTATTAGCGAGTGTTTTCACACCCTGTACTCATGTAAATATATTTATTATCTTCGGGAACAATGTTAGTGTGACTTGTTATGATAAACGTAGCGATTTCTACGATGTTTTTTGTAAAAGCATTTATGTACGTACTTCTATGATTGACATTCCAATATTTATCTTATCCTTTGCCATTAAATGTAAGTGTATGTTGATTATTATGATTTTTCAGTTTTTTGTGTTACGATTCACTTACCAATAGAATAATACAAAATTGTTTTAATTTACGAGACAAGATAACAATATTGCTGTATTTACAAAAATGTGGACGTGGCCACTTAACCGAATAGACCCTGAAAGAAAGTGCCTATTTTGTCAAACCCTACGCTTGCTTATATCATCTTCAATTTGATAATGTATAAGTATTATCTAAATGAAACCTCAAAAATCACTTATTTAGTATTTTTTGACGAATTAAATCTAGTATTGTTCAGGATTAGTAGCATATTAGCGAATATTACGTCTGTTTATCACTATTCAATATATTTGTCGTATTATAATGATAAGAAAAATAACTCTGCCTTGCTTTTTCACGGTCTTTTATGATTATAGAAAACGTAAAAACACGTTATCGCTAAGCGAGCATTTTTAGATTAAATAAATGATAAGTTCAAAGACATCAAACCTCTAAATAGTATTTAAAAAACACTTTGTCAAAGAATCTCAATTGTTTATATGATATTTTTTTATGAATAAGAACCTTTCTTTATACAGGGTGTACTAAATTCCTTTGATACCGTTACGTTCAATTGGGAAACGGTGCACAGTTTTGGAACACCAGTTTATTGTTGACCTATTAGTGAAGCTTTGCTACTTAATTGTTTTATTTTTTATATATTTTATACGCGGAGAGGATATTGAATGAATGTTCAAGTATTAGAAGGACTGAAGTTCTTTTCATTGTACCCTAAATTAGGGCTTTATAATCTCTCTCACTATGTCTTAGGGTTATAGCCAATCTATTGTGTTGGGTTTGTGTTAATTTATAATTAAAATATATTTTAAACAACAGTGTTTTCATTTAAAACTCTGATTTGGTTAGTTTATTGAAATAAAATATAATAAGCGATCAGAGTTAAACCATTTATTGCCTTTAACTTTTAACATAAAAATATACATAATTTCATCAGTCATCAAGAATTTATCACAGCAATTTATCAAAACATTTCATCATACAATATAAAATAATGATTTTGTAATATAAAGAAAAAAATATTTAATTTCATAGGGATAAAGCTTTATAAAGTAGTATTTTAATTTAAAGTAGGACTAATTCAAAAATATTTGGCGTAAGACAAGTATAATATTTAAATAAAACTTACAGACTAATTATTCTGATGTTTCCTGAGAATGGTACCGTCATTCTACACACTTGGACACGACCCCTTGAGTTTCGTCCTTTCTGGCTCATAATACCCGAGACACCCTTTATACAAATCGGTTTGGAATATTAATTTTGATCCTTTATTATTTTTAAAATTAAAGCACCATCTATTTATTTGCAATTTCATTTACATTTATAAAAGTCACGCTATTTTTTAGTTTTTTTAACTAAGGAAGTATGTATGTGAATAACTCACTGAGATCGCGACAGCGACTTGTATTACTGTGTCACCGGCAAAGATTGCGGAGTTCTGTCATCGCCGTGGTAGATACTGATGTTTTGTTTCGCTCAGTTGTGTATCTGAAGAGAGAAAAATAGAAATTACTAATTAGCCGACACGGAAACAGGCTGCTGGGCAAAGACCATCCCATGGGGGGTCTATATCTTTTCTGACACTTCTTTCAAGCTCTAAAATGGTCCAATTCGTTCAGAAATTAGAGATCTGGAGGGACGACCTCCATCTGAACTTACTAATAAAAAATATAAAGTATTCTATCAGTTATCTAGTTCCCATAGTACAAGCTTTGTTTAGATCAAGGCTAGATAGCGCTGTGTGAAATGTCCAGCGTTATTATTATTATTACTATTTTTAGCCCTCTGTGTTCCACTGCTGGGCAAAGGCCTCCCCACATTCTTTCCAGCGCCAAGAAGGTCCAATCTGCTGGGAAGTTAGTGAGCTCGTCCCTCCATCTTGTCCTTGGCCTGCCGCGACGTCTTCGGGTTGTGTGAGGGTTCCACTCGGTGGTCATCTTGACCCACTGGTCATCCGTCATACGGTAAACATTCCCAGCCCAATCCCACTTGAGCTTGGCGACCTTCGTAGCCACATCGGCGATTTATTTCGGAAACATTATTACTTATTTTATTTTATTCTACGACTAAAGTTTTCTTTTGCATTGATGTTTTTATTTATTAAAAAATAGTTTAAAAGCTTATACCTGTTAAGGAAATCATTAGCGACATCGGGCCTGTACGCCGCCATATCTCTAAGATACGCCTGGTCATTCAACAGCGCGCGTCGGTACGATAACTCGCGCCACGCTTCGCCCCATCGCCCAGATAATAGCACTAGACCTTCCATGAAGCTAAAAAACAAACAAAATAGATCTTATTTAATATGAAATAAGAGTGTTTCTGAAAAGCGCTCCGACAGGCGAGTAGGTTCATATTTTCTCACGATCTCTTACCAAAACCATGAACAAAATTGTTTCTAGGACTAAATATCGAACACTTATGACACCTATGTAAAATGCAAAGGTTGGAACTCGGTACTTAGAAGTGTATATTTTTGGCCATAAAGAACCGTCTATTAACTCCAATTTTCAATATTTTCCATCTCTGATGCAAAATCAGCTGTCTTATTACAAGTGATGCTCTGTTATTAAATCTAATACTTAGAAATAACAGTTATACAACCTGTTTGGTTATGCACGAAATTCATTTGAAACACACATCCGGAATAGTATTAACTGATTTTACAGGCGGGTTAAATACAGGTAGCTTGAATATTTAATATATTTATCCACTAATCGATACATTTACAATTAACAATTTTTAACGTAAATCGGCGGCGACTTTGCGACGATGCCGGTTAGTTAGTTTAACAGGTACCTACTTACATGATGAATGAATATGATTTATTTATCTATTTTACACAGGCTGATTCATTGATATTTTAGGACTTGATAATAAGGTAATTTGAAAAATTAACATTTTATGTTATTTTTTTAATCAAGCATACGGCCCACCTGATGGTTAGCGGTTACCGTAGCCTATGGACGTTTGTAACACCAAGGGTACGCGTTACCGACCCTTTACAATTTTCAAAATGCCCTTTTCTAAGAACCCCATACTGTAGTCCCTGGGAAAACCTCGGCAGGGAGACCATTCCATAAGCAAAGTGTTCGCGGGCGGAATTTTAAAAAGCCCTACCCGTGTTTTAATTTAATGTCGTACATAACAAAACAGGTTGTCTACGGCAAAGTCTTTCCAATGTATAGACACTAACGTACCTTAGATACTCGCTGACCAGCCGATACATTTGTTCCGTACTCCGATTCAATATCAGCCTCGTAGGGGAAGCGTTTAGCAGCGACATCTGTAGTGCGATTTGCTGGGCTAAAGCCGCCATTTCTCCCGCGAACCCCGTACATCCTCCTTGTAGATAAAGGGAGCAAGCGTCGGTGCAGTGGTTCAGGGCTGTGTCGAGAATGGATCTTGTGGATGTTGTGTCGTGGATTTGAAGCCATTCGGGCGCTTGGAACGGCCGTTTTGAAGTTGCCTGATAGATAAGTAACCTACATTTTAAAACTCACATTTACAACAAAGAAGTCATCTGAAACAGCGCCCTCTATCGCACACAGGCACCAACAAAGCCGATAAATACTGTCTCTATAGTTGTTATGTCAATAAACCAGCTTAAGGCAGGGTTTTCCAAGAACTTTAGGCTTTTTGCGCTAATTCAGCCCTCGCCAATCTAACGCAACGCGTATATCGGCTCGAAGCATTGGAACCGCGCGTGACGTTACAGCCCGACCGTAAATTCACGCGATAGTGCAAACGACAAGCAGTAAATCAAATTAATCAGTTCCTTCATTTATATTTTTACTTAGGTTTTTATTACCTAGGTCTAGTTAAAGCTTACATTGGTTTTAAGACATTGATAATCATAACCTGGTTATTAATTGATAAATAAACACACAATTAAAATGAAAACACTCTATTTAGGAAAAGCCCGCTTTAATCAGAGGTGGATGTCCATTCTTATTTGTGGTATTACAAACATTCTATTGTCGATTGCAACAGCTTCAGAAATCACAGATATATCTATACGAATATTATAAAGAGGAAAGATTTGATTGTTTGTTTGCATTGAATAGGCTCCGAAACTAACGGACCGATTTGAAAAATTCTTTCACCGTTGGGAAGCTACACTATCCCTGGGTGACATAGACTACTTTTTACCCAACTGCGCAGAAGGAGGGTAATCTTTTTACTGAAAAATTACGCGTGCAAAGCTTCGGATTGGTCAGCTAGTAATATTATAAAAAGCAATCATATTGAACTCTGATAATTTAAAAAGTCAATAGAAAACAAATTATGACAAACTAGACTCTTGCCTCTTGTCAACAACATAATTAGATACAAATTGGCCTGTCTTTTATCACTCACAATATCTACAACAATCACAAACAATATCTATTCATTTCATTGGTGTATCACATAAAATCCATCCATCCATCACATCCAAAGGTATTTTTTTTTTTATTTATTTGAGACAACAAACAATTATCCCTCAATATTACTAGACTTAATATTTATTATAAGATGTGTTACTAAGGCATAACCAACACCGTTGTTCACAGATTACATTAGACAAATGGTGGGCATGAGTGTATACCTACAATATTAAATACATATAAAAAATATAAGTATATAAATGAACCTATATTATGCAGGCAAGCAAGTGCCTAGGCACCTACCTACCTACACAATACAGGTTCATATTTAGTAATGAGTAACTTAGGCACTATTAATTTAAATTGAAATTAGACAATCAGACAGGATTGTCTGATTGATTGCTTTCTTAAACAAGGCGGGTAAGTTTGCAAAAAATTCAAGTTCCAAGAAATTATCTTAACTTAGGACAAGGTAGTCTGGAAGAGATCGCGTTTTAGCGATAAGACCGCCTATTATACATTTATTTGTTTCTCATTCTGTTTTAACTAGCTCGATATTCATAAAGATTTTTTATTAATTCATTCACATAATGAATGTTAATAAACCAAACACATTCACCCATACTTCCATCTTTTTATTAACCGACATGGACCCACTCCTGGGCAAAGGTCTCCCTATCTCCCCTCCATCCATCGCGGTCCACAGCCAAATTTGACCAATCTGGTTTGAATCCAGGTCGTGTCTCCATCTTTTTCTGGGCCTATCACGCCTGCGTCGCCCGTTGGTATCCACTGGGTGACTAGATTCGCCCATCGTTCTGGATGCATTCGAACCACATGGCTTGCCCAATCCCATTTTACCCTTACTTCTAAAATATTATAACAAACACTCACCTTTGCCGCATCCAGTGCCATTTTTTCCAAATCCTGAATCAAGTTGACAGCTTGCTTCTTCTTGACATTAGCAGCTTCCGCGTACATATTGAAGTGCAACGCGGCCATTATATACGTGTCGGTGTCTCCAGGACAATGCGTCTTGAGGAAGTCTAGTAGACCTTGCTTGAACTCAGCTATCTTCTCCGCTTGCTGGCCGAGCATGTAGTCGAATTGACCGAGGAGGAATTCGAATTGATGGTTGTCTCGTAACGCCTTCAAACAAATTGGTGTTCATTGGCTTATGTGTACTGTCATATTCTCTCTCTGCAGGTTAGCTAAATATGTAAGTAGCTCTTACATTTCGTCAGCCCCGGATCTAGAATTTTTCCTAACCGGGGCAGAAACTTGATGTGGGAGGGGGTGTTAAAGTTGGAGCGTTCCAAATCAAGCGAACAACCAGGTGAACTAAGTAGGGGGACCGCGGACGTGGAATAATCGATAGTACCCACTACCCACGTGTGCTGGATGCCAAGCGTTTTTAGAAACAAGTTTTTTTTTTAAACATATTTTTATTGAAGAATTTGACCCCCCCCCCCCCTGATATTGCCGGCCGCGGTAGGTGGCCCGGTTTGCCCCCCTGTTCATTTGTTTAATCGTAGTATACCTGGAAGATGTACGCGCACTCGGTGTACCGCGCCAGGCCGGTGAGCAGGCGCACCATGAGCCGCCAGGAGCGAGCGGCGAGCAGCCGTGCGGAGAGCGCCTGCGCGGAACGCAGCGCCGTGGCCACGCCCTCCGTGTCGCACGCGCACGAGAACCAATCGTGAGCTACTACTAGCAGCTCGATCGATATTATGTTTACCTGGAAACAGACGCATTACTAAAGCTCGTTTACGTCGTTTTCGCGGGCGACTACACGACACAGAGCAAGTGCGTCACACGTCGCAGAATTTACACGTCAGCAAATAGTTATCGATATTCAATACATTTATTGCTTTCACATGGTGACCCTGGCACAGTTTGCAACAAGAAGGCAGACCATGTTTTGGTATCTAAATAGGTAGGCATGCTATTTACACTATACAATTTATTCGATATTTTAATATAATAGGTTGGGGAAAAAGTCTTTTCGCATTATAGTATGTATGAACTTGTAATAAAATCTCTTTGGCTATACTATTTGTTTCTGGCTGGTTTTGGTATCATTCAAAGTTTAAATTTTAAAGAAGATAATTCCAAATTCAAATTAGGAAAATGTGTGATTTTTATTTGTTTTTCGTACTGTAAAGATGAGTGAATCTAATGAAGAAATTCGATACATTTTAAAATTTTACTACAAAAAAGGTAAAATCCCACGCAAGCCGCGAAAAAAATTTGTGATGTTTATGGACCTAGTGCAGTGTCTGTGAGCGTAGCACAAATTTGGTTTAAGCGTTTTCAATCCGGAAATTTTAATGTCAAAGATGCACGTCGCTCTGGTCGCCCTATTACGGATAAAATTGATGCCATTTTTGAAAAAGTGGAGCAAGATCGGCATATCAGTAGTTACGACGTAGCTGAAGAACTGGGAATTGACCACAAAACAGTTTTGGCGCATTTGAAAAAAACTGGGTACACAAAAAAGCTCAATATTTGGGTACCCCACGAGCTCACTGAAAGAAACCTAATGAACCATGTACTCATTTGTGATTCTTTATTACGACGTAATGAAACCGAACCATTTTTGAAGAAGCTGATAACTGGTGATGAAAAGTGGATCACGTACGACAAGAACGTGCGGAAAAGGTCGTGGTCAAAGGCCGGTTAGGCTTCACAGACTGTGGCTAAACCCGGGTTAACTCGCAACAAGGTGATGCTGTGTGTGTGGTGGTATTGGAAGGGCATTATTCATTATGAGCTGTTACCACCAGCCAGGACCATCGATTCTGAACTCTACTGCAAATAACTGATGAGATTAAAGCAAGAGCAATGGGATCATTCCCCTACCTACAAGATGGCAAAAAGTTATCGAACAAAATGGTACCTACATACTTTAGTTAAATGTAAATAAACTATATTAAAAAATGTTTTGAATTTTTTTAAAAAATGCGAAAAAACTTTTTCCCCAACCTAATATTATACTTTGCACATGTATATTATATATATTTTAAGTATGTTAGTCACTAAGGTATATATTTATATGGGCCGAATTAAATTTGAACACCTTGTACTTTTCTATCCTTACCTGAAATAAAGACGTATTATTCATTTAAAGCACTCCTGCCTCTATCCAATCGTCCAACCTTCTAATACCTACCCAACTCCCTCAAGCATTTTGCCCTAGGTCGATCGAGCCAAAAACCATGTAAAATACCAATATGTATTACCGATAGCCGTAATGAAACATTTTATTATACGTTGCTTAAAAGTTTAAAACCATCTAGCGGAAGCTGATCGACCGAACTCTATTTAACAACACCCATCCACTCATTGAATGTTGGACGAACGAATCCAATGATGGACGAACTGATCGAAGGTTGGACGAACCGCTTGAAGGTAGAACTAACCATGTTACATGACAATGGTCTAATGATGAGACTCTTAATCAGTCAATGGTGGCGATTCCGTTGTTTACTCACTAAAATTTTGTAAAATGCGTTTGCGGGGTAGTTTTAATCAGCAGGAAAATTAGTGATGACTATCTAACCCACAATCACCTCTAGTTTTAAAGCACTAACTTCTTGAAAGGATTTGATTGCTCATCCCTGTCTAAGATTAACATACCTGTTTTGTAGACAACTGCGAGCCTTTAGTAATCTTCCGTATATTCGACTTGATCTCATTTCGAATATGAACGCTACTCCTCGTCACCACATCAAAGAGATTTCTTCTGCAGTCCTTCGACAGCTTGCTACCCGCCGCGTAAACCGTAGACACAGAATAAACAGATTCAGTCTCAGCTGATAACATAGTTCCTTCTGTTAATATAGATTCCACCTCAGAACATTCAACATTTTGATATTCCTCGTCTATCAACGTTTGGACGTCTAAGTAACTATCATCTAATGAGTCTTCGGGAAGTTTTATCGCGCCTGTGACTTTGTAAATCTTCTGAAACGCCATTAGATGTTCTAGTATCAATCTCCCGATGGGACTGCAAGCGTCTGGCCGCATATTCATAAACATTTCGAGGTCCGAGTTGAGAGCGTACCCCCAGAGAGTGTATTGGAAGTGTTCTTTTTGACGGAATGTAGATGTCGCTATCAGGTGGGGGGATATGATCGCTGCAACCATTTCTCGGCAGAGATATTCTGCTATCTGAAAATTAATATTACGTCATTGTTTAACCTTAGGACCCCCAGCTGACTCGATATCGAGCCATAACAACCGAAAATCTATTGTTTTTTAATATTGGGGTTTGACAGGTTAAAACCATGCATTTAATAAAAATAATAAATAATGCTGGACATTACACACAGCACTATCTAGCCTCAAACATAGCAGAGATTGTACTATGGGAACCAGATAAATGATAGAATACTTATATAGGTACTTTATTATTTTTTTGTTAATATATACTTATAATATACAATACGTCACCGCATTCACGACATTATTTAAAACACATATGCAGTATCGTATTAACTGATTTTAGAAATTGGGTTAACAATAGCTTATATATTTATCCTTAAGTAGCTTGTATATTTATCCATAAATCGATACATTTCTAATAAACAATTGGTAACGTAAATCGGTGGCGCATTTGCCCCGATGCCATTTAGTTAGTATAACAGGTACCTAGCCATCAGCCCTACCCGTGATTTAAATTAATGTCGTAAATGCGGTGACACACAGTATAGAAAAACATAACAAGAAAAATCAGACCCGGAACAAATATCTGTAGGCCATGCAAACATTTGTTCCGCGACGGGAATTGAACCCGCTACCTCCTGCATCTCAGCCGGCTATTCACCCCCTACGCCACCGAGGTCGTCATTTGAAAACGCGCAAGGAAAGAAGCCAAGGTAAGATGTCGGTCTCAGCTATAAAAATCGTTCTGCTATTTCAGAGGTCTTAGGGCCATCTAAAACCTCCAACACCACTCCTCAACATAATTTATTCAGTAAACTATTTCTAGAAGACAACAATTTGACATATTATGTGAACCAACAACAAGATGAAGAGAGTCGTATAAGAACAAAAGTGGCAATCTGTAATTTGTAAATCGAAAAAAAAAACTACTCCATAGAAACGTCCCACTAAAATCTGATGGATCCATCATGATGGAATAAACTATCTAGCAAGGCCGATTGTTGTTTTTGACATTAGACTCAGATAGCCACATTTGATGCCAACCTTAATCTTACAGTCAATCTTTTAAGATAATTTGCCATTTTTGATCCTGATTCAATTATTATGGTGTCTTTTTTAATTTCTCGTGTTGCTGCATTCATAACAAATTTTTACTCAAAATGACAGATTGCCAACATTGATGCTATACGTAGATCAAAAATATGTTACCTCTTTAGTAGGAATATTAAAAGTCTTGAAAACCAAGTTCGCCAGCGACATCCGACCTCGTCCGCTGACCAAGTTAATGAAGTCCAATGGTCTGTTCTGATATGTTCGCACACTGAAGTAGTTCCAACCGATTTGCAACGCAATACGGAAATAGCTTGCCACCTGAAAACAATATTACTTTTGAAACTGTCATATATTTGTACTAAAAACGGGATATTTACCATGATTAGTAGTAGTAATAGTATTAGTGAATTCATTCCTAGCAAGGGACTGGAAAGAGGGTAGATCGTAATATCTGCCAATAACTACCCACACGCAAAGACTTCAGTTCACCCGTGATAATGGCGCATGCAACTGCGCCGAAATATCGGGATACTCAAAAACACAAATCATGGTTTTTATCCCATGATCCATTATGGGTTTCATCCGGTTTTTAGTACAAACCTGAAATCAAATTGATTTTATCTAAATTTCTACGAAAGATGTAGTTTTTAGGTATATGTATGTTTGTTAATTTGGCGCATCCTGTCGGCTAAGCTGGACGCAACTATTAATGTATTACGTAACTATTTTACAACCTGTTTTGTTATGTACGACATTAATTTAAAACACACATCTGGAATCATATTAACTGATTTTAGAGGTGGGTTTAATACCGACAGCTTGAATATTTATCCAGTAATCGATAAATTGCCAATTAAAAAAAAATATTAGATCGGCGGCGCCTTTTCGACAATGTCGTTTAGTCAGTTTAACAGGTACTTACTTACATGATTAATTAATATGATTTGTTTATCTATTTTATTCAGGCTGTTTCATTGATATTTTAGGAACTTGATATTAAGATTGTTTGAATATAAAAAAAATCTTTTGTAATGGATTACAAAAAAACCTATTTGACAAAAATTTTAGCCACTAGCCCTACCCGTGTTTTCATTTAATGTCGTACATAACAAAACACGTAGTATATGATCTTACCTGTTTAGCAACCGTCAGTCCACTCCGAACAGCCAATGCGTCAAGCGCTGACAGGCGATCTGCCTCTTCGCGCGCCGCTAGGTGAGAACTTTCCGGTACATTTTCTTGTTTTTCTTGAATCACCACTAACTCTTCGAAACTGGCGTCCGATATTCCTGACACTGAAATTAAAAACAATTAAATGTGTAGCAAGTTGGTGTACAACTACTAACTTAGATATTTTTGTGATATCGATGTACATAGGTTTCTTCTAGATCTTCGTGCTTCATCTTAGACCACATCATCGCTTACCATGAGGTGAAATTGTGGTCAAACGAAGATCTATTAATGTCAAAAACCATAATTGCTAAGGGTATTTCATGTCAACGGTAAATTTTGCATCCTCTTGATAACAGGTTTTCAGAAATTCGACTCGATATGTAGATTTTTTAGTACATCCCAAATATTTATTTAATATGCTTTTATTCTTGGTTTGTGTCATAATTTTGAAATTTAGCACAAATAGAAAAATTAAGAATTTCTCATGATTAGCTTTTTTGAAATATACTACATGTTTTGATATGTATGACATTAAATGTAAACACTAATAAATATAGATAAGGCTAATGACTAGTATTGTTATTAAATAGGTTTTTTCAAATTCCTATAAAATACCATACAAAATTTTAAATTTTCAAACAATCTTAGTATCAAGTTCTAAAATATCAATGAAACAGCCTGTATAAAATAGGTAAACAAATCACATTCATTCAACATGTAAGTAGGTACCTGTTAAACTGACTAAGTGGCATCGTCGCAAAGGCGCCGCAGATTTACTTTAAAAATTGTTTATTGAAAATGTATCGGTTACTGGACAAATATTCAACCTATCGGCATTAAACCCACCTCTAAAATCAGTAATTACGATTCCGGATGTGTGTTTTAAATTAATGTCGTACATAAAAAACAGGTTGTACTTATTGGACAAAAAACAAAGAAGCTTACCCGACAGTTTGTTCTGTAAAATAGGCGACGATATCACAAGTCTCAATTCCTGCGGCAATTCATAAGGCGAGCAACCTCCTTCAGCCAATCTCAAACACGTCCTTAATATCTGGACGGGACACGCCGGCGGCCTGAACCTATACTCCTGAAGGGTTTTGAACAGACCTGAAAGACGAAACGCTTCTACTAGGAGTTTCAACTCTAGTAGATTGAACATTACTCTTCGCCAACTGTCGATTTCCTCTGGCTCTTCGAGTAAAACCACGTTTTCGATGCTCCCAACATCAGATACTACTTCGATCTCACACAAAGATGCAGTAAATGGCTTTTCTGCGTGCGCGATGCCTATTTTCCTTGACACGTCTAGGTCTTTTTGATTGTTAAGAATAAAATGAAAAGTACTCTCGTAACTGTTGAGCAAAATTTCATTCTGCTCTTCGCTTTGGAAGTAAGCGTCCCACATAAAATGTTCAATCTCTTCCCGTCTACTTCCGTACTGTAAATTCTCCTCGAACCAACTCATTATAACTCTATACGCGTAGAATTTTTGTACAGGATCCTTGATATTAGTCACGTGACCGATTAGAAACTCTGTCGCGTCTTTGAAGGTGACTGCGGCGTCTTTGAAGGCAATACTGCATTGTGCTATGAAGAGGGTCAATTCCTTGTCCTCCATTTCATCCTCCTTGGTAATCAGCGTGTAGTATTTGTGCGTCCACTCAGCTATGAGGATATCATTGACGGGAACACCAGATAGCTTTGCTATCTTTAGTGCGATGTGATAGTGTCGGTTCGCAGTGTACATTTCGACACATTGTGTTATGTACTGCTGGGCATCGTCTTGTAGCATTTTTGATACGTTTAGGACTAGGGACGTCTCCATGGATATTTGGAGGATTTGGTAAAGGATTGTGAAATTCGGAGAGGCCACTGAAAATAAAAGAAGTATTCAGAGAAGTTGCGACAACAGGTTTCAAATAACATCAAAAATGCATTAACTTTGATCAAAGAATAGGGTTCTGTCGAAAAGTGAAAACTGTATGTGTTTTGGAACAAACCAAATCCATTATCATCAACGAATGTACGAGACACCCACAGATATAAGCTGTTGCAGTTGTCTGTAGGAAAAATACAGTGAAGCACGTACTTCAAGCGTAAAATCGGTTCTAGGCATCAGATTCTTGATTCGTCATCACACTCAATATGCCCAGAAAACTGCTGTCATCAACCCAAAGTCCTAACTTTTTGAAGTAGTATGATTGAGGCACAATAACCAAAATACACAATACGAAATGTCAGTGCAGATCTCATTCTCCCCAACCTAAAATTATAATTCTTAGCAAAGGTCATAGGATTATAGCATAAAGAAAAAAAATATTTAAAAAATCACTTACCTGTCAAATTCTTCTCAAACTGAACATCAGTCAGGCATTTCAAAAACTCCCTCTGATGGAATGCGCTATCAAAGTTCTGTCCCAGCGCAACCTTTACTAAAGCCACTGCGATTTTCTGCATGGATTCCTTAGAGAGCTGCCAAGGCGATGAGTTCGAGTCTGCGCTGTACTTCCTCTGGCAGATTTGGAGAAAGCTGGAGAGTAGTTTACTGGTCTCGGCGTCGAAAGCGCATTTGCGGATACAACGGTACAGGAATGATGTTAGGTATGTCAGGGGACTCTCCTGAATAAGGATAAGAAATTGAATTTTTCGAAAATGTACCAAGTGAAAACGCACGGATACAACGGTACAGGAATGATGTTAGGTATGTCAGGGGACTCTCCTGAATAAGGATAAGAAATTGAATTTTTAGAAAATTTACCTAGTGAAAACGCAACAAACAGACAGACAAGAGTTTCTTTCGAATTTATAATATTGGTATGGAAGTATGGATGATAACATTTTGTAACACACTAGTAATATGCGACATTTCTACGTTTAGAATTACAGTCCCACCATCTTATATGTTCTGTTCGTAGTGCCAATAGTGAACATAAAGTTTGGGAGAAAATATAACCAAAGACTACATTTTCCCACTGCTGGGCAAAGGCCTCCCTCAACTCCTTCCACCTATCACGATCCTTGGCAGATTCCCACCATTCCTTCTCGAATCCATTGATGTCGTCACGCCAACGCTTTCGCGGCCGACCCCGACGTCGCTGTCCATCTTCCGGTACCCAATCTGTTACAATGTGGGCCCATTTCTCCGGAAGCATTCGACTCACGTGCCCGGCCCAATCCCACTTGAGCTTCGCGGTTTTGGCTCCCACATCGGCAATGCCAGTCAATGAACGAAGCGTGGTATTCCTCACCCGATCGGCTCTCCGGAATCCTAGAACGCTGCGTTCCATTGCCCTTTGGCAAATCTTGAGCTTGGACTTCTGCAGCTCGGTCAATGACCGAATGAATGTTTGCGCTCCGTAGGTGAGGATAGGCAGGATAAACCAAAGACTTACCGGCATAAAAACAAGCATAGCTTCATGCAACGTTTCGATATATCCTTCCTGCAGGCATATCTCGGCTACTCTCTGGAACTGGTCGGTTTGTTGCTGCGCGACCAGGGATAGTATTTCGTTCTGCGTACGCGCACTTGGGCCTAGCGAGCAGAGGATCCATTGCGCCCAGAGGGTGTCTACTGCGTTTGGCTGAAACAAAACGTATGGCCATAGCTAGAGGGAGGGGCATTATTGGGCAATGTCCTATCCTAAAATACCATACCTACCTTCAAATCCACTAAGTTAATATGCTAAGTAAACTGTTTGTTCATAGTATGATATGATGAAAAAAATTACTACTAGCAGCGTAGCGGCATCTAAACAATGTTACAATTATTATACATATATACCAATTCTTTACACTGCCCATAGATGACATTTAAAGTATGTCTGGAATCCCGTTATTCCCCTAGTGCTTCTAGAATCTCACTCACGAGTCAAGTACGATGAAAATCCTGATCCACCCTACCTGTAACCACAGCTGCCCTACCTTAAATTCAACTGTAGTTACGAGCCTGACAAAACGGTGTCTAAGACTTTTGTCGACACGCTGTTCGTTCAAATCGACTAAGCTTTTGAATGTACCTATTTATCATCGATCATAGATAAATTGTGTTGCAATTTAACTAATTATGATGAAGGGGCGGTTTCTACATAAAAAAATCCAGTCAACAAACCCAACCAGTCAACAGAGCGCGCATGGTGCGTACGGCAGGGCGGTAAGTACCTACATGTTAGATGTTAGATACACAAAAACTCAAAAATAAAGTTGCTTGGATTAAAAAAAAACAATATTTATTTATCATTTATGGTCTCAAAAATATACTCCGTCATTATTTTTAGTTTAAATTGCAAGACCTTATATAAGTATTAAATATATGATTTGTCTATTTTCTATTGTGCTCTGACGTATAGAGGAGCGGTAAAATAGTAGCCATCTTGTATCAAAATGAAGTGCCGGGTTTAATCTTTACCTTTTATGGTACCTCTATCATCGCTAGTTTTACATACCCCCCCTACTTTCTAAGGTAATTAACCATTTCTAACTGGACGTGGCATCAGATATTAAAAACTAGTAGAAAATGATCTATACGATGGCGTACAGGGTGTAGTTGTACTAATGTAATCGCAATATTACATCAAAAGGAAAGTCTCTAGCTTGATCCTCGCTAAATGTATTTTTTGTTAGTATGATTTTTCTAAATTTTAGCAACTTATCTGGGTCAGCGGTTGAAGAGTAGATTAATTATTTATAAATAAATAATAAAATAAATAATGCTGGACATTTCCAACAACGCTATCTAGTCCCAAACTAAGCAAAGCTTGTACTATAGGACCAGATAACGATAGAATACTTATATACTTTTTTTGTTGTAAATACATATAATAATAGAGAAACAACCAGACCCGGAACAAATAACTGTAGATAATGCAAACATTTGTTCCGCGGCGGGAATTGAACCCGCAACCTCTTGCCTCTCAGCCGGCTATTCAAGTAAAGTGCTATTACCTCATAGCAGCTAGCTATAAGCACGAGTAGCGGCTCCCGGCATACGTCGGCGGCTCGCAGCAAGGCCGCGGGCGGGTCCTCCGGCCCGTGGCACGCGGCCGCCGCCTCCCACAGCTCGCGCCCCATGTATGCACTCGGGTATTCAAACATGCTGTTCTGTGTTGGACTCTGAAAATAAACATACATTTTATTCGTTTATTTATTTATTGTATTCTTTATTGCACAAACAGAAAAATGTACAAATGAAGGACTTAATGTTAGAAGTATTTACCACCAGAAATATTATTTATGTCTATTTGTAAAGTATTTAGGTATAGGTTGTACTCCCTTCATCCATATCTTAATCTTAAATGTGCATCCCCAACCATCTTTGACCTAAATCCTCTCCATCCAAAGGTTGTCTGAAAGAAATGGCGATAAGACTGCCCATTGTACGATTTACTTTGTGTTTTCTATTTTGTTTTTAATTTATTTAGTGTTTATGATGTTCAATAAAGTGTTTTCATTCATTCGCCCCGCGAACTTCGTACCGCCTTAGAATTTATAAACTTTGAGTTAACCTATTAGCCGGGTTAAATTCAGTTTTTTTTGTTTTTTCACCAATGTCTTTTTCTGTGCACATACCCACTATAATCAACTATCTCTATCTTCAAAGGTTTGCTGGAAGAAAACTCTTATTAGGGTTAAGCTCGCCTTTGTATATACGAGTATGTCCATTTTGTAAGCTGTTTTTGTCTGTAATCTATTTGTGTACAATATTGAATAAAGTTTTACATACGCAAGAAACATTGCATCTTGCGTATATTCATGCATATGACGCGGGCTGCCAAACCTGCCAATGTACGTCATCGGTAGAATTGTCAATCGGCCATTTTTAGCTGCATCTATGTATGAGAAAATGAATCTTCTTTGTAATTTTTGTTGCGTGGATTTTTCCAATAGTTTAATAGTTATTCTGCTATTCGGGGCGAAGACAAATCCAACAAATCAAAGAACATCAAAATCGGTCCCGCCGTTCTTGAGTTATAAATGGTGTAACTAACCCGACTTTGTTTTATATATACTTACCTATAGATATTTGCTCCCAATTTAATGTAAAACTGTAACAACCATGTAAACTGGCTCTAAACTTATGGCTTACACTGTGTTTTGTCTTTTGCATTGACAAGCAGTTTTCGATAGAAAGAGAATAGAAAGAGACAAACAACGATATACATATCTATTTCAAGGATAATGCGATTTTGTGCTATAATGGCAAGAATTTGACATTGCCAAAATGTGAACATCGTTTTCATTTTATTTTAGGAATAGAGGATATAGGAAATAGAGGAACATATTAGCACTCTCTAGTTTTTGTCAGGTTAGTTTAGTTTAACATAACAACGAAACATTAACATTCAGATAATATGAAACAAAATAACGATGGTGAAAAAAACAGTAGGTATGTTAAGAATTGAGAGCGATTAACCGATGATGATAGATCCACAGAGAGACGGAACCAAGACCTAAAAGTCATGTAACCTTTCTCCTAAAATAGTCAGTAGTCCACAGTAGATACGAGTATAATAATAAATTACGAACAAACTCACCACATCGACTGAATTCATTCGCGAAGCTCGTCTTTGACCGTTGATCGAAGTGGATCTAGCAAATTCCTTATCAGGCTGATCTTCAGTGTTTTTGTGCAACATAATGTGCTTCAAATGTTCCGCATAAGATTTCCTCTCAAACTCTTGTGAAAGCTGCAGCATCTGAGTCAAAGGATACCGAAAAACATCGCCGTAAAGCAAAAAGTTGAACCAAGAGTTCGTTTTCACAAATTCTTTCAGTTGTAATTCTGGCATGGGCAGATTATGCAACACTGCAAACTTGACCATAGTTTGCGATTCGTATAGAACAACTGACATATCTATTTTCCCATCTGATTCTTGTTTTTCTTTCACGATACTCAGAGTTATTTCCTCTAACAAAGCCAATATGTCTCTAGCAGCAGACTCGTTACTTTGAATCAGCTTGGAAACATGTTCATTGACAGTCTTGATGGCCTTGTCTTCAGACATGCGTTTCCGCATAAGATGATCCTTGATCATTTTAGCCGCTGACATGTGGACTCGACACCTGGTCGGGTTACATCCAATCATAGCTACGAATGACACAGCACAGGCAGTTAAAGCCGGATCCGACCAGTTCTGCAGAGCTAAGGCATGGGCTTCACAACACGCGCTCTTTATACTCTTATCCTGAAGTCGATTGTAGGTCTGATACTGCTGTGAGACAAACGCCTGACTTGCGTTGCACGGCCGGTACTGTTTCAGATAGTAAACGTGGTTTAACTTTGCCATATAGCCATACCGTTTCATAAGTTTTACATTGGCAAAGTCAGGCATTTCCATTGCTCTTTGGGACAACGCTTTGATGCTCGTAGCTTTAACGTCTACGTCGTTAGAGAGTAGACTACCCAAGCTGCGTCTATCAGGCTTATCATTCACCAAGTAGTTGTTGCTTTGATTCACCAGCTGGAACTCGAAAATCTTGGACACATCCAAACCACGGTACCCTGACAGCAATTGGTAGACGCTCACGTCTTTGTTTTCGTACATTTGATTCACATCGGAATTCTTTTTAAATACATTGTAAAGGTGCGGTAGTTTGTCTTTGTATAATATTTTGTTATGTAACTTGAAGTCTTTGAATTGTAGATAGTCTTCATCTGAAAAAATGTCGAATAGCTTTGTGGCGTCTTCGAGAAGAATCATTCCAAGGACCAAGTGAGGGTTTGTTGAGATATAGCTGTCGATATCATCTTTGGCAATTTGTTCACAGGTCTTGTAGACAGGTAAAACATGACTCTGCCTGTCTGATGTCTGTTCTATGCTTTTAAACAGTAACCACAGCTCAATGCAGTCCTTTGCTTCCTTTTCAACATCACACAAATCAGCGTCTACGATGTTATTCTCTACGCAAATCGTGAGAACTTTATACAATCTATGTTTAACGCAGTACTGCGCCAACTCAACGTAAAATCGCTCTTTAGTTACCGTAGCACATGATTCAGTAAAGATATCATCAATGAGCTTCAGGTTTTGAGTTCGAGCCAATCTCGATATTATTTGATAGAGATTATTCCGTTCATCATCGTTTACAATACCGTATGAGCAGAGAGTATCGTAAATACACATCTTGGTATACGCAAAGCAGTCGCTTTCTGCGACGCTTTCAATCATTTTGTCTGTGATGGGCCATTTCCGAAAAATTGTATCCAGTTTTTGTAGGATCTCTGCGCCGAAACCTTTGGTGTCAACGTTTAAGATCTTCTTGGCGAAGCTTTCGTTGTTGAAGAAGTTGTATCGTGCGTTCAAGTCGCGCACTACTTCTGATGTCTGTACGTTGATCCACCGGACGAGGATCATTGCTTTGTTTTGGGCCACCAGGTAGTTCCACATCTGAACAGGTGCTGTGAAGTCTATGAGCGTAAACTCTGCAAAAACACGTAAAATTTAAAGTGTATATAACCTTAAGACCACGTAAAGCTGAGGCGATACGAGTACCTAGCTAAGAACACCAGTCAAACTAGGTATTAAAAAACATCGCATACGCTTGGGAGCTACGATGCCACATACTTCTGGATGTCTAAACAGACAGACAGATTTATGCGTCAAATTTATAACACCCCTGTTTTTGCGTCAGGGATAATAAAATGGTTCATCTTATTATTCAACAAGTATACATTAAAACATACTAACAAAAACATAGGTTTTAAAAATTCAATGCCCTTTGCACATTTAATCTTTCGTGTGTTTTTTTCTAATAGTGAACGATAAAAATATTATCTTTCTGTCTATCAGTGGAATATGGGGATTAGAAAAGTCATAAATGGTATAATAATTCCAGTCAACCCCAAGGTTGTTTAGAACAGACCGCTCATAACGATAAGACCGGCTTATTGTTACTGGATAATAAGCCTGGATAATAAGCGACTGTAGGTACTTTGCATTGTATTATATAAGTACCTATAACAGAACTATCATAATTGCTAACTTAATCAGGTATCTATCACGTATTTACAGGTTTAAATCAGTAATTATGTACAGTGACCACGAAAGTTTTAAAAATACTAATATATATAACACTAGTTGTTGCCCGCGACTCCGTACGCGTTACACTACTAAATGTGTAGGTTACCTAGAAATAAAGCTAAGCTCGCGTTTGCAACTTGACTTGATACACAATTTTTATCCCAAGGGAGCTGATTTATGGGATGAAAGGCCTATGTGGTAATCCAGGTTATAATCTACGTATATACCAAATTTCATCGGAATCGGTTCAGCCGTTACGACGTGATTGTGTAACAAACAAACATCCAAACTTTCACATTTATAATATTTGTGTGATGTTTATTGTTTACCCCACTACGGCAAAGCCAAAAGGTATGGTTATGTTTTAGCAGTCTATGGATATTTGTTCCACCGTGGCGCCTGTCAATTCATTCGCTAATGTGGTCTAGGTGACACAGGCTCGACATAGGTAGGTATTACATAATCGGAAGCCAAAGAGTTAAGGCTCAAACTCACTTGCAGTGCCGTCATAGGGTGCTAGTACTTTCTAAGCTATATAACATCTAAGCTGTTAACTATGTACGTATGTACATGTTAGCAAATAAATGAATATGAATGTGAACCAAATGCATATCACACATAACTCAATAATATCTCCTCAATAAGAGATAACAATGTCACCTCATTTCCTTAAATAATGCATCATACTCCTATTAATTGACAGAGCTATCATGGCTCTGTTAATATCAATCAACTAATGTCTGGCTTGAACTATACAGTTGCTATGGACACAAAGATCTATGCTATTGAGTTAGAAATCCCTTTATCAGTTTATCAACACTTATTTGCTCCTATATTTGTTCATTTAATTAATTGATGACCCTTGTGGGCGAATAGCCGGCTAAGATGCAGGAGGATATTTGTTCCGGGTCTGGTTGTTTCTCTATATATATTATAAGTATGTATTTACTAAAACAAATGTATATAAGTATTCTATCAGTTATCTGGTTCCCATAGTACAAGCTCTGCTTAGTTTGGGGCTAGATAGCGCTGTGTGAAATGTCCAGCAATATTTATATATTTATAAAGAAAATATACTTATGTATGTATTTTATTGGTTATCTGGAGCCCATAGTACACACAAGCTTTGCTTAGTTATGGGCTAGATAGCGCCGTGTCAAATGTCCAGCATTTTTTTAATGCCAGCATCTTTACCAGCTTACTCAGACATGAATCAGCATTGACAGATTTAGATCTTTCCCTGTCAAGGATCACGCCAATGCATTTTTGTATGGTTGTGGTGCCTGACCACTTACTAAGCAGTACAATCAGCAACATAATAATCGATATTGATATTGATTTTTTAAGAATTTTGCCTAAATAATGGCATAACAAACAACTAATTACCTAAATAGCAAAGTGGATATTCAAATAGTCTCAGTATAGTCAAATTTCATATTTATTTATTTAATTTAAACCATAGGGTCACAAGTACAAATAAATAATCCTCTGACACATAAAAAACCCGGAATGTTCTATTTTACAGCTGAGTTGGACCCTTCACTAAAAAGGAAGTGCTTCTTGGATCTTCGGCTGACCTGACCTTTATCACACATAGCTAAGAACCACCCTAGTTAAAATAGCTTTCGATTTAAAAAAAAACCCATTCTAATCGGTCCACCCATTTGAGAGCTACAATGCCACAGAAAAACTTATACTTAACATCCGCCTTTAATAAAGAACATTTAGAAATAAAGTTACAATACAATATGTAACATATTTGCATAAAATATTGTTAGACAGTATAACTGCAAATTACAGAAATATTGAGATTTCAATAATTCTCTTCTTTTAAAATTAATTACTTACATTTTTTGTTGTTTCTGTAAGTTTTTTATTTCTATTCAATTCATTATAACCTTTGTCACTAACTGTATCTACACAAAGTAGTTAGTGTCATATCCAAATATTCAATTTGGCACATTCTGCACATGAGTACCTATATGCACATAGACTATAATACATATATTTATAAAAAAACTTACTTACCAAAAAAAGTAAAAAACAAGGTTGTGGCAATTTTACTCTTCCATTCCTGAGGGTACTTTTCAATCTTTTCAATGGTCAATGCCTTTATTTCACTCTCATTGACAATAATTCTGTCCTTGCCTGAGCCAAAGGCTTTATTCTGCTTGAATGTGCCATCAGACTCAAAAGACTTCTCCAGATACCGGAGAAGGTTCCAATGCCTTTTAAAGTTTTCATATTTCTTCAAATTATCACTACTCATATCCTTACTCATCTTCTCTAACTGATCAACAATAAAGTCTCTGTATTCAATTTGAGCAGAGTCCTCTGCTAATGCCATGAGGTGTTCATCTGGACTTATCTTTACCTTATTTAGAACATGCAGCACTTTAAATATCTGCTTCCTAAGCAGTAATTGTACCGTCCACGATTTTACCTATAAAAGTAAAATGTTGTAGATTTGTTTTGCCATTTGTGTTTAATAAACAAATAGCTACAGGTCACTTACCTCCGCCATAAACCAGTCTGAAGCAGTTGCTTCATTCCAGCTATTTCTCGCCATCAGGAATTTTATAGCCAGGTTTATGTGAGAGCCCTTCGCTGCTGCTTCCCTAACCACATCCCTCGAGGATTTATCCTCCCAGCAAGACCAAATAATTTTCTCATTTTGCGTTATTCCCTCCATGTTTAGCGATTCATCGGTGAACGGAATTAAATAATGTTGTGTGTGTACCCGCGTTCCACCAGTAACTTTACAATGTAAATAGAAAAACAATGAAATACATACTGTACACAGAAACTAGACGCAAACAGAACCAAACAAAATACTATTTGTTTGAATTCCTTCCTTCAATCCTCCTATCATAAGTTTAGTAATTTTAATCAATTTTATTTCGTATATTTGTAGTAGTAAAGTTCAATTTTTATTGACAAATTCTTAATACAATCAGCTGATGACTGACACCTGACATAAGGCTAAATTGAGGGCTTCAATGTTTTTAACACATTGCATTACATTCGCACTTTTTTCTACTACAAGCCTAGAGCTGCGTCTGCTGCCGCTGGTGCTCCCTTTTAGCAGATTAGATTAGCATCACCGCACATGACCCACGCCACCAGCCACAAAACGCGTAGTTTACTGGCAGCCTTAAAAAGATGGTTTCCGTTTCCGTTTTACCGGGAATAATTCAATTTTTAGTAGTTGCTGAGCAACCATTCTAATTAACATTTATTTTGACATTTATGTTCGTGCTCTTCGTAGATTCGACTGTATTTTCAATCACTTTTATTAAAATAAAATGGCTGAAGAACTGCAGAAAGTGCACTTGTACTATGACGATATAAACAAAGTGAGAATCCTAGAAACTAACGTCACTAAAGAAACCGAAGACCTCAGAGATACTTGCAAAGACTATGACACAAGTAAGTTGTACATATATAAACATCTTTATATTGTTATTTATTATATGTGGTCAGTCAGGACTATCATCCTCACAAAACTAATACACTTATCCTTTGCAAATAGCTTTCCTCTCTATCAAGCTTGAAAGCGAGCGTCGCAGTAGATAGGTTTACGTAATATTAGAAACAAATCAACTTGCAATGTTTTTGTTATTACTTCCAGAAGTTCAGGATTTTGGAAAAAATATTAATTCGCTTTTGGATGTCTTGAAGGAGCTTGGCGACAACGTTGAGAAACAAAAAATGGCTGCTATAGGTTCAATGAACCTTCTGAAATCCATTGCAAAGGACAGGGAATCCGAACAAGCTAAGCTGCAGGTATGCTAAACACAGTATGGATATGTTGTACTTATACCTACCTACGTAGTACATTTATTTGGTTCTGGAGTGTGCGCGAACTCTTCTCCCATGCCGCTGCCTGCTAGCACACAACCTACATGACTAGTACATACTTCTTTACCTAATCCAATTTGGGTGTTACTACCTGCATTTAAAATTTTCAGGCAGAAATCAATGATAAAACCCTTACTCTGGAGCAGTTGGACAGTGAATATGACGCTCTTCAAATATTAGAAGCAACACAAATGGAAACAATTGAGTACCTAACGCAATTACGATAAAAGGGATAAGTACACGTCTAGTATTGCTACACCTTTCACTACTAAGAGGCTTAATAAAACTATTATACAGTCTGTAAAAATTTAATTTTCATTTTAGAACCACACATGGAATAAGAAAACAGTTTTTGTTATGTAGTAATGTTACAATGAAGTATTATTTATTTCAGATGGGCCATCTCGTAGTTAAATTTACTTATTGTTTCATGAAAATTATTTACCAATATGTTAACTCGAGCAAAGTAATTATTTACCAAATATAAACTTTACAATACCTGTGATTACAAAAATATACCTACTTATCACTACGGAGTAACACAATTGAATTGAAATACAATATTACCTCAATATAAAATGATTACAATTTTTTTTGGAAGGAAGAGATAGATCCTTTATAGAAAAGACCTATTTATGACAATGAATTAAATAATCAAAGGAATAAATCATGTTAAATAATGGCTAGATTTACCTGCTTATGACCGATCTTGTATCTAAGTCATGTGATATCCGCATCTTAAAAGCTGTGTTTTCACCAGAGTTGTGCGAGAGGTAGCTAAGCGGCGAGCAAGGAAAAAATTCGCCAATATTACTATTATCCTATTGGTGGATTTTTTCCTCGCGCACCCCTCAGCTTCCTCGCACTGCTAGAAGTGATATTATATCATGGATCGACTCACACTTACTAAGAAAAAAAAGTCACAGATGCACTTCACGTTTTCGTTTTTGTGAAGATGGCTTAGATGCAAAATCGATGGCAATTCGTAAGCCTTGCATTTAGCAAACGCTTTATCCTCTTGAGTTATTACTTGTCTATTGAAATGTTCTACACCAACCAGCCCAAATGCGAAGTTATATATTGTATGCGTAATAAAGACTTTTCATACAGCTTCGCAAAAAATATAGATAATAATGGAAGCGTCACTGTCAAGCGTAGAGTAATTTTTAAACACTTGTAATCACAGTAAAATATCGAAATTAATAATTTCAATTATAAATACAAGATATTCACGATGTACAGGAGCCCAATTCTATCAAACCAATCCTTTCACTATGACAATGGTATTGTCACAAAATCGCCACTATTTACGTTACTACCAATCTTTTGTCAATGACCACCGTTGCTATGACAACACCATTGAAAATTTGACAGCTTATGATAGGAACAACAAAATCATAATAATGGTACGGCTCCATAGTCGGTTTTCTTATAAATTACTAGAATTGGGCCCCTGTACTTGTACTTTTAAAACGGTTGTCTGTGTTTTAGAATTTTAGTTCCATTTCTAAACATTTTTGCCAAGCTGTATACATATTAAAATAAGTTTGATTTGATTATTAAATAAAAACAGGTAGAAAATAAATTTAAGAAAAAATACAGCTACAGATCTAACAAAAAATTTGCCTGTTGCTGGAGTTCCAGTCTAAACGGTATATACCTATGGCTTATGGCATATAACTGCCTTGTAGTATTTAGTTAAATAAAAAAAACCAATGTTGATTCAATATTTCTTTTGGAAAATAACTAACATTAACACCACTTAGATCATAGGCACGCATTGTATAATTATCGAAAATAATAACGCCTCTTCAAGCAAACAATAATAAAATAGCCCTTTCAGTTACAATTAAAGATTCAGAATAACTAGAACAAGTCCGTCACTTACACATAATGCTTACAAACTAGATAATCAGTTCTGAATTATCAGCAATAAGATTTATATACTTACTATGAGCCGCATCTTACTTTTCAATCTTGTTGGCATCCATTTTCTTACTTATTTGTACAGTATTCTATGCACCTTATCACATTGCTTTACAATCAGACTATCACACATCATAGTAAGTATAATTGTCATTACAATACAGAAGCAATTATTAACTACTAATTATAAATGCATGGACCTAATTTCCAAATGATCTTGTCAACTTCATAAACACAATTTTAATTAGACGGGATTATTGTGTAGCTAATAATGTCATTTACATAAGTATCAGATAACGTAAATTAATATCAATTCTGAAAGCGATCTTTAAAATTGAGATGGTCTCAGGTAACATTTTTAAAATTTCAATGCACTCAAGATCACTCTTAAAAATGAGATTGATTTAGTATGGGTTATGTCCATGACGGTAGTGAATTAGTCATACTTACATCTACTGCCTATATAAGTTGAGTTCAAAAACGTTAGACCTAGTCTAGTAAAATACCGGCGAATAAAAAACGTCTTCGGTACCCTCAACCCTAAGTAAGGCAATCGGAATTTTCCCACTAAAAACCGATCAGAGGGATATTTCTACTTTCATAATTACCCAAATTGATAAATTAATCATCTTCCCGTTAGGAATCGTAGCTGTATGAAAACCTTAACTAACATCCTTGTATCTCAATATAAATTACAAAGTCTTCAGCGAAAATTCACAATACTCTTGGCTTGAACACTTGGAAAGTATCAAGCTAAACACTGGACGTCACTAACGAACTCGACAGGGTGTCGTCGACCTTTAGCCTTTTGGATTCCTGTTGTTCATCTTGACTGGGTTCTTCCTCGGCAGCGCGTTTCTTGGCTCCCTCTGCGGTGGCAGAGCCGACGTCGGCGATTGCGCCATGTTTGAACTGGACTATGATAGCTGTCATGTTGTCGCACCCTGTACCGTCGCCCATCGTACTCGGCGCCAAGCAGTGATCGAACATCTAGAAACAATATCATATCACATCACACTAATACCACTAATATTATAAACGCGATAGTTTGTATGGATGTATTGTGTGGATGTTTGTTACTCAATCACGTCGTAACGGCTGAACCGATTTCGATGAAATTTGATATGTATGTACATTATAAGGATACATGATAAAGAAGTCACACGACGCACTGAGAACGCCTGGAGGAGCTATTGGTCGATGAAAGAGCTGATGAAGGGTAACCTTCCAATAGTATTGAAGCGCAAACTCATGGACATGCCAATCCTTCCCGTTCAAAAATATGGCTTGCAAACTTGCTCTTTGACCATGTTACAAAAATCCAAACTCAAGGTTTGCCAAAGGGCGATGGAGCGTAGTATTATTGGAGTTAAAATAACTGATCGCATCCGTAACACCATACTGCGCTCCAAAACCAAAATTGCTGATGTAGGGGAGAAGGCCGCCAGGCTGAAGTGGGACTGGGGCGGTCACGTCTGACGCATGCCTGACGAGTTGTGGCCCAAAATTACCACGAAGTGTAGCCCTGAGACAGCAAAGCGGTGACGCGGCAGACGACGTCGTAGGTGGCGGGACGACCTGACGCCGCCGAGAGGGACTGGCATATGGTGGCACTGGACCGTTGTGAGTGGCGGAAATGCGGGGAGACCTTTGCCCAACAATGGGACAATATGGGGTAATAGTACCTAATGTACATTATAACCTGGATTAACACATAGGTTACTTTTTATTGGCAAACCACACGTGCGAAGCCGCAAGCGGAAGCTAGTATTATAAATGCGAAAGTTGTTTGTTACTCAATCACGTCATAACGGCTGAACCGATTTCAATGAAAGTTGGTATGTACGTAGATTATAACCTGGATTAACACATAGGATACTTATTGGTGACAAACAACGCGTGCGAAGCCGCTGGCGGAAGCTAGTTATAAAAATAAACAAGTACCTTTTAACAAAAATATAACCGACTTCAGATTAGAGGAAAAACCTTCTGTGGGACCAATCTGAAAGTACTTATATCCTTTCAAATAAAAAAATAATTTTCCAAATCGATTGATAAATGATGCGAGTTCTGAGGTAGCAAACATAAAATAAAAAATACAACCAAATTGAGAACCTCTTTTCTTTGAAGACGGTTAATTGTATGTTTTCAAAATATGGCAAAGAGTATTTAAGAAACGAAGAAAACATCGCTTATCGATTACCCAGCGATTGTTGTTTCTACTAACTGTGATATTCTACTTTCCGCCACTTCAAGTTAGCTTATTAATGTATGTGAAAACCAGCGCCGCTTACTATCCTCGAATGGTTAGCAGCAATACGCTGAGACGGGGTCTGTTTGGCCCACACAGCACGGAAGACCACATTATTTGTAATTACCTACCTATATTATATGTACTTAATTTTTATCTTGTGTGTTTCCTGTTTCTTTATATAATTTTCCTTCGTTGATAAAATCTGTATGTAAGTAGGTATGTTTGTTCTGTATTTGTTCTGTTTTGAATAATCTGTCCTGTGTGTGTGTCAAATAAATGTATTTTCTTTCTTTCTTTCTTTATGTTGCTGATGATCTTGATTATACATACCTCTTCACAAATCTGTGAAAGCTTCTCCCTGCCCTCTGTAAGTCTGGGCACTATAAAATCGCATACATCTTGACTAGACATAAAGTTCCAAATCCCATCACAAGCTAGCACCATGAACTGATCCTTAGCGGGGTCTATCGTCAGGGTCTTCACATCTGGAAGCGCTGTGATCATCTGCTCTCTTGGTCCCAGCTCCTATAAATACATACTTATTAAACAAAAACCCTATTAAATGAGTTTGGAGCAGTTGAGTTAAATAAATGATTATTAAACCTAAATGTACTTAAACTATTACATAATATAAGATCTGAATAGAATAGATCTGATAAAATTGCCATTTCGCATTTGCAAAATTCCCACTAGTTGATAATAGTTTACGCAATGACGACACGGAGTTTAACCTTGATAAAAACGGAATTTCTTAAATTCATGTAAATTAATGTTAATATTTGTATACATTTAAAAATCAAAGTGATTTAGTTCTGACCTTGTTGAGTTTGTAGGAGTGATCGCCAATAGCTCGCGATAGATTGAGGCCTCCGTTCACGCGGCCGTCGTTAGAGACCTTCCCACCGGCCTTCGTGATGCGTTCGAGTTCTGGAGCGTCCTCGGGCTTGTGGTCTATCGACATGTCTATGGCTTTGCCTTCTCGGCAGATGATACAGCGGGAATCGCCAGCGTTCGCCACATATAGCTCGTTTTCTGAAAGGAATGACAAAATGGTTATCCTATACTAATATTATAAAGAGGAATGATTTGATTGTTTGTTTGTTTGCATTGAAAAGGCTCCGACGAACCTACTGGACCGATTTAAAAAATTCTTTCACCGTTGGGAAGCTACACTATCCAAGGGTGACATAGGCTACTTTTTACCCAACGCACTGCGCCTAAGCGCAGAAGGAGGGTAATGTTTTTATTGAAAAACTACGCGTGCGAAGTCGCGGATTGGTCAGCTAGTACAGCTAGCCCAATAACTTTTTATTCAAATCTAAAAACATTTTTTTTTTTTAATTTGTCTCTCTAGTTAGTTAAAGGATTATTAATGAAAGGAATTTGGCTAAAAGGGTTGACGGGCGTTGGACGAAGGCGATAACAGAACGGTGGCCAAGGGATGCTCATAGACAAGAGGCGGACCATCAGCCCAATGGGCATTGTCAACGGAGCTGAGAAACATTGTGCGAGACTCCCAGGAGACCGGAAATAATAGCGTAAGGAGGCCTCCGAGGCCTATTCACAGTAGTGGGTGCAGATGGGCTGAAATGATGATGATGATAACGAATTAATAATATAGTATTTATTTTTTATTAGCTTTTACGGGTTTAGTTTCACTGCGGCCTCGACGCCTATTATGATCGCCCCTGGTTTTTGTGGCGCGCCGCACTGGGCTATGGGGCGTTTAAGTTCAGCACTAAGTCCTACAGCTGCTAAAAACTGTAGAATATTCTCAGGGGTGATAACTGTTAGCTCCTCCGATCTAAGAATGTGTTTGCCCAGATGAATGCTACGTTTGCGCATTAGTGGAGCACAATCGCCTAACAGATGTAGGGGCGATTCTGCCGCCTCATTACAGATTTTGCAGGTTTGTGTATCGCATAGCCCTAGCTTAGTATGGAACTCTAGCTTTTTGTGTAAATAAATAAGAGTCATGATCTGCCATACGCAAGCCAATTTTTAGGGTTCCTTCCATACCTCAAAAGGAAAAAAAGAAACCCTTATAGGATCACTTTGTTCTCCGTCCGTCAGCGTCTGTCAAGACCCTTTTTCTATGGAATGCGTGGAGGTACCAAGATGAAATAATTATCAAATTAAAGGTCCCTTGGAGCTGTGAAAAAATCGAACTTCTAAGTCAACGCAATCAAAAAATACGGCTATTTATGCCGTATATTTTACTCATAAATAAATCAAAACCTATAGGGTACTTCCCGTTGACCTAGAATCATGAAATTTGGCAAGAAGCAAGGTCTCACAGCACAAGCGAAGGAAAAATCCATAAAACGTAAATTTGTAGTTACATCAAATAAAATAATATATATAAATCTCGTGTCACAATGTTTGTCCTCAATGGACTCCTAAACCACTTAACCGATTATAATAAAATTCGCACACCATGTGCAGTTCGATCCAACTTGAGAGATAGGATAGTTTAAATCTCAAATTATAGTCGCAATTTTAATTTATTGCTAATTATTTGTCTGTTATTATTTGACAGTCACAATTATCTGTTAACTCCAAATGATTCTAACAGATGTCGATACCTTTCGACTGGGTTGAGTAAGTAATCAATAGATGGCGCTGCTATGGTAAACCGACAAATCTAATATATGTATATAAGTCTCCTTTATGCGAAAGTTAGGATGTTGGTTTGTTACTCAATCACGCCGTAACGGCTGAACCGATTTCGATGAAATTTGGTATATACGTATATTATAACTTGGATTACCTCATAGGCTATTTTTTATCATATAAATCAGGTCTCATGGGGTAAAAATGGGGTGTCAAAATTTCTATGAAAAAATTATTTTGATCTTTGCGCGTGCGAAGCCGCTGGCGGGTCAGCTAGTAAAATAATATATTTTTACGTATCGGTGCGCGAGTCAGACTCACACATTTTTATTCTTTTATTTTTGATTTTATTTCATTTCTTCAACATCATCGTGCAACGCAAATGGTCTCCTGTTATAACAAAAAATAGGGTGTGGCTGTGACATAGACACGGCTGTGTGTTGTACGTGGATACGTGTACGTATTGTACGTAACAGGTAATATTTTCTATATAAAACAAAATGCGCTATTTTATGTATGTTATAATCATGTTTGAACACTAAGAAGTCCATCAGGTCAAACTAAATGGAAATCTCGAAACGCAGCAAAATGACCTCAATATATCGGCGCTTCCGCCTCCACCGCGCGCGATGCGTCACAGTCCTCACTTAGCATAATGAATTCTTTGATCCTTTAGCTATCCAGTGGTGTAATTAAATTTTGGATAGAGATGATAGATGTGTAGCTGCAACACCAAACTGTATCCCCCCATTTTGTTATCATTCGTTTTTTGAATTGCCTCACACTACGGAAGCAATTTTAAAGACGTATTCACAGAAAAAGTTATTTACCTCGCAGCAGCGCAACGACAGCCGTGCAGCCACTATCGTTGCCCGGTTCCTCTTGCATCATATCTGTCTCCTCATCCTCATCAGTGGAACTCTCTTCTTCATCATCTTCTTCTTCTTCCTCCTCTTCCACTTCCTCCCCTTCTTTTTCTGGTAATAAAAGTTATAATTATTCGACTGCTACTGAATATTAAATTATTTACTTGCAGCACAACCAAATCTAACAAAACACTGAGTTAAGTTATGCTTCGCGCTTACGTAATGTTCCACGAAGAGCAGTGACGTTATTGCATTAATACATAATACATCTAAAAGTAAGATGATGAAAGCTGTATACACCATTGAGTGTATTTTCATTCTGAAGACACAAATAAAATGTCATACAAATACTTTGGATGTGCAATTGTGCATCTACCAGACTGCAGCAGTGGCAGAGAAAGCAGGAAAAAGGGAGGTCTTTGCCCTGCAGTGGGCATAAGCATAGACTATAAATAATGTCTATAAAATGATAATCTGTTATTGGCAATGCTAAAACAATTTGTTTACATTGATATCAAGTGATGTTGATTCTGTAATTAATAAATAAATAATAATAATCCTGAAATATTCATAACTAGGTTATAAATTTTATAAGGTTTGTTGACTTCGGCCCCGGTAATGCCTAAAGATCCAGCCCTAATGAGTTAATCAATAATATATCAAATTAAAATTGTAAAAATACCAAAATACTCTATGCTTCTCTAGCAAACGAATAAAACATTAAGGCGTTATCACACTGGCGATTTGCAAGCGTGTTTCCAGCGGGCCGATTCGTAAACGTGTTTGCCGCGTTCGCTCTATAGTACACCCGCCACAAGTCAATCGTATTGTAGGAAAAATCTCGCATGCACTTTGCGAGGCCGCGCATAGGCGGCCCAAATCCCCAGTGTGATAACGTTTGTAGGACACCGGAATGCAAATCGTAATACCTTCACCCTCGACATTCTCATTGGCATTATCATCATTAGCAACGTTTTCGTCTCCCTCCTCGCCTTCTTCAGTTTCCTCTTCGGCAGCTTGTTACAAAAATAGACATTGCCAACCTTGTGCTTTAACCTAGCCAAGTGGCAAATGTTACAGCGTTAGCGATGAATAAATGTGATGCATAAAACGCAACGATAACGAATTCAGATAAATGAAAATGAGTGTGAATGAATATGATAATGTCGCGGTATGGAATTCGCTTTTCTATAGCATAATCGCGAGCGACACATCTACAAAAAACTACAAGTGTGCACAAATAACTTTGCTTTGTTGCTAACTTTCTACAATACTCTATGGCACTCTTATAAGTATGTGAGCTTCCTTTTTAATATAACCACTTTAAAGGAGTAAATTTTCTACCCCATTATTGCTGTTTGTCTTTTATAGACTTGATGTTCAATAAGTCTTCTCAACAAATAAAGACTTATTTATTGAACACGAAGGCTATAAAAGACAAACAACAATGATTGATGATTTACCCTATACATTTCTGTACCATAGCCTCGCATTGACCTTATTTGCACCAATGTAATGTCTGACCTAATACACCAATATGTTTTGAACAATGTGTGGAGTAAGTTAAGCTGATTTTCTTCTTATGACGATCCTCGGTGACCTGTCAGCTCGAGTAGTTTAAGTATCGTGCTGATCGCCGCGAAGTATTACGTAACGCAATTTGGGGGGGGAGGGGGAGTCTTGTAAAACGTTACAATGCGTTACAGGGGCTTCGTACTGGTGGGTTCGTACAACGCGTTATTTTATAACAAAACATTATCAACATTATTATTTTTTTATTTAAATAAAAAACTAGGAAATTTATATCTCCCAAGTTGGCAACCCTTTCGTTTACGTTTTACGGAGAATCTCTCGATTGTATTGTACGTCATTTTTATTTTGTTTTCCCAAGTTGCAACATAATTGTGACTTTTAGGTAAGAATGGTCACTTGGGTGTTACGTAACGTTTAGGAAGGGGAGGGAGAGGTACAGTAAAACGTTACAGCGCGTTACATGGGGGGGAGGGAGGGTCAACAATCTTCAAAAATTGCGTTACGCAATACTTGAACGCGCCCTGACGACCTAGGTCGAAGAGTGCGTTCAGTGCGTAACAAAAACGCTGACTGGCTGTAGAAAGAGCCGCGCGTACGCGCATAGCAACACATGCATATTGACTTATCAGCGCCGACGTTCAGCTTAAGAAGAAACCCAGCCTTAGATTTAAAATTTGTCCTCAAATCTTGGAGTCAATCTTGGAGCTAAATTTGAGTCCAATGTGTGACTGCGGCATAAGAAGTATCAACAAAAAATGCCAAGCCTGGTTCATTGCCCAATTGTATACTTAAGTTGATTTTTAAAATTGACTAGGAGCAGTCACATACCTTCATCATCATCTCCGTTAACGTTCTCCTCATCAGATGATGCCTCCTCGCCTTCGAAGTTCTCATCATTAGAGTCGCTTTCATCATCGTCATCCTCAACGGCCCGACGGAGCAGCGACTCGTACACAGCGGCCGCGGCGCGACGAAGCTGCGTCTTCTTAGGACGCTCAGGCAACGCCTTGTCAGAGCTTGATACTGGCGATGCTAAATATTAGAGAAAACATTCAATACAGTACTACAATTTTTTAAATCTTTATTTTAGGGAACTGACGTCGACGATGTCAGTTTCATAATTATCTGAAGAAATAACTATAGAACATCCTCAATCTCTTTGAGCAAAATTGAAATAATATTACACTGACATTTTGTACTATGACCCTCAATTAGTAAGCTTACTTTATTATTGTAAAGCAAAGCAGTTTTGTTTGTTTTTGCAATGTTTATACTGAATGTAGTGTAATCACTATAAAGCACTTGGTTTTCTAAAAGATTGTGGTCGACGCCCAGGTCGTATGTGGACCGGTAGAGCATGTTAGCTGAGGCAAATGTTTGTTCAGCTAGCACACTCTGAAACTACGATATAAGTTGCAACTTGGCCACGTTCGTGTTTCCGAATTAGTACGATAATGCAACCAATGTCCGGCCGTCCCGCGGCTCGGCAGTCACCAGTGAGATTCAAACGCACGTGTAGTTCCAGTATTCGAAAGTATACATATACAGATTTCGATATATTCCATATTTCCGTTTAACTTAAATCGCAGTACTGTACTTAGTAAGTAAGTACCTTTGAATGAATTAATGAAACTTCTTTATTTTACACCTTTTTACAAGCAATGAGACATTAAACTATAGGACAAATAGTAATAGCACAATGATCAGTTTTATTTTCAGTCGTTTGTTCGGTAATTCGAATACTATTAAACATTTACCTTTTCCTTTGCCCTTGGAAAGCGTGGTGGCGCCATTAGACGATGTTATATTCTCGTCTTCCCCAACCGGCTTAGATTCTGTGACCTCTCCATTGCTCGCGTCCCCAGAACCATTACCTGCTGATAACACAAAAATGTAGGTTCAAAATAAAATATAAATCACACTAATATTATAAATGTGGAAGTTTGGATGTTTGTTTATTTATTTATTACTCAATTACGTCATAACGGCTGAACCGATTTCGATGAAATTTGGCATATACTGGATTACCACATAGGCTGCCTTTTATCCCATAATAGCGGGTTCCTATATCCGTCGGTAACCAGCTACAACTCGTTTCTCCTTGAAAACGTGTCAAGTTTTGACAGTTTTTCAAGGAGATACCTACGAGTCGTAGTCGGTTAGCGACGGATATAGGAACCCGGCATAAATTAGTTTCCATGGGATAAAAATGTGGTGTCAAGTCAAGTTGCAACAGCGAGTTTAGCTTTATTTCTAGGTTACTACCTACACATTTAGTAGTGTAACGCGTACGAAGTGCGGGCAACAGCTAGTGTTTTATATACCTAATAATTTGTAGCCGAAAATGTGTTTAGTGTTTTTCATTTTCTATCCTAAATGTATATTTTTTCAGAAATTTAAAATGTGGTTTTTTTTTCATTAAATAAACCTAGTTTCCTAAGAACAAAACTACAAAAGAAAAGGAAGAAAAGGAAAAAGAAAGGCTCTCAATGAGGTAAAATTTGAACCCATCCTGTATACTATTACTAGTGTATATGAGACAACACACTAAAGGCGTGGCGCGGCCTTTTAACAAACGTCAACGATTTCTTTGCGCAAGCCTGCAGCTGGAATCTAGCATATGGCCCACCTGATGTTAAGTGGTACCATCGCCTATAGCAAAGTATTGCCTTTTAGGTCACGCACCATAGGAACGTGCCCTACATTGCACTGCCTTGCATCCATCAACTTGAGGCATACAGGTGTGAAGCCTCATTTGCCTGTAAAGTTAGCGGCAACCATACCCTTCAAAGCAAAACACAGCAATGCTGCTTAGCGGCAGAGATAGATATGAGAAATCTTCCCACAGAGGCTTGTTCCTCTATGCAAGCCTTGCACGAGGCTCTTGGTGCAAGAATTTGTTTAAATTTATAGGCTTACGCAAAGAAATCGTACACGTGTGGGGCCAGCATGCACCGCGTTCGGTTTATGGAACTCCTTAGTCAACTGCCATTTAGTCAGTGAGCCATTTCCTAAAATAAATAATAGGAACCTGTGGGGGCTGCCTTCGCATCTGCACTCTGCTCTGGCTGGTTGACATTGTCACCAGAACTGTCTGGAGCAGCAGAGATTGGTTTATCAACTTCCATGGACAATGCCTCTTCAGGTTTCTCTTTTGGCTCGCTGGTTGATACCTTGAATGAAAACAGTCCTTGTTAATATATGTAGGAGTAATGTACTGTACATGTTATCTTGGTAACGTGAATTTAGGATTTTTCAATGCTATGTTGTTGAAGAATTTTAGAAGAATTCATTCAGTTATTTACTTCAGATGTCAAAGATCCATATTTGTTAGTAAAAATAAATAACTTAATTAAACATGTCAAATGTTATTTTTTTTTATGTTTGTGTATGTACATTAATGTTTTATGCAGTGAGTTTGATTTTTGGGGTTATTTTAAATTTGAAAGAATCTATTGAATCATGAAGAGAAAACTTTGTAACTCTTTTTAAGCTTATTGCGTGCATGGAGGAGTGTGAGACTTGGCATAGTTAAAGTTTTAATGGAGGGAAGGGCGAATGCCAAAATTAAGCTTAAAAAAGTATGATTTACATGCAAACTTCAATCACTGCACTGGTAACTATGTACTAAGAGTTATTCTTACCTCTCCATTAGCATCCTTATCGTTGTTGGTAGAGGAGACTCCTCCAGTATCATCATCAGCCTTACTACCTCCAGCTTCATTCAACACTCCATTCTTACTGGATGAAGCTTCTCCTGGATCCGGCTCTGAGCTGGAGCCGGCCGCAGCAGCATTTGAGGACGAGCTTGAAGCTCCAGCATCTTTGATAAAACAAATACCCTTGTTAATAAATTTGGTATTACAAAATTAAAAGTATAGTAATGCAGATACCGGTATGCAGATCATGCGCAACCTGATTCAGGGACTTTCTGCTTAGTCTGTGTATTCTGTAGATAATGTAGTTGATTATTCAAGTAAATGGAAAATAAAAGATAATGTTGCAGTAACTGGAACATCTATGGTATAAACTGGTTTACTATTTTGTATATCATCAGTATCTAGCAGCTGTAGAGAGCGACCTTTGTCCAAGAATGAGATAACATGGCGTACGTAATGTAAAACACAGGAGAGTTTTTAAGGGGAGTCTCCTAAAATATTATGATTTGTTTCGGAACTTGCAGAGTCAAGCACCATGTCTCACCAATATAAAAAGTAAAATATATCAATATAAAAACTCAATATACATTTTGTCTTAGTAATTGATAACTATATTTTGTTGCTGTGAGTGTTTGTGTCCTACAAAAGACTCAAAACAGTTTCAGAGAAATCTACAAAAAACTCTCATAAAACAACGAAAAATAATAGTGCAAAAGTATTTTATTTGGAAAACTGCCTTAGTAGTCAAAAGAAAACTCTGAAAAATAACATACTGACATTTTACATTGTTGACATATGTATGACTCAGCAAGTTCTGACATAAATCATAAAATTTTAAGAGCCTTCCCTTAAAGGTGTACTTACCAGAACCTCCAGCTTCACCCTCATTCTTCTTAGCCCGCAGGCACGGAGAGAGTGGTGTGGAGGGCTCAAGTCTGGCACGGTGGATCCCAGCCAACTTATTCTCATATTGAGCCAACACATCCTGTAAAAAGCAAAAAGCAGTTAAAAAACTAATCTGAGTACTGCACATACTCAGTAGTACTACATATACTTAGCTGTGGTTAACGAATTTATTCTCAAAAGAAATATACATTTCACTTCATGAAAAACAATAGGTTTAAACTTAGTTTAAATATTCAGAGAGCATGCAGAACATTGTAGGAGAATCTTTCATCTTTTACAGTTACATATGTTGATGTTGTATGTTGATGTTACGTAACATACAGTATGTTGATAATCTTGCCAGTGAAAATTCATGTTCGTTAATGGATTAACTATGGTGTACGCTTTTATAGCAAACTCCCAAGGGATGTACAAAAACTGACAATAACAAATTTAAAAACATAATAAAAAAAAAATCTTTATAAAAAAGCCTACTATAAAATATCGGGTTATTTAGGTGGTAGAGAAGCTTGGGATTGAAATTGCTCCAACTCGTTCAAAATGTTACAATTTAGACGTAATTTATTTTCTGTATTCTAAAAGGGATCATTAAAAAAACAACCAGCCTTGTTTTCTTGCCTTTCTTTCCTGGCTTGGTCGCGAAGGAACAGGCAGTAAAATTTACGTTTCAAAGTGATCCATGTGATTTTAATGGATAAAAATATTTAAAAAAATAATAACAATAGTAAATTTCATCAAAATCGGTCCAGCCGTTTAGTTGTGAAAACGTAATAAACAGACAGAGTTACTTTCGAATTTTAATTTTAGTAAGGATTAGTATGGATATAAATCTTACCTGCAGTGGAAGGCGAGCATCACGGTACAATGTGCTCACATTTTCATCATCTGAGCCATCCTCAATTTCTTCTATAGGTCCTGAAGGGTTTGTCTCACCTGGAATTATAAATTACAGATTATTGTAAAAGAGACTTCCTATCCTTCCTATATGCTGCCAAAGATCTCAAGCAGCACAAATATACATATTTGCACTGTCCCAACAGAGCTTACGTATTTGAGGCATTTAGGGTCGAGACCCTGGATCCATCGCCCATTCCTGGATCCACCCTGGATCGAGACTGTAGTCCATCGTGTTTTCAAAATTATTTCTGGGCATCTGATCGAAGCAACATGTGATCAGAGAGCTGGAGCTTATTTGGGTATAAGCATTGCATTTCAGCAGGGTAATGCAGCCAGTGTCTTGGGGATACTTCCGCATGGTAGTGATCATGAGCAGTTGAGTAATCTATAGATCGTTTGCAATGGTCTTTAGTTGATTCAACTGTTTCTTTTGTATTTTTCTTGTTTTATTTATATATTCTTTCTGTTAATAAATGTATATTCTATACTTGATGTTGGCTAACATTCTAATACTAATTCCTCAGTTTAATAAATAATATAATGAATTATTTTAAGGTTTCACTCACTGTGGGATATAGTATGATTTAGAGATATAAGATGTAGCATTGGTACATAAATATTTGGAATCGCTCATAAAGAATGTTTAAATGAAATATGATCTGCTCCCTATTTGTCTTCCTTTTTTCTATAATTTTTATACAGTGGTGGTTCAAGCCTTGCATTTCTACATAGAAGTAAATAGATTTATTTATTAGATTTCTTACCTGCCAATTCTTTAAGAATCTCCATAATCTTTGGCGTAGGAATGGTACCATCAAATCCCAAGAAAGCATCCTCCAGTGCTTTTGTAAGATCTCCATTTTTGTAAGCATCTGTCTCTTTAATATAGTCTGGCAACTTTTGTGCTGTATATAGAGCCACTTCAGCTCCACCGTGCCCATCATAAACAGCAAAGAGAGCTGTTTTGGTATCGTAATCTAAGATAGTGTTATGAGCATCCTAAAAAAATAGGTTAGGTTAGATTCCACATGGAATTACATTTTAAGTAAATATTGAAGGTTTAAAGTGCTCGTTGAGACCAGAGTAATGGTGGATGGAGAACAGCTAGCATACTTCCAAGAGTACGCCTACCTGGGCCAAATAGTCTCCTTCGACTCCAGGCAGGATAAGGAAATCGCTCGGCGAACTGAGAATGCCTGGAGAAGCTATTGGTCCATGGGAGATTTGATGAAGGGTAACCTTCCTCTTTCGCTCAAGCAAAAGTTGATGGACATATGCATCCTCCCCATTCTAACTTATGGTGCGCAGACCTGGTCTTTGACCAACATACAAAAGTATAAACCCAAGGTTTGCCAACGTGCGATGGAGTGCAGCATTCTCAGATTCAAGCATATTGACCGCATCCGCAACACCAAGCCGCTCTCTCGAACACAAATCGTAGATGTAGCTACGAAAGCCACCAAACTCAATTGGAACTGGGCTGGTCATTTATGTCATGTCTGGTAATCAGTGGGCTAAGCTCACCACCGAGTGGAACCCCGACACAGCCCGAAGACGTTGTGGCAGACCAAAAAAGAGATGAAGGGATGAGCTCACTAATTTTTGAGTGGACTGGACCATCGTAGAGCCTGAAAGAAGCATCTGGAAAGAGTGGGGGAGGCCTTTGCCTAGCAGTGGGCTAATAATAATAATAAAGTGCTCTGAACAGAATTCATAATCATAGCCCTAAAGACAATGTTTATACACAAAATGCTTTGTTCCTTGTAGTTGAAAGACCTCTTTTTGACCTCTAATCAATCAAATCTGGTAAGTAATACAGAGAAATGGTAAAACTTAGTTAACTAAATTTAGAAATATTAACAATGAGTAAACCTACCTTTATCGTAATGTATATAGGGTTATGATTTCAAATGAAAAAATACTAGTTTTAATTTGATTCTAAGAGGTGCCAATAGTACCTAAAACAAATCACGATTGTATGTGACTCCATGGTTCACCGTTCTCCTGTAACGATTGCAAAAGCCACAATTTTTGCAACAAGCGGTATGCAGTGCAATGCGCTAAGTTCACACAATACCGTACATTACATAGGTACAATAGAATTTTACAGTGATAGATTTGCCTCACAGCACATTGTAAATGTGTTTCATTATGTGGCAAAACGTAACGGATCCTCGATCATTTGAGAGTTCTCTTGTAGATCATAGACCAAAATACACACCAGTGAAGAAAATAGTTGGAAAACGAAACTCACCTCTTGATTGGCACGCCATCCTTGCATGGAGCTCGCGCCGCACTCCAATTTGTCGTTAGCTTCATCACTAGACACTTTCTCGGTAACAGGCTCAGATAAATATGCACCCATGGTGGAATGTTAGTTCATCAAAATAATTATTCACATGAATTTATGATTTGAGGCGCGAAATTGCTATGAAAAACGCAGGCGGCAATAGAAAAAATCAGTCAACCCGTCAACCGCCTGCCGCGCCGCGCCGCTAGAGTTACCAACTGCATAAACTGCATTCTACTGCTAGCCTAGTAGTTATACTAAGACTAACTACTTGCCATGCCCTGCCTGCCTATAATCGATTTCTATTTTAATCGATTTAATAAACTATTGGACATCCACGACTTCCTCTGGTTGATTTTTTATATGACCCTTTATCAAAAAATAAATATTTTATAACGTAAATGTACAGTATTGACCCTACCTGATAATTACAAAACACAAATAATTCGATGGTGATGATGATGATGCCTTCCTGACCGATTTCTTCCACAGCGACTGTGTTGGATAGGCGTACTCTGAGAAACTAGGATGTTGTTATTCAACCCTTTATTACGCTCAATGTTAGTAAGCATACTCTATCTTGTTGGCGAAGGTACGAGCACATTTAGGTATGTCAACTTCCCATCGATTGACATAATTTGCAATGCAAGTGAACGCCACTGGTGATCGTGCTTTTTAGCAAGCTTCTCGAAAAGATCCCCATCTCATCTTACTAGTTATTTTAGCCAGGTTGTAAGCTTGGCCACTTATGAACCTACCTACTTAGTTAACTCCCTAGATATTATTCCATCCGATCATGATAGAAGGTGTTAGTATGTACTTGGGTAGGCACCTATAGCATTGGTATATTGTACATTAAAAACATGTTCTGACTGTCCCAGTTCTGTGCAATAGATCAAGCTTTTGTTGATCGAGCGAAGCGAGATCTCCAAATCAACTTGGACAAATCGGCGTTGTATGTATGTATGTATGTTGTTTGTCCGAGGATAACTTTCCAAGCGTTTATCCGATCATCGTGATATTTGGTATATAGGTAGATAATGATAGCACAATTTTGGTGTGACTCAAAGAGCTAAAAATTTTCGTCGGGTTGTTGAGATATTCGGGTTCAAGAGTGGTAAAAAAAAATGAAAATGAGATTTATAAGTCAAGTGAGACGTCAAATGAAAGGTCTTCATTATTACATTTCGACCGCGTTTTTTTTTTAGTAAAGTTTTTGAGTTATTAGCCATGATAAAAACTAAACTTTGACAAAATTCACAGGGTACACCAGTGACCCCACAGTGCTGTAATTTGATATGCGTGTAGCATAAGTATCACAAATATAGGCAAAAGTCTGAAATCTAGAATAACTGCAATTTGTACCCCAAAAAAGATTAACCAATTAACATGAACTCCCGTTACCTGTAATTTGAATGAAACTATAGGTCAAGTTAGTTGGTTATTTATTTCGTTGCACTATTTTGTGAGTCAAAGATTACGAATATTATATATTTTTTTGTTTATATGGTAGACTCGCGAGATCTCAGTTCGGGGCGAACCACTAGTTATAAACATTCTCTCATTATAAATAAGTATAAATAAGGCGCATTCTTGGTTTCATGTGAGGTGTCCGTTTTAAATGACAGGCATGTTTTTTTCTCATCCTATTTCGTAATTATTATATTATATCGTATTGATATGATCGACCGCACATTGTTTTATTTGCGTTTTGTTTTCTGTTTGGTTTGTAATTTTTTATTTATATGTTGCTCACCAAAGTATTTTCATTCATTCATATTCGTGCTGTGCGATAGGTTTTTATTTTTGTTTATTTGCTGATATTTTTTGTAATACCACGTTTCCACGTTCACGTAAGTGATGCAGCGAGAAGACGAATTGCGAGCGCGTATGTGTAAACAGTAAATTTCGCCATTCGTTTCACGCACGCGTGAGTTGTGAGTACGAATGTGTTATTGTGTTAACGCGCAGTTTGGCATACAATCGCGATCTACGCGAGCAATCGACGAACAATTCATTCAATGAAAGTTTCGACGAGCAACGAACGCAAGTGAAGTGACGAGTCCGTCGAATCGAGTGCGATGTGTAAACACAGTTCAGTACCTGTCTCATGCATAATGATAATTAAAACGATAGTTCTGTAAGTCAGGCCCGCCCGCTCCTTCGCCGTTGGCAACACCGTACACATTTTATACCTAGTCGTTGTTCGTTCGGGATTCAGAAGAAAGTTTTTAGATTGCCAGTAACAACGTACTCTCCCGAGAAGTAAGCTCGTTTAGAAAAAAAACTGACCTTTATTTCCTCATCATCTATTACCTGTGGCGGAGGATTTGTTCGATTGGTTTGCTTTCGCTTGCTTGCTTGCTTCCTCTCAAGTCTCATCTCATTCATTCTATCGTTCGTTTCGTCCGTTCGTTTGACGTCTCGTTTCGGGTGATGGAATCGCGGAATTTGTTGAAAGAAGAGAGATAATTTTTAAATAGGTGTTTGTATTTGGGAAGTTTGGAAACTGGTTGGGATCTCATAGCCGTGGAATAGAGGTTCACAAAAATGCATTTGTAAAAGTACAGACTTTTCCTGAAACCTTTCTACTTGCTTGCTAAAATGTCGGGCGATCACAAAACATTACTGAAGGGGAGTCCGTCGCAGTACGTAAAGCTCAACGTGGGTGGAACTCTGTTCTATACAACTATTGGGACCCTTACAAAGAGCGATAACATGCTACGTACGATGTTCAGCGGAAGAATGGAAGTGCTCACTGATGCCGAAGGTATGTTTTCCTTAGTCAACAATCTATGTATCGATCGACACTTCGTCATCTCTTGTACTGAATATCCCGATGTTTTTCAGGGTGGATATTGATAGATAGATGCGGAAAACATTTCGGCACAATTCTGAACTATCTTCGTGATGGTACAGTTGCACTTCCGGACAGCTACCGGGAAATAATGGAGTTACTTGCGGAGGCGAAGTACTTCTTGATCGAGGAACTGACAGATTCATGCCTACAAGCTTTAGCTAAGAAGGAACGAGAAGCTGAGCCCATCTGTAGGGTACCTTTGATAACATCACAGAAAGAGGAACAGCTGCTTATCATGTCTACTTCTAAGGTATGATTCATTGTCACTGCCTATCAGATTTCATTTTACTATATAAAATAGACAAAAAGTATATACTTTCCTACTAAAAATACGTTAAGCCTTACTACCAAGTATAGGGATTCAGTGCTTTGTCATTACTGGTACTTCCAAATATGAACAAACAGATTACATCCCAAGTTTTAATTTAAAACCTAGCTTTCTCTATTTATTTCCAGCCAGTGGTAAAGCTGCTAATCAACAGACACAACAACAAATATTCCTACACAATCACATCTGATGACAATCTACTCAAGAACATTGAGTTATTTGACAAGCTCTCGCTGAGATTCAGTGGCCGAGTACTTTTCATAAAAGACGTGATTGGCTCCAACGAAATATGTTGCTGGTCTTTCTTTGGTCATGGCAAGAAGTGTGCAGAGGTCTGCTGTACGTCAATTGTATATGCCACAGACAAAAAGCACACAAAAGTTGAGTTTCCAGAAGCAAGGATATATGAAGAAACTCTTGGAATTCTGCTGTATGAGAGCCGAAATGGCCCTGATCAGGACTTGATCCAAGCGACGTCATCGCGAGGGGCTGTTGGTGGACTATCATGCACATCTGATGAGGAGGAGGAGCGTGCTGGTCTCTCGCGCCTCCGTTCTAATAAACAGAATAATCAATCTTAGCGGCTACAATCAGGCCTTGCGCGCCTGCGGAGCTCGAAGCGGACTAACGTCTGAAATAAGGCTCGAACCTTCAAGCTGCCAAGCTACATGTAATATGATGAGCTGCATCTATCTGTGACTTTCTGACTTTAGTGAGCTCTCTTTGAATGTGTATGACATGGTTGAACATGAGGCATTTATGATTAATTATCAAATGGTAATTTCATGGACAAATTCTATAAGCTGTGTCTAGTGTATAGAATATCGCTTTTTGAATATCAGCGCAGTTTTATGACAAGTTTAATACGATAGGAAGTATGTAATTCCAGTATACGAAAAAAAATTGTGCAAAACAAACAGTATTTCTGTCATTTCTGATGTTGATGTTTCCTTTTTCAATCGTAATCATAAATTGTTGAATTGTATTAAGAGTGTTTATCTCCATATATTTAGGATTTAGTATGAATTTAAATGGATTGTTTTCTGTATAGATCGATGTAGCTTTATTCTATGTAGAATATTGTATACTCTGAATTTATGTTGATTGAGGTTAACTTTGCATAAATACCACTTGCTCATGCAATTTGCCAAATTGATGTTGTTTCTAGAGTTTGAAAATCAGAGGTTTCTTCTGCTTATGTCAGTTATAATGCTATACAAAAACATGTAAAGTATGTAAGTAAAAAGGTTATTGCATCTTCTGTGTTGCACCTAGTTTGACTGACATTTGTGAAAGAGATCTCTTCAATGTGTAAATTACTGCCACCCTGCCACAATTTATAAAAGTTACTAATATTACAAGTACATTCTAGCAAAGAGTAGTATTTATTAAGCGCACGGTTGTTTTCTGCGGCAACCACTGCGTAAGGGTCAACTCACACCGAAAGAGCGGCGAAGGGCAGCGAAGCGCAGCGACCCGCTCGGTAGAGAAGGCGGAGGGAAAGAATTCCCGCGGCGCCGCGGGCATCCGCGCGGCTTGTTCGAGGTTCTCATGCGATAACAAGTATTATAGTAATGAAAATAAAGTTAAAATTCATATGACTGAAACTGAAACTGCGCTCCGCTTCGCTGCGCTTCGACGCTCTTTTGGTGTGAGTTGAGCCTTAAACGTAATGTAATGTCAAAGTCAAATCTTTTTATTTATTAAAAATTAAAATCAAGGATCACTTTGAAACATCAATTTTACTGCCTGTTCCTTCGCGACCAAGCCAGGAAAGAAAGGCAAGAAACAAGGCTGGTTGTTTTTTTAATGATCCTTTTACAATACATAGTACAGAAAATAAATGCGCACTAATATGATATATAATTACACTATATAATTAACGCGCACTACTTTTTTGCGCCTTGTTTTTTACTTTGAACGTAGCGGCAATCGCAACGTGAAACGCAATGCGCCAAGCGCCATTAAAAAAATAATTTTTCTTCATAAGATAATGATAACATACATACAAGATATGATGTATGAAGCATTGAAGCATTCTTCTTTATTGCGTTAATCGTTTCTATTCAATACATACAGTTGTCACTTGGGCACTGCGCTCGCAAATATGTGTTGTGTAAAACGTGTGTGTGCGTGTGCGTCAAACGTACGCGCTTAACGCAAAAAAGAATCCCATCTGTTCGCAACGCAGACGCGGCGAACGGAGTGCGTTTGCCGCGCGCGTCTTCCGCAGCGATTTCCTCATAAAACAACCAAGCGCTTTAGTATATTTCTGTAAGATAGAGGCTATAGTCAAACTATTTATTGTCTAGAAGCTGTTTCATAGATTTCTGTCTGTCGTGGTATATAGAGAATGATGGAAATGTTATCTAGATGTAAAACTAATTGTTAGATGTTGAGCTGTCTAGTCTCATCACACTAATATTATAAATGCGAAAGTTTGGATGTTTGTTTGTTTGTTACTCAATCACGCTGTAACGGCTGAACCAATTTCGATGAAATTTGGTAGATACGTAGATTATAACCTGGATCACCACATAGGCTACCATTTATCCCATAAATCAGTTCCCATGGGATAAAAATGGAGTACCTATCAAGTTTCTATACAAAAATGATTTTGGTCTTTGTTACCCTTCACACCAAAACTAATTAATGGATTGGGCTCAAACTTTGCAGAAGTTTAGTTCTAGGCCTAGAATAACATATAAGCTACTTTCTATCTCATGAATCAGTTCCCATGAGGTAAGACTGAGTCGTTAAAGTTTCTATAGAAAATATATTTTGTTCTTTGTTGTCCCTTCACGCCAAAACCACTGAAGGGATTGGGCACAAACTTTGCAAAAGTTTAGTTCTAGACCTAGAATAATATATAGGCTACTTTTTATCTCATAAATCTGTTCCCATGAGAAAAGAAAATATATTTTGTTCTGTTACTCCTTCACGCCAAAACAACGTAGCAACCGCAGACTCTCTTCTGTCTGAGAGTCTCTCTTCATGTTAGATATAGGCGCAATGATGAGTCATAAAAAAATCCGCAGATAAGATATTTTTAAAATGACTTTACTTTTACCAGTATCTTTCAATAAATTATTAATAACAATTGACATCAAGCCCCCCCCCCCACGCTTTTTTACAATAAAATACATATTTTTTTGTTCATAATTTTAATTTATTAAACATTATTTCCTACTTGTTAATTCGGTATCTACAAAAGCGTGTTTTTAGGTTTTTTAAACTATTATTTATTATTGACAAACTACTCGTGCGAAGCCGCGGGCAGAAGCTAGTATCAAATAAGATTCATTGAAATGAGGTGAAAGAAAATTTTACTTTGAAAAGAGCAGGTTATTTGTCTGATTTTAATTGGCCCTTTTTGCATGGAGTCTCCTTTTTTATAGAGATTTATTTCTATATTAAATAATCAACTGGAAATGGAAATTATAGCTGGCTCTGCAAGTGCCAATGTAGTGCTAGGAATTTGACCGACAAATGTTTTGTCACAAAAACACAATATTCAGAGTAAATTAGCTTTAGAATATATTCCCGCCGAGTTTTAGATTTTTTGGAAATCCAGGCTCTATGATTGTAAATTTGGTGTATATGGACTCTACCTTCAAAAGTATCTAATACTTAGTAATAAAGAAAAATTTAAAAATGTTCAATTTAGAGAGCTCAATGTAATTAAATTACCTAAAGATGTTTGTTGTTTTCATATCAATACTATTTTCGTGTGATGTATTTTTATTAAATTAAAATAATATTAAAGGCTTCTCTTTAGTCGATCAATGTGGGGCTAATTAGGTGCATGTTTGAATGACCCAAGTGTATTTTCTGTATCAAGATTGTCTTTCAAGGTGTGACCACTTTGGCTAACTTTGTAAAGGTTTGGTTTGACACACAATAAAAATAATTTTCTTTAGACATATCAATAGGTAAAAACGATATACATTATATTTATTGGTCTATATTTATATGCAAAGCTAGGCTAAAAAACATTGTTGAAATAAAAATCGGTAATGAAAAAATATTAAAGACATGGTTAATGTTTTTTTATAAATTATTGGAATGTATTTTGTAATTGATGTTAATATGAAAACCATTTAAGTACCACTTTTACTACTATTGAATAATATATTCTCACTGTTTAGCTGTCATACTTTGCTTTTTATTTGCTTGCATTTTCACCTGATTTTGATTTTCTTAAATTATGCCATAAATTAAGTGCTATATGCATTGATCATCAAATACAATCCCAAAAAAGTTGATGTCAAAAGCATGTGTAACAAGATATGCATCCTCTCACCTATATATCATCATCATACCAGCCACAGGACATCCACTGTTGAATATAGGCTTTCCCCATATATTTCCAGAGTGACCGATTTTGTGCAACCTGCACCCAACGGCTCCCAGCAACCTTTATCGGGTCGTCTTTCCAACTAGTGGGAGCCTCGACTAAATCACAAATAAAAAAGGTACATACGCGATAAATAAAATACCCGTTTAAATCAGTAATTATGTACAGGGAACTTTCGTGAAATTTGAAAAATATTATATTATAATATTACATATAATATTTTTCAAACTTTCGTGAAATTAAGTGTGAAATAAAAAAATTTCATTTGTTATCCAGGTTGAGTTTTTTTATTAGACAGGAGGAAAACTTGGTTGGGGAAAAAGTTTCTTCGAATTAAAAAAAAAAATCAAAACATTTTTTAATATACTTTATTTACATTTAACTAAAGTATGTAGGTACCATTTTGTTCGATAACTTTTTGCCATCTTGTAGGTAGGGGCATGATCCCATTGCTAAATAAATTTTGGGGCTTCTGATCAAAATACCGCGACAAGTGGTTTTGGCAGTCCTCTCGTGATGTTAACCTGACACTGCCTAAAGAATTCTAAAGAGACCGAAACAGGTGGAAATCTGAAGGTGCAAGGTCAGGACTATACGGCGGATGCATTAACACCTCCCAGCCAAACTCTCCTAATTTTTGCTGAGTGGCTAAAGATGTGTGAGGTTTAGCGTTATCATGATGAAAAACCACACCCCTTCTGTTGATTAATTCCGGCCGCTTTCTCTCAACTTCTTGCTTTAATCTCATCAGTTGTTCGCAGTAGAGTTCAGAATCGATGATCCTGCCTGGTGGTAACAGCTCATAATGAATAATGCCCTTCCAATCCCACCACAGACACAGCATCACCTTGTTGCGAGTTAACCCGGGTTTCGCCACAGTCTGTGAAGCCAGACGGCCTTTGACCACGACCTTTTTCGCACATTCTTGTCGTACGTGATCCACTTTTCATCACCAGTTATCAGCTTCTTCAAAAATGGTTCGGTTTCATCACGTCGTAATAAAGAATCACAAATGAGTACACGGTTCATTAGGTTTCTTTCAGTGAGCTCGTGGGGTTCCCAAATATCGAGCTTTTTTGTGTATGTACCCAGTCTTTCAAATTCGCCAAAACTGTTTTGTGGTCAATTCCCAGTTTTTCAGCTACGTCGTAACTACTGATATGCCGATCTTGCTCCACTTTTTCAAAAATGGCATCAATTTTATCCGTAATAGGGCGATCTTTGACATCAAAATTTCCGGATTGAAAACGCTTAAACCAAATTTGTGCTACTCTCACAGACACTGCACTAGGTCCATAAACATCGCAAATTTTTTTCGCGGCTTGCGTTAATTTTTACCTTTTTTGTAGTAAAATTTTAAAATGTATCGAATTTCTTCATTAGATTCACTCATCTTTACAGTACGAAAAACAAATAAAAATCACACGTTTTCCTAATTTGAATTTGGAATTATCTTCTTTAAAATTTAAACTTTGACTAATACCAAAACCAGCCAGATACAAATAGTATAGCCAAAGAGATTTTATTACAAGTTCATACATACTATAATGCGAAAAGACGTTTTCCCCAACCTATTATATACAGATATTTTGCTATAAAAAATGTAGCTTAGAATTATTTTCAAAGTCTGCTTTGTTTTACACAGAACATTTAAGCCTTCGAAATACAGACCTAGTATAATATTATGTAATTCTATTCTAGTATTTTAGGATATTCCTGTCATTTATGTAAGTAAACTTTGAAGCTAAAACTGGTGCTATAAATTAATAATGACTAGATGCAATAACATTTTGATTTATTGACCTACAGTTCTAAGATTATCATTGTAACATTCCAAACTACATAATGGTACCCCAGTTTTAGAACAACTGTACTTTTTCTTTCTCTCACATCCATTTACACTACATAAGATTGGTTCAGGGTATTCTCTTGGAAGCTGTGGTTCGAGAGGAAATTCTACACCAGGGGGTAATGAGAGTGATGTTTCATCATTATTCATCTTGTAAACTATTCTCGGTTCATTTCCTCTGGATGGTTTAGTCTTCTGAGTGTTTTTCAAGTTCTTAGATTCTTGTTTCTTTAGGAGCCTTTCCATTGTTTTCTTTTTATCCTTTTCTCGTTTTTCATCAGCCATTTGTTTACGTTTTTGGGACTTAATTGCAGCTTTTTGTATGGCTTCAGCGGTCATCACTTTTTCTTTGTAACCGGATGGAAGGGCCATAAGCACTTCACTGCCTGAAGCTGGTTCCTTATCTGTGCCTCTTTCATACATAGCTCTTTGTCTCGCTGTCATCATTTTAGGGTCTTTTGGCTTTATTTTCTTTAGCTCATCATCAACCTGAAACCATTTCAAAAAAAGCTAAATTTTAAGGTTCATAAAGAAATTGTGTTACACAAGAATAAACACAGCAGTTTGTATGCAATGGAATTTGAGGGAATCTAGTTGTTTGACTACTTACTTCTTCTAGTTTACCAGATTTTATGGCATCCAGCCATCTTTCCTCTTCACTGGACGTGCCACTGTCACGCCCTCTCTTCCTTTTCTTGGAAGGTTTCGGCGGAGTACTAGAAGTAGAGCTCGGAACGGACCTTCGCGAATCTGAAGAAGACTTCATGGTCTGAGCCTTGAGGAGCTCAGCGGCAGACGCGGCGGGCAACTCTCTGCACTTGGTATTCAGTATGTGAGGCTTCTCGACCCCGTCCTCGTACGATACGTCTATGGAAGTGTCGCTCTCGAGCTCATGTTCGTGCTTCCTCTTCTTATGCTTCTTGTGCTTGCGCTTCTTGTGTTTTTTGGGCGGGGCATCTACAATAGAAAATATATGTAAATATCGATCAGAGAATGGAGCATAACGCGATGAGGACTTCGTGGTTTACCAATAACAATTTCGTCGTCTGTGGTACTGGGTTCTCGGAGCCTGCGCACCATTTTAATTTATGTAAAGTCCGCTAGATTAGTGTAGTGCTTTAATAGATGAGAAATATAATCAAATTATTTCTGCAAATGTTTTGTTTTGTGTGATAATTCTTCGACTTTTTCAACATTTCATTTATTTATTTTTATCTCCTCTCATTCACTCATTCGTTCAATATAGCAAGCTCTTGTGATTGGTTGATGGTGATTGATTCAATTTCCTTATGTTGCCGGCTTACACATATGTCAAATAACATTTTGACATATTATGCCACAGACTATTAAAAACTTGTTAGATTCAAATTCAATCAATATAGAGTTAGGAATTCCGGAATTGTTCAATTAATTAGGTGTCTGCCAGCCCTAATATGCCATAAGTACCAATTATTGGGAGTTGTAGGTAGGTAGGTCAGAAAATAGCAAGCGTTTGTCGAAGTTTTGAAGATTTTATTAGCTGCATTTGTCAAAGTGATAGGCTCATTATTAGATGCGTTCTGTAATTACTGGGTTAGTGTGTAGTCGAAGTACATAGCTAGTACTCAATAACTTTGGAGTAGTCAACGCTGTCATTTGCAAAATACTAAAAAGATATCTATTTTGGAAAATTTTCTATGTTCATAAAATAAGTATTCTAGTCTTTAAGTTAGCTTGATGTCCGAGTAGTTATTTCATGTGGCGATAGATGCCGCTTCTGGTAGGTTAGGTTCCCTTTATACCTACCTACCTAAATCATGTCGGTAGTATCTTCCTACTTAATCTTATTGCTTATGTACATATTGTTTGCATGTAAGTACAAATTTTCTAGGGAACCTCTTTTCATATTTAACTACGGCCCTTCATTTGATGTTCGCAAAGAAGCAAAGCTGTATTTTTAGAAGTTAAGTAAACTTTTAAGTTCATTAACTTTCTCAGCGGTGGTTAACGATTGACTTTACTTTTAAGCTAGAAACATATTATAGGACGCGACTGACGCACGGGACTTGGGTACTATTCTTCATAACGTTATGGACGTCGTCGTCATGGTGTCCAATTAAAAAACATCTGAGGGGCCAGCTTCTTGTTGGACGTCCGAGCACTTATAGTCACGCATAGAGAAATACTAATAGACTTAATGACGTCCGCTATATATTGCTGACAGTTTGCACATTTCTACGTAATATTGTTGGCCAGATACCTACAGCTTTAGAATACAGAGAAACAAAGCACAACCGAGAAAAAAATGGCATTAAATTGAAGCCATCATTGTGAGTTTAATGAGCTAGGTGGATTACAACCTAACTCATTAAACTCACAAAACTTAAGTAACTTAACTTAAGAAAGACTTAAAATATGGTGGTTTGTGCGGTGAAATATTCATCCATTTGCTGCAGTACTCGTTAGTGTGGTGTGGCACTTTCGTGGTTTTGTGGCCTCTACGTTGAGAACGGATTTTTTTTCGAAATGTCTGTTCTATGTGTAGTTCTAAGAAACTTACATCGCGTCCGTTAGTCGCGACTGTAAGTCGCGTCCGATAATATAAATATGTTTCTAGCGCTACGTACGTACTCGGGCATTAGGTGAACGAATGCTGGAAAAATACCCGGTAGTGTTGCGGAACTTTATAAAAAGACGAAAAAATAACAACAAAGTTGCTGCTTCGTGCAACTTTGTACCTACGTTTAATTTAACTAAACGTTTTTTTTGTTTTGCTTTTTTGTCTCTGTTTTTGTGTTAAAACGTCTTTGTCTTGCATGCAATTTTTTTAAACTGCATTGTGTAAAAATTGCAGTAGAATAAACGGCATCACACAACAAATGCTGGAACAATATTCCACCGCCGATTCTGGACTTGCATAGCGTTCATGGTTTTATAACTAAACTAAGATTGTTTATAATTGAGTTCCAAATATCTCACAAACACCTTAGAAACGTAATTTCAATCTTGGAGTTCTTCCTCTTTATCCACTTCTTTACCTTCCTCCCTTCTGGCAGCCTGGTTACTTAGCAGATTGGTCTTTGCTTAGCAGTGGGACTAATTAATGCACATTCTTGCCCTGTTTTCCCCAATCATTTTTGTTTTTTGTTGTTACATAATATAGCTATATTTTTTTTTCTAAGATTGGTATCTTAAATTTATCTATATACATATGTATTCATATTTTTAGTATTTGTGGTTCTGTGCAGGCAGTTCATCCGTTGTTTCTTCTTTTTTAAAATGGTTCCAACGGAAGATCAGCGTTGTGCCAAAAGCACAACAAATGCCGAGTTGTACGCATTTTTGTGACGTCAGTCGTTTAGGTATAATTATCATAATTGTGTGTTAATGTGTGTCTCAGACACACATTTGTTGGGTATTGTTGTTTTTTTTGTGTGTATAAATATGTTTTTTTGTGTGCATCTTACTTGTTTGCTGTGAGTGTATCACAAATAAATGTGTTTCTTTCTTTATTTCAAACATATTATATCTAGGTAGGTGGCATCTAGTCAAATATCTGAAAAAAATAATAGGTGTTATTACAATTCATTATATAACAAACGGAAGTAAAGGCATCTACGCCAGACTAGGCGGTATGATCCAAGGAAAAGAAGGGAAAAAAGAGATGCATGCTCGAAAGGGTTAAAAAAATAAAACACATCGCTTTATTTAGTTTAGATATATTTTTTGGGATTCCAATAGTTTTAATTTTTGACGGGTAGATACCTATCTACTCCAAATATCATGGTAATGTTTTTAAATTGTCTTTGGATGGTCACTATCTATCGAAATCAGTCAATAAAAGAAAAATAATGTTACTTTGACAGTCGTGCCATTTATCAAATGGAAACGAAAAATAGACTTATTCGCGGTGTAACACACATCAAACTAATAAATTAGAATACAAATAACTCAGTTAGATATGTGGAGACCAGTGTGTTAGACAGAGTAGGTAGATAATATCCATTTAGACTAAAAATATCTAGTGATCTCCACACTAGGCACGCCTGTATCGTGGAGATCTAGTTATGATAAATCAATTTTGAACTTTATTTTCTATTTTCAATCGTTTGATCTAATGTGTAGATTACTTAAAATATTAAGCTATTAGATTAAATATGATTTTGTTAGGTACTAAACTAAACCCGGCTCGCAAAACGATCCCCAAACGCACCTAGCGACTAAACATGAACATAAAAATTAAGCAATTTTTTCAATTTAATCTGCCTGAAAACCTCATTACGAGAATTGGCCTTCAGTAATCCCGCCTAGTCAAGTGTCCTGCCCGTCTCCACTTCACCCACAGCTGACATCTCCTTGATGATATACTACTACTACTACTACTTATAATAAATTCAATTTTATTGAAGCGAATCGTCACAGTTTCGAGATTGGTCAAAAATCTGTCTGTCTGTTCTCGCCTACAGTTCGCATTTTTCAACCGATTTTGTCGAAAATTGGTACACAAGTTCCGTGATTTATTTAATTTTTTTCTCATTCGACGTAAAGTGCATGATTTTTGATTGGGAGAAAAATAGGGGGGAAAAGGGGGAAAGTTTGCTGTAGCGTTATTTATCCACGGATTTCAATCAAATTTGAGAGGCGCACTAAGGAATTCATTCTACAAAAGATGTTGCGAAAAAAATCCAAAAGAGGGGAATGGAGAGAGGAAAAGCGAGGGAAGTTTGCTGTAACGTTATATATTGGAAAAGCGGGGTATTTACTTTGACTTGTGAGTTGTGAGTTTTTGACCTCATGATGTGTCGTGTAGAACGGTGCCGTAGTGTAGAAATATCCCTCAAAATTCTAGTGTTTGGTGCAATGAATGTTCATAATCATGATAGTTATACCTAACTTGAGTTGTGAGTTTTTGACCTCGTGATCGTGGGACATGGAACTATACCACGTGGGACATCAAGCATCGAAGTGTAGGAACAATATCCCCCCCCCCCCCCCCGCCGATCAGGAACCTGCAGAGTAGCTATCGGTTTAGGAATAACTTAAATTATATCTTTATGATTGGCAAAAAATGCAGGAAAGCCTCTTACATTATACAAATGCTATATAAATAAAAATATAAGTAATATAATATATTTTACCTTTACATATTCGTATTTATTATTATTAATTTTGTGTCAAGCTTTTCAATATATTTTTTATTTTCTTATATTGTTTGTTATAGTCCGCAAGTCAGATTCGGTTCCAACTGAAGACCAGCGTGGGATGTTATACACGTATTACATACAACCCGCATTATGCTGAGAGTCCCTTTTGCAACTTATATCATTGTAGATTGTTGAGTTTTAAGTTATATTTTGTACCTCATTCTTTTTTTTTTGTGTGTATTGTATTGTTGTAAATAAATTTTTGTTCTATTCTACCTAAATATCGGGACACTCAAAAACTCACAAATCATTTTAAAGTCCAGTTTTCAGTGAAATTAATATTCATAATGATACTATACCGTCCTAATTTGTTTACAGATATCGTGTTCATCCAAAGTTTGCCTGCAAGAGATCGCTTTTAGCGATAAGGGTAAGTACCTACAATTTAAACATTATTTTTTATTCTGTTTGTTTATTTTTTAATGGTGTGCAACATAGATATTAAGGGCGACTTGCACAACGATGCCTAAACGTATTTAGTAGCTAAATATTATTTTAATATATTTTATTTTAATATTTTAATATATAATATACGTATAAGTTAAGCATGTTTAGTCGCTAAATACGTTCGTTGTGCAAGCCGACCTAACTATCTATAAATACCTACATACTTTGATTTTATCTAAAGATGGACCTCCATAGTCGCTAGATAATAAATAACCTCACGTTTGCGGACCGACAAAGCTTAAAAATAACGGAAATTACAATTTAAATACAGGCTGGCCCCCAGGCGTGTGATCGATCCCACAGATCCGCCAAATATTCAAGATGGCGGTGGATGATTTATTTGTTAGAATGCACCTGTGTACGGTGTACCTACATGAATACAGATGGAAATTTATGTAAATACTTTAATATGTACTTCTAATCTATAGAAAAACTCCCAGTCTCGAAACAAATGTCTGTCCAAACATATTTTGTTCTACGGCAGGAATTGAACCCGCAACCTCCTGCGTCTCAGTCGGCTATTAGCCCACTGCACCACGGAGGTCGTCAAGAAAGTGTAACTCCCGATAGTAAAAGCTAAGTACTCACTTATCCATGTTTTACTACACCGAAGGGATGAAAGCGAGTGGCCTTACAAATAAAATGCATTTACCGATTGAAGTAGCCAGCTAAGACAAGATTCACAGAGTAATAATTTGTCATTGAGCCTTGTCGTTGCCTTATTTTAGTTTCTGTCCCACAGCAGGGCAAAAGCCTTTCTTGCCTTTTTGAATTTTTCATCTAATCTCGATGCCTGACAATAATTCATGGTCATATTAGTCATCAAACGTTCACTGCTGAACACAGGCCTCCCCCATAAACCAGACAATGCAATTTTCCGTTCTTACGAAAGTGAAAAGTTATGTTTCTTCTATACAGGTTACTCCAAAATAGGACGGGGGGTCATTGATCTCTCTTAAAAGACTTTTCAAAATTAGCTATTTTTGAAGAAATATTTGTTAAAAATTTTCTGAATAGTTAAAAAACTGTTTATCAGCTGTGCCGGCCGGGTTGGTGGGCTCGTTGGGAATAAGCTGGAAAAACAGGCACCGGAAGTGAGTTCCACTCCTTTCTCGTACTGATAATGAAAGTTATTTAATTTTTAGGCTCGTGTTTGACCACGATCTCGCCTGATGTTGAGCGATGATGCAGTCTTTAAAAGAACACAATTCATCTTTTAGTTGTAGACACTTCTACGAATAAAAGCTTGTAGACTCTGCTAAGAATAAAAGCTCATAGACACTGCTACGGATGCTACGACTCGTAGCACTTTAGCGTTTGGCCGGCTGGCTACCTAACGCTTTCAGTCCCAGAATGAATTTGAAAACACTCACAACCGTAACCTGGTGTGGTAAACCTATATAAAGTTTGTAGTGTATGTTAACCAGTAGATTAGTTAAATGTATAGTTGATTTCGCTTATAGATCAGTTATGTGGTTTTCAAAGTTTCATGTTTATTGAGGCGAATCGAAAAAGTGAAGGGTGGTCTTTGTCTTGTAGTGGAAGAACAAAGGCTTATAAAGAATATATTCAACTATAAGTAAGTTTTAAATATTATTACCACTAGTGGTTCGCCCTGAACTGAGATCTCGCGAGCCTCCTATAAAAAAAATATATATTATTTGTAAGCTTTGACTATCAAAATAGTGCTATGAAATGTATAACCATTAATTGACCTACATTTTCATTCAAATTACAGGTAAAGGGACTTCAGGTTATGTGGTTCTCATTTTAGAGGTATAAATTGCAGTTGTACAGGATGTCAGGCTTTTCCCTATATTTGTGTCATCAAAGCTACACGAATACCGAATACTGAATTTCAGCTGGTCACTGGTGTACCCTGTGAATTTTGTCAAAGTACACTTTTTACTATGGCTAATTACTCAGAAACTACAAGGATAAAACTAAAAATAAAAATGGGGTCTAAATATACAGATGAAGTGATTTGACCTTTGATTAGACGTCCTATTTGAGCTAATAGTCGCATTTTTTACCCCTCTTAATATCTCAATAACACATTTTTAATTCATTTAGTCACCAGTTGTCGACACTATCTACCTATATATCAAATTTCACGATGATCGGATCAATGATTCGACAGTTATCCTCGGACAAACAAACATACAACTCCGATATGCCCAAGTTGATTTGGAGATCTCGCTTCGCTCGATTAAAAAGCAAACACTAAATGCACAATGCGATCTTATCGCTAAAAAAGCTGCAGTGAAAATGGGTTATTTGGTAGAAATAATGGTTCTTTACAATTACCATTTTAAAACACTTTTATTTTCTGTTAATTGGGTGTTAATTAGGTACTTGTGGTTCGCCCCGAACTGAGATCTCACGAGTCTCTGATTTAAACTAAAAAATATGATATATTTGTAATCTTTGACTATCAAAACAGTGCCACGAAATAATAACCATCGGATAAACGCTTCGAAAGTTATCATCGGACAAACAAACATACATACATACAATTCCGATTTGCCCAATATAGTTTTAAGATCACGCTTCGCTCGATCAAAAATCACATAAGCTAATCATCGTAATGTAACGTGATCATACGTGTGTGCGCTGTATAGGTGTTTTTCGCAGACCTAGATTTTCAGTGCTATTCCTAGTAAAAGCTTCTTGACGTTATGACGTGGACATTAGCTGGTGATAGGTGTTCCGGGTATAAGCGAACGTTTTCATTTTGATATTGTTTTAAAGGTCTGAGGAGTTTTTATCCGACTTCGAAGAAGGAGAGTAATGTTTTTAGGGTGTATATAACAAACATACATTCATTTGGCTCTCCACTAGATGGAAAGACGACCTGATAAAGGTTGCTGGGAGCTGTTGGATGCAGGTCGCTCTGGATATCTATGGGGGAGGCCTATGTTCAACAGTGGGCGTCCTCTGGCTGACATGATGATGATTATATAAAATACTGAACATTTGGCGATGGTTCGCCCAGAACTGAGATCTCGCGAGTCTACCATAAAACAATAAAAATGTTATTCGTAATCTTTGACTATCAAAATAGTGCCACGATGTAAATAACCATCTAACTTGAGCTACAGTTTCATTTAAATTACAGGTAATGGGAGTTCATGTAATTGGTTGCTCTTTTTTGGGGTACAAATTGCAGTTATTCTGGATTTCAGACTTTTGCCTATATGTGTGATACTTAAGCTACACTTATACCAAATTACAGCACTGTGGGTTACTGGTGTATCCTGTGAATTTTTTAAAGTTTAGTTTTTATTATGGTTTACAACTCAAAAACTACAGAATTTTTACTATAAATAAAAACGGAATCAATATATACTAATGAAGATCTTTCATTTGGCGTCTCACTTGATCTAATAGTTTAATTTTCATTTTATTTTACACCTCTTGAACCCCAGTATCTCAATAACCTTCCAACATTTTTAGCTCATTTAGTCACACCAAAATTGTGCCATTACTACCTACCTATGTACAAAATTTCACGATGATCGGATCAACGCTTCGAAGGTTATCCTCGGACAAACAAACATACATACATACATACAACGCCAATTGACCCAAGCTGATTTGGAGATCTCGCTTCGCTCGATCAATTACAGATAAACTATGTATTTCATAGATTGAAATGTAGAGGATAATATAACTAATATTTTTTTTCATTAAAATTATAAGGATGATTTTGAAATGTCCACTTTACTGTTCCTCCGCGATCATGGCACCTATACAGTTTGGTCCGATACAGGTTGGTCCAAACAATAACGTCCATAAAACATAGTCATTGTTTGGACTACCCTGTACTTTATTGCTTAGTTTTACAACAGAATTGAGGCTATTTCAAAGTTTTTAAAAATTCCTGACACCAATATCATCCACAATATCGCTTTTGACCTACTTTTCCACAACATACATAACTTTAAATGTATATTGGCAATCTGTACAGCATCGACTTTCAATGTGCCAGTTTGAATCCGTCCTGCTTCAGGCGCATCGAGAATTTTTATGCAGATTTCGAGATGGCTGCCTATCGCAAAATTTACATTTTGCTATACAAATTATACTAAAATATAGATCGAAACTTCTTTACTATCCTTAGAATATTCAAGCTGTATTTGTTTGAAATTTGTGAATTGGAAGAAAGTGCGCTCATTCTTTATTCTTTATTGCACACAAGAAAATACATTTGTAAATACAGAAAAAGAGGTCATGTACAAAGGCGAGCTTAACCCTAAGAAGAGTTTTCTTCCAGCAAACCTTTGAGGCTAGAGGCTCATATAGTTTTATGCTATAAAAGGATATAAAGCCTTATTTTGTCAGAGTGTGATTTATATGGGGTACTCGTATATATACCCACCTACCTGAGTCTGTACTGGATGCTCCCAGTTTCAATGTGTTTAAGAGAAATTATATATTCTAAAATTATATATCCCACCGCGGCGGGAATCAAACCCGCTACCTCCTGCGTCTCAGCCGGTTATTGCCCACTGTACCACGGAGGTCGTCAATGCTCATACAATGGGTGGTTCTAGCGGTAAAAGTGATCTCTTCCAGACAAGTTTTGGATGATTTTTACTATTTTTTATGAATAAATTACTATACTGCACTTATAGTCAGCTGCACCAACTTTAATTTCAAAACATAAAAAAACACAACAGATAAACGGCGACGACAGACTGCACGACGAATGATAAGTTTAGCTTATTTACCAATTGAAGCTTTATGTATTCTCTATTATCTATTAATTTATGTATCTATTAATCTATTAAGTATTGTAAATTCTGTCCAAATACGTATTTTGATGTTTAATTACGCATATGCTTTAATTTTTCCAATAAATTAACCGCTCATATGCCGACTGGACAGACCTTTATTACCTTATTACCTTACCTAACGCCTTATGCATAATGCCCAGTGACCCGGCATAATCGGATGGCATTGAACGTTATACATACTCACCATACTATACTCACACAGCTAAACGCTATCATATTATACTGGGTGTCCAATATGATCCAAACCAATTAGAGGAATTTTCCCCTCCTATCCGAATCATCTCTTAAAGATTTATAAGTAACTTCGGAGGGATAAGGATCAATTTGTGTTAAAAATTGTCTAAATTTAATCTATAAAAAATATAGTGATGTGCCCCAAATATGTAAATAAACAAAATGCGGTTTAAACCTACATTAAGACGTTGTACTAATACCGCGAAGAAATTTATTGCGATTCTTATAGAAACTTTCTGAGTACCATGCAAACATAAGCGCAGTATATTTGTAGGTACGGTTTCTACCCTAAGCATTTATGTTTATTATTAGGCAGCAGCTCCACAGTAGATTATGGAATCTCGAAGGTCGACCGTTCCCAGGAGGGGTAAGTTTGCGAACGTTAATTTGTTAGTAGCCAACAGAGACGAAGGTAAGGAGATAACCAGCGGTATCTTAAACCTTAACTAAAGCCCCGTTATTCAAGAACCCGGTTTAATTACATGCACCTTCTGTATATCTTTGATTTGACTTTCTTTCTAGACAGAAATAAAGTTAAACATAATATATGTAGGTCTCTTTCAGATGTCAGATAGATATCTAACATTTGAACAAGAAAAAGAAGGAGAACGCCTTTAGTAACAGAAATATTATACAATTATAAATACGGGATTTATCACGTACCGTTTATCGGTGTTTCGACCGAAAATGTTTCGGTTCAATTCGTGAACCTTCATCAGGGTGAGTGCAATCTGCTCCGAACAACGTCTCGCCTCGCACTACGGGCGCGGTGGTGGGGATTGCGTCAACGGAAACCCATCGTATTGACAGGCTGCATCATCATCATTATCATCACTGCTCTTCGGTAGTTCTCGGTACAGACAAACACACAACACTAACTATGTCTCTACCAGGTTCACTCACTCCTCTGTCGCTTGCATCACGAAGACTTGGCTTCCAGGCTAGCGGTAGAACTGGTCGCGAAGGAACAGGCAGTAAAATTGACGTTTCAAAGTGATCTTTGTGATTTTAATGAATAAAAATATTTGACTTTGACCCATCCTCTATCTCTGATAAAGTTTGGCACATGACTTATTTGTATCGCTTCTCGAATCTTGCGAGGAACGTATGTAGTGCGTTGAATCAGAATCTAGGGCATGCTCCGCCACTGCAGAACTGTTGGTGTCGACATTCTTCATTGCACGTATGAGTCATCTACCGTTGCAAAGGATCTCTAGATAGCTCAACTGCTCCAGATTACTAACAGGTGGAAGTGTCCCCAATACACTGTCAGCATTGCCTCGCTCAATTGCAATGCTTATGCGTTGACCCAGATAAGCGCCAGCTTTCGGATCACACGTCGCTTCGACCAGCTGTCCAGAAAGAATTGTGTTGGTCTTGACCCCAAATGGCTCAAATACGTAAGCTCTGTCGAGACTTCCATATTTGCGCCGCTTGAGATCTTCGTCTGAATTTAACGCCGCATCTATGAATGTTTCTCATGACGGATAAATAGAGTAAAATTTATATAATACGAGGATATGTTATTATATTTTAGCGTAAAATGTCGTAACATTTCTATGCCAGACCTTAGAAATACTTACAGTAGAAATATTTCTTCATTCTATATTCAGAATAGTTTGTTTATTAGTCTGTCAGTTTATGAAATAACGCAGAAGATGTTGTTTCAATATAAAAATATATAACGTATTCTATTGATCAGGAGTAGATTAAAGATAAAAAAAGAACTAAAAACCCTAACTTTATTTGAATCACGAATTTAACAAAATCAAACAGAAAAATAAACATAATGGAACAAATTAACTTTAACATAAAATAGCACAGAACACTTAGAACACGATATATACGATATGCACAAATACGCAAGAAGTCTAAGGTCTCCATCGAGCACCAGCGAGCAATATAGACCGCCTTTTTTTTTCGAATGGACTAGACTCGCTGTTGGCCTCTGAGGCCGTGACAGCCTAACTTTTGGCGAGCGCAGATGGCGCTCAGCCCAGTAAGTTATTTTGGAAACTAGCGCAAGGGCACCACTTAGATACGAGCCTCGGCTTGGGCAGTTGCCGGGGTGGGGATAGGAGAGAAACGCCCGGGTACATGTCTGTACCTCGTATAGGCGACGACTGAAGGGACTCGTCGACCTCGCCGGCGAGGTCGGTGTTTCTGTGAAGTGTTTGCTCTGTCTGATGTAGATGACTCAGATATCGCTTCCGCGTTAGCGGAGGTGATTTCGTCATCCGGGTCTCCGAGAACGTGTCTCGGACGACGGAGGATTTGTAATATAGACCGCCAGTGTAGCGCGCCTGTTTTTATATAAGTGATGGCTTCTATTCTGTATCGCTGCAAGATTCGGCTAATAGTATGTATAATAAATATGTTTTACTGAATATTAGGTATTCTCTTAACTGTTAGCAGATACTACGTGAACATACTTAGGAAACATATAGTCTAAATAGGTATAATTTCTGTTATCTAAGTTTTTATATTCGTTCAGCCAATCTTAATGTTATTCTACATTTCTAAGGTGTCTATAAAATTAAAACGAAGAAGAATGACTGTAGAATTAAGTACTTTCTCCTGAATTTGGTTGGTGAAAATGTGTACTAGTTTCCATTTAGTTAGAGTTCGTTCACTTAAACTTCAGTTTCAAGAAGTGTTTTTCTTCAGTAACACCATCTGCTAACTTCCTGCTAACGTTACTTTGCTAATTACTAAGAGAGTATGTTTGGAACTTAAAAGTTGCATAGTTTATCCTACATTGAGAACGGTGATGAGTTCCAGAGAGAGCACTAGTTTTTTAGTTTTTAGTTACTAGTCAAGAAAGATCGTTACAAACCCGGCCTTGCAAAAATAGGTTTTCTATTAATGACGATTAGTTTTGACAGACCTTTATCCATGAAATACTATGTTGCCTCTCTCTCTGTTACGTTTTCACGACTAAAAACCTGAATCGATCTTGGTGAAATTTAGTACCTATAAGAAGCTTATGACCTGGATTGATACAAAGGATTTTATTGACAAACCAGGCATGCGAGTGAAAGCTTGGTGTTTATACATAATCCAGGTATTTGTTGTATCCAAGTCGAACAAAAAAAAAGTACCTACCTACTGATTCATTGCCGGTCGTGCTACAAATTCACAAACTAGGTTGTACTAAAAAGATATCTAGCATGACCACTGCTATGCAAACAAAACATTAACGTTACCTGTTACGTAAACTGAACCTACTTCCGGACGTGGTCGTAATTACATACGGCAACACCTTTGACATTTGCTACTCTTGAATTCATTCCTGTTTTTACGAAGCTTTGTGATCATTTATTTACTGGGTATTTCAGTGACCTGAAGGTTAATTACTGTAGTGATATCTAGTCAAGTTGATGGAACGCCCTCCTTTCATGCACAGTTTAAAATTAAATGAATTTACTCTCCATCGTCATAATGTTTCAAATACCGACTTTACATTGGCATAATTGTGGCCACTACTAGCCACAAATGCCATAAAACCAATAGTGATGATGCGAAATTACAAAGAAGAGCAAAAGTTAGGTTATGCGTGTTTTCAGCAATATAATACGCATAGGCCACGTCCCGCTGACGCCACGCCGCCGTTTGTATTACGGTTTGTTCCTATTAAAACTACCTACATATCTTTATCTACAATACACAAAGGTTATCTGGAAGAGAATGCTCTTTAGCATTAAGTTCGCCTTTGTACTAGTTTTATAAGTGCAATAAAGTATTTTCAATCAATCAATCAATAATAAAGTCCCAACCGGAACATACAATTTCCACTGCTGATTACAATACGTGCTACAACTATGCATTCAAAAGCATCGAATTTAACAAAAACCGAGCAAACGTTCGACAGAAGCATAGTTATCGTTGACGTACGAAGGCTTTGACGCGTGCAATTTTACTGTACTTTTTCCAATTTTGTTGGAATTCAACAAAAATTGTGTAAATTTTTATTTGCATTGCGAAAATATATCTAGGGACACATAAAACAGAATTTAAAGCTATCGTCGCACATGTGTGAAATTCAGACCGACGATAACAACCCATCAGTGCTGAATTAATCAATAACAATTTTCAATCAATTGATTAAAATGATACTGTTAATAATAGTTTTTTTTGGATTAAGCAAAATTTACCGACAATAAAATTTATAGCGATTTGGTGATTTAGATGTGAAGATTTAAAATATTTATTTACTAAATAATATAAGTCACACTAATATTATCAATACAAAAGTTTCGATGTTTGTTTGTGAATCAATCACGTCGTAACGGCTGACCCAATTTCGATGAAATTTGGTATAAAGATATATTCAAACATAAATTTTTTGTTGACAAACCACATGTGCAAAGCCGCGGGCAGAAACTAGTATTTAATAATTTAGCACACCAGAAATATTATGAATATGACAACATATAATATATAGAGATATAAAAATACTAGTTTTTCAAACCTTGTTTAACAGATGTAAAATATATCGAGGTCTTAAAATACGCGATTCTCTTCCACAAGTTAAACCAACATTGGCAATTTGGGATTCAGTCGGCGCGCTTCGCAGGAAAGCCAGTATATTTGCAATTAGATTACCTACAGCTTGTATACGAAAGATTTAAATTATCACACGTGTAAGATACATACTTGTCTTGTAGTAACTTGTTCGGTTTATTTCAGAAACCTTTATTGAGAATCTCATGAAAATTGAAAATGGTTGCTGTATAGATAATTTCAAAGAAAAAGTATGTTCTCGGAAGTTACCTACTAACTGGCGCAAAAAAATCTTCGTTTGCTAAAGTTCGATTCCGAGAAAGGAGTAAAACAAAGTTAGGATAAGATTACAAATAGATAGAATAAACAAGGTATATCAGCTTGAATTTTTCGTCTTTATGTTCTTTGCTAAGTTACATATTAAATACTTCTTCGTCTTTTGTTCCACTGGCTATTTAAATCCATATTTTTTAAACATAAATGATTTTGATAAAAAGCATATTTTTCAAACAAGATTTTTGGTCGAGCGAAGCGAGGTCTCTAAATCAACTTGGGCAAATCAGCATTGTACCTATGTATGTATGTTTGTTTGTTGGTCGAAGGATAATTTTCGAAGCGTAGATCCGATCATCGTAAAATTTGATACAAAGGTAGGCAGTGATGGCACTTTTGGTGTGACTAAATGAGCTAAAAATGTTGGGGGGTTGTTGAGATATTGGGGTTCAAGAGGGGTACAAAAATGAAAATGAGACTATTAGGTCAAGTGGGAAATTAAATGAAAGGTCTTCTACTACTACATTTCTACTAGTACATTTCGACTCCATTTTTATTTTTAGTAAAGTTCTTGCAGTTTTTGAGTTATTAGCATAATAAAAATTGAACTTTGACGAAATTTACAGGTCACACCATTGACCCTACAGTGCTGTTATTTGGTATTCGTGTAGCTTTAGTGACACAAATATAGGCAAAAGTCTGTAATCCAGAATAACTGCAATTTGTACCCCAAAAAAGAATAACAATTTACTTGAACTCCCGTTACCTGTAATTTGAATGAAACTGTAGGTCAAGTAGGCTGGTTATTTATTTCGTGGCACTATTTTGATAGTCAAAGATTACGAATAATATATTTTTGTTTTTATGGGAGACTCGCGAGATCTCAGTTCGGGGCGAACCACTAGTACTTTTTTGTTATTAGTTCAACAAGTTGATGCACCCATAAAACGTTGGCAATTTTTTTACTAAGAAATCTATCGTGATTTTTTCAATAATTATTATTGTAACACCGATAAAACGGTACGAGATAAATCCCGTGTTTATAATAACGTTTGCAACGTTAATCTATATGATTGAGCCCGGGCTCGTAATGATATCATCGGATACCTAGGTGCTAATATTTCTATTGAAGACAAAGTGACAAAGGACACAGGATTAGAATAAAAAATGTGAGCCGTCACGGGACGCCTGGCAGATGTGAAACATCGACATTATTTTGTAAAAGTAATATGCAGAAAAGAACATATTGTGATAGGAACTAAATAAGTCATAATGATAAAATAAAATATTACGATTTTTAATAATACTTTTGCACGGTTCTATTCCGCTGAGACACAATAGGTAGATAGGTATAATACCTATAATAAAAGCTTATTTATTTATCTTTGTATCGGGGATGAAGCTGTCTTCTGTAATAGGTAGGTAGGTACCTACAGTTTTTTTTAATTTGTATCTTTTTCTAGGTCGACCTGGTTTTCTTTTGCCGCTGGGTCCAACCCATCTCATCGCTCTTGTGGTCCACCTATCATCCGTATATCGGGCTATATGTCCTGCCCACCGCCATTTTAATTTAAGTGCGTAGGGGAGTGCACCTGTTATTTTGGTTTTTTCTCTTATGAATTCACTTCTGATTTTTTGTATTTTTCTAATTTTTAAGATGCTTCTTTCCATAGCCCTTTGTCAAGTTGTTATTTGGGATTTAGTTTTCGTAGTGTAAGCTCCATGTTTGGCATCCTTAGGTAAGGGTTGGTAGACGCTAGAAACAGATGGGCTGACGACATCACTGAAATCGCTGGGAATCAGTGGATGATAACCGCAAAAGATAGAGAGATATGGAGTAAACAGCAGGACGCCTATACCCAAAGAGGGGTTCTTAATCATACATAATATTCCCAACTTCCGAAAAAAAAAGATAAGGAAATAAAGAAGGCTTCATAATAAAAAAAAAAGTTGTATCTATTATGTGGAGTCATAGACAGGAATTTGGTGCCCTGGGGCAATTGAGAATGATCACTCTTCCCACAACGCAAACACGCATTTTCCTGTACACTTACGAAAGTTTTGGTGCGCACTGCCTGTGCTACCGACGATGTTACATTATTATTCGACCGTTTCAGAATACTACCCGCATTCGTATTGGAACTTTTTATGTTATGCGCCCGTTTTAGAACGTGAGAATGATTTTGGACAAAGTTAATGAATTCTGAACAACTCGTACTCGTATTGTTTTTATCTTGTAATTTGAGTTCAAATGACTTTACTGTCTCCAATCCCACCTTTTTACAAGCAATATTCACAAGCATAAAATCTTCTAGGCTATCTAACTCAACTGTTTTAGCGCTAAGCATAGCGATGAGAATTGATCGATAATTCCTCCAATTGTGTAGGGGATTTCTCGTTTACATTTTGCAAGCTAAGCAATTTATCCAAATACGATGCGGCTAGAACTCGTTAGTCATTTTACTTGCATTCCAAATAACTAGATAATTTTCTGCAGTGGGCAAAATGCCTTTACAAATGTTTAAGGCTTTCCCTTTCAATCTACCGACTAAGTAATGTATTTTTTCCCCGTCAGTAAGGCTGCTGTTATTGTGAACGGCTGACTTGAACGTTTCATAGAAAATCGGCCATGTCTCATTATCACCATCAAATAAACAAAGCTCTAATCGCGGTAACTTTATTGATGAAGGTTTTTCGCATTTGACTAGAGAATCCTGTCATGACTAGTATTTTCCGTCATTTGCAACGTTAACTGATGGGACTTGAACTTGATTTTCGTGTAAAGCTGCTCAAAAGCAATAACTGGAAGCTATTTCTACAATCGCGGCAATAAAATCTGAACACAAAACATCTATTGTAAAACTTTCGGCTAAGAAATTCTCAATTTTTACTGGATCATTTCCAATATTAGCTATCGAGTCATAAATAGTCTGTGTGCGACCATAACAATCTGCAAGTTTATTCTGCAGTATTTGCAAACCGCGCTCATTGGAACTACCAGAATTTACCTCTTCCGACATTTTGCACAAAGAAGGCGACCGCTAATTAGCACCGAGAAAATAAATCACAATTAATCACTATCAATCGACTGCCTCCGTGGCGCAGTGGGCGTATAGCCGGCTGAGACGCAGGAGGTAGCGGGTTCGATTCCCGCCGCGGAACAAATGTTTGCACGATCTACAGATATTTGTTCCATGTCTGGCTGTTTTTCTATATATTATAAGTATGTATTTACAAAAATATATATATATATAAGTATTCTATAAGTTATCTAGTTCCCATAGTACAAGCTCTGCTTAGTTTGGGGCTAGATAGCGCTGTGTGAAATGTCCAGAAATATTTATTTATTTATTTATTATTTAATCCGGCTTCGAAAGGACCATTTGATTGCGCGTGAATGATATTATCGGATACCTAGGTGATAATATTTCTATTGAAGACACAGTAACAAAGGACACAGGATTAGGATAAAATCAGGACCAACCTTGCGGATGCCTTCGTTCCAAGAAACTTTCGCCAATATCACCAATCTTCGTTCTTCGAGTAGGTACTTCAGTTTCTTCTCCTCGCGAGGGACACTGCACTACACTTTTCAACACTTTTCAGGTCTTGTTTTACGGCAATTCGTTTTATTAGTTATTTTTTGGCACAGAGCACATCACAGCACAGGCATTGTTTTAACCACCTTTCTTCGACTGATGATGGTAGTTAGGGTAGAAAGAGATAGGATGTTTTATATAGAGGAAAGATAAGGACAGAAAGTCACTGTGCTTCCTACCTACATATAATATTTAATTATGGCCTAAACACTATACCTCTAACGTCGGATAACGCTACATCTCGTTATTTAATGAACAGATGTAAAAATATCGATTTTTTAAGATATGCGATTCACTTCCACAAGTTAAACCTACGTACTACGACAGCAAACTTCAGTCAATCAACTTCGATCAACTTTTGTCGCATCTTTAGGTTCAGTATTAGTTTTTAGGGTTCCGTAGTGAAACTAAGAATCCTTATACATAGTTTCGAAATATTCGTTTATCTGTCTGTCTGTCCGACTAGTAACAGCCGTTTTATTCGACTTATTGCTGTAAAGCTGAAATTTGGCACGATGATACGTTTCAGTTACGCCTAGCATGTTAATAAATATAAACGGAGTATCATTTAATAGATCTTCTACAAATGTATCCACAATAAGGTTAGTCAACACTTTTTGGATACAAGTGCCCGTTTCTGAAATATAAAGCATTAAAACAACCATTTTCTTAACAGTTGTGTTCAGTTCAGTATAACTTTTGAAACTATTATGGTTATTAACACTATTTTTACTAAAAACGGAATATTTACCATGATTTGTGAGTTCTTGAGTGTCCCGATATTTCGACGCAGTTGCATGCGCCATGATCACGGGTAAACTGAAGTCTTTGCGAGTGGACAGTTATTGGCAGATATAACGATCTACCCTCTTTCTTAGTCTCTTGCTAGGAATGAATTCAGTAATACTATCACTACTACCGGTTTCATTCTCGATCATAACTCCATTCCGACACACAACACTCACGGTATCAGGGCGCGTAATTGACACTACACTTCTTCGGTTCTTACACATTCTCACCACAGGATTCCAGGCTCCAGATAGTTGAAAACCATCTTCACGATTGAAATTCTTGTGTTTGGTAATCTCAATTGCCTCTTGAACCAGTCTTGGGATGTAATGTCGCTCAGTTGAGAATACTTGTGGGTTGTGTAGCTCCATCCAGTGGTTTGAGCCTGAGTCCAGCAGATGTTCCGCTATGGCAGACTTTTGTCTGTCAACATTCTTCAACTTTCATTTCTTCAGTTCAGTAATTAATTCACCATTCCATTACATCTCATAATATTGGTATGTCAATAATATATTACAAATTAAATAGTCCCCCCCCCTGCCTCTACCAGCTAAACCACTCTTCTTGGATACGTACCAAGTAACTTTTTAACAAAGATGTAATCGTCTTAACCAAACTATTTAACCGATTTTGATGAAATTTCTATGATACAAATCTGAAATAATATCCTTTCAAATAAAAAAAGCAATTATTTAAATCGGTTTATAAATGACGGAGTTCTGAGGTAACAAACATAAAACTGAATTGCGTCTCTATAAAATTTTAGGATTGCCCTCGATTTTTTTGGGATCCCATCATCAGATCCTGACTTTGTACCGATGGAACCACCTGGGAAGTATACCATTTTAAACAAAGAAAGAACTTCTTGAACCGGTCAAGGTGTCTTTAAGTAATTGGTGAACATACATCCTTTTTTTGAAGTCGGTTAAAAAGTACCCACGTAGTTGAAAGAAGAATTATCGAATTTAAGTAAACTATTAGTTTACGAATAGAAATCAGCCAACTTATGTCTGTAGTTTGGTTATATAATGTTCATACACCAGTAGAAATACAAAAAAAATCCACCATCCCCTCTTTGGTGTTAAAAACTGACAGAGTTAAGAAATACCCTAGTTAAACTAGCTTTCTATTTAAAAAAAACGGGTCCAAATAGGTCTATCCGTTTCGGTACTACCATGCCACAGACTGACAGACAGGCATTTATACAGGGTTACAGGAAAAATCGTGCTAGATCCGTTAAGGGCGTGGAGTACCCATCATTTCTGACTTATTTCACTATGAAACACCCTACCCTAGACTTAACCCTTTTCGAGATATTCGACTTTTAATTTTTTTATTGAAAATTGCCGATTTTTAGGCTACTAAATTTATTTTTGTTTATTTTGTGTATTTTTGTTTATTATTATTATTATTGCATTTTTACATGTGTAATAAGATGCTTTAGGACGTCTATCATTAAAATAGTGCATAAGTTAATTGAATAGACCGTAGTAGACAAGTGAAAGTTAAGAAATAAAAAAAAATATTAGAAAGTTTATTTTTCTCTAAGGGATATCTAAAAAAAATATTATGGCAATTGTTCGGCAGATGTTTTTTAAAATATCTACGTTTCATCAGCTATCTAACGAGGTATAATAATCTAGGGTTTTATTCAAATGCATTGAAAAAAATTTAGTTTTATAGGCGACAGTGGAGAAGAAAATTTATACTTAGCCCTAAAAAGTAAAATAAAATAATAGGTAAGCATGAAATGTCATTTATTAAAGATTTTCACACAACTTTTTCTTATTCTACAGTTCATGTTCAACATGGCCGCCTCTATTTCTGATACATTGTCGCATCCTTCTACGGAGACCAGTCTTTACTACTCCAGTGGTTAACGTGGTCTTCATTTTATTGGCTGCATCCACAATCCTTTCTCGTAAGTCTTCCACAGACGAAACTGGATTCGGCTCGCTGTACACAAGACTTTTCATGCACACGTGAAAATCCATGGGGGTTAGGTCCGGACTTCTTGCTGGCCATGGCAACGGTCCACCTCGTCCTATCCATTTGTTTGGATAATTTGTGTCCAGCCAGTCTCTGACACTTCTCCTGAAATGGGCAGGGCAGCCATCGTGTTGGAACCACATGTCCCTGATCAGGTTGAGTGGCAGATCATCCAGCAAATCACTTAAGTCTGCTCTCAGGAAATTTTCATAGCTTTCCCCATTTAGATTATCCGGGAGAAAGTAAGGTCCAATCAAATGATTGGAGATAATGCCCATCCACACATTCACGCTGAATCTTCGTTGGGACCCCTTCACTCTTTTCTTATTGGGATTCCTTAGCTCTTTTGGGGCCCAGTAATGGGCGTTGTGATAGTTAGTTATGCCATCTTTATCAAATTTGGACTCATCCGTCCACAAGATATTTCTTAGAAAATCTTAGAATTCTTAGAAAATGTAATACAAACCCTAGATTGTTATACCTCGTTAGATAGCTGATGAAACGTAGATATTTTAAAAAACATCTGCCGAACCATTGCCATAATATTTTTTTTAGATATCCCTTAGAGAAAAGTAAACTTTCTAATATTTTTTTTTATTTCTTAACTTTCACTTGTCTACTACGGTCTATTCAATTAACTTATGCACTATTTTAATGATTGACGTCCTAAAGCATCTTATTACACATGTAAAAATGCAATAATAATAATAATAATAAGATACACAAAATAAACAAAAATAAATTTAGTAGCCTAAAAATTGGCAATTTTCAATAAAAAAATTAAAAGTCGAATATCTCGAAAAGGGTTAAGTTTAGGGTAGGGTGTTTCATAGTGAAATAAGTCAGAAATGATGGGTACTCCACGCCCTTAACGGATCTAGCACGATTTTTCCTGTAACCCTGTATACATTTAATCAAATATTAAAGTTTTGACATTTTCATACCTTTATTTATATATTTATATTTTAATCTTTAATTTAAATTGATAATTATTTTGTATAGATATCTGTTATCTGGTTTTTTTATTTTGTAATCATGGATTTAATCTGAAAAAATATAAATTATAATAGGCGTCCAACTTATAACAGCCCCCTTTCTGCGTCGGGGGTTAAAAATTAGCAAAACTAACTACAAAATTAAATACAGCCGTACTTACTACGGTAAGTTACTTCAAACGTTACAGGCACCGAAAACTTGAAATTGAGATTCAATTTCTGAAATATAGGTGTGAAGAGATTTAGCCCAGGAAACAAATATAAAACATACGTATGACTTTAAAAGCTTTTAAAATACCCAGTCAAAAATAATTTTATTATGCCGCACCGAAATTCAGTATTCTAGCTCGCCGAAGTTGTTCCCGGCATAGCGCATGCGTGATATGCAAATTGACTTTATATCAAAAATATTTTAGCAGTATTTTTAGTGCTGAATATATTTCAAAAATAATATTAAAGAAAACTGCAGATCGGCGAGTAATCGAAAACCACGTTCCAAGACTTGTTTGAAGTAAAATGTACTGCTTTTTCACAGAAAAATAATATTTGCTGTATTCTTGTTCTAGTCAAGAAGATACACATTAGTGGTACATGCATTCTTAAAATTGACGTTTTAAAGTGATCCTTGTGATTTTTATGATTAAATGAATATTGACAATTCAAGTTTCTTGGTTCATACACGATGATTATAATAGGAAAAATAAGCTTAAAGCAGCAATCTGAAGGTAATAAACCAGTAAGAATTAATATCCAGAAAGGAATAACATCCTCCGTAAAAGGGAACAGTCAACACGCATAATATAAAACATAGCATGAATAAATGATCGCGCGGCACCCTCACGGTACTCACAGATGACAAAGTATCATAATATTAGTGACGAGAGATGGCTTAAGTCAGCTACGAGGCTGTTACAGTAATGTAGAGTGTACTTAATAGTTAGGAGGCACTATTATGTGGGCTACTTAGCCCGAATATATACTTATCATTATCCTTGAGAAAATTCACAAGCTTTAGTATTACGTTGAAGATTTTTGTGATAATCAAAGTTTTTTCAGGTACCATAATCCTACTTAGCTCTAACATCTTCGATAAGAGCCGAGCAGAGCGATCACGGCCTTTGATTACCATTTCCATAAGCTATTTCGACAAAATCTTTATTACACCAACCTTGATATTTCCAAGCCCCAAAATCCAATATTTTTTTTGCCAAAAATATCATTTGTAAACGATATTATTCTGAATTTCAGCGTAACAGGTAAACAAACCGACACCAATTTAATTAAGTAAACTTTATTTTTCAGAGCAAAAATATCCCATCTTCCAATTAAGGTCCTCCGCGCCATTGGTTCGCGATGATTATGTAAATGTTAACATAACCATGGAAATGATAACAAAGGCTCTAGAAGTACTAACTTTAGGTTCTGTTTTATTAAATAATAGTGCTGGTTTAGTTTTCATTAGATTCCTTCCGAGAACATCGCCTGGTAAGTTTTAAACTAGGGGTTTTATATTGCATGATAAGCGTGCTCGTGTTTTCTTTAATCTAAACTCATCAGACATTTCATCATATTGATTATTATTGACGTATATTTCTAAGGTATTGAATTAAAACACGCACACAATAATTATTCATATTCATATTCATTTATTCTGCTTACATGTACCTATATATACATTTTTATGCTTAGATGGTAGGTAGCTTAGAAGTATGTACATATACCCTGTAAGGGCACTGCAAGATGGATTTGCGCCTTTTCAAAAGTACGGCAATTAAACCTAGAATTAAACATGTCAAATCAATTAAATTAAAATAGTAAGCGGCATATGTCAAATAATACAGTGGAAGAACAAAGGTATGTCAAGCTATCGGGTAATAATAATAATGTCAAGTGAAAATAATTATGATCATAATTACAACACTTGCGCCGTTTATCAAATCGAAGTACTTCGATAAACAATATGGTGCCGCGGCGTCCATCTTTTTTACGTACATGTACGTTGAATTGTTCTACTTTTCTCTCGTCAACATGGAGACTTACAAGTACGTTGAAAAGTAACTTGTACCAATAATTTTTTGACTCGCCGTCTGCTTCGCTCGCGTGCTTTGTTAATAAAAACGTTCTGCGCTTCTACGCAGTGGAGTAAAAAGTAGCATATGTGTCAATTCCGTTCATAATATATCTATATACCAAATTTCTTAGAAATCGGTCACGCCGTTCTGGAGTTATGGTGTAAGTAATCCGACTTTGTTTTATTTATATATGGATTAACCAACGCAATAATTCTTTTTAAAGTGAAACTTTTATTACATCGTCTCAAACTTTTTCGTCTGTGTGTTGCATGTCGCGTGACGGTCGGCCGCGGAGTAGGGATAAAGTGAAAGGCGCTCGTCAGAGCAGCCGAGGCCAATATGGCAGCGCCTATAGTTCGCATCAGCTGACCGTGTAGTGTAGTGTATAGATTATTACTCATTTGTGCCAACGAAATTTTTTAGATAAATGTCTATAATGTGAAACAAAGTTTCACTTTTACCGTGGTTTCATAAAACCACACATCCTTTTTTTTACTGTATCTGCACTACCTGCAGATATATAGTTTGACTAGCATCTAAAGCAAAACATGATCATTCTGGTGTCAGATTTATCTTTTTTTTATATGTATATGTATCATTTTTGTACAGGGGTGACATAGCCACTGTCTGACAAAACTCCTAATTAAAAATAAAGAAAAAAAAATTGTTTGTTTTCAACACGAACCTTTCACAAATAATGTCACAAATTCATAACGAGCTTCGTGATTGCATTGAAGTTAATTAACTGTGTCAATAATCGAATCGAATGGACACGCTGTATGGCGACGCTGCTCGACCGTGGAAATCGTTATGCACAAAACTAGTCTGATATTGACGGGTAATACGAGTACGCCCGACAGTTAGTCACTGCACTAAAGATACTCTAATCTAAAATTACGCTCCCCTTCACCGCAGCCTTCACCATGCCTATTTGAAGTTTACTGACAGTATGATGTTTCAAAATAATCCCTGGTTAGTTTAGTTAGATCTTAACGCAATCCTGGCACCGACGATAGTGTTATTAAAATAACACTGAGGGCTCCCCCCCATTCTCCCCCTTCGTCCTCTTCCTTCCCTTCTTCTTCTGTATTTCCACAGTTGACAGCATCTTAAAGTAAAATAGCCGAATAGCCGAATGAGACGCAGGAGGTAGCGGGTTCGATTCCCGCCGCGGAACAAATGTTTGCATGCTCTACAGATATTTGTTTCGGGTATGGTTGTTTCTCTATATATTATAAGTATGTATTTACAAAAAAAAAGTGTATATAAGTATGCTATCAGTTATCTGGTTCCCATAGTACAAGCTCTGCTTAGTTTGGGGCTAGATAGCGCTGTGTGAAATGTTCAGTAATATTTATTTATTATTATTATTTATTTATTATTATATTTCAACTACATACTTGTTAATTACTATTCTAAGATTTTTAAAACAATCTAATACATTTTGAAGCCTAGACGAGACCTGAATCCTCAACCTTCCTCTTGATACGAGGATGCACTACCGATGGTGGAACAGGCTCTTATCACGTCAGGTTCGAAATTAGTGAGATAATTAATATTACGACTAAAGCGCCGTTAGCTCCATCTACAGGAAAACGTACAGTTTACAGTTACAGTTACAGTTTTACAGTTTTTTGACCTGCTCAATGCCAAACTTTGCAGTTTAGTACATTGACAAGAGATGTCGCGTTCCTCATTACAAATAGTATTTTTATTTTTATATAAAAAATAACACGTTCAAGTTCCGTCTAGGCTTGAAAATATTGGGGTGGTTTTAAAAATCTTGGAATTTTTCGTAAGTGTTCGGATAACACTATACAAATAAAAATACTAGATAAGCTATTGTAAACACAAGTTCATGAAATAATAACTTTTATATTGTACTAGCTGACCCGCCGAACTTACCGCCTTGACATGCATATGACGCGGACTACCAATGTCGCCCCGGTACTGTCAATCGGCCATCATTAGCTACATCTATGTATGAATCTATGTATATTTTAAGTGATTTTTTCTGATATTTTAATATTTATTCTGCTATTCTGGGCGGAGACAAATCCAACAAATCAAAGACCATCATAATCGGTCCAGCCGTTTTTGAGTTATAAATGGTGTATTGTAACTAACCCGACTTTGTTTTATATATGTAGAAGATTGTTATGGGTGTCGTAGATTGACGTCTCAGACGAAGATATTGAAAGCGTTTGTTAAAAGGTTGCCAGACTAGAAACATTAGCAAATACATTTTTACTTTATCTGTTAGGTACCTACTCAGGCTCTATTAGCACTGAAAATTGGATTCGCGAAAGACTTCGCAATTCAGGCTTTTTACAATAATGGAACAAAACAAGGCGACCAGACAGATTTTTTTGTTGTCTGGGACGTAAGCTAAAAGGATTAGTTGGCGTTTTCCAAAATCAATAGCAAGTTAGCAGAAAGTATCAAGACAAAATGAGTTTTAGATATCTAATAGAAAATATAAAACTCTACACCAAGTAAATAATTAGGCACTTTATTCACACAGCTTAAAATCTTCTTCAGCGTTCTTATAAGCATAGGGTGACATTTTACATATTAATCTATAAATATAAAATGCTTTGTCCTGAATGACTGATTGACGGATCAACGCACAGCCTAAACCGCTGATCGTAGAGACCTGAAACTTGGAGGGTGTATTTTTTGTGTGACGTAGGCATCCGGTAAGAAAGGATTTACCAAAATTCTAATCCTAAGGGGGTGAAAAAGGGCGGCAAAGTTTGTATGGGACAACGTGATTCCTTGGTCCAATCTACTTAAAATTTTGCGTAAACCTTTTTTAACAGAATTGATGAAAAACGTGATTCGTATTTTATTAACATTCATCCCCTAACGGGATCAAAAAGGGGTAGAAAGTTATTTTGGCAGTGATTTGCTTCGAAGTTGATATCAATACTCCTTAGTGCTTTTGATTTAAATGACATTTTATTTTGACACATGTTTGAAAACTCAATCCGATTTTATTCAAAAAAGGTTGAACTCACTTAAAGACATAAGCAAATACTCTTTAAAATTGGAATGTCTCGAAAGTCACCGTACTATATTAGTACCTCATTTGAAGGTTTCTAAGCTTAAAAAGGTTATGCACTTTTAGGACACGGCCTCAAAGGGACGTTGCGTTCGAAATTTGAAATGGTAAGGACTACGAGTAGAACATTTTGGTCAGAAGAAAATAGTTTTCTTTTAGTTTGTCTTAGAAGTTTAATTTAGTGTGTATTGTTTGTGCAATTTTTTTACATTACTCTATCTATTAAGATAAATGTGAAATTTTGGATGTTTGTTTATTTGTTTGTTTGTTACTCAATCACGTCAATCAAATACCTACGTAGGTTATAACCTGGATTACCACAGAAACTACTTTTTATTCCATAAATCAGTTCCCAAGGGATAAAAATGGGGTGTCAAGGTGCAACAGCGGGTTTAGCTTTATTTTTAGGTTACCTACACATTTAGAAGTGTAACGGGTACGAAGTCGCGGGCAACAGCTAGTAAAAATATAATGCTGGACTTTTAACACAGCGATATCAAGCTCCAAACTAAGCAAAGTGTCCATGTAGGTACAATGGGGATCAGATAATGGATAGAATACTTAAATAATAATAATATTTTTTAATACTTACAAATACTTTCTTATTCTGTTGATCGGGGTGAGCGGGTGCTCCAGCTTCGCACGGATTTTAATATGCCTGTGGTACTCAGGGTAATTGTAGGTTTTCATCAGTTAAATAATTATCAATATCGGTTCTGCAGTTCCGGATATTACCCATTACATACAAACTTACATCCAAATTTTACCTCTTTATAATTGATCGAACGAAGCGAGATCTCCAAATCAACTTGGGCAAATCGGCGTTGTATGTATGGATGTTTGTTTGTCCGAGGATAACTTTCGTAGCGTTTATCCGATCATGATGAAATTTGGTATATAGGTAGGTAGTGATGGCACAATTTTGGTGTGACTCAATGAGCTTAAAATATTGGGGGGTTGTTGAGATATTGGGGTTCAAGAGGGGTAAAAAAAATGAAAATTAGACTATTAGATCAAGTGGGACGTCAAATGATCTTCATTAGTACATTTGAACCCCATTTTTATTTTTAGTTTACTTTTTGTAGTTTTTGAGTTATTAGCCATAATAAAAGCTAAACTATGACAAAATTCACAGGGTACACCAGTGACCCTACAATGCTGAAATTTGGTATTCGTGTAGCTTTAGTGACACAAATATATTCAAAAGTCTGAAAACTAAAATAACTGCCATTAGTACCCAAAAAAAAAATAACCAATTTGCAAAAATCCCCGTTACATCCAATTTGAATGAAACTGTAGGTCAAGTAGGTTGGTTATGCATTTCGTGGCACCAATTTTATAGTCATAGTTTAAAGCCGGCATGCACAAAGATCACTAAATGTATTTAGCGACTAAACATGTTTAAATTTGAAGTATTTGTATGATTTGACAACTCCTTAAATAATATTTAGCCACTAAATACGTTTAGGCATCGTTGTGCAAGTCGCCCTAAGAATAATATTTATTTTGGGAGATTCACGAGATCTCAATTCGGGGCGAACCACTAATATTAAATAGATATACCCAGACCCGAATCATGTAAATCAATATGTAGATCATGGAAAAAAAAACTTATGTGTGTACATAAGTACGCACGTAAGAAATTATACTTCTTTGGCGTAACAGAACAAAAATAGCTAAAGACTTCATCCCGTATGCCACAACCCTTTGTTTGTAAAAGGAATGATAAATTAATAAAAAAACTACTTTGAATATACTTACAAGTTTTCATGGAAACTTGAGAGATTAACAGCTAACTTCATCATGTCGCTTTTTGACTATCGCGCACACGTATCGTAATTTTTTTTCTCTCATATTTTTTTCCAAACACGCCAAAAGAAGTAGTACTTCAAAAATGTTCTGTGGCGGGAATTGAACCCCCAACCTCCTGCGTCTTAGTCGGCTGCTCGTCCACTGCACCACGGAGGTTGTCACAGCGCTTATCAATCAACCCTTGAATTTTCTCAGTAAAACATCACCTTATTAAACTAAGGGTAGGATTAGAACTGGGCACTAACAGGATAATCAATCTTCCCGGATTAACTGAGGACAAGTTAGTTTTTTGGGTAGGTACATCTGATATCTTCCTCTAATAAGATTAATAAATAAAAAGGTCTTGCAGGATTTGGACCTAAATATTTACGGCGGAAGTTCGATCAAAACGTTGCCAGAGTAGGCATTTCATTTCGAATGACTCTTCAAAATGATATTGTCTTAAATTGTTAGAAAAAAAAAATTACACTTTTAAAGTCAAAATACTCTTAAGTATGAATTGATTACTTGAAAGATCCAATCATGAAATAGAAAAACGTTTCCTATAATTAAGTTGAATCCATTTTTTGTGTTTCGGACCTAAATGGTAAAAACGGAACCCGCAAGTATTAATTCGTTAGGTATCATTATTTCTAATTTCAAGTCGATAGCTTCAGTAATTTTAAGATAATTAGCTGTGACAAAGGAACGGATGGACAAAGTCGCATCCCTTTTTACCATTTTGGTCCAGAACACTCAAAATGTTAAAAACTTCAAAACAATTCATGTCATACCGTGGATAAACAAGCCCATTATAGCAAACAACTTTTTACCGTGTTATTTCGATCGTAGCTGTAGCAGCTAGAACAAATAAAAACCTGCTAAGTGCGAGAGGGACTCGCGCACGAAGGGTTCCGTACCATTATCTGCAATAAATATTTTCTTTCACACAATAGCACAATTTTATTTATTTACCTTATTATTTGAGGTTGGTGCCGATTAAACTAGTCTTCTAAATTGTATGAGCGCCCATACAACTCCGAGGACTATCTTAATTGGCGTCAACTATGTTTGTGTGAATTTTTCCTTTATTTGTGCTGTAAGTACCTTGTTTTTTGCCAAATTTCGTGATTCTAGGTCAACGGGTACTACCATATAGGTTTTAGACCCAAAACCTATAGGGTACTTCCGGTTGATCTAGAATCAAGTAAAGGGAAAATTCCGAAAAATAAAAAAAAGTTGAACATTAAGGTAAATTTTGGTACTTACAAGTTTTCGCCAAAATCTAAATTTGCCCATATCTTTTTATTTTGTTGACTCAGGACCTTGATTTTTATACACCTAATAGGGACTATAAACTTCAGTATCTGGTATAAATTTCAACTTGCTAGGTCTACTTGTTCCTGAGAAAATCGGTGGTGACACACGGACAGACGGACAAGAGAGTGATCTTATAAGGGTTCCTTTTTTACCTTTTGACGTACGGAACCCTAAAAATGATTTGGTTATCCATTTTACAATTTTCCACGATGACCTTTTCGATAGGTTAATTGGAAGCAAGTGAGTACAAACCAAATTGCTCCTCGTTGCTATTGAATTATTATGGTTGGTTTACTGAATTTCCTTTGAAAGTTTTCCATTAGAGAATAAAAACAGCAAATAGAAATGCTGAGTTACGAAGTTCACCGTCTAGTTGCAAATACTGAAATTAGAAACGGTATGAACTTTTGTTACTTTAGAACATAGATTTTCCTCGTGCTTAGTCTTTAAGAGACTATATTTTTCTCACAGTCTCATAGATAGATGGAGTAAGTACTTTATTGCACACTATTAGACAAAATAATTAATTAAGAGCAACGTTAACTATATTATACAAATAGTGACCTATTCGCTAAATAGCAATCTCTACCAAACATCCTCTGGTTGGATCTGAATGTGTGAATTATCTGGGGTGTAACGGGTACATTATACGTATATTATTTCTCTGTGTTTATACTACAGATATAAAAACAATAAAACTAAGCAAGAAACAATTCATAATATTATGTTTATAAATATACTTAAGTCTAATTAAGAACCATAAATAATAAACACTCAATATAATAAATACTAATACAAATATGATGTATTGACGAACTCCGTGGCACAGTGGGCGGAGACGCAGTAGGTTGCGGGTTCGATTCCCGCCCCGAAACAAATGTTTGCATGATCTACAGATATTTTTTCCGGGTCTGGTTGTTTTTCTATGTATTATAAGTATCTATGTATTTACAAAAAAAAATGTATATAAGTATTCTATCAGTTATCTGGTTCCCATAGTACAAGCTCTGCTTAGTTGGCGCTGTGATGTCCAGCAATATTTATTTATTTATTGATGTTTCGTGTAAAGTTGTGAAATTTTAAGTTTTATTTGTTAGATTATATAGGTTTGATGTTCTTTTGTCACATTGATTGCTAGCTAGTTTTAGTAGCGTGGACATTAACAAACTTATCACTTCTTATTCTTGAATTTTTGTCGTAAACAATAAGGTTCGATGGTTTTTTAGGACGATCTGATCGACATATAATTGACGTACACCCAATAACTGTCTTATCGAATACAGTAGTTCCGTGGAAAATCTATATGATTTGGAATACATAACCTTAAGTGGGTGATAGACGTACGAACTTAAAGTACGCGGTTTTTAAGATCGCGAACTTACTCGCTTCGACGGTAGTGACACACGTGAAGCTTACTCACTCTGTATTGCGATGTCGTCGACTGAAGAAGATTTGTGTTATTTAGGAATAATATCGTATTACATTTTTAGACAAGGGTTATTTCGGAAAGCTTCTATGAATTCGGTTAGCAGTTCATGCGAATAAGTTCGGAATTCACTCATTTTGAAATTATTTTGAATTAAAATTAATAAAAATTGAAAAAATTAACACGACAAGCGTGCGCGTCCACGAACTGGCGAAACAAAATGGCGGCTCGCGGCTCGCAATGCTGCCACACGTTCGAGCCATGACGAGCTACGAGCAAGATTTCAGACCGGTTGGATCGCCGACGATTTTGCGCGGCGGTTTTAAAGTACGCGTACTTACGGTGAAACACAAGCGAAAAAGGTCGGCGAGCCATAAGTACGCGTACTTGCTCGTACGTCTATCACCCACTTTAATCAGTGCCCTTTGTTCACTTTCTAGGTCTATTCAGTTTAGTTGAACGGCTCCTCTCCAAAGCCCTTTAAATTCAATTACATCTATACATACAATCTTTCTTAATTGAAGGACAAAGAAACAGGCAAAGTTTTATTTTTTAAGAGTTAGGAATTTTAGCAAAATATCTCCCCTTCCGGTTTTTTAATTGATAACGCTCGTTTTGCTCGCTCCCCTTATTCAAATTTTGTGCCAATAATGAATAATTAATATTAAACTTTATACTCTGCATTTATTTACTGAAATGGATTTTTTCGTGATTGCTTAGGAGGTTTGAACGGATGACGTCAAAACTCGGTTAAGTGGGTTTAAACAAAGCAATAAGTTATTTATAAAACTTCATAAGATCTATGGATTTTTCAGTACGTAGAACGCACAGACTACTGTTTGTCTGAAGGTAAAGTGGATAGGTGGGTAGGTAGGTGCATATTATTTTTATTTTTAATCTGTCTCAATATTCTTGTGCCTTCCTTCCTACCAAATGTTCTTTAACTGTTTTCCAATGTTTTGTATACCTACCTCATCATATTTATTTATTTTATGTAATTCCTATGTACTTGAATGTGTGTGGAGGACAATCCACCGGTACTGCACTGATTGGAAGGGGATTCACAAAATGAAACACCTCCGGACTGATCTCAAATTGCCTCAATTTATGTATAATAAAATAATACCATTGCTTTATATTATACAAAGTGCAAAACGCTTCGATAGCGCCATCTAGGATTATGCAGTTTTTAGCAGCGCCATCTAGTTCTGTGTTTTGAATTACATACCATAATTCGCTATAACATATTGAATTTTATCTTCTGAACAATGTGTTTAATTTTACTTTGTTAATTATGTTTCTTGTTTTATGTTATCAGTGCTGTTATTGTATCTCAAATACACCTTTTACTTTGAAAAAAATCATATAGTTTTGTTGTAAGATCAGACCCAAGATACTCAAGAAACCGTGAATTTAAAGGTGAGTTACAAAGGCCAGATTTATTGAGAAAAATAAAAGTCGTCTTTATTCGTAGGCTTCGATTATTATACATATTATGAAGCCCTATATTTATTATTTACTAATATTATAAAAAGGAAAGATTTGTATTTTTGTATGTTTGTAACGAATAAACTCAAAACTACTAGTCCGATTTCAAAAATTCTTTCATCAATGCTACATTATTCTTGAGTAAACATACTTTTTACCCATCTGCGCGGAGGAGCTAGTTTTTTATAAACAAACAGTTCTGAAAAATCTTATTACTTTCATAAACAACTATCCGTCGCAGCGTAAGGGGTGTGTACTTTTCCAGTTTTATGACATGATCATTTTCAGCCCGAGTCGAAACTGGGCCATCTGTTCATGCCGATCATATGCTAGTCGAAACCACGTACAACCCACGACAATATCATCGACCGTATCGAAAGTATAATTGAAAAATTCTAAAAACTCTTGACTCTCTTTTTGCGATCTACCCTAATTGGACTAGCTTTCTATTAAAAAAACCCGCGTCCGTATCGGTCCATCCGTTTGGAAATCACGATGCCACAGACAGATAGACAGACAGGCAAAAATAGGCGTTAAAGTTGTTACACCCCTCGTTTTGCATCGGAGTTCTGTGAAAATTTATCGAGCCGCACGGGTGAATTGATCCGATGTCATAAAGAAATCTTTGGTTGTAACATTTTGATTTTTGAGAAGTTGTACAGATTTCGATATATTTTACTTTCTTTTCTTCAATTTATGTTAGCAATTAGCTTTAGCAGTCTGCCAGCAAAATATTGCCAGTAATGTAACCTTTACCCCCTTTTCTTCTTATTATACTCGATTTATATTCAAAAGGATTGGCGAGTATGTTATCTTACACGAGCTCATGGCTATGCAAATTACATTTCATAAAATGGAGGGGACAAAATTAAGCAGATTGAAGATTTCCGAGGGAGTTAAAGCTCCACTCTCGTTTTAGGAACTAACGAAGTTTGTTGGGATTTGAGAGATGTAAATCAAACTTTAATTTAATTTTCTCTTAAGACCTTAAAGTTCTGTAGTATAGTGGTACGGGCTTATGGTGTACGCAATATAGCGGTGAAAGTGACACTTTTTAATATCGAATACTGATGAAGGAAACAGAAGCATATTATTTTTATTTAATATAGTGTTATCCGAACACAGGTCAAAAAACTGTCTAAGTTTTCCTGTAAATGGAGCAAACGGCGCTTTAGTCGTAATCTGAATCATCTCACTAATTTTGACCCTGACGTAGCCTGTAGCACAATTGGTAGTGCATCCTCGTATCAAGAGGAAGGCTGCGGGTTCAAGTCCCGTCTAGGCTTGAACATTTTTGAGATGGTTCTGAAAATCTTGGAACAGAAGCATACTTTCACTTGGTATTATGGCACTTGGTACATGACCATGACATGTGCAGAATTCGTAATTTTTATAATAAGTAATTTTTATAATAATAAGTAATGACATTAGGCATACACATTAATGCAATATTATGATACTATGATCGGACAACCAGACGCTCCGCGATGCGCCACCGCTACATGGTAGACATACCTCCCATACGCACAAAGCGGTACTCTTCCACCTTTATTATGCGCACCGCCAAGGAGTGGAACGCCTTGCCTGAGTCTGTGTTTCCTGATAACTACAACCTAGGGATCTTCAAATCACCAGTGAATAGGTTTCTTCTAGGCAAGCGTGTACCATCGTACCATCATCGCTTACCATCAGGCGAGATAGTGGTCAAACGCTAGCATATAATTTATAAAAAAAAAACTATGTACATGATCAAACATAATAAATTTTAATAGACTGCCTCCGTGGCGCAGTGGGCGTATAGCCGACTGAGACGCAGGAGGTAGCGGGTTCGATTCCCGCCGCGCAACAAATGTTTGCATGATCTACAGATCTACAGTTCCGTGTCTGGGTGTTTTCTATATATTTTAAGTATGTATTTACAAAAAAAAGTATATAAGTATTCTATCAGTTATCTGGTTCCCATAGTACAAGCTTTGCTTAGTTTGGGGCTAGATAGCGCTGTGTGAAATGTCCAACAATATATATATAATTGTTACATTCTTAACTTTTGGGGGTTCGTTGAAGTTCGGACTAGTAATATCTGTTTCCCGAACTTCAGCGCTCTCCATCAGATCATTAGGGGTTCGGTTGTGGTCGTTTTATTTTAATGTTAAGTATTTCCTGCGTGTTATAGTGCCACTAACTTATCTGTTCAGGTGAACTAAATTTAAACTTATCCCGACCAGTACAATTCTGAATACAAACGCGGCTGTTCAGTAGACACTAGCGACGCTGTCAACTGAACAGACAAAATGGTGGGACTTACAGTCCAACTAAGCTATGAGGATGGTACAGTTGCTATCTATCAGATCTACTTTAACCGTATCCTTCCCACTAGGCGTGGTATCAATCATCTTCAATTTTATTGATAGATTTTAAGAAGGTAGAGCGTGTAAAGAGGTTTCTGAAGGAAACGCATCGACCATACCCGGGTGTTGCCGGTGTCAATAGGCGACGGTGACCGCTTACCATCACGTGGACTGTAAACCTACTTCCCCACTAATAACATAAAAAAAGGTAGAGGTTTCAATCAGCCTCTCATAATGATAAAAAAAACACGTCACTGCTATTTTGAGACACCCACGTTACACGTCGCTTCGACTAGGGACTTTTCAGCTTGTTTTAAGTAAATAATTCTTGTTTTATTATGCATTAAAATTATGATTAATTTTCATGTACCAATTTTTATATTTATTTTAAGAAGTAAGCAGTAAGGTTTTTGATTACTGAATTTTGTAAGAACATAATAAATTCGATATTTACGAGTAACTTGTTTTTTTAACTATAGTGTAAATATTATGTAAATAGTTTACAAAGGAGGGTATAAAAAAAAGCGGTTAATTGTTAACCAATTTGAATGAAAACGTGTATTAATTAACTATTATGAGAATAAAACTGGCATCCGGTTAGTCTAAGAGTTAACATTTTGGACCAGAAAACACCCACTTCAAGAATTAACGAACAACACGCTATCTAAACACACTCATAAGAAATTATTAAAAATGTGTTTGTAAATAATAATAATAAAAACGTTTATTTCAGACCTGATAGATCCATAACTTTAGTTAGTAACACAGAAAAATCTTACTTAAATAATATTGTTAGTAGGTACACAAAAAGACAAGATAAAAATAAATGCAGTAATATTGGAACATGAGCGCATCTACTGAGACACCAGGCATGTGATTGGCTTAAGCAAAGCCATCCAGCGCCTTATGATATATGAGCTCATGTTCCCGGCAACAACGGTCAGGAAGCTGTTGGTGCTTCCACGCATGCGGCTCACCAGGGATGCGGTTCTTTTCCGAATGATCGCGTAGAAATCATCGGTACGCGCATCTGCAAACATCCCTGATGCGCTACAGAACCTTGGCAGCCCCAACAATATTATTATTGTATTGGATTCGTAAGGCATTGTAGGATTTCTGCGTATATAAAATCTGCGGAAAATAATTGCAGTTTTTTTATTGGTGGGTTATGGGTTTGATTACTCTCTCACCTGATGGCGAGAGATGATGTTGTCGAAGATGGAGCACGCTTACAGTACAAAGTACTAATTAAATTCAATTCTTTGTTTTGTTTCAGACTAGCACGAACAGAACTTTAAATACAAAGCGACATACTTTTTACTTTATAACTCAAAACATAACCATGATACTGAAGTTCATACCTGGGAATTAATGTTACTTCCGCAAATGCCCGCTTCATTTTTATTTTGGATTTATTTTTTCCATACTTTTTTCTAATCCTCGTTTTCTCCTTACGCTTTTCTGGGAAACAGGGACACAACTCATCTATGTAACTTTTATGGTCACAATAAATATATTTCTATTTCTATTTCTCTTTCTAATCTAAAACAATAATACTGTAGTATTTTTCAAAATTTCGCGATCTCTGTACATAATTATTGATTAAAACGGGTACTTATCGCGTATGTACCTTTTTTAATTGTTATCCCGACGTTTCGGCTGTGCAACCGGTTGACTGATCACGGTTGGAGCTACCGCCGAGAAGTGTGGGTAGCTGCAGCAACTACCCTCACTTGCTCTTCAGAATTAGAAATGTTCTCGTTCATATTACGACACACTACACTAACCGTATCTACAAACTGAGACGACCGATCACGACGCACACACCTAGCCATCTGCCCGATAGAAATTTTGAAATTTCTTGATTTCAATCGCTTCACGAACCATTCTCTTGTAATAGTTGTAATAATGGCGTTCACTAGAGAGAACTTTAGGTTCATGAAGTTCAATCCAATGATTCGGTCCAGTCTATCAGATGCTCTGCTATCGCTGACTTGTTTACCTGGCGATTTTTGACAGCTGCGCTATGCTCTTTGACACGCTCGGCTATGGTACGTTGGTTTGCCCGATGTCTTGGTTGCCGTCTACTTACTACATATCCGTTGGATTTTAGAACCTTCTGAACATGGGCCAGCTCACTCTCCAGATGTTCAGGGCCATAGAGATCGTAAGTTCTGGTTGTTAACGACGAAACAACAGATTGCAAATGGCGAAAATGGTGGTGTGACGCAGCGTTTAAATAGCGGTCAGTGTGTGTTGGCTTTCTGTATACAGAGTGCGCTAGACAGCAGATAAAAAAAAAACAAATAAAAAAGGTACATACGCGATAAATACCCATTTTAATCAATAACTAATAATACTATATTTATTTCAATCCAATAATGAAGTTGATTGTTTACCATCTCATACATTGCGGCGTTTTTAGACAGTGTATTTTGTATGGAACGGTAGATTTATAACTTCAATACTTTGTTTGATTAAAATAATTACAGATATTTTCTGTGAACAAATCACAAATTTTCGCTCTGTATATGTATATAATATATATTTAGGGTGTTTGATAATATACGCACAAAAATGATTATGAATGTGAAAGATGATTTGTGAAATGTTTACCATAGAAATGTGAAATTTATTATGGCATCTAAAAACAAACACTTTATTAAATTTATGTTGTGCTATTGCATAATGCTTGCAATCTAACCACAGATACTGTATTGGTGACGTCTTGAGATATCTCTTGTTGTCCCTTTCTAATTCAAAACCCGCAGCCATTTCCGAAAGAGATATCAAATCGGCCTTTATTTTTGGATGTCATTTGCAAGAGTAGGCAGTAAGTTGTATATCGAATTAATCACCAACTTAGTCGACTTTCTTTAAAATTTGTTAATATAACTAGTAGTTTTTTTTTCGCAATACCTTTTTTTTGTTTTGAGAAACCGTCACTTGAATATGGTCAGTATATTACCAAACACCCTGTATAAACACATTATTATCACTCCTGTAGCATTATATAATATTTCAGCGAAGTGGAAATCGTTGCGAGTAAAAACCCGTGCATTGAAAAAATGCCTTCCTGTCTAGCTAATCGAATAATCCGGGACAAAGACAGAGTTGTCGAGCGTCGCAACACGCAGCTCAGTAAAAAGTTAAATTGTCGGAACTTTTGAACGCGGGAATTTGTTTAGAGGAAGCTGCCAACTGATGCCTCCGGTATTACTTGCGGTAAACAAGCTTATAAGGCACCATGATTTATGGGACCACTATTTTTGGTTTAGTGCTTAAGCAGATGTTTTATCCCTTCAGGACTCTGGTAAAGTTATAAGTTTTTACAAATTTCAAAATGGAAATAATATCATAGAAATCCGTCAAGTCATAGGTTTTTCGAATAGAACTTCGTTAGACACAATCTCACTTGATGGTAAGCGATGATGTTGTCTAAGATGAAGCACGAAGATCTGACACCTATTAACTCTTACCTTAAAAAGGCCCGGATTGTACCCTTCAGGTAAAACAGACGAGGTTAGAGCATCCATTTTTAGTAGGTAGGTACTGTCTTAGATCCACCGTTTCGTTTTCGTCGATTGAATAAATTAAACTCTAAACTTATCCATGCTCGTGCCCAATATACATCTGACGTCATACTGAGCGCTCTAGTATCTATCAGTCGTCTAAAGTCCGCTATTCTTATGCAACTTCTACCTACAATAAACTCACACTTCTCCCAGACACGACCAATTAGAATAGAACCATCAAGTTCATATTTCGTTATCCAGATTCTGGACTGCCAAAGGTCTATTTATGTTGGACAAATAGTCGGAGCTTTTTATATGCCGTGCGCATAGAATGTTTTTAAACTGAAACTAGAACATCGCTGCAAGGCTCAGAGTTTAATTATTTACCACTGACCACAGGAAGATTGGCTTAGGGAGTTTGTTTTACGTAACGGGACTTTGTATACTACCACACTACGGCGCGATTGTCTTTTCTCTTTCCATACTATTGTAGCATTTGCGTTTCTGTGACGAAAAATATGTCTGTGTGATATTGTACTTGGGATTGCTCTTTTACGTACAAAACATATTGTTACGAGCTGAGGTTCGGGATAAAATAATCAAAATCAATCTAACCAAAATAACACTTTTATTCGACACTAAAATGATAAATACACGATCTTAATGAGAAGTACTAATCACAACACACTAAACTAGTGGTTCACCTCGAACTGAGATCTCGCGAGTCTCCGATTAAAACAAAAACATATTATTTGTAATCTTTGACTATCAAAATAGTGCCACGAAATGCATAACCAAATAACTTGACCCACAGTTTCATCCAAATTACAGGTAACGGGAGTTCATGTCAATTGGTTATTTTTTTTGGGGTAATAATTGCAGTTATTCTAGATTTCAGACTTTTGCCTATATTTCTGATACTTAAGCTACACGCATACCAAATTTCAGCACTGTGGAGTGATTGGTGTACCCTGTTAATTTTGTCAAAGTTTTGTTTTTATTAAGACTAATAACTCAAAAATTACAAAGATTAAACTAAAAATAATAACGGGGTCGAAATGTACTCACAGAGACCTTTTGTTAGACGTGCCATTTGACCAGGTCATTTTGTTTTTTTTTACCCCTCTTGAACCCTAATATCTCTACAACCTCCCCAAATTTTTTAGCTCATTGAGTCACACCAAAATTGTGCCATCACTACCTACCAAGATATCAAATTTCATGATGATAAACGCTTCGAAAGTTATCCTCGGACAAACAAACATACATACATAATATACAACGCCGATTTGCCCAAGTTGATTTAGAGATCTCGCTTCGCTCGATCAATCACACCACTGTCACACAATAAAGCACTAAAAGACACCGAAATATTTGCACGCACCTATAGCCAAAATCAGACTGACTACTTCGTTTTTTTTTTTCGAATGGACTAAACTCGCTGTTGGCCTCTTAGGCCGTTACAGCTTAACCGAACTTTTGGCGAGCGCAAATGGCGCTCAGCCCAGTAAGTTATTTGAAGAGGCAACTAGCGCAACGGCACCACTTAGGTGCGAGCCTCGGCTTGGGCAGTTGCCGGGGTGGGGATAGGAGAAAAACGCCCGGGTACATGTCTGTACCTCGTATAGGCGGCGACTGAAGGGACTCGTTGACCTCGCCGGCGAGGTCGGTGTTTCTGTGAAATGTTTGCTCTGTCTGATGTAGATGACTCAGATATCGCTTCCGCGTTAGCGGAGGTGATTTAGTCATCCGGGTCTCCGAGAACGTGTCTCGGACGAAGGAGGATTTGTCTGACTACTTCGGGCGTCTCTACGCACTATTTATACTGCGGCCAGGACATATCTCTCGAACGTTTTCGATGCTTCCACTGGCAACTAGAAATGTGTAGGTATTTCGAGCGGGCTACTATTTCTTATTCTGTGCAACTGTAGGTAAAAACGTAGTATGTATTTCATACCAAGTATTACCTATTCCGTGACACAGTAGGTATAACTTCGAGATGCCGACTATTACCTATTCTGTAACAGCCTTGGGCGTAACAATATTTTAGTATGTAAGCGATGCTGCTTCGCGTGAAAAGTGTGTGACATTCGTATCACTCGCAACCTTATTAGACGGTACAGTTGAAACGATTTTATTTTCCGCGAATGGTGTTTGTTTCATGTTCGTGCTCTACATTTATTTCAGACAACAAAACTCCCCTTATTTTCAAGATGAAAACTGTTGTACCGAAAGATCTTCAAAAGTATTTCACGAAAACACATTTTAGAGTTTCCTCAAGAATATCACATTACAGACGTTTACCTAGCTCAAGTTGGGAATATTTTATATTCTTATTCAGGCTTTGGCTGAGGTCAGTGGATTATGCCCGAGCTTGGACAGTGCCGTCAAAATTATTCGGTTTAATACATATCTAGGTATCCTACGCAATAACTCTACACCTGGCAGTTTTCAACTCTATTGAGTCAGTAATACGGTTCAAAAACCAAGTGGCAATGAGTATAAATTAGACAGGATTATGCGAAGAGGTAAAATATTATAATAATGAGTAGTTGTATGGTTATTGGTTTTACATAATTCATTATTTATGATGAGCCTGTGGTGTGGTGTCTCAGTGTTTTTACATACCTGCTATAATATAGGAAACAACAATGTGAGTTTAACCTTTACAAACACAACTCTTCTGATCTTACCTTCGGTAACTTTTTGGTTCCATTTCGGTCTAATCTATAGGTATGCACGTACTTATCTTTCATTTAACGTATAGATGTTGGCATCAAGACTAGGTTGTTACTTGGATTTGACTGGACTAGCCGCCACCTCGCCAGCACACACCGGGCGTGACAGAACGGTGCAGCGGCAGGACGTGGGCACGGCGTGTAAGACACAGCGTGTAAGGTACTCCGGGCGCCTCTGAGCGAGCGGGATCGGACGGCGAGGTCGCGCCGCGCCTCGGTGTCGACACGTACGGCGGGACGCTCCGCTGCTGTGTGCAAATTCTAATACAGATCAGTATATTACTGGTGGTTTGCCCCGAACTGAAATCTTGCGAGTCTTCGATTAAAACAAAAAAATATTATTAGTAATCTTTGACTATCAAAATAGTGCCATGAAATAAATAACCAAATCACTTGACCTATAGTTTAATTCAAATTACAGGTAACGCGAGTTCATGAAATCTGATTACTCTTTTTTGGAGTACAAATTGCAGTTATTCTGGATTTCAGACAATTGCCTATATTTGTGCTACTTAAGCATACTAAATTACAGCACTGTGGGGTCACTGGTGTACCCCGTGAATTTTGTCAAAGTTATATAAGGACTTTACTTAAAATAAAAACGGAGCCTAAATGTGATAATGAAGACCTTTCATTTGACGTTCAACTTGACCTAAAAGTCTCATTTTCATTTATATTTTATATATTATATTATATTTATATTTATGTATCAAATTTTACGATGATCGGATCAACGCTTCAAAAGATATTCTCGGACAAACAACAATACATACATACATACATACATACAATGCCGATTTGCCCTAGTTGATTTAGAGATCTCGCTTCGCTCGATCAATAACACGCCATGGCTCGTCCACGCCCTGCCTATGCCACGCTGTCGTCCTGCCACGCTCTCTGTGTGCTACCAGCATTCACAAAATCAATTTGATTATCTCTGAGTTCTCTTTCTTTATCGGTCTCACTACTGCTATAATGATGATATGGTCCAACATTTTCTACTGCGAATGCTCAAATGTTATCACAGAAACACAAAAATCAGCAACAAAACCCGAATTTGCAAGTGTAGAAATAAAAAAACATATGATTATTTTAATTTTTCATCTAAATTACCTCACACAAAAACGTAGCAACACTTCACTCCTTCACATAGCGGGTTTGTCATACTAAACTAAAAAAAAAAACTTGTTTATGAACCATAAAAGTAGGGGACAAAGAGGAACAAAATATTCAACCGACTGAAGCTGCTTTAGCACGATTTTTAGCTACGCTTTTTATTTGTAGCGTTTTTGCGAGTTGAATTTCCTCCCCTTACAAAGGACACTCGTTATAATCTCATACTTTGTTACGTGATTGGCGGACACTGAATTTTTATTGCATTTCGGATTTCGAATCGCTTTGTATGGAAAAATGGTTACGTAGTGGTTGTTAAAGAAGTAAGTTCGTATGAGTGTTTGGTAATATACAGACGATATTCAAGTGACGGTTTCTCAAAACATAAAATAAAGATTTCTCGAAAAAAAACTACTAGTTATATTATACAATTTTAAAGAAAATCGACTAAGTTTAGGTGATTTATTCGATATAAAACCTACTGCCTACTCTTGCAATCGACATCCAAAAATAAGGGCCGTAAGAATAATAAAATAATAATATCTCTTTGTAATAATTTACGAAAGAACGAAAAAAAAGCTACGTTATTACGAGTACAAGCTAAGTACCTACTAAATTCTACGTTGTTCTTCTTATTTGTGTAAAGTTGAAATTTTTGTGAGGTCTAAAAATAGGTAAACACTGAATATAACAGCTTTTTTTCCCTTTAACGTAAAGCTGAAAATCTCATCAGAATTTTCTCACTTCAAATCCCACAAAACCTTGAAATATGCAAAACGTTCGCATAGAAATATGAAGATATTGTTCCACCCTGTTTCGACGTGTCGATTTGAAATTTGGATTCAACTCGCGCCTGGCCTGAATCAAACTGACGGCATTTTGTGCTCACATGATACCTCTAATTTCCCAAGTCTGTGGCGTTGTAGGATAAAAGGATTTGGCTCTAATTTTGAGGTAAACAAAACAAGCCCGTCTGTTGAAATTTTCTCCGCAAATGTAGGGTAAAATGTTTATTATTTTCATTCTGTCTAAACAAGCATGCAACATTTTGAATGAACAAATAAGACTAAAAAAATGTTTTGCTCATTTTGAATCGTGTGCTGCATAAAGTTCAGGACGTAAGAATGCAATACCGTATCGAAATAAGAAACTTTTGAACTGAAAATCTAAGTTCGATCTAAATCCTTTTTATTCTGAATTTATTCTTCTAACTACGAAATATTAGAAAAAACTTGAATTCATCATCCTTTTTTGGAGAATTTCAAACATATATTTTTATATTTCCATCCTCTATTTTTCTTTATAACATGATCGCACGCGTAAAAATAACGGTACATGCAAAAGCTTTGTGAGCCCATTGTGAAGTTGTCTTATATTTTTTGCATGTAGTATGTACCTACACGTTCGCACGTGGAATAGTAATCTTTATGGAGCCACAAATGGCTCGTATCGGAACACTGTTGCGATGTTAGCGACATGCACGGGACTTGATTCGGATAAAGTTTTGCACAAACTTTTACTTTCAAGCTTTCTGCAGACTACCTTCAGAATTATTCATGGCTCTGTTTTGGTTTATGACAATTGAAACTCTACTGGGGCGAGTTATGCTTAACATGCGTTATACGTAAGAGTTTTTATAACCACTTAAAATCAAACTGCTTAGTATATCGCTATAAGGTTTTGTACGATGGGAAATTTTATTTAACGACATATATTTGAAAAACTTTGTACACTTGAAAGAAATATAGCGTCCAGCCGTAATACTATAGCCGGTCTATTAGATGAAATTGCGAACATCGACCGTGGCCATTACTTTAGAAAACAGCGCAGCAGTACAAATAACGCAATAACAGAGAGGAATGGACAGCTGTGAGGACGCAGAGGGTATCTATCTCGAGCTGGTACAGCGCCGGCTCATGTGGTGCACTGAGTGCAATCTAAGGAACATGTAATTTTGTCGGTAATGAAAATAGTATTTTTCAAACTTTCACGATCACTGTACATAATTACTTATTTAAACGGGTATTTATCGCGTATATACCTTTTTTATTTGTTATCCCGACGTTTCGACTGTGTTACGAGTACATACGCGATAAATACAATCAAATCAGTAAATTAGATAATCAATATGTTTTCTATTCGGCACGGTTTGTGCGTGAACCAGAGTTTCGTTAGATTTAAATAATAAATAAATATAAGTAAATATTGTTGGACATTTCACACAGCGCTATCTAGCCCCAAACTAAGCAGAGCTATGGGAACCAGACAACTGATAGAATACTTATATACTTTTGTTTTTGTAAATACATGCTTATAATATTATATAGAAAAACATCCAGACCCGGAACAAATATAAGTAGATCATACAAACATTGGTTCCACGGCGGGAATCGAACCCGCTACCTCCTGCGTCTCAGTCGGCTGTTCGCCGACTGCGCCACGGAGGTCGTCAAATAATGATTTGTGTGACATTACTTTAGACCCAAGGTGCAAACCGAATGAACCAAATGCCCTTTGAAGTCTTTGTCTGTAAGTTTCCTGTTAAATTATAAAAAAGCTGTTATATACAAAATAAGTTAACATGATTTAATTACTTAATCTTGATACAAGACAATTAAATAATTATTAGACCTCACAATTTACTAATCTACTAAACTCATCTGTTAGCTACGCAAACATTGACCATGAAACAAAATATAGTCATCTCTCTTAGTCTGTTTCAAATATTTATTTACTCAGAAAATATCTCTCAGTATACAGATACCGTGAGCATTACCCTGTTACGATGCAACTCGACGGTAATTGATAACGGCTTATGTCTCCTCTGGGCCCTGGTTATAGCCAGCGATAACGACCCGTGATGTTTCAGACATTAAAATATTACGAAACCAGTGGGCAATGAAATCTAGATTGTGGATGAGATCAATAGTGATGGATTGGAATAGTGAAGGAATGAAGAGTATGGTTGCCGGTGAAATAACAGGCACGTGAGGCTTTACACCTGTATGCCTCAAACTGATGGCCGCAGGGCAGTGCATCGTAGGGCACGTTTCTAAGTTGCGTATAGACGATGACCACTAAACATCAGGTGGGCTATATGCGACGTAGGTCTATCCCAAGGTGCGCCATTGAGCCCGAACTTCAGCTCTTCAATTCAATCTCTGCCCGCTATTGCGCATTATTTATTATCATTGTTTGTTAGCCGAGATTCGATGTCGAATTAAAGTCGAAGATATAGGACCACCTCCGTGGCGCAGTGGGCGTATAGCCGGCTGAGACGCAGGAGTAGCGGGTTCGATTCCCGCAACGGAACAAATGTTTGCATGATCTACAGATATTTGTTCCGTGTCTGGATGTTTTTCTATATATTATAAGTATATATTTACAAAAAACAAAGTATATAAGTATTCTATCAGTTATCTGGTTCCCATAGTACAAGCTCTGCTTAGTTTGGGGCTAGATAGTGCTGTGTGAAATGTCCAGCAATATTTATTTATTTATAGGTACGAATCACGAGGTTTTAGTGGAGATGGGCAGGACACTTGGCTAGGTGGAATGACAACAGGTGGACCAAGGCAGTAACAGAGTGATGGCCAAGAGATGGACGTCGACCGTCGACCGCAAGGCAGACCACCGGCCCGATGGTCTGACGATCTCGTAACGGAAGTTGGACAGCAATGGATGAGACTTACTCAAGACCGATTGGACTGGCGATATAGAGAGGAGGCCTATACCCACCAGTGGGCGCTGGAGACTGGATAGATAGGTAGGTAGAGAGTTTGTTAGCCAAATATTGATATGTTCTGAGTAGGAGATAGGCTCACGGTAGGAACTGTTTACCAGCTTAAGTTTGCCCAGCGAGTAATAGAACAAGCTATGCTAAGAGTTTCTCTGCGCCTCAAGATTAAATAATGAAATAGTTTAGCCCGTGTCAGACCGTGCACAGTAAAGAATTCCGTAGTCTACGTACGGCTGTATCTTAGTCATTATAAATCGAAGATTAATTTTGCGTGATAATTTTGTACGAACATTAGGTATATTGAACTGTTTACAAACCCTACTGCTAAAAGTTGGTCGACTGTTTCTCGTAAACTGGTTATGTTTACTCAGCTTTAATAATTAATTATCTACAGTATGTACTATTGATTTTGATATTAATTTAAACTTAATATCTCCACGCATTTCTGAGAAAAGGATCTTGACAAACGGACAGACAGACAGACGGACAAAGAAATATAGGATCATTTCTTTGTCCGTCTGTCTGTCCTTTTTTAAGTAAAGGAAAAGGAACTCTTTAAGGGTTCCTTTTTTTCTTTTGAGTTACGGAACCCTAAAAAAGGTTTTGGAAAGTGTAAATTAAGCTATTTTATAGCTTGACCTAGTAAGCCCATTTTTAAATTTTGACCCCCACCGTTATGGATCCCTTGAAAATCAAAATGTAAATATTTTTGTAAATTTTTAATTGCAATAAAGGTGGGCCATTAATAAATATAACTATTCCACAAGTCAAAAGCTTAGGCGGACGGACGGCCAATGTCGCACCATAAGGATTATATTTTAACTATTTTGGCCTGAAGCTCTATAGATAAATTACTACAAATAATAATAATAATGAATATCGCTGGACATTTCACACAGCGCTATCTAGCCCCAAACTAAGCAGAGCTAAGGAACCAGATAGCTGATAGAATACTTATATACTTTTTTTTTGTAAATACATACTTATAATATATAGAAAAACATCCAGACACGGAACAAATATCTGTAGATCATGCAAACATTTGTTCCTCGGCGGGAATTGAACCCGCTACCTCCTGCGTCTCAGCCAGCTATACGCCCACTGTGCCACGGAGGCAGTCAAAAATATATCCATAATTCAACTTTACGCCCAAAAACTCTTTCAATATCTTTGATAGTTCTCCAGCTTGCCTACAAGATCCCATAATTATAAGTCTAAACAGATGCTAAGTGGGCTGAAGGCCACGGTACATCACAGGAAAGTGGTCGCCGTCCTTTAATCACGTGAGATTATTTATTCGGCTACTTTTACTCCCTCATCCCCCTTGGTGATAAATCGTGATGTTACTGGGTACACCCAACATTACGTGTATTTTTTTATTAAAAAATATTGGAGAAATTATCATAAATTCAGATTCTGAAAACCGTACACGCATGGGACGAAATGCTACTTTTTAGACATAAATTCACTCGCGCAGGATTTCACGTGGTCGCACGTAAAATATACATGTAATAGTCACAACATCCCTTCCCCCCATCGTGATCAATCGTGATGTTATGCTAACCCCTCCCCCTGTTCGAACTTCACGTGATTAACGGACAACCCCAAACCACTCGGTGCATCTTTAATTTGCTAGGGTAAATCACGCTTACGAAGGCAAACGTTAAAACGAAACGGACAATTACGGACTTGACGGAGATTCATTTGAAGTATTTTATTCGTTTCCTTTTGCGCTGCAGTATTTTTACAAGCTTTTATAAACTTGTACAGTTAGCGACAAATTTCTATGCTCTCATATATCTGATATTTGCTCACGGTATGCATGCGCCCTATTCGTTATCTGCAACCAATGACGTGGTTGCGTCTTTGATTTTTCTATTAGTCTTTCTCGGTGGACAAAGTTTTTTTTTAAATGTTCTCTTCGCAAAATATTTCTCACGGCAAATAACTAACATAACAAGGTTATCAGATGTAAATAAACTTTAATATTATGTTTTATATCGTTAATGTACAGAATAGATATTACCTAGGCACCCAGGCCAAGGGAGTTCTTTCCTGAATAGATTCTAGCAGCACAAAAAAGAAACTAAAATTCTATTGAGGCCTAGAATTAAAAATTACACTTAATTAACCTACCTTTATAATTGCATTCTAGCGTGAGCCCTAATATTGCTTGCAAGACCAAACTGCATTTTAAATGTCCTATTTAAAAGATATTATTATTATCATAATCGTATTGTCTTACCTTTATTTTTGTGCATTTCTTTGTATGTTTAATTTTGTTTGGTGTGCAATAAAGAGTATTCTATTCTATCCAGCATTACGAACAAAGGTGTTCAAAGATACTCGATATAATGACACATACCTAGTTAATTTCCTTCACTCTGTCGCAAACACAATTTTCCTGTTACATATAGGTCATCATCATCATCATTGTCAGCCCGTGTTGACCCACTGCTGGGCATAGGCATCTCCTTGTTTCTGCCACTCTTCCCGATCCTGTGCCAGTCTGAACCACGTACGACCCACGGTCTTATGGATGTCGTCGACCCATCTCGCTGGTGGACGTCCCCTATTTCGATGGCCAGTTCTTGGCCTCCACTCTGTCAGTGCCTTAGTCCACCTGTCGTCACTACGTCTGGCCAAGTGTCCTGCCCAACTCCACTTGAGCCCCAATATTCGCTTGCTGACGTCTTGTACTTTAGTCTGCTTGCGAATTTCGGTATTGGGGACTCGATCTAAGAGTGCGATGCCGAGCATGGCGCGCTCCATAGCTCTCTGTGCTACACATTTTTTGTGCACAGCCTCCTTCGTGAGCCTCCATGTCTCGGCACCATAAGTCATAGTTGGCAGGACACATTGGTTATAGAGACGTGTTTTAAGACATTGTGGAATATGCGTGGATTTTAGTATATCATCTAGTTTGCCGAAAGCTGTCCACTTGTTACTATCCGCCGCTAACGATTTACTTACATATAGGTACTTTTGACAATAAATTTACAAAAACAAATGTTTGATCATATTACTATGCTGGCTGTACCTACATAAAATATTTATTTTGTGTGTGCTTCAAGTCTTTTAAACCGCTTTTGACGTAGTTCCCGTTATCCAATGGAGTTGTAAAAGTAATACTTTTTTGCTTGACAAAAAAAATGCTTGCTGGTAAATAGCCTGAAAACAGAAGTTACAAGTTTTAATGCTCAAATAACACTCAAACAAATGGCTTGATCTTGTACAGCCGTTGACTAACAATTTAAAAATGGAGAACAGGACATTTGTTTTGACATTTTTTTAGTAGATGGAACAATCATGTGGCCCACCTGATGCTAAGTGGTAACCAACGTCTATAACAAAGTATTACTTAAACTAAACATGTTAAATATTAAAATAAAACTATATTGGTTCTTTATTTTTAAGTTATCAACCTATTTACGTAAAGCGGGTATCACGTCAATACTCTTGATTTTCCTGTTAGGTACTTGATTGAAAAACATAACCTTCAAGTTAAAAAAATGTATCCCTGTTTCTACGTTTATTTATCGATAGTTATTAGAAAAACAAGAAACAATTACTTATAATACCGCCGAGGGTCTGATGGCTAATCAAACCCGTCCCGGGCAGAGCTTGTTACTATCCGCCGCTAACTATTTACTTACTGCCCGCTGGGAGTCAGCAGTCACCGTTTATTACATAACGAGGACTTTGGAGTACCACAAATGTAGTTGTGATATTGATTAAAGCTGTGTATTCACTAAGCGATCAATCTTATGAGCTGAAGTGGCAGTGGGCGTAGCACAAAGCTCAAAGAACTGCTGGATGTTTGGGCCCCCATTACATGCAAATACGACTTTCTAAAGATTGCTGAGAGCCATAGGGTATACAAGATCATACCTACCCTTCCCAAACCAAAAAAGGTCGAAGCGTTGAAGACCTATTATAATGAAAACATAGGTCGCTCTGAGAATTTATGGCCGTCCTATGTTAGTTAGGATGATGTTGATCAACCTTGAACAACACTGTTGAGAACATTGGATATCAAAAAACTGTAGGTTCGTAATTAGTTCTACAAACAATTTAGGTTACCTAGATAAGGGGCGTCTCCCGACTACTGGATGAAAAGAGCCGAAGGCGGCGTGTATTGGGAGAGTCTTATGTCCAGCAGTAAACTAATGTGGGCTGATGATGATGGACTTCACTATCAATGATCGTGGAGCAACATCTTCATATTTGCCCAACCAGAGAGTGAGGGACAGAGAGAACTCAAGCAACACACGTCAAATTTGTTGTAGATGAGCTAATTCAAGATCAATTTAAACAATATTTAAATTGAATAAGTACCTAATAACCGAACCAAATTGCCATAGTTTCAAAATAAAACACAAATTTTATCTCACGTAATTATTGTCCTTTAAATTGGAGGGGCTGCGCGATAAAACGACTTGTAAACCCAAATCGTATCCAAACTTTGCAGACGCTCATTTACGCTGGTGTTGGCAATTTTATTCTATAAAATCAAATATAAACTGAAGCTTTGTATTTTTGTCCTTCGCAGCGTGCCAAATCGGTTCTCCAAGTCCCTTCTCCTCAAAACACCTAACACACTTTTCACTTTACAGCGAAAACACTACACTACTAGAGTTACACTTTTCAGCGATAAGGCCGCCCATTGTATTGCCTTATTTATTCTAGCCTTATATTTAATTTAATTTTTGTATTATTTCTGTTTGTGTGGTAATTCAATAAAGAGTTATCTATCTATCTATCACACACATCTAGCCGCTATAGTAGCTCTTTCACCGTTTATGAGATGTACATTTGGAAGGCCTTTCCTTATGAATTTTGCGCTAGTCCGTCTTTAATATTTTTAAACGATATAAATAAATAAATAATAAATATAAATATAGCTGGACATTTCACACAGCGCTATCTAGCCCCATACTAAGCAGAGCTTGTATCATGGGAACCAGATAACTGATACTTATATACTTTTTTTTGTAAATACATACTTATAATATATAGAAAAACACCCAGACACGGAACATATATCTGTAGATCATGCAAACATTTGTTCCGTGGCGGGAATCGAACCCGCTACCTCCTGCGTCTCAGCCGGTTATACGCCCACTGCGCCACGGAGGTCGTCATATCTTTTCTGTTATTATTGATTGAGCGAAGTGAGATCTCCAAATCAACTTGGGCAAATCAGCGTTGTATGTATGTATGTTTGTTTGTCCGAGGGTAACTTTCGAAGTGTTTATCCGATCATCGTGAAATTTGACATGTAGGTTATAATGGCATAATTTTGGTGTGACTCAATGAGCTAAAAACTTTGGGGGGTTGTTGAGATATTGGGGTTCAAGTGGGGTAAAAAAAGTAAAAATGGGACTGTTAGGTCAAATGAGACGTCAAATGAAAGGTCTTTATTAGTACATTTTGACCTTGTTTTTAATTTTAGTAAAATTTTTGTAGTTTTTGAGTTATTAATAAAAACTAAACTTTGACAAAATTCACAGGATACACCAGTGACCCCACAGTGCTGTAATTTGGTATGCGTGTAGCTTTAGTTACACAAATATAGGTAAAAGTCTGAAATCTAGAATAACTGCAATTTGTACCCCAAAAAGGGTAACCAAAAACATGAACTCCCGCTACCTGTAATTTGAATGAAACTGTAGGTCAAGTTAGTTGGTTATTTATTTCGTGGCACTATTTTGATAGTCAAAGATTACGAATAATATTTTTTTTGTTTTTATGGTAGACTCGCGAGATCTCAGTTCGGGGCGAACCACTAGTATAATAATATTTTAATTTTATTACGCAGGTATATAATTTAAAAACAAGGTTTATATATCAGTTTATCTATTTTATTTATTACACTCGTGGTTTGTCAATGTCTCCATCCAATCCAAATACCAATCGAATACGGTCCCATCGCTTAATCGTTTAGTTGAAAAATGTTTACTCTAAAGGGTGCTCCAGAATATGTATATCCGGAAGAAAAATTTCACTTACGGGAACAATATTTGTTTAACAACTTTTCTAAAGAAGACATTTTCATTGGACTAATCACTTGGTAAAAGTCAGCTGTCTGCCGAGCTCCAATGTCTTGTATGCTGAAGATAAGTATTAAGGAGATATAAGTCCAAGAAATTTCTAATTTACAGACAAGTTACGCGATACTGAAATACTTCTTTTAAGGATAAGGTTTCAAGGTTAAAATCACCCTCTCTCATTCCAAAGTAATCTGCATAAACCGTACCTACCTTACTTGTGAAAATACTTCGAGTTTTTTGAATGGCAAATTGAATAACTCGGGCCTTTTTTAGAACTTTATCTACATATTAATAGCTTTTACTCCACAGCTTAGAAGAATCAGTAAGCACAAAAAAGGCTTTGTGTAAATGGTATCTACCTAATAGCTTTGTAACGCCTAATTCCAATTCTAGATTCGGGGGAATAAGATCTGCACTGACGTCCCGCATAGGGGTGTATTGTCATTATGCCCCTTCTAACCTGACCCCAGCCATCCTAACTCCTTGAAGTAGCGGAGTAAGATTTGGGTTAATGACAGCATTTTTCCAGAGTTCCCCAGGTCGATACTGACGTCGAAGATGACTCGATTAGCTCATGCAGTCCCATCTTCAGTCTGGCTTCTTGCGTGGTCGTACAGTGCAGCAGCACGTGTTCCACTATCTCTTCATCCTGTAGACATCCCCGACATTGTTTTAAGACACGTTAAAAAGTCGTTCCCAGTTTTCTACTTTATTCAGTTTTATGTCGGAAACCTTCAGGTTATACCAACGACGTAAAGATTGGGTTTTAGCTCTTAAACACACTTTCTAAACAAGACACAAAAGTAGGCACATAATTTTAACTTTAAGAAGATTAAGTTTGTTTATTACCTACTTTTAAAACAATATGGTACCAAAGTTCTATTTGATTTATATAATTAGTATGTCTTTTGTTTTACTTGTTTTAGGGTTCCGTACCTCAAAAGGAAAAAAGAAACCTATAAAGGGTCACTCTGTGGTCTATCTGTCTGTCTGTCCGTCTTTCAAAACCTTTTTCCTCAGGAACGCTAAGAGGTATCAAATAAATCAAAGCCTATAGGGTACTTCCCATTGACCTAAATTAAATTTGGCAAGAAGCAAGGTCTCACAGCACAAGTAAAGGAAAAAACACATTAAAAAAAACTTAACCTTCGGTGTGCGAGTCAGACTCGCACTTGTCGGGTTTTTTTACATCAACTAAGCTTAAACTTGGATTCAATATGCGGAAACTTATTAATGGCCATTACACGTATAATTAGATCATTAAATAGTCTAAGAAATGAATATAAATAAAAAAAAGGATTGTGTGGTTTTATGAAACACGGTAAAAGTGAAACTTTGTTTCACATTATAGACATTTAACTAAAAATTTTCGTTGGCACAAATGAGTAATAGTCTATACACTACACGGTCAGCTGATGCGAACTATAGGCGCCGCCATATTGGCCTCGGCTGCTCTGACGAGCGCTTTTCACTTTATCCCTACTCCGCGGCCGACCGTCACGCGACATGCAACACACAGACGAAAAAGTTTGAGACGATGTAATAAAAGTTTCACTTTAATAAAGTTCTGACACTTCTTTAATTTACTGTCACATTCCCTATACTTCAGTAGCAGTACTGACAAACTATTCCACTTCTCCGAAAATCACAAGGACTTTATCTAACATCTTCACTAGTAACAAAGTAGGTATGGAGTTAGGGACACAACAATGTAGGCCATTAAACTCGTACAAAAGCCAAATCTGGAGAGGCATCCTGGCAAGACGACGGACACTCGACCAGAGAGCAGTTAGTCACAAGTTATCGCGTCCAGTGTTCTTACTACGAGCCACTTGTGTTATCGAATATAAGGTGTTGCAATTTAAACTAATTGTATTGAAGGTACGGTTTCTAAACAAAAGATTACAAAAAAATATCTATATAATGTTCTTGTTTTATTATCAAAATCTCGAGATAATCGATAAATGCTGCTTGACGAAATGTTAGAGAACTAGCGTATTGTACGATGGCACAGATTACTAAAAAGTTACTACGAGTTGTTCAACGATCTCGCTCGTTCACTGACCCTGCCCAGTCAAAAACCCGACCCGGTCAATACGCCTAACCAGTCTACAGTGAGCGAACGGTGCGTACGGCAAGGCAGTAAGTACGTACATTTAAAGCACAAAAACTCAAAACTGAAGTTTTTTCATTGAAAAAAAAATTACATTATTAATTTATTATTAACTAGCTTCCACCCGCGGCTTCGCACGCGTGGTTTGGCCAATCCAAAATTTATCAAGATCGGTTCAGCCGTTCCGTGAAAGAGTAACAAACATCCACACATACATCCATACACACGCTCGTGTTTACAATATTAGTGGGATGGGATGGTCTCAAAAATATACTCTTTCGTTATTCTAATATACTCAAAAAAATACGGTGTTTGTTCAGCTATTTTCTGTCTAGCTTTTTAAAAATAATAATAAAATTTAAAAAACTCAACAGAACATACATTATAAAGTCTGTAACCCATGGCGAGCCGTGGCGATACCGGCATGCACTGAAAAACCCAGGAAATTGTTGCTTTAGAATCGCATCGTGAATCGAAGAACGTGTCAATACAAAGAATAGAAGTTCGCAAGATGAAATCAAAAGTCAAATTTTAGGAAATAACACCAGTGTTTGATAATCACAGAACGCATAACTTGTGTAAAATAATTAATAATAAATGTAAGGGACACGAAAGTTCCCCTGGTCCTTACACGAAGGAAAAGAAAGAAAGAACAGGAAAGCTAGATACTAACCTTAGCATATGATTTGTTGAATAAGTTAAACGATCCTTTGGAAGTGAGTAATAGGAAAATTTGTATTTTTGGAGTTTACAAGTTTATTAATGTAAATCAACTTATGTCGCTGACTGTTCCATTTATGTGCAAAAAAGAAACAGTTTTTTATACTAAATTTCTAAATTTGGACAGTGACAGGACACATATGTCAGTCCTAAAGAAACGCTTATTTTTACTGATGGCGGAACTAACTACTTCGGACGATATACTTAGTAACATGCTAAAGACGCAATCAATTCGAAAGCTAGAAACTCGTGCTATGGGTACAGTTTAACTGGAGTGCCCTCTGTCAGTTCCGAAGGTGCTACGTGCCTCGGATGCTAGCCAACTTGTAGGTACTTGTAACTATTAAAAACAATCTAGTGTCCTGGAGTTTGTCCTCGATATTGGTATTGGCTCTTTTGTGTTTCTTTTTGTTGTGTACACTGAAGTTTTATTTATCTATTAGCCTGATTCTCTCGCGTTTCCTCTTTTTTGTAGAAAATGTTATTTTTAAAAAACCTCTTAACTTTGATCTCACGAATTTATGCCAAACATAGCTAAGAGTCATCTCTGAAACAGCTATCAAATAAAAATAAAGCTGTGTCGTAATTGGACCATCCGCTTGGAAGCTACGATGCCAGAAACAGACACACAGCCAGAGATAGATAATGGCTTCATCATATAGAGATCGCTCCTAACGTACGTACTTCGCGATATAATGAAAAATTTATTTTATTGTTAATAATGTTTGTTTTTTTTGTGGTGTAGGTACAATGCACGCAGCCAAAGAAAGATGAAACTTGATGGATCACGTGGTCATACCTGCACAGTATATAGTTCTCAGGCCATTTTGGCGGTATGCGAGGCAAGCGGGGAGGGACGGCGCGTGGACGCCGTACCTCGCCGTACCTCTCCGCTTGCCTCGCACGTGATCCGTCAAGTCTCATCTTTGGCTGCGCGCATTGTACCATAGTGTTTTCTATTCTATGCCTTCAAACTTATAAACTCTACAATTCTGCGTCGGAGATTAAATCAGGCAATGCGAAATTTCGCGGCAAAGCTTTCGTTGTAAGAATGTAACGTTGTTGTGGAATAGTCGAGGTTTTCCCCAGGGACTACAATATAGGGTCCTTCAAAAGGGGGATTTAATTATTTTTAAGGTTTCGGTTTTACTCAGTTCAGTTTGGTGTTACAATACTGTACTTATTAGAATACTTTAAGCACTTACTATCAACTGCACCGTTTGCTTATTTGCCACCTAAGTGGTATAAAAAAATAATGAGCCTTAAAAAGTTGCTGAGAGCCTGATGGCATGCAATATTTTTTGACAGATGTTTTCAAATATAATTTCAAAGGCTTAAGTTGATACTGGAATTTTAGAGTAGCTATAAAACCTTTTGGTTGTCATTATGTAAACAATTTGGTCGGCCCTTCAAACATTAAAACAAGTAGTAAATCTACTTATACTAAATTACTAACACTAGGCTAGTCTATGAAGTGGTGAACGTGTTATGACGACAGTAATGTGTGAATGAATGAAATATTTAAATTATAAGTAGGTTCTAATTATGAATAGAATAAGAATATGTTTATTTCACAACTTTAGGAATACAAAGTGTATTGCTTTGTATCGCAAACGATAAACTGCTAATTATTGATCGAGCGAAGCGAGAACGGCACGGACGAAGCAAATCGGCGTTTGGGGGGGGGGGGGGGGGTGTTGAGATATTGGGGATCAAGTGGGGTAAAAAAAAAATGAGATTATTAGATATCAAGTGGGACGTCAAATAAAACTGAACTTGACAAAATTCACAGGGACCAGTGACCCCACAGTGCTGTAATTTGGTATGCGTGTAGCTTAAATGACACAAATATAGGCAAAAGTCTGTAACCCAGAATAACTGCAATTTGTACCACAAAAAAGAATAACAATTTATTTGAACTCCCGTTACCTGTAATTTGGATGAAATTGTAGGCCAAGTTAGATGGCTATTCATTTCGTGGCACTATTTTGATAGTCAAATATTACAAATAATATTTTTTTGTTTTAATCGCGAGATCTCAGTTCGGGGCGAACCCCTAGTTATATGTGTTTTTGCTGCTCCTCCCCAAGCTGAGATATTAAAGTAGGTTATTAAAGATTGATAGAGGGTATTCAAATAGAGAATAAATACATTAATACAATATACAACACAACCTCCGTGGTGCAGTGGGCGAATAGCCGGCTGAGACGCAGGAGGTAGCGGGTTCGATCCCCGCTGCGGAACAAATGTTTGCATGATCTACAGATATTTGTTCCGGGTCTGGTTGTTTCTCTATCTTAATATATATAAATCTCCTGTCACGATGTTTGTCCGCGATGGATTCCTAAACTACTTAACAGATTTTAAATTAAATTGTCACACCGTGAGCAGTCTGCTCCAACTTGAGACATAGGATAGCTTACATCACAATTTACAGTCGCAATATTATTTTATTGCAAATTATTTGTTTTGACAGTTACAATTATCTGTTAGCTCCAAACGATTCTAACAGATGGCGGTATCTGTTGACTGGATTGAGTAAGTAATCAATAGATGGCACTGCTATGGTAAACCGATAAACGTGTCATATAAGCTACAATTCAATAACATGATTACCACGTGTTATTGAGTATAAATTATAAATTAAATTTATTTTGTAGTAAACGAAATACCGTGAAATTCAATTATTTCTACTTTTTTAATTATCATAATCACACTAATATTATAAATGCGAAAGTTTGGATGTTTGTTTGTTACTCAATCACGTCGTAACGGCTGAACCGATTTCGATGAAATTTAGTAGGTATGCACGTATATAATAATCTGGATTAACACATAGGCTACTTTTTATCCCATAAATCTGGTCCCCATGGGATAAAAATGGGGTGTTAAGTCAAGTTGCAACAGCGACTTTAGCTTTGTTTCTAGATTACCTGACTACACATGTAGTAGTGTAACGCGTACGAAGTCGCGGGAAACAGCTAGTATATTATAGGTATGTATTTACAAAAAAAATTGTATACATATAAGTATTCTATCAGTTATCTGGTTCCCATAGTACAAGCTCTGCTTAATTTGGGCTAGATAGCGCTGTGTGAAATGTCCAGCAATATTTATTTATTTATTTATTTATAGCTATACCTACCTTGCAGATATAGCGGTGCACATTTAAATATCAAACCCATGCAATATAAAATCGACGTGACCGATATCGTCGTTAACGATAATTCAGTCCAATAACGTACATCATTTCTTAGAAACTTGGCTTAAAGCGTATTAAGTACAATTACAGCTCTCAAGTTCCACCTGCGGTTACACTCACAGTATCACACCCGTACATTTTTAATGTACACACAACGTGTACATAATTACACCCCAAAACATCCCTCTTTCGCGCATTTGATAAAAGACGCTTTATTTCTGTGTGACGCTTTAAAATTTAACAGTTAATTCTCTGTAGGTTGGGTAGGGGACGCCTACACGCTCAGCTAAGGATCGGCACTCGGGTTTTGAAGCTCGCGACACGATACCGCGACCGAACAGAAAGAAACGATTTTAACACCGTGCTAACGTAGCAGTAGGGATGGGTCATTGTAGTGTCATCAGTGGGGATTTCGAGGATCCGATTTCCAAAATACGACCCATCCCTATCAGTGACGTTGTTTTTTGTAAAAAAGAGTCGTGAATCCGCGAATTAATACTCATTGTGTGTTATTACTAGGTGTTTAATATTGCCACATTACGTGAATCATCATAATGTTTTAACAGAAACTTTGTAAGAATCATATTATGGGGTATTTCTTTTATTCAGTTAAATTGATTGACATTAGAGTAATAAGAAGCAAAACATTTGAATATTGGTACTTATAAAGCATAATTTTAAGAACTTTTAATATTAGGAAAAAAACAGAGATTTACTCTATTAAAAGTGCCCACTTTAGACCTATAGTAAAAGCTAGTAGGTACTTATAACTCCTGTTCTAATATATTAATTTCCAAAATCGTTTGGTTGAAGTTTTGATTCAACCTTAGCGAGTGGTAGATTAAATTGCCGACGGCAAACATTATAAGAATTATAGTCCATAGGTATACACGTCTATTCTACTTTGGGTAGGTAACTATATTTTTCATCCTGAATTAGATATAGACAAACATTTATTTTGTAACATACCATAACACATACAATAAATAAAAAAATGTATTACATACAGCGAACCATCGTGAACTAACGAAGTTTGTTCCTAAATAAATTTTTGATCGAGCGAAGTGAGATCTCCAAATCCACTTGGGTAAATCGGCGTTGTATGTATGTTTGCTTGTTTATTTGTTTGTTCGAGGATAACTTTCGAAGCGATCATCTGATCATCGTGAAATTTGATACATAGGTACAATGATGGCACAATTCTGGTGTGATTAAATGAGCTAAAAATGTGAGGGGGTCGTTGATATTGGGGTTCAAGGGGGTTAGAAAAAATTAAAATGACACTATTAGGTCAAGTGAGACGTCAAATTAAAGGTCTTCATTCAATGAAAGGTATATTCGACCCCGTTTTTAGTTTTAGTTTAGTCCTTGCAGTTTTTGAGTTATTAGCCATAATAAAAACGGAACTTTGACATAATGCACAAGGTACACCAGTGACTCCACAGTGCTGAAATTTGGTATGCGTGTAGCTTTAGTGACACAAATATAGGAAAAAGTCTGAAATCGAGAACAACTGCAATTTGAACCCTAAAAAAGAGTAACCAATATACATGAACTCCCGTTACCTGTAATTTGAATGAAACTGTAGGTCAAGTTATTGGTTTATATTTCGGGGCACTATTTTGATAGTCAAATATTACGAATAATATTTTTTTTTGTTTTTATGGGTGACTCACGAGATCTCAGTTCGGGGCAAACTATTAGTTATTTGATCATAAGGTCTTGCCTGTTTAGTACAGTTAGAATCACAATTGCAGTCAAAATACCTATTCTAAATCATAAATATAATATTGCTAAATCATCAAACTGCTGCAGACGTATGGTGTATCTGACCGTGTGCTTTTGTTTTTAGAGCAAGATATTTAAGACAATATGCGGAGTCGCGTACATTATCCAAACAACCAAAACTCCCCTTAACTAAGGGCTGGTACCGCTTTGTCATCGGAATTACTCTATCCGCGTAACAAAGTAGGGACTGGGTATTAAATTACCTGATGCCATCATTTACCTGTCGCAGCTAGTAGTGTCATCAGCCGCCTCTACCCTGTGACGAAATTGAACTGTCTATTGGAGAGCTACCGTACGCACCGACAGATATTTTTGGACTGGTGGCGCGAGGATGCAAGGCGCTGAAGAGGCAGATCACTAACCCGCCAAGTGCTTTTGCAAGAAAACGTGAAGAAGAGGAGCTGACGCTCTGAAATGATGATAATGAGGACCTTTGCCTGTATAAATTGCATTATAGGTATAGGCCAACTAAGACTTGATCTACATGACATTTGCGCCCGTCGGTATAAAAAAACTTCGACTCATTAGCGTCCTCGCTCGCATTCGCTCGCACGTACACCAAAATATCTCGGATGTAATAGATCACTTACAACCCTTGCATAATAATATACTATTAGACATATAATAATATTATAGACTGCCTCCGTGGCGCAGTGGCCGTATAGCCGGCTGAGACGCAGGAGGTAGCGGGTTCGATTCCCGCCGCGGAACAAATGTTTGCATGATCTACAGATATTTGTTCCGTGTCTGGGTGTTTTTCTATATATCATAAGTATGTATTTACAAAAAAAAAGTATATAAGTATTCTATCAGTTATCTGGTTCCCATAGTACAAGCTCTGCTTAGTTTAGGGCTAGATAGCGCTGTGTGAAATGTCCAGCGATATTTATTTATTTATTTATATAATATATACCTACCTACCTTAGCGACTAACATACATTATAATATCTATAATACTTAACAATATTATGGATTATGTGCGTGCGTGTAATAACTTTTCAAACCGGAACCCAGCCATGTGAAAATTACTCGTTGGTAGCAAATAAGTATGGAGGTAGTACTTCCCCGAACTCTTTCACAAGTTCTTCTACTACTCCCTTGTCAATAGCTTGATTGTATTGCAATCCATAAATTTTGCGTTTGACGTTCTGTACCGCCATCAATCCTTATAAATTCTGGTTTCCGGCACGGTTGGAATGTCCATACAAGTTTGACGGATTGGCCATCGGGGTGCCCCAACTGTGCCGTACGTTACGTATTGAATAGGTATTCATAAAGGGGTTTAATGAAGCTTTGATGTAGGTACCGGCTTCAAAAGATTATTCTGTACACCCGAAGTTGACTGAAACTTTTGTTCGTAACTAGTGGTTCGCCCCGAACTGAGATCTCGCGAATCTCCCAAAATAAATATTATTCTTAGGGCGACTTGCACAACGATGCCTAAACGTATTTAGTGGCTAAATATGATTTAAGGAGTTGTAAAATCATACAAATACTTCAAATTTAAACATGTTTAGTCACTAAATACGTTTAGTGATCTTTGTGCATGTCGGCTTTAATCTTTGATTAATAAATTGGTGCCAACCCACTTGACCTACAGTTTCATTCAGATTAGATATAACGGGGGTTCTTGTTAATTGGTAATATTTTTGTAGGGTACAAATGGCAGTTATTTTGGATTTCAGACTTTTGCCTATATTTGTGTCACTAAAGCTACACGAATACCAAATTTCAGTATTGTGGTGGTGTACCCTGTGAATTTTGTCAAAGTTTTGTTTTTATTATGGCTAATAACTCAAAAACTACAAAAAGTAAACTAAAAATAAAAATGGAGTTCAAATGTACTAATGAAGACCTTTCATTTTACGTCCCTTTTGACCTAATAGTCTCATTTTAATTTTTTTTACCCCTCTTGAACCCCAATATCTCAACAACCCCCCAATATTTTTAGCTCATTGAGCCACACCAAAATTGTGCCATCACTACCTATCTATATACCAAATTTCATGATGATCGGATAAACGCTACGAAAGTTATCCTCGGACAAACAAACATCCATACATACAACGCCGATTTGCCCAAGTTGATTTGGAGATCTCGCTTCGCTCGATCAACTATACATTTAGTGCGCAATGTTACTAGTTATCTTTTAGGACAAAAGTGGTTAACCGTGCGTGTAAACTATCGTGGACGAGGTAACTACTACATGGTATAACTGTTAGATTATTCGGACAAAAGCGGATTAAGCTGAGAGGGTGGTGTAGAGTGTAGGTTCTGGGCAAGCAGCATCATCATCATATCAGCCACATGACGTCTACTGCTGAACATAGGCCTCCCCCCTACATTTCCAGAGCAACCGATATTCTGTGGCCTGCACCCAACAGCTCCTAGCAAACTTTAACAGGTCATGTTGTAATATCATTTACTTTTTTATTTAGATTTTGATCGTGATATTCACGTTATCTAATGTAAATAATATACTTACATGGGGAGATAGATTCTGTATTTCCTTTTACCATACTTTAACATTTTCATCATTATTTTGGTCAGAAAACTCTAAATTAATTCTCGAAACCTTAAAATGTCCATTATTACATTTTTATATGGGTGGAAAGAGCAGAATTTTCTTGTCACAGGAGTATAAATGATGCTATATTTATTTTAACTTTTTAGAACTAGAAACACAAAAATAAACAGACCTGACATGGGTACTGGCATGACATTTTAGACATATGTATATTTTTACTTTTAATTAACATAGAACCTCTGAATTTGATGTAAGGTTGTACTGGCCGCTAACTATAATTTTGTAAATTTAAGAAAAAGACAGTCTGGACTTGGAAACTGCGGGTGAAAGATCTCAGGGAGAAACGCTTTTAACAGTCTCATTTTATCAATCAATCAGCGCAGCCCGGAAACAGTTTGTTCTTGACGGCGAAGCCCTACCGGCTTGATCTTGGGAGCCTGACCCCCCCTCGAGGTTGGAGTCCTCACGACTCCCTCTTGGAACCTCGAGGCTAGAGACCTTTGTCATTACAGACCTGGAGATCAAGGTGGAGCTACTTCGTCTTCTCGGCCTCTCGTCGACGTAGGTAGGTCTAAATTCAACTTGGCGTACAGCTCTCTTCTTTTACAGGAGAGAGTTGTAACGCTACAATGTTTCCATCTAGTGGGGGGCCATCCGACGCTACATTTTCTAGTGCGTACTCGAGAACCTTCCTGCCCAACACCTGCCCAACACTGTCAGTTCTTCGAGTCACTGTCACTTCATCTTGCTAATCCTTAGTGCTACGTCGGTGACTTTGGTTCCTCTACGAATCACCTCATTTCCGATTCAATCTCGTAGAGAAAAACCAAGCATAACTCTCTCTATAGCACGATGAGCGACCTTGAGCCTTCATATGAACTTCATATGAGACTTTCTGAGGGAACGATCCATTCGGGTAGTCATTGATGGCCGCTCGTCTGATCAATTGGCTATTAACGCCGGGGTACCTCAGGGGTCAGTACTCTCTGCCACGCTGTTTCTGCTGCATATCAATGATCTGCTCATGCCCGGTATCATTGGGTACGCAGACGACAGTACAGTTGTGGAGAGGTACATTTCTAATGCTCGGACCAGCAGAGCTGAAATTCAGAGGCAGAGAGACGAGATGTTGCAGCGTTTGAATTTGACACTCAAGGCCGTCTCTGACTAGGGCGATGCCAATCTTGTCAAATTCAATGCTTCAAAAACGCAAGCATGTCTCTTCTCGGCTAAAAAGAGTCAGTTTACCCAAGTTCCAATTTTCCAAACTGTAAAGTTATCTGTAAAAGGTCACTCCTAGGGGTCTCGCTCACGCCTACTCTCAACTTTAGCTCATACATCGAGTCTAAGGCTAAAACAGCTGCTATGAAGCTGGGCATCCTCAACAAGGTCAGGAGATACTTCACACCAGGACAGCTTCTTAGTCTTTACAAAGCTCAAGTCCGGTCTGGTATGGAGTACTGCTGCCACCTTTGGGATGGTTCGGCCAAATACCAGCTCGCTACCTTGGACTCGATAGAACGTAGGGCTTTTAGGCTTATAGGTGAGCAATATATGGCGGTGACTAAGACCCAAAGTCTCAAACACCGTAAAGTTGCAAGCCTATCGATCTTTTACAGAATACATTTTGGGGAATGTGCCCAGGAACTATACGATCTGATCCCGCCATCTCCCTTCCATCAAAGGGCAAGCAGGCGCACGGCTCAGTACCAATCGCACCTAGTCAATATACAACCCATTCGCACACACCATTTTGGTTCTACGTTCTTGGTGCGTACAGCTAATGTATGGAACACTTTGCCGTCGTCTGTTTTTCCTAAAGAATACAATCCGGGCCTCTTTAAGGTAAGAGTAAATAGGTTTCTTCTAGATCTTCGTGCTTCATCTTAGACCACATCATCACTTACCATCAGGTGAGATTATGGTCAAACGAAGTTCAGTCCAATTTAAAAAAAAAAAAAGAAGCCCATAGTGAAAGACCACATTACTGTACCATATGTACTGGTAACACACATACTGGGCTAGCCTACTCCATTTAAAATCCTATCCAAGGCTGCGTTCTTCACCTAGCTGATGCTGCAACTTTTTTTTATGCCACTAAGGTGACAAACAAGCATACAGCCCACGTGATGGTAAACGGATATCGTTCGCTATGGCTATTTTAAAAAAAAGTCAAATCATGAAAAACTATGGTTCAAACATTCTGTACATAGATTATTACTTGGATTGCGAGATAGACTACTTTAAAATGTCAAGGACACGTACGAAGCTGCAGGAAACAATTGGACAATTATAATTAAAAAATAAATTGCAGTCTACAACTTATCCAAAAGAATTACTTATTAGAAATCTATTTTAAATGGCTTAAATGCCTGGTATTTTCGCAATGAACATAGTTTTAGTTTGCAGCACTCTGTGTAAATGCTAAGTTATAGCCAAAGGCTATCTTGTCTAGATATCAAGAATCAATATGGATTGCTTTGAAATTATACACAAAGGATATTTAACTCCCAAGAGTTCATTGTAATCAGAGAACTAGAAGGAAACCTGAACCTTTCCTCGGTACACGGTTCTTCGAAATGAAAGGAAATCATTGTCCTATTTTACGAAAACAATTTTTCTTTAACGACTTATCGATATTAGTAGTTTTTCGTAAACAACGAACGAAAAAAAGCATGTGTGCAATTCACACGTGGTAGAAGTGAAACCTTGAAATACCACGCACATGTGTTTGGGATCTACCGACTCACTCTCTTTCTCTCTCCTACTTTCTAACTTTGTGCATCTTTCTCTCTCGCTCTTGCGTTGGAATATTGGACGCTACTCGTTGCTAACGCTCGCGCTGGCCTGTAACAGGTATACTACGCGCATGCGTTCGAGTGCCACGCATTCACTCTCGCTCTGTCTCTTTCTATTCCCCCTCCCCAGGAGCGTTGAATGTTTAACGCAACAGTGCTTTCATACCCCCTTCATGGTAGCGTTAAACGTTTAACGCAACTTTCTTGGAAGTCGCATCAGAAGTTTCCCTTCAACAACTAATTTCGATCAAAATGATATTTTTTTTGACAATGAATTCCTTTCATTCCGGAGAACCCTGTATAGAGGAAAGGTTCAAGTTTCCTTCTATATATATAGTTCTCAGATTGCAATGAACTCTCGTTTAGTAAACCAGCCACCTAATTACATAAAATCAGCGATAGCAGTACGACAGTAATCGGTCGCGAAACGTCAAATTTACGAGAAAATTATATCTGTCGCCGTCTCTTTGCTGGTGGCGCTAGTTTGTATGTGCAAACCGACGTTTTGCGACCGATTGCTGTCACGTTGCTATCGCTGATTTTAGGTAGGTTACCCTCTGGAAGTGGAAACAGGCGAGATAGGTTGAAAATCAACTTTAATTTTGGAATATTTTCTTGTGTAGAATGCCCTTCCGTTATTAACGTAATTTACCTTTATATGTACTCATATATCGAAGAAACCTGAATTCATGTTTACATTAAAACCCAACATCATAATCTCTCTCAAAGAAGAAAAGTTAATGAAATAAGAGTCTTATTTTATTAATGCTTATTGTAAAACTTTAATTAAAGAAAATCTCCTGGGGATTTATTGTTTTCATTGTCTTCTTTGTTTAAGGCTGGCTACCTTTTTGGAAGTTACCTACTTTTGACATATTTCCTTTTATTCAAAAGTCAAAACTTTTTTGTAACTTATTGTTTATTGATGACTAATTATTTATTAGTCGTTATCTTTTGTTTGTCGTAACAATTATGTTCCATTGTACGTATTTCTACAAAACTGAGACGTTATACATCTATCATCATCATCATCATCGTCAGCCCGGCTCATCCCACTCCTGGGCATAGGCCTCTCTTCGTTGTCGCCATTCGCCTCTGTCTTGCGCTGTTCTAACCCACATACGACCTGCGATTTTTATAATGTCGTCGACCCATCTTGCCGGTGGACGACCTGCGTTCCTGGTTCCAACTCGGGGCCACCACTCAGTCAGCAGCCTGCTCCACCTGTCATCACCGCGCCTGGCCACATGTCCTGCCCAACTCCATTTGAGTCCCAATATACGCTTGCTGACGTCTTGAACTTTAGTCCGCTTGCGAATTTCGGTATTGGGGACTCGGTCTAGCCGTGTGATGCCGAGCATGGCGCGCTCCATGGCGCTATAAATCACGCTAATATTATAAATGCGAAAGTTTGGATGGTTATATGCGTGTTTGTTACTCAATCACGTCGTTACCGCTGAACCGTTGTAATAACATTTTTAAAATGACCCCCCATGATTCTATTGCGTATATGGGTATATTTTGGTTTATTTATTTTTTGACCCCGTTATTATTGTCCGTTTTATATTCAAATCAACGTACGGTAATAATTTTCAGTAAAAGACTACGCGATGAGAATTTTAATGAGTTTGAGATGGGCGCAATTTACGGGGCTCTTGGGCCTAGGAATCGATATGTTTCCGTAATGAGACAACATTCGTTACAGACAAACAGATTGCCTAAGTATGTTAGGTACTAATGATTACAAACTGACCCATGAATTTTATAGTATTTTCCTTCTTGACGCCCTCTGTAGTGATGTGGCCGAGTAATCGACGTAAGAGATTGTGGGATACATCTTTGCATGGTCTACAAATAGTATTTATTAAACTTTCGCGATCACAATACATAATTAATTACAGTTAGTAAACGATTATTAATCACGTGTGTACCTTTTTATTTATCTCACTGTTTATTCCTATGGAGCAAAAGAAAAAGACGCCACTGCTCCATACTAGGTTACCCAAATCCATTTACCTCTTTTTTATTATTATAGATGAAATGATAAAGGTAATAAAAAGGTTGGCTTCAATTCAATATTTTAGTTTCAGAGTTATGGAATATATATTTTATGATCTTGAGGAGTCAAATTATACTAACGCACTGGAACATTTCTTAACCTCTTACATCATATCAAGTTCCTTTAGTATATTGTCTTCGTGAGCCAAAAACCTAATATAAATTCAACATTATCATCGCGCTATAAAAAGGGGGGAATACGATATGTTACAGTTTCCCCTTCCTACTCCATGGTGTTATTTACCGGAAAGGTTTTTTCTCATCCTGAAAATAAGACAATGTTGCAAGATTCTTGGATAGGTAATGTTGTGAGATGTAAATCACGCGTTATTTTTATCTGTTTCCATAAGGAATCTTTGTGAAAATTCATATTTGGTGATCGAGATAGGCGTTTTGGTGTCGATAATCTGGTATAATTTTGAGTCCAGAAGCTTAACTCTTCTAGTATATTTGTACAACACATTTTCAGATAATTTTCGGTAAGACGCAGCTGTGACCCGCACTTGATGTCAGCGTTTCTTTCCTTATTTTTTAGCACTCGTATCTAATTTTGTTAGAACATTTTCGACATAAAAAAGCTGTTCGTCTGGTATGTAGGTAAATTAAAACGGCAAATTCATTCGTATGTTCACAAAAATATTAATTTGTTTAAGAAAAATAGCGATAATCATAATTTTAATACTAGAAATAAAGATAAACTCGCTGTTGCCACTTGTAGACTCCATAAAGTTAGTAAATCGTTTAAAGGGCAAGGTGTACGCTTTTATAACAAACTCCCAAGGGATGTACAAAAATTGACAATTAACAAATTTAAAAACGTAATTAAACAAAATCTTTATAAAAGAGCCTACTATAAAATATCGGATTATTTAGATGATAGAGAAGCTTGGGATTGAAATTGCTCCAACTCGTTCAAAATGTTACAATTTAGACGTAATTTATGTTCTGTATTATGTATTGTAAAAGGATGATTAAAAAAAAACAACCAGCCTTGTTTCTTGCCTTTCTTTCCTGGCTTGGTCGCGAAGGAACAGGCAGTAAAATTGACGTTTCAAAGTGAGCCTTGTGATTTTAATGAATAAAAATATTTGAATTTGAATTTCAATATAGTGCAATGACACTTTTGCACGCATTGTACACTTTAACGTACATTGCTTGGGTCCAGTTCCGCGAATCTACTTTACACTTGTGTTAAAATTGGTATACCTAGTATAAGTACACTTATGGATAGCGTGTTCAGGTTGCTTTATCCGAACTTGTCCTTGATTCTTGCCTTGGAATCGTCATAATTCCCGAGGCATTTTATTACGGCTGTAATTCTTGCGAATGTTTATTATTATAATTAGTTTCGTGCATCTATTTGTTTAATTGGAGGTTGAAGTCAAGGCCCGTGCCGTGCCGTGTCGTGCAGTGATGTCGCTGTTGTTCTAGAAGTATCCTTCGTTTATAAATAACTTAGAAAGTATTGTGGTTAGTGTATATTGTTAATTTAAGGAGAAAGTAAAGCTCAGTGTCCACAATATCCTTTCAAGATGAATAAATTAATTTAGTTGTGTAACATGAATACTAATAATTACTGAAAAGTTATTTGAAACACATCAATGAAGAATTTGGGACCGAATTTCAGGCGTCAAGTCATAAAAATAGATAACCTCACCAGCTCTGTCCATGATGTCACTTGCGGCATTCCACAGGGCTCAATAATTGGTCCGTTGATGTTTTTAATCTATATTAATAATATAAATATGATAGGACTGACCGGTCACCTCACATTATACGCAGATAACACCTGCCTCTTCTACTTTGACAAATCAATTCATAAAATTATTGCTGATGCTCAAAAGGACCTTAATATACTAAATGAATGGCTAAAATACAATATACTCACAATAAATACATCAAAAACATCATTTATGGTTTTCTCTGCTAAAAATAAACACATACCTGAGTATTCGCCTTTTACAATTAATGAGGAAATAATTCAACAATCTAAGCTAGAAAAATATCTTGGTCTGTGGATAGATGATAAACTAAATTGGAAATCACACATCAATCATGTAAAAACAAAACTAACTTCACTGGTCGGGGCACTGCCAAAGCTGCAAACTGTATTCCAATTAAGGTACGCACAATCATTTATAACTCTTTAGTAAAGTCACACCTCGAGTACTTAATTGAAATATGGGGTGCAGCTGCCGCTACAAACTTAAATCCTCTGCAAAGAACACAAAATAAAATAATTAAAGTACTTTTCCATTATCCCTACCTAATGCCAACAAAGAAGTTGTACGAAAAAAGTAATATATTTAATATACAACAACTTTATATCTATTACACTTGCATTCTAATAAAAAATATCGCTACTAATTCCATCCAATCAAATGTACAGTTACAACATAAATCATATATACACAAACTAAGAAACAAAATTAAATTACATACATATATCTAATTCTCGAACTAATTACGGAAAGAAAACGATTTTGTTTGAGGGAGCACAGCTGTACAACAAATTACCTAACAACATTAAAGAGTGTGTTAATATAAATATATATAAAAATAAGCTTAAGAAATATGTACAAACGTTATAGAATATAGCACTTATAGAAATAACAGAATATAGCACTCCTTAAATAATAATTAAAGTTATAAGGACTCTGGGGGAGTGTAAGATTATCATTATACAATTTCTATGTATCTCATTTGAAGTGAACCATGTAGTTTTTATGAGAAATAAAGTTCGTTAAACCTAATTTTAGTTAAGAGCACTAAAATGTTGAAAAAAGACTTCTCATTGTTTTTTGCACGCAGATATTATATTACATTGCACTTTGTAGCTTTATAAGCCAATTTAAAAGGTTTTGAAACGGAATTTTCAAATGCAAAACAAAAAATGTTCATACGCGCGTTAACAAGCGCAGTTTCTCTTATTCATTTTACAGACCACCATCTGTTTATTCTGGCTGTACTTTTTACACCACGCTTCGTATAAAAACATCGATGTCGGAATAAAATATAAAAATATACAAATGTATTTATATAATACAAAGTTTTATCTTCACGTATTAAATATACGTTTCAAATAATACTGAAGAAATAGTTGATCAAACTTGAACTATCTAAGATAAGTACATATATCTGTATCTGTTGAAGTTGCAACATAAATATCTATTTTGCACGAGCTAAAAGAAATCTTGAGCTCCCAAACCGCTCAATAGCGTATTTTATTGCTTCTTAAATAAAAATATAGTTTATTCGTTATTCAGGTATCGCACTATAATTATAAATGTGAAAGTTTGGATGTTTGTTTATTTGTTTGTTTATTACTCAATCACGTCGTAACGGCTGAACTGATTTCGATAAAATGTTTATATATCAAAATATTACTTTGTGATTTTTTTGGTGGTTTTGTTTATAATCTTGAAGGATTTCTTTTTCAGTAGGTTTTGACGTCTATTGTCTTCTAAAATAGAAGTATGCTGTTGTTTCACTAATCTCTGTAACCGCTTGAAATGGGTCGTATGCTTGCTTGCAATCTAAGTGGTAGAAACAAGTTTTACAGTACGTTTATGCATTCGCCACAATGACGGAGCTATGCGCGTAATTAGCAAAAGTAATATTTTATGCTAAATTCAAGTTGGCACCGCTTCATTAGTTTGTTTGAGCTGGAGTTGCGCCAAGGCAATAACAAAGGTAAGATTCCTCGCGAACCGTTTCTACTACCTGCATTTATTGCAGTAATTAATCATCGCTCCGAGTAATGGATTCTTTGGCTAGGGTTGCTAGAGGTTGATAAAAATACCGGCCAGACGGCTAATAGGGTTTTAATGCGACTAACTTATGTGTTTGTTGACAGCGTCGTGAGTGTAGACTGGACTGAACAGCCGCTTTTGTATGCCGTTGGGTGCACGCCCCACGGGAACGGTTGCGGAGATCTATGGGGGAGGCCTATGTTCAGTGATGACCGTCCTTTGGCTGATATGATGAGGATGTTGATAAATCTAAGTAGATTTGTACTTGTCGGGTTTAGTTTCAATATTGTCAACCGGAACAGATGAGATGATGAGAAATGCAAGAAATATTTTAATATTATTTTCAAATGTTGTACTGCTGATTTCAAGTTTAACTTAACCAAAGAGTTTTATGGTCAATAAAACTTATTTTATCAAATATACATTTATCGTTCGAACTCTATGGGTTAGGTATTGTTAATTTACCTTTATAAAGTACTAAAAGTGATTAGAAGAATAAATATGTTTTCTTTTTCTAGTGATATTTGGCCGGATTTAAAATTACTGAATTCGGCTTAAGTCTGGTGGTATCCCTAGCTGTATCCCTGAATTTATAATGTCCGTAATATATTGTGGCTATTGTTACTAAGAAATGTATAGAAAAGAGGTTTACAAATGGATTTTAAAAGATGGGAAATTAAGTGAATTATCACGAACACTTTTATATATTATTTTTTAAGTTAGTGTTTATTTGCGATGCTATAATGTTGTAAAATTTGTATTGCCGCTATATGACGGCTCGGTGGTCTGACTGATTATATTGTACTAAACATTTCTCTATTCATTAAAAAAATATCGAGTTTAACATCATCTATAAACAAGCCTCTGATTATGAAAAGTTACAACAAAGTCAGAATTCCCAAATTAGCTTTCAGTATAAATTAACATCAGGAGTATTTTACAAACTTTCGCGATTCATAATTACTGATTTAAACGGGTATTTATCGTGTATGTGCCTTTTTTATTTGTTATCCCTTACCCGTTTAAATCAGTAATTATCACGAATAATATAGGTATGTAATTTAGTGCTCTTAGTCCTTTAACTTGTACCTTAGCCCCGCACACATCAACGATTTCATTGCACAAACTCTTTGGAAAGAATTTATTCAAATTTCCAGGCTTGCACAAAACTTGCGCATAGAAATCGTTGAAGAGTTTTTTTTATATGAAACATTTAAGACAGACAAGTTGATGGGCTTCCTGATGGTCACCGTCGCTTATAAACTTTTGCAGGACTCGAGGTACTGCAGTCGCGTTGCCTAAAACTTAATGCCTTATTTACACATCTCTTGAAGGCGTTCATGTGGAAGCCCACCGGGAAAACCTCCGGAGGAAGGTCATTTCACATCTTGCAGGTATGTGGAAGTAACGAGAGGATGAAACACACCGTATGAGACTTCCACGCTTCCACAAGTGTGGCCAGAATTGGGAATAACATATTTATGCAATTTAGTACTCTTAGGGCGACATGCGCAACGATGCCTAAACTTATTTAATGGCTAAATATGATTTAAGGATTTGTCAAATAATACAAATACGTCAAATTTAAACATGATTAGTCACTAAATATGTTTAGGGATCATTGCGTAAGCCGGGTTTAATCCCTTGACTTGTACCTTAGAGGGTAGTGAGTTATAGACATTTGAAGGACGGGCGCATACTGTGAAGTACATATAGAATGAGTCAACGTGTTTCGTGTTTTATATTGACGGGTAGTTTCAAATCTGCAGTCTACGGAACTTGTTGATCGACAAATTAACATACTTATTAAATCTATAAAAAGTTTGTGAACTCTGTCAATTTACTGACATATATCGATGTTGTCGAATTAAAACTTCAATTTGTACTTGCACTGTTGATCGAAAGAAACAAAACACGGTATTAGTAAAGATAATACGAGTTTATTAGTAACATGGGAGGCGTACAGGCAGGTCTCAATCCCGTCACGGCTATAACTAAAGCTATGTGGCTCAGGGGGCTCGTGACCCGTAATGTGACGAATGGGATGATACCCCTCTATTAATACCTTGCCTTGGTCTGTGCATATTTGTAGAAAATTTGGGAAACGTTCATAGACGGGTAACATAAACGGATTTGGAACACAAAATCAAGAATTACATACGTACTTGTAATAACTGTAGGTACTTGTAATTGCGCTGACAGACGTCTGTCTGTCTGTCTGTCTGTGGCTTCTTAGTTACCAAACGGATGTACCGATTTGGACGCGGTTTTTTTAATGCAAAGATGCTTTAACTGGTATGGTTCCAGTATAACGTGTTAGGTGGTATTTTCAAGTGTTGGTCTTAAATTTTACTTTAACTTCAAGTAAAATGAACATAAAAAAGTCCCTGCCTTATTATTACCACTACTTTCACTTTTTATTATTATTTTTTTATTTCAAATTACTGTAACTCTTTTGGAGAAGGTACCGCAACCTGCAACACATTGAAAACTAGCAGGAAACAGTGAATCACTGATTTTGATTTATTAAATTTTGGGTGAGTGTATACTTTGTATTTGTACTAGATAAGCATAAATACTAGAATTCGGGGAAAAAATAGGCTAAAAGCGATAATTATTCTTAAAAGCGTTAAATCTCTTACAGGCAATCATCTATTGGTTGCTTGTTAGAGATTTAACGCTAAAATGTCATACTATTTATAATTCAATTCCTTAGAAATAATTATTGTCTACTAGCTGACCCGCCCCAGCTTTGCACGGATGTTTATCAAAATTTTATCTCATAGCTTCCATGATTTAATTTAATATAAAAAATGAAAATGAGACTATTAGGTCAAGTGAGACGTCAAATGAAAGGTCTTTATTAGTACATTTCAACCCTGTTTTTATTTTTGTTTAACTTTTGTGGTTTTTGAGTTATTAGCCATTCTAAAAACAAAAATTTGACAAAATTCACATGGTACACCAGTGATCCCCCAGTGCTATACTTTGGTATACGTGTAGCTTAAGTGACACAAATATAGGCAAAAGTCTGAAATCCAGAACAACTGCAATTAGTACCCCAAAAAACATTAACCAGATAACATGAACTCCCGGTTCCTGTAATTTGAATGAAACTGTAGGTCAAGTGATTTGGTTATTTATTTCGTAGCATTATTTTGATAGTCAAAGATTACAAATAATATTTTTTTATTTTAATCGAAGACTCGCGAGATCTCAGTTCGGGGCGAAAATTTATTTATTTATTTATTTAGTTTTGGCGTCAAGGGTAACAAAGACCAAAATCATTTTCGTATACACCCCATTTTTATCCCGTGGGAACTGATTTATGAGATAAATGGTAGCCTATATGGTGGTCCAGGTTATAATTTACGTATATACCAAATTTCATGGAAATCGGTTCAGCTGTTACGGCGTGATTGAGTAACAAACAAACAAATTAATAAGTAAACAAACATCCAAACTTTCACATACATATAGATACTGCATTTTGGCTTTCAGATGCTCTAAAACATCGTTGTTAAAACAGGGTTAGTTAATCCACTAGCTCAATCGAACATACCATCTTCTATAATCTTATTGCTACGTTGCTAAGTGTGTCACACCTACTAATAGGGTTGCTTCATTTGCCTCGCATAAGCCAGCTATCCTATTGATGGTTTTTTCTCACTTACCGCTCAGGTTCCTTGCAACAGTTTCCTGGCAGTACTCTGGTGGAAAGCCACTCTGAAGCCGTTTTATAAACCCAAGCTTATAGTTATTACAGCTTATAGTTTTCTATATACTAATATTATAAAGAGGAAAGATTTGATTGTTTGTTTATTTGCATTGGACTCATTTTGGACATTGGACTCCGTGGTGCAGTGGGCGAATAGCCGGCTGAGACGCAGGAGGTAGCGGGTTCGATTCCCGCCGCGGAACAAATGTTTGCATGATCTACAGATATTTGTTCCGGGTCTGGTTGTTTTTCTATATATTATAAGTATGTATTTACAAAAAAAAAAATGTATGTAAGTATTCTATCAGTTATCTGGTTCCCATAGTACAAGCTCTGCTTAGTTTGGGGCTAGATAGCGCTGTGCGAAAAGTCCAGCGATATTTATTTATTTATTATTTATTTATTGAATAGGCTCCGAAACTACTGGACCGATTTTAAAAGCTACACGATCCTCGGATGACATAAGCTACTTTTTACCCAACTGCGCAGAAGGAGGGTAATGTTTTTACTGAAAAACTACGCGTGCCAAGCTGCGGATTGTTCAGCCAGTGTTTTGTAAAACACAAACCAACGGGCTGTTTGTCTTTTACGAAATAATATCAATAAGCTCCCACTATATACCTTTTTGATATTTTAAACGGATGTTGAAATGGTTCCGGTGAAAACCAGTCCATTAAAATATTACCGTGAGTACAAAATGATCAAAACATAACCGCAATATTGTCGGTTTTTTGAATAATTTAATAACATTAAGTAATTAGTTTATTAATGGCAAATATTACGTTATTTAATTAAATTCAATAGACACCATCATACAGCATGTGGCCAGTGCCCCGGAAGCAAAAAAGTTAACACGACTGTCGTTCAATCATTTTGTTTGTAATAAATTGTGTTTCTTAAAAACTTGTATGTGAGTAGTCATAAACCGTCATTAGATCACAAAAGTCCTGTCCACACAAAGGTTGCCTGGGAGAGATTTAGCGATAAGGTCACCCATTGTACATAACTGTGATTATGGTGTGCAATAAGTATATTAACTATCCATTCTAGTTTCTAGATTGAATAAACATATAATCGTGGAAATCTTAGATCTTATTTTTAGCATTAAAATCGACAGCCTAGGACAGGACCACACTAGACAGAAAGAAGACCTAATAAAGTTTGCTAGGAAATTAGGTGCAAGCCTTGAAGGATCGGTTACTTTGGAAATCTATTGGGGCCTATGTTCAGCAGTGGACATCCTATGACCGATACTAATAAAAAAACAAACCGTGAAATTATAAACATTAACAAAGTTATTAGATTTTGAAACACAAAAAGAATCTACAGATACCCCATTTCTCTATCACAAAAAAATAAAATTAGATTTTTAAATATCAAAATGTTAATTAATTTACGTTGACTGTATCTATAAATACTTAGATACTTGAATAAAGCCACATGCGACAGCCAGTAAAAATGGTTCACGATTAAGAAAACTTTTTTAATCATGTTAAAATTCATGGGAGGGCAATTCCCTTGTATCCCGACCCTTCGACTTCCGTGACAGTTAAAATCTACTAAACCTGAAAGTTCTATTGGCCGGGGACCCCCTAAATCTTTTTTTTACGTACACTCGATACGTCACAGAAATCAACATAAAATGAAAGGGTTTAATTTTGAATTTATAAAGAGGTTTATGGAAATGGGCTTCTGTAATTTTCTTTTCGCCCTGCAGGGAAAATTATATCCATAATTTTTATTTAAAATCTGTTTTTTAGCGAACGAAAATTCATTATTACCTTAATTATGATTTTTGCAGCCATTTTTCTTCAGTGGGATACTCTCGGCCGATTATCCGAAATAAATAAGGTTTTCAGCAAAAAGGTGTCTTATATTCTGCGTATTTGCAGAATTCATAAGCCATAACTGATTATACGAGGCATGCCTTTTAAGTTTTGTCGTTTGAAGAAAAAAACACAACTAGAACCTTATAGTACTTTTTATTGTTTTTCAAAGTATTCACAACGTAGCTTAATACACTTTTCCATTCGCTCAAACCAGTTATTATAACATTTATTCCACTCTAAAGTGGGGGTGTTCAAAATGGCTGACTTGAAAGCGTCGACTGCTTCTTCACCGGACTGGAACCTTTGACCACGAAGACTTTTCTTAATTTTAGGAAATGTAAAGAAATCGTTAGGGCTTAGGTCAGGACTGTATGGAGGATGGTCAAGAATTTCTACTTTTTCCTGCTTCAAATACTCAATCGTTTGACGAGCGCTGTGTGAGCTTGCGTTGTCGTGGTGCAGGATGATGCGTCGCTTTGAGTTAGATTTTCGAAGTTCGGCGATGACTTGTGGTAAACAAACTGTAGTATACCACTCTGCGTTAACCGTTCTACGATCTTCAAGTGCAATAGTCGCAACATGGCCGGTTTTTCCAACGAACGTGGCCACCATCTTCTTTGAAGTGCTTCGAGAATGAACAACTTTAGTCGGCTTTGGCTCGTCTTGAAAGACCCAGATTGTAGATTGTTGTTTGGAATCAGGATCGTAGGCATAGATCCAAGATTCGTCACCACTTATGATGTCGTAGACGTGATTTGACTCCCCTCGGTTGAACCTTTGCAGAGTTTTCTTACACCATCTGACGCGGGCCGCCTTGTGATCGTCGGAAAGCAGATGCGGTATCCAACGGCAAACTAGCTTTCTCACACCAAGCGCTTCATGCAAGATCTTCTGAATGGTTGTCCCTGAGATGCCTAATAGAGCCTCTATCTCTCGATACGTCACATGACGATCTTCGAGAATTAGTTGTCTCACAGCAATGATGTTATCTTCAGTGAAGGCGGATTTTGGGCGTCCTTCGCGAAATCTGTCACTAATACTAGTATGTCCACGCTGGAATTCTAAATACCAGCGTTCGACAGTCCGCAGACATGGGGCTACATCACTGAACACAGATGTTAGCTCTTCTAAACACTGAAGCCGTGTCAGGCCTCTTCTAAAGTTGTAGAAAATTATTGCACGAACATTTTCCTTAGAAAGATTCATTTTCGTACGTGACCTGACAGATTCAAATCGAAACTGTGACTAAACAATAGCATTAATCCTAATACTTTCAACTGTTTTGAGATTCAAAATGTAAACACATTCGAATATAGAACAGTTCCAAATTCAAAATTGCCGGAAAATATGGAAACGACAGAACTTAAAAGGCATGCCTCGTAGTAAGCCCTACAAGTTATACAAATTCATCACGTACGTAAGCTTTATATCCCGGAAATTGAATCTAAAAGGACAGATTGCAAAAGCGGAGTCAAGGCGTTTAATCTCCGTCTCGCTACATAATCGGAGGATACGCTAAAAATAACGTTTATGAATAGGGGTGCAAAGTCTTGGTGTACCGCAGATAGAAAGGTCAGATCCGTCATCAATCTAGGCAGATTTACGGCCCGAAGCAGGTAGTATGAGAGCCAGGGGTGATTCTATAAATGAATGCAAATGAATGTCTTAAAACATCGATACCTAGAAACTTGGCATTACAAATTCAAAGGTTAATCAAATTTTTCGATCCACCTCCTAAGTGGCCTGTAACAACTTGTCAGTGGGGAACAGCTTTGAGCACCATCTTTGGAAAAATGTTAAGCTGGTATTGACCTTGGCGAGACATAAGGACAGATGTAAGGGACATTTTTATCACATAAATACAGCCCACTTCAAATTTACGATGAAACTAGAAAAATAAATCCATCTCGGTGACCTTAGTTTTTTACATAGCGGATCGAACAAAGACAGATTTATTGATCTCGACTTGAAGTTAAACCGTTCTTCCAAGTTCTTTATAAAATTCACTATACAGGTTTTATTTATAAACAGTCGACAAAAGAGGAGCCAGTGTGGTTTGTACGGAATGTTGGTATTTCAACTTCAATATTGGATTGAAATAAAAACAGATAGTTTTAGATTACGGAAAATTCAAAAAATTATCTGTTCTAGTTCACTTTTGAAACTATTATGGTTATGAATACTAATTTCACAAAAAACGACTAAAATGAACGAACTAAAAATTATTTAAATCGTGAAAATGGTTTCCACCGATCTGGAACCTGGTATCCTGTGGTGAGAAGTAAGAACTGAAGAAGTGAAGTGCCAATTACGCGTCCTGATACCGTGAGTATTGTGTGTCGGAATCGAGTTATGATCGAGAATAAAACCGGTGGTAGTAATTATATTAGTCAATTCATTCCTAGCAAGAGACTGAGAAAGAGGGTAGATCGATATAATTGCCAATAACCATCCACTTGCAAAGACTTCAGTTTACCCGTGATCATGGCGCATGCAACTGCGTTGAAATATAGTTTTTAGCGAAAATAGTATCTGTTCCTTTACACAAAATTGGTCTCCTTTGTATGAATTCTTTGTATTTCCATTCTATTGGTAAGAATATCACTCTTATCTCTCTTGATATAGGCCAGAACTCGTCTATTTTATCTCACGACCCGTGCATGCTGGATTACGGAATACATGCTCATATTTATTTAGAAGATTCCAAGTTTATGCTAAAGATGTATATCTATGTAGAATGATAATATATGGATTTCTTTTGGTAAAACTCAGGAGTTAGAAGAAGCTTGGCCTATATTTTTCTAGATGTACTCGTATTCTGTACATAATATGCGTACATCGTGCCTATTTTTTGCCGACCGCCGTGGGTTGAGACGCAGGAGGTAGCGGCTTCGATTCCCGCCGCGGAACAAATGTTTGCATGATCTACAGATATTTGTTCCGGGTCTGGTGGTTTTTCTATATATTATAAGCATGTATTTACAAAAAAAAGTATATAAGTATTCTATCAGTTATCTGGTTCCCATAGTACAAACTCTGCTTAGTTTGGGGCTAGATAGCGCTGTGTGAGGTGTCCAGCAATATTTATTATTATTATTTTATGCAAAGCTAGGTCTATGCGACTTTTTACTTTGGTACAACCCGTACACTCTTGCCTATCTATTCTCAATTTCTCATTATACCTTACAGTTTCAATTTTATGTTTTGAATAGCATTTTTTGTCATCAAAATCGATGAGGACTATATATAGTATCAAATCAATATAACATGTTTAGTAAGTCGATTTGTAGATGCTGAAAAACGATAGGCAGCAACGAAGTTACAGGGTAGCAATATAACGCGATTCAAAATCGAATCGGCCCCCTTATTACCTAAGCCAAATTGCTGTTGCTTCGCTATCGCTACTCAGGCCATCCCTTTCACATGTACAGTACGTACCTCACGTGTGAAAGGGATGGCCTGAGTAGCGATAGCAAAGCGACAACAATTTTGCTTAGGTAATACGGCCCCGGTTTATATTTGCTATGCAGTCGGCTTTTAAGGTTGCCGTATGTAAGCCCTTACCGCATTTTCTCTATGTTCTGTTGGTCTTATTCATCCATATAGTCGGTAGAATTTGTGCAGTTACTAGATACTAAACAAAACGGTAAAGTCATTTCACGTGTTTCAGGCAGATTTAAACTCACTAAAATCGGGTTTGCCCACAGAAACGATCCACCGACCATTTTTCCCCAAAGCCGCAGCTGGTTACCTAGCTATTCGGAAAGTTACTGTGAGATACTTCACTACGTCCTTGTGCCATATTCTCGCAAGTTGCGCACTTGTTATAAATTTGATTAATTTGTTTATAAATTGTTTTAATTACTGTATTTATAAAATGTAGAAATACTGCAGTTTTGCATTCGATAAACCTTGGTGTTATAATAAGTTAAAGATAAAGGTTGGTTATTTAAATGACGTGGAGTCTTAATTCATTGCCTACTGCAAGCCAAACTTTACCGAATGCAAGATCAGTGAGCTTTTCGTAACAATATAACTTCTATTTTAATCACACAAACAACTTTACCAAATTATTTAAATGATTGAATTAACGAATGTAGTGTGCACCTCATAACGATACACGATATAAGATAGGCGTAAAGAAACTCACGGCATTTCTCGAATCGGCAGGCTGGCCACTGGTCACGTTACTAATGGCCATCAATGGCCATTTACTAGCCTTCCGTGCCGGACGGAGCTCGCTCGTGAATCGACTACTTACAACGTGGCCGACCAAATTCAGATTTGAGGGCTCGAATGGGTTCATAATGTTGAACTCGTTACATTTAAACGTCCAATTCATACTTCTCTGATTTGGTATGTAAATGGCGGATGAAAACTAAAAAAAAATATTTGTAGAAAGAGTAGCATCTGCAAACACTCATTTGTTGGCAGATAAATCAAACCTGATAATTTAGGATGGTTTTCAGGCAACAAACCTCCATAAAAATTTCACTCATTATATAAAACAAAGTCGGATTGGTTACACTATTTGTAACTCAAGAACCGCTGGACCGATTTTGATGATCTTTGATTTGTTGGATTTATCTCCATTGCTGTCAGTTTAAGTTAACTGCAAAAACTGTCTCATATCACACCTAATATTATAAATCAGAAACACAACACAACACATACATTCAAACAATGTTTGTTTGTTACTCTATCGTCGTAATGGCTGAACTAATTTCAATGAAATTGGGTATGCGCGTAGACAAGGTAAGGTAAATGTTTATCAATTAAAGATGTATAAAGCGACTAGTGGTATGTTGCAGCTAAGGAATGCAATACCGGGATACCTGGATTAACACATAGGCTACTTTTTGATGACAAACAATGCGTGCAAAGCAGTTGGCGGAAACTAGTCATCTCATAAAGTAACACAAAAGCCACAGATTAGGAACAACAAATGATTACTGAAGTTTGGTAAACGATTCGATTTCTGGGAAGTTCTGATGAATTGTGTTGTTTGAGGTAAAGGTCGAGCATAATGTATTACTCTAACAAGTCTAAAAGACATGGTTTTCTGAGAGATGGTGACTTTCATTTTACAAGATACGAGATATTTATTAGTATTAACAAGTGTACAATAAGGTCTTAAAACTAGGTAATGCCACTTTATACTTGTTTGCCCTTTACGAGCATCGCAAACCACAGATTACCGAGGATACATTTTATAGTTAAGACATAAATAAGGCCAATATTTATCAATTAAAGATGTATATACATGACTTAGTGGTATGTTGCAGCTAGGGAATGCAATACCGGGATCCCCAAAATACCCAGATCCCGCACGATTTTAGTGGGATTTTCAGGATAACATTATATTCTATTTCAATAGAAACCATGTGTGAATCTACGTGTGGACGCGCAAGCTGATGAGAGCAGTGCATAGATTGACTGTATAGTGCATGGTAACGAGAAGGAGCGCACGCGTTTGTTTTCTTAAATTACCTAAAATTTATTCACTTTTTGTCAGTTTTATTCTTTATTCTTTATTGCACACAAGAAAATAAATTTTAAAATACAGAAATAGAGGTCATGTACAAAAGCGAGCTTAACCATAAGAAGATATTTCTTCCAGCAAACCTTTGAAGCTAGGAGAGAGATGATTTTAAAGGTAGGTGAGTGTACAAAAACATAAATAAATATATATACCCAAAACTAATATAAACTATACTCAAAGTATGTTATAATACTCGTATTATAATTATAATAAATAAATTATATGAAATAATAAGATATACCTCATATATATATATATATATATACTTATAATAATATAAAATTTCAGAGAGAGATAGTGCTCTTTAACTTTCCTTTTGAAAATGTTTTACATGATTTATTTATCTATACTCAACTTTATTAGTATAATTACGTAATGTAAGAAACGGTATCTTATCTGTACTGGTTTAAACTGTATCTCCTTATTTTATTACACGTATATGTATAAGTGCCTAGAGGAAATGAGTCACAGTTGTGCACGAGGTTTTTGAATGCCGCGCCAATTTAAACCTTATCCTTTGTAATTAAGCTACATTGATGAAACGAGAAAATACTACAATATATAAATTAGTAACCCAACACGAGCCAAGCTATTTTGAACTGTATATTATTCTGATAAGTTTCATTTTGTCAGAAGAGAAAATACTACATGACAGATTAGTATGCAATTCAATTTGTATCAGGCCAAGCTACTTAAAACCGTATTTCTTTGTAATAGGTTCCATTTTTATGTGGAGGGAATGAGATGAGTCATGATCTCGAATGCGGCAGACGTAGCGCGTAGGCGGCCGCCTACGCAACCTCTGCTACGAGATTCGTAGACTACTCGTAGCGCGTAGGCGAGTGTCGTAGCGCGTGGGCCCCATTCATGTGGTTGCTACGAGATCGTAGAGATCAGTCCGATACTTACCGATCATAGGGGTTTAAACACATTAACTAAACTAGCGAACTAAAAGTCTTCAGTACTTCGATTAACCAGCTACTATACAAAAAATGCCACTGATAAATACTGTCCCACTCACAGCGTCGTCTTATTTCAAATTAGTGTCAAAGATAAAGCGTACATTATTACTAAGGGACAAAGTTTAAAAAGTTTGAAGTAAGTATAAGTGAACAGTTTTGTTCACTGGTATCAGTTTTGTTTGAGACTCGTAAACTCGGATCAGTTTTGTATAACTTTATCTAGCTAGTTGCATTGTTGATTAAAGTCGTGGCAATGTAATATAGTATAATGTAATGTCACGACAATGTAGGTAAAATCAAGTACAAATCAAGTATGCAATCAGTTTAAAGAAAAAAATATTATGACATTCCCTTGTCAATACATTTATGAAAATCTGATGTATGTTCACAAAAATATTAATTTGTTTAAGAAAAATAGCGATAATCATAATTTTAATACTAGATTTTAATACGACCTCCGTGGTGCAGTGGGCGAATAGCCGCCTGAGACGCAGGAGGTAGCGGGTTCGATCCCCGCTGCAGAACAAATGTTTGCATGATCTACAGATATTTATTCCGGGTCTGGTTGTTTCTCTATATATTATAAGTATGTATTTACAAAAAAAATGTATATATGTAAGTATTCTATCACTTATCTGATTCCCATAGTACAAGCTCTGCTTAATTTGGGGCTAGATAGCGCTGTGTGAAATGCCCAGCAATATTTATTATTATAAACTTGCTGTTGCCACTTGTAGACTCCATAAAGTTAGTAAATCGTTTAAAGGGCAAGGTGTACACTTTTATAACAAACTCCCAAGGGATATACAAAAATTGACAATTAACAAATTTAAAAAAATAATTAAACAAAATCTTTATAAAATAGCCTACTATAAAATATCTGATAGAGTAGCTTGGGATTGAAATTGCACCAACTCGTTCAAAATGTTACAATTTAGTAATTTATTTTCTGTATTGTTATGGATTATACAAGGATCATTAAAGAAAAACAACCAGCCTTGTTTCTTGCCTTTCTTTCCTGGCTTGGTCGCGAAGGAACAGGCAGTAAAATTGACGTTTCAAAGTGATGCTTGTGCTTTTAATGAATAAAAATATTTGACTTTGACTTTAGCGACAACTTAGTTGGAAGTGACTAATGAGTGACGATCGCACTCTTACAAATTTTCGATTCAGTTTTATCTTATTTAACTTACTAGCCGACGAAATACAAAGCATATGCATCTGTCTGAATTTAAAAGGGAAATTACTTTATGGTTGTCATAGTAACTAGCTATCTACTGTAGGGATTATCTAAGTTATAAATATATATATATTGCTGGTCATTTCACACGGTGCTATCTGGCCCCAACTAAGTAGAGCTTGTACTATGGGAACCAGATAACCGATAGAATACACAGGGTGTGGTGCAATGAGTGGATAATAGGGTACCTGCGGGTAGGGGCCATTGTGGCGGTTCAAAAAAATATTTGTTATGCTCAGTAAAAGTGCCTCGGTTTTCGAGATATTCGTAATTTTCGAAATTTAAGAAATATTTCACCCTTCGTCACTATTTTTGGCGCCAAGACTACAAATGAATTTTTTTTTTCTATCTGTTTTTTGGATAGTATTCTTGGATAGATGTGCTATCGAATGGAAACTATTATTTTTATAACACAAGCACAGTTATGTTTTTAAAATAAGATTTCACTAAAATTTTACTTGCTTTCGTTTGTTTTCCTACCAAAATTAATTAATTCCTAAATTATGTAAAGGTTTTGGTTATTTGTTATATGACCTATTTCTCGGAACAGGGTTATATCCTATTATGTTACACCTATGGGTATTTTGCAAATATTAAACCAACGGAAAGGTGGTCAGTGGTTTAGGGGGTCTATACCCCTTTCAAGGAACAGGTCAAATTACAAATTAACCTGCCGCTAAGATAAATCACATTAATCTTATACATGCGAAAAATTGGATGTTTGAACCGATTTCGATAAAATTTGGTATATAAATAGATTACGACTTGGATTGAAACAATGGCTTGATGCGAATTTCTTTGTTTTGATAAGTTCACAAGAAAAATATATATTTTGATAATATTATTCCTAAAATATACAAATGATTACTAGCATTTTAAACATTAATTAAAATGGATTCAATAGTAAATAATACGAACCACGGGAGATTAGTAAATCTCTAAATTTCACAAATTCTGTTCATATTATTAAGTTATTTTATGGAATGCAATACTTTACTCTTCGTATACAATATAATTAATTACATTGGAACAAAGATTTAATTTAACACAATGCTTTTGTTCTAGTTTTTCTCGAGTAAAGCTGAGATTTTATTGTGAAGTCACTCGTCCATTTCATTCAATGTAAACAATAGGTGATTGTGCTCACTGCAATTGTTCTGTGAGGTCAACATACTTCTAAATAACTATGAATAAAAAGCGGATAAAAACCGCGCTTGACATAGTAGTCAAAAGCGTTATCTGTTAGATTATTCCGTTTCCATCAACACAACTCCAATATATCACATAGGATTATTTATGTCACGAGTTTCAGTGCCACTAATACCAGTACTATAACACCCAAACACAGGCCTTATTATCTTTACCGCAACCGCATTTTTATAAACCGCATCTAATTGATTTGAATACAATTTTACGCGTCTTCATATTAACGGTTGAGAATACGCAAGCTAATATAAAGTGGAATTTCTACTAAAACTTACCCGCTGATAGTAGATACAGTTTAAAGCCCGGACAAAGCAGTCTACGAACTTTACTGCCCAAGAAAACGCTAAGTAAAAGAATGATAGTAATAAACGGCGTTTTAGTGTTATACCCTGACTTTATCCCATCTCGGGAGAGCTTCGAATTGAACTATTTTCTCCTCTCACTGACATCTTCAGTGGAACATTTTTCAGTGTTGAAAAAGAACTTATTTCTGAATTATGTGGTCTGTGAATTTTCATTGCCTTCAAGTTGACGACCTCTGTGGCGCAGTGGGCGAATAGCCGGCTGAGACGCAGGAAGGTTTGATTCCCGCCGCGGAACAAATGTTTGCATATCAGATATTTGTTCCGGGTCTGGTTGTTTTTCTATATATTATAAGTATGTATTTATAAAAAAGTATATAAGTATTTTATCAGTTATCTGGTTCCCATAGTACAAGCTCTGCTTAGTTTGAGGCTAGATAGCGCTGTGTGAAATTTCCAGCAATATTATTAAGTTAAGGTAGCAAAAGCATTGCAGAAAGCAATTGTAATAACCATTTTTGATCTGTTTTTGGAATAATATATAGTCGTGAGCTAGACGATCTTAAGACCTGTCGTAATGTATGGTTCTGAGTGTTGGGTCACGAAAGGGATGGATGAAAGAAGAGTGCACGCGGCGGAAATGCGAATTTTGAGATGGATGTGTGGGGTCACAAGAAAAGGGCCGGAAAAAGAAAATACTAGAGTCGTAAGCCGCACAGGCCTTGTAGGACGCACCCCGTCGTACCCCCGTGCTCACGAAATGGATGTTGTGATCAAATCCCGGTACTGCCTTCCGGCATGCTCAAAGAAGGAAAGGATAACATCGTGAAACCTACGGCTTAGCTCTGCATGATCATGTCGCTATTGCGGATTAAAGACGATTAACCTAGATATACCTGAATGACTAACCTGAATGTTCTCGCAATGCCGTCAATAGAGCTGAATGGAGACGCATCGCTAGAGCCGCTACTCAAGAGCCAAGACTTGACTTAACCACGACCACTCTGCCAAGAGTACCCGACTACGAAGAAGAGAACCAAGAGATATTTTATAGGTATTGAGCAAGCCTACTCCATCTTAAATCCTACCTATTCACTAAGCACTACACAGCCCCTTTACTACCAACTACTTTTACTCAAATCTTAATTTATAGAAATTGATACGGTTCGTTATATACAAGTCCATACAGTCTCGTCTAAATGGTCACGTCAGCCTATTAAAACTGCAATAACCTAGGTCATAAAATATTGCCTGGCCTGTGCGGTTGAGCTAGTATATTCGTGACAGAGATGTAATATTCGAGTTTAATGTGACATTACAAAGTTAATGCTTCGTAATAATTTTAGACTTCATTGTGATTTAAGGCTCTGACAGAGAAAATATGATACCGAAGTAAGTTTCTACCTAAGTTTCGTAATTTTTAAACTAAAATTATTTATTGTGGACCAAAAACTGAATAAGTACTTAATCACACTAATATTATAAAAGCAAAAGTTTGGATGTTATATATTTGATTTTTTATTTGTTTTTGATTTGACGTCTCCGTGGCGCAGTGGGCATTTAGCCGGCTGAGACGCAGGAGGTAGCGGGTTCGATTCCCGCCGCGGAACAAATGTTCGCATGATCTACAGATATTTGTTCCGGGTCTGGATGTTTTTCTATACATTATAAGTATATATTTACAAAAAAAAAGTATATAAGTATTCTATCAGTTATCTGGTTCCCATAGTACAAGCTCTGCTTAGTTTGGGGCTGGATAGCGCTGTGTGAAATGTCCAGCAATATTTATTATTATTATTATATTTGTTTGTTACTCAATCACGTTGTAACGACTTAACCCATTTCGATAAAATTTAGTATGTATGTAAATTATAATCTGGATTAACTTATAGGCTACTTTTTATTCCATAAATCAGGTCCCATGGGATATAAATGGGGTGTCAAGTCAAGTTGCAACAGCGAGTTTAGCTTTGTTTCTAGGTTACCTACACATTTAGTAGTGTAACGTGTACGAAATCGTGGACAACATCTACTTAGCAATAAAGTAAATATTAAAACTACAGTTGGCGGTCTAATCGTTAACAAAGCAATCGCATCCAGACGATTGAAAGGAAAAATCATGGAAACATTCAAGAGGAAGGATCAGGCGGTAAAATTGGCGTTACTGAATGACCTTAATGATTTTAATGAATAAATGTATATTGTCTTAGTCGGGGTGTATTGATTTTAAAATAATATTGCTTACGTAACAAAAGACAACACACACTTAGATAAAAATGAAAGAACTTACTCAAAGAGCTTTGGACACCCATGTAAGCAATAATGAGTATCATTTCCTCAAGATGAGCCTTATCAAGTTCCTCTGTCGCAAACGACCAGTCGGGTCAAGGTCTAGTTTCTAAAACTATTGGTCTATCTACAGAGTGCTCCAGAATATATGAACATTATTCTCAAGAAAATCAATAACATCACACTAATATTATAGATACGAAAGTTTGGATGTTTGTTTATTTATTTGTTTGTTTGTTACTCAATGGCGTCGTAACGGCTGAACCAATTTCGATGAAATTTGGTATGTAGGTAGATTATAACCTGGATTACCATATAGGCTACCTTTTATCTCCTAAATCAGTTCCCATTGGAAAATAATGGGGGTCAAGTCAAGTTACAACAGCGAGTTTAGCTTTATTTCTAGGTTACCTACATATTTAGGAGTATAACACGTACTAAGTCGCAGGCAACAGCTAGTAAGTAATAAATAAATAATGCTGGACATTTCCTACAGCATCATCTAGCTCCAAACTTTTACGATGAGAACCGAGAACAGAAAACTTATATCCATTTTTTATTTGTTTTGTCTATAGTGAAATATAATATATAGAAAAACATCGCAACCCGGAACTAATATCTGTAGATCATACAAAAATTTGTTCTGCGATGGGAATCGAACCCGCAACCTAATGCGTCTCAGACGGCTATTCGCCCAATGCGCCAAAGTTGTCTATAGTAATTATTAATAGTAGAAATGTATGTTTAGTAATACCCCATGTCGTTATCATACATTCTGTAGCACCCTGTATAGGTCATCAACATTTTCTCATTTCGTAAATATACAGCGTGAAAGTATTCGTGTCACGCGTTTGCGATATTATGACCATCGAGGTTTATATCCGACATTCGGGCTCACCGATTGACAATCTGCTTGATAACCATCGAATCTGGCTATTAGTTCGTGGTTTCGTTGCTGAGTATTATTAGCTGAACGCGACTCTACTCGTAGCGGTAAAAATATATGGTAAGAGATGGAAGAAGGGAATTCTCTCTTCGAGTCGTTATCCTCAATGCCTCCTCCATGGGTGATTTTTTCCTTGACTATGTTTTGCCATCGGTGTCTGTTGGCGGCGACATGTATGGCATCACGAAGCCCAGAGTCGAGAGTTGTGCGGATCTGGTCAGACCAACGTACCGGGCTACGACCCCGTGGTCTTTTCCCCTCAACTTTGCCAGTGATGATCAGTTTCTCCAAGTTGAAGAAGGGAGTTAAGCCAACACCAATTCAAAGTTTATTTTTTGTGCATCATCGCTAGCCGCAAATACACAAAGGTTATCGTTATAATAGGTAGATAATGAAAATGAAATGATATTTGAATGACAATTACTAAGATATAATTCTTTCATATAGTGCCAGTGTTTTTAAATAAGATATTTTTAATTAGCAACGTAATCATGCGTATTTCCACTCGTTGATGACGTATGGTATACTAGCCTGGCGAAATGCAGCACAGTCAAATAGAGTATATTTGTTGCAAAAGCGAGCGATACGATTTCTATTGCAAATTGATCAATTAGACTCTTGTAGACTACGATTTAGGGAATTAGATATATTGACATTTACAAATTTAATTTAAGCTAAATTACATATTGACAATTTCAAAGCAAAAAAGACATATACATAGTTACAATACTCGTAATAAAAACAATATTGTTGATCCATCACACAGGCTTGACAAAATAAATAAAAAATATTTAATAACTTGCGTTTAATTATAAGAGATTTAGGAATATAATTGTAAAATTAGAAAATTATTATTGTTTAAATTTAATCTGATATTGACGAAGCACACTAGCTGAGGACTTTAGCACATATTTTAGTACGTGTTAATAATTATTCTGTTTGAATGATACTGTTACGCCGAGGCTGTTAAACAATGAGTAATAATCGAACCTTTTTGTCTTGCTGTGTTATTGTTGCTATTGTTTGTAGTTTCGCAGAATGGGGAGTGGCCACTGTGTCGAGGGACCGACCCTTTCCTGGAAGGATCGACATCGTTCTCGAACAATCGAAATGTGTGCGATATAAATAGGCCGGAGAGATGGCCGGACAGTCAGTCTGAGTCAGTCTCAGTTAGTTAGTGAGCGAGTCTCAGCGAGGCCCTGGAGGACTGACGTAGAGAAGGGTCTCGCGTGAACAGTAGTTGCTCGTGAGTCAGTCTGGATTAAGCTATACGTGCGATCATTTCGGTGACTTTAAGTGGTGCAACAGTGGTGTGAATTAGTGTGTTGTGATTACGTGTGACCAAGTTCGTGTATTCATCGTTTAGTGATGAATAAAAGTGTTATTTTGGTTAGATCGATTCCCATTATTTTATCCCGAACCCTCAGCTCGTAACAATTTGGTGTCAGAAGTGGGATAAAATAATGCCGGTTCTGCCAAAGGATAACGTGGACGGTGTCAGGACGAGAGGTCAACGACAAAAGGAAATGGATGAAAGGCGGTTTGGAGATTCTCCGGTTCAAGAAGCTCGGCAGAGTCGTCAGCCGATGGAGATGGAATCAGCCGCCGCCGAATCATTTGGAGCATCATCATCATCATCTGTGGGGCAAGCTCCTGTGACAGGCGATCTTGCTGCTATTATGGCCATGCTTTGTCGTCAACAAGAAGAGCAGCGACGTTGGCAGGAAGAACAGCGACGTCAGGAAGAAGAGCAGGCTCGGTTGCAGGAAGAACAGCGACGTCAGGATAAGGAAGAGCAGCGTCGTCAGCAAGAAGAGCAGGCTCGGTTGCAGGCAGAACAGTGACGTCAGGATAAGGAAGAGCAGCGTCGTCAGCAAGAAGAGCAGGCTTGGTTGCAGGAGGAAGAACGCCGTCAGAATAAAGAAGAGAAGCGTCGTCAGCAGGAAGAGCAGGCTCGGTTGCAGAAGGAACAGCGACGTGAACAGGTGGAGCAGACTCGGTTGCAAGAGGAACAGCGACGTCAGGATAAAGAAGAGCAGCGTCGTCAACAGGAAGATCAGCGACGTTGGCCATAAGAGCGTGCTCGACTGATGAGGGAATCGTTCGGTTCATCTGGAAAGGAATTCCAGGAAGTGAAAGAACAGATAGAAATCATGAGAGCCGTGTTTTGGAGGCTGGAATTGGGATCGCTGATGAGAAAGGGACTATGGGTGTCCTGAAGTACTGGAGACGGCAATGTGGCTCCTCTAGTTGCTACATCTTCAGCGCGAGGTGCACCTAAAATTGTTCGTGTTGATCAGCTGCCGCGATATGGGGCTAAGAATGCTCGGGACGAGCATGTTTTAGGAGGGGGCAGTGTTACGCCGAGGCTGTTAAACAATGAGTAATAATCGAACCTTCTCGAACGCTTTTGTCTTGCTGTGTTATTGTTGCTATTGTTTGTGGTTTCGCAGAATGGGGAGTGGCCATTGTGTCGAGAGACCGACCCTTTCCTGGAAGGATCGACATCGTTCTCGAACAATCGAAATGTGTGCGATATAAATAGGCCGGAGAGATGGCCGGACAGTCAGTCTGAGTCAGTCTCAGTTAGTTAGTGAGTGAGTCTCAGCGAGGCCCTGGAGGACTGACGTGGAGAAGGGTCTCGCGTGAACAGTAGTTGCTCGCGAGTCAGTCTGGATTAAGCTATACGTGCGATCATTTCGGTGACTTTAAGTGGTGCAACAGTGGTGTGAATTAGTGTGTTGTGATTACGTGTGACCAAGTTCGTGTATTCATCGTTTAGTGCTGAATAAAAGTGTTATTTTGGTTAGATCGATTCCCATTATTTTATCCCGAACCCTCAGCTCGTAACAATACTTACTTTACAATGTATTCTGCTGTGACGTTTCCTAGTGTGCATTTATAGTATCTATAAGGAAAAATAATAAATACAATACAAACTAGTGGTTCGCTCCAAACTGAGATCTCGCGAATCTCCCAAAATAAATATTATTCTTAGGGCGACTTGCACAACGATGCCTAAACGTATTTAGTGGCTAAATATGATTTAAAGAGTTGTCAAATTATACAAATACTTCAAATTTAAACATGTTTAGTCGCTAAATACGTTTAGTGATCTTTGTGCATGCCGGCTTTAAACTTTGACTAATAAATTGGTGCCACGAAATGCATAACCAACCTACTTGACCTACAGTTTCATTCAAATTAGATGTAACGGGGGTTCTTGTTAATTGGTTATACTTTTTTGGGGTACAAATAGCAGATATTCTGGATTTTAGACTTTTGCCTATATTTGTGTCACTAAAGCTACACGAATACCAAATTTCAGCATTGTGGGGTCACTGGTGTAACCTGTGAATTTTGTCTAAATTTAGTTTTTATGATGACTAATAACTCAAAAATTACAAAAGTTAAACTAAAAATAAAAACGGGGTTCAAATGTACTAATGAAGACCTTTCATTTGACGTCCCATTTGACCAAATAGTCTCATTTTCATTTTTTTACCCCTCTTGAACCCCAATTCCTTCACAACCCCCCAATATTGGTAGCTCATTGAGTCACACCAAAATTGTGTCATCACTAACTATCTATATACCAAATTTCATGATGATCGGATAAACGCTAAGAAAGTTATCCTCGGACAAACAAACATACATGCATACAACGCCGATTTGCCTAAGTCGACATGGAGTTACACAGGACAATAATTCATTAGACAAGACAAGATATTTTATTGCTTGGAATGAGATTAATTTACAAGATATTTTTGTTTAGTTCCAACACATTTCGCTTAAGCTAAGCATGTAATTTAAATTATATTTAAATTTATATTAATTACAATGTCACATAGAAGTATATAGTATAAAATGAAGTCGCTTCCGCTGTCTGTTACCTTAGATCTTTAAAACTACTCAACGGATTTTAATGTAGTTTTCAGCAATAGATAGAGTGATTCGAGCGGAAGGTTAAAATATATAACTAGCTTTCGCCAGCGGCTTCGCACGCATTGTTTGTCAACAAAAAGTTACCTATGTGTTATAATCTACGTACATACCGATTTGAAAGTAACTCTGTCTCTCTGTCTGTTTCTTACCTTTTCATGACTTAACGGCTCGACCGATTTCGATGGAATTTGGTACCTATGTACTTAGATAGGTTATGAATGGACATGAGACATAGGATACACTTTACGCGACTGCACAGAAGGAGGGTAATGTAATATATAAAAGCATTCTAGACCCGAAGTGTGCTGAAAAATGAATCGGGACTAACCTGAAAGATATACTTTTATGCGTAATACAGTAATTCATTTGTACGAACTGGGTAAGTGTAGTGTTACGCCTAAGCATGTCACTTACTAGGTAATATTTACTAGGCCGAGCCGTGCCCCAGAATAAGCAATAGTCGGCACAACACAATAAATTAAACAACAAACGCGACGCGAGCTCACGAGGTTGTGAACTAGAAGATACTCGTAACAGTAACTGTGGTGTGTCGAAGTTGAATTGGCCGTTCGAAGTCCTCCGGCATGGTTTATGGACTTTTTGAGGCGAGACCAATCCTCTGTAGCACGGAAACGCTCTGCTGAAAATGACACTAACTGCCACCCATAGGACGACTTGAGGTATTCCAAGCTTAAATTACGCGCCTCTCCGCTGCGTCTACTTAAACTTAACTAATAGTAAGACGTTTCTAATTAATCTTCATGAATAATTGTTTAACTTCGTTAATATAAAGTAGGACGTTTCAAAATAATCTTTATGATCGCAACAAATAATTCTTTGGCTTTGTCGTAGTTAAGTGGTGGGGAGCATAATTTGAGATTTGAGGATATCTACAAGCGCTTCTGATGGTAAATAATTGTGCATTGTGCAAACCACAGGTCGAAAAAAGTTGTTCAAATATAAATAGGCAATTTTCATCGTGATAAATATAGCTATAGCGTATTTCCATCATAAAATGCTTCTTAGTTTTGCCGTATTACAATATAGTAATTATTATTCCCAAACCCCCAAAGCAAAGTAAACAGCCGTATATTCCAGGAACGTGCACGAACACCGACTCATTAGGACATCCAGTTTAATGAATATCGCATGCAGTTCGACATAGCTTAATAAACAAACAGCTGGTTCAATACTGAATCGTTAGTTGTCTTACTGCAAGGCAAAGGCCTTAACCCTTTCATAGTTTAGCGATCTAGTGTGTGTTCTTGTCATACAACCTATTATATTAAACTGGGTCTAACGGGGTGCAAAGAATTACACTAAAGTGTGCTGCATTATAGCATTAATATCAGTGTCACTGGTCCCGGATAAAAATGTTGATTAGGTTTTCAGGTGTCGACGCGTTGTGCTAATAAAAGCACTTCGTGCTAGCACAAAGCTCTCCATAATAGTGACGTCTTGTTGTTATCTTATCAGTTTATTTAAAAACATAGTTAGAGGCAGAGAAAATAGCATAGTTAGTCTAGATCTTGCCTAACATCAAATAATATTACAAGCATTAGTAAGGCATAGACGTAGGAAATTATGTACATCATTTCTTATACCAGAGTGTACTAGAAACTTGGTATACATTATGAAGTGATCTAACCATATACTGTATTCTGTGATTTGCGGAATAGCGGGCACAGGACGGGTTGCAACCCGTATTTCAGCTCCGAATATTCGAAATTCGCCGGAGAGTAAATAGTTATCGGTCGTTTTGTTTGAACTGCTATGTTTTATTTGATTCCGCATCGGCTTGTGTGGAATTTAGATAGTTTTTGAAAGGTTTGAGTGAATGTCAAAATATCGTACATTAGATAATTAATATGTTTTTTCAATTGTCGGTAATGTGTGGGCAGTATTCCCACGGGGACCGGTGGAAATTGATGCCGGTGTAAGCCGATTTCCTCTCGATATTTTTCGTCGGAACAATTATTTTATCATGCCCCTTACCTTTATTATCAAGAATAAATACGCGAAACGAGAAAAGAAGACACATTACAAATTAACTTAATATTTCATTCATATCTCTGCCTCTGTGGCGCAGTGGGCGTATAGCCGGCTGAGACGCAGGAGGAAGCGGGTTCGATTCCCGCCGCGGAACAAATGTTTGCATGATCTACAGATATTTGTTCCGTGTCTGGGTGTTTTTCTATATATTATAAGTATGTAATTACAAAAAAAAAAGGATATGAGTATTCTATCAGTTATCTGGTTCCCATAGTACAAGCTCTGCTTAGTTTGGGGCTAGTTAGCGCTGTGTGAAATGTCCAGCGATATTTATTTATTTATTTATTTATTGATCATGATGACCTCTGTGGCGCAGTAGGCGAATAGCCGGCTGAGACGCAGGAGGTTGCAGGTTCGATTTCCGCTATGGGGCAAAAATTTGCATGGTCTACATATATTTTTTCTGGGTTTGGGTATTTTTCTATATATTATAAGTCTGTAGTTATAAAGAAAAGTATATAAATATTCCATCCGTTATCTGGTTACCATAGTACAAAGCTTTGCTTAGTTTGGAGTTAGATAGCGCTGTCTAAAATGTCCAGCATATTTATTTAATCATTTTACTAGATCATACAAAGTGGTCGACAGTTAATCCGAATCTTTAGATAGGAAGTTATTCTAACTAAAAACTAAGCTGGGTTCGTTTATCATTGACATAACCCAGAACACGATCCATTTGAGTTTCCATGGCCAACAGTATCGCTTGAACTGCCCTTACCGCTTCATTACCTCGCGAACGGGAGAGGGCGTCGCCCAGTCTGCATTGTTCTCCTTTGTGTCAATGTGTTCAGCAACTGAACCCTGAGCTAGGTTCCGCGAGCAAGCAGAGCGTTAAACTGAGCGAGTAGTGAATCAAAACCAATATCTTATTGCGCATCATAAAAGAAACAATTAAATTAGAACAATGTTTATAATACAATTGACTGTCTTATCTAGATATTAGGAGGCTCAGTGTTTACAAAATTAAGAGTTTAAAGTTTGCTATTAAGTTTTTAATGCAACGTGAAAAAGAAAGATCCGTATGTATGTTTGTGACCTATTTTTGTTGTGCGGGCAAGTGCAGCTGCAAGCCGCTATGCAGGATTTCAAATTGATCAAAACTTATCAAGTGAGGTATCAAAATGAAGGTCCCTGTTTGCGTTTATCGAAATATAAGAGCTTGATTACCTCTTTTCAGTTCATTTTGCAGTCTGGTTTTTTGTAATAATATTTTTTTAGGATGCTAATTCATTCTTAGACGCCTTGTTTGGCCCGATAAGACTTGTCCAGTAAAATCCTCGGTATGATAGATGCTTGCCTTGGCCACTTTGACTTTAGCTGCAAGGTGATGCTGCCTGTACATGTGCTAATTTTAAAACTACAAGAACTTATGTACTGTGCGTGATTAGTATGGTAACAGACAACTCGTATTCCTATAGCCAGGCTGGCATGACCAAAATGTTATTCTTTAAATTTAACTATTGTTCCGAAGAGTGTAGCGTTACAACTCTCTCCTTTATAAGAGAGCTGTAAGCCAAGTTTAATTTAGACTTACCTAACGGTTTGAAAAGAAAGAGGGATTTTACAACGACTTATGATTTAATCCAATGATTTATACAATGACTATGAATACGATACTTATCAAAAACACTTAATGTCCCACTATGGTGTGCACAATTGGTAAGTCCCGGAGTTTTGTAAGGACCGGTAGAATGCGCGCTGGTTGAGGGCTAGTGAATAAATAAATAAATAATTAATAAATATTACTGGACATTTCACACAACGCTTTCTAGCCCCAAACTAAGCAGAACTTGTACTATGGGAACCAGATAACTGATAGAATACTTATATACTTTTTTGTTTGTAAATACATACTTATAATATATAGAAAAACACCCAGACACGGAACAAATATCTGTAGATCATGCAAACATTTGTTCCGCAGCGGGAATCGAACCCGCTACCTCCTGCGTCTCAGCCGGCTATACGCCCACTGCACCACGGAGGCAGTCAAAAGAAGCCTCTAGCCAACGTCGACGAGAGGCCGAGAGGACGAAGTAGCTCCACCGCGTTCTGGTCGGAGTAAGATCAAGATGTTAGTATAGTATTAAATGCGGTCGGTGATTCTGAGGTTAGGCCACCAGATCTCGGTCGATGTAGCAGGCTAGACCTCCAGGTCTGTATTGAGTAAAGGTCTCCGGCCTCGAGGGTCCAAGAGGGAGACGTGAGGACTCCAACCTCGAGGGGGTGAGGCTTCCAGGCTCAAGCCAGTAGGGCTTCGCCATCAACAACAAACTGTTACCGGGCTGCGCTGACTGATTGATAAAATGAGACAGTTTAAATCGTTTCTCTCTGCGATCTTTTTCCGGCTGTTCCCAAGTGCAAACTGTCTTTTTTGAAGGGTGCTTCCAATGTCATTCAGACCTGTTCTAAAATTAAACATTTAGAATATTATAGTTAGCAGCCAGTACAGCCTTACATCAAATTCAGAGGTCCTATCCAAATTCCAAGTAAAACCTTACGGTTTTACCAAGAATGAAAAGTAAATATATATATATGTCTAAAACGTCATGTCAGTACCAATATCAGATCTGTTTATTTTTGTGTGTCTATTCCTAAAAAGTTAAAATAAATATAGCATCATTTATTCTCCTGTGACGAGAAAATTCAGCTCTTTCCACCCATATCAAAATGTATTAATAGGTATTTCAAGGGTTTGAGAATGAATTTAGAGTTTTCTGACCAAAATAGTGATGAAAATGTTAAAGTATGTTAAAAGGAAATACAGAATCCATCTTCCCATGTGAGTATTAACATTAGATAATTTGAATATCATGATCAAAATCTAAGTAAAAAACAGCATGTGTGCAATTCAAACGTGGTAGAAGTGAAACCTTTAAAAACTTTGGTTTCAAGATAATGAGACGAATGTAAAATTTCGGGAAGGTGATAATTGTAGGTTTTAGTAAGGATCATAGTGATGCAAAGTTAGATAATTATTAACACGAGTGGAGGGAGTACGAAGCAAAGCACAAAGAGAACCACGAATATAAGAAACACTGTATAATGCTTCCTATCTCATTTTCTCTCACGTTAAATCTTATGAATTTATTTATGTGTCTGTCTCTTTTTACCGTCGCTTTTTCCTTTCATCGACTTTCAAATCATAACGATGCTAAAGAAGTTTTCACTTCAAAAGTGAGTGATATTACTAGAGAGAAACGTTTCTATGACGGTCATGCTAGGCAGGAAGACTTGAATAACCCGCTCATCGCTTCGCTTATGGCAAGACTAGACCTAAGTATTTTAGAACAGTATAATCACAGGTTCGTAAAGACCGTGACACAATCGCGTGCGGTCAAGGAACGACCTTTGACTTTAACGTGCATGGCATGCGCAGATGCAACGGGCATGTAGAGATTGCAGAGGTCACTGAGAAATTAGCGGGGAAAATAGCAAAATTTTCGTTCATTTCTGCACCGACACAAATAGCTTTTCTTTGTAACTTTGATAATAGAAGAGGGTTTCGTTTCGTTTGTTGTATTTAATTTTACGAATTCTTCAAGATTGGTATTTAAAAGTTAGTGTTTTCAGAGATGACTTTAATTGCGTCTCTGGTTCTAAAGAACTAAAACATCGGCATTTTAGTATTTTGAGAGAGCGAGACAGCCTTCTTTAGTATTTAGGTACGTGGTGTGTGTTGTCTAACAAGCGTTTTGCTAATTTTAGTTTCTATTACTTGACTATGACATAAAAACATTTAAGCTTATATCATCATATCAACCGTAGGATGTCCACAGCTGAACATAGCGACTATCTTATTTGGCCTGCACTCAACGGCTCCCAGTTGCAAATGTAGCGTTATAACGCTTATCTTTGAATAAGGTCACGTCTGACTCAATGCCAGTCAAATTTTTTGGTGTTGTTCAAATAATTACAACTGGACAACACATTGATAAGTTGTTGAAGAGACTTAGCTCTGCGCTTAGCATTATGTCATACGGCTGTGGGGGAGTGCTGCAGATATAAACACCGTTTTTGTGCTGCAGAAGAGGGCTGTTCGTGCAATTTATAATATGCACCCCAGATAATCATTATGACATGTACAGTACAACAATATTATGACATTCCCTTGTCAATACATCTATGAAAATCTGATGTATATCGGATTATTTAGATGATAGAGAAGCTTGGGATTGAAATGGCTCCAACTCGTTCAAAATGTTACAATTTAGACGTAATTTATTTTCTGTATTATGTATTGTAAAAGGATCATTAAACAAACAACCAGCCTTGTTTCTTGCCTTTCTTTCCTGGCTTGGTCGCCAAGGAACAGGCAGTAAAATTGACGTTTCAAAGTGATCCTTGTGATTTTAATGAATAAAAATATATGACTTTGACTTTGACTTATCGTACCAAATTGCACTGTATTACAATCCTACAATCCTGGGGGAAATGAAACCAAAAAGTTTGTTATTTTTCCTGTTACGTGGATGCTATTTATTTAGACCCAGGTGTGGTCTGGTACAATATGTCGCCTTATTACCTACCGGATATGTTTGTTTGGTCTTACATCAACCAACGTTATACGTTTGTGATTTCAAGCAATTTATGTGCTCAAAAATATAAATGTCATAATTTTTCGTGTGCCTAAATGTATCCAAGTTTATCTTTTAAACGTAAAGGAACAAAGTCAAAACTTTGCCTAACCAAGTGAAATGAAAGCCTTCTGCAGGTACTTGACTGACTTTAATATAATTTCGGGCAATTACTCACTGGAAAAGAAAAGAGAGGTTTCATACTTCTGCAATTACTTTCACAAAAGGGACAACAATAAAACGTAAATAAAAGAAGCCTTTGTTAAAAGCTTAAACGTAGGGAGAAGTATATAATGAGACGACATTAATTTCTTGCTTAATATTTTATTGAAGATGTAGATACAATGGTAACTTATTAAAAGTATTTAAAAAGATATTTACATGTAAAGGTAACATTAAGATTTAAAGATAATACTTTGTAGAATTTTTGTGAGTAGTTACTCCATAAAGTAATTTTGTAAATAAATATTTGAACATAGTTAATGATGATAAAGATTTTAGAAGGTAGATAATTTTAGATCATAGTTAAAATATTTGATATATAAACAATAGTGTAAACAAAGAATTTAAAAAATAATAATTGTATTCGATAAAATTATTGCTCTAATTAAACTTTATCTACTTTATACGAACGTGCACAACATTTAACAGTGATTGAAATTAACATCTAAGTAACTAGAGAACCACCACCAATTAATTATTTGATAGATTTTAAACTTTTAACTTAATAAATGAGAAATCTTAAATTTACTCAGCTAGAATTTTGATATGCTTGATATTCTTGTTTATATCACAATTTGTTACCAAACTATATATGCAAAAATCATTGAAATCATTGCTCTCAACACGGCTCAAATAGTTGGATCAAGAAAATCATTTACTATTGAAACTATATTGATAAATGTTTGTTGTAAAGTCTTGGCAAATGTTTAAAGACAGAATATTATTGATAGAGTGAAGCGAGATCTCTAAATCAACTTGGGCAAATCGGCGTTGCATTTATGTATGTATGTTTGTTTGACCGAGAATAACTTTGGAAGCATTGATCCGATCATCGTGAAATCTTATACATAGGTGGGTAGTAATAGCACAATTTTGGTGTGACAAAATGAGCTATAAATATGGGGGGTTGTTTAGATATTGGGGTTTAAGAGGGGCAAAAAAATTAAAATGAGACTATTAGGTCAAGTGAGAAGTCAAAGGAAAGGTCTGCATTAGTACATTTCGACCCCGTTTTTATTTTTATTAAAGTTTTTGTAGTTTTGAGTTATTAGCCATAATAAAAACTAAACTTTGACAAAATTCACAGGACCCAATGAACCCCACTGTGCTGTAATTTGGTATGCGTGTAGCTTAACTATTACAAATATACGCAAGAGTTTGAAATCCAGAATAACTGCAATTTGTACCCCAAAAGAGTAACCAATTAACATGAACCTGTAATTTGAATGAAACTATTGGTCAAGTTAGTTGGTTATATATTTCGTGGCACTATTTTGATAGTCAAAGATTACGAATAATATTTTTTTGTTTTTATGGTAGACTCGCGAGTGGTTCGCGGCGAACCACTAGTTTATTACTGTTGATCATTGTGCACTGATTTTTATATTGTTTGGGTTTAGTTTTGCCAATCTTCTTTCTGTGCGTTCTAAAAAATTGATATGTAATTCTATATTTTTCAACTAAATATTGTGTAACATGCCAATAACGACCATTTATTTGCAGGAATAAGTTCGTAAAATATAACTATACTTATATGTCGGCGTTAGCAGTTTTGATTTACTTTTAAAAGTGTTTGTATTGATTATAGATAAAGATTTGTTTTGACTATCGTACTAGTTGTACCACTCTACGGAATCCGGCGAGCGTGCGGATCGGGCGACCGGACCGGCTTTAAAACGAGCGTGCGGCGCGGTGGGGCGGCACATTTCAAACCGATCTCTTTATTTGGCAAGCCATTCGCTGGGCCCCATCAGCCAAATACTTTGGTCTCATCCTCGATAGACGTCTTTCCTTTTTTTCACATCACTAAGAGGTGCAACCAAGCAAAGTTCACCCTAGGACAATTGTCCTCACTCCTAGGCGCGAAAAATAAAATGTCCCTTAGAAATAAGGTGACCCTTTACAAAGCGTGCATTCGTCCCATCATGACATATTCCTCGGTAGTATTTGCCCGCTCTCCTAAAATTGGTGCCATTCAGATCATCCAAAATCGCTTCTTGCGAAAAGTCTCAGGCTCGCCCTGGTATTTTCGCAACAACGATCTACATCGCGATATGAAATTAGAGTCAATAGCCAAGTTCATGAAGCTCGCTTCCAAGCGGTATTATGAACTTGCCTCCCATCATCCGAATCCTTTGGTACACACCATTCCGGTCTACCCGTTGGACCCGCCCGCCAACAAAATCCTCCGTCGTCCGAGACACGTTCACGGAGACCCGGATGACGAAATCGCCTCCGCTAAGGCGGAAGCGATATCTGAGTCATCTATATCAGACAGAGCAAACACTTCACAGAAACACCGACCTCGCCGGCGAGGTCGACGAGTCCCTTCAGTCGCCGCCTATACGAGGTACAGACATGTACCCGGGCGTTTCTCTCCTATCCCCACCCCGGCAACTGCCCAAGCCGAGGCTCGTACCTAAGTGGTGCCCTTGCGCTAGTTGCCTCTTCAAATAACTTACTGGGCTGAGCGCCATCTGCGCTCGCCAAAAGTTCAGTGAAGCTGTAACGGCCTCAGAGGCCAACAGCGAGTTTAGTCCATTCGAAAAAAAAAAAAAATGGGGCGGCACTTTACTTTTGGCGGCCAGCCCGCTCACACCTCTAAATCGTGATATGGGTCACGCCTGAATCCTGGAAATTAATTTATGCTTTATTAAATTAAATTTTCATTGTAAACTATTGTTCGGATTTATTTTAACTAATTAATTAAACTCTCCTTTTTATCTCTTGCTGTTGTAAATTATTTACTCATGTTTTGATTAATAAAATATTGTGATTTGCAGCGTTTGTACTCTTTAAGCCAATGGTGGACGACTCTCATGATGATCAAGTACCGTCACCCATACTATTCCATCTAGCTTTCGTTACTCCGAAATATACTAATAGGTAACAAATTGTGATATAACTCGTTACTAGTGCTCTTGATCGATTCAATCCCATAAACCATTGATATTCTCTTCCTCGTCCGAATAGATATTGGATAATTAAGTGAGTGTGCTTACTATATTTTTAAGTTAGGATTTATAAAAACGTATAAATTTTCGTTGACTTTGAAATTTGGATTTTGGAAGCAAATAATCTACTTAAAATTAAATACTTTCCTATACCGATTCATATAATGTTGATTTTAAATTAAAAGCCGGTAAAAGATGTTCAAGGATCTCCGTCTCACGCATTACCTATGGACATATAATGCTAAATAGGTATTACTTATTCAACTAACTCTTCAGTCTTGGACGTTACACTTATATAAGAATACTTCTAAAACCCGCGTCGAATTTATACCGTACTCTCTTCATTTCCTGATTTTCACAAAATAAAACTAAAACAGATCACACTTCTTCCATTTCTTTCAAGATGAGAGACACTAATTTATAGACACACTTTAAAATTTGAACATTTAAATTATATTTAACTAGAACTAGAAGACATTTTGATATGTATAAATTGCCATTTCGTCGATATCACTATAATATTTTAAAAGGATAGGTATACACTAGAATCAGAAATATTACATTCACTAAAACAAATTGTTCAGGAAATACACGGCCAAAAATTACAACGTCTAAAATAGAAAGCGATAATATTACAACATTCATACCTAGTTCACTTATTTCTATAAAATTCGCTATAACTAACAAACAAAATTATCACAAACGGTTAAAAAAGTCGTATCTGTATAATAAAACGCTGTATAATATACAATACTCAATTATATATAAAAATATATTGCTCAGGGTTTCAGTGGGTCGGTCTTTCAAATCAGTGCGTAATGATTGCCAGTGAATAAATTTATATACTTGTAAATATTAAATAACTTAACAGGAATTAAATTTCAACATCCAACTTTATAATTTCTTGTTCCCTCTCGAAATTTCCTCCGATCTCTTCCACGTACAACTCGTAAACAAACTCAACAAATTAAGTTAAACGCCTACATACAAAATTGTACTAAAAGTTTTAAAATAAATTTATTAGACATGTCTTATCTAGATGTATAGGTACATAAACGATTTAAAAAATTACATGCTAGTGATATGTTTAAGTTTAAGATTGATATGTATTCGATCACATAACGATACTTATCCAACGATTGTAAATAATCGTGGGTTTATTTAATCTTCTGGCCAGCCGAGGTCTTCTCCGACCAGGTCGTAGAATCTCTGGTTATGCTGGATGAAGAACTTCCTCAGCTTGGTGACGACGGCCGGGTCAACTCGCGGGTGCTTGCGACCCTTCGTCTCTCGCAGACACTTGTCCGTGGTGTCATTACGTAGGCAGTAAAAACCTTTCGTTTCGTTGAAGTAGAAGTTTCTTCTCCCTGTTAGGACAAAATTTTGCTGAGTTTTTTTCTGATGTATAGTTACGCACTGATAAAGAAAATTTTTAATAAATATTAATAGTTATTATTCAATTCTTCAATGAAAGCCACTTTAAAAATGGAGGAGGGATTTTTACTTCTGTGGCGCAGTGGACGAATAGCCGGCTGAGACGTAGGAGTTTGCGGGTTCGATTCCCACGGTGGAATAAATGTTTGTATGATATACGGTTAATTGTTCCGGGTCTGGACGTTTTTCTATATATTATAAGTATGTATTTATAAAAAAATATATATAAGTATTAGGTATATCAGATATCTGGTTCCCATAGCTCTGCTTAGTTTGGGACTAGATAGTGTGTGAAATGTCCAGCAATATTCATTATTATTATTATTTTTTCATTTATACACGTTATAATTTAGGGCAGAATTTGTTTTTTCGAGTTGAAATTTTACTTAAGCATTAAGTTACATAGCAGACGTTCTTCTGTAACTAATTAGAGAAGTTAAAGTGCATTACAAATTCTCAAGCGCTAAGTTCTTGTTAAATTTTGTCGCGAGAAAGGAAGTGGTTGTTTTCTGGAGATGTTACCGAACTTAGAAACAAGAAAATTGTAACGAGACAAGTACTTATGTGGCAAAGTGTAAGTGTAATTAGCGGTTCGTTTTGAGTGTTCTTATTCATTTGTGTGTCACATTTGCTGGAATGAAATGTTGCTGACATAACGCTGGGCTTTGCTATTAATAGCATCATCATTAGTCTTCCATACGGATGGTTACATCTTGTATACTTTTATGTTAATGACTTATACGTATATACTGGGTCCTATACAATGTAGGTACACATCACTTAACAAAATTAAGCCTATATTTTGAAAGTTATTTCTTCATGTAACAATTACAACACAGACCTATACAAAAAGCCTGTTGTGTACAATTTTAAACTCATGTTAGACACAATTATAACAAAATGTATTGAGTATTTTCCAAACTTTCACGGTAACTGTATAATTGTTGATTAAAACGTGTATTTATCGCGCATGTACCTGTTTTATTTGTTATCCCGACGTTTCGGCTGTGTTGCAACAGGCGTGGTCACGGGTTGACTGGAGTACTTGGAGCTACCGTCGAGAAGTGTGGGTAGCTGCAGCAACTACCTTCACTTGGTCTTCAGAATTAGAAATGTCCTCGTTCATATTACGACACACTACACTAACCGTATCTACGCACTGAGACGACCGATCACGACGCGCACACCTAGTAATTACTGGGTTTCAGGACGCTGAGAGTCTATAGCCATCTTCTCGATTGAAATTTTGAAATTTCTTGATTTCAATCTCTTCACGAACCATTCTCTTGTAATAATGGCGTTTACTAGAGAGAACCTTAGGATCATGAAGTTCAATCCAATGATTCGGTCCCGAGTCTACCAGATGCTCTGCTATCGCTGACTTGTTTACCTGGCGATTTTTGACAGCTGCGATATGCTCTTTGACACGCTTGGCTATGGTACGCTTGGTTTGCCCGTATAAGATAGACTGTAGCTGTGGCCGCTCTTACATCGGCCATTCTTACATTCTGAAGACCAAGTGAGGGCAGTTGCTGCAGCTACCCACACTTCTCGACGGTAGCTCCAAGTACTCCAGTCAACCCGTGTCCATGCCTGTTGCAACACAGCCGAAACCTCGGGATAACAAATAAAAAAGGTACATACGCGATAAATACCCGTTTTAATCCATATAAATGTTTTTATAAGTTCATTACAGCAGTTGACTCTAAAGCAATCTTATATTTTAGAACCACTGTCAAGCGACAATCGAGACTCAAGCGTAAATTTTATGACTGCTTTTAATGTTAAACCTATATTCGAGTCTTGATGATAAATTATTTTAATTCTGGAATACAGGCGTAAGATATTTCAAAGATTATTAGGTACATTATTCAACTCTAGATCATCATTATCATCATTATATCAGCAATAGGACATTCACTGCTGAACATAGACCATAGATTTTTAGAGTAACTGATCTTGTGTGGCCTGCACCCAACGGCTCCCAGCAACCCTTATCAGGTCATCTTTAAATATAGTGGGGGCTATCCTACGCTACGTAATTTATTTTCTTTATTGTATGTATTCTAAAAGGATCATTAAAAAGAACAACCGGCCTTGTTTCTTACCTTTCTTTCCTGGCTTGGTCGCGAAGGAACAGGCAGTAAAATTGATGTTTCAAAGTGATCCTTGTGATTTTAATGAATAAAAACATTTTATTGCGCTTTCCAATGCATGGTCTCCACTCAAGAAAATTTCTGCACCAACGGCGGTCAATTCATCGAACTATGTGCTCCGCCCAATGTCACTTCAACTAATCCTCCTGCTATGTCAGTCAGTTACCTTTGTTTACGGATCTCCTCATTCCTGATTCAATCTTGTCTTAAGATACCAATAGAGAAGTTCAAGGTCTTACCGATTTTATGTTCCAATCCCAGGAACTTCTCGATACGACGCAGCTGCGGCACAGGGTCCTCAATCAGCAGGTCACCGTTTACCACCAGGATCTGCTCCCGAGGGAATACTTCCAGCCATCGGTGAAGGTACGCGTGGTACAGCGATATTGCGATCGGCCTGGAGGTTTTACTAAGTTATGCAACTGCCCAAGGTAACTTTGAAATTTAGTTTCATAGTTTGTGAGAATGCAGAGGATAATTAATTACTATGTAAGAGTTTCTTAGAGTGTAAAAAAATTGGTTTATCTGAAAATTTTTACTTCTTTGTACGAAATGGAACTACCGGAAGGGATAAATAAATCAGAGAGGCAGTATTTTATCGTTTTAAATCATTGTGGATGATCTAAACTAGTGTCTCGCCCGAACTGAGATCTCGCGAGTCTCCCATAAAACAAAAAAAAAATTATTTGTAATCTTTGACTATCAAATAGTACCAAGCACGAAATACATAACCAGCTTACTTGACCTACAGATTCATGTAAATAACAGGTCACGGGAGTTCGTGTGGTTACATTTTTTGGGATAGAAATTGCAGTTATCCTGTGTTTCAGACTTTTTCCTATATTTGTGTCACTAAAGCTACACGCATACCAAATTTCAGCACTGTGGGGTTACTGGTGTACCATGAGAATTTTGTCAAAGTTCAGTTTTTATTATGGCTAATAACTTAAAAACTACAAGATCATTAGACATGCTACTTGACCAGATAGTCCCATTTTGGTTTTTTTTACCCCTCTTGAACCTCAATATCTCAACAACCCCCCACATTAGCTCATTTAGTCACACCAAAATTGTGCCATCACTACCTACCTATATACCAAATTTCACGATGATTGGATAAATGCTTCGAAAGTTAAACTCGGACAAACAAACATACATACATACATATAACGCCCAATTTACCCAAGTTGATTTAGAGATCTCGCTTCGCTCGATCATATATAAGTAATACCTGTGAAAAGCAGTTATTGGTACAGAAGAGTTATATTATCGGCTCATGGTCACCAATCATTATTAAAATCATTGCAATGTGGGCTGCCCGAGATGACAGTCGATTAAAGTATATAACTAGTGGTTCGCTCCAAACTGAGATCTCGCGAATCTCCCAAAATAAATATTATTCTTAGGGCGACTTGCACAACGATGCCTAAACGTATTTAGTGGCTAAATATGATTTAAAGAGTTGTCAAATCATACAAATACTTCAAATTTAAACATGTTTAGTCGCTAAATACGTTTAGTGATCTTTGTGCATGCCGGCTTTAAACTTTGACTAATAAATTGGTGCCACGAAATGCATAACCAACCTACTTGACCTACAGTTTCATTCAAATTAGATGTAACGGGGGTTCTTGTTAATTGGTTATACTTTTGTAGGGTACAAATGGCAGTTATTGTGGATTTCAGACTTTTGCCTATATTTGTGTCACTAAAGCTGTGAATTTTGTCAAAGTTTTGTTTTTATTATGGCTAATAACTCAAAAACTACAAAAAGTAAACTAAAAATAAAAACGGGGTTCAAATGTACTAATGAAGACCTTTCATTTGACGTCCCATTTGACCAAATAGTCTCATTTTCATTTTTTTTTACCCCTCTTGAACCCCAATTCCTTCACAACCCCCCAATATTTGTAGCTCATTGAGTCACACCAAAATTGTGCCATCACTAACTATCTATATACCAAATTTCATGATGATCGGATAAACGCTAAGAAAGTTATCCTCGGACAAAGAAACATACATACATACATACATACAACGCCTATTTGCCCAAGTTGATTTGGAGATCTGGCTTCGCTCGATCAAATAACACTACGATATGTGAAGTTTACAATCATAACATTAGCATAAATCATAAAAAAATATCTAGAGAGTAACGAAGCACCCCGAATATAAAATTACGATTAAACGCTTGGAATTGTTCGTTAATACATCTTGAATAGCAATTCTTAGCTATTATTGAGATTGATACTCACCTGTAAGCAATATTGATTGATCCATCGGGTGATATAGCTAGATGCTCGAAAGGCTTAGCCGCGTCAGGTACAGGATGTCCAGGAGTCATCGGCTGTGCGGGCGCAGACGGCGTAGCACGACTGCGCAGTTGCGTGTAGTCAGATATCGCGCGTGTAACTGGCTCTCGTACTATGAGCAGAAGCCGCACTGAGGAGTTCATCGCGCGCACTCTTTCCGGCACCTAAGATCATAAGGTGTGTTAATTTATTTCATTCGATTTGTTAATTCATACCTTTACACAGTGTCGAAAGTACTGTACACACATGCGCGCTCTCTATTCTTCTCCTAACTAAACTCATCGTTCGCGCGAATATGTAAGCCTGAAAGGGTAGTACCTAAAATTAGCGAGAGCAACGCGACTGCAATCAGTCGTGTAACATCAATTTGTACATATGAACTAGCGCTACCAGCAACGGAGTGGCTACAGATAGAACTATTTTCAATAGTGAATTTGACGTTTTGCAACAGATAGCTGGCGCAAGTTTTGGGTACCCAGCTGGTATTAGTATTGTAGGTATACCTGTACTGTCCGCTCAATACCATTTTAAACAGTTCAATAATTGCATTATCTTAAAATCAGTACAGAGAGTTGGATTTTTTTTTTCTTATTTTTATAAATTATAGGCTAGCGTTTGACCACTATCTCGCCTGATGGTAAGCGATGATGCAGTCTACGATGGTACACGCTTGCCTAGAAGAAACCTATTCACTCGTGACTTGAAGATCCCTAGGTTGTAGTTATCAGGAAACAGACTCAGGCAAGGCGTTCCACTCCTTGGCGGTGCGCATAATAAAGGTGGAAGAGTACCGCTTTGTGCGTATGGGAGGTAGGTATGTCTACCATGTAGCGGTGGCGCATCGCGGAACGTCTGGTTGTCCAATCATAGAATGGGGATGGCGGGATCAGGTTGAAAAGCTCCGCAGCACACTCTCCGAAATGTATCCGATAAAAACCGAGAGGCTTGCAACCTTTCGACGATGCTCGAGGCTGTGGAGCCTAGCATTTGCTAACTCGTCATTGCAAATGAGCTTCTTGGCTCTTCTCTCAATTGAATCTAGAGCCTCTAGTTGGTACTTCGCTGATCCGTCCCAGAGGTGAGAACAGTACTCCAGACATGATCGGACTTTTGCTTTTAAATTGCAATATAATTTAGATTGGAAATGATCAGCAACAAAAAACCAGTGTCTAGTTTGATCTACAAAGTGAACATTCACAACAATGATAAACATAATATATGCATACCTAATATGTATTTACGTATAAATGCTACATCACAATCCTAATACACTTTCGTGATTTCACTATCTTCGTAGAATATCGACGTCTGAACACGACTCAAATTAAATATTGTGTATCTATTTTCGATCCAATTCACGTCAATGTTGCGATATAAATTCAAATTGTTTCAGTGCAATCACGCAACAGATGCATGATCAAACGTAATCAGATTGCCCTCGGGTACGAGCGAGGATACGCTATAAAGCTATTTGAAGAAAATTGGAAAGTAGAGGACAACAAACTTTCTAGCTTAACTAAGATAGCCCGATCGTGTGAAGATCGACTTGACTTCAGATCTCAAGGTCTTGGTTCTAACTAACTAGTGGTTCGCCCTGAACTGAGATATCGCGAGTCTCCTTTAAAAACGAAAAAATATTATTTGTAATCTTTGACTATTCAAATAGCCATGAAATGAACAACCAAATAACTTGACCTACAGCTTCATTCGAATTACAAGTACCGGGAGTTTATGTAAATTGGATACTCTTTTTTGAGATAGAAATTGCAATTATTCTAGATTTCAGACCTTTCCGTATATTTGTGTCTCTAAAACTACACGCATACCAATTTTATTACTGTGTGGTCACTGGTGTACCCTGTGAATTTCGTCAATTATCAGTTTTTACGAGTATTATGGCTAAATACAAAAACTATAAAGTTTATACAAAAAATAAAAACGGGGCCAAATGTGATAATAAAGACCTTTCATTAAACGTTCCATTTGACTTTATTGTCTCATTTTGATTTATTTTGACCCCTCTTGAACCCCAATATCTCAGCAACCCCTTAACATTTTCAGCTCATTTAGTCACACCGGCATTGTGCTATCACTACCTACATATATACCAAATTTAACGATGATCAGATCAACGCTTTGAAAGTTATCCTCGGACAAACAAACATACATATATACAATGCCGATTTGCCCAAGTGGATTTGGAGATCTCGAGTCGCTCGATCAATGAGGCCATTTGACATTTTCTACTTTCATCATCCTCTATAGGGACTTTATCGTAAATAGAAGACCTATTTATTTTCACCATTTTCATAAGGCGATCATAATTTTAAAATAAAATTCGTATAGTGAATAATACATGAATAAAGCTAAGAAGACTTACCTCGGGAGTAACAAAGTAGCTCGGACTCTTCTCAATAGTGATCTGGCCTTTAAAAGACAAGGGCATTTTGCTTCTGTACCACTCGAGGCCGAGCGCGTAATTCTCGTCGCGGTCAAAGAAATGGACTTCACCCGAAGCCTTTTGTACCATCGGATGGAGGTACAGCATTTCTAAAAGGGCCCTGGTGCCACATTTACGAACTCCGATGATCAAAGCCTGTCGAATAAAAGTAACATTAAGCCTTTGGGATAATTTATCTGTCACCCGCAATGGTCTGATGTGGGTGAGTGTTTTTATTTCAATGTCAACAGAATAAATAAAGACTGTTGTGTTGCACCTGTATTTTAGAGTATTGTAATTATTTTATTAATCTTTATATCAGCTAGTCAAAGTATGTTTTGTTTGGGCCAATATTTTGTAAAAAGAAATGAACCATATGTATTTGTCATACAATATTATGACGTGACGTGACGGCGAAATGAACATTACTTAACATTGTAATGTTATTAATAGAACATGAAATAATGATGATTAACTTGTCTGCATATCAAACAGGGTCACTACGAGGAAAAAGTAAATACGTTTGTTCTTTCAAATTTATTCTGTTACTTGTGATGTAATTGGTTGACGACTCTGATTGACGAGTGGAACATTCAATTACTTTGATTAAATTATTCAACCTTAAGAGCATCTGCTCTATGGATTCTGCCTCTTGTGATGTAATTTATCTATGGGTGGTACAATCAATGGCCTAACCTAAAATCAGTACTCAAAGATCGATATGTTATGAAGATGCCAGGAAACACGATGGTTTCTGCATCCGTTAATGGCGTCCGTGTATGTCCAATGATAAATGTCTTGCGAGTAATGGTGATGGTGAATCTCGTGCTACCTGTGGGAGTCTGCGCGCAGGTCTCGGCTGGCGAGGAGGGCGGAGTCTCTTCCTGAGCGCCATGGGGTGGCTGATAGACCGGCTGTTTGTCTCCTGGTTTGCGAGGAGCTTTCGGCTTTCGCTGGCAGCTGATGCCATGCTGGCGGCCTGAGTAAGGAACATATGATTGAACACTTTGTTCTAATACTAATAAAGACCAAGATTTCTGCTAATGATTAATGCACCCATGAATATATTTTACTAACAGTTGAAAGGATTAGTTCGAGACGAAACGCAGCGGATCACACTCACCCGGATGAAGGTTCACGGATTGAATCGTCAGTCGTAACATTACTTCGATAATGAACATCATGATACGTAATCATTTCCTTATTTATAATTAGCTTCCGCAAGTGGCTTCACACGCATTGTTTGTCAACAAAGAGTACCCTATGTTTGAATCCAGGGCATAATCTATCAACACACCAAATTTCATCGATCGGTTAAGCCATTACGATGTAATTGATTAACAAACAAACATCCAAACTTTCACATTGATAATATTAGTGTGATAATTAAAGACACAATTTTCAATTTCACTAATTTCCGAGCGGACTGGACCATCTTAGCGCCTGAAAGAAGTGTCTGGAAAGAGTGGGGGGAGGCCTAGCAGTGGGACACAGTGGGCTAATAATAATAACAAACAGGCCTCTTACTCGTTGGCTTCAGCCTCGGTAATGCCTTTCTAAAGGCCCAGGTCTAAAGCTTGTTTTAAGCAATAAATGTGTGGAATAATAATAATAATAATGATAAAAGAAAAAATGGGTTCCAACGGGCGGCGGCCGCGTGGTAGGCCCAGACAGAGATGGAGAGATGAACTGGATGCATACCTTAAAGAGTGGCCTCAATTAGCCAATAACTAGGATTCGTGGAAAGAGGGAAGGGAGGCCTTTGCCCTGCAGTGAGACTCTACGGGCTGATAATAATAATAATAATAGTAATGCCCCATTACTCCCTGGGGTTGACAGAAACCCCTGACCCTTGATTTGCCTTAGTTGGCCGGTCAAGGGTGGATGCGCAAGAGTGGAACCTATGCTCCAAGGATTGAAGTGTTAAAGGCACAAAGCCGGGAGTAGCGTTTAGTGAAACTGCAGCACACCTCTCATAACCCTTTAACCACCCACACCAACGTTGCCCCTTACGCTTCTTTCTATTGGCGGCTCTTATGGGGGCCCGTTTAGTGGGCGGCTAGTCACCACCTGCCTCAACCATTCTTAATATTACAGGATTGGCAGGTGCCGTATCTCATTTCTCTGATAACCCGTACTCTATTTCATAAGCATTACTCTAACAATAGACCGAACTCTAATCCATGTGTTGCAATAGTACTACCATCTATCTCACCTCCACCTTGTCATAGTGAATTTTATAAAAAAAACAGGCCTCTTACTCGTTGGCTTCGGTCCCGGTAATGCCTTTGTAAAGGTCCAGGCCTAAAGTTTGTGTAAAGTAATAAATGTGTTTAATAATAATGATAATAATTAACCCCGCAGGGCACGCTTATGGCGAGCGTTCGGTGTGTGGCGACACCGCGGAGCCCCATTACTCCCTGGGGTTGACAGAAACCCCTGACCCTTGGTTTGCCTTAGTTGGCCGGTCAAGGGTGGAGGCGCAAGAGCGGAACCTATGCTCCAAGGTTTGAAGTGTTAAAGGCATAAAGCCGGGAGTAGCGCTTAGTGAAACTGCAGCACACCTCTCAAAACCCTTTAACCGCCCACACCAACGGTGCCCCTTACGTTTCTTTCTATTGGCGGCTCTTATGGGGGCCCGTTTAGTGGACGACTAGTCACCACCTCAATCATTCTTAATATTACAGGATTGGCAGGTGCCGTATCTCATTTCTCTGATAACCCATACTCTATTTCATAAGCATTACTCTAACAATAGCCCGAACTCTAATCTATGTGTTGCAATAGTACTACCATCTGTCTCACCTCCACCTTGTCATATTGAATTTTATAAAAACAAACAGGCCCCTTACTCGTTGGCTTCGGCCCCGGTAATGCCTTTGTAAAGGTCCAGGCCTAAAGCTTGTGTAAAGTAATAAATGTGTGGGATAATAATAATGATTAAAGAAAAACGAAGGTTTTCTGAGTAAAAAAATTAGAAAGGCTGTAATAATAATTTATCACACGTGATAACTATAATCACGGGTAATAAATAAATATTACTGGACATTTTACACAGCACTATCTAGCCCCAAACTAAGCAGAGCTTGTACTATGGGAACTAGATAACTGATAGAATACTTATGTACTGTTTTTTTGTAAATACGTACTTATAATATATAGAAAAACATCCAGACCCGAAACAAATATCTGTAGATCATTTAAACATTTGTTGCATGACCATGACGGGAATTTAACCCGCTACCTCCTGCATCTCAGCCAGCTATTCGCCCACTGCGTCACGTAAGTCGTCAATCTATTTGCCAATTACTCGGTTACCTCAATATAAATAGTTTTTCTTATTTATATTTATTTATTATTTAAGACGGGGTGACGTTACTATCCCAAGTCTCACCAGATGTTAAGCGTTTACACTGCCTACACCAATTAGACTACCCCACAAGTTACATCCAACTAAGACTTCGCCTATCTCTCTGAGACATACAACTGAAAAGCTTAATCTGATTTCACAGGCACTCAATCCCATCGAACTGAAACACAGCAATGCAACCATTTTAGGATTTTTATTACCCAGCAATTTGATAATGCTTCAAAATCTTCTTGAAAAATAAAACAACATGACTATAAATGAAACCTGAAGAAGTAGACCAAAAGCCTGTAAATTCATTACCTAACCTGCATTATATGCCGATAAAAATCGATAACGTAAGGCGAAGTGTAATGTGGTCTGCCTTACGTTTCGCCTTCTTAGTTCCCTAGGTAACCCAAGTTCTTTGAAACAACATAAAACTGATATTATAACATCTTCGTTCATTATTTCTGCGTAATCGGCATAGTTTCTACAAGTTAAAGGCTTTTAAAGCCTTTATGAAAATCTTTAGTAAGTAGTTAACTACTTGTTTTTGCGTAGGTATATAAGTATTTATATACCTATACCCGGTGGCATGCATGCCATATTGTGTCCAGCACATTTCACACATCACCATCTAACCCAAAACTAAACAAAGCTTGTATTATAGGAACTAGATAACTGATAGAATACTCAAATACATTTTTTAATACATACTTATAATATATGAATAAAAAACCAGACTCATTACAAATATCTGTAGATCATGTAAATATTTGTTCTGCTGTGGTAATTTATTTATAATTTAAAATAGGGACGCCAACAGCTTAAGCTTAACATTATTAGTTAGGTTTTGTTCTGATACTTTTGCCAATTAAAGGCGAACACAACATTGACATTGGAATCGAACCCGCAACCACCATCGTCTCAGACGGCTATTCGCTCACATCGGAGTTCGTCAATAATCTATACAGATTTCTTGACACAAAGGCAAATATTTTTCAACTGAATAAAAAATAAAAATCCAAAATAAAAATCTATGCGTTAATTTTTTTTAATAAGAATTATTCTGACAAAAAACGTTAATATCATAATTTAATAAACATTGTTTACAAAATAAAACAGTTACAACTTGCGCAACGATGCCTAAACGTATTTAGTAAAAATATATTTTAAGGAGCTGTCAAATCATACAAATATGTCAAATTTAAACATGTTTAGTCACTAAATACGTTTAGGGATCGTTGTGTAAGTCACCCTAACTATTATTGCAACTTTAAGAGCTCAAACAGAGATACTTTGAATTTGCTTATTATTAAGTTTGCCTTCTGTTTCGATAGATATTGAAGTTTACGTCAATTGAGTTTTTAAAAACTAAATTTTAAAATTTTTATAAAAGATTTTAATTAAAATATGATTACATTGAAACGCCTGAGACCAATTTAATTCTCGAGACGAATGACTTAATTAGAATTACCACGATAAAGCACGGAAGCACACCACGTGTAGGCGGCCAGCTGCAGCTCCGAGAATACAACGTTGCAGATTTATGCATTCAAGGTTGTTATGCATCTTTCAGCTGGCTGCATAACTAGATACGTGCATAACTAGATACGTGCAGCAGATATATGAGAATATGGGACCTGTCGCTATCGAGTCTGTAGTATCCAAGTAATATGGAATAGTGTCCGTTGCTGTGTGTCAGTGCCAACGGTATTCTAATTTTCAATATTCAATCACAGTGCATAGGTAATATAGCTGGTTTATTCTGCTGTTATTATGACTTGAACATTCGTGGCGAATCCACGCGTGGGATCCAACATTTGAGCGGTTATACTGCACATTATACGACATGTTAGCCAGAACAATTACTAAAGTCAAATAAACTATTTAAAAAAATATATACACTAGGTACGATAGACACGTGCTCTTTATGGGCGATATGCATGAGGGGGGCTCTGGTGCGTTTCTTGCGAGATCCCAGAACCCTTTGACATGTGTTGAGGCCGGCCACCGGGGAGGTTTTAGTGAGTCCGACAACCTCACATAACCCGTATTGTACCCTGCATGCAATACGGGTATCTGAATGCAGATTTCCTCCTCGAAAAAAAAAAGGTACGATAGACACACATAAGCACATAAACACACCAAATGCGATCAAGCGATACATACATTGTAGTTCAAGGGCGCTTCTTTTATTAACTTAAATATTCCAATCAAAATCTGTAATATTCAGTTAGTTGTTAATCTTTTAAAGTGTCTTTGTATGTATTGAGCCAGCTATGTATATGCTATGCTGGACCAATTTTCAATTAGCAGGCTTTCAGCTCAATTCTCGTCGAAATCCGACAGGATTAAATTTGTGTAATGTCCGCCTAATCACTAGTGTTTACTATCCAGCCAATTTGTTAAACAGCGCTTCAGTTTCATAAATAACTAATGGTATTATTTCGACAACCGATTGCGTGTTAATCATAGTTCTCAAAATGTATACTAATTGGATTTTATAAACAAAATTGTGGAAAGGGAAGAGGGAAGTTTTTATTAGATGTTTTTTTTTCATAATTGGCTCGTGGTTCATCAGACCATAAGTGTTGGCCTAGTGAATTAAGGCCTTGGAAAAATACTGTCCCATATTATATGTATATTGATCGAGCGAAGCGAGATCTCCAAATCAACTTTGGGCAAATCGGCGTTGTATGTATGTAGGGGAGACCGGGGCAAGATGGGATATTTAAGAAAAAATCCGTCATAGTATGAAAATCAAAACGTTTATTAAAAATCTCTTAAAACCAAGGAACACTTACAGTTTTAATTAAAATAATTATAATCTTTTATTACGCTAAATCACATAATTTTTGGCACATAAATGAACTAAATAACACATGTCAAATATCCCGTCTTGCCCCATGATCGGGGCAAGATGGGAAATACAATGGGGCATAATGACGACACATTTAATCTGGTTGGCAACGTTCACATATATGTGCCTCTTCATCGTCATCGTCTACACCTGCGCAGGAATTATGAGCCCAGCCATGGCACACGCTACAAATAACCCATCCTTCAGTGGACTCTGAATATAAGTACCCGCAATATATGCAAGGACAGTCATTTTCATCGTTTTCAGATGAATTAGTATCCGTGTCACTTTTATTTTTGCGTCTTTTGCTTTTATTCTTTTTTTCAGGCTTCTTTTTTTCAGGTTTTTTCTTTTCAGTCTTTTTATTGTCAGGTTTATTTTTTTCAGTCGGCTTATTTACTTTTTGTATTTTATTTATATCTCTAATGAGATCATTCTTGTACGGAGAAGCTGTAAGTATTGCAGTTTTACCGCGTTTTCTTGTTTTTCTCTCTTGGGTTCTTACTTCCTTGGGTATGGCTATGATATTTTCTGGGGTCACAGAAAACGAAGATTTTGCTGGCTGTATTTGTCTCTTAGGGGTCTTCTCTTTAATTAAGTGTGCAGAAGTTGAAGGCTGTGGTATAATCTCAGTGTTCATTGATTCCGCAGCTGCACGATCAGCAGAAGTATCTTTTTGTTGTCTCTCAGGGGTCTTCTCTTTAATTAAGTGTGCAGAAGTCGAAGGCTGAGGTAAAACCTCAGTGTTCATTGGTTCCGCAGCTGCACTATCTTTTTGTGCATTCGATATAGCAATCTCTGGTTGTGTTGCCTCTGAAGGAGTTGACGTTGATGTTGTTGGAACCAGAGATGTTGAGTCAAGGTTTACATTTTCAGAAGGCAAATTCGTTGTGTTTGTTGTTTCAGCCGCTATAAAGTCTGCGTCTGTGAATACATTTCTGTCAAGTGGCCATATTCCACATTTCCTAAACCCGTTTATAGCTGTCAACATCGTAGCTGCTTGTAAATATGCTTGCCCAAATAGCTTTGCCACTTGGTAAGGTGTAACTACGCGTCCGGGATGATTTCTTAGCCACTTTTTCACTTCTGCACCATAATAAGTACTCAGCGGTTTCATGAATGCCACGTCTAAGGGCTGTAATTTGTGTGTACAATGGGGTGGTGTACACAACAGTATTACATGATGCTCCCTTGCGTAATCTATCAAATCAATATTTTTTGTGTGTGACGCATGACCGTCCAATAGCAACAAGACTGGTTTTTCTTTAGTGGGTTTTACGATTTCTACAAACTTTTTGAACCAATCATAGAATAATTGTGAAGTTATCCAACCATTGTCACTACAGGTCCCCCAAAATCCCGGTGGTGCATCATCCAGCAACTCATTCTTCATTCGTTTTCGGGCGTAGATCAGCATTGGTGGTATATATGTTCCAGCGGCGTTAAAACAGATTTCAGCCGTAACTAATTGCCCTCTTTCTGCAGATGACAAGCAGCCAACTTGCTTTTGACCCTTAAGTGACAATATCTTTGACTGACTTTTTGGCACAGTACTAACGGCGGTTTCATCAACATTATAAATCCTGTCAGCGGTAAAGCCATGCTCTTCTACAACTGTTTCTAATAATGTGAAGAACTCATTTACTGCCACTTTGTTAAAAGCCATAGCTCTAGCAGCAGAAGTTGGCTCTGGTCGTCTAAATGAAAGTTCAGGATGCCTTTTTAAGAATCCACTGAGCCAGTCTTCTCCAGCCATTCCAGTCTCTGCGTTAAATGGGTTCTCAATATGATTTCTCTCAGCTAACTGGAAAGCTAAAATCCGAAGCTCTTTGCCAGTTATCCCAAAAAGGCGTGCTTCCATTGATTTAATGTACTGTGATAATTGTTCTTCTTGTTCTTTATTAAAAACTGTTTCGTAGCGTCCTAATTTCTTTTTTCCGTAGTCATTATCTGAATCAGTATCGGCATCTTCAGCACATCGAGCCTTTCTCACTCGACGTTCCAAGGTCGATTTAGGTACGTTATATGTAGCTGAGGCTCGTAGAAATCCCATTGTCTCAGAAAGCACAGCTCTAACAGCTCTTCTCATATCGTCTTCTTCCCATGTTCCACGATCCGTTTTACGCTTATAATTTCGTACCATTTTAACTGCAAAAAAAAAAATGTCATTAAATAGGTGTCAAAAAATTCTACACGGGGCAAAACGGGATACTATCCCATTATGCCCCGACCTTTTTGCCCCAACAGACACATTTTGAAAAAGTAATAATAGTTTTATCCTACAAAATTATTCAACGAAGAATCTGTTGAAATTCTTTAGTTTTGACACTATTATAACAAGTATGCGTAAAAACGTTACATTAGCACTAATACCTACCTTCGTGCACATCGATTAAACACAGAAAACTTCGTAAAAATCCGCAAAAAAACAGTTTTTTCTCGCCGCGCAGCCAAAACACGTAGTGACACGTACGCACCGCTCGGACTCGTGTGACGCGACTGAACATCGCGCGAATGGCGCCGTGTTCGGCTCTGTTGCGTTCACAAGACACGCACACAAGCACATTTCCCGTCCTGCCCCGAGCTTCGTCTTGCCCCGGTCTCCCCTATGTAAGTATGTTTGTTTGTCTGAGGATAACTTTCAATGCGTTTATGCGATCATCGTGAAAGGGGCATGCCCATATAATGCTGTCAACTGCACAAAAAATTGCGTTCATCCAAATAATATGTTACATTTTTTCGTTATTCTACGTATCAATCGATTAACACGAAAAGTATCCTACAATATTTTAAAATAATAATGAATATGAAAACGACAGGAAATGAAATGGTAGCAAATTGCCTCCAGTTGCAAACATTAGTGTTGAGCCAGAGTTGTTCTGAGACAATAATCGATTGTTGATAAAAGACCATAAATAAAACAATCGATTTATTTGACTGTATTTTCACTGACACGAAAAATCGGTCACCGATTTCAGAAGTACGAAACCAAAACGATATTTGTTTCCCAATGAGCGTTTTGTAAATAGTTTTTTTTTATCTTTAATTAACCCGGGGGTGGTATTATGCTTGACTCGCGCTGGTAACGAGCGCCCAAGCGAGGTAATCTCAGCCAACCGCAGTGTGCGCTAAATTTGCGCTCAGCTGTTGACGCACCGCAATTGATCTAAATCCTCTCGCTCTCAGCTAACCTTGATCATAATCGGCGGGCCGTTGATCTCAGCGCCACCTTCTAGATGGCTTTAGGATTAACCAGTGGAGAGAAAAAAAGCGGAAAAAAATTAACTCGGCTTATCTGTAGCATTATCTCGATTTTAATTCGATCAACAGATGAGAGGTTAAAGCTTCGCACGATTTTTGCATAAGGCCATGCAGAGACGAGTTAATGACACAGACATGAGATATTTTTTAGTTAGGCACCTATCACTCGTTATTCCTCCCAAATCATCGAATTAAGAACTAACTCAAACGATAGTCGATATCGATCGATATCGACTACCTATTCAATCCAAGTTTACAAAATCAACACAGAAATACATAATGAATTCTATTAAACATCTCCAAAGACAAATAAGTACATTTTTTTTCGCTTGGGTACAATTGGTACTTACATAATATATTTTCCGTACATTTTATTACCTTATTACTACCCCTGACACACTAAATATCTGATTTTCAGAAGTAAATAGGTAGGTATATTTTTGTATTTATCTGTGGCGCTCGTGTTGAATCGAAATAAACTCAATTTTACTTCGATTCAACATTTACTCAACAGAATCAGATGATTATTATTTCTTTGCATTAAAATATTGAATTTTGATTTACTGGAATAATTGCCCTCGTCTGTTGATTGTACAGGAGCGCGATGTCAAAAATGGCACTTCTGTGCGCGCGCGCCTTGAGATTAAATATAATCGATTGCTCGATTTGACCGATTATTTTGCGCCGATAAATCGATATTTCGGATAATAGTCGATGGTCGATATGCCAATCCCTATGACTGTGCGCGTACGTCATTCACAAACAAGTACTAACTTTTTATTAGCTGCAGTAAAATGACGTTTTGTGGGTTGCCGGTTTTTGAAGAAAAATAAATAGGGATGTAGCTAAATGAGTGAATCATATATGAATAATCAGTTTGTTTTTTTTTTTGAGATTTAATATTAAGTTGTAATGTATTTTTTTTACCTATTATTATTACTATACTAAAGGATTGATCTTTTTTAGTGGAAGTATAGGGAGGTACATTCAAAATGAAACAAAAACGTCATAATAATGTTATTTAATTAATCTTTTTCGAAATCACTGTCGCTGTCGAACAAAAAAGAATCATAAGTTTCGACATCAAAACAAAAAGGGAACAAATAGAAGAAACTAAGAGTTGACACGTACCAGCGTTGACCCAGGTCTCGTCTTAATATATGTATTTTCCCTCCCTACGATATTGTTTAATTAAACGCAGGTAGCGCTGGCGCCATGATATGATATCTTGTCTATCAATAAGCACACTCTTGCGTGATCGAGTAGCGAATTCGAAATTAAGATGCTTCATAATTTTTCTCAATGTCTCTTTCGAGAAGTTGGGCAATCCTGGGTCATCATTTACAACTTGCAGCACCTAAAAATGATTAAAGTTATTACCTAATTGGTTAAGATTACATACATCATCATCATCATACATAGATAGATTGGGATGGGAGAAAACATACATAACGTATAATAAAAAGATGAGTGACGACATGTGTAAACTAACTTTTGCGATGGTGGGTATTTCATTTCTATGAAAGAACTGATGTACAATTCGTCTAAGAGCAGTGAATGTGAAATCATCAAGTTTATCTTTAAATGTAAGTTTGGGCCCGTTTTTTCGGGAGGTTTTGGTGATTCGCTGTCGTTCTCCTTGTGCTCCTTTAAAACGGAATAAACTGTGCGGACGGATATTCCCAAGACTTCAGCCACCTTGTTAACGCATTCACTTGTTTTTGGAACTTCAATGTTTGATTCTAAAGATTTCACTTCAAACACATATTTGTAAACGTTTTGGACCCAAAGTTTTTCAGTTGCACTTAGAGCTACACGTGGCCTTTTTTTCTTAGGAGATAAAAATGTGTCTCCATCTTGCGATGTGCTCGGCAGAGCATCCATGTCTTCAATGTATCATGCACTCAAAACAGAAGTATGAAGCCGAATGAGCGAATGACAACCGAAACAAAATGGCGGTCAAGCGTCATCGTAGCACCGTAACCAAAAACCAGTACTACCAGCTTGAGAGAGCGTTTTCTTGAGTGTTACCTTGTATATGTCTAAAAGGATCAACGTTTATACAGCCTTTTATTTACATTAATATTAAATAGAATTTAGTATGATCATTATGAGTCAGCTATGGAACGATTAGATATTCTGTAAACTTTTGTGAACTGAATCACATCCCTATTGAGATTAGGCTGTCAACATTATTTTACGGAATGACATTTAGAAACGTCATTTTACTGCAGCTAATAAAAAGTTAGACTATACACAAGCCGTTTCCTGTGATCTGTGTCTGTGGCCGTTTCGTTTGTTTTCTCGCGTATTTTTGTTTGTTTGCTGACTTAAAGCTTAAACGATTAAATTTATAGTAATTATCAATATCATAATTTATCTAGGAATCGTTATAATTACAATAATAAACTATTTAAGTTGTAGTTGAATACAGTGATGTAAAACTGGTTGTTTGTGAAAAATAAAAACTGATTTTTCTCTTTATAGTAAACTTTTTTATAACTAACTTCTTAGCTCTTTTATTACTAACTAAGCCTAGAATCATTAGCAATTAATTTCAAGTGTGTGCAGTGACAGCATTTTTTACAAGGGAGAGTGGGCATGCCCCTTTGGTATATAGGTAGGTAGTGATGGCACAATTTTGGTGTGACTCAATGAGCTAAAAATGTGGGGGGTTCTTGAGATATTGGGGTTCAAGAGGGGTGAAAAAAATTTAAATAAGACTATAAGGTCACAAGTGGGACGTCAAATAAAAGGCCTTCATGAGTGCATTTCAACCCTGTTTTTATTTTTAGTTTAATCTTTGTAGTTTTTGAGTTATTAGCCATAATAAAAAAAAAATTTGACAAAATTCACAGGGTACACCAGTGACCCCACAATGCTGTAATGTGGTATGCGTGTAGCTTTAGTTACACAAATATAGATAAAAGTCTGAAATCCAGAATAACTGCATTTTGTACCCCAAAAAAGAGTAAGCACTCTATATGAACTCCTATTCCTGTAATTTGAATGAAACTGTAAGTCATGTGGTTTTTATTTCGTGGCACTATTTTGATAGTCAAAGATTACGAATAATATATTTTTGTTTTTATGGGAGACTCGCGAGATCTAGTGATCGGTTCGGGGCGAACCACTAGTATAAATTAAAGCCAATGAGGGTCATGTGGTTGTCTGCGAGATTGTCATAGTGTGCGTGAAATTATTTACGAGAAGGCCGGCACACTTTGGGTGCTTCAATATTGGTATATTTGTGTCACTAAAGCTACACGAATACCAAATTTCAGCATTGTGGGGTCACTGGTGTACCCCTCTGAATTTTGTCAAAGTTTAGTTTTTATTATGGCTCACAAACTACAAAAACTAAACTAAAAATAAAAACAGGGTTGAAATGTACTAATCAAGACCTTTCATTTGCCGTCCGACTTGACCTAATAGTCTCATTTTCATTTTTTTTTACCCCACTTGAACCCCAATATCTTAACAACCCCCCAACATGTTTAGCTCATTTAGTCACACCAAAATTGTGTCATTTTTACCTACCTATGTATCAAATTTCACGATGATCGGATCAATGCTTCAAAAGTTATCCTCGGACAAACACATACATACATAGGTACATACAACGCCGATTTGCCCAAGTTAATTTAGAGATCTCGCTTCTCGCTCGATCAATTACAAAGTCTATACACTTGTATTTGAATTTATTGCCAGAAATATTTTTTTAAATGAAATATTTAGATTATTGTACATAGTGACTTTATATTTTACATTTGTGCTAGCAATAAGGTACTCCTTTTTAATCCAAATGCGGAACATTAAAAATGCAACTTTTTTCATTACATTGTATCGAATAGTAATTTACCTGATTAAACCATTCCACCATTAAACCGTTATCTAAAGGTGTACACGCACTCATTACACGGGGCGTCGCCGCGTCGCTGGCTCGTAAAACGGCTATAATTCGGTGAACGGTACAAGTATACTGTCATAAAGAGGGCTGGCGCTTCATTTTATTTGTTGTACGCCTGCCTTTAATTACTATTACGAGTGTACCATGAAAGCGAAGGCTTCCTTTAAAATAAAAAAGACGTGTGGCACTCGGAGACTGCCGCGGTAAAGCTATTGCATAGCTGTTTTTATCAACTTATGCAATTATAATTATTTATTTATTTTATTTATGCAGTATTTTTTTCCTTTGTTTTAAAGCTATTGTTTTTTCTTACTTTTATTACGTATTCGTCCGATTTCGGAGCAGCTCGTCTCGATTCGTGCGAGCTTCGTGGAGTCGTACCATGAAGTAAATACAAAGAGGAGGTGCCCTAACGCCGAAACTCTAAGCATGCATGAGTCACCAGATTGCGGGGCGAAGAGGGAGATTACGCATGCGCAGTAACGCCGATACAACCAATGCCGCCTAGAGGCGAGTTGCTGAACTAAAGAGACAAGCGTGATATTTCAAAAAGTCATTAAAAGTTCTGCTATTCATCGATAGATGGCAAAACTAAAAAGTATCACCGCTGTGCCGGTAAGAGTGTTAGGTTTTTTCGTTACGGAATTTCTGGATTCGGTCTCCACGCTCAAGGCCCGCGATAGAAACTATGCAATAGCTTAAAAAACACTAGAATTCCCCATGCCCGGATATCCAGAACAATTTTTATTGCCTCGAACTGCCTCGTAGACAAGTACCTGCCATGGTACCACAACATACAGACCCAGAAACTATTTGAAAGCACACTTTACAAAACTCTATGGAGCCGCTGATAATTATATAATCGAAAAGGTTTTGTTATCCCTAATCTTAGGTTACAATTAGTTAAAAACAGTTAATACAATTTTATCGTAACTGTGGCTAACTGGCTAATTGAAAACGTTTAAAACTTATAGCGTCCCAGTTAATTACTTTTGTGGCAAGACGTGGCATATAGCTCAAACTACGTCATCCCACATTAACGATATTGCCTGTTTTTTAGTTTTAGTTTAGCTTGAGGAAACTAAAACTAAAAACCGACGAACCAATTGAGTTTTATAAATTCAAATAAATCTGTAACTAGCTGTTACCGTTATCAAATGGCTTTGTTTAATTAAATATACACATTGTGTCCAGCTCAGCCCTGATCTGCCCCGGTTTCGCACGGATTTACATCATAATAATATATAGCCTAGCACTCAGGGATAGTGTAGTCTTCTATTAGTGAAATAATTTTCAAAATCAGTTAAATAGTTTCTGAGATTATCCTATATATATACAAACTTACAAACAACGGAAAGAATATATATAGAAAGTATAATTACACATGTTTTTTAAAAATACAAAAGAAACGGTTGAATCTTTTAAAGACCATTGCAAACGGTCTGTGGGTAGCTCAACTGCTCCAGATCACTACCCAAAGCATCCCCAAGACACAAGCTGCATTGGCCCACTAAATTGCAAAGCTTATGCGTTGATAAGCGTCAGCTCTCGGATCACACAACACTTCAACCCTAAATGGCCCAAATACGTAAGCTCTGTCGAGACGAGACTTCCATGTTTGCTCTACTGCTGATCTTCGGCTGAATTTTCCGCCACACCGGCCCTAACTGATGTCCCAGTCTGATGTAATGGCGCAAGAGTGTCGTCGCACGTGACGTCCCACACCAAAGGCCCACGTCCCACGGTACAAGAGAGCCTTTAAACCGATTTTTAAAATTATTTCACTAATAGAAAGCTACACTATCCCTGAGTGCTAGGCTACACTTTATTTTGATAAAAACCCGTGCGAAGCTAGGCGGATCAGCTAGTAATCTATTTGCTTAAAAACATTTTGTATTCTGCTAAAAATAGTTATACGTGTTTCGGTATTCGCTCAAGATCGGGAGAAAGAATAAAATATTGATTGTGCTGCCTCAATTAAGGTGTAGGGTTGGGTAAAAACGCCCTACAGCGAAGAATAATTCAGTACTAAATCAGCAGTACTAAAAGGTTTTCGAAAAAGCGGGGGCCGTTTTTGACGGACGTTATAAAACTCACAAAAGTTTAAAAGTACTCTAGAGTAATAAATGAACATCTACCATATCTCTGCTATTTTATGACACTAGTAATAGCCCTGCTATTTCATTATGTGTTAAAAACATAAACATTCATTAGTAAAGAGATTTAATTTGCATGCTCAAACGCCATGAGTATTTACGAGGATTTCTGGTTTAACAGCATCTTTGTCCCAGGCACTATCGCTTTTTCGTTTTTCACCCATCTAGTGCAGCAACTTGCCACTAGGTGCTGCCTAAATCAGCAAATTTAAAGATTGAGTATTTTCGGGAACCCTGGCTTAAGCAATGTATCACGCACTGTCGGTTCAACCACCCGGACGTGCCATAGAATAAGTAGCAAGTAAAGTAGTGAAGCCTTGTTCAGGAACTTACGTCGGAAGGGAGATTACAGAGTAATTGTTCAAGGCATGATACTGTATCGGCTGTCGGAAAATGCGAACAAGGCTTTAGTGCATGTAAACTTATTTTATGCGCAGGGAATAGTTAGGAAATCGAGTGCCTAATGTCGCCGTAAGCGAATTAAACCTATTGTCGCCGTAAAGCTTTTCAGTCAAGCTGCGCTACGCAAAGAAGTATTTTATACACTTCATACAAATACAGGGTACTTAATCAAAACTCTGCAAATTTTGAGGAACGACTGTCCGCAATCCAAATTATTGAAGTCGAAAATCCACCGTTTCAAACAAGATGCCTAAAGACTGTCTAAAGACGCCGAAATATATAAGATGGAGAATTTTTGACTTTAATTTAAAAAAAAAAATTAGAATACTTATACTATTTTTGTAAATACTTACTTATAATATACAGGGTGTTTGGTAATATACTTAATTTGAAAAAAAAAATATACTGACGATATTCAAGTGACGGTTTCTCACAACATAAAAAAAACTTCTTGTAAAAAAACTACTAGTTATATTATCAAATTTCAAAGAAAATCGATTAAGTTTAGGTGATTAATCCGATATAAAACTTACTGCCTACTCTGGCAATCGACACACAAAAATAACGGTCGTTTTGATATCTCTTTCGGAAATGGCTGCGGGCTTTGTGTTAGAAAGGGACAACAAGAGATATCTCGAGACGTCACCAATATATGTAGTATCTGTGGTTATGCAATAGCTCAACATAAGTTTAATAAAGTGTTTGTTTTTACATACCAAAATAAATTTCACATTTCTATGGTAAACCTTTCACAAATTTATTTATTCATCATCATCATCATCATCAACCTATAGCAGTCCACTGCTGGACGTAGGTCTCTCCCAGGGTGCGCCATTGAGCCCGATCCTCAGCTCTTCTCATCCAATCCTTGCCAGCCACAGCGCGCAAATCGTCACTCCATCTAGTAATTTATTTATTATGCTCATCAAAATTATCCCTTTCATTTTTGTGCGTATATTATCAAACACCCTATATAGAAAACATTCAGACTCAGAACAAATATCTGTAGATCATGCAAACATTTTTTCCGCGGTAGGAATCGAACCCGTTACCTCCAGTATCTCAGACGACTATTCGCCCACTGCGCCAAGGAGTTCGTCAAATAAAATAAACATGGACTATTGTTCGGGTTTATGGGATTTACGGACAGTTGTTTCTCAAAATTTGTAACCGATTTACTTTTTACATATTCACTCTGTATAATTCAGTTATGTTCGTCATACTGGGTTTGACACGTATTCGGCGAGCCAATTATAAATCTAGTGAATTTGCAATTTTTACATTTCCGTTCTGATATTACAGTTGACAAGTAAAACGCCCGTAAATCGCCAGAAGCCACTAAGTTACTAAGGACTCACTATAGAGAATTATGAAAAGCAAAAATTGACATGTTACTCAGTAATCAACTCTCACGGATACTCAAGAGAGAGAGAGCTTTTGAATCTGATTATGTGAGTACCTGTATGCTGTAGAGGGCGCTGTCGTACAGCACATGGAAGGTCAGGAACAGTGACAGCAACGTGACGGAAAGGAGGGCCGCGGCGAGCTTGGGCCGCGACACTCCTACCACCAGCACGCAGTCCGCCAGCTCGCCCTCTGCTGGCCGGAACTGGGAGCGTGGCAACCATCTACACAAACAAATTATAATTACTAGATGTCAATGCAAAATTCTACCGTAACTATGCCCAATCTCACACACTTCCGTGCGCGCAATAAGCTGTAAGGGGGTACAATGGTTTCTCTTCACGTGTTAATATAACTAGATGACCCGCCCACAGCATCACACGCATGGTATGTTAATAAAAAGATTACCCTCTTACTGCGCAGTCGGGTAAAATCGTTCTCTGATTTTTAATGATTTGACTAAGAAATCACTCGACATCGACCAATATTAAAAGTATAGTTTTCGTTTTTTTAAATTGAAAGTAGGTCTCAAAAATTTTGTAGTTTTACAGCTTGGGTAAAAGGTTAGAGGCAACCATGCAAGAGTATTGGCAAAGTATAAAGACAGAATCGACACTGGGTATATCGACTTGAGTAGAATAGGTCTAAAATAAACCACAATTTTCTTATAATTCTTCGCATTTTTTTTTGTTCTTATCCTCAAAATTTAATTATTTTTTCTTTAAAATTAATTAATTTTAATTAAATTTTCCGCTGTCCTTTTCAACTGGGGGTGTTCCCCCTTACCCCATAAACTCACAACAGACAATATAAATTTAATTCCCAAAATTGTCATTCTTTGTCAGCAAGTTTACTCATTACAATAATTTCACTCATCAAAATACATGATTAAATGTAGCGAAGCAATTTAAAAATGGAATAAAAGTATTCCATTTCTAAAATGGCTTCATTACAAATGGACGGCTCAATCAAATCAAAATTCAGAAACACTCGTGAAAATTACTCTCGATGAAAATACACCAATACTCCCTGATGTTATCTAAATATGAAAGCAAACGCAGCTACAATGCTAGTCCATTGAATAATTTGCCGTTGATAAATCATTATTAATGCTATTTCATTTACTAATGGCAATTCAAAATCGTTTGTAGATAAATGAAATTTGCAAACAAAGAAAATCAGAAGGTAGCCCCTCCACGTCTACCCTTGGATGTTATAAGAGGTGAATAAGGTAGAAAAAGCCAGGGGATGGGCAGCAGTATCCCCCATTTCAAGACCAATAGATCTCTTAACCAACCCGCTAGTCTTGCGAAGTTTGGGCAAGTCCCTTCAATGATTAAGAGCAGACCGCACAAGATCGAAAATTTATGGGCCATATCAGCCTTAAGTCGTTCACTGGGATGACCTATGGCTGATATAATAATGATGATAAACTTGACACATCTCGAACCCGAAAATTACAGACGCTATAGGTATACTCGTAGATGAAAAACATCAAGTCTCAATTTCCGCAGAGTTAATTTTGTTTACATACTGTTCACACTTACTTCCAATAAATCCATACTAATATTATAAATGCGAAAGTAACTCTGTTTGTTTATTTGTTTGTTTGTTACTTTTTCACGACAGGTTTAACGGATCGTAATGAAATTTGGCAAAAAGATAGATTATATCCTCGAGAAAGACATAGGCTATATTTTGATTAAAAAAATAATCTAATCTAATCTAATCTAATCTAATCTTGAAGGGCATAAAATAGGGGTTGGAAGTTTGTATGGGCAATCCATAATTCCTTAATTTAGGGATCTGAAAATTCATATTTAGGCTTTTATAAGAAATAAAGAAATACGTGCTTCAACTTTTTTGCAAAATCATCGTAAAGGGTATGTAAGAGGGATGTAAGAGTTAAAATTATGAGGTATTCTTTAGATGCATTCCCTATGTACCATACCCGACTGCGCAGAAAGAGAGTAATGTTTTTATTGATAAACCACACGTGCGAAGCCGCGGGTGGGTCATCTAGTAGCTAATAAAATATGGAATGTGTTCATTGTTTGATAGTTTTGTTATAAAATACCAGAAGAATACAGTGGAAATGTAACATAGAAAAATCATCCACGCTTGTACACGTTTCACACTTTGTGAAGCGTGTTTCAGCTCGTTAAAAGTTACACAGTAAAGACCTATTATTATACAAAAGCGGCTAGAGTATACTTATGCAGTGGTACTTTAGTCCTATATTGGGTGTAAAAAATTAATAATACATTTATTAACCTAGAGAAAATACAATTGTTTACATCTCTCTATAAAAATAAGTTTTTTGTTTTTTTACTTTTTCAAAACAAGCTTTTATTAAATTCATAATCGGAACCGCAAGCAGATTAAAATGAGCCCAACACTAGTAGCCTAATATAATCCATTCAGAAGTTCCGTTGTCTAGCATCCGTCTCCATCATGAAACCACCTCCATGGTACCATATTATTGCATTGTCACCAAAGTTACATACGTATTCCAAATTTCAGCTAAATCGGTTGAGGGGAAAGGATTTAAAATTCAGTTGCAAGATTCCACCCAAACATACATTGCAAGTTAATAAAAAGCTTGTAAAATTAAAAAAAAACAGTTGAATCATCTAAATACCGTTGCAAACGATCCTTAGATAGCTCAATTGCTTCAAATCTCTACCAGGTGAAAGTATCCTCAAGACACTGGCTGCATTTCCCCGCTAAATTTCAGTAGTTATGCTTTGACCCAGATAGCGCCAAGTTTAATAGGTAGTCCCAAAAACTAAAACATTCAGTAAATGTTTTGGGTGAAACTTTAATTGTCTCATCCCTAATAGTTCTGATTTGAAAATTTGATGGTGTTTTAAAAATTATACTTATATTATAAATGCGATAGTTTGGATGTCTGTTTGTTTGTTACAATTACGTCGTAATGACTTAACTAATTTCAATGAAATTTGGTATAGAAATTATGACCTGGATTGATACAAAGGCTATATTTTATTGACAAGCCTCGCGTGCGAAGCTGCGGGCGGAAACTAGTTAAAAATATTTTATTTAGGGACCTGTACTATTTGATTGTATGCCAAAGAGATTTCAAACTAATATTAATAATATAATATAATAAACAGTATAAATAATGTAAGCACTAAGGTTTCGGAACATACCTCCCGTGCTAGTTAAAAACTGTGTTACGGCGAGGTAGCTCTTCACTCCCCAGGTGCTTCAGCACTTGAAATAAACACCATTTTTATACAAGGGGTGTAATAATGAGTCGAAGGTGCTATTGATCGAGATCGAGCTTACACCCGAGTAACTTTCATACTGGTAACACATAACTTTTCATCGCGAAACTAACTAAGATAGGTAAAAAAAAGTAGGTAGGTAAAAGAATCAAGGTCAAATTAATAAAATACACCCAGTTAATTAATCATTTGATGTAGGACTAAGCTAATTAAAGTTTTACCTACAAACCAATTTTAAATAAATATTTGTACTAGGCCTTGAAAGGTATTTTAGGACACAAAGTCACGATGCGGCGTTATCACCGTTGTCATGTCCTATCCGTTAAGTAAATGATGTATACTTACAGAATGTCTAGAGGTAACGACTGAGAGCAACTCTGATAAGTCGCCTCCGGTCGTTGAGGTTTCGTGTGCGACTGACTCATTTGTGTACGCGGCTCCATTCGGCTCCCATTGAACTGGCTACATCTACCTACATCCTACATCCACGTAATGACATCACTGGCAATGTATTTATTGTATTTTCGATCTCGACTAAGAACATCTCATTTTCTTTCCAATCTGAAATAAATAAACAGTCATAGATAATTCAAGTACGATTTGGTTGCCATGTTAAATTGCAAATCATTTTCTAGGTAAGTTAATGTGTCATGAATGTGGCTAAAAAATAACAACATTTTTTTGGAAATATACAAATTAGTATCGGGGGCGGGTTAGCCGTTATTAACGCAAGTATGAATGTTTTGCTTTCAATTACCTAAATTAACATTTCTTGGCCTACAACCTTACACATATTTATGGCACCATAATAATAAATTGTGGTTCCAGTCCACGCAAATATTACGTCATCTCAAGGTTACGTAACCGTTGTTTTGAACACGGTGGTGATATTATAATTCTTTCTATACATTTTAGAATTTAGTTTGTTGAGTGACACGGTAGTATCACCCTGAATCCACCCTCACCATACTTCAACTTGTAAAAACTGGTTAGGTTAATATGTGAAACTAGCTGACCCGCCGAACTTCGTACCGCCTTGACATGCATATGACGCGGGCTGCTAATGTACGGTAGAATTGTCAATCGGCCACTATTAGCTGCATCTATGTATGAGAAAATGAATTTTCTTTATAATTTTTTTTGTGTGAATTTCCCGATATTTTAACAGTTATTTTGCTATTTGGACCGGAGACAAATCCAACAAATTAAAAATTATCAAAATCGGTCCAGCGGTTTTTGAGTTATAAATGGTGTAACTAACCCGACTTTGTTTTATATAATATATATGTAAATATTGATAATACCAGTCTTTATAGGTGTAATACATTTTCTTGTTATGAGTAACATGTATTTTTTTTATTTTAGGAGTGACAAACAGTTATACATTGCGTAGTTTACATAACATGGTGTGAACAATAAGTACTGAATGAATCCACGGCGTCATCCACAGATTACATGTAGAGGCTCTACGCATCGTAGCATTACTATTCGTAGAGCTACGCTTCGTAGCAGTTCTTAATGCCTTTATACATACCATTAATCATCGCCTTCCGAACGTATCTCCTACACCTGCAACAATAGAAATAAAAAGCATAAGTGTCGGTGAATATACCGGGCACATACTAAACGCCATTATAATGTATCACGGAGGTTAACCCATAAACCATGGCTGACGGACTGGATTGCTGGTGAATTACAGGCACATAAAACTTACTAACTATGGGTATATAAATGTCTCAGGATGACAGATGGAATGCATTCGTTTTAACCTTTGTCATTGTACGGCATTTATAGGGTTATCGGTATCACGATAGTTCTGTCTACTATCTTTTAACGGAATTTGGTCTATGTACCTGGTTCACAAGCTATCGCTATCTGACAGATGACAAAAAATATTCTGAGGATAAAATGAGAGAATAGTTATTGATTTAAGCTTTGGTTTTGGCTGACAGTTCGACAGTTGGTAAACGCGATTTCTAACCTTCTGTTTCTTTATCTGTTTACAATTTTTTTTTAAAGATCAAGTTTTGTCATAAAAATATCTAACAGGTATTCTGAATGTATTACGAGATTTCATATACATTATTTCAATAAAAGAATCTGTTTCGGAAATAGCTTCTAAGGCGCCATTTTTGTAATATTAATGTGTGTGTGTGTGTGTTTGTTCGTAACAGCTCAATTCTATACCTATTTTTACCTATTTTTGTATAGTTAGAAATTATGAACAATAGTACTCTGGGACTTATTCTGAAATTCAAAGCATTAATGTGAAAGGTGCATAGACTTAAAAGTTCACGAGCATGAGTAGACAACTGCAAAATTAACTTTGTGTTTTTAAAATCCGTACCTTCTAAGAAAGCATTAACCTTGAATAGTCCGAACGCGCTTTGTCATTTATTTTTAATTTATATTTTACCAGAGTTTTACTGTATCAAAATATACGAATGTGCAACCTTCTTGCTACTAAGAAAACAATCTCAGCAGCAACACAGCGGTCCACTTGAATGCCCCCTACCTCAGTTGTGTACCGTAATTTGCGGCTGTTTACGACTCAGTGGCGGAACGTTCTGTAGACCGGTACGGTATTGTTGTGCACACAATACACAGTACTGCTGTACCAGTATTGTGGGTCTGTGTCTAAGGCCACATTTATGAATAAAGCAGGTTTACACTTAACTGCAATTTAACACAAAGCGAATCAAATTCAATAACCCGAACGCGGCGCGATCTAGTTCCTAACCCATTCAGTGTGTTGTTTCACTTAGATTCGTGAAAACATGGCAGGCAAGTCTCGGTATGTGGAGCTTCTTAGTATAGCGGCGGGCGAGGTGTTGGCTAAGATGCAAAATAGTGAGGGTACAATTCACGCAATGGTATAAATTTTAACATTTAAACAAATAATTAGATTGATGTCCAGGTCCGGTTGTTAAGGTACGGTAAGTACTCGTTTCTGAAACCGTGATTCAGGGAATCCGAGCGGGTACTTTATTTAGTAAGCCATCAGTTTACACAGGGAAACGTACCCTAGTGTTGAGTTAGGATGTAGATTAGGTATGAAATAATATTATAAATGTCTGTTCCCGGAGCGAGTGTTTTTATTTTTCTAGAAAAATATGTAACCACCGGTAAAAGTTTGGCAGTAGACTGCTTTCCATGTAAATGCGATCTAAATCCTTTAGTAATGTATCAGGGGCGTAGAGCTTATGTTATTACCGATAGTACTATGTAAGCTAGTCCATGGAGCGCGGATGTGTTTAACAGATTTGAATGTGGTAAGCTCTTGGAATACATCAACTTGGTATATTTAAGTACTTAAATAATATGCTGAGGGTATGGAATTAGTTAAGATATGGCTTGGCTATTTGTCTGTGCTCTGTTTTAGTTTGTTTTAACTAATGTACTAAACTTTGTAGGTAGAGCAAACTGCACTCATTTTTAAGAACAAAGCAAGGTTCCTGTACTGAAAACTGCTTAGAGCTTTTGTTTCTATCCTTTGTTCATGGACGACCTCTTAGCGTATTGGGAGATTAACCAGGTTGGATACGAGAGGTGCGGGTTTGATCCCCACCGCGGTACAGATCACGATCTGCAAGTATTCTGTATGTTCTGCGTCTGTATGTTTAGATACTAGTACCTGTAGTTCCTGATACCCAGAATACGAGGAATCTTAGTGGGGCCAGAACTTGAAACGATAAATATAAACGGCGTTTGTTTTGTCACCAATTCCAAAATAATAAACTTAATCTTAACTAGGCGTAAAAAATACATAGTGACAAAATGGCCATCAGTCGTCATGGGACGTTAAAAATAGAATAAATGCGGGATGGATGAAATGGCGACAGGTTACAGGAACAACGTGTGATCCTCGAATGCCCCTTAAACTAAAGGGGAAAATTTACAAACCGATCATAAGACCTGTCGTAATGTATGGTTTTGAGTGTTGGGCCACGAAAGGGACGGATGAAAGAAGAGTGCACTCGGCGAAAATGCGAATGTTGAGATGGATGTGCGAGGTAACGAGAATGGATAAGATAAACAATGAGTATATCAGAGGAAGTTTAAAAGTAGCGCCAGTGATAGAAGAGAGTAGTAGAGTAAGAGGCTAACGTGGTATGTGCATGTCATGCGGAGGGAAGAAAATCATGTGACTTAATTAGTGTTAGATATAATGGATGGATATAGAAGTAGAGTAATGCCGAAAAAGAGATGGATTGACTGTGTGAAGAATGATATGGGTAGGAAGGAAGTGACAACGGAGATGATGCCTGATTGAGAGATGTGGAGGTAGAATATATGTGCCGACCCCGTGTAATGTGGGAAAAGGGCAGGAAGAAGAAGTAGTCATCATGTGCTATGAAAGATTTGATAAATGGTGACAAATGCAAAAGCATTAAAATTTTAAGACCAACATTTCACTTAAGTCCATTAATTTTAAAACTTTGATCAAAACTAATTTTTAGCTTCAAATAAAAACCAAAGACTATTAGAAAAAAAACACATGTGTTTGACACACACACACATTAATTACGATTAGACAGGCGATTGCTGACAAGGTAAAAATCAGCAAACAGCTCGATGCACATAAATAAGCGCTAACAGGTTATTTAGGTACACAAGCACCGATAAATCCAAGGTAATGTCAATGCCGATACGTAACCAATGAACTTTATGAGGCCAATAAATTAATCAAGTTCTACATCGATCGTTGCTTAGTCTGCTATTTCTAGTACATTATTTAACAGTTGAATTTTTTAGTGCAGATGTACATAGGTTGAGTAACTCTGTAAATAAATCGATTTAGAGTTTAATTTGAGCATCATTGTGTACCTATTAATAAAAATAAATATAAATAAATAAATATCGCTGGACATTTCACACAGCGCTATCTAGCCCCAAACTAAGCAGAGCTGGTACTATGGGAACCAGATAACTGATAGAATACTTATATACTTTTTTTTTGTAAATACATACTTATAATATACTAGCTGACCCGCCAGCGGCTTCGCACGCGCAAAGATCAAAATAATTTTTTCATAGAAATTTTGACACCCCATTTACCCCATGAGACCTGATTTATATGATAAAAAATAGCCTATGAGCTAATCCAAGTTATAATATACGTATATACCAAATTTCATCGAAATCGGTTCAGCCGTTACGGCGTGATTGAGTAACAAACCAACATCCTAACTTTCGCATAAAGGAGATTTATATATATTAGATTTGTCGGTTTACCATAGCAGCGCAATCTATTGATTACTTACTCAACCCAGTCGAAAGGTATCGACATCTGTTAGAATCATTTGGAGTTAACAGATAATTGTGACTGTCAAATAATAACAGACAAATAATTAGCAATAAATTAAAATTGCGACTATAATTTGAGATTTAAACTATCCTATCTCTCAAGTTGGATCGAACTGCACATGGTGTGCGAATTTTATTATAATCGGTTAAGTGGTTTAGGAGTCCATTGAGGACAAACATTGTGACACGAGATTTATATATATTAAGATAGAAAAACACCCAGACGCGGAACAAATATCTGTAGATCATGCAAACATTTGTTCCGCGGCGGGAATTGAACCCGCTACCTCCTGCGTCTCAGCCGGCTATACGCCCACTGCGCCACGGAGGCTGTCCAAATTATAACATACATTATAACAATGAATAAAAATACAAACGAAGTTATGGCTCTTTTAGCTAACAATGCAATGTATTAACAACAAACAACTTTTTAACAAAAAATAACCGACTTCCGATAACAGTATAACATTATCCACATATATCTGATTATTTATTTAGATAAAAAAAATATGTGAAAAACATTGTACGTGCCTATGAAATTTGAGGGTTTCCCTCGATTACCCCAGATTCCACCATCAGATCCTGATTTAGTTCCAATGGGATCACCTCGGAAGTGCACTCTTTCGAATAAAAAAGAATTTTGTAAATCGGTCCACAATTGACGGAGAAATCGGAGAACATACATTAAAAAAATATACAATCGAACATAGAACCTCCTCCTTCTTTGAAGTCGGTTAAAAATACATAGTATTGTTTAAAGTATTTTGTATTCACTTTTTGTATATTATACATAAATTTAGAAATTGTATGGCTTTTCAATAGTATTGCTAATAGCTGAATAATTATTAGCCCATTGCTAAACTAATAGAGAAGCAGGAGGTTGCGGGTTCGATTCCCGTCGCGAAACAAATATTTGTATGATATACAGATATTTGTTCCGAGTCTGGGTGTTTTTCTAAATATTATGGGGATATACAAAAAGACTAGCGACAACAAAAGTGATTCATCGCTAACTCGTGGGATTGTTAAATAGTGTTACGAGCTGAGGGTTCGGGATAAAATAATGGGAATCGATTTAACCAAAATAACACTTTTATTCGACACTAAACGATGAATACACGAACTTGGTCACACGTAATCACAATACACTAATTCACACCACAGTTGCACCACTTAAAGTCTCCCAAATGTTCACACGTATAGCTGAATCCAGACTGACTCGCGAGCAACTACTGTTCACGCGAGACCCTTGTCCACGTCAGTCCTCCAGGGCCTCGCTGAGACTCACTCACTAACAGACTCACTCAGACTGTCTGAGACTGACTGTCCGGCCATCTCTCCGGCCTATTTATATCGCACACATTTCGATTGTTCGAGAACGATCTCGATCCTTCCAGGAAAGGGTCGGTGTTTCGACAGAACGACCAATTTCCATTGTGCATAACAGCAGACAATAGCAATAATAACACAGCAAGACAAAAGCGTTCGAGAAGGTTCGATTATTACTCATTGTTTAACAGCCTCGGCGTAACACTGCCCCCTCCTAAAACATGCTCGTCCCGAGCATTCTTAGCCCCATATCGCGGCAGCCGATCAACACGAACAATTTTAGGCGCACCTCGCGCTGAAGATGTAGCAACTAGAGGAGCCACATTGCCGTCTCCAGTACTTCAGGACACCCAGAGTCCCTTTCTCATCAGCGATCCCAATTCCAGCCTCCAAAACACGGCTCTCATGATTTCTATCTGTTCTTTCACTTCCTGGAATTTCTTTCCAGATGAACCGAACGATTCCCTCATCAGTCGAGCACGCTCTTATGGCCAACTTCGCTGATATTCCTGTTGACGACGCTGCTCTTCTTTATCCTGACGTCGCTGTTCCTCTTGCAAACGAGTCTGCTCTACCTGTTCACGTCGCTGTTCCTTCTGCAACCGACCCTGCTCTTCCTGCTGACGACGCTTCTCTTCTTTATGCTGACGGCGTTCTTCCTCCTGCAACCAAGCCTGCTCTTCTTGCTGACGACGCTGCTCTTCCTTATCCTGACGTCACTGTTCTGCCTGCAACCGAGCCTGCTCTTCTTGCTGACGACGCTGCTCTTCCTTATCCTGACGTCGCTGTTCTTCCTGCAACCGAGCCTGCTCTTCTTCCTGACGTCGCTGTTCTTCCTGCCAACGTCGCTGCTCTTCTTGTTGACGACAAAGCATGGCCATAATATCAGCAAGATCGCCTGTCACAGGAGCTTGCCCCACGAAATGATGATGATGATGATGCTCCAAATGATTCGGTGGCGGCTGATTCCATCTCCATCGGCTGACGACTCTGCCGAACTTCTTGAACCGGAGACTCCCCAAACCGCCTTTCATCCATTTCCTGTTGTCGTTGACCTCTCGTCTTGACACCGTCCACGTTATCCTTTGGCAGAACCGGCATTATTTTATCCCACTTCTGACACCAAATTGTTACGAGCTGAGGGTTCGGGATAAAATAATGGGAATCGATTTAACCAAAATAACACTTTTATTCGACACTAAACGATGAATACACGAACTTGGTCACACGTAATCACAATACACTAATTCACACCACAGTTGCACCACTTAAAGTCTCCCAAATGTTCACACGTATAGCTGAATCCAGACTGACTCGCGAGCAACTACTGTTCACGCGAGACCCTTGTCCACGTCAGTCCTCCAGGGCCTCGCTGAGACTCACTCACTAACAGACTCACTCAGACTGTCTGAGACTGACTGTCCGGCCATCTCTCCGGCCTATTTATATCGCACACATTTCGATTGTTCGAGAACGATCTCGATCCTTCCAGGAAAGGGTCGGTGTTTCGACAGAACGACCAATTTCCATTGTGCATAACAGCAGACAATAGCAACAATAACACAGCAAGACAAAAGCGTTCGAGAAGGTTCGATTATTACTCATTGTTTAACAGCCTCGGCGTAACAATAGGAATTTAGGAAAAATTAGGATTAGCTTAGAAAGCTTTTAACTTTCACGTAAACATAAACTATTTTTTTTATGTATGCTTGACGTAAACATCAGCGACAAACAAAATTTGAATATTATAGCGCACAAAATTGAGAACACCGATGTGTGGAGGCTGCTTTCAATATATATATTTTTATTTGGTACATAAAACCGTGTACAGAAACAAAATGGGAACGGTGATACCCGCAGGAGTAAAAATACTGTGTCGCAGGCATCAACGCCCTCCTTCATAAACCATAACAAAATAAACAGTTCCTTATATTACGAGAAGAATTAGAGAAGCTAATGTTAATTTTAATGTTAAACAAATTGAAAGTATCAAGTATCGATACGATTACAAATACATTAACAAGAATGAAATTTTGAAATTTTGAAATGTTATTTTATTATTTTTTTTTTTTTAATTGTAGCTATAACAGCGTAGAGTACATGCGTGTGTGCAGTGTATAAGAATGTGGGGGTGTGCTAGTGTGTGAAAGGTGTAGTATGGGGTGTGTTTGGCGAATGTGTGTTATTCAGCAAAAAGCAGAAGATTTTCAGTGTCATCGTAGGATAAGGATAACAGCCATTCTAAGCATTTCAACTTGCATTTGTAGTATGGTAGTGGAAAAATGTTAAGCGATTGGTTTAATCTGTTATACAGTGATGGACTTATGTAGTGGGAGTGGCGACTAGCTAAAGCTGTACGGCGACGTTCGATCAAACAAACCTTGTCCGATCTTCGTTTTGAGTTAGTCAACTCAGGATCATAATAAAGTTGTGAGTGTTTCCGAAGGACAGTTTGCAGAATAAAGAGTTGTCGGACCGAGGGTACTTGGCATAGTGAGAAAAGATCAGAGGTTGGGAAAAGGAAGGGTTTCTTAGATAATACCTTAAGCACAGCTCTCTGGGCTCTTTCAAGTCGAATCATTCGGGTTTTGACCGCACAGCCCCATGACGAGATGCAGTAGGAGAGAACAGACTGGGCGAGGGCAAAATATACTGTTTTTAAACTTTTAAAATCGAGAACTGATCTTAATGCTTTAAACACGTATATAAGTTTTCTGACTCGTGAGATAGTTGATTCAATTTGGGGTTCCCATGACATAGAGCTGTCGATCAAAACACCAAGGTACTTGTGAGAATATGTCCTTTCAATGGATGTACAAGTGCATGTGTTGGAAACGGAATCAGCAGGACAAACATGGGCACACACGGAAAGAGAATAGGGGGCTTGTGAGGCTAAGTTGAAGGCAAAAGGAATGAACTTTGTTTTAGAGACATTTAGAGTTAGGAGATTTGACCGAAGCCAACTCATAACTACTCTTAGGGTGTTTTCTGAACGCACTTGAACCTCTTGCCAGCTCCGACCATGAACGAGAAGAGCAGTGTCGTCGGCATAAGTAATAATATTACAGTTTGGAATGGATAAATTGCACAAATCATTTATGTAAATTAAAAATAATGTAGGGCCAAGGACGCTTCCTTGAGGAACACCGAAGCAAACAGTTTCAACACTACTTTCAAGACCATCTATTTGCACAAATTGCTTACGATTAGACAGATAGTTCCTAAACATTTCAAGTGCAACACCTCTTATACCAATATTTTCTAATTTATGCAACAAAATGGGGACTGAGACGGTGTCAAAAGCTTTTGAAAGGTCAAGGAAAATACCTAAGGTTTTACGCCTATTATCTAAGTTTTTGACGACTGTGTCAGTCAGCTCCAGAACAGCATCCTCAGTAGACTTGCCTCTCCTGAAGCCAAACTGGTGCGGAGATAGAACATTATTTTCGTTGATGTATTTCGTTAATCTGGAATTAAGGATTTTCTCAAAGATCTTGGACAAAACTGTAAGCACCGAAATGGGCCTATAGTTAGTGACCATATCCCTATCCCCACTCTTAAAAATGGGGTGGACTACAGCAGTTTTAAAAGCCCGAGGGAAGATACCAGAGGACAGGGCTGTGTTAAAAATATGATTCAATAATGGAATGAGAATGTGTCTGGCAGATTTAACTAATGAGGTAGAGATGCCGTCCCAACCTATAGCGCAATTAACTTTAAGGTTTAATATAATATTTTCAATTTCTGTGTTTTCAACGCTGAAAAGAACCATAGAATTCAAGAATGGTTGATTTTGACTGGGGCTCATCGAGGGTAGGATAGACACAGGAGTATAGTTAACAGATGTTTGAGATAGAATTTCGGAAGCGAGATTTTTACCGACGTTAGCAAAGAATGTGTTCACTGTATCAACAGAAGATGAGGGGTTTACACACAACTTAAGGAGATGAGAAGAATCAGACTTTTTTTTATTTAGATTGGCAATTTGCTTTATGATGTTCCAAGTAGCTTTTGGGTTTCTTTTGGCTTTGAGAATTTCATTTTGTTCATATTCTAGTTTAAGCTTTTTTAATAGATTGTTGCAGTAATTGTGATAGCGATTGTATATCGTTTTGTTAATTTCATTAGGATTTTGTTTAGATTTTCGGTAGAGTTTATCTTTGTGTCGAATACATTTGAGAAGACCTGGAGTAATCCAAGGCTTAATGATCCTTTTTCGGCTCGGTATTGCGACTTTGCGAGTATGTTTTAAAATTATTGCCGAGATAAGGTTAACTAGGGAGTCAGTGATTATGTTGGGGTCATTTGAAAGCATAAGAAAAGAGAAATCAGTGTTTTCTAAATCATTTAAGATTGCTGGAATATCACTTTTTTTAGTAAAACGTTTCGAGGTATTTATTTTTTCATTATTGTTACAGCAAAGAAGAACAGGAGCGTGGTCAGTTATTTTAGAGTTCAAAATTAAGGTTGTAGCACGGTAAGGTGACCGAAGTATAACATGATCAAGACAGTTATCTAGTCTTGTTGGGTATCGATGGACAGGCAGCATACCATGTGAAGCGACAAGAGTTAGGTAATCATCAGCACTAGGCTCCATATTTTCAGGTATAATGTTGATATTTATATCTCCCACGATTATAGTGGTTCTATAGTTTTTAAAAGAGTTCAAAGTATGGTCAAGACATTGCAAAAACGGGTTAAGATCAGTATATGACGGTGAGCGATATAGTGCTACTATTGCAATATTTGGTGAGATTTTCACAATAATGCAACTTGCGTCCACAAACTTCGGCAATTCAATAATGCATTTAACACCGTCTCTCACATAAACGACTACACCATCGTTTTGATTTTTGTAGTTCGTTCTGTAACTATCAAAACCAGATAGAGATGGGGTGTTGGGACATATGCTTAACCAACATTCAGTTAAAACAATGACGTCAATGTAAATCTTGATTCTGTGTAATAAAACGAGGAGATCGTTGAAGTTTTTATTTATACTTCGAATATTAACATGAAATATTTTTAGACCACGTTCGTTTTTCAAATGGTTAGTAATATCTTCAGGGGAACAAATCAGTGTGTCTGACACAGATATTTGTTCAATGTCATTATTTACTTGATCTAAATCATCCATCATTTTGGACTAGAAATAAACATGGTATCTGAGACGTATTGACGATCAATACAAAAGTATTGATAGGAATGAGCTTATAAGAATATAAGACGGTATTGCCAATATACAGGCTTAATATACTTAGTGTATACGAAGGACAGCTACATTTTTGCTGAATAAAAGTGTGTTTGTATGTGTAAGAGTAAGTATGTATAGATTGTAGACATATTGTGTTGTAGAACGTTACAATAGAATTATTATTAATCAATGGAGAAATAAACATTACGTAAAAGAGAACTGGTTGTTGAAGTTGCTTAGAATAACTTAATTTATACACAAAGACACGTGTGGAGTGAGCAGAGCTAAGCAGTCACTTAGGATCCTTGATGTTGTCCAAGTCAGCTTCGTTCATCACACGGATAAGAGGCCCGTTTTCTCTCCTGCGAAGAAATATCTTGCCATTTGCCACCCAACAGAACGTGAAACCATTGCCCTTCGCAAACTCTCTTGCAAGGTAGAACAATCGTTTCATTTTCGACGAGAGGTTCTCCGAGATGAATATAGGCTTCAGTGGGCCACTCAGATGTAGGTGCTCCGTCGTGAATTTTGATGAGCCTTTATTGAATTTACGATAAGAGCTGACCACTTTTTCTTTAAGAATGGCGCTAGTGAGTTCAACTATTATCGTTCTTTGAGCAGGATTCTTATTGTTGATTCGGAAAACATCTTTCACCTCGCTGCGCTCAACTGGTACATTCAGAACCTTACAGGTGCTGACAAATGTTTCTATCAGAGCAGTCTTATTCTCTGCGGTAGGTGCAGGAATATTTCGGATTTCTAGACATGTAGATCTAGAGTTTCGCTCAAAAACATCCAATCTATCCTCGAGCGACCTGATATATTGAGCGTCAGCTTTGCGCCCAGCTTCCAGATGGTCAACTCTAGTTTTAAGCGCGTCGTGTTTTTCAGCCAAAAAATCTACAGTTGTACGCATGAGATCAACCGCAGAGCAGATTTTATCCGACCTTTTTTCTTGTTCTATTTTAAAATCAATTAACATCTTTCGCATTTCGTCCATGAAGTCATTAAGTGCATCAGAATAGCATCGCTTCCTTTTACGATTGCCCCCCTTAGAGCTTTCTGTAAGGTTAGGTTCTGAGGATGAACCTTGCAGTGGCAGCGTTAACGGAACCCGATGAGTCTCTGCGAACGTAGGTGTAGAGGTCTTCACAGACGCATGGGCAAGCTCGAGCTCGTTCGAAACGTCGTCGTCGGCGGGGATGCGGGGCGCAGGAGAAGGCGGCGGAGTGCGCTTGAGTGGCATATTGTCAAACACAAAACCAAGCCAACAGAACAACAGCAAAGCAAGGCAGTGAGTTTTAAAACGAAACAAGGCAGGGCACACAGATACAAACAGGTCAAATTAGAGTGGTCAATCAGCGGTAGAAGGAACTTCAGCGCTTTCCGTCCAGTCCTGGCAGACCCCTGCAGTCTGAAATAGTGCCGTCTCTCGCACACTTAGTGTAAGTTGTATTAAAGTGATGACGCACGTGTCGCTCTTCTACTAGCGTACGGCAATGTGTGTGTAGTGACAATGTAGTTATGCAATGGCAGATCACTCACATGTGCGTGCGAAGATATTCCCAAAGTCAGCTGAGTATGTCACACTGGAATCCTTATAGGTTAGCAGCCGCGTGCATGCAGCAAGTATCCGAAGAACTCCTATTATCTGATTTTCTCCTATTTTTCGCGTAGGTATGATTTTTACAGATAAATTGTTTTGAATGATTTAAAACAAAGAAATACGGATTAACATAAAACACGTCTGTACAGTTCAGAGGTCCGGAGGGAAGGGGGGAAAAAGGGGGGCTTTAATAATATAAAAGGCAGTACTCGAGCGAGTACAAAATTCAAATAACGCAGTTTGGCCTTTCAGCTGCGTCAATAAAACGTAATTATCCCAAACCGAGTTCAAACTCGTACTTAATGCATTTTTAGTGAGCGTTAACACGCGCTACCCGTTCAAGGAAGTTAATACGATACGGTTGTTCTATTGATTTTTCTTTAGAAGCTTAATTATCATTATTATATATACGGGATTTATCACGTACCGTCTTATCAGTGTTTCAACCGACAATGTTTCGGTTCAATTCGTGAACCTTCATCAGGGTGAGTACGATCCGCTCCGAATAACGTCTCGCCTCGCACTGATAAAACGGTACGTGATAAATCCCGTATTTTTAATAATGATTGAAATAAATCACGAAAGTTTACTAAGTAAAAAAGCTTAACTATTTAAATAAATAAATAAATAATACTGAGCATTTCACACTGCACTATCTAGTTCCAAACTAAACAAAGCTTGAATTATGGGACCAGTGATAGAATACAAATATACTATTTTTTGTAAATACTTACAACATATAGAAAACATCCAGGCCTGGAACAAATATATGTATATCATGCAAACATTTGTTCCCCGACGGGAATTGGGCGGCGCCACGGAGGCTCTCCTATTTCAAAAAGTAATTTGTCTCGGGTTTTGCTTCGGGTTATCTGAATTAGAGTTTGCCCATTCTGTTATTCGCGAAAGAAAAGAAACAGCTAAATAACAAAACGAATTGTTTATTTATAAGGTGGATATTTGTATTTTCAAACGAGCATTGGCACTTCACTTCTGTATAACGTGGGAAGCTTACACACGTGCTCAAGTGTTTTTACAAAAAATAACTGTTTTCTTTCAAGAAGGCTCAATTGAAAATATTGAGGCGAGAGGCGGCATTTTGACGCAATCATCAGTCAGTATAAGATAAGTCGATAAACTTGCAGATGTTTTGCTTTTAACTTTTCTTAGACAAGTAACTTTTTAACAAAAATATAGCCGATTTAAGAATAGTTTGTATTTATAGAAAATATGTATAACAAATTATTCGTCTATATAAAATTTGAGGGTTGCCCTCGATGTTTTTAGGATCATATCATCAGATCCTGACTTAGTGCCAATGGGACAATTTGGGAAGTATTAAAATCAAAAAAATAATTTCTAAAATCGGTCCAGGCGTCTTCGAGTAATTGGGGAACATCATCATCATCATTCTCAGCCCGTGTTAACCCACTGCTGGGCATAAGCCTCTCTTTGTTCTTGCCATTCTTCCCGATCCTGTCTTATGGATGTCGTCGACCCATCTCGCTGGTGGACCTCCCTTATTCTCGGTTCTATTCCTAATTCTCGACCTCCACTCTGTTAGGGCCTTAGTCCACCTGCCGTCACTATGCCTGGCCAAGTGTCCCGCCCAACTTCAATTGAGCCCCAATATTCGCTTGCTGACGTCTTGTACTTTAGTCTGCTTGCGAATTTCAGTATTGGGAACTCGATCTAAGAGTGTGATGTTGAGCATGGCGCGCAACATGGCTCTTTGTGCTACACTTATTTTGTTCACAGCCTCCTTCGTTAACCTCCATATCTCAGCACCATACGTCTTAATTGGCAAGACACATACATAAATAAAATATTCCGATGAATTGAGAACCTCCTCTTTGTTTTGAAGTCGGTTACAAAATAATGGTAACCATTGGATTACAGCGACAAGACGTGTCTGCGATTATTACGTCCAGCCGTTTTCAAATTGAGTTAGAATATACCATTTATAAATTCATCTCAAAAATGTTAAATTCAGAATGTTCTGTAAAATCTTTTAGCATAACCTATTTCGTAGCTCGTAGCGTTTCGTAGCATTCGTGCTACGCCACAATAATCGTACAAGACGTCATTGAATGAAACCGCGCCAACTTGTTCTTTCATTTATCATCCATCTAACTGCTTTGTGGCTGACAATTAAAAACTACCTGTGGCACAAGTACTAGGGCAAATAAAGACCACTACTTTACTTCACACAGAAGTGGATAGTTGGATTGTGGTATTAAAGTTTTATTTATTTTATTCTAATGGAACTTTGCCATAAACATTGATAAGAAATAGTTTATGTCCGTAATTTTTGGTTTTGAATGTAGTGATGACTGATATAATCTCTAAACTCGATTTTTAATCGATCTAAAAATCCGAAATGCTTGATATTTCTAAATGTACGTAAATTCAACTTTACGTCGCGTCATAGAAATGATTCAAGTGTTCCACGTCGCTGATATGTTAAGGCCGCTTTGAAAATCAAGGTAAAGTGCTATGCCTATATGCTAGATACTTTTTTCTAAAGAAAACTCGCCGGTTTTCATAATATTAAAAAAAATCACGTTTTCAAGCGTAAATCTGTTGCACAAGAGCACTGAGCAGGCATTTCATTTAATCGGTTGACATAAGTTCATGTCAAGTGTCACTTGGAAGCCGGTGCAGCGACGTGTGAGGCAGATATCTGGTCCGTCGGCTGCAAGGCGGGTCAGGGTCAGGTCAAGGCTTTGCAGGAATGGAGCTAGACTGCCGCCTAGGGCTAGACTTTATCACTACTTTTAAGGGTTAGACCTAGCGGCAGACTCAATTTTCCTAGGATTTATTAATATTGTACATGGTTTCACCTTAGCCAACTCGATATCAAGGTATAATAGTTGTTTTAATTCTAGATTTTGACAAGCTTTGGAATATAATTGGGTTGAGTGGCATAAACACAGAGAGGCATAGGTATAGGGATGATTTGGATTGTTAATGATGATGTAAAAATAACTACCATTATCATATCACATCATAGCATATCATATCAGCCATAGAGCATCCACTGCTGAGATGAACATAGCCCATAGATCTTTATTAGATCGTCTTTTGATGTAGTGCAAGGCCATCCTAGGCCGTGTTTTTCCAGTGCGTGATGCAAAAATAAAATTCTTTAATCGCAAGGTTTCATAAACCAATAGTTTCATTGCTGTATTACCTTATAAACAAAGCGATACAATAAAGATAGAAATGAGCATTCTGAAATAGTTGTACTTTGTTAACGTTGCGTTGTGTTGACCTTGCCCCGATTCAGTTTTACCTCAAGCGTACATTTAATAGACTAAATTGAAAGTAATGTTTTAAATAGTTATCATTTTTCAATAGGAAGTTGTTTGCCCTTCACTAAAGCCCTGAGGAGTATAGCAAAGACCCTGACCTGATGCACCGAGTATTAATACTAGACCAGGCTTCAATAATGTCCAAATCGAATGAGAGCGAGTATTACGTGATAAGCAATTTCATTATTTGGTACAGACTTGTTAGGAATTTAGAAATTAAATTGAATAATTAAGATATTATTCGCTTAATTGACAGATTAAACTGTTTGAAACCAGGAATAGACGACACAAGGCTTACTTTTCCTTCATTCGAGACACTAATTATTTATGCAGCCCAACATCAACATTATCTGATTTAACCGAATGCTGGGTAGAGGCATCAACTTGACGTGTTATCAAACACGTCATGTTATTCATGTTATGTCATATTATATGTTATTCTGTAGAGAATGACGCACCCTGCGTTAGAGTAACGCAATTCCAATTCAATCCAATTCTCGTTATTTTCACTAAGTCATTTTACAATCGTATTGCGATGTACATCATTTGACTTAAAGGCAGAATCATTTCCATCTGAAATGCGTCGAGAGTAGATCTAAATTTGAATAGGACTAGATTTAAATTCACTTATATTTTTCAAACTTTCGCGATCACTGAACATATTTACTGATTTGAATGGATATTTATCGCGTATGTTCCTTTTTTATTTGTTAAATTCACTTTACCTCTAGGTTGAGCTATGAAATGTATAAATTCATGACATGTTTCACCTTCTGAAAGTTCTGGCCATTATGGAATTTATTGGAAAAGCTACCTCGTCGTAGCACATTTTTAACTAACACGGGAGGTTTGTTCTGAAACCTTAGTGCTTAAATGATTTATATTGTTTCTTATATTAATTAGCCATTGATCGTTTTTATACAATGCAATGCACGTTGTATTCCTAAGTTGTGAAATAAACTTATTCTTGTTATTGCACAACTGTGTGGGAAAACCTTAACTGCTATTTTCTGCATCAAGGCCGGAAGTCGCTCGGTGAGCCGTACATCTTATTATTGACGTTCAGAAACCTCTTGATTTATTTAATGTAATTTGTTGTGCTACAATAACAAAAGTATTTGAAATCGATTACATATTTTTTATACGTTTCGCAAAATCTATAAAGCACTATTACAGAGATCTTCTTTTAGTGAAAAGACAGCTTTTCTTTTATTTTTTGTTTCTGAATTGTTAGGTACGAATAAAGAATTGTCATTTCTGTTCATAAAAGAAAATTATTGCGGATAAATCATTATTAAAAGTTCAGAGACCACGTTAGTAAAAAATATAATAAGAACATAAAAATATATCTCACAAATGGTAATTTGAAGTTGGTAAAAACTTATTACTCCCTAAAATGTGGTCGTGAAACCGAAATAAATTAATTAGATGGCACCTGAAATAACCTTCAACAAAAAGATGACGACGACGCGACCCCGCCGGTTCGCGCGTGGTTTCTGCGGTGCACGTACGGTATCAAAAGGAAAAACTTACACAAGGATATCTATACAATTCGTGTTAAACAAGAGCTTTAGCCTAATTAAAGAACAAAATTGGTTCCCGGAGGCTCTCTTTTTACGAGCAATCATAAAACAAGCTTTTAGAGCGTAGCATAAAGTAACCCAGAATTTTTACTGTAGTCAGGCGTTTTATTCACAAATTAAATTCGTTCGCGGCTACAGGATTTTATTCGTCGTTTCGAATGTTAGTTTCCAAGAATCTCGGGTATGATTGCCTTTTTAATACGATATTGACTGAGTCGAATTTACTCTAGTCTGCACTCACTAGTTTCATCATCTTATTTTATTGCGCAAAATTTGTAGAAACTTGCAGCTATATATTGTTTTATGCAACATTCATTTTTCATTCACCATTTCACTCCGTTTAAGTTTTTGTTGCCATGCCTTACAATTTACGTCATTATGAAACTACAATTAGTTAGTTTTTGGTTTGAAAACATTTGGTAGTTCTGAAAACGACTCATATCTTCGCTTGACGTGGCTAAACAAACCTCGAGAAACTAAAAACTACTTAAGAATATTGTTACGCTGTTACACAATAAGAAATAGCCGAAATTTCTCGAACGCTTTTGTCTTACCTGCTGTGTTATTGTCTACGGTTGCGCAGGATGGGAATGGTCATTCTGTTGAAACACCGACCCTTTTCCTGGAACGTTCGAGATCGTTCTAGTGTAGTGAATTGTGTGCGATATAAATAGGCCGGAGAGATGGCCGGACAGTCAGTCTGGATTTTGCTATACGTGCGAACATTTCGGTAACTTTAAGTGGTGCAACAGTGGTGTGAATTAGTGTGTTGTGATTACGTGTGACCAAGTTCGTGTATTCATCGTTTTAGTGTTGAATAAAAGTGTTATTTTGGTTAGATCGATTCCCATTATTTTATCCCGAACCCTCAGCTCGTAACAATATTTAAAAATGCTTATAATTTATTACTACATCCAGACATTAATAAAAATGGTATTGTCTCCGTCTATTTTTGGCTACAAAGCAAACTAATAAATAAAATGAGTCGTAAAATGGGTATACGACGGTTTGTGCCTATAAAAACTGCCATTTAAATTGTATTCGAGTTGATGTTAAGTTCGTGAAATGACATATAGCTGTGTAACAGTTTTGATGGATGACTTGTGTTAGATTAGATTCCAAAACCTTTTTGAATCCCAAGACGACAGATGTGTTAACTGCAGTTTCTGTCACCGTCTAGCTAAAACTTAGATCAGTTGAATACGAAATTCTTTGTATACATAGTGTTTATTTTCTTGCAGTGCATTATTTTCATACCTGTGCCACCTACCGTGTGGCGTGCCTGTTGGAAAAAGCAATTTTCCCTGGCTGAATGCCGTAGAAATTACTCGGTGTGGAAATACTTCTAAAATACTTCCGGTTCTTGCTTCTTCTACTTGTACGGTTGGTGAAGTAACTGAGTAGTTCTCTATTTGACGCCTTAGCTTTTGGTGAGAATTTTGAGAAAAATTATAGTAGTTTGATATACAGCAGAAACCAAAAGATCGTTTTTATTCCGACGTTTCGATTGTATTGCAACAGCCGTGGTCCAAGTACTCCAGTCTGCCCGCGACCACGGCTGTTGCAATATAGTCAAAACGTCGGGATAACAAATATAAAAGGTACATACGCGATAAATACCCGTTTAAATCAGTAATTATGTACAGTGATCGCGAAAGTTTGAAAAATACTGTTACGAGCTGAGGGTTCGGGATAAAATAATGGGAATAGGTCTGACCAAAATACCACTTTTATTCAGCACTAAACGATGAATACACGAACTTGGTCACACGTATCACAACACACTAATTACACCACTGTTGCACTACTCAAAGTCACCGAAATGTGCGAACGAACGTATAGCTTAATCCAGACTGACTCGCGAGCAACTACTGTTCACGCGAGACCCTGCTCCACGTCAGTCCTCCAGGGCCTCGCTGAGACTCACTCACTCAGACTGACTCAGACTCGAGACTGACTGTCCGGCCATCTCTCCGGCCTATTTATATCGCACACATTTCGATTGTTCGAGAACGATGTCGATCCTTCCAGGAAAGGGTCGGTCCCTCGACACAATGGCCACTCCCCATTCTGCGAAATCACAAACAATAGCAACAATAACACAGCAAGACAAAAGCGTTCGAGAAGGTTCGATTATTACTCATTGTTTAACAGCCTCGGCGTAACAATACTATAGTTTTTATTATTATGGTTTCAAGATATCATTTTAAATACAAATACTTTTTATTTTATATTTATTAATTATGGCAAAGGTCTTATCTTTGCATCGCCATATCCAAGTTTCACTTAGCTTAACCCTACAGTGGTCGCGTACTAAAACCTGACCTGATTGGTCGCGTGGAGTACTATTGTATACCATTTATAAATTCAAATAAAAATACATTTGAGCTTCAACTATGTTTAATTCTTATTGTAATAGTGTTATTAAGTATTGTTGTATTCAAAGCAATCAATAAAAACGAATCACAACCTGTGAATATAAAAAAAATCAACAAAACAAAAAAACCTCTAAAATGGCACAAAAAATCAAAAATACTAATTAATGTTTTCTAAACAAGACAGACAAACAACCTTCGAATGATCGCCACAAATAAACATTTTGCACGTGTTGCATAGTTTTCGAGTGCTTTTATTGCGGCTTCTTCCGCAGTCGTCGCAGCGATCTATGGATCGAGTTGGTGTCTGAGCTGACGTTGTCGCTGTGGTTTCTGGATAATTACAAGAAAATCTCGCACGCAGCACTGAGTGCGTTTGTCAATTATTTAACTTAAAGTACCTAGAAGCGCTCGTAATTTACGTTCGCGGTTTTTGAGAATTTTACAATTCCGTAAGTGTGGATTACATAGGTAATCCACGCGACCACTCTAGGGTTAAGAGGATAAGTTGAATCCAATAATATTCAATGAATTTTATCAACTTTCCATTAAATGGGAAAATTTTATTTAATAACAGTAAGAATATACAATTATTTACAATAAAGACCGTTGCAAACGATCTATACATAGCTCAACTGCTCCAGATCACTACCAGGCGATAGTGTCCCCATGACACTGGCTGCATTGCCCTGCTGAATTGCAATGCGTATGCGTTAACCCAGATAAGCGCCAGCTCTCAGATCACACGTCGCTTCGACCAGACGCCCAGAAAGAATTTTGAAAACGCGATGGGCCCTGGTACCCTATGGACCCAGGGTCTCGACCCCAAATGGCCTAAATACGTAAGCTCTATCGAGACTTCCGTATTTTCGCCGCATATCTTCTGCTGAATTTGCCACCGCACCGGCCTCAACTGCTGTACCAGACAGATGAGATGGCGCAAGGGTATCGATGCACGTAGCGTCCCACCTACCCTTCTCCCAAGGTATAAGAGTCATACCGCCAGGCCTCTTACCATCGTCACGAATCAGGCTGTTCGGTTCGAGAATGGCTGGAACGTTGACGCTGCAAAAAGCCCGGCGTATGATATCATTAAGGCTAGGTGACGGGAAATCCTTCCGGCGGCCCTGGAACACAATAATCCATGGTGACTAAGCTGTTCGACTGCCGTACCGCACTGGCACTGATGAGGGGCGCAGCACCGCGCATCCAACCATAAATTGGTAGCAATCCATTAAAGTACTTATATTATTAATTTTTACAAACTATTTTCTAAACCATTCGTAATTTGTTGACAGTATCACGAATTATAAAATAAGAAACATATTTATTTATGTAGCTCAATAAGTAAGAGCTTTTGCTATAAGCCGTCCATAAAGGATGGTACATCTACTTAGCCATTTACTTCCAAAGAAATATTTATAATTTTATCTTTAAAAGCATTTTCCGGTTATGAGAAAAGATTTCCGTTTTCCTAGATGAAAGCTTTTTATTATTGAAAAAATGAAAAAATACTTAATTTGATTAGGCTACTTTCAAATGAACCGTTTTGTTACCGACAACCTTTTTCTGTTTACCGGGACCGGTGCTTACTGATACCGCTTACCGGTCCTGGAAAGGAATGTCAATTCCCGTAATTAAAAATTACATATCAAATATATCCACGTAAGATGTTGGCTATGGTCAAATTACAGTTTTAACCTATTTTCGATGCCCCATTACAACGTTTGACGTAACTGAAAGTCTAACTATAAATTGTGATAGCTGTTACTTTATCGGTATTATACAGTACCACAGACAGTACGTAATGCAACTTAAACTTAAAATTACGTTAATTGGGACACTGTAAATCTGACAACCAGCATGAAATAAACCTTGGTTAAATGAGGACACAAACAAACTTATAAAAAAACTAGCTGACCAATCCGCAGCTTCGCACGCGTAGATTTTCAATAAAAACATTACCTTCCTTCTACACAGTTGGGTAAAAAGTAGTCTATGTCACCCGGGGATAGTGTAGCTTCCCAACGGTGAAAGAATTTTTTAAATCGGTCTAGTAGTTTCGGAGTCTATTCAATGCAAACCAACATACAATCAAATCTTTCCTGTTTATAATATTAGTATTGATCCTCCGTGGTGCAGTGGGCGAATTGCCGACTGAGACGCAGGAAGTAGCGGGTTCGATTCCTGCCACGGAACAAATGTTTGTATGATCTATAGATATTTGTTCCGGGTCTGGTTGTTTCTCTATATATTATAAGTATGTATTCACAAAAAAATGTATATAAGTATTTATCACTTATCTGGTTCCCATAGTACAAGGTCTGCTTAGTTTGGGGCTAGATAGTGCTGTGTGAAATGTCCAGCAATATTTATTTATTTAGATCTAAAAGCTAGTCAGTGTCAAAAGAGAACTTTTTTTCAATATTGTACTTGAAGGCACAAGCTGACGGGTCTCCTGATGTCATCTAGTCACCGTCGCCTGCTCCATTCGTGGTACCTACTGCAGACGCGTTGCCTATCACTTAATGCCTTTTTTACATCTCTCTTAATGACGTTCATGTTGAGGCATGTGCTACAGAAAAAAAATCCATTCTACATAATTTTTTTACTACCTGGAGTTGGTACAAGGCCCACCTGATGTTAGGTGGAAACCATGGCCTTAAACAAAATATTGCCTCCTAAGTCACGCATCTTAGAAACGTGTCTTACGATGCACTGGTTTGCGTCCATCAACTTGAGGAATACAGGTTTTATGTGCCTGTAATTACACCGGCAACCATACCCTTCAAACCGAAGCACAGCAATTATTAATTACTGATAAAAACGGCTATTTATCGCGTATGTACCTTATTTATTTGTTGCAACACAGCCGAAACGTCGGGATAACAAATAAAAAAGGTACATACGCGATAAATGCCCGTTTTAATCAGTAATTATGTACAGTGATCACAAAAGTTTGAAAAATACTACAGCAATGCTGCTTGGCGGTAGAAGCAGGTATCTTACAGGTGCGGGGAAGAAACGAATGGGTGAAACGCACCGGCATTTCAATTAAATACCATTAATCGGATTTTATAAGGAGGCTTCACTCACAGACAAAATCTAGCCACTCTCGAATAATTAATAAATAAATAAATATTATGCTACACTTTTCACAGCACCATCTAGCCCTAAACTAAGCAAAGCTGGTCTTATGGGAACTAGATAAATGATAAATAAATAATTGTATACGTTTTTTTTTTGTATATACATACTTACTAGTGGTTCGCCCCGAACTTGAGATCTCGCGAATCTCCCATAAAAACAAAAAAATATTATACGTAATCTTTGACTATCAAAATAGTTACACGAAATGAATAACCATCTAACTTAACCTACAGTTTCATTCAAATTACAGGTTTCGGGAGTTCATGTTAATTGGTTTTTCTTTTTTGGGGGTAGTAATTGCAGTTATTCTGGATTTCAGAATTTTACCTATATTTGTGTCACTAAAGCTACACGCATACCAAATTTCAGCTGTGTGGAGTCAATGGTGTGCTTTGTGAATTTTGTCTGAGTTCAGTTTTTATTATGGCTAATAACTTAAAAACCACAAAGTTTAAACTAAAAATAAAAACGGGGTCGAAATGTACACACAAATACCTTTTATTAGACGGATAGCCCCATTTAGGGTTTTTTTTACCCCTCTTGAACTCCAATATCTCAACAACCCCCCCACATTTTTAGCTCATTGAGTTACACCAAAATTGTGCCAATACTACCTACCTATATACCAAATTTCACGATGATCGGATAAACGCTTCGAAAGTTATCCTCGAACAAACAAATATACATACATACAACGCCGATTTGCCGTTTGATTTGGAGATCTCGCTTCGTTTGATCAATAATACGTAGAGAAACAACCAGACCCTGAATGTTGAATTTAATGTTGTTATTATTTAGCGCAGGTTATCATGGACTCCAACAGTAGCCGGTTTCCTATAAAAGTTTGGCATTCTCTAACGGAATTTAAAGCAGGGCAAAAATAATCACATTACGGAGTAGGCTCATTTTGGGCTTACTCACGCCTACTGTCTCTTAACTTTATGAGCCTTTTAGGGCTGCAAATGTTTGACGACCGACGTGGTAGCGGATTTGATTTCCGCCATTTAGGATAATGATTTTTTAAGAGAACTTCTAATTTCCTGCTGGCTTGCTTCTTTATAATATTGATAAAAAAAATTCAACTATTAATGTGATATTTTTATTGCGTAACATCATTTAAGTAAGATTGTTTTTTTTTTGCATGCCGAGTGCAAACAAAACAAAACAGTGAAGTTTGTGAAACGAAGCAATCATAACTATATGTAATACCTTTATACAATCATGCTTCCGGTAAAATGTAGATCCATAAGTGCATAATGTGCACCCTGACCATATTTTTGAATAACTAAATCCTCATAATGATTAAAACGGGTATTTGTCAACCCGTGACCACGACTGTTGCAACACAGCCGGGATAACAAATAAAAAAGGTACATACGCGATTAATACCCGTTTTAATCAATATTTATGTACAGTGATCGCGAAAATTTGAAAAATACAACGAAATCCTCTCCATCCAAAGGTGGAAAATCGCTTCAAAGCGCCTATTTTACTATTTGCTTTGTCTTCTATTCATTTTATTTAACTTTTTTTGTAAGAATATATATTATTATTTTTGAAAAACAGATAGTAGTTAGCGTTCAGACGTAAGCCTATCCATCTAATCTTTCAAATATATGAAAATCTCGTGTCACGGTTTTAGTGGTCGCACTCCTCCGAAACGGGGCGACCGATTATAATGATTTTTTTTTTGTATATTTGGTAGATATATTTGGTAGATATGGTATATTTGGTGGTGGTTGTAAAGTATTTTTCCTAAATTTATAGTATTTCCCTTTTAACCACATAATCCTTACACACAATAAGCTTTTAAACACATGCCTTCGAAAAATCTAGACTGCCCATTTTCTTTTTGCTTCGCCATTTTAAACACAGGAATGGAAAAAAAGGTCAGGGTACAGAATTCTTCAAAATATGTATGATAATCCGAAAGAGGGCCATTTGCCTCACAAAGAAGAACAAATTTTATTGCATGACTTTTCGAAATTTAATGGTTTTCATTGATTCTGCTGATTTGCGTAAAAAAATTGATTACCAGCTGTTGTGTGTGGAATAAACTTAAGTCAAAAATTTCGTTCATTACAAATCAGCTAATATCAATATTCATAAAAAAAACATAAAAAAATTATGAAATACATATTTTTTCTCCAATTCACCCCTTTTCGGGTTAACATATTGTTACGAGCTGAGGGTTCGGGATAAAATAATGGGAATCGATCCAACCAAAATAACACTTTTATTCAACACGATGACGATGAATATACGACTTGGTCACACGTATATTCATCGTCACTCACACTCACTAATTCACATCACTGTTGCACCACTTAAAGACACCGAAATGATCGCACGTATAGCTTAATCCAGACTGACTCGGGAGCAACTACTGTTCACGCGAGACCCTTCCCACGTCAGTCCTCCAGGGCCTCGCTGAGACTAACTCACTCAGACTAACTCAGACTGACCCGCTCACTCACTGAGACTGACTGTCCGGCCATCTCTCCGGCCTATTTATATCGCACACATTTCGATTGTTCAAGAACGATGTCGATCCTTCCAGGAAAAGGGTCGGTCCCTCGACACAATGGCCACTCCCCATTCTGCGAAACCACAAACAATAGCAACAATAACACAGCAAGACAAAAGCGTTCGAGAAGGTTCGATTATTACTCATTGTTTAACAGCCTCGGCGAAACACTATATATTTTGGTGCAACTATTATAACCTAGGGAAAGTTTTTTTTTCTAAGCAAGCAGAAAAGATATAAAGTTTTATATAAAGTTTTAAACTATATATAGGGTTAGCTTAAAAGGAAATACCTAGCCCTATGTAAACTATTTATTTTTATATATTTTATATAAAGTTTTAAACTATATATAGGGTTTGCTTAAAAGGAGATACCTAGCCCTATGTAAACTATTTATAAGTCAACGAAATAAACGATTTGATTATTTTTAAATTATTACTCGCTGACCCCGCGAACTTCGAATATATGGAATATATATATAGCCTTAGAATCAATAGGTTTTGTGTTGCTCAGTTAAATTATTTTGTTTCAATGTCCTTTTCTGTGCACATTCAAAGTAGAAAATTATCAAAGTACTATATCGCTATTAAAAAATAGAGTTTGGTGGTAGAAGGGTGAAAGTTTATGGTTGTATGTATTTATTATTGCCAAATCATAAAAAATTAAAAGTTTTGTTAAAAAAATAAAAAAAAAATTTGAGGTGGACCATCCTCACATAGGGGTATGAAAAATAGTTTACGTCCTATTCCTACCAAATATACACAAAAAAACTTGAGAGGTGTCAAGGGACACCCGGATGGAACGAAGTTCCTTTCATAATTCCTTCCCTTAATAAAAAATATTATTTATTATTAAAAAAAACCTGTATACACTCAACAAAAATAATCGTCGCGACACCACACTGTTCAATGCGAAATAGAAATGAAAATATCTGGCTTGCTTTCTATAAGAGAGAGAGAGACAGACAGAGAAACATGCGACGCCGAAATATCTGGCTTGCTTTCTATAAGAAAGAGAGAGACAGACAGAGAAACATGCGACGCCGCACAGCTTACAATAGCTTACTATAGCAAAAAGTGTCGTGACAACTTTTCGTAAGAATTTTTTCCGTCTAGCCCCCTTTCACAACGCGCGATAAGGAACTTCGTTCCAAAAAAAAATCATAAGAATCGGTGAAGCCGTTTTGGAGGAATTTTGTTACAAACACTGTGATACGAGAATTTTATATATTAGATTATATAATTTGCATTTTAGATTATTTTTAATTAAATATCGAATAACTTTAGATGAATAGTAAACGATGTACAAAATGTTTACTACAAAAGACACTATAAAGCAACTTTGTGACAGCTCCAGACTTGAGACCCGGCTTTGTGGAGGAAAGGCCAAGTGCTTCAGCGCTCACTGAATGGAAGGGCCCGAAAGGTCGGTCGTTGTATCTCTATTGAGAACCCACCTTTGTACAATAAACCTAGAGTTAATAATAGTTTCAACGAGCTAAAGTTTCACTCTAGTGTTTAGCAATCAACTTACGACACGGATAAATAACTATAACAATTTTTTCACACTACGCAACAGTTAACTGGAAGAAAATACTGGCTAGCAAAGATCCGCAAAGATATATTAATTTTTGTGCAATAATGAATTTTCAATCAATCAATAATAATTGAAAACGCGTCAACTTCGGAACTCCATACATGTAGAGAAGGAAATAAGATAAAAAATGATTACTTGCAACAGCTACGCAAATTCGAAAAAGCAGAATAAAACTTTTGACTAAACAATTAACTTTTTAATAACCTACTTCAAATAACAGAAAAAAACATACTAAACCGATTTTTATGAACTTACTATGGAACCAATCTGAATGTATCCTATGAAAAAGTGTATTTTTATTTAAATGTTCATGTTTAATGGTGTATGAATAATGGTATAAAGAAATTATCTAATCTAAAAAAATAATTTTCCCCAAATCGGTTGATAAAATTAAATGACGCCGTTATGATGTTACAAAAATATAAAAAAATACAAGCGAATTGGGAACCTACTCCTATTTTAAGTTGGTTATAAATAGATGTATGGTAACAGTGTTGTGAAGGTCCATTCCCAGGTCGCGTTTAAAAAATATTTCTGAACGTCTGATTGAAGCGTCGTTTAATAGACGCCAACCAATACATATTATGTATCTCAAGCAAGCTGGCCATTGCGATTCCGTCTGGTAGCGATTTGATCTATATAGGCTGTTTGATAATATACGCACAAAAATGAAAGAGGTTATTTTGATGAGCAGAATTAATAAATTTGTGAAATGTTTACCATAGAAATGTGAAATTTATTTTGGCATGTAAAAACAAACACGTTATTAAACATATGTTGTTCTTTTGCAATGCTTGCCATCTAACCACAGATACTGTATTAGTGGCATAACGAGATATCTCTTGTTGTCCCTTTCTAACCTAAAACGCGCAGACATTTTCGAAAGAAATATCAAATCGGCCTTCATTTTTGGATGTCGATTGCAAGTGAAGGCAGTAAGTTTTATATCGAATTAATCACCTAAACTTAGTCGATTTTCTTTAAAATTTGATAATATAACTAGTAGTTTTTTTTTCGAGTAGTATTTTTAATGTTTTGAGAAACCGTCACTTGAATATCGTCAGTATATTACCAAACACCCTGTATTTGTAAAATCATAAAAAACTTTTGTGATTTATTTCAATCATTATTATAAATACGGGATTTATCACGTATCGTTTTATCGGTGTTATGATCGACAATACGGTACGTACGTAAGCCGTAAGTGATAAATCAAGTATTTATAATAATGTTTGTAAAATCTTGTAGATCTGTTTAAGCCATTTTTTTCAACATATACAAATACATGCGAGGATTTTTGTGTATTCATAATACTCGAATAAATAGCGTGCATCCTAAGCTCTAAATAACATTCAAAGATATATTTCCGGTAGATTAAGTGGTACAGGTCTGTTTTTGTACATTGAAGCCTTTACCTTTCTCTGGAATTAGTGTTTTATTTCCGCACCTACGGCGTAATCAGACAATTTGGGACTTGTCCTGAAGATAGGTCTTGTTTTTTATTGGCGTAGAGTATCTTTGAATTAGACTTGTCTGTAAATTAAAAATAGTTGGGTATTTTTATGGTTTCGTACCGTATTTGGGGACAACACTTATTTAGCTGAGTATTTTAGTAATATCTGAGTAGACACTTTTTCTTACTTTTAGGATTGATTGACGCATATTGAATTTATCCATCAGAAATGAGGAGATTCGTATACGAACTAAAGTCACCGATATAGCACAAAGGGTTACCAAACTGAAGTGGCAGTGGGCAGGGCACATAGCTCGATGAACTGAGGGCTGTTGGGGCAGAAAGGTTCTGGAGTGGAGACCACGCACTGGAAACCGCAGCGTAGGACGGCCCCCCATTAGATGGAAAGACGGCCTGATAATGGTTGCTGGGAGCTGTTGGGTGCAGGCTGCACAAGATTGGTTGCTCTGGAAATCTATGGGAGAGGCCTACGTTCAGCGGTAGACATCTTGTGGTTGATATAATAAACAAATAAATATAAATATTACTGGACATTTCACACATCACTATCTAGCCCCAAACTAAGCGGAACTTGTACTATGGGAACCAGGTAACTGATAGAATACTTGTATACTTTTTTTTGTAAATACATACTTATAATATATAGAAAAACATCCAGACCCGAAACAAATATATGTAAATCATGCAAACATTTGTTCCGCAGCGGGAATCGAACCCGCTACCTCCTGCGTCTCAGCCGGCTGTTCGCCCACTGCGCCACGGAGGTCGTCGATGATGTTGATGTGTGATGATGATGATGATGATGATTATTTCCACTTGACCCTCCATTGCACTCTTCACACTGAGATACACAGGTAAAAAGTTTCATGTACCAGTGTACCACCGGCACCTATAAATACCCCTCGAACCAGAACACAGCCAGGCGAGTATTCCTGCTTGACGCCAGAAATAGGAACGGTAGTTCCCGAACTAACTCTTTCACAAGAAACTGTACCTCTAGTATACAAAATGATTAATGAGTATAGACCGATTGATCGCTGACTTTTTGGTCGCTTGGTTGTTGGAAGCTGACCTGCGCGACCTTGAAGCCGACGACTGGCAAGAGATGGCAATGGCCAGATAAAAGTGGCTAGTCCTCGTCTTAGCCGAGACTCACTTGGGTCCCTGCGCCAATGGAGTAAGTAAGTAGTGAGTATCGAAGCTTAGGTTTAAAGAACTTTATTTCTCATAAGAACTACACGGTTCACTTAAAATGAGATACATAGAGATTTTATAATGATAATCTTACCCTCTAGGGCCTTATAACTATAATTATTATTTAAGGAGGATATTGTATTATTTCTATAAGTGCTATATTCTATAACGTTTGTACATATTTCTTAAGCTTATTTTTATATATATTTATATTAACACACTCTTTAATGTTGTTCGGTAATTTGTTGTACAGCTGTGCTCCCTCAAACAAAATCGTTTTCTTTCGGTAATTAGTTCGAGAATTAGATATAATATATGTAATTTAATTTTGTTTCTTAGATTGTGTATATTTGATTTATGTTGTAGCTGTATATTGGATAGGATGGAATTAGTAGTGATATTTTTTATTAGAATGCAAGTGTAATAGATATAAAGTTGTTGTATATCAAATATTTTGCTTTTTTCGTATAACTCTTTTGTTGGCATTAGGTAGGGATAATGGAAAAGTACTTTAATTATTTTATTTTGTGTTGTTTGCAGAGGATTTAAGTTTGTTGCGGCAAGCTTAGGTAATATACCAATTGAAGATGTGTAGTAGAAAGATAATCATTTCATCTGTTAAATTAAGCTTATCTTTGATATCTAGCTCACAAACATCATCATTACAGGTACCAATCTATCAAAATACTAGTTAAGAGACGTTACCGGAGTACGGAGCTTCGGAGACTTGCCCTAAGCTCATTACCATAAAACGCGGAAGTTATAAAACGCTACCAAAATTAGTTCACGGCACAACGTCGAAACTACAGTCACAAGAGTAAGTAACAAACAGAAAAAAACGTCGTAGAATCGCTCTACCAGCAACCAAATTTTGACGTTGTGACAACTTGACAACTTGTGACCGAGTACTTTGAAGCGAGTCATAATTCTAAGTTGTATCTGTGGTAGTATAATAAGTAGACTTTATTGCTTTATTGACTTTATTGAGCTGCTGCACCCGGCTTTGCATACCTCATTTTCATCTCACGGGAATTCATTTATGGGATGAAAAGTAACGTATGTCCTGTTCGAGGTCATTATCAACCTATGTTCCAAACAGTCAAATTGGTTCAATAGTTTGGGTGTTAGAGAGTAACAAACAATCAAACTATCGCATTTATAATATTAGTGTGATTCATGATACATATTTACTACTATGTATGTATAAACGAATCAAACATATGAGAAGTCCAGAAAGAAATCCACTAAAATGATATGAAGTTTAGTCTCTACATGAAATCGAAAGTTTAGGTACACTTGCGACTAGAAGCTTTGCTACTATTTGTTATTTACTCGTGTGTGTATAGGAACTAAAATGAATAAAATACCTTTTCTATGTAGGCGAAAATTTGAATAAATTAATAAATTACGACCCAATTTTCCTAGAACCTCTCTGAATAATTCACTTAAAATGTCGGCTGTTCAAAAAATTGTTATTGCGTTAAAATTGTATGCTCACTGAGTGCTAGTTTAACGGTTTTATAGCAAAAAAGGAAATATTGAAATATTGCTGAAATGTTTTGGAAATGCACATAGCTAACAAAATACTCATACTCATTTATTCAAACCGTAGGGATACAATAGAACTTGGTTACGTCAATAATAATACTTAATTAGTTACATGGCTTTATCTAAGTAGCTCATTGCACCATAATTTTACAGGTGCCAAAAACAGACAAGCATTTCATATACATTTACATTTAAACATCTAAATACTGATTATGCTGTAAAGGGGCAATGTCAAAGAATTGATTATAACCTAATTTGAATTCTAAATTGCTGTGTATATGTATGTCTATGTATAATTATAAATATTGAATTGCATTAGTCATTCATTACATATTAAGGAACTAACTGTTGCCCGCGACTTCGTACGCGTTACACTTCTAAATGTGTAGGTAACCTAGAAATAAAGTTAAACCTGCTGTTTCAACTTGACTTGACATCCCATTTTTATCCCATGGGAAATGATTTATGGGATAAAAAGTAGCTTATGTGGTAATCCATGTTATATAGGTATACCACATTTCATTGAAATCGGTTCCGCCGTTACGACGTGAATGAGTAACAAACAAACCTCCAAATTTTGACATTTATCATATTAGTGTAATGTAAAAAAATTGCACAAAACAATACACACTAAATTAAACTTCTAAGACAAACTAAAAGAAAACTTTTTTTTTCTTACCAAAATGTTCTACTCGTAGTCCTTACCATTTCAAATTTCAAACTCTACGTCCCTATGAGGCCGTGTCCTAAAAGTCCTCTATAAGCTTAGAATCCTTAAAACGAGGTACTCATATAGTACGGTGGCTTTCGAAACATTCCAATTTTAAAGAGTATTTACATAAGTTTTTAAGTAAGTTCAACCTTTTTTGAATAAAATCGGATTGAGTTTTTAAACATGTGTCAAAATAAATAGTAATTTAAATCAAAAGCACTAAGGAGTAATTGATATCAACCTCGAAGCAAATCACCGCCAAAATAACTTTCTACCCCTTTTTAACCCCTTTCCCCCTTTCGTCAGGGGATGAATTTCAATAAAATACGAAACACGACTTCCATCAATTCTGTTAAAAAAGGTTTATGCACAATTTGAAGTAGATTGGACCAAGGAATCACGTTGTCCCATACAAACATTGCCCCCCTTTTTCACCCCCTTACGGGTAGAATTTCGGAAAATCTTTTCTTATCAGATGTCTACGTCACACAAAGAATACACCCTCCAAGTTTCAGGTCTCTACGATCAGCGGTTTGGGCTGTGCGTTTATCCGTCAATCAGTCATTCAGGACAAAGCCTTTTATATGTATAGATGTCAAGATATGCATTTTACAAAACGTAGCTGTTGTAAAAGGGCATTGTCATCTTACCTAATTAATGAAAACAAAAATAATGTATATACCTACTATCAATTAATTCCTTGTGAAATGACATCATCCTTGAAAGCTTCTGTCATGCTATCAGTGGTGGATCTACTTAAGGGCTTTTTGGGCTGCAGCACAAGGCCCCATGGATACAAAAGGCCCCCAGCCTCCATAGAAAACAATAGATTATATTGTGAAGAAAAAAATATAACCTTTATAAAAAATAATAATCTGTCAAATTATCTTGCAATAATTTTATTTATTATTATAAGTCATGTTATATAAATAAAATATTTTATTGTCCTATTTTTTTCTTATACCACTATAGAAAATAGTTTATAACAAAACGGCAATTAGCTGAGTAATTTAGTAGGCCCCTAAATAGTATTAGTCCAAGGCCCCACAAATTCACAATCCGGCCCTACATGCTATAGTAACTTTTTTCATAATTAATTTTAATTAGTGTATGTCATATTCCATTTCTTGCAAATCTTTATCTAATTTATTAAATAGTTTGACTCCATTACAGCAAAAACTCTTTGAAAGTTTAGATAACCTAATAGTTATAAAGTAAAAAAAAAGTTTAAATGTGATCCTTGTGATTTTAATGAATAAAAGATTTTTGACTTTGACTTTGAGTTGGGTGTCGTAATACAAGAGGCACTGGTGAGCATACGCACTAGTCATCGTTTGCGCGTCAGCAAAAACAAACACTAATAAATAAAATCAAGTGACTAAAAATATGTCCGTAGTGACCACATTTTTACAAAAAATACAGCATTCATGATCTAGTTTAAAACAGTCCTTAAGTCTCAGTGTCACTGTTGAACGATGAACAAATGCTTCCTGAGAAAAAGTTGTTCTACAGCAATTTAGTTTATTAAAATCCAACTGACATGGACTTTGCTTTAAGTTGAAATTAATCTTGTTCTATAAGTTTGGCTGCATTAAAATTTGTTTCTATCTAAAAATAAACATGTATTTCAATCACGCTTTAGAATGTTTCCAAGCCGAAGAAATACATAAAGGCTTACGAGAGCACACTATAATAGTATTTACCATTGTTTGTACCATTCGTAAATATTCAAGTGAGTTGCCATAGAAATAGGATGCGTGAGAGACAGAGATAATCGGCTTTAGCTCGTATGGAAGGAAATGTGCTTTTTCCATCGCGGCTTTCTAATGTTTTTCGGGAACGGAGTGTTCACCCTAGGGATGTTTTTGTGCTTAGAGCCAAGGAAATTGGATAAATTGAATTCTCTGTTTTGTTTGAATATTATGTCCCGAACACCTTGTCCCGCTGTACGTGAACGTCGCGGCAAATTGAAAAAGTTTACGTTCTAAATATTCAATTGGTATTTTCATAAATTTTGCGGGTAATTTTTATTGAAATGAATTTTCGTTTACTTCTGTTATTTTTAATAAGTTAATTTAATATTACCTTTTAAATAACAATGTATCATTACTAGAATTGTATCATTATTATCGTGTTAAAGTTTTACTTAGAAAACTTTCGTGATTGATTTCAATTATTATTATGATGCACCTTGATGAAGGTTCACGAATTGAACCGAAACATTGTCGGCCAAAACACCGATAAAACGTTACGTGATGAATCCCGTATTTATTATCCCGTATTAGGATTAAGAGTAGTATAGTTTCGTGTGAAAGGGCTCGCCCGGGGAAGTGCTACCACCATACCTATTTCTACCACCAAGCAGCATTGCTGTGTTTCGGTTTGAAGGGTATGGTTGCCGGTGAAATTACAGGCGCATGAGGCTTACGCAGAGAAATGCATCGTAGGGCACATTTCCAAGGAGCGTGACCTACGAGGCAAACTTTGTTATAGGCGATGGTTACCACTTAACATCAGGTGGGCCATAGGCTTGTTCCATCTCCATAGTATAAAAAAATATATATATAATAATGATCGTGTTAAAGTTACTTTACTTACGAAAAAAGCCTGGTTCGTAGAAATAGGGTTCCCAATACCATAATTTCTTGAACCGAAATAATCATATGTATAAACATTTACTATATATAGATTTTATAATAATTAAAAACTCTTTCTGTGAATTGAAATAAAACAGTAGATAGATAGATAGATAATTCCTTTATTGCACACCATTTAAATACAAACATTTATAAGAAAATACACTCTTAAATAATAGGTACAATGGGCGGCCTTATCGCTAAAAGCGATGTCTTCCAGGCAACCTTTGGATGGACAGGATCTATGTGAACAAAATAAGGATGGCGGCGTAAATCCGATATTATTAGTACACGTATATTTATAAAAAATATAGATAATATAAAATAAAATGCATAAATGTATAATATAATCATAAAATTACATAAATATTAATATAATATTATTAAATATTAATAAAACAGTAGAGACATTTTTAAACCACCCAGTAAAATGTAAATTAATTATATCAATACTCAATTGTAATAATTGATATTGATTTATTTATTTTATAAAGATTTTTATTCTTTAAGTGACGAAGCCCCTGCACAGCTGAAATATTATTAATTATTAAGGTTATTTTGTGCAATCATTTGTAATGCTCGTATTAATCATGTAATAAATTGTGTATGTTGTTGATGTTAAATATATTTTTATTAGCTGATTTTAAGATCACTAAACTGTACACGCATGACGAGAGACTGATGACAGTTATCTATGTTAATTAAGTTTAACAGAAGCTAATGTGTTTTTAATTTTTTATTATATATTTTAATTTTAATTTTCATTACTCTATAGCAAGTTAATTTATTTCCAAGTCTTATCTTTACAGTTTTAACCGAGCACGTAAAAACTTCCAATGTCACAAGTTAAATATTTCAAATCTAATTTAAAAAGCCTTGACCTAGCTCGAGCTGTGGTAAGCTTATGTAACAATACCGGTATTCTAAAATACCTGTTACCTTTCGTGGCTGATTTATAATTTACGCTACGGTACTCGCACAGGGGTGGCTCAGAGGTTTCCAATTGGAAGTTCCTGTTGTTCTCAATACGGTATAACAACAAAGATTAATTAATAGAAACCACTCCATTGAACACGAAAAACTGTATTTTTACTAGGTGTTTAATACATACAAAAATTGGGCATTTAAATACTAGTTTTGAGGCAGTTCGAAGCTCGTTTATTATTTATGCGATAGCGGTATAAAGTCTAGACTCTTTGACTGAAAATTGTGTACATTTGGTGCATGTTATCATAGTCGGTATCCACTGCTGAGTAGAAGTTCTGTCAGCCGGAAAACAAGTCTGTTTTCGTACTACCCTCTTAATTTATTCTGGCCATCAGCGTATCGAGAAGATGGTTTGCTTCGAGTTTGAGGCCATCGCATAGTTCGTGTTATTATACTTCGTAAGTAGTATAACTACGTAAGATCTGTTGACGAATAATTAAAATGGTTAAGCAACTTTGTAATTACCTTCTAATGGTTAAAGTTTTCTTGCACTAGGCAACCTAACTGCGGTTAATAAGTTGCGACAGCCAAGAAAGATCTGGCCGTTGACTTGCATATGAGAGGAGGAATGAAGAAGAAGGTCGGGAGTGAGGGGGCCTGGAAAGCTATAGTGGCTTTTTGCGAGGTAGTCTTAACTTGAAGGCTGCGGAGAGGGATTGATGACCTCTGTTGCACAGTGGACGAATAGCCAGCTGAGACGCAGGAGGTAGTGGGTTCGATTCCCGCCACGGAACAAATGTTTGCATGATCTACAGATATTTGTTCCGGGTCTGGATGTTTTTTTATATATTATAAGTATGTATTTACAAAAAAAAAGTATATAAGTACTCTATCAGTTATCTGGTTCCCATAGTACAAGCTCTGCTTAGTTTGGGGCTAGATAGCGTTGTGTGAAATGTCCAGCAATATTTATTTATTTTATTTATTTATAGAGGAATCCTAACTACCAATCCCATTCGCAGAAAGATAGTCAGGGGTAGGAGGAGAAACCTCCACGACACCCGTCCCCCATAATAAAGTCTTGTGACACTGTGGAGTGTCCGTCGCCCACTTACATAAAGCCTAGAGCTGGCATGCGTGGAGGTTCCGCGCACTTCTCACACCAGGGATAAGGTGTCAAAATTGGAACCAGATGGGACTCGCAAGGAGCCAACACCGTTGAAGCCATGGAAGAATGCAAAGCGTACCCACAGCATCGACCAAAGGTGTTCAGAAGAAACCCCGTATGGTTTTAGTCAGCAAGAGTCTGACATAATATTCCCCCACCACCATCCCCAAGTGGAAGGTATCCATGACGGATTTCCTCACGTAAAAAAAAGCCAAGAAAGAACTGGCCGTTGACTTGCATAAAAGAGGAGGTATCAAGAAGAAACGCAAGGCTGTGTGCTCGACTGAAAATATAATATGAATTGATTTTTTAACGTTACACGTCCTTACTGGTCGTGTTTTTACTTTAACCTTTAAGTCGTTATCGGAAAATAAGCGGAGGTACTTCCCAGTTTCCTTTGAATCAAACAACTGTGATTCAATAGTTCGAAAAAAAGTGTTCTAACAAAGAAGCGAAAGAAAGGAGAACGCGTAACATTTATTCATTCTTGTAACTAAAGTAGGTATCAACTATTTTAAGTAGAATTTCTTTTACGAATAAAGACACCCTTTTCTTTAGAGAACTTGTTTGCCCAGCTCTTTACAAGTGAATTTCAATGATGTGAAAAGAATACAATCTTACCTTTACTTTTTTGCTGATAAAGGTACTTACTGTAGTTAGGTAAGGTTTGATGAGAGAAGGTATAATAGTACATTTCTCTTAGCTATAATTTAACATACTCGTACTATTCAATTCAGTAACCTTTAATATGTTTTTATTGAAGCTATTTTATATTAAAATATTCTAGAATTTAGTATTTTTTATATACAGATATTTGTTCCGTGTCCGGATGTTTCTCTATATATTATATGTATGTATTTACAAAAAAAGTATAAATAATAAATAAATAAATATCGCTGGACATTTCACACATCGCTATCTAGCCCCAAACTAAGCAGAGCTTGTACTATGGGAACCAGATAACTGATATAATACTTATATACTTTTTTTTGTAAATACATACTTATGTATATATAGAAAAACACCCAGACACGGAACAAATATCTGTAGAACATGCAAACATTTGTTCCGCGGCGGGAATCGAACCCGCTACCTCCTGCGTCTCAGCCGGCTATACGCCCACTGCGCCACGGAGGCAGTCAATATAGTAAGTATTCTATTAGTTATCTGGTTCTCATAGTACAAGCTCTGGTTAGTTTGGGGCTAGATAGCGCTGTGTGAAATGTCCAGCAATATGTATTTATTTATATTATTTGCAACGATAATAACATTGATATGACAGCAACATGTTACGTTTTCATTTTCCTTAATATAGCAACCACTTTTTACCCGCAATAATTAGTAGCGCACATTACCAGTGAACAAAATAACTGTTTGATTGACTGAAAATTGTAGATAGGAAACTTGTAGATAATTATAGATACATATGTTTTTAAACAATTACTTTAAAATAATCAATAATTGGAATATGTAACTGTTCGCTTCAATACACTCAAAAAACAGGTTTAGCTATTTTGTTGGGTTAAGAAATGGTAGTTTCTTCGTAAAGTTCGGATCAAGATTATAAAGTTGGGTATCCTGTGGAGCGACGCCGACGATTCAAAAAGCATTAGCTTGAACGACTGAGATAACACATTCTCTTTGAGAACTTAATCCGCTCTTGGAATCGAGAAATTATTTTTATGGAAAAAGTTTCGTACAACTTGCTAGTTTGATCCAAACTTTTTTATTTTGAGAGGGAATCGATGCATACCGAAGGGTTCGGCAGAACATTCGAGAAATAGTAAAATGATTTATTGAAGCCGATAGAAGTATGATTTATAAAAACGCGATAAAAGTGTGATTTTATTCGATGCTTGGGAACGACTATTGAATAAGTCGCAGAGGAGAATGCCCCGGGGAATGAAAAGAAAACTGTCGCATTGCAAACGTTTCTATAAATAATAAATCATCATTATTCATCTCGTTTTAGATTTATCTTAGATTCTGCTGCAGGCATAAAGGGGATGGTACAATTTGGTATGACGTCGGGCTCACACATATTTGGCTATATTCTAAAGTGTTATGTAATGTAATGAGTGAGGATGTAAGGAGTTATGTAACCTCTTAATATAGAAAACAATTTATTAAGAGACATGAAAACACCTTCTTTTGCAATTTATTCAATGCAAGTCAACACTTCAGACAAGCATAGCGAAATATTTGAAACCATGCTATCAATTTGCGGTATCGTGATTGCAACACATCACGCCATCATGACGAGACAACTCGGTTTGATTCGTTTTTTAGCATGTCTGGACGTCACTGGAATATATTATCAAAGTGACTGCTTTTTTATCAAATAGAGTTTTCAGCGGTAGAATTTTTATATTTATTCGCGAAATAAGCTTATAAAATTTGATAATCGTATAATTGCAGTAATCTGGTATATTACATTACAAAACGCCGAGATCCGACAACGCCCCGCTGGCACCACGCCACCGTCCCGTTACACTCGTTGTATACTGCCCAAATACTGCCTGCAAAAAATTGTTTGACAATGACGTAAAGAACGATGTAGGGGCGCTCTATTTTAGCTCAGACAATTTCTACCGAGAACGAAGTAATTTTAGATTGTATAGAGTTGTTTATTTAGTAAGGTTGTTAGCCGAAAGATACTTACCAAAAATAGCGTTGATCATACAAACCGTTTCTCTATGCATTCTGCAAATACTTATCTTGACGCATCTACGATAAAGTATGTATACAATAACAAATATGCATACACTCTCTGGTAAATTACAATATTTTTTAGTTTTATGTATAGAGCAGTGCACATAAAAATACTTTATGATACCTAATACCTGTGCACACTATGAATTGAATGTATGGTCAATGTGTCATAGAAACAACTTAGAATACAAGTGGCTATATTCTAATAGCAGATTATTAATCTAGGGGGTAAAGCAGTGTCTTGCGTCACGGGCGGTATATTGAATCCCGAACGTAACGAAAGATTCTACAGTTAACTCACGAGGGGAGCGAGGGAGTTACTAGAATCCTGAGAGCAGAGAGGTATTTAAGCACGCCCAAGATGCAGAGAGCTTTATCCACGAGGAGAATACTCTACTTTTCATACTTTCTGAGAGACAATAAAATTAAAAAGTAGGTTGGTGCATTCTGTGCAAAGGTTAGTTCGATTTACGAATAAGTTCTTAATGTGTGGGTCTCTTTGGTTCAAACTTTAATACACATGAGTTTCCAAATTCAAATCACATTACTCCTGGCTCAGCCGTAAGGATTTAATTACCTGCTTTCGGTGAGGTTTCCATGACTCATAATTTAACATTGTTGAGCAGGTGGTGTGAAAATAATCTAATATATTATGTATTTTTGGCCAAGACACCTCTACGAGTACTTTGCCGGTCGATTTAACCTTGAGCTCAATTCGGAGCATCAAACGAAGATATTATGGGTTTCACCCTAAAAGTATTAACTTTTTAATGTTCATAAAAAAATTTTGTTCTTAAAATATTTGTAACAATTATTTGGTCAAAATAAAAAATACCCTATCATATCAGTCATAGGAAGTCCACCTGAACACAGGCTTTTAAACAATAACCTTTAATTTATTTTAACGTCGATGAGTCAGATTAGCGCAGGTCATGGTGGATGGCACAAACTTAAGGAGGCCTATGCCCAGCAGTAGGTTAAGTTGGGCTATGGATGATGATGACGATGAATTTTTCAAAAAAATAAAAACAAAATCCACTCATTCATCGTACCTAGTCAATCATAAACTTTTGATAATTTTAAGGTCTGATTGTATCTGAAAAGGGTAAGATACAAACAATAAATAAAATATTACCAAAATATGTAGCATCGAAGCATAAACGACCAAAAAGTTTAAAACATTAACAGTAAAAAACATGCATCCAATTACGGCCTCATCCAGTTTTAAACAGAATCAACGGTGTACGTTTGGGCAGTTGCTAATTAAATAAAGGGGTAAAATGTGGCCGTGTCCATGATTAATGCATTTAACAGCGGGCTCGAGGTCGTCCGCGCTCTGCCTACTGTGCAGCCAACCCTTTGGACGAAATTTTTGCATGTCTTAAAAATAACTAATTAAGCTTTTTTACCCGATTGCGCAATAGGAGGGTTTGACTAATTATAACTAATGCGGTATCATTGGAATCTGAAAAAGGCGAAGTGTCTAAAGTGTCCAGCGAAACGAAAATTTATCCAAATCTATCGAATGAGGTATCAAAATGAAGGTTTTTAAAAGACCACTTCAAAACAATATATATATAACCTTTACTATTATTATTATATCCATAATTTGTGTAAGAAAAATAGCGATAATCTAATTTTAATACTAGAAATAATGATGTTGTTGCCACTTGTAGACTACATAAAGTTAGTAAATCGTTTAAAGGGCAAGGTGTAGGGTTTTATAACAAACTCCCAAGGGATGTACAAAAATGGACAATTAACAAATTTAAAAACGTAATTAAACAAAATCTTTATAAAAAGCCTACTATAATAATTCGGATTATTTAGATCATAGAGAAGCTTGGGATTTAAATTGCTCCAACTCGTTCAAAAATGTTACTATTTCGACGTAACATATTTCGGTGCGGTCAGCGTAGGCGTTACGTGAAATAAATTCTAAAAGGGTTATTAAAAAGAACAACCCACCTCGTTTCTTGCCTTTCTTTTCTAGCTTGGTCGCGAAGGAACAGGCAGTAAAATTGACGTTTTAAAGTGATCCTTGTGATTTTAATAAATAAATAGATTTTGATTTGGAATTCAGTAGTTTGGGTGCTATTACGAGGTAATAGAGAACATTTACAAACTTGCATAGATACGTGTAAAAAAGCTTTAATCGTCTAAGCCGGCTATTTGCCCACGCCACAGAGAATCACGGAGGATTTAAGATGTAATTTATATCATCTTATTTTGCTTACTTTGAATGTAAATAGGATCACGAACATATTATGCCCACGGTGGGCATCCTCAGATTATTTTCTCAGTACGCAGACCTGTGAAGCTATTTCACTGAATGGTAGTCAAATGCAAGTCCAAATATTACGTTTGTTACATGCCCGCTTGCTTACGTAGTAGTTACCTTTCACGTGCCAGGTTGTATGCGCCGCTTATGGCTGTATCTAGATGTAGGCTGTAGAGATCGCTTTTAGCGATAAGATCGCCCATTGAACCTTAGATTTAAATGTGTATTTTAAAGTGAAACTTTTATTACATCGTCTTAAACTTTTTAGTCTGTGTGTTGCATGTCGCGTGACGGTCGGCCGCGGAGTAGGGATAAAGTGAAAGGCGCTCGTCAGAGTAGCCGAGGCCAATATGGCGGCGACTATAGTTTGCATCAGCTGACCGTGTAGCGTATAGACTGTTACTCATTTGTTCCAACGAAAATATTTAGTTAAATGTCTATAATGTGAAACCGAGTTTCACTTTTACCGTGGTTTCATAAAACCACACAATCCTTTTTTTAATTGTTTATTTTAATGATGTGCAATAAGGATATTATATACATATTTATCTATCTATCTACCTACCTAGGAATAAAAATTCCTGATTCTATAAGCATGCGTGTACACACACAGTAGTAAGTGGCGATGTGAGTTTCTGTTTACATAACGTTCAAGAACCAATCTTTATTGACAGGTTCACGGTAAGGTGTTTCGTCCAAGGTTATATTGTCCTGCAGTGCAGCGACCACATTTGTCAGGTCAGGGGCTTAGCTTTAATACGGCCAACGCCTATGTAATCGGCCACAAATCGTCATTTGGGATATTGTTTAGAGTGACACGTGTGCGGATTTGTAATTTTCACACAGGAATTTGTGAAATACTCGTAGGATGGTTTTATGTTTTTAGTTATATTTTGAGCATTTTTAGGAACTTCCGAGATATGTCAAAATTTTTATTGTAAATTTACGCTCTTATACCGTCATGCCTCCTCTACGCCACCTCACTCGACTCCCTTCTATGATGTCACATCGCATTTTCTTTAATTTGTTGTGTTATTTTTTAGTAGAAGAAAGTCTTGCAAGGCTAGCACGAAAATGAAGATTTTAGCGTAGAATGTAGAAACATTTGTATGGTCTCGCGTATAAATGTAACAATTATTTTAAACTAGTTTCCACCTGTGGCTTCGCATGCGTGGTTTTTCAATAAAAAGTTCACATAAACAAACTCACTTTAACATTTATAATATTAGTATATGATGTAAGAAACTTTTCCAAACCTGGCTAGTACTGATTCATTATTTTCAAGTTTTGATCTATTGTTGTTTCTCTTTACAGATCGCAAAACGATTGGAAAATTACCTAAAACAACAAAAATGAGTACAGCACAGACTAGCGCAGGATCGTATTGAATGGCGCAAACTTAGGCAGGACTTTTTTATGATATTGGTTAGGGAATAAGTAAACTTTTAATTTTTTATGCAATTCAGTGGACCCACTTGGGGACACTTCCACCTGGTAGGGATCTGGAGCAGTTGAGCTATCTATAGATCGTTTGCCACGGTCTTTAGATGATTCAATTGTTTCTCCTGTATTATAGGCTTGTCAATAATCTTATATTCTTTCCGTTTATTATGTATAAGTAGGTATATTATGTATATTTTGTATAATGTATTATGTTTATCTATTATATAATGAAGGTATAGTTTATTGGTTTTATTTTTACTTTGTATAAATACAGTATTTATAATGTATGTATATTATGTAGTTATTAGTTGTATACTCCAATAATCTTTTCTGTGCACGTACCCACCACTATTATCAATTATTTCTATCTTCAGATTTCAGATTCTATCTTTTATTCTTCAGAAAATTCTTATTAGGGTTAAAAATTTAATAAAAATGCTGCCTATAGATCATCTATGACATTAACCTTTTTTATACTACATGGGTGTGGAACAAGTTAATAATGTTAAGTGTTAACCATTGCCTGTAACATTGCCTCGCAAGTCGTGCATCTTTGTCGTGGCCTTCAATAGTATTTTTCAAACTTTCGCGATTACTGTACATGATTATTGATTAAAACGGGTATTTATCATTAATGCCCTTAAACTTTGGCTTCACGTGCCTGAAATTTCACCAGCACCCGTACCCTTAAACGAAACAGCAACGCTGTGGCGTTAGATAGATACGGTGGTAGTAGCAAGCCCTTTCACAAAAAGCTCGTTAGGTACAATACTGTGCTCAAAACAGTATGAGGCTATGAATAATATTTAACTGAAGTATTGTATTCCAAACCTGATTGCGTGAGTTGTGATCCAAATGCAAACATAACTGTTGGCAGGAGAGATAAAATTTAACTTTTCATTGATAACGTCGTGCCACGTATTTCACGTCACGTTACTGTGGTGTTTATTTGTGTTTACTGAAACACAGTGTTTTCAAAACAAGGTTTTCATTGTAAACACTCGAGGTACCATGTTTATTTTTTAAAACGGTGAGATAACCCATAATTTATAAGATAAATAACAAGTAACTTTGAACAAAAATATAGGGCTATCCTTCTCAGGATTATGGTCACTAAAGTATTCAGCAGAGCCGAAATCATAATAAAAATATATTTGAAAAAACAAAAACACGATTGCAAAATGAACTGAAAAGAAGTAAACAAGCTTGCTTATCGTATTTTTTTAGCGGTTATGATTGATATCTAGTACATTTTGTTCGTTAACTCCATAATATAGTCTCTGTCACTTTTGTGATTTAGACGATTCCAATGATACCTCAATTGTCAAAATCTGTCTAGCTGTATGCTCCTTGAGATGTTGCTAATCTAATTTTACTTTATTCTCTCTTTTGACCACCAGCGCATATGAGTTTACTATATAATGGTATATGAAACTACCTTCATTGAACGCGCTATTTAGATATTCCTTGCAATCCTTTCTTCCATAGTATGGCAGTATGCCTTATCCCTAAAAGCAATTTCTTTCAGGCATCCTTTGAATGGAGAGTAAAGCAGTAACGATGGTACGTAGATAAAGGCATTAAACACGACAGTAAACTTATTACAAAAGATTCTTATGTAAAGAATTAAATAGTACGTCACATTTATTACATTATGTGCGGGTCTTACTGTCCCATTTAAACGCAACTTTTCATTTAGTACCAATGTTAAGAAAGAAATCTTTCTTTTTGTGCACAAGAAGCAATTTCTAATTTAAACAGTGGTACAAACATTTTCAACGCTACAGAAATAAGAGTTATAAAAAATATGAGTAAAATTAAATAATGTCATCATATAAAAATAATATTATATAAAAGTCATCACATAAATAATAACAAGTAGTAGTATCCAATAACCATTAAAATAAACGATATTTAGTAGGAGTTGCCAACAACCATTCGTAGACGTAAATAAAGCGTAGAGTGTGACGCTAATTGCTACGCCGTAGCACCGTAGACCTCCGTAGACGGTGGGAATATAGCTTTTAGTAAACATACATACTTTATATAATTTTATAAATTCCACTACCGATTTGTAGTAGGATTCCTTGAAGTAAGATAAATTGCCATTTGAGAAAAACTGAAGCAACCGCGAAAGTTAAGTTTTTCGGTGGAATTTAGAGGTTATCTTCTTGATATAAGATATAATTTCAAAAACTCGACTAGTTGTTTCGTAAAACACAATGCAAAATTTTCGCTTTGTTTAGAAGACGTAACAAATTCTCACATAAAACTTTTTCAAAATCGATGTAAGAATCTTACCGTTTTGAGCAGCCGCCCGCGTCCAGCACTTAAACACATGTCACATGGAACGTTTTGTTTTGTTCGCGATATGCACTCGATAGTGATAGTTTATTGTGGAGCGATTTGTTGTCGGCAGCTGTCAGTGGTGTAGGAGAGAGACGTGTGGCGAGGAACGCGCGGGGCTCGCTACTGCCGCGCCGGTCGATATGCGTGGCAGAATAAACACGCCGTACGACGGAGTAACACGGTGTTGCCACCTCCCCCGCCGGGCGTGTTGCTATCTCCCATGTTTACCGCGGCGCAGCGTGCCATCACCTCTGCAATCCATATCCATACCTATACTAAGTTATAGCTTATCTGAAATCGAACGGAACGTTTGAAGTTTAATAGTAACCGCCCATAATTTACATGCAACCTTCACTTATCTGAACGTTTGAATAAATTTGCATAATAGAACAATCTGTAGTCGGGAAGGATCGTCCTGCATTGTCATACGGCTATCTCAGTCTAGTTATCTTTATGAGATATTGTGTACTTTCAGATAGATTGGCCTTTCCAAATAGCATGTCTGGATTGTTTGAGAATCTAAATCAGAAACCGTATTTGAATGGATTGAATAATATATTGTGTATAGCCCCCACATTCAATAATGTTACGTTCATTGTTTCAGTTGTACTCGTAGGTATGACAATTGTCGGTGTACGCTACTATTCATGTATTCAGATTCAGTTTGATAAGCAAACAGCGTTTCGGGACCGGTACTGCACATAGCTATACGGAGATACCTCCACATTAAATTAATATAATTACGTACTGTATGGCGGCAGTATTCCACTGTGTTTGGCTCTAATTTGAATCGTCCATAATTTGGAAACGGAACGTACACAAATAGGGTTATTTGGGGCTTGATCAAGTTTTATAAATAACGTGATAATAATAATTTTAAATTATCATCGGTTTTGGGTAAGAAAAGGACAAATACCTCGAAACGTCACCAATACAGTATCTGTGGTTAGATTGCAAGTATTATGTAATAGCACAACAAGTTTGATAAAGTATTTGTTTTTACATGACAAAATAAATTTCACATTTAACAAATTTATTTATTATGTTCATCAAAATAACCCCTTTCATTTTTGCGCGTATATCAAACACCCTATATAAACTGCCATTTTGGTACACAGACACATGAGTCGAATTGTCATGTTAAATTCATTTGTACCTTAATATTATTATTATTTCATGTTTCATTTTGTGTACCGAATAAATGATTATTATATTCTATTAAGAAGACTCGTCAAATTAGTCAAATTTCATAATTAAACGATTCCATTAAATTATAATCCAAATCAAAAATTAAACATAAACCAAATACCAAACAAAGCCATAACCAGTCAGCAATATTGAAATATAGCTCTTGTTTTCCTACAGTGAGCAGAGTGCATGCAGTTAACGAACCGTTAACCAATCTTTGTAATTGACCTGATTACGTTTAACAGATGAAAACAAATTAATTTTACTAGTTTTTGCATTTGGATTCGGTCGCGCAGTACTTTGAATAACAAGCCATAAGCATAAAAGCCTTGGGCGAATCTAAATGCACGATTTAGCCTTAACAATAGACAACTAATACTTTTCAAAAGATTTCTTTGTTATTGTTGTGTAGAAAAACAACAAATTAATTACACCTACTGAAACCTAAGAACATGCCATAATGTTTGGAGACAAACAAAAGGAAATGGGTACGGGGAGATCAAAGCGAATAATCTAAACAAGACCATTTGGGTGTGTTATCGTTTCCTTTCAGTACACCCGAGTATTAATATGGATATGAATCAGATGTGAGAAGTTTTGATGGATATCGAGGCGGAGTGGTGTTTTGAAACTGGACGTTATCCGTAAGGAGATCCATTAAATTAATATTTCTGAAAATAAAATCGCATTTCAACTTTTTTTTTGTTAGGGTAATAATTCAGGCTTTACCGCAAAAAAAATTAACACCTGTATATACCTGTTTATGAAATTTCTTACCGACGTTTGCTAAGGAATTTTTTAAACAGGTGTTCAACGGGTGTTTAAGATTTTTGTGAGAAAAATCTTTGTAGAACCTAAGTTAGCTGTATTTTGGTGCTTACCTTATGCTTTAATAAAAGTAATACCTAAAACAGCTAATTAACAGAATTTTCATTTTTACCGATAACAGTAGATTTTTACCATGTAAAATATAGTTTCTAAAAATCGTAAAATAATTTTTTTTCGAAGGTGTGGACAACGACCCCCCTTTGGCTTAACACATTCCTAAGCTCCTTGTAGAAGATTCTGATATGTAGAAGATAAAAGATTTTAGAAGACAGTTTCCAAAAACCTTCTACTTTTAACATTCTTTGTAGGTTTTTATATTACTGACGACTTCTGAGGCGCTTTAGGCAAGTAGCTGACTGAGACGGAAGAGATTTCGCTGCGTGACAAATGTTTGAACGATCTGCAACTATTTGGTCCGGGGCTGGAAGTGCGAAGTGACCATGGCATTTGTAGTTCCTGATAAACATGATACAGATAAACTTAGTGTGGAATCTATGTTTAACTGTTGGATGTATTTAAATGAGAAGTAGCTTTTCGAAGCACGGAAGCCTTGCGTTGTAACAGTCACCCATTAAAATGCTAATCGTAACAAACTTAACCAAGTCGATTTGTTATGAACAGATTACGGTTACACCAAAGTTAAAACAGTAATTTGACGTACTAAAAAGTTTGTTATCACATCATCATTTTGGCGTTAATGATGTCGTGACGACAAAAAAAGGTCAATTATAACGAACCTTTGGCTTTTAAAACTGTTATCGCTATATAATGTTTTCAATTGGCAGTATATCAACTTGTTTAGTTTTGTGATTCGAACTTATACAGGTTGTTGGGTAATATACTGACGATATTCAAGTTACGGTTTCTCAAAACATAAAAAAATGCTTCTCGAAAAAAAAACTACTAGTTGTATTATCAAGTTTTAAAGAAAATCGACTGATTAATTCGATATAAAACTTACTGTCTACTTTTGCAATCGACATCCAAAAATAAAGGCCGATTTGATATCTCTTTCGGAAACGGCTGCCGGTTTTGGGTTACAAAGGGACAACAAGATATATCTCGAGACGTCACCAACACAGTATCTGTGGTTAGATGGCAAGCATTATGCAATAGCACAACATCCGTTTAATAAAGTGTTTGTTTTAACATGCCAAAATAAATTTCACATTTCAATGGTAACCATTTCACTAATTTATTTATTATGTTCATCAAAATTACCCCTTTCATTTTTATGCGTATATTATCAAACACTCTATATAATTAAATGCGAATGTGGGCCAGTCTGTCTATTTGTTAATGGTGATCCAAATCAATATAAATATTGTTATTTTTAATATTTTTTAAATAGAATGATTGAATAAAAATATTATAACATAGATGATTTATACTGCAAAGGATTGAATAATATTAGAATGTGCGTGGTTCAGACTGATCATCATGTTTTTCTGAAAAAAAAACGGTTAGCGGACCGTTTTTAACCGTTTTCTTGAAGCTGGTTTTTTTGATTCGGACATAGGCAAGAAAAGATTATTGCTACTATTCCGGTAAATCATTATCATCACTACAGATTCAAACTATACTGAAGTAATCTATTGATTATGGTCATATTTTTTCCAAAATAAGGATTGTAAAATAAGTATTTATGACTGACGGACGGAAAAAATTACTCGTTATTAAACTTAGTTGGAAATCTAAATTATACCAGCCTATTAGAATGGATTTGTGTAAGATAAAGTAACGCTGCTTACCTTAATGTTAGAAAATTTGTTATTTCGATGTCGTTAGGCGATGGTTTAGGGAAATTAGACTATTTTGGAAGAAGTTTTTCGGTCACAGAATCAAAGTCAACAAAGTTCAGTGAAGAAATAAGGTAACACAAGTTATTTATCATAAACCGTTTTTCGTTAATTTCGTTCATTTTCGTTAATTTCGTTTACTTCCTTCATTTCGTTCATTTTCGTTCATTTTCGTTCATTTCGTTAATATCGTTAATTTCGTTCACTTAGTTAATTTCGATCATTTTCGTTCATTTCATTCATTTTATTCATTTCGTTAATTTCGTTCACTTCGTTAATTTCGTTAATTTTGATCATTTTCGTTCATTTCGTTCATTTCATTCATTTCGTTCATTTCATTCATTTTCGTTCATTTTGTTCATTTCGTTCATTTTCGTTCACTTCGTTCACTTCGTTCATTTTCGTTCATTTCGTTCATTTTCTTTCATTTCGTTCATATTCGTTCATTTCGTTCATTTTCGATCATTCCTATAGCACAATTGGTAGTGCATCCTCGTATCAAGAGGAAGGTTGTGGTTTCAAGTTCCGTCTAAGGTTGAACATTTTTGAGATGGTTTTAATAATCTTGGAATTATTGAGATGTTTCGTTTGAAGGTAAACGTACATAATTTTAGCAAGAAAATTTTCGTGGTTTATCATCATTATAATAATGCGTATAGATAAAACTCTGTTTCCTTTTTTAAGCATATTGCGCGCACGGAGGAGTATGTGATTTCGTATTTTGTATGATTGGTAGAACTAGTTAATGTTTCTAGTTCAACGGGAAGGGTTCGATTTATTTGCGAGCAAAATATTTGCCATAAATGGCCGTATTTTTGTTTACGTGTGCGCGGTACGTCCCTATTTTCAGGGTTTGGTGACACGCCCCGATTCACCCTTCGGGACGCCGAATGTCCCAAAATTTTCATTAAAGGAGGTTAGGTTAAGTTTGTATTTATTTACTTCTATGTATCTACGCAGCTGCGCAGAGGCATGCTATCCAAAAAGTTTTTTTACAAATCGTGTGTATAAAATCTATATTTTTATAAACAAACTTTTTTGAAATCCGCTTTCTAGAGTTCTTTAAACATGCAGAGGGTTACAAGTTAGCGACGCTGTCTGTACCTACCTATTATGAGATACATTTATCAACATAAATAACATACAATTATAAAGGTATTACCTACATGACTATTAAAAAACTGACCTCTGAAAAAAAATATAATTTAAAAAAAACCTGGTTTTTTGTATCCATTGCAGCTGTCCCGATTTGAATCCTTACATTTGATACAATGGATCTGGCAACACTAGCTCTAAGGGATCGTAGATCTAAGTATTTGATATTAATTTCAACTTGATACCTCCACGCGTTTCTGAAAAAATGCGTGACAGACGCACAGACAGACAGATAGACAGACAACGAAGTGATCCTATAAGGTTTTTTTTCTTTTTGAGGTACAGAACCCTATAAAACGCGTCCGAATCATCCCGTCTATTTGGGAATTACGACGCCACAACCAGAAAGACAGACATAGGCGTCGAACGTATAACACTTCTCTTTTTGCGTTGGAGTTAAAAAATGTATCAAGACTGAGGAGCCTCATTTCCTTTTATAAGAAAATTCACATACCTACTTATTAGTAGCAGTTCAAATAATTACGCAAGCCAAGTTCTGAAATTTATCGTATAAAGAGTTATAAGTTTATATCGTTCATTATTTTTTAATTTCTAGGTCTCAATCCAAACATCAGTATTTAGGAGCCACCGAGAATGAAAATTAAATGAATGAAAGAATATAAAAATGAACTGCCGCATGTAGAAAGATCATCACTTGAGAACGGTTTGGCCAAGGTAGAGACAAGAATAATTTTAAAAGAAAATTATTGAAAGAAAGTCCAGAAAATTTGAAAATTCTGGTAAAACTGCAAGTGCTTTTTCTATGAGATTTTCATATAAATTCAGACCATCATAGGCTGATATATAAAAATCTCGAATCACGGTTTCAGTGGTCACACTCCTCCGAAATGGGTCGACCGATTATAACGATTTTTTTTGTAGGTATATTTGGTAAGTATGATTTCTTAAAGTATTTTTCACCCTTCTCCCTAAATTTTTTAATCACGATTTTAGTATTATTAACATCAACACACAAGTGTCACGTCACTTTGACAAAAGTGTCTTATAGTTTTTATCCCGAAGTTCCCACGGGAACGGGAAATTTCAAGCATGCAAAGCTGCGGGCGGGTCAGCTAGTTAAGCATATAATAATATTTGTTTTATGTGTCATAAAATAAATAATAATATTAGTTTTCTGACAAATACCTACGAGTATACCCGTACAGCGAACACTTCTTCTGCAGTAGAAACTGTGAATGTAATTCCACTTATCGTTTTACTTGATAGTTTATTATTATAGCCACTTGGAATATAATTGAAGATTTTCCGGAAGGGATCACAAAGTGCTATTACGAAAAGCGATTAGAAAGAAAGGTATATTTCATTGTAAACATGTATTAGACTGCCGTATTTATCAGTGGAACCAATGCCCGACTAAAGAGGTATCTATTTTAGTATACTCTTTATAACCTTGAGTTCTAAGTCAATAAATGGGGTGTTAGAAGGATTGATCCCTCTTAAAGAGTGCTAGAGGGCCAGAATAATTGTATACATCTTACGCAAGATTTTAATATATAGATATGTACATAATATAGATTGTTTTTCTATACACTAGTGGTAGCCCCGAAATGAAATCTCGCGAGTTTATACAAAAAATATTATTCGTAATCTTTGAGTATCAAAATAGTGCCACGAAAGAAATAACAATCTAACTTTACTTACAGTTTCATTCATATTACAGGTAACAGGAGTTCATGTAATGTAGTATTCTTTTATAATTTAATTTTTTGTAAAGTTTTGTTTTTATCATAGATAATAACTCAAAAACTACAAAGATTAAACTAAAAATAAAAACCGGGTTGAAACGTACTAATAAAGACCTTCCTTTTATTTGACATCCCACTTTACCTAATAGTCTCATTTAAATTTTTTTTACCCGTCTTGAACCCCAATATCTCAACAACCTCCCCACATTTTTAGCTCATTTAGTCACATCAAAATTGTACCATCACTACCTACCTATGTATTAAATTTCACGATGATCAGATCAACGGTTCAAAAGTTAACGCCGATTTATCCAAATTGATTTGGAGATCTCGCTTCGCTTGATCGTAAATGCAGTCCGGCTTTTTAATTTTTTTTTAGTAGATGAAATCTGAGGCCTGGTGGCAAATTGCAGAATTGGTAAAGGAACTGATTACTTTGTTAGATTTTTAACTGCTAATCCTAAAAGAACCCTTCAAAAGATCCCCTCGTGGATAATCTAGAAACTAGATCGACAAACAGATGGGCTGTTTGCAAGCAGGCGTTAGTCGGATATTAACGTGTGCTTACATTCCTGGCGGCTTTTTGTAACGCAAACAAAGCGAACGCAGAGCCACCTTTTGAAAACATAATTATGAGTATGGGAGCACATATATACATGTATGATACTCTGTGCTTTGACTTTCTCATATAACTTTAAAACAGACTTTTACAGAGACTTTACAAAAGTGTTCCAAAAGCATTAAATGTAGTAGAGTGTGAAAGGGCTCGCCCGGGGAAGTAATGCCACCATACCTATTTCTGCCACCAAGCAGCATTGCTGTATTTCGAGCTTCCGAGCCAATTCTCTGTTATAGGCAATGGTTACCACTTAACATCAGGTGGGCCATAAGCTTGTTCCATCTCCATATAGTATAAAAAAAATACTGTATTACTTTTTTATATAATTTGAAAATAAACTTCTTAGACAGACGTTTTAAGAGCGTTCTTTAAATAAACTAGTGGTTCGCCCCGAACTGAGAGCTCGCGAGTCTCACATAAAACAAAAATATACTATTCGTAATCTTTGACTATCAAAATAGTGACACGAAATAATTAATCAACTAACTTGACCTACAGTTTCATTCAATTTACAGGTAACGGGAGTTCATGTCCATTGGTTACTCTTTTTTGGGGTACGAATTGCAGATATTCTGGATTTCAGACTTTTGCCTATATTTGTGTCATTTAAGCTACACGCATAACAAATTACAACACTGTGGAGTCACTGGTGTACTCTGTGAATTTCGTCAAAGTTCAGTTTTTTAGTATGGCTAATAAAATAAATACTACAAACACTTTACTAAAAATAAAAACGGAATTGAAATATACCAATGAATACCCATTTGACGTCCCATTTGACCTAATAGTCTCATTTTCTTTTTTTTTACCCCTCTTGAACCCCAATATCTCAACCACCCCACAACATTTTTAACTCATTTAGTCACACCAAAATTATGCCATCACTACCTACCTGTGTATCAAATTTCACGATGATCAGATCAACGCTTCGAATGTTATCCACGGGCAAACAAACATACATACATACATACAACGCCGATTTGCCCAAGTTGATTTGGAGATCTCGTTTAGCTCGATCAATTATTATAAGTAGTTGGAATTATCCTCTGCATGTTTAAAGGTTTAAAAAAAACTCTAGAAAGCGGATTTCAAAAAAGTTTGTTTATAAAAATATAGATTACACACGATGTGTAATAAAAACTTTTTGGATAGCATGCCTTTACGTAGCTGCGCAGGTACATAGAATAAATAAATAAATACAAACTTAACCTAACCTCCTTTAATGAAAATTTTGGGACATTCGGCGTCACGAAGGGTGAATCGGGGCGTGTCACCAACCCCTGAAAATAGGGACCTCCCGCGCACACGTAAACAAAAATACGGCCATTTATGGCAAATACTTTACTCGCAAATAAATCGAACCCTTCCCGTTGAACTGAAAACATTAGCTAGTTTTTAGCTATGTCAGTTTTAACCCCCGATGCAAAAAGAAGGTATATGACTTTTACAATTTTGTAAAAATTAACTTTTACTTTGACGTCTTTATCTGTTAGCGTCTCTCCGTGGCGTCATAGCTCCTAAACAGATGGGCCTAATTTAATGGTGTTTTATTAAACTGTTAATAGCAGCACGGTTCTTACTACTAAACTATGTTTAGTGGAAATTAGTGCAGTCAATTAAAAGCATTAAAACTTTGTGAAGGTCGTTACACCGTTAAAACAGGTTGAAATCGTAATATAAATCGAAATAATATCTGTTTTGTTTTAGCTTAATTACCAATCATACAAAATACGCAATCACATACTCCTCCGTGCGCGCAATATGCTTAAAAAAGGAAACAGAGTTTTCTCTATACTCATTATTATAATGATGATAAACCACGAAAATTTTCTTGGTAAAATTATGTACGTTTACCTTCAAACGACACATCTCAATAATTCCAAGATTATTAAAACCATCTCAAAAATGTTCAACCTTAGACGGAACTTGCAACAGCAACCTTCCTCTTGATACGAGGATGCACTACCAATTGTGCTACAGGCTGTTGTCACGTCAGGGTCGAAATTTGAAATAAGCAACGCGACATCTCTTGTCAATGTACTAAGCTGCAACGTTTGGCATTGAGCAGGTCAAAAAAGTGTCTAAGTTTTCCTGTAGATGGAGCTAACGACGCTTTAGTCGTAATCAGAATCATCTCACTAATTTCCACCCTGACGTAACAGGAGCCTGTAGCATTGTATTTTGTTATATACATACATAGTAATTTGTTGTGCATCCTCGTATCAAGAGGAAGGTTGCGGGTTCAAGTCCCGTCTAGGCTTGAAAAGTTTTGAGATGGTTTTAAATATTTTGGAATTTACCGCTTAAGTGTTTGGATAACACTATAAAATAAAAAAACTATCGTAATAATTGTACAACGAAACGACCGTGGTATAATAATCATTTGTAATACTTAAAACTATTTCTAAGACTTACTTTACTCATTAAATTATTAAACAATCTACATTGTTTTTATAAGTCTTGTAGATGGAATATTATATCAAGAGTAAGTGATTTTTTCTAGGTTCCACGTTCTTAAGACCAGAAGTTTGCCAGTCTCGTTTTTCTTCGTAAAACGAATAAACATACGAACAATCTCGTATTCGTTTCTCAGATGATGAGTACCTATTCTTAATTTGGTATTTAATTATAAGAGTAATGTAGAAAATTACTTTAAAATGTGTTAAGTCGATTTTTAGAATAGACTAAAAAAATTAAAACAATTACTTGAGTGAAAATGTATCGGTCGGTTTTCTCACTTTCTCAATACCCTCCTTGTGTTCCTCTTCTTTTAACTCGACCTCCCCTCCCCTCCCCCCCCCCACCCCCCAATGTTTTGCAGTCAAACATCTACTTTTGAAATATTTGTTTTATTTCAGAGGTAGGTACAGAAAAGTTAGTATCAAAAACATATACGTAGGCCAATATAACGGGGCTAATAATGATACAACAGTAATTGGTTACATGAGGATAAATAAACCTACTTACTACGTTAATACCGTTACATAATTCATGACCCTGTGTCTAGGATTCGTGTTTGTCACACTACCCTAAAAGCCTACTGAGCTCCGCCAAAAATAGCAATGCGTGCCGTGACATCTACTATATCCCATAACTCAGCTATGAAAAGACTATGTTTTCGTTTATAGAAACGCAACTTATTTCTGAACGTGTTGAAATCTTTATAATCCATTTTGGTTAGATCGGTACCAAATTTATTGCGGTGATGGAGATAGTGTCTAAGAGAAGACCATTCTCAATCAATGATTTGTCAAAAATTACAGGTCAGCTTTACAGGATGTCCCGGAACTAGTATAAGCCTGAATAGGGTGATTCCAAACATAAACATTCCCCCCTCGAGATAACTTACTAGTTCTGGCAACTTGCATATAGGAGAACTTTTTAACACCTTTCGTTCTGGGAGTGTCATATCTACGTAGCATTACCTATTCCACAGTCGACATGTCGTCGTGATGGGCTGCAAGCGAGCAGTCAAGGTCGTATCAACATTGCTGTCAGGCACGCGTTTGGTTGGTAACACACATGTGTTGTATTGTATGTAACCTGTAAATTGAACAAGCTTCCCGGTTATCGTACTTTGAAGGTATGAAACGTAAGTCTTTTTCACATGAGGGAATTACTTACGCTTTTCTGCATTCAGGATGTGACAGATTTTACTAGTGTACAGGTATTACTGAATCACCATTCTATCAGCCACAAGATGTCTACTGCGAACATCCTCCCCCATTGTATTCCAGAACGACTGATCTTGTACAGTCTGCACCCAAAGGCTCCCAGCAACCTTTATAGTGGGGGGATATCCTATGCTGCGCTTTCCAGTACGTGCTCACCACTTGAGAACCCTTCTGTCCTAACGGTCGTTAGTTTTTCCAGCGATGTAATTCAATATATAAATTACATCTATCTATTGAAAATAATTTAAACAGTGCCTGGAAAGTCACTCTAGCAAAGGACGCAGTCACTTCAGAGTCTGAGACAGATTTATAGATGAAAACTTATTTCATCTTTTCAGGTTTGACAGATTGACCTTGAGCATAGGAGGTTCTTTATTATGTAGGTACTACTGTTACTAGTGTTTTTCGTAGCTGACATGTACCTATAATTTATAATCTACCCGCTTGTTTACTAGAAAAAGAGTATATTATGCAATTAGTGAATAAAGGAAAGATTTAAAGCGAGGCCTATAGATGAATCACGAGCAAGTGAAGGATTCTAACGACTGAATCACGACCGTAGGGAGTGACTCATGATGATTCTCCTTCCAAAAAGCTTATTTTATTCACTGAAAATAGTGAATAAAAATAAATTATAACCACTATTCGGGTGTTTGAATTTAGAACACAACAATGTATTCGACCTTCCTCTCAATGCTATACAACCTCCCTGCGCAAAAAATACTCAATACAAACTCCTTGTACAAATAACTCCTCGAGATTTGATTGGTCGACATTTTTGGCAAGGAGTCTAGCATTAGAATAAAAACTGTTTTGTGTTCTTTGCTATCATTGAATTAATGAATGAATGATAATTCTTTATTATACCTTACAAGCTAAACACAACAGATATAAAAATAAAAAATAAATCAAATAAATGTAAGCATAATGGGCGGTCTTATCGCTTAACAAAGCGATCTCTTCCAGACAACCTTTGGATGGAGAGGATCATTGCTTAATGGAAGATTGGCTGAGGTGTAAAAAGAATAAACTTAATAATAGCAAAAGAAAAATTACTTAACCTTAAATACATAAATAATAAGTACATAAATAATTTTAAATAAGTAAATATTTTTTTTTTCTTTTTCTCTAACCTATCTCGTCCCACTCCTCCATACTTATTCCCAAATAAATAAATATCATATTATATAAAATAAATAAATATGTACTTACATACATACATAGGTATATTAATATATACATATATCAATAATATTATAGATCAGTTGAATAATCACAACTCTTCATGGAGGTAAAAGTTTTTGAGTCTAGCTTTAAATACGGAAGGTGAGGGGGATTTTCTAATGGAGACAGGCAAGGCATTCCATAATCGGACAGCTTGGACGGAAAAGGAGTTTGCATAGAAACTGGTTCTATGCATCGGTGTTTTGAGAAGGTCATTGTATTGTGCATTATAATGGGGAAGAAAACGCAAAGCTGTTTGCAGATGGCGCTGCTTTCGCTTGACTCTTTCGAATGACTTTCGTATTGTGACGTCTCACATTCACAGATTTTTTGCGTGTGATTTTTAAAAGAGACGTTATTAGTGTTTGTAAAATAGCAGAATGTACGCAACGTGGATAGTTCCACTACTTACAGCTGAATTACGAAAAAGAGGAGCCTTTTTACAGGGCAGAAAAGCCGACCTTGTTGCTTGTAAGCGGTAAGTAAATTGACTTTGTTTTTCACTTTTGGTTTCTCAAGACTATTCGTGAACAACCAAACACTTTTCAAGTTATTCTTCCTATAATTATTGTAAATAATTTACAAAAAGAGGGTGAATATTTAAGCTCAATTCAATATTTTGACGTTGAAGAAAACATAACCTAAATTGTTCATGATTTTTTATATGTTGTTGCAGACTAAAGTCATTCGATCGAAATCTCAATTTTGGTATACCACAGCCCAGTTCCGAAACAGATAACGCCAAAATGGATTTACCTGCATCTTGAAAATTATCACAGTAAAAAAGTAAAAGTAAGTAAGTAAAAGTACATAACGTCGAATTAATCGACACTTTGAAATTTTTAATTTTTGTAACCCTTTCCCACAATTTTCTCATGCGAGGATCCTTAGGAATAAATTACATATTTCCATTGTCATTACATCCAATTGCTACACAACGAGGCATTATTCCAAAAATCTCAAATAATATAGGTATCAAACAAATTTGTATGCTATTTGAAAGTTTCTTTGGGTCAAGCGCTGTCAGCGACATCTGCAGTGATAATTAGCAGTTTTCTTCCCCATTGATTTAACCTTCCATTTTTCTTCGTTAAACGTCTATTTTCGCTTAAATTTTTCTTCTTCTCGTAGTCTTGATATAAAGTACCTATAGTATGCAATTCTTGAATAAAACGGATTTATATCGAGGGCCATGAATCACTCGCGTCGCTCAGGATTCATCTATGGCCCTTGCTTTAAATCCGCCTTTTATTCACTAATTGAATAATATACTAATATTTCCCTACATAAGATCTTATAAAATAAAATAAAGTTCTTAAGTAATTTGAAGACTCCTTTGTGCATATTTATTTTAATGGCTAGTTATTCACTACGCAATTGATTGTACAACCTAACACGTCTTATTTATTTATTTATTAACTTCACACAAAACAGGAGAATAGCATTATATACGACTCGTGCTTAAAGCATAAAAGATATGTTGGTAGTAAATGATAATTATCTGACTGATAAATGAGTCCTCCTCTACCATTCATTTCCTCTCACATACATTTCTTCAGTACTCTACGAGATTCATAGTTGTTTTCTAAGCACATCGTAGCGGATCGCTACGCCAATCAATCGTCGATATTTTTACCATATTCTATATATCTAACATTTCCTTTCGCGAGTGCCTTCTAACCAAGACAATCACACTTGAATAAACCTCAAATAAAACAACGGTCAAGGTTTCTTTGATATTGGAACCAAAACCAAACCGCTAAATTATGTAAATTCAATTGCGAGCTTGAATTTAACAGACACCAGAAACATTGTAACCTTGTTGTCCGACCTCATCACGGATGCATACGAGCAAGTTCCGTGAATGCATTGTGAGCCATCGATTGCTCTATTTCAGCTGTATCCTTGAGACAGTATGGAACATTAATAATTCGCTAGCGGGCCCTGTCGATATACCAACGCTTCATAGAACTTCAAATGTTTCATAGAAAGTTATGTTTGATTCTATGAAATTGTGCTAGTCGGAAATTACATGTTTTTCAGATTTATAAGCCAGTTGGGAATAAACCTTTATACATAACACCTAATTTGAGTTTTTACATGCTGGCAAGCCTTTACCCAGGAGGAGTTAGGTTTTTAAACCTCAATAATCCCTTGTTCCCTAACTACTTCGCCCTGAACTATGATCCTGAAAGTAAAATATGATATCCCAATCAATTAGCAGTTAATTTCACTATTGTTATTATTTTAAGTAATATTTCGTGCCTACATGTATATTTTCTATACATATCTACAGTTTAAATATTAAACATATATTATATTTACAGTTTAAAGGGAAGTGCATGCATCCTGTAAGGGCACTGCAATTGGGTCACAGCTCTACTATCAGGAAATACAGCGTAGATTCCATAAATACAGCGAAATTATTAAAAACACGGAATAAATTTTGAATGGCTAATCAACTTTATGTCAAAATCAGAGTTCTGAAAAAATCGACCCTCCTATTTCTATGGCTCTTTAATTACATATGAAAGAGAAAGTCCGTGCAACTTTGTTCATACTCTGTTTGCTATAAAAAAAAACTATTTAAGCGAGATTTTATATTCGCGTCCGATACTCTCTTCACCAGTCCTGAATAATTCATATTCACGATTCACACTTTAAAATATGACAATCTGGCAGTGGGTGGGTTCATAGTGAGGGTTGCGAGTACAATTGTATGAAATATTATCATCATCATCATCCACAGCCCGACTTCAACCACTGATGGGCACGAAATATACATAAAAAAATTCTAAACTGTGTATTTTCGTAACCTGTTAGGCAGACTATTTCTTTCAATAAATTTCGCGAGTCATCATAAAAACATCCCCTGAAACGTGGATTTTCATGATATTTTTAGCAATAAATCAAGACTTTTTATGTACTTCCTATAACATCCAAGTCAATTAGTAATTTTAAAACAAAAGTACACACCCATTATCTGTCCCTACGTTGCAGTTGTAATAAATAAATAAATATTACTGGACATTTCACACGGCGCTATTTAGCCCCAAACTAAGCAGAGCTTGTACTATGGAAACTAGATAACTGATAGAATACTTATATACATTTTTTTTGTAAATACATACTCATAATATACGAGTATAGAAAAATAACCAGACCCGGAACAAATATCTGTAGATCATGCAAACATTTGTTCCGCGGCGGGAATCGAACCCACTACCTTCTGCGTCTCAGCCGGCTATTCGTCCACTGCGCCACGGAGGTCGTCAAAAAACTGCTTGTAAATTCAGCATAACCATTTTTATAGTTGCTTATTTTATTATAATTAAATTTGTGTTATTAAAGAGTAAATTGATTTTACTTGATAGTGCAACGGCAATGGATAATAAACTTAAGATGGAAAGACGACCTGGGGCCGTAGCCAAATGTCATTCGCCACGAATCTATTCGATTTCTACATACATTTGTTGTCGCTGAATGACGTAATATTTCTATAGCATGTGTCAAATCCCATACATTTTCGGACGTATCGACTAGCGTCATCGCTAATCGACTGTAACTTGGCTAAGCCCTATGGTAAAGATTGCTGGGACCCGTTCGGTGCCAGGCCGCATAAGATTGTCACTCTGGAAGTCTATGGATATGTTCAGCAGTGGACATCCGACGACTGATATGATGATAAATATCTATAATACATATTTATGATGCCTACAAAATATTATGTTGAAATTATTCCTAGCTTTGAAGCAAGCTTCATCATTCGCTTTCAGTATAAAATCAAACATTCCGAAGTACAGCTTGAAATCGAATTGGCCGTCGTAGACGTAAAAATATTTAATGCTCGGCTACGACTAAAGCGAGTCCACCACCACACCTTGATTGTATCGGTGCCCTTTGAGAGTATGTTTATGTAAAACGTTTTGCATTTTAAAATAGAGTTAAATGTCGTGTTCAGACGACCTCCGTGGTGCATTGGGCAAATAGCCGGCTGAGACGCAGTAGGTAGCGGGTTCGATACCACCGCGAAACAAATGTTTGCATGATCTACAGATATTGGTTCCGGGTCTAGTTGTTTCTCTATATATTTTAAGCATATATTTACAGAAAAAATGTATGTAAGTATTCTATCAGTTATCTGGTTCCCATAGTACAAGCTCTGCTTAGTTTGGGGATAGATAGCGCTTTGTGAAATGTCCAGCAATATTTATTATTATTATTACATACATTTTTACCTGCCAGCATTTCAGGTTCACATATCAAGGCTCTAGTTGTAACAGACTTTATTTAACTTTCTCAAATGACTGTATCGTATTCTTGGACTTGAGCATTTTAACACATAAGTAAATTACTTCAGTAAACTCCCCTTTGCAACTTAATCTTTCTAACAGATATATTTTCATTTTGTAAACGTTCTCGATCGGTACATACGTACCCTGCTGTACAAGTGTGGTCCTTTGTGTCGCGCTCTCAAGCTCGAGGGCTCTCGGCTGCGACCCCGATAGACTCTTTCATCCCCAAACAAGTTACAAGAAGGATATCCCGTATCTAATTTTAAAGATCTCTCAAACTTCAAAGAAACTTTTCACTTTGCCAAAAATTTGGTGATTGACAAAGTTTATAGCTGATACTAGAAAGGTCGATTTTTGTGCAAAGCTTTGTACTTAGGTTAGAAGGTAATTTGTCTAGGCACTTTAGGGAATTAACCAATCAATACGCATAGGCGTTTTAATGAATATTTGGTCTCTATAGTCATGGATATTTCTATTTTATGACTCAGTCAAAACCGCAGACACATTTTTCACAAAAGTTCTATCAAATTCAATGAGCTACATATAAAACAAATTGGCAAGGGCAACGAGACACCAGGCTTGGTATCGGCCTGGGTCCATTTAACGGGATGGTTTTATTATGAAAATCGGCTCGAATGACCCAAAGTCCCGAAGCGTCCCAGAGATGTTCTTGACACAGGCGTAGTCGATCGCGTATCGTTAAGGTGGGTTTGACCAAACGAGGGAATGCTCACTTTACTCCCACTATCAAATTCACAGAGACAGCATTCTTTCATTGTTCTATCTTAGTTCGCGGAGATTCTGAGCTTGCTCACTTGATGTAAACGACGCACGAGCGTGCGAACTTTCTTGTTCAGACGAGCGCGCTCGTCGGAGCTGTTTCTTCAATTAAATCGTATAACTCCAATTACCATTTGAGATTTACATTCGATGTCAATATCACAGTCAAAATCGTTCATGATTTTCACTAAATAACAAATCTCGTTTGTCTGCTGAATTATATCCAAATTAATATCATCTCGTAACATAAACAATATCACGATAATAACGCAGTTAATTAATCCTTTATACCTAGACAACTCTCACGAGAATCAACCTTATTTTGACCTTAACTGAGTTTATCCGATAAAATGTTCATCGGTTAAATCTCTTATGGAATTACAAGCTATCACTTTATTCAGGCGTCGTTTGTCCCAAGTGTCCCCTAATTTTGCAAATCTGATTCAAATCTCGGATTATACTCGTATGTCTAGGTGATAGATAAAAGTTACTCATATGAATGAAGTTTAGAATCTATAAAATATGATGTAGTTATTCAAGAAACGTTTGAGAAACTTATAAATTTGATTGAGAATACATGCAACATTATAAATGGTTGTATAGCGATTGAAAGTAAGAAAATATATTTTACTAGCTTCCGCCCGCAGCTTCGCACGCGTGGTTTGTCAATAAAAAGTAGCCTATGTGTTAATCTACGTGCATACCAAATTTCATCGAGTCGGTTAAGCTGTTACGACGTGATTGAGTAACAAACAAATAAATAAACATCCAAACTTTCCCATTTATAATACTAGTACTAATATACTACTTACTAGTATAATACTAATACTACTTTCTCCCGCAGCTTGGCATGCGTGGTTTGTCGATAAAAAGTAACTTATGTGTTAATCGAGGTTATAATCTACGTACATACCAAATTTCATCGAAATCGGTTCAGCCTTTACGTCGTGATTGAGTAACAAACAAACATATAAATAAATAGCCATCCTTACTTTCGCAATTATAATATTAATGTCATTGCAATTATAGCAAATCAAGGACATACGAGAATACAAGTATTCTTTGATCGTACTGTACATGTTTGCTGCATTGTTGCAACAATTAGTTGCTGATGCTTCAGGTACAGCTACTCGTAGGTTAAAAAATGAATAACACGGTGACAAATGCCCTCCATCCATACTTATATTATAAATGCGAAAGTACTGCGAAAGTTTGTTAAAGTGAAACTTTTATTACATCGTCTTAAACTTTTTCGTCTGTGTGTTGCATGTCGCGTGACGGTCGGCCGCGGAGTAGGGATAAAGTGAAAGGCGCTCGTCAGAGTAGCCGAGGCCAATATGGCGGCGCCTATAGTTTGCATCAGCTGATCGTGTAGCGTATAGACTATTACTCATTTGTGCCAACGAAAATTTTTAGTTAAATGTCTATAATGTGAAACCAAGTTTCACTTTTACCGTGGTTTCATAAAACCACACAATCCTTTTTTTTATTTATTTATTTTATGCAGTCGACAAAAAAAATAAGAAAAACATTAGGTTCAATTTTCTTCTAAATGCAAACCCTGGCAACAAGCCCCCAACTCAAACCAAGCTAGAGAATCTAGAATGTACCAGTCCAGAATGTTCCATGAGTCAACGGTCCACAACCTCTCGAACTTTAAAATTGTCTAAACTAGAACAAAGAATGGAATAACTCAATTTCTGTCTCACCTGAATTTTATAGAACTTGGCATATAGTGGGTGAGTTCGAAATAGGACTTGTTCTTTCCGGTACGTCTGAGGATTGCAATGAAAGTTTTGGAATATAAATTTAGATTTGACTTTTATTCGAGTTTATTTCTGTTACAACGTCCAATCTTTTGAATACATCCAAAGACTCGAAGGGTGCCGAGTATAAAATGTGTGATCATTGTAGGTTTATAACTCGCGAATTCGCGACTACGTAATGAAATATAAATATTCTTCCTATTCCACTTTTTGCCTGCGACACAGTATTTTTACTCCTGCGGTTATCACCGTTTCCATTTTGTTTCTGTACCTACACTGTTTTATGTTCCAAATAAAGATATTTTGATTTTTGATTCTGAAATCTTATCCACAATTGGCCACTTTAAATTATATCTCTACTAGCTGTTGCCCGAGACTTCGCCCGCGTTGTTCTGGGGTGCTAAAATACATATATACATTTTGACATTCCATTTTTATGCCATGTAAACTGATTTATGGGATAAAAAGTAACATTATTAGTATTTTTATTTTTATAGTGTTATCCGAACACATACGGAAAAAATTCCATGATTTTTAAAACCATCTCAAAAATCTTGGAAAAGTAACCTATGTGTGAATCCAGGTTATAATCTACGTACATACTAAATTTCATCGAAGTCGGTTAAGCCGTTTCGACGTGATTAAGTAACAAATAAACAAATAAATAAAAAAACATCCAAACTTTCGCATTTATAATATTAGTGTGATGTGATGAAAACATCTTTTTTTTAACTTCAGAATAGTTTTCTATACCAGAGGTTCATTTGTAAAGTAGATCTAACAGCTCTTCAGAAACCCTCAGAAAATTTTACACTGCCAAAAAAAAAGGAAGTTTGTATGAGCTAAAGGCAGAGCAAAGGTTAATATTTTATCTACAAACTAGGCCACTTTCATTAACACACTTTCTTTCACTTCCATTAAAATATTTAACAAAACGAACTTATACGTATTTTGAGAAATTATGTTTGTGGAGTGTACCGCGCCCGCTCTTAGCATAAATCAGAATCCCGCCATCCGAAGCAAAGGAACTTTCAACATTAATTGTCGGAAATAAGACTAGGAGTTGCGGTAGAATAACATCATTTTCCGTTCTCGCTGGGAAGTTAACAAATAGTTGTGTGCTAGATTGTATAAATAAGAGAAGAATATTTGCACATTTATTTGTATTTGTACATTTATTTGGTACATATATGACACAAAACAATTTGTAAACAACGGTAGGAAAATTTACTTTAACACAGTAAGTGTGCTTGCGTACCAAAATGGTATTCAACTCAGCGTAATATTGGAAATTTTTGCACCAAACGCTCATTTTCATCTTGAAATATTATCTTCACATACTAAGTGGTACTAAGCATATGGATTTACTCAAAAACCGTCTCAACACAGCAATAATATGGCGGTGATACCACTCTGACCTCAAACTGAACTGCCAAATCTATTTTTTATATACCATATATAAATCAAAGTCGGGTTAGTTACACCATTTATAACTCAAGAACGGTTTGACCGATTTAATAATCTTTGATTTGTTGGATTTGTATTTGCCCCGAATAGTAGAATAACTATTAAAATATCGGAAAATACACGCAAAAAAAAAATATGAAGAAAATTCATTTTCTCATACATAGATGCACCTAATGATGGCCGATTGACCGTTATACCAGACCGACATTGGCAGCCCGAGTCATATGCATGTCAAGGCGGTACGAAGTTCAACGTTATTGAGAGATGGCGTAGAAACACAAAAATCACAATCCTTCTACATGCTTTCTTCCATATTGCTTTATTAGCCTTCATCTTACAGGTAAAGATAAAGAACTTTGGGTGTTTCATGCATTTACGTTCCGATAAAGCACAATTTTGAAGTGAAAGCTTCTTTAGGCGCGTTGAGCATTTTTTGAGATAAAAAAAAAACCATTCAACTTGCGACTCTGTTACCGACACCTGTCACTGACTACTGACACTGACTGAGTAACAGTCTGCACCTCTGTATATAAGTATCTATAGTGTAGTCTGCTTTTATTCAAGTTTTCTCTTCTGTCTGAGTTCTTCCGCAGTGCTACTTTGTTTGTATTTCTAGCATCAAAAGTTCTCAAAATGATTCAGATATGAAATAGTTTGCTCAAATCATAAGCATCCACTTGAAGAAGATTATAGGAACATGTATGCTTTTAAAACTGCTGATGATTCATCAGCTTTAGATTCTCAGTACTCACTTCTTTGTCACATTTATCATCTTTCACACAACTGAACCATCTCTTTGGCCTTCCTCTATTCCAACATCCACTTTCATGCCACTCTCCTACTGAGGGAAGAATATACAACATGATAAGGAAAATCAGTACCTTGAGGCTAAAGTGCGTTGATTCACACCAGCTCGTGACGAGCCCCAAGTGGCTCGTTACCGCGAGAGTCGCTGCGAGACCGATTTCACACCATCCACACAGTTTACGAATACACTACGTTAATTTAAGGGGAAAAGGCCAGTGGAAAAGTTAACTTTTACTGCGGGGAATGCGGGCTTTTATAATAAAGTAATTTACCTTGTAAATATTTCAAGTCCTCTTGGAGTTTAGTTAGCTCTCTATCTTCTAATAATTTAAAATAGAACAGAATGTTTTTGTTGCTTATCTTATATAATTAGTCAAGTATTTAGTGCGATTTTGCCGTATTGAAAATTTTCAACGCCACGCATATGTCGAGGAAAAGAATCTTCGTCTTAGAACTTTTTTAAGTACTCGCATGGGGATTTCATATCAGAGTGACATAGCATGCCTATCCTGCCCTGCCATGTGCACGATGGGTGAATTAATGACCTACTCCGACACCGCCATAGACGTGGCCACGTACTGGTAACAATGACTATAGACTTGAGACGTCAACACGAAAGAAGGGTGGGTGTCCGATCATAAATCCCTTTATAGTGTTACGCCGAGGCTGTTAAACAATGAGTAATAATCGAAACTTCTCGAACGCTTTTGTCTTGCTGTGTTATTGTTGTTATTTTCTGCGGTTGCGCACAATGGGGATTGTTCGTTCTGTCGAAACACCGACCCCTTTCCTGGAATGATCGAGATCGTTCTCGAACAATCGAAATGTGCACGATATAAATAGGCCGGAGAGATGGCCGGACAGTGAGTCTCAGCGAGGCCCTGGAGGACTGACGTAGAGAAGGGTCTCGCGTGAACAGTAGTTGCTAGCGAGTGAGTCTGGATTTTGCTATACGTGCAAACATTTCGGTGACTTTAAGTGGTGTAACAGTGGTGTGAATTAGTGTGTTGTGATTACGTGTGACCAAGTTCGTGTATTCATCGTTTAGTGCTGAATAAAAGTGTTATTTTGGTTAGATCGATTCCCATTATTTTATCCCGAACCCTCAGCTCGTAACAATATTTATTATCTGTCTAGTAATAGGGCTAATTATAAATCTTATATGTGACCTTGGCAATAATACCTCAGACAAACCTAATAGTACTGGCCAGATATAAATGAAACATAACCTAATCACCCAAAAGATTTTCTGGCTAAACAATCCACAATATTTCTATGTAATCAGATAGGTACTGGGCATGGCTTATCTAAAATCCTACCACAGATAATAACTACAGCGTCTTTTACCGAGACCATGCTTCAACTTCCCACCATGTACTCATATAAATCATATTTAATTGATACATCGAAAGGCCTTTGTTTTTATGGCTACGTAAAAACTGCAAAAATAATATCAAATATCAAATGAACGCAACTACATTCGTGGCCTATATTCTGATTACAATTAAATTTTCATCAAGTCCCACCGGACGCAAAACTTTTAACCTACTTGGCACAGTTTCCTTTCTGGAATAATCACAGAAGATGAAAATAATAATTTAACGCTAAACAACCTACTGCAGAGAAATACATTAATGAAAATTTCTTCATGGTTTTTATTTTGACAATTACATTTATAAATGTGTTCAGGCATTAAAGTTAGAACCGAATCTTTTTCAGACGACCTCCGTGGTGCAGTGAGCTAATAGCCGGCTGAGACGCAGGAGGTAGCGGGTTCGATTCCCGCCGCGGAACAAATGTTTGCAAGATCTACATATATTTGTTTTGGGTCAGGTTGTTTTTCTATCTATATATATAAAAATGTTATGTTGGTTTGTGTACGCTTCAAAAACTCAAAAAGTTCTGCACCGATCGAGCTGAAATTTTAGCATGATATCCGCATCAAGGATTGTTTTTATCTATTTTTTGCATCAGTCACATATCCGCGACCGCGAAAAAACAGTTTTTTTTACGATCAGCTGTGTAGCAGTGACCGCGCCATCTGCCAGAAGCCAGGAAAACACTCGCTGACAACCGCAATAGTAATGTATTGTATATCCACAGCACACATTGCAAAATTAAACTTATATGAAAGGTATTCTTTGTTTTGTTTCTCATTTCTCAACCATTGCCATGTGCCACAGCGACGCGTGGCAGGATACAGCTAGTATATTATAAGTATGTATTTACAAAAAAAAAAGTATATAAGTATTCTATCAGTTATCTGGTTCCGATAGTACAAGCTCTGCTTAGTTTGGGGCTAGATAGCGCTGTGTGAAATGTCCAGCAATATTTATTATTTATTTAGTTTGACTGTCCATAATTTGAGATGAAATAGGGGCAACCAAAACTTCCAAAGCTATGCTGAGGCAAAACGATGTGTACATAAAGCAGTACGTGCCAAATGTGGTTACTATTTTCTAGACACTCGCTTGCTTTTTACACTCTGAATCATTTCAGAAAAAGCTTGGCAAGATTCGCTGTGACCGCAGTATATTTACTTCAAGTGGTATTAATTTATTATAGCAAGTAGGAAGCATTTTATATCAAGTGGTGTGTAGCAATCGTAACAAAGAAACGCCTCAAAACGCTTTGTCTACAGCGGAGTATTTCATTAGTCTTCCGACACTTTTGTAAGAGCAGCAAAAAAGCTGAAAAGACCTTCAAAAGTTTTAACTAGTTCTTTATAATGAAACAATTTTATAAGATTTATATAGAACGTTTTATTTTGTTGTTTGTTCGTGACGTTGTGAGTTGTTTATGCGAAGGATTCATAATATTTATTCTAAAGTGACTTGTTACAAAAACTCTACAGCTTTTTGCGCGGTTTCTTGCATTGTGTTTTATAAAGACGGAGATTCAGAGGTCACAATTTATGAAAGACCATAATGATTTATATTTTACTTGTGATTATAATCAGGCGTATATTTTAGATAACTTTAACAAGCATTTTGATGTAGAGGGCGGCAGTTTATATAATGGCCGCATATTGTACCTAGTGACAGTGGCGATTCTGTTGTTTACGCTGGCTTACTAAAATTGTGCAAAATGTGAACGGTCTTATTTTGTTCACACTAAAGATCAAATTAGAATGACATGTAAAGTGACATTTCTAAATTTAAGTATTTTTAACTAAGAAGGCGTGTTTGCGGGCTAGTTTTAGTCAACACCAAATTGATTGATCACTAAAACTAGCCCGCATACATGCCATCATAACAAAAATTACTTAATTTTACAAATATCACATTAAATTTCATTATAATTTGATCTTTAGCGTGAATAAAATAAGACCGTTCGTATTTTACACAATTTTAGTTCGCGTAAACAACAGAATTGCCACCAATATACACTTACCTATTTCAATTCTACAAAATAAAAAATTATAATAAAAAAAATTGCTAGACTGTATCTGTCTAGAGGTCAAATACTACAATTGTATCGTCTGTGGTAGCGTCAAGTCAAAGTCAAAGTCTTTTATTCATTAAAATCACATTGATCACTTTGAAACGTCAATTTAACTGCCTGTCCCTTCGCGACCAAGCCAGGAAAGAAAGGCAAAAAACAAGGCTGGTTGTTTTTTTAATGATGCTTTTAGAATACATAACAATAAAGAAAATAAATTACGCCTAAAGTACAGTTGGTACATTACATTTGAGTTATCATCCTTAAATTTAATTTACTATCGTTACTTTGTCGTTACGCTACAGTAGGCACGTAAATTTCCCTTTGTTCTGAAGGCCCACAATTAGCTCAACAGCATGTCTAGTTCGATTTGTCCTTTTCAAGTTCACGAGTTATTTTAATGAATAAAGTTTTATTAACTTGATCCAGGGATTTATCCCCGGCTGGTTTTCACTGAATTATTTATTAATATTTTTAAAGGTTAAAACTTCTTAGAAGTTTCCAAGCCACGACTGATTATTAGACGAGATAAGAATTGACGCGAGAGGTTGGCAATGCTTATCAATTTAACATGCAATTAATTTATTAATTATTAATTTAACCCCAGATAAAGGTTATACGTTGGGTTTACGTATAGTTTGGGCCTTGCAGGTAATCTATTTATTATTTATTAACAACTCTGTATATATTTATGCAACTAGGCCGATAAGCTTTTTAAAAAATAACCTATTTGTTTGTGGTTATTAATTACCCTGAGTAGCATAGCAATTCAGGACTTAAGAGCCATGCATTGTCTTGGGGTCACTTTCATCTGAAGCAGTTGACATAAAGATCGTTTATGAGAAAAGTCTTAAAGTGGCTAAATAGCTCTTGAAATCATCAAAAATATTAAAGTGAAACTTTTATTACATCGTCTCAAACTTTTTCGTCTGTGTGTTGCATGTCGCGTGACGGTCGCGGAGTAGGGATAAAGTGAAAGGCGCTCGTCAGAGCAGCCGAGGCCAATAAGGCGGCGCCTATAGTTCGCTTCAGCTGACCGTGTAGTGTATAGTCTATTACTCATTTGTGCCAACGAAAATTTTTAGTTAAATGTCTATAATTTGAAACAAAGTTTCACTTTTACCGTGGTTTCATAAAATCACACAATCCTTTTTTTATGATTTCAAGTGGCTAAAACACTTTCCCTAATGTGCCATCAGTTTTCCAACTACATCGATTTAGAATTTTATTAACTTGCGTTGAACATTTATAACCAATTTACTCTATGGAATTCATCGAAAATTTGTAATATACTTCTCAATCGCGGTTACAAAGTTGCCGTCACGTGTGACGTTACCTATGAAAGTTGTATGAACTCCAGAACTTTCTCGTCTCAAAACATCGGAGAGTTATACGTATTCTCATCCTCATTAATATATAAAAACATAGTCGGGTTTGTTCGAACACTTATAATTCGAGAACGGCGGGACCGATTTTGATGATCTTTGATTTAATGGATTTGTCTCCGCGCCGAATAGCAGAATAACTAATAAAATATCGGATTAATTCACGCAAAATGAGTTTATGAAGAAAATTCATTTTCTCATACATAGGTGCAGCTAATGATGGACGATTGACAATTCTGCCGGGGTGACGTATATTGACAGCCCGCGTCATATGTATGTCAAGGCGGTACGAAGTTCGGCGGGAATAACATAATAACAGAAAACAGAAACTAATAATAATATAATAATAGAGAATAACAGAAATAACACAAAAATAAGTACTAGGCTAGAATAAATAAGGCAATACAATGGGCGGCCTTATCGCTGGAAGCGATCTCTTCCAGGCAACCTTTGGATGGAGTGAAATTTACGAAAATACGGAGCGTGGTGTATATTGGAGGATGCATTTACACATATAATCTTAGGTATTATAAAAAAACATACGATAAAGTTGCTAAGATAATAATTAATAGTTGCTACGAGTAGAGATAGATGAACGTAACGAAATATGGTTGCCGTTTACAAATTATACTTCTAGAACATCATTTATTCGCCAAAAGGCACATTTAATTACACAAATAATTTACGAGTTATGAAAGAATATAAAAAAAAATCAAAATCATTTATTTCACAAATCAAGCAATATACATATAACAAAACATATTTTAATTAAAATTCAATTATTGGCTTGTACAGTGAGTATTGGCGTGCAGTACCTATAAGAGTAGTATAAGAGATATAAGAGAGATATGAAAATACAATAATAACAATTTAGCTATACAATATAAAAATACCGTTTTAAACGATATATAGATAATTCAACTGCTTCAGATGAAAGTGTCCCCAATATAAGGCTTTAAAGTCTTGAAATGCAATGCTTATGGGTTCACCCAGATAACCAGTTTAAAGCTGCATAAACACAGTTCGCCGGATTGTACTCAAAAAATGAAACATACGGGCTTCCAACACTATCAATTACAATAGATCTATGTACATATTATTTATTTTACTAGTAAACTAGTATTTTGTTAGTTCATGTATCTTTCTGCACGGTTCGGAGGTTGACCTCATCAAACTGTAGGAGCTTCTAACCAATATCAGAGTTTCAGTAATGTTTGAAAACACACCATAAATTTTAATTAAACTTAGAAATCCTTCTGGAACTATCCACATCCAACTCATTAGTTGAGCGATAGTTACACAAACTGCAAGTCTCCGTCCAAAACGTAACTTAGATCCCACGCGGGCGACGACACAGTGTGCAACTAAACAATAGCGCAACTAGATTATATGTTTGAGGCAGTTTGTATGTTCCTATGAGCTTAAAGCCAAGCTAACGGTTAGCCAAATCAAATCAATTATTTGCAAGAAAGTTTACGAAATGCTCATAAAATCACCAAAGATATTAAGCGATCTTGAAGGGGGCTTTTATAGCCAGGATCAGGATCAATATCTTAACGTGCCTTTCTTTTCGAAAAATGCTACTAGCCGTCAGCCTAGAAGAAATTAATATATCTGTTCAAGCAAACTATACTGCAGAAAAGAAACCAAGTCAGTTATCTAAACGCGGCACCTTACACGAGATTACACTTGACAGAATACAGACATATAAGCTTAATTGCATTTTAAACAATGTATAAAAAATGTATCACAATGTACAAAAGAAGCAAAATTACTCTACTACGGTATATAGAGAAATCTGTCTTCTTGGTACAAGCGTCTCTGTTCAAATAAGAGAGTTATGATACTGCAGTTTAAGTATTCTGTGACACGAACTTCGCAACTCAAGTTCTGAATTCGTTACAAAATTTTCACTTTAACCACTGCTCGTTAACCGATAAATTGACAGACTAGCTCGTGTCGGTAATTTCGCTTAGTTACAGGGCCTGAAATTTGTAGTTCACGTCCACACATTATATAAGGCACCTACGAGTTACAGTTTCCGACTGTTGGTACGACACGTCATAGAAAAGAGAGATGCTTGCTCTTGCATTGCATCAGTTGTAAATCACTTGACACGTTGGTGATGGTCAAAAACTTTTCTTCACGATGTGTCATAGTAAAGTTAAACCGTTCATAGAATAGAATAGAAAAACGTTTATTTGGCATCACAAGTGTACATTACAGCTTAGATAAATAAGTATAAATTAAGGAGCAAATTTTGTGAGCAAAAACGGTCACCACTCCGCATTGTGCTATAGTAGCATATTTATACCACTATGGCGCTGGTCTCATTCTTCCATTAAATTCTCTTTATCCAAAGATTGTATCAGGAAATAGTTTTAGGCGATAAGACTGCTAATATTGTAATTTTATTGCTTATATAGGTTGTTTGTTAATATACCCACAAAAATGAAAGGGGTTATTTTGATGAGCATAATAAATTAATTTGTGAAATGTTTAAAGAAATGTGAAATTTATTTTGGCATGTAAAAATAAACACTTTATTAAACTTATTTTGCACTATTGCATAATGCTTGCCATCTAACCATAGATACTGTACTGGTGACGTCTTGAGATATCTCTCGTTGTCCCTTTCTTACCCAAAACCCGCAGCCATTTCCGAAAGAGATATCAAATCGGCCTTTATTTTTGGATGTCGATTGCAAGAGTAGGCAGTAAGTTTTATATCGAATTGATCACTGACCTTAGTCGATTTACTTTAAAATTTGATAATATAACTAGTAGTTTTTTTTCGAGAATCCTTTTTTTGTTTTGAGAAACCGTCACTTGAATATCGTCAATATATTACCAAACACCCTGTATTTTGCACACAGCCGGGCTAGTATAACCACCTTAGAGACATATCTTTCTACAGAACAATAGAGCAAATTTGCGAGTTTTAATGATTACTTGTATGAGGGATACTTGTACCGCCACAGATAACGCTGTTGCAGTGGCCAAGTATTGGCAATACAAAATTTAATATTTAATTATGAACTATAGCGACACGATGAAGAAGAAGCGTAGAGCGAAGAAACATTTGCACAGTCGTGTTTTTGTCATTTTACTATAGAGAGATAAACTGTAAGGGAAATAAACCCTAAAATTGTCGAGTTATTTTTTTTGTGATCATACTAATTTGGCTGGACAGACTACTAAATCCTAAGGACAAAAAAAAACCAGCTAAGTGCGAGTCGGACGTTCCGTAGCATTATCTAAAATAAATTGTATGAGCGCGCATACAACTCAGAGGAATATCTTAATTGGCGTCAACTATGTATGTATGGTTAATTTTAACTTTTTTTATTTTTTTACTTTTCCTTTATTTGTGCTGTTAAGACCTTGCTTATTGCCCAATTTCGTGGTTCTAGGTCAACGGGAACTACCATATAGGTTTTCGACCCAAAACCTATAGGGCACTTCCGGTTGACCTAGAAGTGTCAATTTTGGTTAAAAGCAGCGTTAAGTAAAGGGAAAATTCCGAAAAATAAAAAAAGTTGAAAATTAAGGTTTTTTTGGTTTTTGCGAAAATATAAATTTGCCCATATCTTTTGATCTTGTTTTTTATCTTGATTTTTATAAACCTAATAGGGACTATAAACCTCGGTATTTGGTATACATTTCAACTTACTAGGTCTACCCGTTCCTGAGAAAATCAGTGATGACACACGGACAGACGGACAAGAGAGTGATCTTATAAGGATTCCGTTTTTACCTTTTAAGGTACGAAACCCTAAAAAACACAAGTAACATACAAGAAAAGAAAGAATAATGCTACAATCAAGCGTTTTAAAAGTAATAGAACTCGTTATGATAGGGCTCGACCGGGGAAGTACTACCACCATACCTATTTTTGCCACCAAGCAGCATTGCTGTGTTTCGGTTTGAAAGCTATGGTTATCGGTGAAATTACAGATGAGGCTTGACACCTATATGCCTCAAGTTGATGGACACAGGGCAGTGCATCGTAGGGCACGTTCCTCAGGTGCGTGACGAGGTAATACTTTGTTATAGGCGATGGTAACCACTTAACATCAGGAGGGTCGTATGCTCGGTTCATCTCCAGGTCGTCATAAAAAATAGTTAATCTATCTTTGGCAATTAGACTACTTATTAGTTATTGATTATTGCCATACTTAATTTCAGCTATGTACAGCGTAAGACGTTTATAGTGACATAGGAATTGCCGGGAATTGCAATTTACACAGAATATAATTTGAATTACATAATTGGAACGGAACGTGTCGAAACTTGCTCTAGATAGAGTTCTACATTTCAATAGAAGGTCTTCCACCTAGGAAGTTGCTAATCATTTCTCAGGGTGCTTGATGGCAGTAAATGATAGGAAGGAATAAAACGTTGAGTTAAAAACTAGCACTTTTGTCCTTGACAATTCTATTTCTGCTAGATAGTTTGCACATTCAGAGTACTGTACTGCACAGAACTAGAGCACCTACTTCGCACGAGTGGCTCGAATTGTTAAAGCCCTGAGTAGAATCACGTAACAATCTGAGAACTTTGCATCCTTTCATGTGATGTTCTAATTTCACATTTTCATAAAATTGTGCGTTTGTTGTTACTTAGGGCGACTTGCACAATGATCCCTTATCGTATTCAGCGATTAAACATATTTCAGTTTGTGGTATTTGTATAATTTAACAACTCTTTAAATCATATTTAACCACTAAATACGTTTAGGCATCATTGCGCAAGTCGCCTTTCATCATCATCATCATCAACCTTTAGCAGTCCACTGCTGGACGTAGGGCTCTCCCAGGGTGCGCCATTGAGCCCGATCCTCAGCTCTTCTCATCCGATCCTTGCCAGCCACAGCGCGCTAATCGTCACTCCATCTAGCCAGAGGGCGTCCTACACTTCGCTTGCCTAAACGTGGTCTCCACTCCAGAACACGGTTACCCCAACGGTTATCGGTTCTGCGGTAGATATGAGCGGCCCACTGCCACTTCAGCTTGCTGACCCTCTGAACTATGTCGATCACTTTGGTTTTCTGTCGGATAACCTCATTTCGGATTCTATTCTTCAGAGAAATTCCGAGCAACGCCCTTTCGCTCGCTGAACGACTTTCAATTTGTGGACCAGTCCTACCGTAAGTATCAACGTTTCAGCTGCATAGGTCATCACAGGTAGGACGCACTGGCCGCTGGTTTTAGCAGCAACTCGCTGTAGGCTGACATATTACAGCAAAATATATTGTGCTTCCGGTTATGTATGTATGTTAACTCAAAACAAGACCGGTCACGTGCGAGTAGCACTCACGCACCGGGGTTTCTTAAAGCCATTTAATTATGTGACTCAGAAACAAAGTTAATTTTAGGGCATATTTCTAAAACACTTCCTATGATCTTTGCGTAAATATATTTCTATCAATCATATTTATTAATTTATTATAAAAAAAAATAGTGGCACTCCGAGAGTGCCTACAGACGTGAAAACTTGAACAGACTACAATACAGATATTTATATACAGAGGTGTCGGTAACAGTAACAGTGTTGCGAGTTCAATAGTTTTTTCCCCATCTCAAAAAATACCCAACGTGCCTATAAAAGTTTTCACTTCAAAAACAATTGTTTTTTTTTTATATTATTGAAGTGAAAACTTTTACAGACACTGTTACCGTTACCGACACCTCTGTATATAAGTATCTCGTAATTGTTCAAGTTTTCACTTCTGTCGGCACTCCCGGAGTGCCACTTTTTTTTTAACTATTCATGAACTTACTATACTTGCTTTTAAATGAGCTGTTTCATAGACCGTTGCTTACCTTAGTAAATCTTAAACGTACAAGGTGTTTGCCTTCGAGTTTTGCACCTAAAACAGCTGTTTATCAAAATGTTTGCCAAAAATAAATAAAAGATTTTTATCTAGCTAATGAAAACGTCACGGGTAACTCCTGAATGCGCGCAGCACGCAGGACCGGGAAGGGTGGCTTTTACAAAGGGAGGCCTACACCCAGCAGTGGGTACTTATGGGTTGTGGATGATGAAATGAAGACATCGAATTAGAAAAGACATAGAACTAACATTTTACGTGTGAGTACAATCATCCATTTTGGTTAAACTCACATATTCGAAAGCACCTAGTGTAAACAAAACTTGTAATGCAATACACATGCTGCAGTATCAAATCAGAGCGACCAACCGAAAGTTTCAAGTTTCTCAACAATAATATTCACCATGAGAGTCCTTGTAGCCTTTGACCAAGTGAAACGAACCGTTTGTTACATGAAAATAAAATACAAAGTTCTATCCATTGTCCCACATCGGGCAATCAAAGTGGACTGGTGTATGCAGAAAGAGCATGCTCATTACCTACTCTATACAAACGAGTAGAGTTGGTCTCTTAGATATTGAAATTTACCGGATTTCAAACACTCCTGGGAAATAATAAAATTATTCGTCTTTTTTCATAAAAACTAGAGTCAGAGTATAACAAAACGATATTTCAGTCACATCATAAATAGGGACAAACCAAGCCTAGAGAATTAGCAAGATTAAGTGTCAGTGGGCGGGGAACATAGCTCGAAGAACTGACGGCCGTTGGGGCCGAAGAGTTTTCAAGTGGAAATACATACTGGAAAGCGCAGCGTAGGATGGCCCCCCACTAGATGGAAAGACGATCTGATAAAGGTTTCCTGGAGCTGTTGGGCACAGACCGCACAAGATCCTTCACTCTAGAAATCTATGATTGTCTATGTTCAGCAGTGGACGTCCAATGGCAGATATGATGATGATAATATATTTGATAGGTTGTACCTATGTAGGTTTTGTATTGAATGGTAATCGATCACATATCAACCTACAAATTTTAGTCTTATCCCAATAATGAAGATGAATAAATGTTGAAAAAGTATACACTTAACAACGTGTTGTCTAATAATATTGTGACGACCTCTGTGGTGCAGTGGGCGAATAGCCGACTGAGATGCAGGACGTAGCGGGTTCGTTTCCCGCCGCACAAAAAAATGTTTGCATGATTTACAGATATTTGTTCCGGGTCTGGTTGTTTCTCTAGTATGTATTTACAAAAAAAATTTATTTATGTATTTTATCAGTTATTTGGTTCCCATACTACAAACTCTGCTTAGTTTGGGGCTAGATAGGGCTGTGTGAAATGTCCAGCAATATTTATTTATTATTATTAATATTGATTATTTGGTATGTTTAATAGACACCAACCTAGAGCAATACTATTTCGAAAACAGGAATGCAGTGATGATGATGAAATTTTACAGGTTTTTCATGATTTTTACGGGCAACTCTACCACTACGGCATAGGATTTCTTTACGTTTTGAGGAACAAAAACTCTTTGAAGTGGCGAATACGAATCCTGCGTGCAAAATGTAAAAGCTTTTTATGAAAATGTAACAAAAACCTTTCTACTTCCGGTTTGCCTAGCAAGGAGCAATTAGGTGAAAATAGAGTTTGCCGCTTTTAAAATGTTTTAGCGTTTAACTTTTTTAATCCGCCATTTTATAAATTAAGCCTGAATAACATACTAACCTCGTAAGGCCTCTGTAGGTTTTATTTGAACTTTTAGAACATGTTTGATTATTCCTCCTTCCACCACCGGACGTACCGAGAAGTACCACCCATACCTGGTCGGCATACCACCTTGCCGTACCAGATGATTTGCTTCAACTTTTCTTGTTAACACGAGACCACCATGGCCAGGAATAGCAGGGTGGCCAGGAACTAAGAGCCGTTGTATTGTTGTATTTGTCAAAAGAAAAGTTTTGCTCATAATCGCCACGCTGTGGGTTGGCAATCGCAGGGCACCACTTGTCGCACCGCTGACGCTGCTGCCCGTCAGCGGCCAGGAGATTTAGTTGTGTCAGTTTAGGGCTATATATACCGCCATCAACCGGTCGTCAGACCTCTTCCGCTAGTCAGCAGGATGTGTCACGTGCAGGTGAGGTCAACTGGGGTGTTAAGATTTTGGGCTGCCCCCTTTGCATCCCTTCAACTTTATCTAATTTAAACAATCACCAGGACCACACCAGGAATCGCTTTGTCGTGGGTATCAGAAACTACAAGGTACACCTAGAAAGCGAACAAATATTTATATCATGGAAATATTTGTTTGTCAGCTGGAATCAAAACCGCAACCTCTTGCGTCCAAGTCAACTACTCGCCCACCTCGCTACATAAGTCGTAAATGTATAAAATAAAAAAAAAATTTAAGTATTAACTTACATGGAAAAAAATCGAAAAGATGTGATTGAGCAATCAAGATGAAACCGGCAATAAAGAAACGAACTTCACAGAATTTGCTATCACATTTTTAAACGATGATTTACCCAATATTACCGGTTGTAAATATCTGGGGTTATTTCATACCGTAGTAAAAGTGCCTACTTTCGTGTACATCACAACTAATGTCTGTTAAGAGTAAAATAAGCTTTATTGCCTTGGGGTTAGAAGTAATATAGCTCGTATTGTGGAATCCTAGTAACCGAACTGTTCTTATCATAACCGGCACTGATGCCCTTTTTTGAATAATCCACCTTCATGTGTTCGTCTTCTACGATCATTAGACTTTAGCATAAGCTTAAATATAATAAATAAATAAATAAATATTGCAGGGCATTTGACACAGCGCTATCTAGCCTCAAACTAAGCAGAGCTTGTACTATGGGAACCAGATAACTGATAAAATACTTATATACTGTTTTTTTTTGTAAATACATACTTATAATATATAGAAAAACACCCAAACACGAAACAAATATCTGTAGATCATGCAAACATTTGTTCCACGGCGGGAATCAAACCCGCTACCTTCTGCGTCTCAGCCGGCTTTACGCCCACTGCGCCACGGAGGCAGTCAAATATTTTGCCCATAATGTCGTTCATATTACTTTTTTTGTGCTACATGTTCTCAGCCAATCACTTTGTGCTGGTGAGCTGTCATACGATGAAATTAAAGCTCAATATTGCTCGTGTAAAGCCGCAGAATGTGTGCCTTCTTCGGAGTGGAGCTTTTGTTCGTTAGTAACTTTATGTATCCTGTAGTAACAGCCTAGAGGCAATTTGCAGTCGCTATAAAGGTCGGTGTAAGTGCTGGGAAGGCGAATTTAACTTTAATAAGTTCGCAGTGCGCTCCGTGCATTGGTAGGCGCAGTAATCGCTATTAAAAATACAAGAACTTTGCAATTTTTCCGTTTATGGAGTCAACCTTGAACCTGAATTTTATTCGCACTCCGAGCAAAGTAGACTCAGATTTCAGCTTGTTTCGAAGAAGTCGCCCAGCTTGTGACTCAATAATTATATTATTATTTAAATATTACTTTGACCCAGCTATTATGTGTCTGAATTTGAATTGATTATTATTTGTTTGATTATTTGTTTGATACCTACCGATTTTATGTTATTTTGTTTTATATTTAATTGCAATTGCCGGTCTACTAACATAGTTCTAAGATTTTATTAATGTTTACTAACGGAATGGATGACATGTCTGAAAAATAAATGAATTGAATTGAAGAATAAAATAGCCTATGATTTTTTATTTGTTTGTTTAGCATTTTAGTTATGCACCATTAGGTTAGTAACAAACAAAATGGAGTTTTTAATGGTCCAAAATATAAGCATTTTGATTTAGTTTTGACTTTTTGAAGGCCTAAAAATTACCTAATACATTGATTTTTCTTAGAGATAAGAAAGTGATTGGTAATCACGACGAGGCTTGAAATTATAGGTAACCTAATCTACGGTACGAGGGTGTACGAGGGCTCGGCTCAAAGGAAACCTGAACCTTTTTAGGAAACCAGAACAAAGAAGATCGTCTCTTCCGAGAAGCAGAAAAAGGAAAAGACTTATGGATAGTCTCTAAGACATAAAATTCACCACATAGGTAATAAGGCTATTTAAAATATACTATAGACTGTCGACCAGCTGCCGCCTAGAGCCATCCGAACAGTCTGTCACATCGGTTACGGATATGGACTGTAGAAGCGAGATTTATAGACACCGATACTTTTATTTTAGATTACGTTGGTGGTACGATGGACCAGTAAAGTAACAGGCACTCATAAAAAGTAGGTAGTGCAACGAGAACGACTATCGTATATTAAGGTACTAAGTTGGTGTTATTTTGCTAAAAGAGCATTAGCCAAGTCTCTTCATTGCGCCACAGCGAGAGCCTGCCATCTTGAAACTGAAATATGACTTTAATTTCGTCTCTTGAGACTACAACTTAACGCCTGGCTACGCCAACAAGGTACCTTGACAGCCAAATCTGATATATTAAATTGAAAAACTTTTTCATCGTTCTTATTCAATGTACATAAATTCGCTTACATTTTATTTAATCCACGTAGATGTAAAATGAATTTTATTTTACACAAAAAAATGAAAATGATTTTAATGAAAAAGTTGGAAAAGGATTGTGTAGAGACTTTAGCTCGAGTTTTTTATTGATCAGAAATCAATATTCTTAATCACATGGACCAATTTTCACGTCAATATTCCCGCCTGATCGCGGTGTTTTGTCATGTTTGTGTTTTCCTAGTTTCCCACCACCATTCAATTTTAGTTTGTAATTGTTTAGTTTGTAATCTTTTTGTATTATTTATTTCGCGACCAAACCTGAAAAGAATCACTATTTGTACTATAACTAACTTCAAAAGTTATATCTGAAAAGAATCAGTAATGATGGTATAGAGTTCTCAAATATCTAATATAAGTCTGTCTTTACAAGCCAAGTCTACTTGTTACTTAAATTGTATTTTTGACGGCAAAAAAAAACTTAGAATATTTTTAATACGGGGGCACTGGACCGTTGTGAGTGGCGGAAATGCGGGGAGGCCTTTGCCCAACAATGTTATAATATGGGCTAATAGTAAATTTAATACGTAATGTTCGTAAGGTTACTTATATGTCAGATTGAAGCTCCGCAAAAATGTACCTAATGTGAATTATTATACGATTATGGCAATGGTCACGTTCTCTTGCAGGCGTTAATATTGCATCGGCGACACCTGCTCCGGACGACCAACACACGCTCTGGAATACAAAGTAGACTGGATAACTTTAAAATGTATATAAAGGTGGTGTTACATGAGCAATTATAGTAGGGCAATACCGGATAATCCAATCAGGCCAAGTTCATAGTTCCACTGAGAGTCAAATACAAGTTTCTATCAAATCTCGACGCCTGTCAATGCAGCGTTTTACGTAGTCAACTAAAGTTAAAATAAGTTTTCTGTCAAAAAATTATTTTTTCAATACAAGCTTTTATTAATATTCATAATCGGAACCGCAAGCAGATTCAAATGAGCCCAAACACTAGTAGCCTAATATAATCCATTCATAAGTTCCGTTGTCTAGCATCCGTCTCCATCATGAGACCACATCCATTCTACCAATTTATTGCATTGTCACTGAAGTTACATACGTATTCCAAATTTCAGCTAAAACGATTGAGGGGAACAGGTTTAAAATTCAGTTGCAAGATTCCACCCGGACAAACATACATACATTGCAAGTTAATAAAAAGCTTCTACGAGTACCTATTGGGGCACTTAGTGACGCAAACTAGAGCTGCTAATATTTATATTCCGAAATTTAATCTCGCGTATCGAGACCACCAAAATCGACTTCTATAAATCAATTATACTCCCTATATTACTATATGCCACGACCTGGTACTTTTACGAAGGTGTTACAAAACGCTTCGACGTCTTCTTTATGAAGTGTTCAAGGTCGATCCTAGGTATAAAGTGGCAAGATCGTGTCTTGAACTCGGAGATTTTACGCCGCATGGGGATGACGGCCATGAAATCTTTGCTTAGAAAAGGTGGCGTGGACATCTTGTGCCTACTAAATAACGAGTATACCTATGCTACAGCAAATTGACTCGGCAATTTTTTTTACCTATTGCCCCATTCGTTAGAGGGTAGATTATCCAAGCACTGCATCAGTTGAATTACTTATTTTCGGGAAGTCCAAATTGGCCGAAATGGAGCATTATTATCGCTTGTGTAATACCACCTTTATGTTCTAGAAGTACAACCCAGACTACAATAATGTTGGGTGCTCGGATTTCTTCAGTAGGTATAGGATGACTGCTGTATCTGTACTAATAACCTGGTTAATCTGTAAACTGTAAAAATATTCCAACTTATTCTTTTCTGCTATAATTTTTTTCCAAGACACTTTTAAAATCCTGACGGAAATCCAAATGTAAGAGGTCCCAACAAGAACGCCGGATTTAAATTTGACGTCATTTTGTTAATACGAGCTGTACGGTGATTTTTTTTTGACAGTTGTCTCGTACAGTCGTCATAATATAGGACGGAAAAAATAGGTAATTGAGGGATTAAATTTCTCTATTAAACGAAATAGGTATGTGTAGATATAGGTATATATATATGATTCTTGTACACTCACCAGCCTTTAGAATCGTCTCTCTCTCTCTAGCCTCAAAGGTTTGCTGGAAGAAAACTCTTCTTAGGATTAAGCTCGCCTTTGTACATGTCCTCTATTTCTGTACTTTTTAATGTATTTTCTTTTGTACAATAAAGAATAGATTATGAGAAAGTACCTGCTAAGTTAAACAATTTACATTCATTATTTATTGTTTTATGTTTCTTTTTACAATAGGTGTTTAGTACAAAATTATTCTGAACATTTTACATAAGAACCTACCTATACTGACTGCCTCCGTGGCGCAGTGGGCGTATAGCCGGCTGAGACGCAGGAGGTAGCGGGTTCGATTCCCGCCGCGGAACAAATGTTTGCATGATTTACAGATATTTGTTCCGTGTCTGGGTGTTTTTCTATATATTTTATGTATGCATTTACAAAAAAAAAAAGTATATAAGTATTCTATCAGTTATCTGGTTCCCATAGTACAAGCTCTGCTTAGTTTGGGGCTAGATAGCGCTGTGTGTAATGTCCAGTAATATTTATTTATTATTTATTTATTTATACTAATATCACAATGCATTAACATAGGCAGGGCGTAGTGTAACACGTAGGCCGTGTAAAAAATATCAATAAATTTGAATAAAATAGGCAGGCTATACGTAAGACACGAAACTTGCAAGTTTTAATTAACTGCACACCGAGTTCACTCCGCATCCAATTATGTAAACAACGTAAGGACTGAAAGGTAACAATTTCCGAGGAGCGAAGTGAATTTTCTTCGCTATTTCCTAGAATAAAACAACAAGTTTTAAGAAAAAATGGTATTACGTCATGCTTTTTAATATTATGTAGAATTTCGGGCTCTGAGAAGATGATTATGAAAACGAAAAATTTGTTAAAATGTATAGTTTAAAACCAAATCGAGGACACTCGTTTCAATGTAAGTAGTTTTAACCAAGAAAATAAAAAGTCAGCGAGCGTTTCCAACATAATGAAATCGGATTTCAAGGGAAAAATCCGATAAACCCGAGGTTCAGTCACATTATCCGCTCGAAGGCTAAACATCTGAGAGCGAATCACCACAACCGAGCAAGCGAATTGCTTAAGCTAAGTATTTTGTCGCAGCGAAAACCACTAACTACGCGAAATTTCACTCCTTGAACGTTCAACCGCCATTTGCGGTTAGCAACGTAGGGTAATTTGGCTTCTGGATGCTAAAATAACTAGAGAATGTATGAAGTTAACGTAAAATTTATAGGAACAAAACCTCTGAGTTGACACAGTCAGGCTTTTTAATCACAGTGTGTGAAAATTAACTCCAGCTGTTTATGTATTCCATACGCGTTTATGTATATAGGTATTATTATAGGTATACATTATGTATATAGGTACGCTGCAGATCACTTTAACAATACCCCACCTTAAGTATACTTCCTCTACCATACTGTTTTGTACAATGGTTAAAATACTGCTACAGCATTGTCCAGACCAGATTATAAAATATATGGAGTTTAAAAGGACCCAAAATAGTGTATAAATCATAGGTTTTTTAAATTCAAGAAAATAAATGTTTATAAAGCTGTAACCAGGCGACCTCTAGAATTTTTTCCCTTCTTTTACTCTCTAAAGGACACAAACTTAGTAACTACGGATTAGCTCGTCAGTTAAGTAAGGTAGACCAAGGTCTCCTCTTAGCCTGTTTACCAATCTCAAAATGTCTTGGTTCGATTTCTAGCCCCAATTCTAATCACTTTAGGTTCTCTGATATCCATCGTTTCCGGGTTACAGGAGTAGCTCCAACAGAGACCCTAATGACTGTATTCAAATTGTCGTGTAATTATGAAAATTAGCCGAATAATGATGGCAACAATACTGCCTTCGCACGATATGCAAATTAGTTTTCGGAAAGGTTTGTTGTTTGGGTGGAAAGTTGGACTTGTGTTCTTCGAAGGCCTGTTAAAAAATATTCCACGTCAGTTATAAAAATGTGAAAGTTGTCGTAACACTGCACTATTTTTTTTATACACTGTGTTGTTGACCGTGAAGTCTTGTGACCCAACACTTTTGACTTACAATAAGCTTACAGGTTATTTATTATAACTTAGCTCTCGATGCAAAAAGTTTGTTGACTTTGTCTCTTTGTTCGTGGCCCTTCATTGCAGCTCCTAAAGAGATAAAGCTCAATGCGGTTGTTTATAGTATTTTTCAAACTTTCGCGATCACTGTACACAATTATTGATTAAAACGGGTATTTATCGCGAATGTACCTTTATTATTTGTTATCGCGACGTTTCAGCTGTGTTGCAACTGGCGTGGTCACGGGTTGTCTGGAGTACTACTACCCTTAGCAACTACTCTCACTTCGTCTTCAGAATTAGAAATGTCCTCGTTCATATTACGACACACTACACTAACCGTATCTACGCACTGAGACGACCGATCACGACGCGCACACCTAGCAATCACCGAGTTCCAGGACGCTGAGAGTCTATAGCCATCTTCCCGATTGAAATTTTGAAATTTCTTGATTTCAATCGCTTCACGTCGGGATAGCAAATAAAAAAGGTACATACTCGATAAATACCCGTTTTAATCAATAATTATGTGGTTGTTTGATTGAAAAGATGGCGTTTGCGAGATGATTCTTGGGTAAACTTGTCAAAAACGTTTTAATTAGTGCCATAGATACGTTTTTATTTGCGAGCATTTAAAATGTTTGCTAAGCTAACTTGTTTTGAGATAACTTATGTCAAGAAATCTTTAAAAACCTGACCCAGAATCGTATTGGATGTCAAAACTAAAGACGTCATTTTCTTCTACTTCTACTATGTACATCTTAATATTAACTACGTTACGCGACACAAATGTCTCGTCATTTGTAAAGTACAATTATTATTCAACTGCATTAAAATGGCTGCTCCTATTTTAAATTCATTGTTATCAACGTTATTGTGCAAGTTTATTTCGCTCCCGGGAGAGTCTTGTCCGTTTAACCCTCATGAATTATGCAAGGGGGTGTACACGACTCGATATCCTCGGAAGAAAATGACCACTGTCATAAAATAGCACATGTTTCAAATAACAACTATTGAGCCAATAATTATATAATGATAGTATTTAGGGTTATGTGTTAAAAAAATTAACAGATAAAAATAGATGGACGCCTATTCTTTTTCTCCTGTGCTGACTAAAGCACTAATGGAGCGAATATGTATAATTTAGTGGTTACAATGAGTGACAACACGTATCAGTTGACTAGTAAGTTTATCTAGGACAAATAGTCCAGTTAGGCAAGTCCAACTTCGAGGAAGAGGTCAGTCAATGAATCCAACTCGCCTGGGCAGCGTTCGGGAAACTGAGTAACATCTTCTCATCCAAAATACCTCAGTATCTTATGACGAGCCTTTGAACAGTGTTATTAAATTTACCAGTGATGATACAGTGATGCACAGAAACGATGTCTCGCACTCAAGGTCGCTCAACGACCGTGCTTGGTATTTCTCGACGAGATATAATCAGAGATGAGAAGATTAATAGACAAACCAAAGTCTCTGATATAGCACAAAGGATTAGCAAGCTATAGTGGGAATCGACATGTCACATAGCTCGAAGAACTGATGACCGTTGGGTGGCCAACTGATGACCAGATACCATCCACTGGAAAGCGCAGCGTAGGACAGCCCCAATTGATGGAAAAACGATCTGATAAAAGCCGTTGGGTGCAGACTGCACAAGATCGGTGGGGAGGGGGGGGGGGGGAGGCCTACGGTCAGCACGTTGGCTGTTGTGATGATGATCATGACACTTTGGGTACTTCACTTTTAAGTTAGAGATCCATATTTGTTGAGAATAAAAAGGAACAAACACATAAAAAATGAGCTAGATACTAGTTTTCTTTAGGTAAGTATTTACAATGGCGTATGGATTTTTTTCAACAAACTGGTCAGCGTTTCAACTATAAAGTGCTCCGAACTCTTTCTCGGCCTTGCCTAAAGATTTATGGTAAGCTCAGTTACGTAAGCCAAAGATTATCGATAAGATATACCAACCTGTAATAAAACTTCCACTAGCGTATACTTCAGAATAACCTGTAGCCTTCCAAGATAGATGGATTTAGAGCTTTTTGCTCATAAGGTGCTTTTAAAGGTTCCGAACCAAAATCTAATCAAACCAAATCAAGTCTTTTATTTGCAACACATAGTTACTACACAAAATAATACAGTATATTGCTGGGCATGCTGGACATTTCACACAGCGCTATCTAGCCCCAAACTAAGCAGAGCTTGTACTATGGGAACCAGATAACTGATAGAATACTTAAATACATTTTTTTTTGTAAATATATACTTATACAACCAGACCCGGAACAAATATCTGTAGATCATGCAAACATTTGTTCCGCGGCGGGAATTGAACCCGCTACCTCCTGCGTCTCAGCCGGCTATTCGCCCACTGCACCACGGAGGTCGTCAAACGTATATCAACACTACTTATATAAAACAACTTATAACTTAAAGCTAGGTACTCAAATTGGTTGCAAAAAGATCTCAACTCCGCGTCTGCAGGACGTTAGAACCTACGCTGGTTGAGGCCTTTAGGACCGAGTTAGACAAATAAATATATAATAAATACATAGCGAAAGTGATTTTTAAAAAAATACAAGAAAAAACATAAAAAGAAGTTTCAAACAGAAAAAGTTATACGATATTAAATAGAAAACGAAATTGTACAGAAAATTAAATAAATCCGTAAACCATCACACTAATATTATAAATGCGAAAGTTTGGATGTTTGTTTATTTATTTGTTTGTTTATTACTCAATCACATCGTAACGGCTGAATCGATTTCGATGAAATTTAGCATGTACGTAGATTGTAACCTGGATTAACACATAGGCTACTTTTAATCCCATATCAGTTCACATGAGATAACAACGGGGTGTCTAGTCAAGTTGCAACAGCGAGTTTATTTCTAGTAGTGTAACACGTGCGAAGTCGCAGGCAACAGCTATTATTAAATATATAAAGTTAGATTATAATAATATGATCAGGATGATTCATAAAATCTTAATTTTAACTAAGATAAATATATGTAGGTATGCATGTAAATTTATATCGCACTAGTATCAAGTCTGTTAAGTTCCTGCTCCTTTTGCCAGTGAAATAAATATTTTATTAGTTTTAATCTAAAACTATCAATACAGTGTAGGTTTTTAAAATGATAAAATGAAATCTATGGTGCGACTTTTCCGTTCGTCAGTCCGGTAGATGTTCATAATGATGAATACTCGTGATTCATACAACTAACTTTTTAAGCATTTTCCAAATCGGTGGATAAATGACGGAGTTCTGAAGAGTGATAACACACATAAAACCGAATTGCATCCCTATAAAATGTGAGGGTTGCCCTCGATTTTTTTGGGATCCCATCATCTGATCCTGACTTGGTGCCAATGGGACCACCTGGGAAGTACCCTTTTAAAAAAAAAATTCTCGAATCGGTGCATGCGTCTTCGAGTAATCGGGGAACATACATAAAAAAAAAGATTCCGATGAATTATGAACCTCCTCCTTTTTTTGAAGTCGGTTAAAATATGTCTCTTCTTGCACCAACAAAATAATTATACCTTACAACACTTACCCCGTTGCTATGTTAAAATACATATGTTTAGTCAAAATATTTTATTAATTTGTATTTGAAAAGGGATATAAACAAACATAACTTCTCATTTTACAATACAATAAGATTAATTATGTAAACATTAAAAATGGCCCTTTTAGTTTAAGAAGGCATGTAAGTACTCTTTTACATACTTATACGTAAATTGGGAAACGGGACCTATCAGGCCCTGGAAGTGGGAAGGTTGGTGATGGTGGATTCCAAGGCCTTGGCCTCGGGTTAAAAGGCGGCAGAGTTGGTAAATGCAACGACCTGGTTTGGTGTTGGTTATCCCCTCGAACTTTAACTCCAGGCGCGTTGATACTTCCAGCCTGTGATACACTAGGATCCAAATTAACGTCACGGTAAGTGGAAGGTGAGACGTGGCTTTGTTTAGTTGAAGGCAATCGAATAAAGTCGCCTTTCACTTCCCTGGCGTTGCGTCGGTTGTACCCTGGGTGGGTTGGTCCTGTATCGTGTCCTCTACTGCTTTGGCTTTGACCGGATGCTCGCCCGCTACTGCTGCTAGGCGTGCTTAGACTGCGTACATACCTCCTATTGGGATCTAAGTTAACATCATCCATGATAGAAGGCAGTGGTCTCACATCTGGCAGTGGAGTATCATCTCTGTTCTGCGGTAGTGGTTCATCACCAGCGTCTCTTGCAATCCTTATAGGGTAGCTACGTTGAGTAGGCGGCGGCCTGTACGTAGGATGAATTATCTTGTACTGTTGACTGTACGCAGTCGCTATAAAAAGCACCGCGAAAGCTCCTAAAATCAAAACTGGCCTGCACATTTTGGCTTGCTTGAACCGAACTGATAATGAGCTGACTTAATCGTTGGTATTTATACAAGCGAGACAATAATAAGGAAAGCAGAGGTACTTAACCTATAGATACTGTATCTCAGGAAAAAGGGAATAACCTAGAACGCGTGTTTGCTTTGACTTCATATTTTAGGTACATCCAATACACGAATGATAATCATTTTACGAGTAGGTATGACCTAATAGTCCAAGAGCCTGTGAAGATCGACCTTCACCGATCTGATAACCAGATGAGACGTATTTTTTATCAAATATAATTTATAAACAAATATGCCTATAATTACTTGCCTATCTAAAAGTGCTTATGGCTATTTTTAATTAAATTAACTTTAATCGATTTTTTTTTTCATCACTTTCATTCTTTTGATAACCAAATGAATTTTATTTCACCGTTACTTTTTAACACACAGAATATGCCTCAGTAGGCTTGCCTACTCATTTCTGTGTATAGCTACTTGGCAAGCCGATGTGAACAGGTAAGTCAATATAGGTGACTCCATCGTTCTGCTGCTTATCGAAAGTTATATCAAATTTTAGATTACTTTATTACAAAATCAGTCATATTTCAAAATCATTGCCTGCAAAAAATCATACTTATAGTACTGTTGCCTAGCTAAAAACTTTTAGAGAGCACTTTTAGATAGGCAAGTAATTATAGGCATATTTGTTTATAAATTATATTTGATAAAAAATATGTCTCATCTGGTTATCAGATCGGTGAAGGTCGATCTTCACCGGCTCTTAGACCATAAGTACCTTTGATGATTTATGTTTAGTGCGATTACAAGAATTTCTATAACTAGTTACCTGCAAGTGTTTATAGTTATATGACATAAGTGATGACAAATAACATCATTGGACACAATACACTCTTATAGACCACATAATGATGGCTGACATAATTAATGTCATTTTCTTAGGTTATAAAGCCCTCAATTTATTAGGAACAAATTCGATGGCGGTTTTCATATCTAAACGACTTAGGTTTTATTTATCATAACAAAAAAAATAAATTGGCAGTCCGGGAGTACCGACAGAAGTGAAAACTTGAACAATTACGTGATACTTATAGAGGTGTCGATAACGGGAACGGTAACAGTGTCGCGAGTTCTATGGTTTTTTCCCATCTCAAAAAATGCCCAACGTGCCTAAAGAAATGTTCACTTCATATACAGAGGTGTTGGTAACGGTAACGGTAACAGTGTCGCGAGTTCAATGGTTTTTTACCATCTCAAATAATGCCCCACGTGCCTAAAGAAATTTTCACTTTATATACAGAGGTGTCGGTAACGGTAACGGTAACAGTGTCGCGAGTTCAATAGTTTTTTCTCATCTCAAAAAATACCCAACGTGCCTAAAGAAATGTTCACTTCATATACAGAGGTGTTGGTAACGGTAACAGTAACAGTGTCGCGAGTTCAATGGTTTTTTACCATCTCAAAAAATGCCCAACGTGCTTAAAGAAATGTTCACTTCATATACAGATGTGTCGGTAACGGTAACGGTAACAGTGTCGCGAGTTCAATAGTTTTTTTCTCATCTCAAAAAATGCCCAACGCGCCTACAGAAGTTTTCACTTCAAAAATAAGATTGTTAATCTAAAAGTTTGGCAAAACCTTTAAATCTTTTTTTTTATACTGCTAGAGATGGAACAAGCCTATGGCCCACCTGATGTTAAGTGGTAACCATCGCCTATAACAAGTTTGCCTTGTAGGTCACGCTCTTTAGAAATGTGCTCTACGATGCACATCCCTGCGTCCATCAACTTTACCGGCAACCATACCCTTCAAACCGAAACACAGCAATGCTGCTTGGCGGTAGAAATAGGTATGGTGGTAGAACTTCCCCGGTGAGCCCTTTCACAAGAAACTACTTGATTTAAGAAGCCTTTATAAAGACCAAACTGGCAAAGGATCCGCTCAAGTGGCATAAACGAATAAACAAGAAGTTGATGCAGGTTTAAAATAAAAATGATAATCATTTAGTTAACCCTGTTTTTGTCCCTGACTTAACAGTTATTAAAAGACCTACTTCGGGACAGTTCAGTAAAAAGTTGCAGTGTTGTCATGAGGGACATAATTTGCAATTATTACCCACGGCCCACCTCACACATTAAATTATGAGTAAAACAAAACTTTCCGCTTCAGATATTATTTGGATTCAGTCAATGTTTCAGCAGTATACCTACTTACAAACTACTCGACCAGTCCTTCCCTAGGCAGCAGTAGGTATAGATAAGTACGTACCTATTCAATATGGATCTAACGATATAAGCCGAAACAGGCAACAGCACTTGCAAAGTTCAATCGCACTCGACTGGTTACTTGAGAAGACTTGAATCGATCGCTTTTCAAGGATTTTCAAATAAGGTCAGGTTAATGGCTCGTTGAGGTACCTGAGCTTTGGTTACAAGGGAATTATTGGATTATAATTGGGTTAGCAAATAAACGGAGAATTCAAGGACGAACAACTTTCAATCTATGAATTAATATTTATCTCCGCATGATTGGAGAGGCGTTTGGAGGGGGGAGGCTTATACCACTATCTATTTTGTGCTTATATCCAGCAGTGATGATGATAATGAATTATCAACTATTCAACTAGTGTTTATTGATGTGTAATATTGGAAAATAGGTTTATGGAAAATACTTTTTAACTAAATATATACAGTTTGGCTTATTAAAGTATGATATTGAGAGAGATTATATTGATGTTTTACTTTTAATGTTGATAAAGGTTTAATTAAAATGTTTCGTCTTTATAGGAAGCAGCTGAGCGCGCATTCCAATCAATTACGGAGGAAGATTGGAAGAATTCATGCCAGCATGTAATCAAAATAGAAAAAGATTATTACGAGCGGGAACTAACTATGTACGAAGACATGGAGCGAATTATAATAAACCTCGAAGACGATAGTAGTTCCTCTGAATCGGAGAACGATTTAGACGAATATGCGGCTAACTCTAGCCAAGACTCGGATGAAATGGAGGGGGTGGAATATTTGGAGGAAAATATATTAGATTAATTACAATAACATTGTATCTGCGTCTTATTTTAATCCTAGAAAAAAATAGAGAGAAAATTTTAAAAACACAGTATTACCTACTAGCATAATATATTTATTTTTAGGTAATAAATTATTGTTTAATTAAATTATATTTACTGATTTTAATAAATAAACTATATGTACAAAAAAATAGTAACAAAAGTATCAAGACTATAGGTTGGTACGCGTACGCTATACGGTCACAGCGGGTTGCCATAAGAGCAGCACAGTGGCGGCCTCCGGATTTTCTACTCTTTTTTGCCAAGCTGTATGTATATACCTATTTGATGTTTGGTATGAATATTATTAACGATATATCTTAGTCTTATTTTTTTTTAAATAATTCTTGCTACATGTCGTGCACTACCTACAAAAATATTTTTCCACACTACGCAAAGGTTTAACTGGAAGAGAATGCTTGCTAGCATTAAGTTTCGCCTATGTACAGATTTATGTATTTTTGTGCAATAAAGAATTTTCAATCAATCAATCAATCATAAAAATACCTACAAGAGTATTCGTTTTGACACATGTCAACGAATTCTTTGCGCAAGCCTTGTGGAAACCTCTGTGGGATGAATTTGTTCCAATTTCTTGGCTTGTGCAAGCCTTCGTTGGCATGTGTGGGCTCCATACTAGGAGTCACATGAATACTTACGTGGCCAGATGTTACATATAAAAAGGTCGACAAATTCGATGATGCCCTGAGTTCTTTAGTAGACAAATACAATAGTAATGATGTTTACTGGTTGTTTAATATGATAGCATCTAAGCACTTATATTTTCATCCGAGTGTATGTACATAAGGTGATTCGACTTCACAAAAAGTCCCTAGATCCTAGATAGATAGTTAGTAATAACTTTACCGGGGATGAGATAACATTTGACAGGGGTTAGCGAAAGACAACAATTTACCTACTCATTAATATGTCACGTGCATGACAGGCCGAAGTAGGACGATGGCAAGTAAAAGGAATTAATTAAGCTAGTTTAGTTTTATTTTATCTGTGGTAGAAAAAAGGCTACCGTAGCACGCTGCGTAGCACGTCTACGGCGTCGAGGATTGTTTACGCAGTGCGAGCTGCTAAACTGATAGTAGATAGTGGTAACGACCGATAACTTGCATGTCTTTAGCTCGATACACCTCGGTGATGACCTCGGCCCATGGAACAAGAAAACTTAAGGGAACCTCGCCCAGTCATACAATGAGAGTAGATGCCATTGTAAGTTACCACATAGCCATTGTTTTAGACAACTTAGAAAGATATTTTTTTTTATTGTAATGTAAGGAAGCTGATTAATTTCCATTTCAGTCGCTATGGCAACTGATTTTTACAACTTGTGATTTATTTTTGAAAGTAGGTACAATTTTTAAGTATTATGCTACAAAAAAAATAGAAATATAAGCCGCCAATAAGTAACCGCCAAATCTTAAAAAAAAATCACTTTCCTGAATTTTCAAATTTACCTACTTAACAACTTTTTAAAATTTTCTGTCATACAAATCATGTCCTGAAAATTACGAACACAACAAAAATCATCCAAATCGGTCGTCTTTCATGCATGCGGCAATTATTTGATTTTTATATTGTACTTATACAAACTGTGATGATAGATAATAGATTACACGTACCTACATGATGTTTGACTTTAAGCCCAGCTTGCACAACGTATTTACTAAACGTATTTAATTTTGCGACTAAACATATTTGATCGAGCGAAGCAAGATCTCTAAATCAACTTGGGCAAATCGGCGTTGCATGTATGTTTGTTTGTCCGAGGATAACTTTCGAAGCGTTGATCCGATCATCGTGAAATTTGATACATACTCGTAGGTAGGTAGTGGTGGCACAATTGTGGTTTGACTGAATGCGCTAAAAATGTTAGGGGACTGTTGAGATATTGGGGTTCAAAAGGGTAAAAAAAATGAAAATGAGACTATCACGTCAAATGGGACGTCAAATGAAAGATATTTATTAGTAAATTGCGATTCCGTTTTTATTTTTAGTAAAATCTTTATAATTTTTGAGTTATTAGCCTTAATAAAAACTGAACTTTGACAAAATTCACAGGATACACCAGTGACTCTACAGTGCTGAAATTTGGTATGCGTGTAGCTTAAGTGACACAGATATAGGCAAAAGTCTGAAATCCAGAATAACTGCAATTTGTACCCCAAAAGTGAGGAACCAAATAACATGAACTCCCGTTACCTGTAATTTGAATGAAACTGTAGGTCAAGTGATTTGGTTTTTATTTCGTGGCACTATTTTGATAGTCAAAGATTACAAATAACATTTTTTTTTGTTATTAGAGAGACTCGCGAGATCTCAATTCAGGGCGAACCACTATTTGACGTAACATAAATAAATGTATGATTTCCTTAAATCATATTTAACCGCTAAATACGTTAAGACATCGTTGCGCAAGTGGCCCAAAAATTTTAATAACGTACCTACACAGCTTTCTTTTAGAAAAATACAAATGACTAGAGAGTTCACGAATTGAACCGAAACATTGTCGGTCTGAACACCGATAAAACGTTACGTGATAATTCCCGTATTTATATTAATGATACCTAATGTGCTTATAACTTCAAAATTGCATTTCCCTGTAGGTAACACTCTGGGCACCTACCTACTTAGCTGGAGTACCGGGGAAAGTACTTACGTATTTTGAACTCCTAGATGCCCCATTCATTTTAATTTTAAAAGCATAAAGTTCGCAGTACGTTCACCACCAACTTATTAGGTAAGTTGCACTTTATAGGGCAGTCCTAGTAGAATATGCAACAACGAATAATTTGCATATGAGGTAGGTATATAATATTTTCAATAACTACGCCAGACTCACTTTATACCTACAACGTGCTAACTGCTAAGTTATGTACGATATTAAATGTAATCATGTGTAAGGCTCATTAGCCTTAAAAAAAATGTTTTTCAAATTTCTTATATTTTATTATCAAACAAACTTATTTTCAAGTTCTAAAAATATCAATAAAACAGCCTGTTTAGAATAGATGAACAAATCATATTCATTCATCATTAAATCCACCTCTTAAATCTGTAAATACGATTTCGGATGTGTGTTTTGTCGTACATTAATTCTTGTACCTTCGGGAATGCGAAAAATTATAAAAAAAACTTTAAAAAATCGGTTTTTTTTTCATAAAACCTATGCAGTACGCATGTACACTCATATTTGAATATGAGTTAGGTAACTTGACTAGTAACTTGATTAAAACTTAATTTGAATGTGATTGAATTCTACTGTACAATCTGCTGTTATAAGAAAATGAAAAGTGACTGTAATTTTGTAAAAATACTATATTTTCATTTTTTGTATTTTCATACACTGTAATGAGGGGTTTTCGCGGCCATGCTTTTATAACTGCTAACAGATGGCGTTGCTCTGTCATACATCTTGAGACTTTGGGTGTTCGAATGCAAGCGTAGTATGTTGCCTACTTTTATTTAAAAACATCACGTCTTGCCGTCAATTTAATTTAGTTGTCATTGTCAACATCATTCAGTTAACATTGTTGTCAAAAATAAAATTGTGTTGTTTTTTGTGAAATTTAAAAAATTCGTAATTAATTAAATAAATTACCTAACGTGCCAATGTAATAACAGTTTTAGTTGCCATAAACACTTGTGGTTATCGCTCGAAGATGGGAGACTCTCAAAATGGTACGTTCTTGCTGCATTTACATATTATTTGTTTTGGGTGTGGATTGATCAAAAATCTCATGAAATTCAAATTACTGAATTATCTTGTACTTTTAGATGAACTTGTAATGTTCAAAGCGTTGTTCGACTTCGAAGCAACGCTGGCAAAGACGCTCAGCTTCACTGAGGGCGAATTCTTCTTTCTGCAGCAAACAAACACTAAACAGAGGAACTGGTGGCATGTCGTTAATAGAAAAGGTCAAGTTGGGTTTGTTCCCTCCAATTACGTCGCCGCGGTCAAGGTGAGTGCCCCAGAAACAAACTGCTACTATTAGTATGTCCAATAATAATTTCAGAAGCTGATTAGAGTGAGCTATGAGTTGTGGAATGTTTTAGGTTGAGCCGGACTTCTATTTGAGCTTCCTTACCGATAGTATCCTGAGTCTAAATGAAAATAATGCGATGTCTCAAAAGCAAGAGCTGTTAACTAAGTTGAATGATAAGAAGAAGCAGATTCAGTTGCTTGTAAAGCCTCATAGGAAGTCGCAGGCTCCTAAACCACCCCCGCGGTTTGATGATACTCCACCGAATGGAGTGTCGCCTATGTTTGATTTGAGGCCTGTGGTGTCTCAGCAGCACATTAGTGAGGAGAGAGAGTCTACACAGTCGCCCAAATCTGACAGCTTAGATAAAGGTAAATAAATTATTTATATTAACCTGCTGTACAAATAGGTATCACTATTTAAATGTCATTCACCCTTTAAAATCACAAGGATCATATTGAAACGTCAATTTTACTGCCTGTACCTAAGCAACCAAGTTAGGAACAAATTGTTCAAGTAGGGCTGATAACTCTTTAATGATACTTTTATCTATCTACATACATATCAATACAAGAAGTGCTTTAATCTTTATATTATTAAGTTTATTATAAAACTTAAAATGACTGTGAAAAAATCTGGTAGAAAAAATCGATGGTACACTCAAAATAATCTGCATGCAGTCTGAAATCCCAACTATTACTAAATTTTTGATATAGATATTGATGATGAGCATAAGAAGACCAAGGTCACCAAGACATCTTCCAATCAGCTATCATCTGATACTGACAACCAAGACGACAGTCAAGACAGTAGCGAGAGTATCAAGCCCAATGCTATCTATGAGATTGTGCAGGCTGTGAGAAAGGAAACACAACTCAGCCATGAGATGTCTAAAGTTGCTGTTGAAACAGTCCTTATATCTTTGAGGGTAAGTCTGAAACTAGTGTAAATTAAATATTTTTTCTGTCCAACCTAAGTCACTGACATAGCTGAGAGGATTAGCAAACACAAGTGGGAGTGGGCGGGGCACATAGCTCAAAGAACTGGCAACCGTTGAGCAGGCAGGTTCTTGAGTGTAGAACTGGAAAAATATGATGATGATATAATAGTTTTCTGATGGCGGGATGGTTGACGATGTAAAGAAAGTCACGAGCAATGAAAGTCATCACACAGCTTAGGAAGAGTGGTGCTTACAAAGGGAAGCCTAAACTCAGCAGTGGCTTATTATGGGCTGTGGATGTTGAAAAATGATTGGGTGGAGTACTGTTAAAATGTGGTTCCTTAGCAGGACAAGTTCTATAATTAGGGTTCCGGAACAAAATGATAAATGGTCGTCTGTCACAGCAACTACAGAACCTATTGGCTTGGAATTTGGAATAGTTACAAGTACCGAGTAAAGTCCTTTCTCTAATTCTAGGGTGGGGGTAATAAGATCTTCATTGACGTCCCGCTTTGGGGTGTATTGTGCATTGCCCCCCCATCATCCATCATAAAATGGTGTTTACTAATATGTTTATCTACATTCCAGTAATAATAACGCGCGGGTTGCGGGACCTAATAATCTAGGCAAGTATATTTAATGCTTTATCTTTGGTTGTGATTCCAGGAGTTTCTCCCCGGTGGAGCAGCTAGATCAATCATCGACGCCCTTCTCCGCGAAGCTAACAGCAACATCACATGCCCTAAGAACGCGATAGACGCAGCGCCGGACGCACTTCGGATGATGACGGCATTGAACGCCCTGTCTAAAGCAGCCAACGACGCTCAACAACGCGGCTGGGCGTTGCACGACGACGCACACGACATACAGACACAGCTGCTTGAACTGATCTCTGTTATGGTAAGTCTACCTGTCCTTATAATTGTTCTATGGATGATGGCATGTGTAAGAAACAACAACTTCTATGGGGATATTGTATTTATTGTACATTAATTTATAACATCTACAGACATTTAATTAATTAACTATTTTGTAGACATTTTATGAACACAGTGGCTACAACAGTTAAATATACCACCAACGTACTTACATTTGCACAGGATGACGAACGAACAATAAGCGCTGACTGACAAATAACACGATGGCGGCGGTCAGTCAATAAAGCGACTTTCATTTTATAATTATGTTCAAATATAATAAATATTTCTCTAGCCATCATAAATTATCCAATTTAGTACTAAATTATAAATAATTGCAACCGAAGCCAACGACGCGCAGCAACGGGGCTGGTCGTTGCAAGACGACGCGACGACGGCACATTGCTTTCTATAGAGATTTTTTTTGTGAATTTTCGCGCTTCCCATGACACTTAGCTTATATCCTCAACTTGTACATGCATTTAAGTATTACAAAGTAAACGATGCACTATTATTGATAAAAATATAGGATCATAAAAAACTATCTAATGTATATGGACCCTTATATTCAAGAAAAAACAATATTGTTGCAGCTGAAATAAGCTTGGATGCATAGTTCATCTGCGTCATTTTTAAAGCTTTGCTTTATGCTTCCACAGCTAAGTATAGATAGCTAAAGAAAAGGTTTATTAAAACCAATTTTTGAATTGATAGAATGACGATAGCATATTATTTTAAATGTAGGAATTACGTGTAACACTCAACTGGTTGGTGTGGGATCCACTTTAAATATTTTTTTGTGAAGAAACAGGCTTACAGCCCATCTGATGGTAAGCGGTCACCGTCGCCTATTGACACCGGTAATACCCGGGGTATTGTCGATGCGTTTCCTACCCTGTATAAACCTCTTTACATTTCTCTTGAAGCGTACCATGTCGTAGCCTAACGGGAAAACCTCAGATGGAAATGGAAGATACAATAAATGGAAACCGACGAGAAACATCAAGGTTTTCCATTACAGTGCTGTGATTGTACTGAATGCAAAGTAACACGTAACACAATATCATGTATACAGTATTGAATGCACACCAACATTTATGCAAAAAGATTGTACCGGTGATATTCATTGCTTTTTGTTATGCCTGAAGCGGAAACTAACATTGAAACATGGTATTTTATGTGTAAAAATGAAGTTTATTGGGTCGCCCAAAAGCGTAGTATATTTTTAGTGTTCCACAGTTAAATTTAGAACCCTTATAGTTTCGCCATAACGGTCTGTCTGTCCGACCAGTTACAGCCGTTTTATTCGTAGTGCTGTAGAGCTGAAATTCGACATGATGATACGTTTTACTGACGTCTAGGAAGTTACGAAATAAAAACGAAAGCAACTTGTTTTCTTATGATAGGTTGATACAAAAGTCCAATGCAAAAGTGAATAGAATAGAAAAGAAGTACTCTTTAGGCGCGTTGGGCATTTTTTGAGATGGGAAAAACCATTGAACTCGCGACAACGTTACCGACACCTCTGTATATAAGTAGTGAAAACTTCTTCAGGCGCGTTGGGCATTTTTTGAGATGGGAAAAAACCATTGAACTCGCGACACCGTTACCGTTACGGACACCTCTGTATATAAGTATGTCGTAATTGTTCAAGTTTTCACTTCTGTCGGCACTCCCGGAGTGCCTCTTTTTTTATACTACTTGGAGATGGAACAAGCATATGACACACCTGAGGACCATCGCCTATAACGAGAAATACCTCACAGGTCACGCACGTTAGAAATATGCCCTACGATGAACTGCCCTGCGTCCATAAACTAAGGCATCTAAGGCATACAGGTGTAATTTCACAGGCAACCATAACTTTCAAACCGAAACACAGCAATGCTGATTGGCGGCAAAAATAGGTATGGTGGTAGTACTTCCCCGGTCGAGCCCTTTTTATCTTGTGTTATGTAAGCCGTACTGGCTACGGACCCCTTCACTGTGTGTGGTCCGACACGCGCTTGAGCAATTTATTTTAGCCAGGGTTGACTTGCCCTCCGAAACACTAAATACCCCATTTTAGATGCCGCTAATGGAAACCCATCCAAATGTTCCTAGTTATAATTGCCCTGTTAAGAATGACGTGACAATCTACTCTACAACTAGGTATTGTAATTAAAATAGTCCAATTAACTATAAATAACTCTGATCGTTAAACTTGGTCGGGAAGAACCGCTTTTATCAATAATATTTACTAACAAATAGTTTATTACACACATCGCAAGTGCGCTAGTTTAATTAATATCCGGATCTACTTATCAGATTATGAAAATTATTTCGCTACCAGGAAGCTACATTCTCGCTGAGTGTTATAGGCTATACAAAGTGGTTTTTTATGTTTAAATGAAAATACGGGTAGGGCTAATGGCTAGTATTGTTGTTAAACAGGTTTTCATCAAACTCTTTAATATATATTTAATATAGTTAAAATTTCGAACAATCATGATAACAAGCTATAGAAATATTAATGGAACTATGTATAAAATAGGTAAACAAATCGTCTGTCCTGTGTGTGTGTCAAATAAATGTATTTTCTTTCTTTCTTTCATATTCATTCATCATGTAAGAAGACTGACTAAGCGGCAACGTCGAATATGCGCCGCCGATTGATGTTTAAAAATGTTAAAAATTGTTTATTACTGATATTAAACCCACCTCTAAAATCTGTAAATACGGTTCCGGATGTGTGTTTTAAATTAATGTCGTACATAACATTACAGGTGGTATATTAATTTGATAAAATCCGTGCGAAGTCGGGGCGAGTCCTCCAGTACTGTATAACATTATGGGTCAGTGTGAGGAGTCATTTGTTATCTCATACTTAGCAGGGTAATTTCCCTATCTCTCTTTGCAGTCGAATGCTGACGTGAACATCTCTCAACACGTGCTGAGCAGCCACAAGTACGCGTATGTGACGACTCTGGTCCAGTACTATCAGATGGAGACGCGGTGGCCTTTGAGGCAGCTGCTTTTACAGGTACAGAGAGTGTACTAACTGGTAACCCCCATATTCAAAGATTAAAATAAAAACTTGTAAGATTTTTGACAGAATTTTGAGATGGTTTAAAAATCTTGGAATTTTCCCTAAGTGTTCGGATAATACTATAAAAATAAAAATACTAATTGAAATAAGCAACGCGACATCTCTTGTCAATGTAATAAACTGCAACGTTTGGCATTATAGTAGAGGATACGATTAAGAACGACCTTCACCCATCTGTTTAATTGATGATAGTTATTTTATATCAAATTTAATATGTTAAAAAATATATCGCGAATGGGTTGGCTAAAAAATTCCTGGCCAAACTATGATTATTTAAAAAACAACATTAACATGAACTCCCGTTACTTGTAATTTGAATGAAAATATAGGTCAAGTTAGTTGGCTTAGCATTTAGTGGCACTATTTTATTTTCTTAGTATTAGTTATTAAGATTATGAATAATATTTTTTTTTGTTTTTTGGGATGCTCGCGACTTCGATTATAAAATAGTGCCACAAAATGCACAACCAACTAACTTGACTTATATTTTCATTCAAATTACAAGTAACGGGAGTTCATGTTAATGTTGTTTTTTAAATAATCATAGTTTGGCCAGGAATTTTTTAGCCAACCCATTCGCGATATATTTTTTAACATATTAAATTTGATATAAAATATTTTTCATCAATTAAACAGATGGGTGAAGGTCGTTCTTAATCGGATCTTAGACTAATAAGCAGGTCAAAAAATTGTATAAGTTTTCCTGTAGATAGAGCTAACGGCGCTTTAGTCGTAATCTGAATCATCTCACTAATTTCGACCCCGACGTGACGAGAGCCTGTAGCACAACTGGTAGTGCACCCTCGTATCAAGAGGAAGGTTGCTGGTTCAAGTCATGTCTAGGCTTGAAAGTTTTTGAGATGGTTTATAATCTTGTAGAAAGATGATTTCCAAAAAGTTTGTTTATTAAAATATAGATTTTATTTAAACACGCGACGTGTAATAAATTCTGTTTTAGAAATATTCTACAAGTTTTATTAACAATCTTAAAAAATGCAAGGGCTACCAGTTAGCGACGTAAAGAAATAACGCTGCAATTTTACATTGCACCATCGATCAAACTAAGCCAAGCTTGTGCCTTGGGCATCAGATAACTGATGAAAAGAAAAAAGCTTTGTCCGTCCGTCTGTCATAGCTAATTATCTCAGCAACTACTGAACCTTACTGAAATTTGGAATAGTTATAAATAATACTGACTTTCCTCTATTGCAAGTAAAAAATAATCGTCATTTGATAGGCAAAAGAGCCAAAATAAAGGGGTAAAAATTTTAAAATAGGGTTATTATCTTAGGTCATGTGGGTTATCAAATAAAAAAATAAAAAAAAATAAAAATTGTTTATTTCAAGCCATTGACTCATAAATTAAATTAAAATTAAATTACTAAAATCAAATTAAACAAAATCAAATCAAAATAAATTAAATCAAAAAATTATAAAATTAATTAAAGAGATTGATTTAAACATTCCAATTTTTTTATTTTATTTTATACAGTTTTGGAGTTATGATGAAAAATTACATTAAAATACCGCTATGAAATAAAAGAGGTCATAAGTTAGTAGTGAACAAAAAACCAAATGATAACGGGAACGCACATTTTTTTTAGCAATTAACTGTTGTTTTTATTATCGAACCGCTACACATTATTTAGATATGTGTTATAAATACTTATTTAATTTCCTCGCATTCGACATGACAAGTAATGTTTTATACTCGGGTGTAAGCAGCTTCATTAGCGTCATCGCTCGCACGCCAAAATATCTCCTGTTCACTAGATCGCTTACGCCCTTGTGTAACAATGTACTATTTTAGTTGTAATGTTTTTTCCAGGCATTCGGTGTGATGTGTGGGTTGGAGCGCACAGCCCTGGGAACGCTCGCCCTCTCAGCGCTGCCGGCGGAGATAGCCCGCGACATGCGTGACAACCCGCGCGCTGTCAGCCGGTTGTCGCACTCCGCGCTTCTGCTGTCGATGGTGCTGTCTATGGGCGACCGACTCCCCGTCACTCACTTTGGTAAGCCTACTTGGAACATAGGCAGGGTAGTGCTTAAGGTGGCGATTCACTAGATAACTGAACACCAGAAATATCGAAATACGTGTGCTATTTTATTATTTTTGCGACAGTAATAAGACGTAAATCATTCGATACGCATATGTTTAGACATTTCTGGTGTTCAGTTACTGATCGTTTGTATAGGAATCAAACCACCTTAATAAAAAAAGGAACGCTAGTTCTATCAGCTCTGCCAGCGGAGATACCACGCGACATGCGTGATAACCCGAGCGCTGTTAGCAGCTCATTGCAATTCGCGCTTCTGCTGTCGATAGTGCTGTCAATGGGCGATCGACTACCCGTTTTTGAATTAGCCTACTTGCTAACGTCCACTGCTGAACACTGCCGATCTTGTGGCGCCTGCAACCAAAGGCTCCCAGCAACCTTTAACAGATAGTATTTTCATCTAGTGGGAAGCCGTCCTACGCTTCGCTTTCCAGTACGTCTCCACTCGAGAACCTTTCTGCCCTAACGGCCGTTGGTTCTTCGAGCTATGTGGACAGCCCACTGCCACTTCAGATTGCTAATCCTTTGTGCTATGTCGGTGGCTTTGGTATAAGGATTAACCAAAGATGAACAAATGTTAGGTGCTGACTGACCAATGCTCTGACTAAGATACATTAATGTGTAAAAAACGCCGTTTCGCTACACTTGTCCAATAGTAATTTCACGCGAGGCACATGGCTGTCCTTCGTATTTAACTCGCCATAATTCTAATTACTTGGCTCGCATCGTCCTGTATTGATCTATGTTTAACATCCTTCCGCCCGCGGCTTCGCAAGGTACCAAATTTCGTCGAAATCGGTCCAATCGTTTAGTCGTGAAAACGTTACAAACAGACAGAGCTACTTTCTAATCACACTATCACACTAATATTATAAATGTGAAAGTTTGGATGTTTGTTTATTTGTTTGTTTGTTACTCAATCACGTCGTAATGGCTGAACCGATTTCGATAAAATTTGGCGTGTTGATAGATCAACGTTTGCGAAGCCGCTGGCGGAAGCTAGTTTATAATATAAGTACCTACGGATTTAGTTCTCTGTGATTTTAACCGCTTGTAATTGTTTCTATCTCCATAAAAGGTTTAAATCTATATTTAGGTCGTAAACTAAATATAAAAAATGCGCAGCTAGTTGGTTCTGCACCTCTTCTTCTGATGCGTCAAAAACTACTCTAATTTTCGAATAGTTTTTTACCACACCTAAAGCGTTAGGTGTGACTTTCTTAAGATCACCCCTGTACAGATGCTCGAACAAAGAGACAACAGAGCATGAACGGATATACCTTAGAGCACCTCTAAGAAGAAATATACTTACAGTCATTTTCAAACAGCTAGTCAATTATGACAGCTCCATAGAATGTAAAATATTACGTAAATACATCATGTGACGTCATTTTGGAAGTGTCACAGATGACTAGCTATTTGAAAAAGACTATAGTTCGTAATTTGTGTATGCAGAGCAATTGGGAGTGGAGTTCGCGCAGTTCCTGCTCGATCTGATCGAGAGTCCGCCCGAGACGGACGTGGACGAGCAGATACCGGATCTATTCCTGACGCTGCTGCTCGCCTACAACCTGCAGTTCGACTCGCCTAAAGACAATCTGCTGCTCAACGCGGTGGAGGAGCAGGATCATGCCAAGATCTTTTGTGAGAAGATACTGATGCTGCTTAACCGCGAAGGTATTAATGCGCAACATAAGGTTTAAAACTCAAATACTTTTAATTCGTGAATGAATTAAAACTCTTTGTTGTACACCTTAAAAAATTAAAATTACAGACATAATAAAAGACAAAGGAAATAGTACAATGGGCGGTCTTATCGCTTTGAAGCGATTTCTTCGAGACAAACTTTGGATGGACAGGATTTAGTTACGTCAAAGATATGGTTGGGAGTGCACTTTTAAGACTAAGAGATATAGATAAAGGAGTTGAGTTAATCGTGAACCGTTTTGTTGCCTGAAACATAAATAAAAAGATCCACTAAAATATCATTACACTACGGGTAATTACGAGAAAATATGTGCACGCTTGTGCTTTAAAAAAGTTTTTAGGAAACCTTATGGTATGTTTAGAAGGCTTCATAGGGTGCTTCAGTAAAAAATCATCGTCAACTTTTTACCTGGGGCAGGTACCCTAAAAGACACGTATTGTCATGCCAAATTTCAGCTTTACAGCACCAATACTCAATAGTCTACAAATAAAACGGCTGTATCTGGACATACAGACAGATATACGGACATGGCGAAACTATATGGGTAGTTCGACTACAGAACCTTAAAAATACTACTAAGATAACGCTAACACTGTACTTTGCTTGTCTCAACATGTAGTTATAGCGACTCACATCGTATCGCCCACCTATTGACGTTTGACAATCATAGCTAGCTCATTTTTTTTATTATTTTATTTGGTAAACAAACAGTATAATAGAGAATACACCTAAACATAAGAATTTGTCTCCCATTACTATCACACAACATAACTTTTCACTTATATTATTCAAAAAATTACAAAATATGAATATAGAATGTAATCGTCGAACACATTATGTCGCACTTTCTCCAAACGTATATCTCCATATTTCTTTATGATGTTTACGGGCACAGCGATCGAAAGAGGCTAGCTACCCGCAACACAGGTTTTCCTAGGATGGGAGCTAGCGAGCTCGTTTACAAATTATGCTGTTATGTTATGATTAAGATGTACTTGTATCTAATTAAGAATCTCTCTAAAACCAAATTGTAACTTGTAACTTTATACTATGTACCAATATTTGCTACAACGAATAAACTTTTTATACCTTATACTTATACAAATAGGTAGGTATATATAAAGTTAATACTAAAACCAGTGAAGTTTCGACCATAACATATTTCATAAAAAATGTGTGAACGGACTAACATGAATAGTTAAATGTAAACTAAAAATATAACCTTTTATACTGGTAACACATATTGCAAATAAATTTTAAAGAAAATCTATGCAAGACTAAACAACAACTAAATGATTCATTGGCTATTGCAGACAAAACTTGTTTTCGGAACCCAGCCGCAGTAGAAGTTTCAAAGTGATCCTTGTGAATTTAATTAATAAAGAAAATTTGATTTTAAGTTGAGTGGATATCAGTATAAACAAATCGTTGCATAAATCATCTTAGCATAGATGAAATTAAACCTAAAACCGAACTAATCGCTTAGCTTTCTTCTAAGATATCATCATCATTATATCAGCTATCGAACGTCTACTGCTCAACATAGGTCTCCTTATAGAATTCCAGAGAGACCGATCTAGTGTGGCCTACGTCTATAATGTATGTAATCTCTATAACATTTGCAGAAGATCCAGTGCACATATTCGACCACGAGCCGGCGCCCGCGCACTCCGTGCTGAAGCTGGCGATGGATCTGTTCAGTCGCAAGAAATCGGCCGACCATTTCTACACGAACGATGTGAAGGTTGCCATCGATATGATCGTGAGGCAGCTGGCTGATTTGTCACCTGGAGACACGGTAATTTTTAATTCATTACTGAAGCTATTTTTTTTTTGTTTAAGTAAAACATCTTTACTCACGCTTGACTTGGGTACAAGCTGATGAATGCGTGACGAGAGCGTTACGAAAAGTGTGATCGGGTGAGACGAATAGAAGTTGGGAGGGAGATATAAGTTAGTGATATAAGTTGTATCGCACTGTAGGAGCAAGAGAGAGCAGTGCGCGCACATTTTCTTTCTCTCTTCCTCTCATAGCCAGTGCATGAAATATGTATATATCTCAGTCAGTAGTTCGTTTGCAAGTTTGCTAGCGTTACGCGAACGGTAATTTCTTGATTATTTTTCACAATTTAATTTCGTTCTTAAACAATTTTATAAATTATATTTTGAAAAAGAAGTTTTACTTCAGTCGTGTAGAAAGCACACTCGTTTTTTTTTCTTATGGACTTTCTCGCTGTTGGGCTTTGAGGCCGTTGCAGCTTAACCGAACTTTTAGCGAGCGCAGATGGCGCTCAGCCCAGTAAATTTTGATGAGGCAACTAGCTCAAAGGCATCACTTAGGTACGAACCTCGGCTTGGGCCGTAGAGAGATGGGGATAGGAGAGAAACGCTCGGGTACATGTTTGTACCTCGTATAGGCGGCGGCTGAAGGGACATTACTGAAGTGTAGTTATGTATGCCTTTTTTATACTACTTAGAGATGGATCAAGCCTATGGCTCACCTTATGTTAAATATTACCATCTTCTAAAGCAAAGCTTTGCCTCGTAGGTCACGCACCTTAGGAACGTGTCCTACGATGCCCAACAACCATATCTTTCAAACCGAAACAAAGCGGCTTGGCGGCAGAAATAGATATGGTGGTTCCCTGGGCAAGCCCTTTCACAAGAAACTCGATGCCTTGTCGTTCTTAGGTTAGGTTACGGAAGGTTCCTGGCGATCACTGCTTGGATAACTGAGCGCTGAACTGATTAGGTGGATTAAAAGTTCCAGTATTAGGGCAGGCCACCATCTCATACATAACTAATTTATACTTTACATTTTACTCCAATATTATTTTTAAATGTGAAAACTGTATAGAAACACAATAATTTAAAAGTAAGTTAAAACACCCGTAATGTCTGAGTTGATATGAATAAAAAATTATTTTGTTTCAATTAAAAATGTTCTGTTTCTTTGCTTGTGTAATATCTCCTCGATTGATAAAATAATGCATACTGATTAGCTATTATTCTTATTTAATGCGATTGCTAACAAAATAAATGCTTATTTTGAAAAACACAACCTGCCTTGTTTTTCACGTCTACACATACTACACACACCATACAAACACACACATACACAGTATTCAACTTAAAATCATAATTAGAATTAACATTTACTTGTATCGACTTGTTAAAGCTGGAACGTTGTTCTGTTCGGTTTTCTGCAGTTGTCAACGTTTTAATTTAATGTTCCAAATAAATCATTCTAAATTTGAATTTATTTTTGTTCCAGCGTCGCCAAGAATACCTCCGTATTCTGCAAGGCATCATCCGCAACACAGACTACGGCAGCCATCTGCACAGAAGGGACGATCTGCTTCGCTGTTTCGCACGGATCTTCTGTGAGGAAGGCGATTCGAGCCGCGACGACCAGGCGCTAGTGCGAGCTATATCCAACGAGTTCCCGCGTTTCTTCAAGGCTTAGGTCAGTTGTAGCTTTTGAAATGATCGAAATTATTTTCACTTAAAAGGGAAAATTTATCCATGACGTAAAAAATACGAATCTGTTCGCCGAGTGCACTGATTCGCTGCAACTCTCGCGCTGACTGGCGCCGTATTACGGCATGATTAAATCACTCACACGTCGACCGACGTGAGCTTTAGTGAATAATCTAGCGTGGGGGACGTCCATATATTTTAATGTTCATTATTTTTCCATGATTTGTGAGTTTTTAGCGTTGTATGACGGAATAAACCGAAGTCCTTGCGAGTGAGTTATTGACAGAAAAATCGATCTACCCTCATTCTGTCTTTTACTACGAATTACTCCCAAATAGTGGTAAATATATCGTGGAAATAATGTTTAAGTCAGTTATTTATCGTATTACTGGGTTTTCGTTGGTCACGCAGATGACAATTATCAGCTTAGTGTGACTAACTTAGGCAATGGTTTTTGTCAACGGAAGAAAGACATGATATTTGAGATTAGACTCTATGCCAAGTAGTATAGAGAAAACTTTATTGTTCTCTTATGAATAGAATAAGGAAAGCCTTGCCGGTTGAGGTACGGTGAAATAGCCAGGAATGGTTTCAGTGCGCCTCTCAGAGGCTCCTATCGTGTAGGCATTTGTATAACATTGCCGTTATACTTGTAATAACTCGTTGTCTATTAAAGAGTTATTGGGAAGGCAATTTTGTGACTCCAATAGTAGTAAAAAGGAACAGAATGAAAGGTAAGTACAGTCGCACGCATACAGAGGTGCGCGTGCGAGGATCTCGGATCAATTTGTTCGGAGGTTCGATCGACTTGACCCGAGATCATTGTGTGCAAGCGGTTGTTTTCGTTCGTTGTACTAAACATTAATCTGATCCTATCTAATTTGTGGCGAAATCTCTCAGGCATATTTTATCCAAGTCTTTGGTCTAGGTTTAATTTTGGTCGCTTACAAAGTAGGTATATGTGCCAATTTTATAGGCTCAATTTCATGTACTAGGTTTGTGGTTATTAAAAAAGTATGAATGATATTGTTACGAAATTGTGATGTGAATAAATGCGAAAATATAGCCTTGTTCAAACTGTTAACTTTTATAGATTAACTAGGTATTATCGCCAACATGCCTAAATATATTAAATCATTCCTATTTCTTAGCGTTTGCTCTTATAATTATTAGTTTAAGTGTTATTATAGTACCTACGGTGAACGTATGGCAATGATTATCTGAGAAAGTGTTTAACAGTTGCTTTTTCATGACAAAAAAGGTACTCTTTGATTCGTCTGAGATTATCTCACAAACGCGTAAGTGTTTAATTTTAAGATTTAGTTTTAGCAGCCTCTTACGCCTATAAAAGGCTAACCTGTCGCAAGCTTTCACAAACTAGAAGATTCATTAGATAATGTTATATGTATGTGCATTCCCCAGCTTCCTCTAAGAGAATTTGTGAAATCTGAATATACTAGTATTTAGTGTCGTAATATTGGCATATTCAGAATTCACAGAGACAGTAGACCCGGGTCTACTGTCGACTTGAAATTTTTGGTACCTAGTGTAGCAATTTAGTACTAAAATTCTGGCTATAGTTTATATCTTTAGCCTTAGCCGTTTGCCGAAACGGTATTAGTAAGTTTAACAATAAGTTTACAGTAATTACTCGGGTGCCCGGGACACTTCAAGCCCCAAAGTACATTTGTTTTAATTTAAGAGAGTACCAAATAGCTCCATAGTCTATTTAGTACCTAATTTAAGAGAGTACCAAATATTCCTAAAGACTATCAAAAAATTAAAAAAAAATCAAAAATCATTTATTTCTCAAATCAAGCAATATAAATATAACAAAACATGTTTATATTAAACTTAATTAAAATTCAATTATTGGCTTGTACAGTGAGTATTGGCGTGCAGTACCTACACTAAGTACAGGACTTGTGCTGTAGGCACTGATTAGCACCTAATTTAATATAGTACCAATTAAGTACTAAATATTGTTCTGTCCTGGAGTATCATTTAAATATTGGCATATTCAGATTTTACAGATACTCTTTGAGGAAGCTGGAGATATGCAAACCCATCTGCATCCAATTCTTTCAATGCAATAATAACGTAGCCCTAGAATTGTGTAGTTGTAAGATATTATTAAGTTAACGCATTACGTGTGCCATTTATCTTACCAAAGAAAGCTCTGATAGAAGCCAGAAACTTAAAGACTTCAGCAAGAATTCAAAATAAAAATACGTGTTTCTGTCTTACAAAACTTAATATTATCTTTTTCTAAATATCTGCTTGGATACAAGCTTTATAAGGAACAGGAAGCACAATTAGCTGGTCAATTTTAGAAAATTACCTTGTTACCACAAAATGTTAAACAACTGTTTAACGCGTGTTTAAAAAATCATTAAACATACCCTAAACAGTGTTTAATTTTTTTTTGTGGTAACTTAACTTTAAGTAGTCAATTATACAGCTTTAAATATAACCGATCCACAATAGTATTTTCATATATTACACATTCCGTAATGCATTTATCTTTGTCTGGCCTAAGCCTTACTAAAATTATATTCCATCAGAATCGATCACATCTTCAATCTTATTAATACATACAATATAACATTTATATATGTTCGGTGTATGTACGTCATTTGATTAAAATGTTTAATTTATAGGCCTAATTACTTTTGCACAAGATGTACTTATCTGAATGTATTTCCCTAGTCAGACATTTAGTCTTAAAATATTCAGGTAAAAGCAAAAGTTAATAAATATCTACCTCTAAGGGATAGAACGATTGTCAAATAATGTTAATACCATGAATATTAATTAATGTTTGCTGTTATTCCAATTTAAAATAATTACTTTAAATGCATGCTTTGAAAATGAATTACTAGATAAGTACGAAGATGCGGCTTTAAAATTGAAATATAGATTTTAATAAATCGGTTACATATAACATTTTATAAATTAGGGTGTTTGTGCACTCACTCATATTCGATACGTTTTCGTGAATTCACGAATCACTTTGACCTATAAGCAGAGCTGGGTAAAATAGATGCTTTGCGTTAATTAAAATACAAATTACAAAATACTATCTGGCACGTATTTAAAATACGAAATACAAAATATTTTGCAGTCGTGTTTTTTAAATACAAAATACAGTATTTTAAGTATTATTAATTAAAATACAAATAACAAAAAACAGTCAGATGTTTGATACTTGACAATTTGACGTACTTGACAGTGTTGCCAACTTTAAAGATTGACATAATTAGCAGTCGCCATTTTGCTTACTACTAATATATAGTTACAAAAACTATCGAGCGCTATTTCCTGTAGAACGCACCATTAATAAGATCGCCAAATGTATTTATGTTCAGATGTATTTTGAAGCCATAAGTATTTGAATACTAACTACAAAATACCTTATCGTCAGGTATTTGAAATACCAATTACAATTTACAGTTTTACAATGTAATTGAATTACAAATACAAAATACGTATTTTAATTACAAGTAATTCAAATACTGCCCACCCCTGCCTATAGATATACCTTATAAAGCTCCAAGTGTAAAAAAATACGTCTATTGGTCAAAATGATTAAATACGAATGAGTGCACAAACACCCTTGATATTCAAAAATACGAGTAGGTAAGTATTTCTACATGTTAAATCACACGATCATTTTATTTATTTATTCTAAAAACCTCTTGTAGTAGTTTGACTTTAATGTGTTCATACTTTGTTTTATTGTCGACCAACATTTCAGGGTAATGAAATCTATTATCCTCTATTTATCGTTATAAATCTGGATTCAGATATAATCTATATACTTACTGTAAATAAATGCACGGAATATTCTAGGTTCAGTCGAGTTATTATTATCTAAATAAAAGAAAAATGAGGAAATCTAATAAATTACATATAAAAAATATGAAAATGTTAATATTTAAAAATCGTTGTTCTTTCTGAATGAGCTCTTCTACCAAAATATAAATCTATTTGAAAATAAAAACTTTATTAAATAAATTATATTTCTTGTTATAAGAATAGCTGTTTACTAAGATTTAAAAACCATCTCAAAAATTTTTAAGCCTAGACGGGACTTGAACCTGCAACCTTCCTCTTGATACTTGGGAGTTGATACAAAGATGCCCTACCAATTGTGCTACCGGGTTCTGTCACGTCACGGTCGAAATTAGTGAGATGATTCAGATTACGACTAAAGCGCCGTTAGCTCCATCTACAGGAAAACTTTAACAGTTTTTGACCTGCTCAATGCCAAACTGTTGACTATTTCAAATCTATGAAATCATAAAAATTATTATAATTCGTTGGCCTAATCTGTAATGATTATTGTAATATTTATATGAATGGTCATGAAATGCAGCAGAATATTAATGTATGGTTTGTTAGCGCTATGAATGTACAGTGAATCACTTTAATTTTATTGTTTTTCGATCAGTATTGTAGAAAACATATTTATTAATTGCACAAATAATTATTTCACGCTGACTGGTGAGAGTTACCCCAGCATTTGGTTTGAAATGTGTAACGGTGTGTTCTCTCTAACATGTGCAAGCTATTCCTGTGTGTGTTTGTTTTGTGTTTTATGAATTTTGCGCAAATATTACTGATATTAAGGTCAAAAAGTCTACCTTTACTATTAAAGAAGAATATTCTCTGAACATTATAGTTTAATTTTATTATAAGACTTCCTTGTACTTATTAAGATTATTTTTAAAACAAAAAAACCGACCGAAGTGTGAGTCGGACTCGCGCACGAAGGGTTCTGTACCATTATCTATATTAAATATTTTGTTTTATTTTCTTTCACACAATAGCACAATTTTATTTATTTTCCTTATTTGAGGCTAGTCCTCTAAATTGTGTGAGTGCCCATACAACCCAGAGGACTATCTTAATTGGTGTCAACTATGTATGTATGGGGCACCCACTATTTTCCAACTTTTTTTATTTTTTTGAATTTTTCTTTTATTTGTGATGACCTGTATGTATGAGACCTTCCTTTTTTGCAAATTACGTGATTCTAGGTCAACGGGAACTACCACATATGTTTTCGACCCAAAACTTATAGGGTACTTCCGGTTGACCTAGAATTGTTAAGTTTGGTTAAAAGCAAGGTCTTATAGCACAAGTAAAAGGAAAATTCCGAAAAATAATAAATGTTGAAAATTAAGGTAAATTTTGGTACTTACAAGTTTTCGTGAAAATCTAAATTTGCTCATATCTTTTTATCGCGTTGACTCAGGACCTTGATTTTTATACACCTATTAGGGACTATAGACCTCAGTATCTGGTATTAATTTCAACTTTCTAGGTTCGATTCTAGACGGACAAGAGAGTGATCTTATAAGGTTTCCTTTTTTTACGATTTGAGGTACGGAACCCTAAAAAGGAACAATTGCGGTTGATGGGAGTTCTTAAATAAAACGACTAATAGTTTATTACAAGTATTTAATGTACCATAATGTATGCCGTATAAATATTTCAAAATGTAAAACAGTGATAAAATTCATACTTCAACCAATATAACTGCGATCAACATAACAAAGTATGCGAAATTATATTTCAATATTAAAAGTAAGGAATCTAACTGCAATGCTACTGACACATTGGGAGTAGGTAGTGTGCATAATCTATCTATTAGGTACATCAATAAGCAGGTACCGTTGAAACAGGTCGGTGCATCGTACAAATAAACGTCTAGACACAGGATTCTTCAATGTTTTCTATAAAATAGTATCTCACTCCATACCGAGTCTAATAGAGAAACACAACCTGCCTCTGTACACGTGGAAAATCTATAATAATATAAAAGTTGGCCCCACTGTTCGAAAAGGGATCCACAAATTCTGGAATATTAAAATTTGTAAATACGAAGAAATATATTTGCCAAAAATGATCGCAATACCAGTAGTCACAAAAAGACCTACTACGAATTGTATATTCTCAAAAATTAATTTAAAATCCATCGAATGTTGGAATGCAATTTTATAAAAATGAATACTTATACGTATTTGTATAATTATATAGTATAGTTTTTATACATAAGAATGAAAACTGCGTAGGTACCTCTCGTACAAAATGAAACACCTTGAGCATTATCCTAACTATCAATTAACATGCTACTATCATTATAATCATACACAGTAATTTATAATTGAATAACCGACATATCTACCACTTGACTTTACACCGAATTTGGCAACATGGATGAACACTCGTCTTAATTAACCTTACAGTATGCGAATGTTAACATTTCTAGAGATTTTATTAGTTGCTTTCACAAGTAAAATAGAAAGCTTGAAGATGTTTTATCTAGGACTGAAATATCGCGTCTAAGTCATTCACTGATCTTTAAATATGTAAATGGTAAATTTAACTACGATTTTACCACATCTACAACTATCGAACACTCGCACATTACATTAAGTTAGGTTAAAATATATACAAGTTACTTACATCTAATACCTAAAGCTATGAAACTACTCGGATCAAAACAGTATCAAAGTTAAATGTATGGCCTCTGACTTTATTTCTGAAACGTTAAATACTGTGATTATGTTTAACAAACCATTCGCTTCTGACTTCATTCTTTTCTGCTTACTCTGACCTAAACCTAGCACTCACCTAATAGTTATTTACCTCAGAATAGCGAGTATAATCGAAGTTATTCCTTCATATTCGTTACTTGCGGCATTCTATTTGCCAACTTCAAAACATTATTCAATTTAAGAAACTGGAATCAACAACAACCAATTCTACCGCCAATAAAATCAGTCAAATTTTGACTAAGACGGAATCAACTCTCAAATCTAAGAGTCTCAAACACTGCGAACCCTAGTTCTAAATAGCTGCTTGCACAGACCAGTTATTTTGAGCTAAAAGAAGTTCTAATACGCTAAATATTAGTCGTTAGATGTGTCATTCGCGTAAGGTATTTTAGTCTATGCGAGAAACGATCTTGAAATAGGATTAAAAGTGCGTGACCTCCCCATCTTTCAAATTGGAACAACGCACAACCCATGATCAGTAAACTCCACAATATAATTTGTAACCTAAAGTCAACAAATTGAGCTAAGTAAATAATCTTTACATATTAAATAATTTGACTTAAGATAATTATGATCAGTTACAGGAATCAGTGTCTTCGTGAATTAAAATTAATTTACCAAATAATGGAAGAGATTGAACATTCGATTTTATGCTTAACATTACTCCCTACGTCATGGTGTTACAGTTTTCGAGCATAAAAACGAGTACTCTTTGGTTTTTCAGTTACGTTTGGTGACAAATTTTAATATTTATTCAAAATGTTTAAATGCATTGAAGACATTTGTAGGTATGTTTTAAAAGGACATGTCCGATACTAATCAATGCTAAGTTTAATTGGCGTGTCTAATTGATGCTACAAAGTCCTTGAAATAAGATCTTACTTCATACATAATGTATCGTGCACAATTTAGAAGAACGCTCGCTCATGCCACTGTACTTAACTCAAATTATTTTGAGATTAGTCACCACATCCATCATAACTTTCGCGATAATCACCATTTTAGTAGCTTTTTGTAATGAAAGATTGCAGTTGCACTACTGAGCACAACCAAATCCAAGACGAAACGGAATGACGTCACGAAATATAATATGGCAGAAGTTTTTACTGCAAAAAAAATTGTCTGTTTTATCTGTAACCATTAAAACCGTTATTAAAATTTGTCACCAAACGTTATTCCATTGGCCGTTTAGCTGGGATGCTGGCATTTGACTTTGCGCATACGGTACCCGCCGGTCCCACGGACGGTGTAGAGTACCACGATGGCCACGGCGACGATGGACATTCCGATGGCGTTGATGATGATGCCCTCTGTCGGCAGGTTCGCGTACACCTCGCTCCTGCACACCGCATGCACCCGGGTTAGTAAGTTAATTAGAAATATTTTACACAGGTAATTAAAAGATAATCAAAAAATAGGTACAGTTGGGAAAATTATGGTCAAAAATAGAAGTGATTCCTAATTCAATGAGGGCTTTTCATTTTTGATTTAAAAAGAAAAAACTAGTTCCAACTAGATGGCGCTGTCTGGAGATCCACCGTCAAAATATCAAAGACAATATCAACATTTGTCTCAAACAATCTCACTTCGTCAAATAAACAAACACAAATGTTTGTTTTTATTTTATTTATACTTCTTCGGAAAATAATGTGGACACGGCAATTGACATTGACAATTCACGTCCCTTTTTTAATCAGAGCATGACAGAGCAACGCCATCTGTTAGCAGTTATAGAAACATGGTCGTAAACCCCCTCATTGTAAAAATATCGTGTAATGTTAGTTTAAATCAATAAAGATCATCAAAACGTTACAAGTGCAGCCTATGTGCAGCATATTTTCTATAAAATTTATTAATTTTCTCAAAGTGACATTTGTGACATATGAATAATTTAGTTTTTCATGTTCTATAACTACAAAGTGGAATTATGTGAAAAATAAACGAATTATTTCCTAAATAATCGTATGCTTGAATAAACTAAAACATGCAAGTGACAAGTGCCTTATTAACCTAAATATAACATGCAATATGGAAATTTAAGCTGACACATGCAAGCAACATTAACCCACACTTAATATTAATACTTACCTACTCTGAAAATAAAGTGATGTTTATAAAGAACAAGGTGTTTCACAACGACATTCTACTTATATTTCAGGACCTTCAAAAACAAAAGAGGAAGCAGAATAAATTATTTTCATGGAGTTCTTAAGTTTTAACCACCTACTTTCCATAAATGTTAGAAATGCTTCCTTAAACTAATATGAAAAATTACAGTTTTGGAACATGCTAAATGGTATGAAACAATATGCAATTCTCATAGTAAAGTTGGTAAAACAAAGTCAGGTAGCTTACAAACAATTTATTATAATGCAACAAAATACAGTGTTTGATGTCTTATCTATTGCCTATTATAATTTGTATACTTTTGTAAAATCAACACTATTGGTCTGATACAGACCAAGAATGCAAGCTACCTACTATAAGCCTCATCGGGCATCTGTAGGTGATTTGTTTTGTTGTTTTCATATTACTTAGCTATAATACAGTATAAAGTTTACCTAAACTACAATATATTTGAAATTAAATACCTAAACTTATCGATTTTACTTTAAAAACTCTATTATATTAAAATTATCTTCCAAATATTTTAATGTGTAGACAAGTAAAGCATAATCATATCTAAATGCAGTTAACGTTCTTTACTTGATTAAAGACTTCTAAAAAAAATATTTGTTACAGATTTAATATCCACTTTTTAAATTCACCCGCACATAAAGAAACCATTTGTTATCGGTGTCTAATTGTTAAGAATGTAGATGGCGCCAGGGCCACAAGAGTTCAAAATCTGTGTCTGATTGGCCAGCTGAAACGCCATATTGTTTTTACTTATTCTTGATTGGTTGGGTCTCATTATGGTGCTAAAGTTTCAACTGTACGCTTTTTCAGTTTAGTTCATTTTTATTGGCCACTAACAAAAAAGTTTCTTTACATTAATGGGTTTATCTATTCTAAATTTAAAGATCGATCGAAGCCCTCGCTTCTCTTGATTCTGGCGCCTTGAACTTGTCTCTCGATAGGATATACATGACGACAGCCAGTATCGCCACCATGGTGACACCAATCGCGTTCATGATGATCCCCTCGTCGACCATGTTGCTGTATCTCTCCGCACTGTGGATACGCACACATACAAGCGACTGGCACACAAGCGTATGATATGATAGACTAGTAACTAGAGACTTGCAACAAACAAAGGCGAAACACGCGGAGCGTGGTTGAGATGTTCTTACTAATCCGTTAACGGGTCACGAGTGTCACGATCCTTCTGTGTGATTTATTAGCCTTTAAAATGGCAGACCATAGATATATAGATGGCAAAATAGATGGCTTGGAAATATGTAATTGCAAGATAATTTCAACTAGTTTCATAACTATTGTGCTTAGAATACATATTTGCTTTAGAATCAACTACAATTTGTGTTTATCTAGAAAGGCCATAGATAGATGACTCCTTTAATCTATGGCCTCTTTCAACAGTTCCGGATATCAAACTACTAATCAAGAACTGTTGAATCAAGGTCTTTATTTTAACGAAGTGAAATGAGAATTGAAAGTTCGACAAATACAGGACACATTCATGCTTGATAACGTGCACAAATACCGTGCAACAAATAATATTAAAGGGTGGATCTAAATCTATTAGGTGATCTTTTCATCAAGTTACCCAAAGAAACTATAGTGCAACCAATTCATAGTTCTGGTGGACAGAATTGGAACATAGCGTGTTAAGTAACAAGCTAAAACTAAGCTATCAACTGAACGAATAAATTAGCGGCACTATACTGGACAAGTGCACAGACAATGCGACAATCACTAATAAAAAATGCTGTCCAAAAATGAGAAAAAAACTCAAGTGTTTTAACATAACAAATGTTTTGTTGACGTACCCAAGTCCGAAGATGGCCTTCTCAGTAAGGCCGGTCAAGCAGGCAGCGACTCCGAGTACAAAAGTCAGGATTCCGAAGGCGGCGTGGACGGGCACGAGACAGGCACGGAAGCTGGCGGTGCCTTTGTTACAGATCAACAGCAGGAGGAAGCTGAAGAAACCGACTGCATACTGAAATATAAGTTTGTAATGGTCATTAGACATTAGACATTCATTTATTCAAACTTTAGGATTACTAGGAACGCTTAGTTATGTCATGTTACAAATAAATGCAAACATAAAAAATTTGACAACCTCCGTGGTGCAGTGGGCGAATAGCCGGCTGAGACGCAGGAGGTAGCGGGTTCGATCCCCGCTGCGGAACAAATGTTTGCATGATCTACAGATATTTGTTCCGGGTCTGGCTGTTTCTCTATATATTATAAGTATGTATTTACAAAAAAAAAATGTATATAAGTATTCTATCAGTTATCTGGTTCCCATAGTACAAGCTCTGCTTAATTTGGGCTAGATAGCGCTGTGTGAAATGTCCAGCAATATTTATTAAAAAAAAAAAAGTAAAGATGCAGCTGTATAGGGGTTTGTCAACTATCATAAAAATTAAAAATAACCTTAAAAAATAATTAAAATTAGAGCGGCTGTAAAAAGGCTTTGTCCAATGAAATACAAATTTTGCAGCTGTACAGGGCTTTGACAAAACTAAAACTATTAATTCCAAATTTCTGAGTCTAAGATAAAGTCTTTGATGTTATAATATACTTTTTTCGTAAAGTGATTTATAATGTATTTCTTGAATGCATTTTCATTTAATTCTATGACATGTTTGGGTGATTTATTATAAAACCGCACCGCATTGCCAACAAAACTTTTGTTAGATTTTTGTAATCTAAAGGTTTATCAATTTATCCTTATTACGTGTGTTGTAACAGTGCTCATCACAAAGCTTTTTATAAAGTGTGATATTTTTGCGAGTGTACATTATGCTCTCATAAATATACAACGAAGGTAGGGTTATATTAATATTTTTAAAAACCTCTCTGAGGGAATTTCTATATCTTAGATTATATATAGCCCGAATGGTCAGTTTCTGGAGAATGAAGATTGCATTGCTGTCAGCACCAGCACCCATCGTTGTATCATTGGTCAAAAACTGTTTTTTTAGATTAAAAGTACTATATCAGATACGAAATCTTATACGGGAGGATGTCCGTATTATGCTAACAGAGAGTCTAGTACTGCCAAGCTGAACTATGGAGACATTGTTTTTGGTCCTTGCTTACTGGCCTCTACTAAACGCCTTATTCAACGTGTCCAAAATGCGTGCTGTCGTTTCTGTTTCACTGTACCTCCTCGCACACACGTGACTCCCTACATTAATAAAGCTGGCCTCCTTAACATGACGTCTCGTCGTAAGCTTCATTTGGCTTCGCTCGTTCACGAGCTCATAAGGTATAAACACCCAGAGTACCTTTACGAAAAACTTGATTGGTCCTCTTCTCAGAATCCGTATCCCACTAGAGCATCATCTTATCTTCTTATAACCAAACTCCATAAAACTACTGCCTTCAGGGGTAGTTTCCGCTACCAAGCTACCAAGTGCTGGAATAATATACCACCACCTTTGCGTCAACATATTTCTAAACATACGTTTAAACGCAAACTTAAAATACATCTGCTGTCTATGCAAATGGCCTGCTAGCGGAAACCCCACTTCACATACCTTCACTAACAACTATTACACTATACCTACATATAAATACCCACATTGCCTAAATTTATAATGACTACGACTTACCAACATACATACTTATAAATTCAATGTCCCTATATTTCAAATTCTTAGTTTATATAATTTTGTTTGTTTTTTTTTTAATAAAGTCAGATTATCTAAAAAAAAAAAAAAGGATAAAAAAAAGGGTTGTCTGGAAGAAATCGCTTCTAAGCGATAAGACCGCCCATTGTACTTGTTGCTTTGTGATTTTTTATATTTTTTGTTTGTTTCTTGTGTGGTGTACAATAAAGTATTTTCATTCATTCATTCATTCATTATCCGGTACTGAATTTAGGAACCGGCGGAAGACCAGCGCGCTGCGTACTCGTATTTACTAGTGCGTGGCGCATAATGCTGAGCCGGATCCTAGTTTGCGGACGCTCATAACTTGGACGTACCTACTACCTATTTATAGTCTATATTTTTATTTCAATTTTTTTGTATGTTATACTTATTGTCGTGTTATTTTTGTAACTGTGTATGTCTTTGTTTTGTTATGTCTGCAAATAAATGTATTTTCTTTCTTTCTTTCTTTCACCCCATAATAAAATTCCATTGCTCATAAAATATACAAGTCTAGCAGTAGATACATCCGTCAGTTTTCTAACCTCTCGAATTGCATAAACTGCTGAACTCAGCTTATCTCCTAGTTTAGCAATATGAGGTCCCCACTGTAGCTTACTATACATTATAAGATGGGAAATGTCTAGCGGTTTTATTATTATATAATTTGAGAATTGATAATATAACAATAAATAATGGTGGGTTGTACGTGGCTTAGACTGACACAGGACCGGGATGAATAGCATAAACAAGAAGAGGCATATGCCCAGCAGTGGGTCGACACGGGCTGAAAATTATGATGAAGATTATAATATCAAAATCTTAGCGCTCTGTTTTTCGTAGGTAATAATAATATGTAGTAAATATTGCTTGACATTTCACACAGCGCTATCTAGCCCCAAACTAAGCAGAGCTTGTACTATGGGAACCAGATAACTGATAGAATACTTATATACATTTTTTTTGTAAATACATACTTATAATATATAGAGAAACAACCAGACTCGAAACAAATATCTGTAGATTATGCAAACATTTGTTCCGCGGCGGGAATCGAACTCGTTACCTCCTGCGTCTCAGCCGGCTATTCGCCCACTGCACCACGGAGGTCGTCTAATAACTAAGACTAAGTAATACTAGATTAAGAGATTTTTTCTGCACTCTTCGGCTTAGCGACGTTTTGTGGACTCATAATTTGGATTTATCCCCGGTTCTAACATTTACAATGTTACTTTTGAAACTATCATGTATTTGGCTATTTATAAACTATTTGTATTAAAATACTCGCAAATTATTGTAAATATCCCTTTTTTTCTACTTTCGTTTTTACTACAAATATAATTTACAATATTATTTCCGTGATTCAAAGGGCATGTCGGTCCCGGCTATGACAGTCGATAAGCCATGTCAGAGAAATTTAAGCTCCTTCACCAGGATTATCGGATAATACCTAAGCTCTGTTTTCAAAACACCTACCATCACCGCTCTAGAGACGATTGCGAAAAAAATTCATCAACGTCAATTTAAAATAACCGGCTCAGTTGAAATGTTTTTATAAAAAGTTGCTTTAAACAACCCTAATGGACAGCTAAAAATATATTTTTGGTAGGCTTTGCGGTAGGAAAAAGGATTTTAATCGAGTGACGTAAACCCGCTTCAAAGCGGCCCTTGAAAACCTGGTGACGCGAAGTGATACCGCGTGCCTTATTTATTAAATTGCTCAATTTGCTGAACATCCTGTCAGCTCGACTCGCACGTTATAATATGAGTTTTTATCACTCTATGAGAATTCACAGACCAGAGAATTTGTTCCTAAATAAAGATGGCCTTGTCGGAAAATAACAGCTTTTAAATTGACTTGCAGAATCTGATGTCATGTATTCCATAAAACTAAATGATATACCTAAGCTGTTTGATCGTCATACGCTTAAAATATTGAGTTTTATCATTCATAGATACAGGGTCCTTGCAGACGTAGTTACCACGGGCTCTTTCTGACCTGTATCTACTTATGCAGTTTTTGCCACGATACGTAACCGTTCATTGTTGAGAAATTAGAGTTACCTGTAATCCAAACAGTCCCATAGCAACAAAGCCAATCCAGCTGTGGAGAGAGTAGAAGTTATTAATGCCCTTCTTGTTGTGGTAGTCCAGAACAGCCAGGAATCCGATGACGATGCAAGGGAATGCCAGGGCGTGGAAGATCGCGTGGAGCAACTTCACGTAGATGCGGCGGATGCAGCGGCAGATACGGTACAGGAGGACCGCTGGAAGGAGAAAGGTACCGGTGAAAAAGTGAGTTATATAATTTACTGTAGGTTAAATTTTGAATAGCTATTGCTCTAACGCATGATACTCATAGTCATCCAACATCACAGCAGGATGTTAGTTGAACATGCCAGTTTTCCTTTTGCAAAAGCCACAGAGCTCTATTGAAGATATTAATGTAGTGAATAAAAAAATAATCCAGCTACTTTGAAACAAATGATGGTCAAATGTTTTTTGTGAGAAGTAAACGTCCTAGGTGCAGCATTCGTGGTGTCAGAACATCTTGAATCCATTCTGAATGGTCAGTTCAGTCAGTACTCAAACACCGATGGGCAGAAAAATGCCTTAATACTCGTAGAAGGGAACTAACTGAAACTTACAAAAGCCACTAAAAGTGACAAATCCAGCCACCATAAGCGTCGGATGCAGATTAAACTGTTTGTCGGGAGACTCATCAGCCCAGGCGTAGCCATCGCGGTAGTAGAACACCCAGAACACAGTCAGGGCCGTCACGCCAATGAGCAGAATGGTGGCCAACGTAATGACCAGTGCGTACTCGCACCATTGGCATACAGTTCTTTCTGGCTCATCCGCATCGTACGACCGTCTGCGTTGTCTGAAAGAGAAAAACAAATATATAAGGATTTGTTGGTTGCTATGGTAAGTATCGAATGCTGAAAAATCATACTCTTTCATTTTCTGCCACGGTCTTTAGCCATCTCTGACCAATCCCATGGTCTCGCCAACATTATTGCGAACTTTATTAGGAGTCCCTACATAGTTACGAACACGTACCGCATAAACTTGTAATTCAAGAGCGTATTTTATGAATTTGAAACTGGAAACACTGAAAGCTCCTCATAATAGAGCTGTTTCTAAAACTGCACTCTGCAACAAACTCGAATACTTTCATAAATGCTGCTTTTATTCAAATCTGTCTATCGCTTTCATTCAAAAGTCATTCAGAGGTCGCTGGCTTATAAACCAGTTTGATTGAATAGAATCTAAAGCGGGCAGGTTTGCGACAGGAAACCGCAGCTCTATTGATACTGAAGTTTGCATGATGAAAGTTATGGTTCGCTCGCTTTATGTTCATGCAGCGGACAGCAGATGTGGTGTCTCGCGGACTCATGGTCAAAGCAAAACATAGACATATCACTGGGTGTTGCGATAAATGTCGCTGATTGGACACACAAAGTAAATTGTACTTTGTGTGTGTGCAATTAGAGTTGAACAAAACAGTTCACAGCACTTGCTATGTTTAGAGGACAGTTGCACCGCTTCTCCTTTGATTATGACTACGCTTGACTACCAAGAGAGAAATATCCGTTTGTTCTCTAAGTGTGCATTCCATTCTCATAGTTACATGTAAAGTTACACTATGAATGGTAAGGGAACCTCACAGGGGTGTCAGATAGCAGATCATTGACGAACGCCGGATGCGCAGAAGCGTCATGGAACGACGGGTCATGAGCTTTTTCTATGGCACAATTGTACGTCTTGGACAAAACGTTGGACAGGGCGTCGTCGGTCGATAGGGGAGCTTAGAAAGAGATTTTGAAGCGAATATGTTTGGTATGGCAAGATAAGAACCTATTGTTTGGTTGCCCATTTGTTTAGGTTTACAGTTTCCTATTTTTAGAAGCTTTTTTTAGTTTGTTGAGGTCAAATATCTTATGTATTCTCTTTTTATTTCTAAACTAAATCTTGCAACTATATTTTAAACCAGTCAATTTCAAACCCGCATCTGATTGAGCTGAAATTTGAAATGCATATGTAACTCCGGCGACAACGCAATATGGTACCATGGAGGTGGTCTCATGGTGGAGACGGATGCTAACAGTGGCGGATTAAAACATTTACCTCCAGTAGGCTATTCGAATTTTGCCGCCTCTACCGACCTCTACAATTTGATACCCTAGTTCAGTGTTTTTCAACCTTTTTAATTCGCGAGCTCTTTACACGTAAAAAAAATTTGGCAACCCTGGTCTTTAATAAATTTGAGTGATTCAACAAAACCGGTCAAATGTGTGTAAAACAGTGGGTGACTTTGACTTTTGCCCCAAATTTGCCGCCCCTAAAATCTGCCGCCCTAGGCTCCAGCCTACTCAGCCTGCTGGTAAATCCACCACTGGATGCTAAACAACAGAATTTCTGAGTGTATTATAGTAGGCTACTAGTGCTTGGGCTCATTTGAATCTGCTTGCTGTTCCAATTATGAGAATATTATTTCAACAAATAAACTAATTATCTATGGCGTATTGTGGTTACAGTTTACAGTAACGTAAACATTTTTAAGGGCCGTAATTTCACAATCAATTGGGGTTCACGGATCGATGAACACACGGATTAATGTTTCCTTTTATCCTTATAGGTGGCGTAAATTTGTTTTGAGTAGGACGAGGAAATCCCTTGTAATTTCAAAGGTAATAATAGTTTTTTGTCTACAAAAACTATATTATTAATTAGCTGTTGCCCGCAACTTCGTATGCGTTACACGACTAAATGTTAGGTAACCTAGAAATAAAGATAAAATCGTGTAAAGTCGTAACGAAGGCCTAAATATTTTTTCTATAGAAACTTGACACCCCATTTTTATCCTATGGACCTGATTTATGGAATAAAAAGTAGGATATGTGTTAATCCAGGTTATAATCTACGCACATACCAAATTTCATCGAAATCGGTTCTTAAAATTTAAGCTATACCGAGAAACTTCATCACATTAATACATAAATGCGAAAGTTTGTATATTTGATTATTTATTAGTTTTTTTGTTTGCTATTCAATCACATCGTAACAACTGAACCGATTACGATGAAAAAAAAATTCTCACGTTTATTTTACAAATTTTGACCGTGGTAGATATAGTCGAAACCTTGCAGACAAATAATGTTAAATATCTGTCATGGATGCACATCCAGTCATTGATTGATAGGTCACGGGTCAGAGATTAATTGAGCTCATTTTAGCGGACGAAGCCCTTGCATAATGCAAGATGTCAATTGATATCATAAAGAAACTGACTCCTGACTTAGGCCGATGTTTTATAATAAATCCGTAGTCCAACGACCGCAAGAAAAAATGAAATGCTTTATTGTTGGCGTTTTAGAGAGACTTTATGATAAAACCTCATCACATAATGAAATTTCCACTCGTTTTATTTAGCCGGAATCTCGTACGAAGGTCTACCTGGAAAACGGGTCGATGAAACCTTTTTGCTAAAACACCCCTCAGAATACAATGATATTTAAATGTAAACATATAAAGTCAAATTGTTTTCATTCCATTCGGAGCGACAAAATAATATAAAACACGAAATAATTTCCCGTGAAAGTAGTAGGTACAACAATATATATTTTTTTTAATATTTGGTTTTTCAACTAACTATGACCTACTTGCCTCGTACTTGTTCTAAGATTTCGTTTCCCTCGTCCACAACGAGTTTACGTAAGGTATTGAGTCTATGCAACAACGATTTGCTACGGCCACGAAGCGAGGTGACCACTCGTGATGGGTCACGTGAAAGTAAGCTAGTCATTACACCTGCGTGCCTCCTACATCGAAACCCCAGTTTCAAATACTTGAGACTTGATCTTCCAAATTATCACAGTTTTCAGTAAGGAACTTCATTCCGTTTTTATCACAAAGGCAGTACATAAGATACAAATTGATTTGTAAGCATTGATGTATTTTTGTGAAGAAATAAAAGAATGCAAGTCACTCATAATATAATGGTATTTTAAGCTAAAATAGATAAATTGAATTCAATTGGTAATGATCAATTGAAAAGATGTTCAAATTTATTTTATTAGTTCATTTAAAATATCGACTGGGTACTACGCTAATTTTCCGGACGATAACACCAATCAAGGAGGAAATGGGCAATTAATTCCGTCCGTGGGCTACGAACAGTACGAACCGAGCAATCTTGACGATTAACTCGATTAACCTCCATCCATTGACGAATGACGGAGCTAAGTTTCACTGAGACTAGACTAATTAGTGCATCGAACTGTGTTCTTGCAGTTGACTTGACGAACAGGTTCCAAAACTAGATTAGAGGCAGTATCTACCAAAACTGGACTGTCAAAGTAGCTTAGTCCGTAAAAGTTAGACTGCAGAAGTAGTTTGACATAGAAAAGTGCAAGTTTTGCGAATACTGCTAGAACCATTCTCAATGGTTGCCTCATGTGCTCTGTTCTCAGAAGTAAAGAACACGCGAACAATGAACATTACTTTCCACGGACTATTCAAACGTATTCACACATTAACCGGCAATTTTTCATGAGTTCGAAAACATAAACGACAAAATTGCAGAAAACATCACATCAATCTAGTGTAAGCGGATAGCACGGGCGTTGGACCCGATCGGAGAAATGTAGTCGAAGCCCAGATGATGGGAGGGGGTCGGTCATTGACCTCTCCGACCATGGTACTCCTGGCCTACTTTAAATCGAAGAAACACTTGACTTACCATAACTGGTATTTACATTGTCGAATATAAGTATTCTTAATTAAAAATTGGGAGTCAAGGAAAGGGGATTCATTGACTTAACCAATAAACTTGTGAAGCTTGTTTGAAAGTCTCTAACAAGTTTTCAAGCACCTTGTTCAGAGAGTTTCATAAGTATTCTTATCCCAACAACAAATATTTCCAAGGAAACTGCTCTTTCTCTCTCTCTAAATTAAGCAATTTCGATAAATGAAGATTTATCAAGCGTTGTACTTGGAAAGCGTTCTTCATCAAAACTCAAACCACTGTTCTAAGATTACGCAACAGTAAGAGCACCGTTAAATCAACCACATTCATTCGAACTTCCCAGAATTCTCCCAGCTTGAGTGTCCTTAGCCCGTAATGAATTTGCCAGACGAGTAAAGGCTCTAGGGCTATTGAAAGTATATGCACATTTCATCGCTGTGGTAAATTATGAAGTGTCAGTTTGCTTTGAGCCGCTGAGAAATGAACCAAGTAGTGAAATGTTATTGGGACGCAGAAACAAGAATAATAAAATTGCACATTATTTATTAAACTTGGTATTGTAAAGTTTCAAATTCTTCGCCCTTCGCTGAGAAATCTTCCACAATTTCGAGCCCATAAATAATACTTTTGTTAGGTTAAACCATTTCGTAAATTGACTCAATGATTGTTATCTCATTGCGCAAACTAAACGCAACGGTAGATATTACTATCATGGCGTCTTCTTTTGAGGTGAAACGTAGACCGACAGTTATAAACAAATTCGCAAGTGTTAGCTGTTATCTGCTAGCTAGACTTACCTATCTAGTTCTCTGAACTTTTAGAATGCTGGTATCTAAAAATTCGGTACCAGTATTATAATTGTTATATGGAATTTTTGTATTTTACTGCCCAGTTTGATGTTTTCTCTAATTTATCGGTAGAGTGATTTACCTACCAAAGAGTTCCAAGCGAAATAGATAGACGATAATAACCATTTGTCACTTGATGTAGCTACTAGATAAGTATGCACGAGTTAGACTAACTCAAGATTAGGATTAATCTAATTCTAATCTTATTTATATGGTGTATGAATAAAATATTTTCTTACTTTCTTTCTTTTGGAAAATATTCTACAAAAAATATTGATCTGTATTTCTTTGGCACACCTAGGAACCTATTTTTAGGACTCATTTTGCTTTCACTGTACAATTTCTTGGTGCTTTTTAACATACATTTATTGTTTTGTTTTTTAGTCACCTTATATATTGATGCTACAAAAAGATGGATCCTATTTCTGTGCAAATAAAGTGTAAAGATGTCTCTCCGAAGCGGATCAAGAAAGCTGTTACTGGAAACATCGACCCGAGATTTCTACGTTAGTAATGATGCGGGCTTTGAAGCCGTTTGTATATGCATGGGAAATGCTAATAATTGAGTGCAACATTTCGATAAAATGTGCTAACATTAACATGTTTCTCACGACGTATGGCCAATATAGTAAAATAAAAATTTTAAAAGGCCAATGAACAGTTAATGCATAAAAACAGAAACGACTGAACAATATTAAAATGCGGATATGTATTCCTTCTTGAAAAAAGTGGCGGCAACGACTTGAGCGAGAAAAGCAAGAGTCATTTTTGTGGAGAACACTCGGGGAGGCCTATACTGAAAAGCAAGACAATCAAAAAACCGGGTTCTAATTTGAAAATTATAATTTTTTTATACCTAAACAAATTGTGTAGTACTAAGTAGAAATAAGATGTTATGTGTATTTTTAAGATTGTTAATAAAGGCTTTATTATATGTGTATTCTCTAGTGCGGAGCCGTCCTACGCTGCGCTTTACAGTGCGTGAAAAAATTGCTGATAAAGGTCGCTGGGAGCTGTTGGGTGCAGGCCGCACAAGATCGGCCGCTCTAGAAATCTATGGGAGAGGCCTATGTTCGTTCAGAAGTGGACTTCCTTTATCTCATGTTCTTACAAATCCGTTATTTTTGACAGTATTGTAAATATTCTTCATTCATTTCAAAATTCTACACTGTATTATTCTGTGTTTTTTAGGGTTTCGTACCTTAACAGCAAAAAAGGAACCCTTATAGGATCACTTCGTTGTCCGTCTGTATCTGTATGTCCGTTTGTCAAAACCCTTTTTCTCAGGAAAGCGTGGAGGTATCAAGTTAAAATTAATATCAAATACATAGGTCTATGTTCCCTTGGAGCTGTAAAAACATCAAGTTAAAATAAATCAATAACAGCAAAGCAAAGCAATCAAAAAATCAGGCCGCATATTTAGCACAAAAATAAATCAAAACCTACTTTACTCAAAACCTGGGTACTTCCCGTTGACCTAGAATCATGCAATTTGGCAAGAAGCAAGGTTTCACAGCTGAAGTAAAGGAAAAAATCCAAAAACCGTTAATTTGTAGTTATCTATTATCTATTATATATCACATAGATGAAATATTTTTTCCGAACCCTCGGTGCGTGAGCCAGACCCGCACTTGTCTGATTTTTACTCGGACTAACATTTAGGACCCACATCTCCAACTATACAGGTTGTTTGGTACTTGTATACTGACGATATTCAAGAGACGGTTTCTCAAAATATAAAAAAGACTTCTCGAAAAAAACTACTAGTTATATTATCAAATTTTAAAGAAAATCGACTAAGTTTAGGTGAATAATTCGATATAAACTTACTGCCTACTCTTGCAATTAATATCCAAAAATAAAGGCTGATTTGATATCTCTTTCGGAAATGGTTGCGAGTTTTGGGTTAGAAAGAGACAACAAGAGATATCTCGACACGTCACTAATACAGTATCTGTGGCAAGCATTATACGATAGCACAACATTAGTTTATTATAGTGTTTGTTTTTACATGCCAAAATAAATTTCACATTTCTATGGTAAACATTTCACAAATTTATTTAATATGCTCATCAAAATAACCCCTTTCATTTTTGTGCGTATATTATCAAACACCTATAAAGTATAGTATAGTATATGAAGAGTAGTAGAGTTTCTTGTGAAAGGACTCGCCCGGGGAAGTGCTACCACCATACCTATTTCTACCGCTAAGCAGCATTGCTGTGTTTCGATTTTAAGGGTATGGTTGCCGGTGAAATTACAGGCACATGAGGCTTTACACCTGTATGTCTCAAGTTGATGGACGCAGGGATGTGCATCGTAGGGTACATTTCTAAGGAGTCTGACCTACGAGGCAAACTTGTTATAGGCGATGGTAACCACTTAACATCAGGTGGGCCATAGGCTTGTTCCATCTCCAGTAGTAGTAAATTTTATCTCAACCTCTATTTGTATTCTATGTTTGTATTCTATCTATGTAGGTATCTACTATTTTACTCAAGTAAACAAACTGCGGGGTTACAACTCTACAAAAAGTTGTGATTACTGAAACGCATCAATGACCATCAGCTCGACTGCTCCATTGTTTATTTGTTGTTCAGTTCCTGTGGGAGCTTTTGTCTGGCACGAACGGGCGAGCTCCATTAATGAGGAAGTGCTCTAAAAAACTACGCCGTAGAGGTACCAGAAGAGAAGTCAGTAGATGCGCTCACGATCCAATATTATTCTAATGTTCTTTTTTGTGTATTTTCTAAGTAACTATCTGACCCGACAGACTTTGTCCTGTCTTAGATATATTAAAAATTGTCAGGGAACGTAATGTATTCTGACGATGTTTCAACGGGAAAACACCTCTCTGCTAAATTCACTGGAAATTGTAACCGTTTAAAGCTGACAGTTATTTTAAATAACTGACAGTCATGTAAAATTAATATTGTCGTTAATTTTCTTAAATATTCTAATGTTCCGCTCAACTTCCTTAATTTATTATATCATAAGAACCTTCTCCTTACAGTAATAAACACAACAAAAAAAGAATTAGCGAAATTGTTCCATCCGTTCACGCGTGATACAATGACCAAGGGAAATTACCAAGAGTTGCTACACATTAGACGACTTTTTTAGCAAAAACAGACATGTAAATAATTTTCTACAATAATGATTTTACTAAGCAATTAAATTTAAAACATAAAATCGGTCAGCTCTGATTCCACTAGACCTGCCTATTTAGCTTTAATATTGCTACACCCTTACTTGCAGGGTACATGAAGTGCTGGACTCTTGACTAGTCAATAAGATCTGACATGTAACATTTTAATGAAACATTATATGAACGCAATAAAATTCTGAATACTGAATAGAGATTCATGTATATATATATAGAATAGGTTCGCTGTGTTTACGAACGAAATTTATAGATTTCCGATCAGAAATTAAGATTCATTCCGAGAATTTCAGATGTCAATTTTCACTAAATTTAATCTCAGAATCTTAAGAATATATATTTGATTTTTCAAGCATTTCCCAAATATAAATTTTTACATAACTCGATTATTTATGTTACATATCTAATTCTGTGCTTTACCTACGTATCTATGAAAAGCTTGTCTGTCCTAGAAACCTCAACAAAAATAAAAACCGGCACACAGTGTGAGTCGGACTTATCTATAAAAACGGCAAAAAAATCACGTTTGTTGCATGGGAGCCCCCTTTAAACCTTTATTTAATTTTGTTTTTAGTTTTGTTATAGCGGCAGCAGAAATACATCATCTGTGAAAATTTCAACTGTCTAGCTATCACGGTTCATATGATACAGCCTGGTGACAGACGGACAGACCTTAGTAATACGGTTTGACCCTTTGGGTACGGAACTCTAAAAAGCATTGAGCTACCTGAAAATAATATGTAAATATGACGACCTCTGTGGCGCAGTGGGCGAATAGTCAGCTGAGACGCAGGAGGTAGCGGATTCGATTCCCACCGCGGAACAAATGGTTGTATGATTTACAGATATTTGTTCTGGGTCTGGATGTTTTTCTATATATTATAAGTATGTATTTACAAAAAAGGAAGTATGTAAGTATTCTATCAGTTATCTGGTTCCCATAGTACAAGCTCTGCTTAGTTTGGGGCTAGATAGCGCTGTGTGAAATGTCCAGCCATATTTATTTATATGTATTTATTTATAATAAGTATAATTAGCATAAAACCTACGTAACACCGTGTTTAACTGTGTCCCTATGCTTTAAATAAACGAGAATGAGTATAATTTTTAAAATAATAATTTCCAGTTAAAACAGCAGATTTCATAATCAACTCTAGTTACTCTTTGTAAGGCTTTCGATAAACAATTACAACAGTATCGAAATATCTCTGATCTAATACTGTAATAAAGTATTGTATAAGTAATTTTTATTGCGTAGATACAATGTCACAACTGTTATACCACTTATATTGCAAAAAAAAAATGTGTTCATACTTTTTGTTTTTATTTTAGCACAGTTCCGTGTATTATGATTATGTAATGATATCACGCGTTACGATTGCTATGTTGATATTATTTCATTCACTTATAATTTTGTTCATTAATTACATCGTGATAAAATAAGAAGCAATATTAACTTATATACTTATTATATAACTTATTTTTGTGCTGCAGAAGAGGGCTGTTCGTGCAATTTATAATATACGTAATCAGTTTAAATAAATAAATATTATGACATTATGTTGTCAATACATCAATGAAAATCTGATGTATGTTCACAAAAATATTAATTTGTTTAAGAAAAATAGCGATAATCATAATTTTAATACTAGAAATAAAGATAAACTCGCTGTTGCCACTTGTAGACTCCATAAAGTTAGTAAATCGTTTAAAGGGCAAGGTGTACGCTTTTATAACAAACTCTCAAGGGATGTACAAAAATTGACAATTAACAAATTTAAAAACGTAAGTAAACAAAATCTTTATAAAAAAGCCTACTATAAAATATCGGATTATTTAGATGATAGAGAAGCTTGGGATTGAAATTGCTCCAACACGTTCAAAATGTTACAATTTAGACGTAATTTGTATTGTAAAAGAATCATTAAAAAAAACAACCAGCCTTGTGTCTTGCCTTTCTTTCCTGGCTTGGTCGCGAAGGAACAGGCAGCAAAATTGACGTTTCAAAGTGATCCTTGTGATTTTAATGAATAAAAATATTTGACTTTGACTATATCCGTAACTAAAGTGCAAGTTATTATTAGCTTATAATTTGCTCTGGTATTTATGTTAGAAGGTAGGTTAGGTACCTACACCTTCTGGTAGGCGGGGGTGGGCAGTATTTGTAATTAAATTACTTCGTAAAAATGTAATTTGTAATTGGTATTTCAAATACTTGACGCTGAGGTATTTTGTAATTAGTATTTCAAATACTTATGGCTTCAAAATATATCTGAACATAAGTACATTTAGCGAACTTATTAATGGTGCGTTCTACGCTCGTACAGAATATAGCGCTCGATAGTTTTCGTAACTATTCGTAAGCAAAATGGCGACCGCTAAATATTTCAATCTTTAAAGTTGGCAACACTGCACCTGTACTGTACGACAAATTGTCAAGAACGTAGCACCTGACTGTATTTTGTAATTTGTATTTTGTATTTGAAATAAAAATAGTTGAAATACTATATTTTGTATTTTATATTTCAAATACACGACTTAAAAATGTTTTGTGTATCGTATTTTAAATACGTGCGAGATAGTATTTTGTAATATGTATTTTAATTAACGCAAACCTTTTAATAACAAAATTTTGCCCAGCTCTGCTGATAGGTATACTACCTTCTGAGTATGTTTTTGCAATAAAAAAAAACTGACAAGCAGTACCTGCTATATTGTTTATCCAGTTTGACTTCAAATTTCAAGGACCTATAGTTACCACCATGACGACCTACGGTTTGGAGGTTCTGCCCATTGCCCACCCCATGTAATGCAAACATGCGTGAATGTCTTGATGATGACGTCATAAAATAATCTCTCATGTTGCTTCACTGTATTTCATTACGTCTCTCACGGTCTTAATTACAGCGAATCGTATCGCAATTACTATCACACACGTCGGCGACAGTTTGAACAATATACAGTTGAATACTCGGCAAATAGAGTCTTCGTTAGGCTTAACAGTGACTTACTTGTCAAGCTTGTAATTTGTTTACATGAATATGAACGGGAAAATTCATAAAAAAGAAAAATTAATCCTGTTTGTCCTTTAATTATTTCGAAAGGAACTGAAAAGCTGATTGTTTCAAAATAAATTCAATACTGCGAGTATTGAATTAGTATTGAATTTATTACTTACTTACACTTATGTAACATTAATAGCCTGTGTTTCACAAATAATGATATTGAAACTGCTTTCTCTAATATTTACGAATCACAACATTTCTTTCGCTACACCTTTCTTTGTTTCCATAAATTTTGATGCACCAAATTTACACTCAAATTCAAGAAAAATTTTGAAAGATGTACGACCCCGAACTGTAATGCATACTATGCATGCATTGCAAAGTGCTTTCTCCAAAGAACTTACAGACTAAATTAATTGAAAAACTATAAATATTATGACTAGGTATTCATACTTATTTTGTCCGAGGAAATTAAAACTGGCAGATTTGTGGAGGTAGGTAGGCGTGATCTGGGCAGCCAGTGACGTTTCTTGAGGATTTCGTTTGTGCAATTCCGCCGTCTTTAAAGAAAACAAAGGAATCGCCCGTTTCCTTTAGAAAATACTTTACAAGTTTAATACGTCATTAAAACCCAGCTTGTTATTTTATACTATTATATACACCGTCGAGAACTTCCAATGTGCTTTCAATGGGGATGTAATGAGTCAATAAACAATATTAATTGGAAGCTGAGGCGAACGTGAAATTGAATCCACGGTCGGGGAATATTGCTTGAAGTTCTGAACAAAAATTCTTTGGCCTGCAGCGATGTGGAAGTTACTTACATAAAACTTATATGGAAAAGTGGCAAGTGGGTTGAAAGTGCAACTTTAAAATTCAAGGCAAGTGCTCATAATAGCCCGACAGTACCTTGCATTTTGAAGTTGCACTTACCTCTTGCTACTTTTCCATATAAGTTTTAACCTTGCTGCTATAAATCAATAAACAATGCTGTTCTCAGCGGGTTTTAATTGAAGCTAGGATAATGTAGGACCGGGAAATTAATTTTCTAGACAAATCAATCATGGAACACAAACAAAACTAACTTGGTTTGGGAGCCTACTCTTGTAGCTGCCTTCTATACTATGTGTGAAATAAGGGTGATATTATGGTATAATATGAGATAGATAGGTAGGTAGTCGAATTTAAAACATTTTTTTTTTTGTAACAGAAACTTTTTCTTTTTGTTTCCTACTCTGGTCCGTGAGTGATATTTTCTTACACCGTCATACAATAAAGTGAGAAATTACGCCTACCCATTGAGCTAAAGCTGATAAAACACGTCGACAATGTTAGTACTTAGAATGATTGCAGCGTGGGAGAATCGTAATCACTTGTGTTCATATGGATGTTAGTAGATGAAAATACGACCTAATGATGGTTGCTGAGTGCCGTAGGCTGCAGGAAACGCAAGATCGGACGCTCTGGAAATACAGGGTGTGGCGTAATGAGTGGATAATAGGGTACCTGCGGGTAGGGGCCATTGTGGCGGTTCAGAAAAATTTGTTATGCTCAGTAAAAGTGCCTCGGTTTTCGAAATATTCGACATTTTCGAAATTTAAGAAATATTTCACCCTTCGTCACTATTTTTGGCGCCAAGACTGCAAATGAAATGTTTTTTCTATCTATTTTTTGGATAGTATTCTTGGATAGATGTGCTATCGAATGGAAACTATTATTTTTATAACACAAGCACAATTATGTTTTTAAAATAAGATTTCACTAAAATTTTACTTGCTTTCGTTTGTTTTCCTGACCTTTACCCTTCTGTGGTGTAAAAAAATGTATGGTCACTTGAATGCCAAATTTTAAAAAAATTTGCCTATTTCAACGAGATTCCGAAATGGTATATTACATGGTATTTCCACAAGTTGATTCAAAAGTAATTCCTATTAAAATGGGTAGAGCTAATTATTATAAAATTACAAATACTAAAATTTACTTCATTACTTAAAATCACCTAAAAACGTTAGTTTAAAATTCGGTAATGAAATAAAACGAAACAATAAATTTTAAATGCATTTCATTTATTAAATTTACTATTACAAAAGGTGTTCGAAAAGGCCACCACGTGCTCTGATGCATGCTCTGCACCTTTTGATAAAAGATCTTTTAATCCTGTTCGCAATTCTTTGCTCTGTGATTTTCTGAGCAGCTAATCGCACACGCTCCCGTAGCTGGTCCACTGTATTGATTGGGTCTTTATAAACCTTTTCTTTAAGGCATCCCCAGTAAAAAAAGTCCAATGGGTTGAGGTCTGGTGAACGAGGTGGCCACAAAATTGTCCCCAAACGACTGATCCATCGTCGACGATATGTTTCATCGAGGTATTGTCGAACATTTCGGGCGTAATGAGCGGGGCAACCATCGTGCTGCAGCCACATTCTTCTTCTATCTTCTAATGAAACATCTTCTAATAAAAGTGGAAGTTCGTGCCGTAAAAAATGTAAATACGTTTCTGCAGTCATTGTTCCAGACAATTCGAATGGTCCGATGATTTTGCCATTTAGAATTCCAGTCCATAAATTAATTTTGAACTTGTACTGGGACCTGTCTTCTCTGGCCAAATGAGGGTTTGTACGCTGCCAACTGTGCAGATTGTGCATATTAAAATACCCATCTTTTTTGCACGTGGATTCGTCGCTCCACAAAATTTTATCGAAGAAATCGGGATCAGCGTTCATTTTTCTCAGCATTGTTTGGCAAAATGCAACTCGTGCAGGGTAATCTCTTGGCTGCAAACATTGCACGCGCTGGTAGTGAAAAGGATGTAATTTTTCTCTTTTTAAAATTCGGTGCACTGTTCTTGCTGACATGCCAGTATTAGAGGCTATTACGCGCACAGATGTGGTCGGATCAGCAGCAATTTCATCAAGTACGACCTCTTCATTATGTACTTGTGGTCTTCCAGAACTCGTGCCACCGATGCCACTTCCAAGAATTCGACCTTCCATGTAAGCATTGTGTACGCGAATAAACACACGATAATCGGGATGGCGTGCATTGGGAAATCTTTCCCAATACAGTGCTACTGCTCGATTGGCGTTACCACCACACTCGCCGTAGATTAAATGCATTTGCGCATATTCAGACGCAGTGTATAGCTGAGGCATTGTAATCAATATGCAATACCAAAAAATCCAAGTTACAACGCAAATCAAGTCCGAGATCACAGCACAAAATCGTTAGGTTCACAAAATTAAGACGTCCAAATCGCTAGGCAAAACAAAGTCCGAAATCACTGCACAAAATCGACGAGTATCAATCCAAAACAGGATAACACGTTGTTGTACGGGAGTAGTATGATAGCACACTGACTCGAAAATCATAAAAATGCGTTACGCGAAACGATAGTTCTCTTTCACTCATAGCATGAAAGAGCAAGATAGACATAGTGTCGATTGCCGCTGGGCCGGGAACCAATCTGTTCCAAGAATTACTAGTAGTTCTGCGAACAGTAGACAATTATTGCTAATAATAATTAAAAATATTTCTTTAAATTACGCCTTGATAAGTTTGGTAGGAATTAATTTTGAATCAAGTTGTGACAATGATATGTAATATACCATTTCGGAATTTCGATGAAATAGGCTAATTTTTTTAAAATTTGGCATTCAAGTGACCATACATTTTTTTTAGACCACAGAAGGGTAAAGGTCAGGAAAAAAAACGAAAGCAAGTAAAATTTTAGTGAAATCTTATTTTAATAACATGACTGTGCTTATGTTATAAAAATAATAGTTTCAATTCGATAGCACATCTATCCAAGAATACTATCCAAAAAACAGATAGAAAAAAAAATTTCATACTTCTTTTTTTTTTGTAAATACATACTCGTACTTATAATATATAATAATATATTATTAATATGTATCTTTATCTTCTTTACATAGATCTCTTAAACTACTCAACGAATTTTAATGCAGTTTTCAGCAATATATAAAGTGATTCAAGAGGAAGGTTTATATGTATAATACATACATAGTAACTGCGAAAGTAACTGTTTGTTTGTTAGTTTTTTTGTTACCTTGTCATAACTAAACAGCTGAACGGATCGTAATGAAATTTGGCAAGGAGATAGACTATATCCTGGGAAAGGACATAGGCTACTTTTACCCAAGTGCGCAAAAGGAGGGTAATGTTTTTACTGAAATACCACGCATGCGAAGCCGCGGGCGGGTCAGCTAGTTGTATAATAAAGAAAAGCTTATTATTAGTTGTATTATCTAGGCTGTTTTTCCATTTTTCGCAGCTCAGTACCCTTGTATAGTTTTAAAATAAAAAATAAATAAATAAATATCGCTGGACAATTCACACAGCGCTATCTATCCCCAAACTAAACAGAGCTTGTACTATAGGAACCAGATAACTGATAGAATACTTATATACTTTTTTTTTTGTTAATACATACTTATAATATTTAGAAAAACACCCAGACACGGAACAAATATCTGTAGATCATGCAAACATTTGTTCCGCGGCGGGAATCAAAGTCAAAGTCAAAGTCAAATATTTTTATTCATTAAAATCACAAGGATCACTTTGAAACGTCAATTTTACTGCCTGTTCCTTCGCGACCAAGCCAGGAAAGAAAGGCAAGAAAACCAGGCTGGTTGTTTTTTTTTAATGATCCTTTTACAATAGGTACATAATACAGAAAAGATATTACGTCTAAATTGTAACATTTTGAACGAGTTGGGGCAGTTTCAATCCCAAGCTTCTCTATCATTTAAATAATCCGATATTTTATAGTAGGCTCTTTTATAAAGATTTTGTTTAATTACGTTTTTAAATTTGTTAATTGTCAATTTTTGTACATCCCTTGGGAGTTTGTTATAAAAGCGCACACCTTGCCCTTTAAACGATTTACTAACTTTATGGAGTCTACATGTGGCAACAGCGAGTTTATCTTTATTTCTAGTATTAAAATTATGATTATCGCTATTTTTCTTAAACAAATTAATATTTTTGTGAACATACATTAGATTTTCATCGAACCCGCTACCTCCTGCGTCTCAGCCGGCTATACGCCCACTGTGTCACGGAGTCAGTCAAAGAAGAAGTTTTATTCAAGAAGTATTGCCCAATCTATCTTAAACTGTTGCATCGTAAGGCCAAGGCCTCCAATCTACAAGTTTGATGAAGGGCAATCAAACGGCCGTAAAGCTGAACGATGTTTGATAGTACGATCACGCCTATCAAAACAACTGTTATTGTAATTGGGTAAACCTTGGGAGAAAAAATTACGGCTATTAGATGAGCATAGTTATTGCTTATCTTATATTTGGGAGCTGTTCTTACATTTACCGTTAGAATTTTAAAATACCTATCTCGGATTCTTATGGCGTGAAATGTTCTTTTCTTCTACATTTATCTCTAACATCCAACGACTCTGTGTTTATCGTACGTCTAATAGCATCCAAGATGAGTTCAATCAAAAAAGCCCTCTAGACTTAGTCACGAGAAACAGAAGGATATTCAGTTAGATTATGTTTTAACATGACTTATAATAGTGATTAATTAGTAGGTAATGGCTTTTTCGATCTGACCAAGAGTGCAAAGCTTGTAATGCCACCAAATGGTTTATCCACCTTGTTTCTATAAATCGAAGGTCTTCATCAGCTCTAGGTACAACTACGTCCCACTTCACGTAGGCGGTTAACCAATACGCCCAAGTCTGACCGATAGTTTAGCAGCCAATTATGGTAAAAAGTGGCCCACTGACCGCTAACGGTAAGACGCGTCAGTTGATTTCACTATCGGTTTGTAGGAACCTGTCGAGTTTATCTATATTTTGATCTGGCCCTTGAACGTTCTCGTGGAGTTGTACTCTGGAAGTTTGATTATGATCACAAGCTCTTTACTGATGAGAGGTAGGTAGAGGTAAATGGTAGAGTATAGGGATATACAAAGACTCGGTCTACGTACAAATATTTAAATGTCAGAGTTGGAAGAAACGATTAGAGACACGTGTTCAAGTCTTGTTTGCACGTGCTTTCTCTAATACAACAAGCTCTTTCAATAGACGGAAGACGAAGTAGGCCAGTACCTACCAATATGCATGCTAGATAAATGATGTAGCTTTAAAAACGTACTGTATGGCAAAATTTAAAAATCCATACGAACGACAACTTGGTCAACGATGTTTAATCGTATTCAGTGCCTAAATATGTTTGAGAGAGTTTTTTCAAACTTTTGCGATCACTGTACATAATTACTGATTAAAAGGGGTATAACGCGTATGTACCTTTTTTATTTGTTATCCCGACGTTTCGATTGTGTTGCAACGGCCGTGGTCACGGGCGGACTCAATTTTTTAATAGAGTTGTCAAATCAGGCATTTCCTCTTGGCCTATTTTTTTTTATTGGCTTGCGGCTTTAGGTTCACTCCGGCCACGAAACATGTTGTGATCGCCACTTGTTGTCCCCGTGGCCTAACTGCTGCGTCACAAAAGGATAACACTTATTTAGCTCATCTTTTGTTTACGAGCATAGTCAAGTAGTAAATCAAATCATACAAATACGTAAGTTTCTATCTAAATGCATCACATTCTTCATACATGCTCGTCGATTTAGGGTACTCTTAACCTGGCCTTTCTTCGATCTACTTTTGGATGTAACCTATCCCCCATTAAACGGCAAAGACACGTCATAGCCAATTCTCTCCTATATTTCTCTATAACCTAATTAGGTAAAACAAAACAGAACTTCGAAAAAACAGATACCAGCCTCCCAATTCTTTGCAAGACATGATTAGCTACCAACCTAACCGGACTACAATTATAAGTTCTTAGAGGAGGTTCCTATCAGTATAAGACAACTGAATAGAATATTCAAACTGCATCACTCGTTGAAGATCTCACCGATTAAGATCAGGCTATGAAGCTGCGGAACAAGATGTGATGAGAACCAATACGCAATGTACGTTCGCAACTTATAATTATGGGAAGATGGATGACATGGAACTTTCGCATTAAAGATCGTTCTTGACTTCTTATGTAGCACTAGCTTTTTCCCGCGGATTTTGTTATAAAAAACATAGGTCTTTCATACAAACTTTTAACCCCGCTTTTCCCTTAGAGAAAAATTTTGAGAAATTTATGTACTTACACTATATTCTTTTCAAGAAGCCAAATTTCATAATGACACTGTAACTAGGGTTTACATACGTCCGGAATTTTCAGGACATGTCCGGTAATATAGTTCTTTGTCCGGAATGCGGGGTGAATCCTAATCCGTCCGGGATTTCTACAGTTTAAGTAGGTAACGAGTAAAATAAACCAAATATTTTGCTTCGTTTATTCACGTACACGATGCTAACGACATTAATGTTATTTTTACAAGGAAGTCAGGAATTTTCATCAAATGTCAGGAATTTACTCCGGAATTTCGATTTTTTAATCTGGGAACCCTATTTGCCTTTTGAGTTTATAAGCTTTTTGCTGAATAACCAACATAACATGAAGTAAAACATTGCCAACACTCGTGTGTTTTTGAATTATCCTAATTTTGTTTTGAAATTTTGTAGGTACTTAATTAAAGTACAGTTTCAAAGGGCCAGAAAGATAACACTCGTAACTTTGCTGACCGAACCCCTCGTCTGTCGAACGCAGATGTTTATCTACCAAACTTATAGTAAGGACAGGGTTTCTCAAAGTGGGGTACGTGAATCCCTAGGGGTTCGCCATTCGACGGCAGGGGGTTCGCGACAAGATTTACGTAATGGTAGCTTGACGACTGGCAAGCACGTGTGGCACACATGGTAGCGTGCGTGGGACTGAATTCGTCGCTCGCTCTCTCTCGACTTGATACCAAGTCAAAATTAAAGCTAAAATTGTTCAATATTTGGCAACCTCCGTGGTGCAGTGGGCGAATAGCCGGCTGAGACGCAGGAGGTAGCGGGTTCGATCCCTGCTGCGGAACAAATGTTTGCATGATCTACAGATATTTGTTCCGGGTCTGGTTGTTTCTCTATATATTATAAGTATGTATTTACAAAAAAAAATGTATATAAGTATTCTATCAGTTATCTGGTTCCCATAGTACAAGCTCTGCTTAATTTGGGCTAGATAGCGCTGTGTGAAATGTCCAGCAATATTTATTTATTTATTTATTTATTTATTTAATATTACTCCTAAAATTTAATCCATTTGCGACAAGTAACAAGCACACCCATCACATTAATATTAAAAAGATATTTCTTTTGGCACTATAATTGTTACCTTTTATTGAAATAAAAACCTTATTTTCTTTAATAGTCAATTTTTTTTTGGGGGTGGAGAGGGGATCTAGTTAGATAGATAATTCCTTTATAACACACCATTTAAATACAAACATTTATAAGAAAATACACTCTTAAATAATAGGTACAATGGGCGGCCTTATCGCTAAAAGCGATCTCTTCCAGGCAACCTTTGGATGGACAGGATCTATGTGAACAAAATAAGGACGGCGGCGTAAATCCGATATAGTAAACGTATATTTATAAAAAAATAGATAATATAAAATAAAATGCATAATTATAATGTATAATATAATCATAAAATTTCATCAATATTAATAATATAATACATAAAATATTATATTGTCATACCTACATACATATATAAATTATAAAAATGTAAAAATTAATAAGTGGCCTAGTGAGCGATGGATGACAGATAGTGTTGTCTGACCAAGTTTTTAAAGATAGGGAGAGATTTAGCGTGACAAATTGAGACAGGTAGGGCATTCCAGAGCCTGGTAGCCTGCAAAGTAAAAGAGGAACTATAAAATTCTGAGGTATGATGGGGAGTTTTTAATTGAAGGGTTTCAGAGGAACGTAAGGGTCGAGAGTTGGAAAGGTGAAGAAAGTCAAAGCGTTCTTTGAGGTAGGACGGAGTAGAAGGGATGAAGGGGATCTAATTAGTTAGTTAAGGGGTTCGGTATCACCTAGAAACTTTAATAGGGGTTCGTGGAGCCGAAAGTTTGAGAAACCCTGAGTTAGGACATGAAAATGTAGTTTCAATAAGCCGCACGAGCACAGGTAACGTTGATTAATATGGACGCATCAAAGACCAGCCAGTGTATAATTGGGTCGCTTTGAAACCCCTGCTCTACAGATGTTAATTGGCTACGCTGTTCCGCAGTTCAATGCTCTGTACATATGGGCATATGATCAATCGATGTATGGCTCATGTCTCAATTATTGGAGATGAAAATATCCCTTAGTTACAGTGCTACAATTTGCACAATAAACAAGACAAGGTTTTATGACTGAAATGAAGGTATATAGTATTTTTCAAACTTTCGCGATCACTGTACATAATTATCGATTAAAAGGGGTATTTATCGCGTATGTACCTTTTTTATTTGTTATCCTGACGTTTCGTTGCAACAAAGCCGAATAATTATGAAGGTATTTTATTTTATTTTATTTATTTAACAAAATTCACAGCCATACTTAGATAGATACAAACTATTACAGACGACCTTCATGGTGCAGTGGGCGTATAGCCGGCTGAGACGCAGGAGGTAGCGGGATTGATTCCCGCCACGGAACAAATGTTTGCATGATCTACAGATATTTGTTCCTTGTCTGGATGTTTTCTATATATTACAAGTACGTATTTACAAAAAAAAAGTAAATATGTATTCTATCAGTTATCTGGTTCCCATAGTACAAGCTCTGCTTAGTTTGGGGCTAGATAGCGCTGTGTGAAATGTAGAGCAATATTTATCTATTTATTTATTTTATTTATTTTATTTATTATTACTAAGCTAAACATGCGGCTAAAAACGGATTTACTTTATATAAAAGTTTATAAATGGACAGTCTAAATTAAACTAAAAATAACACAAATAAGTTGATAAAATACGTAGAATACAGAATATATACAGTATATATATATTTATATATCATAAATTTATACATATATATACCACGAATACAAATTACGTGTAAGAACATAAAAACGGTTAAAGTACATAGAATATAGACATATAAATACATATATATATATATAAGTTGTTATATCATAAATTCATACTCATACATACATGCGTTGTTCTCATGCATGTGTGTCATCCTCCATAATTAATTCCTCCATTTTAATTGAAAAATGCGGCGGATAGCAAATCTCTTTAACTTTGGATATACCTATATAAACGTCTCACAGACACCACAATGCCGCGTCAATGATGTCGATTTCTAAAACCACTATTTTAAACGATTATTTTGTTTAAAAACAGAGTTTATGAAAATCGACAGCACATTTCAATAATAATTTTGACGCGACATTTTGGTATTCCTAAAACTAGTTCGCCCCGAACTGAGATCTCACGAGTCTCCCATAGAAACAAAAATATATATTCGAAATCTTTGACTATCAAAATAGTGCCACTAAATAATCAACCATCTTACTTGACCTACAGTTTTATTCAAATTACAGGTAACGGGAGTTCATGTTAATTGGATTTTCTTTTTGGGGTATAAAATGCAGTTATTCTGGATTTCAGTCTTTTGCCTATATTTGTGTCACTTAAGCTACACGAATACCAAATTTCAGCATTGTGGGGTCACTGGTGTACCCTGTGAATTTTGTCAAGGTTTTGTTTTTATTATGGTTAATCACTCAAAAATTTCAAGAATTAAACTAAAAATAAAAACAGGGTTGAAATGTACTAATGAAGACCTTTCATTTGACGTTCCATTTAACCTAATAGTCTCATTTTCATTTTTTTTACCCCTCTTGAAGCCCAAATCTCAACAACCCCCCAACATTTTTAGCTCATATCATTTAGTTACACCAAAATTGTGCCATCACTACCTACCTACCTAGGTATCAAATTCTTCGAACGCTTCGAAAGTTATCCTCGGACAAACAAACATACATACATACATACAACGCCGATTTGCCCGAAGTTGATTTGGAGATCTCGCTCCCTCGATCAAAAAGCTGGTCATGGGGATGCAAAATAACAGTATAGGTAAGTACCTACGAACACAAATTCATTAGCATCAAAACTAGGTTGCAAATATTTACCAACTATTTATATCTTATCTACCAAAAACCGAGGTACAATGCTAATATAGCATTATTTTGTATGTAAAGTAGTCTCTGATAATATTTCATGACATACTAGAACGGTAAAAGGAATTTTCAATATGTGCCACAAGGATAACGTGCTTGACATAGAAATTACATTGACTTTGAGAACGTGCACCCGTGTTTGACTTGGTATAAAATGTGTCGCTATATTTTATGATAACAATAATGTATTTTCGCTGAGAAATACTTTGCGTAGATGTTAGAACACGTCTATGTTTGATCATAAGGTTTTCTCCAATATCGTAGGTGCATCAGAAACTATGAGTACTATGGTATTTATACATCTATTTTATATATCGCCACAGAATTTATAGTTTTCAGACATAGGCCTGTATATGTATATATAGGTATATATATTAGGGTGTAAAAATAGGCCTAAAAACAAAGTGCGGTAGAAAAGTCACATGCCACTTGATGCTACCACACCTGTTATCTGTTTCATAATCCATCATCAGTCCTGAATTTCCACCGCACATGATAAGCCAAGGTCTCACTTATTATGCAGCAAAACCACCAAACTCTTTGAACCTTGTGCACATAGCTATAAAGATAATTTTCTAAAACAGCCCTTGACCGTCTGGTTTGAGAGAAACAGATAATGTTGTTTGAGATGACACTGATAATGGATTACGGCCTTGCTTAGGTGATAACAAAAGATAGTTGTTTTGGTTTAACGTAAACATTAGGGTATGTGTCATTTGTCGCGGAAATGTAGCAAACAAACCACTATTAATAGAAATTAATAAATTTTGAAACCGTTCTGGTTGGACTCTTAAATTTTCATTTATTCTCACATGGTCCTTATTGTCCCACACTTGTTTTGCATAGAGTAAGGTATCAATTGATTGATTGAAAATACTTTAATGCACTTATAAAAATAGTACAAAAATGAACTCAATGTTAAAGAGCATTATCTTCCAGATAGCCTTTGTTTATTGTAGATAAAGAGGTTGGTAGTGCATAGAAAAGAAAACTAATGAAAATTTGCGCAGGTCTAATAGGTACATACTAAATAAATAAACCTACTTAAATACATTATAACATATGTGAATCGTTCAATTGCGTTTATGTATAGAAAATCAATTAGCCGAACCTAAGCTGCATCCATTTGCTGATCTATTTAGGCAAAACTTATGTTATGAGATCGGCAAATTGATGGGGCCTAGATTTCGATGGCTAATAATATTTGCTAAAATATGACGCTATGATAATCAAACTGTAAATGATATTGATTGTTTGTCAGAATTGTTCTTCCATCTTTAAACCTACTATGATTGCTACTGAAATCACACTATTATTAAATGCGAAAGTTTGGATGTTTGTTTGTTTGTTACTCAATCACGTCTAAACGGCTGAACCGATTTCAATTAAATTGGATATGAACGTAGATTATAACCTGGATTACCACATAGGCTACTTTTTATCCCCTAAATCAGTTTCCATGGGATAAAAATGGGAAGTCAAAGTTTCTATATATATTTTTGTACCCCAGAACAATGCGGGCAAAGTCGCTGGCAACAGCTAGTAGCTACATAAAACCTAATTAAAGAACCACAACCTAGAAATATAACGGATAGCCTATTCGTGACCGGGTATACCAACTTAGATAAACATACTTTGTTGTAACCGTTGTCACTCGTAATAATAAACAGGATTCCCTTGTACCCAGCCCACAGATTACCTACGAAACAGACTTGTTTCGTAATTCGGACATCTGTCGCGAATCGCTGATTTATGCGCATACGAAATCGTGTTTACGAATACAATGATGTGATCTTATCGCTTGCGGGTGTAACGCGGAGGCTTGAATTACCTCTACCTACTTATGTACGAGTACCTACCTAAAGATCACTAAAATCAGTATAATTGGTTTTTTAGTCTAAATCGAGTAAAGAGTAAAACTCGGTACCGGCGTCTGTTTTTCCTGACAATTACGAGTATAATCTTTGATGCCGTTAGATACACTCGCTGTGTTTTTTAAATATACACTGAGTTTTGTCTTTAGTTTCAAAGGCTCCACGCAAACGAGCCACCGGCCAAAGCCGCCGCTGGCCGCAGTTCATACACTTCTTCATACGTTTTGTATGGATTCGCCGCACACGTCTGGTCGGTTACGGCCATTCACTAGAGTAGTGTCTGCGACACGTAGTAGGCGCCCGACAGCCTTCGTGACTGCGGCCGGTTGCTCGTTTGCTCGGAGCCTAAATGGACTAAATACTGTTTAACTGTTCCAAGGATAATGCGAGTAAATTAGTATAGTGGCGAGTCTTCAAATCTAGAGTTCAGTTCATCAGGTTCTTTCTAGCAAGTGCTTCGACCACACTTTCAGTTACCACTTCATATCACACTTCACACTTATATTATAAATGCGAAAGTTTGGATATTTGTCTGTTACGAGTAGGTACTCAATCACGTCGTAACGGCTGAACCGATTTGATGAAATTTGATATAATGATAGATTATTAGCTGGATTTAAATTTTAATGGATTAAGGCTTCTTAATTGACAAACCACGCGACCGTATCGTAAAAACATTTAGTGCATCTTGCATAAACTCTAGTGATGCATTTTAGATCAAAAACAAACGAAAATTTACTTTCTCAGTACGCCGTCCATTCCCGTCAAGAAATCTCTTACTAGGAACAGGAAATCTTTACAAAATTGACTTTCACTCATATTGCGTAGAATCCAAGCTATATAAATGTTACCATACGCCTATTTCCGGTGACAGTATAAACGATTCTGTTACGTAGTAGTCGCTAAATTACAGACACTAGAATAACAAATGATCTACTCTCAAGTTATAGCAACAACACGTAATATTTTATCTTTCTAGTAAATCAACAGCTCTACTATATAGGTAATATAACCACATTGTATATCTCATTTTACTGTATTTTTCCTGTCTATCTACTATTTTGTTTGTGATCCGTTCTGTGTTTCTTTGTGTGTGTCAAATAAAATTTATTCTATTCTATTCTATTTTCTATACTATTGTTAATATTGTCGGTCAATGTTCGGTCACCTTGATTTTACAGTAAAATACCTGAATGTACATAGGTATATTTTGATACGATTTTAACCATCGCGTCGCTCCGTCGACGTAACAAGAGGGGTTTTATATGTTTGTCGCCTATTTCTCTTTGTGTGTCTGTCTGTCTGTTGCATTGTAGTTCCCTAACGGACGGATCGATTCGGACGCAGTTTTTTTTAATAGAAGGCTAGTCAACTAAGGTGGTTATTTTCTTAGTTTTGTCAGATTTTAGCCCCCGACACAAATTGGGCGTTTGAGTTGGGTTGGGAATTTTTACAAATTTGTAGATTTTTTTTAATGTTAATGTGTCATAGTACCCGATACCCATATATCTATACTAATATTATAAAGAGGAAAGATTTGTTTGTTTGTTTGCATTGAATAGGCTCCGAAACTACTGGACCGTTTTAAAAAATTCTTTCACCGTTGGGAAGCTACACTATCCCCGGGTGACAAAGACTACTTTTTACCCGACTGCGCAGAAGGAGGGTAATGTTTTTATTGAAAACTACGCGTGCGAAGCTGCAGATTGGTCTGCTAGTTCAAATATAAACCAAGTTTACATGTAAGAGAATATTGTAGGTACCTGGTTGCTATTGAGATCTCACGGTTCTTGAAACATACATGCCTAACTAAATCCACTCGGTAGTTTGGGTACCACGAAGAGAAGAGAGAATATGTCGACTCTGAGAATTATATAAAGAGTTTTCAATACGCATGGTAGAATGCATTGGTCGTATAATATTTTCCATTGTGAATAAAAACTATAGAAGTACTAGCTGACCCGGCAAACGTTGTTTTGCCTTATAAATCGGGTTGTTAAATTACTAAAATGGCTATTAAAAAATAAGGGTTGATCGTAGAAGGGTGAAAATTTAGGGATGTATGTATTTTTTAAATGCTGTATCATAAAAACATAGAAATTAAAAATTTTGTCTAAAAAATAAAATAAAAAATTTAGGGGTGGACTACCCCTAACATTTAGGGGGATGAAAAATAGATGTTGGCCGATTCTCATAGATACCCGATAAGCACAAAAAATTTCATCAAAATCGGTCAAGCCGTTTCGGAGGAGTATGGCAACGAAAACTGTGACACGAGAATTTTATATATTAGATTGTCAAATGTCATATTGCAGAATCCGAATGGAAATTACCGCCAAGAATAAGTGATTTTGTCTTTGGAAGAATGAAATGGGCGGCAATCCAGTTCAATATCTCGTTTTCATTTAGGTATGTCTTCTATGCACCAATTCAATAAAAGAGGAGTTTACTGTATTTTACGGCCACTACTGAATTCTCAAATATTTTAACTTGATGTCGAGCGTAGAAAAGTAAAAAAGTATAAACAGAGGTGCCCTAAGTTCGTCTCATTATAGCTGGGAGATGAGTATGTAAACAATAGAGGACGGCCAACGACCTCGTTTGCATCTTATTCAAAGACCTGTTTCACGAGATCCTTACAAGACGGAATAAACCTAGTGTTTACTTGAATCTCGCTTTTCTTTAGTTTTTTCGACAACATCGTATTTTCTCGCTTGGCTTTTCTTTAGCTCGACATAAAGAGGGTTTTTCAAATTTATAAGGTTGTCTCAGAACCAAACTTCAAAATGTACCTAGAAGTAGTAGACTTAAGTAAAGATTTTGACAGTTTTAACATTGACAGCTGTCAATGTCTTGGTTTACACTTCACGTTTGAGCATAGTTATAGAATTCGGATGATCGTGAGTTTATTCGTGCATGCTGCTAAACTATACTTAGGGACCGCTTTCAATAAAGTTTTATCGATCGAGCGAAGCGAGATCTCCAAATCAACTGTGGCAAATTGGCGTTGTATGTATGTATGTATGTAAGTATTTATGTATGTTTGTTTGTCCGAGGATAACTTTCGAAGCGTTTATCCAACCATCATGAAATTTGGTATATAGGTAGGTAATGATGGCACAATTTTGGTGTGACTCAATGAGCTAAAAATGTGGGGGGAATGTTGAGATATTAGGGGTAAAAAAAAACAAAATGGGACTATCGGGTCAAGTGGCACGTCTAATAAAAGGTCTTTGTGAGTACATTTCGACCCCGTTTTTATTGTTAGTTTAAGATTGTAGGTTTTAAGTTATTAGCCATAATAAAAACTCAACTTTGACAAAATTCACAGCGTGTAGCTTTAGTGACACAAATATAGGCTGAAATCCAGAATAACTGAATAACAAGTAAAGTGGTTATGTATTTCGTGGCACTATTTAGATTGTCAAAGATTACGAATATTTTTTTTTTGTTTTTACTGGAGACTCGCGAGATCTCAGTTCAGGGCGAACCACTTGTTTATTTTGTTGAGATGGTTCTTAAATTACTTATAATTAATGGAAATATGTAGAATCAGACTAAAAATTTTTTACAAAATAACATGTTTCTAAAATTACAGTGATTTAGGAATACCACTTTCTTCCAGTGTTGTTTCTGATAAATAAACAGTTTTTCTGAAAAGGGAAACCTAGATTATGGTGTTGGTTGCACCATTATGAAAGGCATGGTACCGTGGCGGGCTTTGACAACTACTATAAGAAAGTGAAACTGGGGTTATCGCCCTTTTATAATCTTGGTTATGCTTGCTGATAATCGTATTCCAATACATAAACCTAGATAAACAAGTGCTGTTGTTTCACGTAGGTGTAATCGAATAAACACTATTGATTCTTAGTTCCAAAATCATAACTTGAGCGACTATTTATGTTACTGTCCAGTTGGTTTGAATAATTCCTCACAAATTCGCCACAAACAGTTTAGGACTGCGCAGTCTCTAAGGAATTGGGTATTTACCCAGCAGCAGGACACGAATAGCTGATAATTGATCGAGCGAAGCGAGATCTCAAAAATTAACTTGAGCAAATCGGCGTTGTATGTAAATATGTATGTATGTTTGTTTGTTTGTCCGAGGATAACTTTCGAAGCGTTGATCCGATTATCGTGAAATTTGATACATAGGTAGGTAGTGATGGCACAATTTTGGTGTAACTAAATAAACTAAAAATCTGGGTGGCTTACTGAGATATTGGGGTTCAAGTAGGGTATAATAAATTAAAATGAGACTATTAGATCAAATGGGACGTCAAATGAAAGGTATTCATTAGTACATTTCAACCCCATTTTTATTTTTAGTTTAATACTTGTAGTTTTTGAATTATTAGCCATAATAAAAACAAAACTTTGACAAAATTCACAGGGTACACCAGTGACCCCACAATGCTGAAATTTGGTATTCGTGTAGCTTTAGTGACACAAATATAGGAAAAAGTCTGAAATCCAGAATAGCTACAATTTCTTCCCCGAAAAAATTTAACCAATTTACATGAACCCCCGTTACCTCTAATTTAAAAGAAACTGTAGGTCAAGTTATTTGGTGGCACTAATTTATTGGTCAAAGATTAAGGCCGGCCTGCACAAAGATCATTAAAAGTATTTAGCGACTAAACGTTTACGATATTTAAATAACGATGTTTAAATTTGACGTATGATTAGACAACTCCTTAAATGCAACTGCATCGAAATATCGGGATACTCAAAAACTCACATATCTTGGTTTTAAAATTAGTCCTTAAATCATACATATAATTAAAACATCCCTCCTTTTGCGAAATTTGATACATTTGTAGATCTGATCTTCTGTGAGAACTGAGTGAGCACACATTGATTGATGTATCTTTGTTTTTATCTTTTTTTTAGAAAGATTGGTTTTACAATTATTGTTGAAATTTTAATAAACGACTATTTATATTTTAATTATTATTTTTCTTCAGAGGGTGATCACTCAATCCAGTTGTACACAAAATAAAAAATAAAGGAGTGATTGGACGTATCCGCCCAATTATCTCGACTTATATATTATGTATGTAACATACATTTTTATCTGATCTTCATATGCTTATGTCAGTCAATTACTATGCCCGAAGGCAATTGCAGACATACCTATTCAACGAAGACGTTGAATTTGCACGAAGCGAAAGTAAATTGAGAAAAGTGGCCACCTTATGAAACAATGTCCCATTACGTACCTATCTACTATGTGAAATAATATGCATGCCATGGTAATGGGTTGATCGTGAATATACAACCTGCATCTCTCTAAATTATGTGTAGGAGAAAGATGAGTGGAAAATACAAGTTTCTATCAAATAATCATAGAGATTAGTTCACTCCTTTCTCTTGGAGGCTTTGGCGGAATAGATTTGATGGAAGCGTCGAACTTAGTCAATGCGATTTATCACAAAAGCTTTAAAATAATAATAGTCATTATTTTAACCTTGGGAAAGTGTTTAGACTGTAGATAGATAGCGAACGGGATTACATGTCTCAAAAGGATACAAAATGAGAGTTTACATAATAAACCAATAATTTTCTCAAATGGCAAGATTATATTAGCCAGTTGATCTGTTGGCATAAGACCACCTGGCTGGCCTAAAGGGGGGAGAGCCTTGCCCAGCAATGGGAAAAGACAGTTGAGCACAATATGCAGTACTATATCACTATACTATACAGGGTGGAAAATTTAGATGTGGCATTCACGGATTTTAAAACAAAAACAATTACCGAGAAAAATACTATAATTTTCATTATTAAATCACGCCATTCGCTTCTAATCACGATAAAAAAACAAGTTTCTTAAAGCGTCATCAGAGAGAGTACCTAGTAAAAGCCTATCAAATCGCAATATTTGTTTTTACCTATTTAGTTTCTACTACCTGGAAATGGAACAAGCATATGCCTGATGTTAAGTGGTAACCATCACCTATACCAAAGTATTTCCTCGTAGGTCACGCACCTTAGAAACGTGCCCTGCGATGCACTGCCTGTACACTTGAGGCATACAGCTTTAAAGCCTTATGTGAAACCATACTCTTCATACCGAAACACAGCAATACTGCTTGGCGGCAAAAGCAGGTACGGTGGAAATAAGTATGACATTTGTAATTAACTCTCTTCAAAAATTCTCCATCATAACGTCTGTCTTCCCGTCGGAGCACACAAACGAGTAAATATTTCACTGCGACCGTCTATTATTCATGAAAAGCTATGTAGGTATAGTCGTGCAATTTAAATAAGCCCCGTTCCCCGGCCTTTGATGCCCTGGAGAAATTTAATTTGCACATTTAAACCCACTACAAAGCAGAGTGAGATTTTTTTGTAGCGTTTAAAAGTTTTTTTTGCAAAACGTGTTATTTACATGTTTTGAATAACATGCGGTGATGTTTTTATGCACATGTACAATTGTTAATATGTATAGATTTTATACAAGCTCATCTGATGTTACGCGGTTGCCACTGCCTCTAACGATTGCATTAGGTTACGTCCAACTAAGAAGTGACTTACATAATATTGCATTGTTCCCGTCACCCTAAGAACCTTCAGATGAAAAGTCTCATGTCTATTACAAAACTCACAAATATTCTTTATCTAAGAGAAAAAAACCAAAAAAATAAAAAACAAATTCTTTCCAGTTATACAAGCATTGTTTTTTTTTTGACGACCTCCGTGGCGCAATGGGAGAATAACCGGCTGGGACGCAGAAGGTTGCGGGTTCGTTTCACGCTGTAGGACAAATGATTGCATGGTCTACAGAGATTTGTTCTGGGTTTAGTTATTTTTCTTTATATTATAAGTAGGTATTTACAAAAAAAATATGTATATAAGTATTCTATCAGTTATCTGGTTTCCATAGTACAAGCTTTGCTTAGTTTGGGACTAGATGGCGCTGTGTGAAATGTTCAGCATTATTTATTTATTTAGCTTAATATCCATAACCTTTATATAAGTAAACTATAAAACATTTAAAACATCGTTAATTTTGAGACGAAGCAAACCGCAGCACAGGAAAACATTACCTAAATAAACAGGAACGCACATTATGTAACCCTCCCCTTGTAACTACCTATGTAACATAGTAGACACGGTTCCCAGAACCGGGATCAATGATTCCCAAAGCGAGACGGGCTTACAAAGTAGCTTTATCTACATTGAACTTTGTGGTATACTAACTATGCCTACATCTATGGTCCTTCTGACTGTTGTTACATCTGTGGTTTCTCTCGTAATAAGTATGACTGTATCTGTGATTCCCGGCTCCTAAGGGATCAGGGGTCAGCGATAATTGGGTTTGCTGAGGCGGGTCCCTCAGGAACTTGTGTGCTGTATTATCGGAGTGAAAACTGGATGATAACATAGTTGAGTTGTGCACCATTCATACAAAGTTAGGCAAGGGTTAAATTCTGTTACTCTAAAGAATATTTGTTATCGTGTGTGGAAGTGTCGAAAGTGCTCTTTCTTCGCATTAGGTACTATAATGTATCTCAAAGTCAAACTGGTGCCTTGCAAAAGCTGCGGATAAGCTGAATCTATATAACTAGTGGTTCGCTCCGAAATCTCGCGAGTCTACAGTAAAAACAAAAAAAAAATATTCGTAATCTTAATAAATAAAAAAGTAAATAAAATAGTGCTACAAAATAAATAACCAACTAACTTGACCTACAGTTTCATTCAAATTACAGGTAACGGGAGTTCATGTTAATTGGGAATCTTTTATGGGGTACAAATTGCAGTTATTCTAGATTTCAGACTTTTGCCTATATTTGTGATACTTAAGCTACACACATACCAAATAACAGCACTGTGGGTTCACTGGTGTACCCTGTGAATTTTGTCAAAGTTTATTTTTTATTATGGCTAATAACTCAAAAACTTTACTAAAAATAAAAACGGGGTCGAAATGTACTAATGAAGACCTTTCATTTGACGTCTCACTTGACCTAATAGTCTCATTTTCATTTTTTTTTACCCCTTTTGAACCCCAATACCTCAACAACAACCCCAAATTTTTAGCTCATTGAGTCACACCAAAATTGTGCCATCATTACCTACCTTTATACCAAATTTCACGATGATCGGGCAAACGCTTTGAAAGTTATCCTCTGACAAACAAACATACATGCATACATACAACGCCGATTCGCCCAAGTTGATTTGGAGATCTTGCTTCGATCGATCAATAAGTAAACATACATAATAGAATAGATATCATCATACATTTCTACAATGAAGCGCCATTATTACGAAATCCAATTATTAAATTAATCATCTATGTATTATCTCGGAATTCTATAGAGTTGATTGGGTAACGTCGAGACCATCAGCGTCCAAGAAACCGCAAATCATTTTAATGTCCATTGACAAAAAGAGCTTTTGAACTCAAATCCTCGGTGCTACGACTCAAAATCAAATAAATTTATGTGTAGGAAGAGACGAGACTACGCAGTACAATATAACCTTTCGATGTCCAGAAATTAGGCAAGAAGGCGGGTTTAGCCGGAGGACTTCCACACCTTTTGAATGCAAGACTGCAGATGACTGTAACCTAAAAATACCGACAGTGACTGCTAGATATCTAAATGATGGCTAGGCTAAGTCAGCGCCTTTGAGTGCATTCAGCCTGGATCTATCCTGGTAGTGTCTTGGTCGCCTGGTAGTAGATCGTTTGCAACGGTCTTAAGATGATTCAACTGTTTCTTGTGGTTTTTTGAAGTAAAACTTCTTTACGCACGCTTGACTTGGGGAGTAAGCTAGTGAATGCGTGATGAGAGCGTTACGAAAAGTGTGATCCGGCGAGGCGAACGGAAGTTGAGAGGGAGATATAAGTTAGTGAAGATAGAAAGAGAGAGAGTTACGTTTCGTATATTACTGTAGGGGCAAGAGAGAGAGGTGCGCGCGCACATTTTTTTTCTCTCTTCCTCTCATAGCCAGTGCATGAAATATATATATACATATATATATATCTCTCTGGCAGTAGTTCATTTGCGAGTTTGCTAACGTTACGCGAACGGTGATTTCTTGATTATTTTTCGTAATTTCATTTCATTCCTGAACAAATATATAAATTAATATATTGAAAAAGAAGTTTTGCTTCAGTCGTGTAGTCTAAAGCACGCTCGTTTTATTTAGTCAAGAAATAATTGTATATTATTTCAATTACATTAGAAAATTTAAAAGCAGGTGCAAGAGAATTATAAAATTCTAAGAAAAGATTTAAACGCGCTCCGTCTGAGTTCACTAATTATGTCTATTAATACAGTAAAAGACTAATTGATAAATACAAGGTATCTATGCAATACGCTCTACAATGACCATTATTTTTCTTCTTCGTAAACATAAAACTACTAAACGAAACTATGAAAAAATAGTACTCGAAAACCATAAAACCCGACTGCAAAACAAACTTTTTCTTTTTATATTAATCAACTGAACTTATTGGTGATTGGAGCTTAAGCAATATGTTACGTTATCTTTAAATCTCATGTTGTTCTAATTAAGTAACGTAACTTAAGTAATGAGCTGCTGAAATTATACGCCTGTCAATTATAACCTCGGGTACAATTTGTAAGCTAAATAGCCGGTAAATTTTACAGATTGATTCTAAGAACTACGTACGTCTCGTATCTTGTTTCTTGTACAAATATTTTAGAAAGTGTTTGTGTTTTGGCTATTATCATAGTTGATAGAGCGAAGCGAGATCTCTGAATCAACTTGGGCAAATCGGCGTTGTATGTATGTATGTATGTTTGTTTGTCCGAGGATAACTTTCGAAGCGATTATCGGATCATCGTGAAATTTGGTATTGTAGGTAGGTAATGATGACACAATTTTGGTGTGACTCAATGAGCTAAAAATTTTGGGGGGTTGTTGAGATATTGGGGTTCAAGAGGGGTAAAAAAAATGAAAATGAGAGTATTAGGTCATGTGAGACGTCAAATGAAAGGTCTTCATTAGTACATTTCGACCCCGTTTTACTTTTAGTAAAGTTTTTGTAGTTTTTGAGTTATTAGCCATAGTAAAAACAGAACTTTGACAAAATTCACAGGGTACTAGAATGGTAATCTAGAATAACTGCATTTTGTACCCCAAAAAAGGGAACCAATTAACAGGAACTCCCATTACCTCTAATTTGAATGAAACTGTAGGTCAAGTTAGTTGGTTTTTATTTGGTGGCACTATTTTGGTAGTCAAAGATTACGAATAATATTTTTTTTGTTTTTATGGTAGACTCGCGAAATCTCAGTTCGGGGCGAACCACTAGTCTATGAAGTTTACCAAGGTGATCGACATAGCTCAGAGGGTCAGCAAGCTGAAGTGGTCATATCTGCCGCAGAACCGATAACCGTTGGGGTAAACGCGTTCTGGAGTGGAAAAAACGTCTAGGCAAGCGAAGTGTAGTACGCCCCTCTGGCTAGATGGAGTGACGATTTGCGCGCTGTGGCTGGCAAGGATTGGATGAGAAGAGCTGAGGATTGGGCTCAATAGCGCACCCTGGGAGAGATCTACGTCCAGCAGTCCATCACTACCAGTTCTTAAATCATCCTAGGCCAATGCAAAAGAAAATAATGCATTCATGATAAGTGTTGTATGTGGTCGGTATATTCCAGCACCGATTACATATCTGCTCGCTTTAGAGAGATCGACTCGTTTCTTCATCTCCTATGAACGAGTACAATAAAGTCTGGCTAATGAAAGTAGAGGATAAAAAAGCGCGGCAAATTTAAAAATAAATACAAAAATATCGGCATGGCAGTCTTAAAATACCTGAAATACCTAGAATAACCTAATTTGATACTTTAGAATTATTATTTGTATCAAATTGGGTTATTTCGGGTCCTTCTAAGTTTGGGGCTACCATGCAGATTTTTTTTAAATTTGCCGCGGTTTTTCAGTCTCTACTTTCATTAGCCAGACTCTAGTAAAAATTCATAATAATTTACAGGTAATATGCAAGCGCCTACTGTCTTTTCACTAGTTTAAGGATCTTTTTCATGGTTGTAGATTCTTATGAAAGCAATTCACTCACTATTATACCCTAACCAATTAATAATATTCGTGCCTCTATGGTTATATCGAATCCTACAAGGTCGGACAAGGCAACAACAGAGTGCTGCATTCTTCCTGCCTTCACCAGACTACCTTGAAAAGTACTCAATGTGCATTCTTGCACTGTAATTAGCATAAAATTTACGATATTGATCAAACATTGTAATTTTAGTCAGCTGATACATTTGCAATAATTTTTATTTTATTCTACATGATTAAAAGTACAACATGTTCGTAAATTAAATAAATAAATAAATATTGCTGGACATTTCACACAGCGCTATCTAGCCCCAAATTAAGCAGAGCTTGTACTATGGGAACCAGATAACTGATAGAATACTTAAAAACATTTTTTTTTGTAAATACATACTTATAATATATAGAGAAACAACCAGACCCGAAACAAATATCTGTAGATCATGCAAACATTTGTTCCGCGGCGGGAATCGAACCCGCTACCTCCTGCGTCTCAGCCGGCTATTCTCCCACTGCACCACGGAGGTCGTCTATATATAGTAGACTCTATATATCAGAAATGGCGTTAATTCAAATCCAAAAATCTCTATTTATGGATTCAAATTCATGATAACACTAACACAGATACTTTGAATTTATAGTATTGCTTATATGTACTTAGAATTTTGTTTTTTTATGGTACTGGAGATGGAACAAGCTTATGGCCCACCTGATGTTAAGTGGTAACCATCGCCTATAACAAAGTATTGAGTCGTAGGTCACACACTTTAGAATTGTGCCCTACGATGCATTACCTTGCGTCTATCAGCCTGAGCCAGCAATGATGCTTGGCGGTAGTAATAGGTAAGATGGTAGTACTTCCCCGGATGAGACCTTTCACAAGAAACTCTACTAGGTACTCTTAATTTTATTGATTACAATGATTAAATAAAAATAGAAAGCGTCTCGTAATGGCTTTCGAAAAACATGAAAATAAAGTAAAAGTCGGGCCCTTTGCAATAGCGAAAGGAAACATTATTATGGCGGAGATTAATGACCAACAGATATTATGAAACGGCCAAAGCATTCTGTTGTTATTTATCAGAAAAAATAACTAGGGAAACAAAGTTAAGAAAATATTGTTGCGCCCGAGGCAGTTACAGAATAAGTAATAGTCGGCCTCTCGAATTTATACCTACTGTGTCACAGAATACGTAATACTAGGTATGGTAAATACCTACTACGTTTTTACCTACAATTACACAGAATAAGAAATAGTTATCGTGTGGAAATACCTACACATTTCTAGTTGCCAGCGGAACCTTTGAGAACGTTCCAAAAGCGTGCGGTATAAACAGGGCGTAGAGACGCCCGAGGAGTCAGTCTGGATTTGGCTATACGTGTTTACTACGTACATATAGCCAAATCGTAATGTAACTATACGCTATTCTGTGACTAGTAGTGTACTATAAGTTATTCTGTGCGACTCAATCCACTTGCGAATTCGGATAGGAATACGTCCGAGGATTTATGTTAGTTTGTAGACTAGAAATGGCTAGTTTTGCAAGCACTCCTTCAGATTTGGAAGGAATATTTCATTTAAACACATTTGTACGGGTTATACAAATCCCCGGGGAGATTGGAGCTTTATATATAATGTAATATGTATTAAAGAAGAGCACTGGACAATTTTCTAACGAAGTCTGATAATATTTACTACCTCCGTGGCACAATGGGCGAATAGCTGAGACGCAGGGTTCGATTCCCGCCACGGAACAAATGTTTGCATGATCTATTTGTTCCGGGTCTGGATGCTTTTGTCTAGGTAGGTATATGATAAGTATGTAATTACAAAAAAAAGTATATAAGTATACTATCAGTTACCTGGTTCCCATAGTACAAGCTCTGCTTAGTTTGGGGCTAGATAGTGCTATGTGTGTGACATGTCCAGCAATATTTATATTTATTTTATATTGTTTTTGTATAAGTTCAACGTCTTCTTTTGAGTAAACGGTTCACTTTACAATCACACTATAAATAAATAAATAAATATCGCTGGACCTTTCACACAGTGCTATCTAGCCCCAAACTAAGCAGAGCTTGTACTATGGGAACCAGATAACTGATAGAATACTTGAGTACTTATTTTTTGTAAATACAACTTATAATATATAGAAAAATAACCAGACACGGAACAAATATCTGTAGATCATGCAAACATTTGTTCCGCGGCGGGAATCGATCCCGCTACCTCCTGCGACTCAGCCGGCTATACGCCCACTGCGCCACGGCCTCCGTGGCGCAGTGGGTCTACTATTGATGAATGGTTCCAAGTAGTAATGAGTTCAAGTGGTATGGGATGTTTACAATAGTATATCCGTTGATATCAATGCCGCACTGGCATAAATATATGGCGTGCTAACTTATAAGGGCTCCATCAATAAACATAGGGACATGATTGATAACCGATGACCGACACTGATGTGCTTAGAATATAAGTGTAAGATGATAATTAATTTGCATAGTACTCACAGCTTTGTTTGTACAATGATACCTACAACTATGTCCGTCCATATTTAGTCTTCATAACGCTGAGAATAAAAAATATAGTTGGAAACACAGTAAGTTGTTTCCAACTAGGTATATTTTTACTGTAGGTGCGAGTCAGAGAAAACTCGCGCTGTTTCAGCGTTTACGTGTGAACACCGCTGGGTGCAGGCATGTTTTTCTGTTTAAAAAAATTTAAGATATTTAATTTATTAATGTTTTTTTATTGATGAGGGATGCACTGTGACCAAACAGCAGACCACCCGCTCGCTATATTATTATGGTCGATTAAAATATTAACGTAAAATATTACGTTCACTCACAATAGTGAGTGAACGTAACTGAGTGATAATGGACAATACTCGTAGGAAACCAGACAGAATGGCTTATTAAAGAGGCAGTCTGTAGCAGTGGGTGCAAAAGGGCTTAGATAATGATGATGTATATAATATATTACAGTTTTTTTATAGTTTTATATTCAATAAGAGATGTTAAATTTCAGCCTTTTAACCCTACCTATTATTCGAGTCGTAATGTAGACTTAGGGTGTCCAATCCAGCCTATATTATTCAAATGCTTGACATCCTGCCATATCAGAATTGGCACAGGCGACACCTAATCCACATAACATAACCCATTTGAACAATAACAATTGGTGTATCTACTACTACGTCGGTCGTCGCTCGGTGCAGAAATCTGGCCGAAATTCTCTGAACTTCCACGCTCAATTTCACATAATTTATACGTTTATTTCAAGCAACTATACCACTAGTTTAGTGTAGTTTAAGGTGAGAAGCATGTTTAGAAAATTTTGCCCACAATCCTGTAGCTTTAGCTTTAGAAAATTATGTGTTCTTTTAGGATAAATTTTACCGTAAACAATGTTATTTGCATTATTGTAGACGTTTGTACTTTTTTTTACTTTTTAAAGGCACAGTGAAGATCACAAAAACTCTGTTATTTTATTAAACAACTGAAAAGTAGTTCCAGTAACAGTGTCTTAGCTTAGCCTCTCTCAGACGCAGCAAGGACACTACAAACCAGTTATTTTAGATTCCTCGAAAGCTGATTTGTAAACTTACCAGGGCAGCGTAATCGCATATGAAATGCCCTTTTCACTAGATAAAAATAGCAAAAAAAAAACTGATCTCCGTGCGATAACAATTCAAAGTCGCATAGTTTTTTGTATGCATGCTACGCGTTTGCCCAATTTTCCCAAACTCATGGGTCAAATTTGGTATTGCGTGCCAAAATTGAACAATTCATTGACATCGTTCAAATTGCATCAGGCAAAAATGCTGATGCAAACCCATCATGCATTGCTAATTGCAGCGTTATCATAATAAAAGTTAAAGAACTAACAAACAGCTTATCAAACCGTAAAACAGGCTTCGCAAGAGCCTTTATCCAGTACACAGATTACTGAAACAGTCAGTAAGATCAGCGACCAGATTTTGCTTCTAAGTACCTATACCTACCGTAGGATTAGCTGCAATTTTGCATTCCGCATTCTTGGTGCAACTGGTGCGAATGTCCGAAGGGCTACTTTGAGCTGTTGAGTAAAGTTGTGTAGCAATTATGTGGAGGGTTCGTGTTTGGATTAAAATGGTCTTTCGTGGAAGTCACATTGAAAGTCGTGGTTAAAACCTTGGTGTTAGACGCACAGGTCTGATAATGGCAGAAAAGAAAGAAAGTCTAACCCAACAGTGGATGATTTGAAGCTAAGATGAGAATGGTAGATATGGGACACAGATCGGAAGAATATCCTATCCAGGATAGACACAGGCTTTGGACACGTACCCAAAGCCATTTGAACACTAGGAAATAACCAGAGTGCCAGCCACTTACATGTGTGAGAGTAATAAAGTTTATAGTCAGGCAGTTTACACTTGAACCGTAACCATTTAATGAACCATATCGCCAAAGTCACGCACATAACAATTAGGGTCACTAAACTATTTTCGGACAAGCAGGAGAGGATTTAGGAAACATAGATATATTTCAATTTAAATTTGCGCGTCCCTCCAACTCATCTAGGCAGGTAGTTGAAGTTAATTAATAGAAAGGCAAAAAAACTAACTATAATAATAATAAAATAACGTAGGAAGTCGTTCCAATATGATTCTTATGACTTTGCCGTAATTGTTTTTTTTGTTTGGCCTGGCACGCCATTAGATGCAACGGTTAAATGAAAGCCTATTTTTAGTATTATTCATATTAGTAGACAGATACTAACTCTTAATCCCAATTTATTATACAATTAAAGACATTATTTTACCTAGTATAAGCAGCTTTTTGTGTTAGATAAGAAAAAAATACTCTAAGTCTTTAAGTCAGAGAGAATAGATTATTTCTAGCCAAGCGTGCTCTGTCTTCGACCACACCCGCACTTTCCATCAGCTGAGGTAGTGGTCAAACTTGACTCTTACCAATAAAAAGAAAAAATGTCATGTCTCTTGTCTCTAAATTCTCTACTCTACGCATACGGGTTAAAAACAAAAGTATCTCACTATATATGTAGGTAGGTAGATTTTTTTGTCTAGTTAGTGCATTTTCATGCTAGAAACTTCATAAATTTGCTTCACCTTCAGATGTTATGTATAAAACATTTTCATCCTTCACAGACATTACAAGGGACTTGCACAACGATGCCTAATAGTAATAAGTGCCTAAATATGATTTGTCAAATCATACAAATACGTGAAATATAAACATGTTTAGTCGTTAATTACGTTTAGGGGCCGTTGGACAATCCGGGCTTCATTTTAGAATTTAAAAAAATCCTTACTATTTTGTTTTTTCCTTTAGGGATCATTTAAAAACGGTCTCCCCTACCTAATTTTAAAGTACTTACGTATGTTATATGATTCTAATATTTCCGGTAGGTTTGTTTCGTATGAACATAATTATAATGATCACTTGACAAAAACTAGAGAAAAATGACTAAATTTCGTCAAATGCATTGTTTTCAATGACAAAACAAAATTCACTTCAGAAAAAAATAACAAAAATAGCTTTGATAACGTCACTAACGTCGGCCAATAGATAAAGATGCTGACAAGTGGCTATAAAAAGATTTAAGTGCTTACTCAGTTCGTAAACAAGCCTGAAAAGGATCCTTACCTGAAAATAAGAAACCACATCATTAGTTTCATGCGGAAAAAACCAAACGTACAAAAATTGGTTGGAGTTTTCCATCATGAAGTTTACACAGGTAATAATACCGACCATTCTGTAAAATTATTTTACATTCAACAAACTAAATTCAATAATATATAAGTACTTATATTATGGGGGACTTGCGCAATGAAGTCTAAACGAATTTAGTGGCTAAATATAATTTAAGGTATTGTCAAATCAGACAAATACGTCAAATTTCAACATGTTTATTTAGGGATCACCAAGAATTTTGGTAAAAACGAGGCCGAGGGACGAAAAAAGGTGTTAAATGATTTTCTAAAGTAGTTTTCATTTCACATTGCTGTGAAATCGTATTGTTTCAGTGCTTTGAAACACGATTACCCAGCTGTTTATGCCCCCATCAACATTTCCTTCAAACAAAGTTTTGGATTACAAAACATACCTGCATAGTCAGTACGAATGTAACGGAGACAAACCTCAATTTTCAATCTACCTAGCAGGTTAACAATTTTCAATCTTATTGCTAGATTTATGTTTAACCAAATTTGCTTAACTTTTTATGAATTAGGTACCTACCCACTGTATTGATCGATTTAATTAGAAGACACATGTAAATCATTAAACATTTTGGCGACATGATTAATTCGCTTCTGAAACTCCATGTCATCATAAACTTAGAGAGTATGCGTTAAAGAATTCCTTTGTTTAGGACAACAAGTGTGTTACTTTCTACCTATTGTATTCTAAAGGCATTTTGTATACGCATTCAAACTACATTATCAGATAACAGCTTAAAGTCACGTCACGTCTCGAGAAGCGACCATTAGGTCAGCTGCATGCCTTCGATAAACGCACTAGAATACGTACAGTTTTTGTTCCAGTTGGTACCGCTGACGCATCGTGTGACAGGATCAAAGGCGAGATCAACAACTATTTCATAACTCGGAACGTCCCGATACTGGCATTAGAAACTGTCGCGTTCGACTGTGAGTCCGCGGCTAGAAATTGAGTAATTTGGCGTAAAAGTGGTAAATTGGCCGACGATTAGTAAGCTCGGTAGGTACGAGGATGTAATTAAACGTGTATCAGTTTGTCGGTTGGGCGCGCGACTGCGGGTGCGCCGCGGTGCGCGGTCACAGCGACACCCGCTCCTGACGTGCAATCAATTTATGCAAATTGTAGACGGGATGGTCCACTCGGCCAATTGACTATTAAAATACGGACGCGAGACTCGCTCTATATTACTAGACTATATAAGGTAGAGTTGTTAGAGGACGCTGCAGATCTATATCTACCCTTTTTTTTTTTACTAGGAGGAATCCTCATGGATCCCGCTCTGAACCCAGGGAGCGGTATGTCGGACTCCTACCGGCTAAACCTCCACGGCGTTCCTCCGCTCGCTGTATACCGGGGACACGGGAACAGAGAACATTCTTCCGCGACCCCGGAAAATCTATATCGACCCGGCACAAGTTATCATTTCGTCATGAGTCGTTGATTGATCGCTTGGAATTAGGTAGAATAAGTTTATATTGTAAAGGAGAGTAAGAAACACAATTTAAAACAAGTGTATTATGAACGTCAATGGTGATTATCGTCTAGTTTCAAAGTAGGTAAAAACTTTTTTAAAATAGATCAATTTGAAGATACTAGCAAACTTTTATTTTAGGTCCCAACTTTTATCTTTCTATCAAAAATAATAATCAAAGATTGTATTACAACAATTGTGAGAGAAACAGTTTATAAACTCAGCAATCGCAATAACAGTGTCACAACAATGCTCGCAATTCGGCAACGGTACTGCATCGGTGGGTCTGTGAATTGATAATGTACCTGGTAAGGTTACATCCAAAGTATATCCACTCAGCACTAAATAGGTAGGTAATTTAAATTACGTGTGCCATAGTATTGAAAAAAAAATGCTGGGCATTTCACACAGCACCAAACTAAGCAAAATTTGTACTACGAGAACAAGATAACTGATGGAATACTTATATGCGTTTTTTTGGTAAATACATACTTATAATATACAGAAAAACACCCAGACTTTATAAATATCTGTAGATCATGTAAACATTTATTCCGCGGCGGGAATTGAACCCGAAACCTCCTGCATCTCAGCCGGCTAGTCACCCACTGCGCCACGGACGTCGTCAAATATATTAGTCTTAAGAAAGTTTCTAATTCTAATTAGTATGTATCTTATCTTCCTGTTATCTTTTACACAACAAGCAAGCCGTAACTTAGCTTCAATATGCGGAGACTTGTTATTCCATCAGCAGTATATTTACTAACTGACTCGCCCCGGCTTCGCACAGATTTCCTATTATTAAAAGAATTTTCAGAATCGGATCAGTATTTCCGATTTCTCCTTACATCCTAACAATATCACAAGTGTTACCTCATTTACCTTAAGTCCTTAAGTCTCTAAGTACTCTTATTTTTCCTAAGAATAAATAAAATAAAATAATAATAAGTAAGGTGTCAAAGTTTGATATGGGAAACAAATAATTAAAAACAGAAATTTATAAATTTATATAAATTTCGATTATTATTAATTACTTTAGATGAAGATAACTTACCAGATAATTTGGTAATTAAAGTAAAATAAAAAAAAATTGAACTCGAATGATTCAATTAGTCTAGGTAAGGAAATAATTATTATCTAATAAGATAGGAAAACAGAAACAGTTGATGAAGAGATCACATCAACACGAAATTCCTGAAGTGTCATTAATGACACTTCCTTTATTATTAAAGGAGATAAAAATATTTTTCATCATAGTAAAATTAAAAGCGGTATCCAAATTCTTGTAATTTTAAGTTTAGTCAACTTCCTGTCGCGTTACAAATTTACAATCTATACAGGCCAACATATTCCTTGATATAGGCAGTATCACTTTTCAAGATTGCATTTGAAAGATTCAAACATTACATTTGACAGGTATCTAGATTAGAGTTTTACTATTATTTTATTACATGGCCTTCAGTTCCACCAGTTATTTGAGCTGCCTATATATTAAGTAAACTATGGCATTCGTTACATTTAAATCAAACGAAGTCGCAATTTCCTTATAAGGAGTTAGGCGTACTTTGAGTATACTTGAGCTTAATTCGACCACAAAATGGTGGTTAGGTATGCAGTCCCGATCAACCTACATTCAAATTTCAATGCTCAAAATATTTACAACCAACACCTTAATCATTTCTTAACGACGTTCGGAAAAGCATTAAAAACTGTTTCTTTACAATTTTAAAACCATGGTTTTCAGGTACTATTATTACAGTGGTTCTCAACATTTTCACCTTTATGGTAAAGGTTGTTTGTTTTATATCCCTTGAAATCATGCAAGCGGTGCATAAACGGTCTAACGTAAGCTCCTACTAACTAGACCCGGAGACAGCGCAAATTGAATCAACTGACGATAGCATGCGCCTCTCCAATTAAAGGCGTCGCAATGCAAAAGTTAAAAGAGCAGTTACAGTTTGCAGTTCAGCAGTTTGAATTACTTAGGTACAAGTTCCTACGATTTGTAAATGAGACTAGGAACAAATGATAAAGGATAGAGCACTCACAGATTCCATCTCTCATTAAAGATACTTTGAATTTATGGCATGGTCTACCATAACAAGACCCAGAATGTAGGTAGAGTTACAAATTAGTAATATAACCAGTATATTTTTTTACATAACAAAATAAAATAATCGTATATGTTTCCTCAGTAAATTTAAATACCATGTCCTTCACACAACACAGAACTTCATATTTGAAGGCGGAAACCCAAACAAATCCTTCACATAACTGACGCAAACTTGTATCGCGACGGACTAGAAATGCATCGGTATTTTTCCATGATTTTCCAGCTGTCTTATCCAGTTCCGACGTCGGACGCCAGTTTCCGTAATCCGTTCCACTCTGAAACTCGATTCCAGAGCGAACTTAAAGTGGAAAGGGGATTATAATTTCAGTTCACAACTTTCTTCGAGTCACGTCTATCTGAGATTACAGTCAGTAACAGTCGCACTTTGCTATATCGATGTCAGGATCTAGGAAGTCCCATCAGTTGTTTCAGTTTTTTCATTGAAGAGTTAAAACATTACGCTTTTACCAGTCTCGATTTCCGTTCAACCGTATTCTGTATTTTGAAGAACATCGTTGACTACTTATATCAACTGCCCAAAGTTACTTTGAAGAACCATCAAATGTCATCAAGAATTGTCAAGATACCCAGAGACCAACTCTGGCCAGGTGACTTTTAAGTTAGATAATAGGAAGGGGAGAGGGCTGTTCTTTATATTTGCTAGCCCAATTAAAGGCGTATGACAAGTAGACAGAAATCTAAAACCCTAACATGATGCCACAAAAAAACAACTGCTATGTTTAAGCTGATAATTAGGTACAATTCAATTTTTCAGTGAACGCGATTTTGTATCAGTTTGTAAATTTTCTACTTTTTTAAACTATTGATTATTTTCGCTTATATGGATTAGGAAGATGTAAATAAATCTCAAGTGGGTGTAATAAATAAATAAGGAGGATACAATAGATTTGAATCAAGGTCTGGTACATGAAAGATGTCTATCTTAATATTCACAAGTGGATGGAACTGGTCTGTTACTCAATATAAGCACAGTAGGTATGTCTGGTTATTAGACATCTTGACAATGATATCATAGAGAAGATAATACAATAATATAGGTATATATGTGTAGTCATTATCCATTTATTTAAATGGTCTTCAACATATATAATTTTTATATACCTATCTACGTATTTATAGTTGGCTCAATTTAAATGTATAATTAAATAAAGAAAGGAAGAAAACATTTTATTCTAAAAAACCACACAGTAATAAAGAAAAATAAACATAACAACAATAAAATCTAACCTAAGCACTAACAAACTAACAAATTAAAAAGCTCTTGTGGGGATGAATTAGTACTCAGCTCAGCATGATTAATGCCATGTATTTAATTTAAAATCAGTAGTTTAAAGATCCTGGCAGCAAATATTTGATTGAGCGAAGCGAGATCTCCAAATCAACTTAGGTAAATCTGCGTTGTATGTACATATGTATGTTTGTTTGTCCGAGGATAACTTTCGAATCGATCATCCGATCATCGTGAAATTTGGTATATAGGTAGGTAATGAAGGTACAGTTTTAGTGTGACTCAATGAGCTTAAAATTTTGGGGGGTTGTTGAGATATTAGGGTTCAAGAGGGGTAGAAAAATGAAAATGAGACTATTAGTTCAAGTGAGACGTGAAATGTCTTTATTAGTACATTTCGACCCCGTTTTTACTTTTAGTAAAATTTTTGTAGTTTTTGAGTTATTAGCCATAGTAAAAACTAAACTTTGACAAAACTCACAGGGTACACCAGTGACCTCACAGTGCTGTAATTTGGTATGCGTGTAGCTTAAGTATCACAAATATAGGCAAAAGTCTGAAATCTAGAATAACTGCAATTTGTACCCCAAAAAAGAGTAACCAATTAACATGAACTCCCGTTACCTGTAATTTGAATGAAACTGTAGGTCAAGTTAGTTGGTTATCAAATTCGTGGCACTATTTTGATAGTCAAAGATTACGAATAATATTTTTTTTTGTTTTTATGGTATACACGCGAGATCTCAGTTCGGGCGAACCACTAGTTATTGACCAATAATGATTTTAGTTTTAAGATAGCTATCAACATACGCTAATATTTAAGATACTACGGAGCATGGATAAGTTTAGAGAGTACGGATAAACTTTCCCAGACTCTCAGATACTCGTAAATATTATACTTTGTTCACTATAAAGAACAGAAGGCAATCTTTTAACTAGTAGGTATTTCGTTAAAGCTTGGTTTCTCTCCGAGCATAGTTTATTATTAATTTATTTAATTCAGTTAAAATACATTCATAAATAACATATAATCCTTAAAAAACTAACACAAAATCTTAAAATTTGCCAATAAACAATTAGAATAAAAAGCATAATATTATCACAAATAACAAATACAATAAAAATGAAATAATAAATTAAATTAAATTAAAATATCAGATTATCCATATTAAGTTTTGAAATTGAATAGAATTGAATTACAATAGGTACACAATGAAAATTAAAAATATAAAATAATATGTAAGTTAAACGGAGCCCATCATAATGTTCATCCATTTGGTTTGGATTGGGCAGTCCAGACGTGATACAATCATCTGGAGGATGCTGTTGCCACTGCTTCGTACGCGCTGGAGTAGTGGCAACAGCATCCTCCAGATGATTATGTTAACGCAGATTAACTTTTACTTTTATTTCACTATACAATTATTTTTTTTATCAGAAAAAGATGGCGATTTCTGAAGGCAGACTATCCTCATATAAACTGGCTTGACTATGCACCCTCGTACAAAAAATATTTAGATTTTATCAACAAGTGATAATTTGTCACCCACAGATACACTGAACCATCACAGCAATGTACTGTGGCGAAGTCGAGGGCGAACGTAATTGGAGTTGTCACGTAAGGTATTGATGTTATTTATTGCTAAACCTTTGAATAAAAATATCACGAGTTTGAACCTCATTGTAGACTTCGTAGGCATAATCAAATGGCTACGTAGGTACCCCAATCATCGGAATTTTAACTTTTAGTTTAAACTTTTAGTTGAATTTTCTATACCACTAGTGGTTTGCCCTGAACAGAGATATCACGAGTCTCCCATAAAAACAAAAAATTATATATTATTATATTTGACTATCAAAATAGTGCTATGAAAAATGAACAATCAATTAACTTGGCTTACAGTTTCATTCAAATTACCGGTAACGGGAGTTCATGTTAATTGGGTAAACTTTTTTGGGTTTTATTTTAAATAGAAGTTGCCGTTATTCTGAATTTTAGACTTTTCCCTATATTTCTGTCACTAAAGCTACTTGAATACCAAATTATAACACTATGGGGTCACTGGTGTATCCTGTAAATTTCGTCAAAGCTCTGTTTTTATTATGGCTAATAACTTAAAAACTACATAGTTTAAGCTGAAAATAAAAACGAGGTCGAAATGTACTGATGATGAACTTTCATCAGACGTGCCACTTGACCGGATAGTTTCATTTTGGGTTTTTTTCTGCCTCTTGAACCCCAATATCTCAAGAATCCACGCACATTTTTAGCTCATTTAATCACACCAGGATCGTGCCATCACTACCTACCTACACACCAAATTTTACGGTGATCGGAGCAACGCTTCGAAAGATATCCTCGGGCAAACAAACCTACAACACCGATTTGCCCAAGTTGATTTGAAGATCTCGCTTCGCTCTATCAAATATTATAAAGAGTTAAAGTTAATTGTTTGAAAGTTAGAATGTTTATCTCAGAAAATACAATTACGATTCTGAAAATTTTTCGTAAAATTCATTGATAGAAAGTGTGTGTGAATAATTAATAATAATAACAGAATTCGACAGGCGTTTCACTTTTATGGCAAAAGCAGCAGATGCTGCAATCCTGTTATAAAAAACAACAAAGGAAGACATTAACTAAGTAATCTTGAAAATATATCTCCAGAAACATCGGTTTATTTAGCGAATGTCGTAAAAACCTTAGACTGATAATCTCGACATGAATGAGGGTTCTGTCCTGTTTCTCAATATAATAATGACTTAAATTGGAATGACCACCCACGATGCCATTATGAAACTGAGAGTTTCTCATAAAGAGAGACAGTAAAGAGAGTAACACAAATAAATTCTTTACTTCCGTGTTAAAAAAGACAAAATTGGCACAAGTTGCTGGTGTGGTGTCTCACCTAATGCTCAGCGCAACCCCAGAACACTAATCTCTTAACTTAATCTAGTTTTTTATTTCTCTTCATTTGTTTTTATACTCTGTGCACCGCTGTCTATTACTGCTTCGCTCTTTACTTTCCATCCAAAGGTTGCCTGGAAGAAATAGCTTTCAGCGATAAGGCTAAGGACCATCCCAGTTAAACTACCTTTCTAATCGGTCCATCTGTTCGGGAATTACGATGTCACAGACAGACATACACACAGGCAGTGATAGGCATTAAACTTATAACACCCCTCTTTTTGCGTCGGGGTTTAAAAATAAGGTTTCGATTTCGATCTAATCTAGATGCCTGTCAGTGCAACGATTGACGTAACTGAAAGGCAATGCCTATCGTAATACGAAAGTTATCTTAAGTCAAAATTACGAGAATTGGAGTTACTTCGCATTACTATTGTTATACAATAGTAATGCCTTCCATATCCTTGTAGAACTTAATAAGCATTATCCTTTGATCCCCAGGTAGAGGTGCAACTTCTTACCCGACTACGGCAAAGCCAAAAGGAAGGGTTATGTTTTTAGCAGTCTATGTATGTTTGTATTAACCTATGATCCACCGTAGCGCCGAAGCTACTCATCCGATTTTGATGAATGAGGTGTCAATCGATTCGTTATTATGGTCCGGGTGACATACCATGACATAGGCATTACGTATTCGAGTTTCCGTTTTTAAACCCATATAGCTTGTTTTTATAAAACTTGAAGATAGAACAAGCAAATGGCCCACCTTAAGTGTAACCATCATCTTTAACAAACCATTAAACCGAAGGTCACGCACTTTAGAAACGTGCCTTACGATGCACTGCCTTGCGTACAGGTGTAAAGGCTCACGTGCCTGTGATTTTACCGGCACCCATACCCTTCAAACCGATACACAGCAATGCTACTTGGTGGTAGTAAAAGGTATGGTGGTAATACTTCTCCAGGCGAGCTCTCCATGCGCTGAATAAATAATCTTGAATTGATTTAAATTTAGAATTTTAAAGATTTCAGTTTTTATACAATGAGACACGAAGCCAAAAAGTGTCATGTGCTTATAATGACATCACTTGCAACTCTTTTTCATAACTCGATTCATCTGTTCTTTTAGGGTTAGATAGGGTTCCGGACCAAAATGGTAAACACGGAACTCTTATGCGACTTTGTCTGTCCTCTGTCACAGCTGATTATCTCAGCAACTACTTGACCTTTCAGCTTGAAATTTGGAATAGTTATAAATGATACCGATAATTCTATAGCAAACAAAAAAATTAAAAAATATTTGCACGTTGATGGCCGTAATAGCCGAATAACGGTGGGGGTCAAAATTTCAAAATAGGGTTACTAGGTCAAGTGGGAATTAACAAAAATAATGTATATAAGTATTCTATCAGTTATCTGGTTCCCATAGTACAAGCTCTGCTTAGTTTGTGGCTAGATAGCGCTGTGTGAAATGTGCAGCAATATTTATTTATTTATTTATTATTTCCAAACCATTTTTACTGTTTTGGAGTTATGAAGAAAAATTTCGATACCGCCCCGTTATCTCCAAAGTTTACTAAGTGAAAAATCTGATATTAATATGACTGATAGATATATAAGATTACAATAAATCTCTGTCTAGAATATTTTTTTTAGATATCTGTTTTAAAACTTCTTGGTTTACCGGTCACATAACTAGATGGCGCTGCTTGATTAGCATATTAACCCATCTAGGTTCGGAACCCTTGGCGCGTGAATCCTACTCGTACTTCATTGGTCTTGTTTATCAATTAATCGTTTAAACGCCACATTATCCCCTTTCTGTCGTGGGAAAAAATAATGCAGTGAGAATGAGACATAAAAAAGTAGACCCACCCACAGTGTATCAGTTCACGGTCTCATGGCCGGTCGGGAATAAGCGGCAATTCCAGCCCATATCCTGAGCGCTCCCTCCGCGCGAGATTGGTTAATAAGACGACTCCAATATACCCGTATGTTCGTATCTGATTCAATGCAGTGCAATGTCATGAGACTATCTATACAAAAAAGTTTGGAAAAAATATTATTTTTTTGTCATTCGTTTTTTGGGGCGGTTTGGTTCTTCTATCTAAACTCCTATTTCTATGGGTCTATCAGTGGAGTATAACTTGCACGAATAGTGGGATAGTTTGTCGTGTTTTTAAAGGAAAGAGGAGCAACCAATTCATTTGTTTACCTGTGTTATAATAAGAACCGGCGCAACGATGATATAACTAGTGGTTCGCCTCGAAAAATCCCAATCAATTAGCAGTTAATTTCGCTACTAAGACGATATGTAAAACAATTTGAGCCGCTAAGTAACTGTCGTATTCAATAACGATAAATGGTACTGATTTCACATTTAAGCAATATTTACTTGTGGATTTAAACTACATAAATGAAAGTCAGAAACACAGTTGGTAAAACTTTTCTCGATACAATTATGTGTCAAAATCGGCTCTTCTAAAACACTAATATTGTTCATTCTCCAACTCTAGAAAAGATTTAAACTATTTATTTATTTTTAGTTATGTAGGTAATTATGGTACCTAAATTAATGGAAAAGCATTTTTTTTACATTCGCTGTTTGTCTCGTTCTTCACCTAAGCAAGTAAATAGCACCGTCACTTTTTTTGCATTTCCGGATGCTCTGCCCAATCGTCACCGAAATTAAATTTGTCTATCGTCTTAATAGCAGATATTCCATAAAACTATTAGCTTATATTTACATGCTCTATATATATCTACAGTTTAAAAGGACATTAACCCTGTAAGGGCGCTGCAACTAGGTTCGACCCTTTTCTCTAATAATATCTAAATTCAGAAACCTAGATAACAGAGGGAAGAAATAGTATTTTTATACAACGCTATGAAAGTTATCTCCGGACAAACAAACTTACAACGCCGATTCGTCCAAGTCAATTTGGAAATAAGATGGAATTAATAGTTTTTTACAATACTTCATGCTTCGCTTCACGCGATCTTTTCGACCCCATACTTGCAAGATGTGGAATGTGCTACCATCTGAGGTTTACCCGTTAGGCTACGACATGGCACGCTTCAAGAGAAATGTTAAAAGGTTTCTACAGGGTAGGGAACGCATCGACAATACCCCGGGTGTTGCCGGTGTCAATAGGCGACGGTGACCGCTTACCATCAGGTGGGCCGTAAGCCTGTTTCCCCAAAAATAACATTAAAAAAAATACTTACTCATAATCTAATTTGAATAATTTAATTTAAATAATTTAAAATAGTTCAGCAGTGGACGTCCTATGGCTGATATCAATAATCAATAAGTAAAAATACCTTTTTTTATATGACCTGGAGATGCATCAAGCTTATGACTCACCTGATGTTAAATAGTAACCATCGCCTATATCAAAGATTTGCCTCGTAAGTGATTGCTGTACTTCAATCAACCTGAGGTATACAGGTGTAAAGCCTCATGTGCCTGTAATTTCACCGGCAACCATACCCTTCAAACCGAAACACAACAAGCTTGACGGCAGAAATAAGTATGGTCTACTAATTCCCCGGGCGAGCCCTTTCACAACTCAACTACTCTTATATTATATCTTCCTGGTATACTAGAAGAGATACCTAGTGTAGAAATAAATCAGCTCTTTCAACTTTGCATGTCCATACTAACATTACCTTCGTGGACAAGTCTCTGCCTAGGAGGGCAGTAATTACGTATTTCCTGTGTTATTATCGGTCTCTACTCCCTTTACTAGTTCGACATGCAACATATATAGCTGTCTCTATCATTATAGTTTTAAAATATTACTTCTGTCCAAAGAGTTCGATGCAATTCGTGTTTTTTTATTGATCAAAGTCAAATATTTTTATTCATTAAAATCACAAGGATCACTTTGAAACGTCTATATTTATCAACATTGAAGATGATTTATTCAGCGCCTGGCACATTGACGGATTAGCTGGATACATATCATGTAATTATAATAAAACTCTCTTGTCAAAGTGACTCGACATGTAAATGACTTCACTTCAATGAACGACCGACGGTTAAATTATATGGATATTGTTCATACAAATATACTAAAATCGCGATTAAAAAATGGAGGGTAGGAAGGTGAAAAATAATTTACGAGCTATTGACGACCTCCGTGGTGCAGTGGGCTAATAGCCGGCTGAGACGCAGGAGGTAGCGGGTTCGATTCCCGCCGCGAAACAAATGTTTGCATGATCTACATATATTTGTTTCGGTTCTGGTTGTTTTTCTAAGTAAAAAGTACTTATATAAGTATTCTACCAGTTACCTGGTTCCCATAGTATTCTCTGCTTAGTTTGGGGCTAGATAGCGCTGTGTGAAATGTCCAGCAATATTTATTTTATTTATTTATTTATTCTCATACCTACAAAAAAATCTTTAAAATCGGTCGACCCGTTTCGGAAGAGTGCGACCACAAAGACCGTTTACATACCTATTAGATATAAGGGTGTAAGCTCACAGTAAGGTCACAAAAATCCCTTCCAGTACAGCTTGAATTACATATCTGACTGCTGATGCCTATTGATGAAATTTGATTTCTTTTTATTGTATTAATTTAGGTAATAAAATATAATGTTTGTACGCTAAAATGGCGAAACCTAGTATAGTTCAAAATTAAGCTTAACCATCTTTAGTACCTAGGTTTACAGACAATAAACGAATTATGAATTATGAATGAAATATTATTATGAATTATGAATTATCTAATTTCACTACCTACCATTTTCTTGATTTATTACAATTAAACTATAGCTTGGTAAAACCTACTTATTGCAAAATAATTAAATAGGTGTCTGTAGGTATAGAGCCACATCTATGTATATAAACCTATGTCTAAATTAACATACATTTAAATTGATAATTTTCGGAAATAAAGTACCCTACTTTTACGCTGTTTCGGAAATGTACAATTTTATGGATCATGGAATTTTAAATGATGTTTATGTGCACACATTTACGAAGACCTTTACGAAATTGTAGATGAGTAGTTAATCGATTGTAATACTTAGAATACGTAGTATATTATTTCTCAGTGCTAGAATTATATGCGTCATAATATTATAAGTGAGTAACAATTATGCTATTACCCACCTGACTACATGCATTAAAGGATTGTTTTTTAAAATGAATTAAACCTTGAGTTAATTATGAGAATATTTTGTAGATACATAATATTATGTAAGTAGATTAATTATAAGTAAGTAAATAAGTGAGAAAAGAATAATATATCACATTGTTCTAATCATAAATAAATCATACAAAATAAACATACGTTTTTCCATTAGTACGCGGCATTTTTCCAATAAATCGTTGTCACAGATTAACACTGATTGAAAATAATAAAACACGGGGCACAAAAACACAAATCTTTTAAAAAAAATATAAAAGTTCGAAATTCGTATTAAAATTTGGCGGCAATCAGTTACATGAGCATTCCCGCGAGGTCCGTGTAGCCACTCACCAAGATCTCGACTCGATCCGGACGCACAAGCGCCCTACTTCGGTATAACCAGTATTGCATTGGATGGATAGAGATAGCACTATACAATCACACGCAACAGAAAGAGACAACCTACACAACGGTACTATCTATGTGGTATTTAATTACAAATTATTGATTTCAAAATTGTGATATCTTTTCGAAGAATTCATGTTTTCATATTTTATTGAAACTCAGCATTTCTGTAATGTGACAAATTATAAATTGATCGATCTATAGTAAAACCAGCGCCCTCTGTTTCCACTGGTAGATACTACGTAATACCACACCCAGCTGCCATTTTGGAAGTTTGAAAAAGTAATACATGTTTCCTCTAGATAGCGCTACTAGTAAAAAAACATCACGTGTGAGTTTTGACGAGTGACATTAGCTATTAGCACAGAGCTATTAGAAATAAATAATTATTTCATCGCCGTTAGAAAAAGCCTCTAATGCACTTTTTAAACCACAGGTATGAGAAGGTATGAGAGAGTTACTTGTGAAAGGGCTCGCCCGGAGAAGTACTACCACCATACCTACTTCTGCCGCCAAGCAGCATTGCTGACTTTCGGTATGAAGGGTATGGTTTTCTGTAAAATTATAGGCACATGAGTTTTTACACCTGTACACCTGAAGTTGATGGACGCAGGGCAGTGCATCGTAGCGTACGATTGTACGTGACTTACCACTTACCATTAAGTGGGTCATATGCTTGTTTCATCTTCAGGTAGGTACCTAGTATAAAAAACTCCTTCCAGCAGACAGGTAACTTCAGATTTAGCTATCTTGGGCATACAGACCAGACTCTACATTTATTTTTGGTCACTGATCTTGTCTTGATAGGAAATATTCTGGTTTACTTTAGTAGAATCTTCTTAGTAGAATCTTTCTTTAGTACTTAATAATCTAGATAGATAACACACTCATATGTTATTAATAATCTTATTTTAATGTCTTTTGCAGACTTTTGCGAATTTAAAGCACGATTAAACGAGGTCAATGAACATTCTAGCAGTCGCAGTTATTGCAAAACGGAACAACAGAAAATATACTTAGAAATAATGTCCTGAATAAAAGAATTTCAGCCGCAGTTATAAAGCGAGATATTTCCATTCTTCAGTCGTTCTGAGAAAACTTCGTGCGACGACCTCTCGGAATTCATTTCATCTCGTAAACTCTACTTAGGTACTATATTGAAAAGTAGGAGTGTAGCAACTTATTTCATTTGCGGTAACGCGTTCATCAAAAAAGAGTTTTACAGCTTTTAAAATTTTACTAAGACTTTATGCAAACGTACGGAACTTTTATCTATTGCAAAGACCGTACATACGTTTTAGATAGAGAATAAAACCGAAAATAGTGAATTATCAAGTTTCGTTCAACACTTATAATCTTATATCTTGCATCTTTGACGACCTCCGTGGTGCAGTGGGCGAATAGCCGGCTGAGACGCAGGAGGTAGTGGGTTCGATTCCCGCCGCGGAACAAATGTTTGCATGATTTACAGATATTTGTTCCGGGTCTTGTTGTTTCTCTATATATTATAAGTATGTATTTACAAAAAAATGTATATAAGTATTATATCAGTTGGTTCCCATAGTATAAGCTCTGCTTAGTTTGGGATTAGATAGTGCTGTGTGAAATGTCCAGCAATATTTATTATCTGTCTGGCCTCATAAGAAGGCTCAAGATATTATGAAGAGAGCTATGCTTGGTGTTTCTCTACAAGATCGAATCAGAAATGAGCAGATCCGTAGACAAAACAAGGTCACAGGAATAACCAAGAGAGCTGAAGTGACAGTGGGCGGGGCAGAAATGTTCTAGAGTGGAGACTACGCACTGGAAAGCACAGCGTAGAACGGCCCCACACTAGATGGAAAGACGACCTGATAAAGGTTGTTGGGAGCTGTTGGGTTCAGTTCAGGGCGCACGAGATCATTCGCTCCGAAAATATATATGAAAACGTGTCTCTTTCTATTGCGTACCTTTCTTAGCCGCTCTAGTGTGTAAAGTTAAAAGTGTGTAATAAGGGTACTCACTTGTCTTTCTTGATCTTCTTGCCCTCCGGCTGGGAGATGGTAGCGGGTGGCGGCGGCAGGTCGTCCATAGGCACCTCCTCATTGGGCGGCGACGGCGGAGACTTGTCGAACTCCGCGATGGGTGCTAGCTCCGGCATCGGTGAGACCGAATTACTGTCCATAGCAGACAACTTTATCGGAGACACCTTGGCTGTTTGCACAACCACTCACAATCCTCCGATAATAGGAGGATACACAAACTCGAAAAAGTCAAAGATTTCACAGCAATATCACCACTGAAACGTTCAGAGCCACTTTTCAGATTCGCAGTTCACTGAAATCCAATCGCTTCTTTGTGAACTGGAGTCGGTGGATTAGCTGGGACCTGGAAGTGATTAAAGTATTAATTGTCGATCACTAATCTGTAGGTTACCAGCATTTGTCACTGTAAGATCCCTGCGCTGACGTCATAGTAGACTATGACGTTGAACTCAAGTTCATCCCAGTAAACCCTAGTCATAAACAGATGCCAGCAACCCATTTTCTACATAATATTTATTGCTCGTTCCGTTTTCTCAAATCAATGAAAATGGTATTGACCGGAAGGGTCATAAATCACACTGTTTTACCTGCAATTTTAATGACAACGAAACGCAATTAGTCTAGGACAGGCGATGAAGAGCATAAGTACATATAAACAGGGAACGAGGAAGGACGTTGTCCTGAACCCTACTATTAGTTTAACATTCGCTTTACAAAGTCAGCGCCCAAATAAAACAGTCAACTCACTCTACCAGTGAATAAAATTTCTAACTCTCTAATTTTAACAGCAGTATTGAGTGATTGTCTCAAGTCCTTCATCTCTTTACGGTATACCTGTGTAAGTTCTAGTAAGATAAATATAGATGTGAACGTAGAATAAAGCTGCACCATACATCAAACTGGTGACAGCGCAGGGTGACGAAGGAAGACTGATAACTCACTTAAAACAAGCCAGTGAAGCTACAGAGAATGACCGGGCCAAAAGGCTGGTATTGTCTTACAAAGTTTCTCAACACATACAAATAAATATACACGTTTCTTAGTTACACGAATAGCTTATCATTCTGATCTGACCACACCGAATGGCTTGAAATAGATCAAACAAAATATTTCAGTGACGATTGCGATTTAAAATGTCACTGGTTCATAGTGAACTGAGCAAAATACCTATGAGGTAGTTATAGTGTCCGCAAAAAGTGAACAGTAATAGAGAGATTCATGGAATGTGTGTTCCCTGTATGCACAGGAAAGGCCCAGAACGTCTGTCCTGCGGATCAAGTCTGACTATTATGGCAAACCTAGGTAGGTACTCAAACAAAATCCAATCCCAAACAGTACAAAGTCAAAAGTCAAATATTTTTATTCATTAAAATCACAAGGATCACTTTGAAACGTCAAAGTGCCTGCGTTCTTCACTCAACTAATATATAATAAATAGAGGAAGATTTTTGGCCGAAGGGTGTCGTATTTCGTCGTTTCCGAGGACAGATACCGAACACCAGGAACTCACATCTAAAATTGCAATGTATATGTAGTAAATAAATAGAAGTTTTAAATATAATATGTACTTTTCTCAAACATGCTTGGAAATTTGAGCATTATTTTGACAACCTTCTTCGAGATAAATCGAAATTGCTGTTCTGGCCAAATAGCGTGTATTTGGCCAGAACAACAATAATTTTTCCCGCGTTAAAGTGTTCATTTGTTTTTTTTTTCAATAAACAGCTTTCTATTTGCAAGCCAGTTCGAAATTTAAATGGAACCTTTGATAAGTTACCTCCTTGGTTGCAATGTTTCGGAATGATCGTTCCATTTTTATATTACACGACAGATATGAGTTAACTATGTCATTTATTTGGCCGCTAAACCACGACAGATATGGATTTTCATACAACTTTTGCCGGCCGCTGCTCGCATGTATTTGGCCAGTACAGCAATTTCGATTTATCTTGAAGAAGGTTGTCAAAATAATGCTCAAATTGCCAAGCATGTTTGAAAATAAGTTATTTGCTATTCTGTAACAATTTTATTGTTGCCTAAATTAAATGATTTATTATTATTATTAATACTAAAACATATCACTATAAATTATTTTTAAATGATAAAGGCCTTTGTTATTATGCACAATACCGGTAGAGTGAGACGGCTGTTCACGTTTGTCTATCCTGGCAGCAAGGAAGGGACTGACACGAGGGCCTAGTAAATGATGCTCCCACTGTTTATAGTCCAAACACCGCTGACCACAAGTTGCGCCTAAAATAGACAGGAATAAACGCATGGAATATGCCATGTTAGCTTTCTGGAAACGCTAAGTTATTAGATTTCCGCTAATGTTATTAATAGCTGAGTAATAGTTTGTTTGAAGATATCTTGTTTAAACTGAAACAGAAACTGAGCTAAGCAAGTTACTGTGAAAATGGTATTAAATGATCTCGCTTTTTGTTTCTACCAAGTGTTTTGTGCCTAAAGCATAAACCTAGACATGGATATATTAGTAAACAAAGCAATGTTCCAGATAAGACAGATAAGCCAAGTTATCATAATAGACTTAGAAGTGTCTAAGTAAATTCGTAAGAGCTAGTGACCAGCTCTGGTGTCTGAGTTTTAAGACCGCCCCAAGAGACTGATATACCCTGATGCGTTTTAAAACTGGGACCAACAAATTAAGTACTACCAATGTATACAAAAGCACGGAAATGCTTAGTTAAAAGTGCCACCAGCGGTCACATTATCCAAGTAGAGACATCACGAAACGTCGCGTAATCTAGTTGATTGGAAGCAAGCAACATAGGAACGCTTTGCGAGAAGTGAACTGTAATGAGGTAACTTTGAACAAAATTTACAAAATAATCTTCCTTGGGCCATGGGAGATATGATGAAAGGAAATCTTCCTTTAGCGCTCAAGAGAAAGCTAATGGACGTATGCATCCTCCCCGTTTTGACATATGGTGCGCAGAACTGGTCACTGACTGACATTTTAAAGTCCAAGCTCAAAGTTTGTCAGCGTGCGATGGAACGCAGCATCTTGGGTGTCAAGCGAACGGACAGAGTCCGGAACACTGAACTGCGCTCAAAGACCAAAATTGTTGACGTAACCACCAAAGCCGCTCAGCTGAAGCTGGGCTGGGCATGCTGCCGCATGTCAAGTGAGCTGTGGGCAAGGATAGCCACCGAGTGGCGTCCTGACCCAGCGAGAAGGCGACGTGGCAGACCGAAACGTAGATGGCGGGACGAGCTGGATAAATTCCTAACGGATTGGCCACAATCAGCTCAGGACCGCGAAGTCTGGAAAGAATGGGGGGAGGCCTTTGCCCAGCAGTGGGACACGAATGGCTGATAATAATAAAAAAATCTTCCTTTAAAACTTAACTTCTAAAACTATCTTATTCTAAGTATCAGTGGCACTAAGGTAACGTGAGAGTTTGTAGCCTCATACAGAAGTCGTAAAAGAGTCCTCTAAATAGACGTTACGTTAACGACCTAAGATAAACACCCCACATATCAATGTGTGGGGTTAGTGAAGCACACCTTGAGGATTATTGATCGAGTGAAGCGAGATCTCCAAATCAACTTGGGCAAATCGGCGTTGTATGTATGTAAATATGTTTGTTTGTCCGACGATAAATTTCGAAGCGTTTATCCGATCATCGTGAAATTTGGTGCATAGGTAGGTAATGATGGCACAAGTTTGGTGTGACTCAATGAGCTATAAATTTTGGGGGGTTGTTGAGATATTGAGGTTCAAGAGGGGTAAAAAAAAGTGAAAATGAGACTATTAAGTCAAGTGAGACGTCAAATGAAAGGTCTTCATTAGTACATTTCGAGCCCGTTTTTACTTTTAGTAAAGTTATTGTAGTTTTTGAGTTATTAGCCATAATAAAAACTAAACTTTGACAAAATTCACAAGGTACACCAGTGACCCCACAGTGCTGTAATTATATAATTATGTAATTATATATTATGGTATGCGCGTAGCTAATGTATCACAAATATAGGCAAAAGTCTGAAATCTAGAATAACTGCAATTTGTACCCCAAAAAAGGGTAACCAATTAACATGAACTCCCGTTACCTGTAATTTGAATGTAACTGTAGGCCAAGTATCTGGTTTTTATTTCGGGGCACTATTTTGATAGTCAAAGATTACGAATAATATTTTTTTTGTTTTTATGGTAGACTTGCGAGATCTCAGTTCGGGGCGAACCACTAGTTTAGAGTTTAAGAGAAGAGAGACTGAAATATTTAGAAATCTAGCCTTTGACGTTGAAATATCTACTGAAAACCACCTAACCGTAAGGCAGAGGTATCAGTCACCGTAACCTATAGATTCTAAAGGCATCAGCCGCAAAGCCGCTGAACTATAAATGTGAAAAAATGTAAAACTGGTTGTTTTGAAGGACCTCATTATCTAGAAAAACCTCGGCAAGTAAATTATTCCACAATGTATGTATATTAGCGATTGATACACCAAAGCTTGTTAGTAGATTAGGTTGACATTAAACTGTACGTTATGTAGCCACGCCAACCCTAGAGCGATCACTTAGCTCAATGCACTATATTTAATTGTAGGTTGCAGTGTCAACTAATTCATGCAGTCGTTAAGCCATGGCTTTAAGCGGCCTTTATACGACACTAAGCCACAGAATTAAAAAAAGTAAGTTCGTCTAAGCTATTGGCCAACTCTGTTGTCAAAGTTTTTCAGCCGGCTAAAGGCACTCGACAATACCGACTTTTATAAGCGAGACCAACATAATTATATGGAGCTGTTGCCCGCGACTTCGTATGTGTTACACTATTAAATGTGTAGGTAATCTAGAGTAGCTAAACTCGCTGTTGCAACTTAACTTGACACCCCATTTTTATCCCATGGCCCCCTGATTTATGGGATAAAAAGTAGCCTATGTGTTAATCCAGGTAATCTACGTAAATTTCATCGAAATCGGTTAAGCCGTTACGACGTGATTGAGTAACAAATAAATAAACAAAAATCCAAACTTTCGTATATTAAGTGAGGTTAAGTTTGTCCTAAGTGAGTTCTAAGGCCGTCTTATGGGCTCCGAAACGTTATCGAAGCAAGAAAGCGCTCTTTTGATGCCGCTTTCTCACCCAAGTAGTAGCCGTACAGAACGTCGGTCGTTTCTTAGTAGCAGTGCAAAATATCGGCGAAAACGTTAAACTTTCGCGAATTTATCGACTCAGTGGAGGGATTTAAACGATTTATAGAATCGGCAAATTCCGTACTTGCACTGTGGCCAGAATCTCAGAAAAGCCCTAGAAAAGCTTCTCTCACGGATCCAAGAATTAAGTTAAATAACAATTTATCGTAGAGTTGAAACTTCTACTCTCTATGCTGAAACGTAGTTTTTCTCTATTCTTCGTAATTAAACATTTCCAGGGTGATCATGCCAGCCCCGCTGATCTGTTAGACCGACTAAATCCTACAGTAGTTAATATTAAAGAAATTTTAGGTTATTGTATAAACTTCTTACTTTTTAAAAATGATTTCAAATAGCAATTTCACATCGCATGCACACCATCATGCAACCACAGGCTAATTGCTTAGTTGGTCTGCGATAGTCGCCATCGCCTAATAGGATCTGCATTGTGCAATTGTCTCTTCTGTACATTCAAGAACAGACTTTCCATTTCCATGGGAAATGACGAACTAGCTAGATAAATTAATTTGCATATGAAACTGAAAGTTGTGAAGAAAAATTCACTAGACAATTTCAAAAGTGAAAAAGAAAATCCAAGAAAATTTAAGTTTGTATAGGTATTACAGTAATCGGTAAGGGTTCGTTATACTCGAAGTTCGAATAAATAAATAATTTTTGCTGGACATTTCACACAGCGCTATCGAGCCCCAAACTAAGCAGAGCTTGTACGATGGGAACCAGATAACTGATAGAATACTTAAATACTTTTTTTTTCTTTGTAAATACATACTTATATTATATAGAGAAACAACCAGACCCTGAACAAATATCTGTAGATCATGCAAACATTTGTTCCGCGGCGGGAATCGAACCCACTACCTCCTTCGTCTCAGCCGGCATTTCGCCCACTGCGCCACGGAAGTCGCATTAAACGCAATATACGGTGTTGGAATGTAAACTTCAAATAATGACGGAGTATGTTTATGAGACTATAAAAATAAATAAATAATAATTTTATTTAAATCCAAAAACTTTATTTTTGAGTTTATATGTATGCCTAACATGTAGGTACTAACCGGCCTGCCGTGCGCACTATACGCGGACTGTTGACGGGTTGGGTCCATTGACCGGGCCAGTGCATTGACTGAACGAGGTCATTGCACTAGCGGGGTCGTCGAACGGCTCGTAGTAACTTTTTAGTAATCTGTGGCATTGTACAATAAGATAGTTCTCTAACATTTCTACATAATTAGTTTAAATTGCCTAATACATAAAAGTGTGGTCGTATCAAAATACACCTATAGATACTTAAAATGGGTAAGTCCAACTGCTTTATTTCTACATAGTAAATCTACTGGCTTCAGCGTGAAATAAAAATAATAGAAACTTCAGCACCAGACCTTTCAAACACCATTAGTACTCCACGGCTACAGTTGCAATAGTTTATAAAAGCGAAATGCAACAGAATCCTCATCTGAACTGAAGTACCTGAACATAAGGTCCATATTAGTTTGGCAGAGTCAAAGTTATGGAAAGAAGTCGTTGCTATTTTCTCCAAGTATTTGCAATTTGAGAACGTCTGGTAATTTTCCTTTGTTGAAGGAAGAATTGATGAAAGTGCAGGTTACGCTTCAGCAGACTGGAGAAAATATACTGTTCGTAAAGCCACGAATAAAATGTAAGAAACTAGTTTCTGCCTACCGTTTCGCACGCGTGATATTCCGATGGCTTCGCGATTGTAAAAATAAAAAGTATTAGGCTCACGAATTTATTAATCCCCCTGATAAACAAATTAAACCATTTTGGCGTACGAGCGAACGAACGCGAGCGAGGTCGCTAATCGAGGGTGTTATTGATCGCTTACACCTTTTAATACATAACTTTTCATCACGAATGCGAGGAAATTAAAAAAATATTTATAAGTTTGTTGGTATAAGAAATAACTTTTTCGAAACAAGTTCGAAACACACGGAAACGAAATGCGATTGACAATTATATTACATTAGTAAATCAGAACATTTGAGCCCTGTGCCAAAAAATGTAAGGTTATCCTATAAGATTGACGACCTCCGTGGTGGAGTGGGCGAATATTCGGCTGAGACGCAGGAGGTAGCAGGTTCGATTCCTGTCGCAGAACAAATGTTTGCATGATCTACAGATATTTTTTATATTATAAGCATATATTTACAAAGAAATGTATATTTGTATTCTATCAGTTATCTGGTTCCCATAGTACAAGCTCTGCTTAGATTGGGGCTAGATAGCGCTGTGTGAAATATCAAGCAATATTTATTCATTTATTCAAGATGTAGACAACTTTTATTCCGTATCTACATGAGTAAAGCCCCGGGGAAAAAGCAAAATGAACATATTTGTAAAAGATATGTTTTCTACCAAACACAATTTGAAATTCTGAGTAGTTTAGCAAGCGAGGCAGCAACTTCTCAACAGCCATCGTAAAGTCCTGCCATCGGCGGTGGCTCAAGAGTCGTGTCCTCATTTACGAGACTCGAGGCTCTCAGCTCGTCCCAGTCCTTCAGGCCTTAGCACACCATTATCTCGGAGCCGAGCGTACGAGTTGTTCCAACCTTTTTCATATTCAGTGTGGAATTTAACGTTTTATGAAGGAAAGTAGGTTGACAGTTGATGAAAAAGAAAATAATGTAGAAAAGTATGTTATGACCTAAAATATTATAGACGAACTATAGACGACACATAAGCATGATTGTAAATTAAAGCTCTGCGTAAATCATAATCTAAAATTGCGGTACTTGAAATATTGACCACTTGACTGTCCCCAACCGAGCCAACGACTAATAGATTTATATGCATACGCCTACGAGTATTTCTGTAAGTTCCTTGTATCCTTTGAGTACATTATTCTGTCATGACGACCTCCGTGGTGCAGTGGGCTAATAGCCAGCTGAGATGCAGGAGGTAGCGGGTTCGATTCCCGCCGCGGAACAAATGTTTGTATGATCTACAGATATTTGTTCCGAGTCTGGTTGTTTCTCTATATATTATAAGTATGTATTTACCAAAAAAAAAGTATATAAGTATTCTATCAGTTATCTGGTTCCAATAGTACAAGCTCTGCTTAGTTTGGGGCTAGATAGCGCTGTGGGAAATGTCCAGCAATATTTATTTATTTATTTATGAATCTTAAAGGATCTCTCTCTCTATTTTGATTAGGTATATACCTACACTTAAGCCTTATGTTCCACTGAACAGCTTAGAGTACAATAGTTTTTAACGACCAAATTTTGAGGGGAAGACATGACCACTGATTTTTGACCAGACGCCTTGCGTAGATTACATTACAGTTACCATTGCAATCGGTTTAAATGTCATCATCAGCATACATAGGATCGTGTACCATTGTATTTCTTATACAATGTATTTAAAACTGACATAAATATTTATTTACATTTTGGTACAATATTTATGCTAAACAAAGCTAAAATAGCGCATTTTCTCCAAGTCTACTTGAATTTTACTCTCAGTAAAACTTTTTAAATTATATTTTATCTTTCTCGCTGATATAGGTAGATTTTTCATCACATCACACTAATATTATAAATGTGAAAGTTTGGATGTTTGTTTGTTTTATGTTACTCAATCACGTCGTAACGGCTGAACCGATTTCGGTAAAATTTGGTGTGTACGTAGCTTATAGCCTGGATTAACACATAGGCTACTTTTTATTGAGAAACCATTCGTGCGAAGCCGCGGAGGGAAGCTAGTATTATTATATATTTTTCTCTTAAATTTCGTATCTTCCTGCGCCAGAGAGTTGGTCGACCGCTTGGATTTACTGCCGGACCCATAAAGGAAACTCCAACTCATTATTTAATTAGTACGTGGAAATACGGGGTCGTACGTGTACCTACTGACTGACCTCACGTGTATCGTGGTCTTAGTGTGTTCAAAAAGGAATATTTGATGATTTCTGTGATAAAGCCTAAGTATATTATATACTCGTATTTACCATGATTTGTTAGTTCTTGAGTGTCCCGATATTTCGACGCAGTTGCATGCGCCATGATCACGGGTAAACTGAATTCTTTGCGAGTGGATAGTTATTGGCAGATATAACGATCTACCCTCTTTCTTAGTCTCTTGCTAGGAATGAATTCAATAATTCTATCACTACTACCGGTTTCATTCTCGATTATAACTCGATTCCGACACACAACACTTACGGTATCAGGACGCGTAATTGACACTACACTTCTTCGGTTCTTACACATTCTCACCACAGAATTCCAGGCTCCAGATAGTTGAAAACTATCGTCATGATTGAAATTCTTGTGTTTGGTAATCTCATTTGCCTCTTGAACCAGTCTTGGGATGTAATGTCGCTCAGTTGAGATTACTTGTGGGTTGTGTAGCTCGATCCAGTGGTTTGAGCCTGAGTCCAGTAGATGTTCCGCTATGGCAGACTTTTGTCTGTCAACATTCTTCACCGCCCTGATATGTTCCTTCACCCGACAAGCTATTGTGCGTTTGGTTTGACCAATATAAATCGGTTTAAATATCGGGACACTCAAGAACTCACAAATCATGGTAAATATCCCGTTTTTAGTACAAATAGTGTTAATAACCATGATAGTTTCAAAAGTTATAAAGCCTAAGTAGCTAAAAAAAGGTACGAATAATTAACGTGTGGTTTCTATATCAAATTATTGTTTGTTTTTGTTCGTTTGTATAATCTGTGTAGGAATGTATTGTCTTCAAGCTTGTTGACAAGTCTAGACAAGGTTGGGATTTCACTTCAGCAAATGTTTTTTTTATACATTATAGGTTTGCGTTTGACCACGATCTCGCCTGAAATGTTCCCAATGGTAATCTCAGGCTACCAGTAAAAGAGACTGCGTAAACGTAGACAGTTTTTGTTGCAGCCACAAAAAACATCACAAGACATGGTTACTGTGTCCAATCGCGGCAACCAAACACAGTCGTCGGTTGCTACTTTTCGACTCTGGTAATAGTTTGACACAGTTCGGTGCTTGTTTTCCGTCAGTTTCACGATGGATGTTGATGAAGGAACATCTATTATCCGTCGTCGTCAATTTATGGGAATGTATTACAGTTGATTGGAAATTTATTTAATTTGCCTGTGTCTTCAACTGACAACATTTAGTTTCTAGTTGCTTATACCAAACACTTTTTATGGGCAATGCGTGTGTCAAATAGAAGCAACTGGACACAAACAGTATCTACATCTACGTAGGTAGCGATTGTTTTGATGTAGTGATAAAAATAAAATATTCATTGTAGCTTGTATCCGACACAAAACAGAATAAGTTTTTTGTTGAAAATTACTTTTTCAAAACAAGCTTTTGTAAAATTCGTAATCGGAACCGCAAGCAGATTCAAATGAGCCCAAACACTAGTAGCCTACTATAATCCATTCAGAAGTTCCGTTGTCTAGCATCCGTCTCCATTAGGAGACCACATCCATAGTACCATATTATTGCATTGTCACCGAAGTTACATATCTATTCAAAATTTCAGCTCAATCAGTTGAGGAGAACGAGTTTAAAATTCAGTTGCAAGATTACACCCGGACAAACATACATACATTGCAAGTTAATAAAAAGCTTGTAAAAATGCCTACGTTTGCGCAGCGACTCAATAGGCCTGTGTTCCGACTTTCTTTGTATAACTGTAAAGTACCGATATAACGTGTTGAATGTCGTGTTGAAATAAACAAATGAATACTGAATACCGAACCATTCAAAAACTCCTAAAACAAATATATGATTTTGTACTAGAAAATGAACTAACAGATGAAAATGTGCGCATAGTTCTGGAGCAACGTCACCAAATATTGTCTCAAATGCGTCATAAAATACAGAGAAATTCTAAAAATATATTCTTAAAATAAGTAACTGAAATTAATTCCCTCTCATTGATCAATCATATCAGATTGTAAAAGCCATAAAAATAAAACACCCGAATTTACGAAATTTTTTCGCCGATTCTATTAATTTTCTCCCCTAACAGAACCCGTCAATAACTTTTTAATTATCGCACTCGATCCCAAATGTCAATGTATGGAGGCAATATCCGAATCAGTAGACTAAGGTTTTCATCAAGATTTAATGGAATGAAATGTTAACCTTTATGCCTGAAACGATATTTTTGTAACAAAATCTGGAGAAATTCAGAGCGGAAATATATTTTCAGGGTTAAAATGATTTACTTGAAGATACATTAGAGAGCGTGATTAAGTTTCAGTCTGTTCTGGAAACAACTGAGCGAAAGAAAACTATTACAAATGAGACATCATTCTTTCCCAGCCTGTGTCGACCCACTGCTGGGCATAGCCCTCTTTCGTTTATGCCATTCTTGCCGATCCTGTGCTAGTTTGAACCACGTACGACCCACGGTCTTATTGATGTCGTCAACCCATCTCGCTGGTGGACTTTCTCTATTTCGGTGCCCAGTTCTCGGCTCCCACTCTGTTAGTGCCTTAGTCCACCTGTCGTCACTACCTCTCGCCAAATGTCCAGCCCAACTCCACTTGAGCCCTAATAAGACAGTCGAGATTAATCGTTAACATTTTTGTGAGCTTAGCTTGAAGTAAATCTTATAATGTTGAACTACTATTGGTGCGTTCTCTTCGGCAGACTCTATTCGTTTGTTGCCTATAAATTAAGACTCTTTTTTGAGAAAAAGAGAAAAAAATTGTTAACAACATAATAAATTTAAATTCTCTAAATTATATTTTATAAAATATTTTAAAACCCCGTATCCTTGTCCATCTCATCATTCCACCGCCGACAGTAATATAACACCGACAAAGCAATATTTTACACTGCAATAAATCGTCATACTTCTGTGCAACTGTTCCTATTCTCATACAGTTAAAAATGAGTCTTATGTTGAAAGTTATAAGAGGGACAGTTGAGTGATCTAGGTGTGAGGAAGAGGACAATTTGTTGTGGCCTCAAATCAGTATTGGGGAAGGCTCACCTACGCGACTAGATCCGTCCCGTGTTATCTAACTTTGCAGGGCGTACCTACTATATATATTTTTTTATGTATGCTTTAAAATGCACAGATCTCTTTGAAACGTCAATTTTACCGCTTGTTACTCCGTGGCCAAGAACAGAAAGAAGCAGGCAAAAAACAAGGCTGGTTATTTAATTAGATAGGTAAATAATACTTTATTGCACACCATAATAACAAAATAATTATAATTAACATTATTCAAATTAATGTATACAATTGGCGGTCTTATCGCTATGTAGCGATCTCTACCAGACAAACTTTGGATGCAATGGATCATGCGAGTTTTACCTAGGGTATCAATAGTGTACCACATACGTAGGTACTCACATACCTTAAAATATATAGACAATAATATACCTACGGTAGGTTACGTTTACTTTAAATACATAAAAATATACAAAAACATATATTCCTAACATGAAAGGTATAAGCAATTGGTAGCGATAGGTAGGTAAGTGGGCAAAACATATTATTTTGCCATACATCCAACCTATAACAGTTAAAGGTAAAGATGGTACATCGTTTTTGCTTGAGAAATGGCTTAGAAGGCACAAAGTTTAAGAAATTGTTAGCTTTATTGATGTATTTATTTTTGACAGTATTTTGAAGGAATCACGAAAACAAAAAATTCATTTACAGCAGTGGAATTAAGGACTGAAAAAAAACATTCAATATAAAGTATATTGCAGTTTGCAAGAGGTACCCCGATTATCATTATTTTATGTCCGATAAAATTTTGGTCGCATTTATCTCCAAAGGCAGCGTCCCTTTTCAGTCACGTTCATTATCGCACTGATAGGCATCGAGATTAAATCAAAACTTGGATTTAACTATATTTTATTGTGGGAATTGGCTTTCAGATGTTTACAAAATGTTTTTATGAAAATAATATAAGTAATTTCATTTTACTACCCACTTAAATATCATCCAGGCACATGAGCCTTTACACCTGAAGTTGATGGACGCAGGGCAGTGCATCGAAGGGCAGATTTCTAAGGTGCGTGACCTAGGGGGCAATTCTCTTTTATAGGCGTTGGTTACCACTTAACATCAGGTGCTCATAAGATTGTTTAATCTCCATGTAGCATAAAAAAAAAACAAAATAACATATATGTTTTAGAACACATTTTGTTACCTTACATAAACAACTATTTACCATAAGGGTGGGTATTGGGTAGAGACAGATTTCCACTATTTACCATAAGGGTGGGTATTGGGTAGAGACAGATTTCCGTAGCTTGGGATAACTTCGATCGTGGAAAAGTTCGTTTCCTAATCGGATTGCCGATGCGCAGATTTATATGATCACTTCGAAAAGTTCTTCACTGATCTCAGATTATAGATGGAAGTACCAGTGGAATTACTTCCTATTGGCACAGCATATTAACTACGCTGTTGGTAGAAATAGTAAAAACCTAAGAAATAATAAGAATGCCAACGCCTCAGGAGCGTATCGTTACTGTGGTATAATGCTGAGTGACGACCTATTTTGTTGTGTCATCAGCATCATCCACAGACCGAGTTTACCCATTGCTGGGTATAGGCCTCCCCAAGTTTGTGCCATCCGCCACGATCCTGAGCTAGTCTCACCCATTGACGGCCCGCGACTTTAACGATGTCGTCCACCCATCTTGCTGCCGGACGTCGTACCATTCTACAGCCATTCCTTGGCCACCATTCAGTCGCTACCCTGCTGTGTAATTATAATAATAATAAATATTGCTGGACATTTCACACAGCGCTATCTAGCCCCAAACTAAGCAGAGCTTGTACTATGGGAACCAGATAACTGATAGAATACTTATATACTTTTTTTTGTAAATACATACTTATAATATATAGAGAAACAACCATACCCGAAACAAATATCTGTAGAACATGCAAATATTTATTCCGCGGCTGGAATCGAACCCGCTACCTCCTGCATCTCAGCCGGCTATTCGCCCACTGCACCACGGAGGTCGTCAAAACCAAAATAAATATTTTGTATTTATAAATCATGAAAATCGTAATTCCAATCGTAAACGAATATCGTAGCTTGCGGAGGGTCATGGGAATATTTTTTTTCAATTCAATTCGTTTATAAGCCCGGCTTGCACGATCCATAAACGTTATTAGCGATTAAATATGTTTAAATTTGACGTATTTGTATGATTTGACAACTCACATAAACATGTTTAGTCTTTTAATAGCTTCTAAGCTCTCTTAACCTGTCGAAACATAGTATAAAACACATCAGATTTCCAATTGATATGGCTCGAGCTGGGTGCGAAGGGGATACTTTAAATCCACAAACACGCGAAATACTTTTGCGATTTTCGAAAACACAGGACTTAATCATTTAATGATTGAGTCATTTGGATTCCATGTGTCGTGCGTGGGAATCGGAAACTACGAGTACTCTGGCAATAAATAACCAGACATACCTGCATAGGACAAACAATATTTGTCAATCAAAGCAGCGAGAACTGAACCCGCACTTCTTGTGACTCAAGCCTCGACAAAAATAGAATTCCAAAAATGTGTTCTTATATCACTCACCGATAAAATCAACAAGAGGGTGACTAAAATGCTTAAAACAGAACATCGCAGTAATTCTATGAATATTCTCGCCGGAAATGACGTCATTAGAGGAAATGACATGGGGGAAGACACTCCTTGCCGTGACATGCTAGGGGACTGGGACCTGACAATGTGACAGGTCATTTTGTTAATTAACCAGCGGATTAATTTAATTGTATCGTGTTAAAATTATGAGATGACATTTTTTACTGTCAGTTTTATGTAGGTCACTAATTTTGAGTAGCGTTAAATATTAATTAAAATTATGATAGAAAACTATTGGGTTTAAAGCTTATGGACCACTTCCACGTGCTTGGTATTATTCTTTTACACAAATATCTGTACGTATCTAAAGATCATTACTGGAAAACTACAGGCATGAAACATATCTCTATAAAAAATATCAAACATCTTATGTGTATTTTACCTCCATGGAGGAAGACACTACGGAATGATTAAGTTGTATGAAATATCTACCATTTACCACAAATATTTACCACCAACTAGGATAGTTCATCGCACTTCAAAGTTACCCTGAGTATTTGGACTGGAAAACTCGCGCTAATTTTTTTTTGGAATAGATAAATGCATATAACTACCCTAGAGATTAATAAAATAATCGTATAATATATATCGTAATCGGTTAACAAATTGGCGGAGAAAAAATTGGATAAGTAGGAGTCTGGCTCGCAGACCGAGAATTCCGTAAAAATATTTTATTTATGTGCTATAACTACAAATGAACGATTTTCGGATTTTTTTTCTTTACTTGTGCTATGAGACCTTGCTTCTTGCCAAATTTCATGGTTCGATCAACCGGAAGTAGGGGAGAGTGACCTAACCTACACTATAGGTTTTGATTTAGTAGCTTGATTTTTTTACAGGTCTAAGGGACCGTAAACCTATGTATTTGATATTAATTTCAACTTGATACCTCCTCCACACGTTTCTGAGAAAAAGAGTCTTGACAGACGGACAGACAGACAAACAGACAGACAGACGAACTACGAAGTGATAAGGGGTCCTTTTTTCCTTTTGAGGTAAGAAACCCTAAAAACCCCGCCAAATTGGGAAACTCCTTTTTTGAAGTCGATTGAAAATCAAATTCTTTCTAGAAAAGCGTCTGAATACTTAGTTGGAATTAAAAGCAAAATCGGGAAGGATTATCACTTCATTCGCGCTCCCTTGCAACCTAAGTGTAATGCGTCTCAAAGGAAAGTGGTCATCTCACTGAAAGGACTCCCTCAAGTACCCACTTGATTATATTCCAAGCTCACTTCCCTCAGGAACCTATAAGGTATTCCAAAATAACTCTAGACACAAAGGCACATAACATATTTTCCTGTGACAATGCACGCTGCCGGTTTTCGGCACCCGCTAAACGTTTTCGTCGTTAGCTTTGAACTTATTTAATGGTAAATTAATTTTGGTGAAAGGGTTGTTTTTGAAAATTACGTGGCGGTAAAAATAGTTTTCATTCTCTGAATTCATACGGAGATTTTTTGAATAAAACAAACTGCTGAATGGTTATGGTTAGGATCAAATCAGACTATATCGTAACACAATTACTTACTCACAACATGTATGTTTAGAAAATCTCTTGTATGTTCATTAAAGCTAAAATTAATGCTCACAGCCAGTTTTTGTTTAGTTTGTTTGATTGTAAGCTTGTACTATGTACGTTTAAAATCTTGCTTATTACTCGTATTATCTAATTACAGCAAAACAAAAAGAGAGTTATGACCGTATTGGATAATAAGCACATTGTTTTAAAAATATGACCCACTAGCTTCCGCACGCGGTTTTGCACGCATGGTTTGCAAATTCAAAGTATCCTATGTGTTAATCCAGGTTATAATCTACGAACATGCGTATAAATTTTATAGAAATCGGTTCAGCCGTTACGACGTGATTGAGAAACAAACAAACAAATAAATAAACAAACATTCAAACTTTCGCATTTATAATATTAGTATGATCCTTACATCCTTACATCAGTGGGGACGTAGCGGTGGGGATTTCGAGAATAATCCTAATGTTTGGTCATAAGGATTATTCTCGAAATACCCACGAGTTATTTTTTTTTTTATATTTTATCCCCTTTATTTTAACCAATTATTATATTATTATCTACAATAGGTTAGTTGTTTGTAACGCCTCGTTTTGATCAGCTCGTAATTTCATAAAAGCTCCAGCAAAATACGACGACATAATCACATGTACATTGTATACATACCTTTTAATACTTAGATGAGTATACAAATGCACAATGAATACCATAGCGTACAGGTAATACTAATTACGTGATAAGGTATCATCCACTTCAAACCGGTGGCGGCACTAACCAATCACTAACCTTATCACCATAAGCTTACAAAAAAATCATTATTTTGTCAAAAATCTACGTTGAGTAATAAACTTTTACAAACTAGGTAGGTGTTCTCTGTAATTCGGCGAAGAGAATTCATAAAATATTTAACACGAAGTAGGTAAAGTAATTTCAGCCGCCCCACTTTCGCATAAAACGAAATCAACAAAGGGCTCTAATAAGGTATGAATAGAGGCTATAATAATGGAACCTTCTCCGACCTTGGAAACGAATGACTATGGTCTACGAAACTCGTAGCAAGGTCTACGCAGCTCGGAATTTGATAGAGTAAGTTAATTTTAAATGGAACTAGCTGCGAGTAAGCGTTAAATGATTGATTTATACGATAAACCATAACAGGAAGAATATAAAGACATTTTAATTAATTTATATAGAAATATAGGGTTATCTGTCATTTACTATAACAATATATATAACAATATATATATATTTGTTTTAAACTACTCGCAATTCGATTCGAAGCCTAAATCTAATTAAAAATATCTAAGTAAAAATCTGCATTCAATGCATAACCTAAAGTTAAACATCATATCTTATGAAACCACTCATCTATGTTTTATTTTATACTAGCTTCCACCTACGGCTTTTGAATAAAAAGTAGCATGTGTCTCAATCGTGGTCATAATATTCTCGTTATGGCACTAAATTAGCTGTAAGAAATAATTTTTACGAACAAAATATTAACTTGGTCTGAAATAAATGTATATATATTATATATATATTTTTATTTTATAATCTATCTATTTACTAAATTTCACGGAAATCGGTTCAGCCGTTACGACGTGAAAGCGTAAAAAAACAAATAAATAAACAAACTCACTTTCGCATTTATAATATTAGTATAATTATTGTTTTAGGAACGAGAAACTCTTATTAAATGGATACTAGGTGGCTACGGAGATAAAACAATCGATGTAAACGTAGCAGTGGGGATTTTGGTAATAGTTTAAATTATATTTTATTTGTAGGAAAAGTTGTTAAATTGTAAGGTTTACTAGCTTCCGCCAGCGGCTTCGCACGCGTTGTTTGTCAACAGAAAGTAGCCTATGAGTTAATTCAGGTTATAATCTACGTACCTATATACCAAATTTCATCGGAATTGGTTCAGCTGTTACGACGTGATTGAGTAACAAACAAATAAACAAACATCCAAGCTTTCAAATTTTTAATATTAGTGTGATATTTTTTATATAATATATATAACCCTTCTGGGGTAATACGCATATAAGGGCGCATATCATATTATCAAGACACCTCTTAGACAATAATTGACAATATTTGAAAACCCAAGCACAACGTTACTTGATAATTATTAGACTCAAGAATGTTCGTATTTAAGAGACTTGGTCTCTGCACTCACCTGGCATACGAATAGGTGGAAATATCTTTAGGTATTTATCAATAAACATTCTCCTGTTTGTGATTGCAAAGTGCAGATTGGGAGGCGCGTGCGCCGCGAAAGTGAAACGCGAGTAGAATCGATTTACTCCTTTACACTATGAGCTCATGATCAAAATGCCGCATTATTCTGCTTCTTGATAGAAGAATAAAGTGATGTGTTTTTATTTTTAGTTTTTTTTTGTTTATTGGCATCGTTTTATCACTAACTCCACTAAATGGTCATTGATATCGTAATCAAGTATAAAACACGCTTATCAAGAAAGAACCTGTTCACACATGACTTGAAGAGTCCGATTATAATAGTCCGTAAAAACGCGTACTAATGATAAATGTTGAAGGGATTTGACTGCCTCCGTGGCGCAGTCGGCGTATAGCCGGCTGAGACGCAGGAGGTAGCGGGTTCGATTCCCGCCGCGGAACAAATGTTTGAATGATCTACAGATATTTGATCCGTGTTTGGGTGTTTTTCTATGTATTATAAGTATGTATTTACAAAAAAAAAGTATTCTATCAGGTATCTGGTTCCCATAGTACAAGCTCTGCTTAGTTTGGGGTTAGATAGCGCTGTGTGAAATGTCCAGCGATATTTATTATTATTTGATTCGGCAGGAGTACCCTTTATCTCAAGGCGTCCGGTTGTCAACTGGTTAAGTAATGGTCAACAGGTTTAACATTTGAATAGGCGACCGTTTGTAATTTAAAATAGATCGTGTTCATACTGTCGGTTCTGGATATTACCTTCAGCTATACAGTTTATTTACAATCCTTTTACTAACTATTACCAACAAAGCGAATTATTAAAAGTTGAAAATTGAAGTTTTAGACGAAAGTGCACAAGTGTACGCCTTAACACAGAAATTAACAGAATTTTGTACATGTTTAGCTGATTGGTTCAAACTTTAATTGAATTAATTGCAACCGACAGAATAAAATCCTCAGCTACTTATCCAGGATAATTATGATGACATGCGAACACAAAACTAGATCATTAAAACATTCTTAATAAAGGATCAAGAAATAATGAGAACTAGAGTAACTTTCGGAAATAAATTGTTATGTTTACCTCTCAATTGGAAGCTTGGACGGTAGCCTGGAGGCTTGGACGGTAGCCAAAATGTTGCAGCCTCTGAATGTAAAGGACTGTTTTCCTGAGTATAAACTGTTGCCTCATTGTGAACACACTAGACTGCATTGCCTCCCCTTTTATTTTACCGGTTCCTTACCAATTTACCAAAGAAACGAGTCTAGAATTTTATGAGGTGGAACACTTTATTATGGAACGCCAGGATGGCTATTTATATAGGGTACACAAATTGTCAATAATTGATAATTAATTTATCGGATTACTTAGCTTACCCATAAAAATGTTAGTAAAATTCCTAATATTAAATGTTGGGTGCATTTTTCCCGCACGTAGTATTTTCAGGGTATTTGAATTTGTCTGTGTCTTGGGAGTTACGATAGGACAGCACTAACTACCATTCGCAAAAAGAGAGTCAGGGGTAGGAGAAACCTCCACGATATCCGTCCCCCATAATAAAGGCTTGGGCGACGACACTGTGTAGTGTCCGTCGCCCACTAACCCAAAGCCTAGAGGTGGCGTGCGTGGAGGTTCCGCGCACTTCTCACACCAGGGATAAGGCGGGACAATTGGAACCAGATGGGACTCGCAAGGAGCCACCGCCGTTGAAGCCATGGAAGAATGCAAAACGTACCCACAGCATCGACCAGAGGTGTTCGGAAGAAACCCCGTGAGGTTTTAGTCAGTAAGAGTCTGATATAATCTTTCGCCATCACCTCCCAAGGCGGAAGATATCCATGACGGATTTCCTCGCGTAAAAAAAAACAGGACAGCACTAACTCAAAACAATTTCAATGAATTTTGTTTAAAAACTGTGTTTGCGAGATGTAGGTACCATTTGATAAAAATTGGTGTAGTTAGTGCAAAGATTTGAATTTTATGGAAATATCTGCTTAAAATCAAGTGCTAGACTGACTCGTTGACGGAGAGTTTCGTCAAAATATTCCTTTTTATGTGATATAAATACGAGTTTATGGTATTGTTTTGTTTCTTTGATTTGTGCTGTGAGCTTTTTGCAAATTTCATGATTAGAATCATCGGAAGTATAAGTAATTTTAAACCCTTGTAGGATACTTCCTGTTAATGGTTTTGATTTATTTACGAGTTTCAAATGCGAGAAAAAGTAAAAGAAACCATGAAAACGAGGGGCTTCACAGTTTACATCTTAAAGTCCTTGGAAGTAAGTTGTATTCAACAAGAACCAAAGTGGTAGTTAATAACCAAACAACGCAATGAACCAAACAATTTCAAATTCACTTGTAGTTTAAACAAGTGTTGTATTCCTTGCCAAGGTAAAAACAAAGCGGTCCAGACTTCATAATAATTTATTTGTTTATTTTATTTTAATACTTTATTGCACAAATATACAAATTAAATGTAGAAAAGGTGGGCTCAATGCTAATAGCATTTTCTACCAGCCAACCTCAGAGGTAACAAAAATGGTTGGCGTGCTAACTTAAAAACAATATTAACTTATTGGTACTTAAAAAATCAAAAGAAACTTCGATCACAGTAAGAATAAATACATAAACCTTCTTGATACAATAATAATACATAGAATATATATCTATACTATGTTTGTAATTAATAAACTCAAAACTACTGGTCCGATTTCAAAAATTCTTTCACTATTATTATTTTTTATTTATTACTTTTTACAACCTCCGTGGTGCAGTGGGCGAATAGCCGGCAGAGACGCAGGAGGTAGTGGATTCGATCTTCGCCGCGGAACAAATGTTTGCATGATCTACAGATATTTGTTCCGGGTCTGAATGTTTTTCTATATATAATATTATTAGTATGTATTTACAAAAAAAAAATTATACCTATAAGTATTATATCAGCTATTTGGTTCCCATAGTAAGCTCTGCTTAGTTTGGGGCTAGATAGATAGCGGCTACTCCTGACGCCATTAATGTAGCCAAGTACCAATCTAATCCTTACTTAACATTATAAATTCGAAAGTAACACGGTCCCTCTATCTCTTTGTTAGTTTGTTTTCAAACGGCTGGAGCGATATCGATGAAATTTGGTTTATAGGATTAAGACATAGGCTTTTTACGGAAACTCCGGTCTCAGTTTAGTTGCAAGCTATTTTCAATTTTAAACCCCTTAATAAACCGAAGTGTATAATAATTTATGCTATAATTTGACACTATGATTATACATCTACATCTTGTGATGAAAAGGCGATTATTTCACAAATTATTGTAAAAATAAAAATAAATAATTGTTCCGGGTCTGGTTGTTTCTCTATATATTATAAGTATGTATTTACAAAAAAAATGTATATAAGTATTCTATCAGTTATCTGGTTCCCATAGTACAAGCTCTGCTTAGTTTGGGGCTAGATAGCGCTGTGTGAAATGTCTAGCAATATTTATTATTATTTATTTATTATTAGAATACTACTTTATCCCTGAGTAACATAGGCTACTTTTTACCCAACTGCGCAGAAGGAGGGTAATGTTTTTATTGAAAAACTAAAATTTATTGATATATATATTATTGATATATAGATATTGAACCGTGATAGTTAATCACGGTTCATGAGATACAGCCTGGTAACAGACGGACAGACAGACCATAAATATAGTGCAATGGGCGGCTTTATCGCTGAAAGCATAATGTAATGTACATAATTGTTGTTTCTTATATATACCAAGCAAGAAGGTCTGTGAAATGGCTATAGGTACATACAAATATGTATACATGCCAAACATAACTTTACGATTAGTTATCGCCTCGTAACATTTTGTTGATCCATCCATAAAATTGACCACCATAATTCAGCAGTATTTGACAAGTAATGTTATTTACTCCCCGTTTGCCCGACATTCTCCATCATATTTCCTTATAGACGATTGGCTTATGCAATTTAGACCTACTGTCTACCGAAGCGTAGCTGTGCCACGTATATTTTACTGTTGCAGGCATTTTATAGTAGGTGCATACATTACTGCAGCGGCCAGCAAGAGGCATTGATGGACGAACGTGTAAATGTGGGCCGAGGCGAAGACGTGGCACACATATGTACGTAAGTCCATCAATGCCTAGTTGTGGGCAAAGCTTGTATAGTACTTTTCTCAAATAATGCGCGGAAATTATAAAATAAAACAAGAAATACAATTACATTGCAAAATCAATGACGAACAACAATAATATTTCCCGCGTTAAAGTGTTCATTTCTTTATTTTTTTTAATAAACAGCTTCCTATTTGCAAGCTAGTTCGAAATTTAAATAAAACCTTTGTTAAGTTACCTCCTTAAAAAAACAGATCGTTCCATTTTTAAATTATACGACAGATATGAGTTTACTATGTAATTTATTTGGCCGCTAAACCACGACAGATATGGATTTTCATACAACTTTTGCCGGCCGCTGCTTGCATGAATTTGACCAGTACAGTAATTCGATTTATCTCGAAGGTTGTGAAATAATGCTCAAATTTCCAAGCATGTTTGAGAAAAAAGATATTACCTATGTATAGGTAGGTATGTAAGTCTCGTCTTAAAATCCTATCCTAAGAGCTATAGAAATTGCGTGTTTCACCCAACAATGCTGCAGGCATTATTATTATTTAAAATAGGGACGCTAACAGCTTAAGTATCGATGTATAAATTCTTACATTATATGCTTTTGTTTTGTTCTAATACTTTTGCCAATTATAACGCAACATTAACATTATTTAGTGACTCTAAATATAAGGTGTTGCCATTTAAACTACAAATAATGACGGAGTATATTTTTGATACCAGAAATAATAAATAAATAATGTTTATTTTTCAATCCAATTGTTTATTTTTGAGTTTTCTGGTTTAAGAAATTTTTTGTGCCTAACATGTAGGTAGGTGCCATACGCACCGTACGCACTCTGTTGACTGGTTTGTTTATTGACCGGACCGGGTCATTGACTGGGCAGGGTCATTAAACCAGCAGAGTCGTTTAACAGTTCATAGTAACTTTATAGTCATCTGTGGCATCGTACCTACAATACGCTAGTTCTCTAATATTTCGCAGTATTTTATTGATTTTCTCGATATCTTGATAATAACACAAGAAAATATTATAGATACTTTTCTTTTTTTTATATTATATAGGTTTCACTTAATTATCCAAAATTATGCAAAATACAAACATTGCAGGCATTGTATAATAAATTATCGTCAATTTAAAGAGCCTTTGTTTTTTTGTGTGTAAATCTGCGTAGAATTAAAAAAATACAGTACAAATTAGTATGTTAGTACGTATTTTTGTAAAAAATATATATGTTGCTTCTGTTAACAGAGCAATGTCGCTACGTTAAGTAACGTCACTTTTTTTTCATTTCTTTTTTTTTAACACGAATTGTTTGACCACAATCTGTTATTGATCAATTAGTTGATGATGTGCTTCGTACAAATTGTAGGACGTGTAATCTGCATGTAAAAGTGCAAGTGAAAAATGCAACACTTTAGGTGACAGCAGGCTTTAGTTGAATTTTACGAGCGGACGGAGACGCTAGGAGCTAGTGAAAGTTGTGTAAGATCTAAAAGTCGACTGGTTCTTGTAATTATGTTTATTAATTTGTTGCATTTTGCAAAATTCGCACGAATCTAATCAATCAATTGTGTAACTAATTTGTAAATATTGCAAGGTTAAACATTTGCATTTTGGAATTGAGTTATTTAATTCATTTATTTATGTTTTGATATCTTAATAAGATCACCAGACATTCGGCATACATATTTGTGTTCCTTTATCTAGATTTTCCTCCAATTTATGGACAAATGTTAGTTAATCAGGGGATAGAACTTTCTATCCCCTGATTAAAAATTCAATACCCAATATTTCTTTCAGCACTATTGTTTAAAGAAAATCTATAAACTAAAGAACTCCGTAATGTAAGAAAGTACTCATAGGTAGGTAGAGTAAAGTAGGTAACTTAAGTGCCTTGAACTAAAAGACCTCTCAAGGGATTTTTACCCAAAGCGATAAAGTGCATCTGAGTCGGTATAATACCGAGTTGTAAGAAGTGCCTAGGCACTTAAGTACTTTTCTATCCCGTTTTCCTTTACCAAAACATTGGATAGAACGCGCCAACTACTCCGAATTCATTTGTAACTTCAGTCGCTACTCCATTTAATTTCGAGTGTTCGGATTATCCTGTAGGCACCAATTAGGCTGGGAATAGACGGACATCCCGGAGGAGTCGAGGCAACCGCACGTAGCCACTGCATAACTCACAGTTACGACTTACAACACTAATAAACGCTCAACTGTAGAAGTCAAGATCAAGCGATTTCGTCATGCAATTATTATGCTACAACACATTATACGCGGTTGACTGCTCGGATTCTATCGACTGCGATCTTTATTGCAGATTCGAATAGTTAACAAAATAACCGTCAAGCTATAAAGTGTAGGCTCATAAAGGTTAAAATCTGTTCTGTCAATCTACTAGACTAGAGTAAATCACCTTCTTGCCGAAAGGAACACATTATACGCGGTTGACTGCTCGTGCTCGGACACCGTGGGCGTTGTTTCTTCTTGCTAAGATTCGAGTAGATCACACTTAAAGAACTGCCAGGATATAAAGTAGACTCTTAAAGGTCTACATTATAATCTGTCCTATCTGTCAATCTTTCTGTAACTAGCATAAATCACGTTTTTGCCAAATATTAAATCAAAACAAAATTATTATGAATACCCCGGATTCATCGCTTATGAAGTCTGCAATAATGACTGCTCAAGCCCGCGAGCAGTCTGTCTGCCCCAAGCCTTACCCACGCAATCTATTGATGTAACATACGGGTTGCGTTACAGGCAATTTGATTTACGTAAAATGGTTTATACTGTGGAGATGTTTCAGGAAAACGGATATCAAGCCAACGCAAATCCGCATATCAGACAAGTCGCTAGATATAATTGACAAAGCTCGTGTCGGATCACGCACAGTGAAATCCATAGTCAGTACGGCTGTATCTTAGTTATTTTAAAATACAAAGTAAATTTTCAGTAAATTTTAGTAATTTTATATGAACTGTTTACAAACCCAACTACAGACATAAGTTGTCGACTACTGGTCGTAAATTAATAATGTCTACTCTTCGCCATGAAGATTGTGTATTTATCCCCCGTTTTCGTACTGGGAGAACCTTATATACAGAAAACAATGTAGGACACATTGTCTGATGTGTACTGGATGAAACAATATTTAGAGCAGGTAGCTAAAATGCCGCGCGCGCATACTGTCGCAGGTTTTGGAGTTGTAGCTCAATTAAATACACACTTAGTATTAAAATAAATAAATATTGCTATACATAAATATTGCTTGACATTTCACACAGCGCTATCTAGTCCCAAACTAAGCATAGCTTGTACTATGGGAACCAGATAACTGATATAATACTTATATACATTTTTTTTTGTAAATACATACTTATAATATATAAAGAAACAACCAGACCCGGAACAAATATCTATAAATCATGCAAACATTTGTTCCGCGGCGGGAATCGAACCCGCTACCTCCTGCGTCTCAGCCGGGTATTCGCCCACTGCACCACGGAGGTCGTCATAAATAGGTCATCAAAAATAATTGATATTGATAAAAAGAAAATACTTAAAGGATGTCGTTGTAATTTACGATAGGGTATGTTTTGGGCGCGAATAAATTCAATACCGATTCTATTCAGAAGTAAGGTATAGCATTCCTTCAAGTGTTAGTCTGAGCGGTGGTTGATTGCCTTATTTGTGCATTCGTTCATAATTCAGGTAAAACCAGCCTTTATTATTTCATTAAAGTTTACTGTTATATCAGGTGTTGTATTTTTCATTGAACTATTGTAGTATTTGTTCAATTTCAGCGTCTATTTACTTTAGTTTTCGATATACGTAGGAACGTAAGCAAATAAGGTAATCTACGAATGTAATATAATGCCTAAGAATCTATATTATATGCACATTTTTATTCGAAGTTTTAAATATAATATAATGCAAGTAATTCTGTTGGAAACTCCACGTATAACTCTAAGGTTCGGAAAATTGTAGATACATACCTAAGAGTAGGTAGGTACCTATAGGGAAATTTGTTTGCGGGTCAATGCTCTCAGACCTTATCTACACCTACCTATACGGCTATATACTACTGAAAGATAAAGAGTTATAATTACATCTGTCGTTTCAAGATGCTGTTATCACAAGTTTTAATTCAGTTTCAGATCCAAAGTAGGGCATATTTAAACAAAAGATAAAATCGGCTACGAGATCAACATGGCGAGCGGATGCTGCGCGCCACAGCCTCCCGGGCGTAGCACAAAGCGACCCACCCTACTTACTTCCGGTCAATACCGCACCAAATGAAACGGAACGAGCACTTGTACCGACAAAACTAGATTTAGAACACACTTTTAGTGATGATTTCTGGTGAAAGGTTGAATAGTAACGTACAGGGGTGAGATGCGTGTCGTGACGGAGATGTCTTCGGTAGCGCGTTTCGCGAGCGACTGCCGGCTGCTTCAGTCGGATGCAGGAGGGTTCGGTACGGGCGTGCGCGGTAGCTCCCATTACGCGAGCTACGGCGCGGCGTAGCTCCGGTCGCCGCCCTGCCAAGGAAAAGCTCCTGATTTATCCCAGGACCCGTGGGAAAATACTACGCTTGATATTTTTCAGCGTTTACTACGGAGCTACGAGCCTACAAGCTACGAGAAATTATGTCTGTATATGTCTCCCTGCGAGCGGTTATTAAGAGTATAATTTCTTATATACCTATGAGAGTCGGTACATCGTTTATTTTGAATATATAAAAAAGGTTTGGAACACTTTGCAAAGGTTACGAACCCGTACCCAATGAACGCATAAGCATTTATAGCCCAAAAGGAAAAACTATAAGTTCGATGTTATTCAGTGGTTGCTCTATGTAGGGAGTTTTTTTATTCTCCGACGTATAGAGTTACGGTGAGTAAGATAGATATATATTATTATGAGCATTAATAAAGATACTTACCTGTAACTATCTAGATATGTATAAATAAGGGTACCTAATCTACATACGAGCAGGCTTTACCGAAAAATGGCTACAATCGGTTGCTGCGGTTTAACAACTAACGTCTACACAAAATTTGGGGTGATGGGGCGTAATTAGCTGAAAGATGCTACAATTGGTACTTAGGTAATTCGTAGCTATTGTATAATATTTAGTTTGTGATAAGGTGTTCAATTTAAAGGAAACTTGCCTACGATACTTACCTACCTTATCACTCCTACCCTACCTCACTTGCCAATATTGACCTAAAAATCCAATTTTCCTAGTACACAATTCTTTATAATGTAGTTATATTTCATATTTGCTGGATTCGTTCTGTTTTGTGTGGAATATGTAATAAATAAAAATAAAATAAAAGGAGTTCAAGAAAGAGGGCAGTCGATGAATTCAACTCTGCTGGTTAGCGTTCGGGAAAATATGTGACGTGTTCTCCTCCTCAGTGTCTGACTCTGAATGCGAAAGTCTTTGACCAGTGTGTTAATAGTTATGATATATGGCACATAAACGTAGTCTCTCACTAGGCGTCATAAGAAAGCTTAACCAAGGTGACAGATATAGCCAAGAGGATTAGCAAGCATAGCCAAGAGGCAGTGGGCGGGGCACATAGCTCGAAGAACTAACGGATGTTGGGCCAGAAAGGTTTTAGAGGAAAGACGAGGATTCATTGGGTGCAGGTCGTGCAAGATTGATCCTGTAAATCTATGGCGGAGGACTATGTGTAGCAGTGGACGTCTGATGACTGATATGATGATGACAAAGAGATGAGAGAGAAATGTTATTCTCGCTAGCAAAAAACATGTTTGGTCTATGACTTTTCAAAATGCGATGCTTTGTTGGAGCTATTTGCATTTGAAATCTTCAAAATCTACAATTTAATTTCATTTTAATTAGCACACAAAACAGAATACAATCAAACAGATACGAAATATAATTATCAACTTTGAGACCTAAGTAGAATGTATCCTCGGCGGAACCTAGTGATTTTATGCACATATAATATTTTATAGAAGTTAAGGGTGGTATTTTTTCGACATTTTTGATCATAATTCCAAGATACCTATTTACATTAAACTATAATATTCTTGTCATACTTACATAAGTACCGTAGCGGAACGTGTTTACTGTTTTTCAAGAGTTGTTTTTTTAATAACACGCATTGATTTATTATAAACTTCATGGAAAAAATCCACCCCTTTCGGGACAACATTAGTAGGTAGTACATATTCGACAGCAGTACAATTTTATAGAATTTATACAATAGACCTGCGGAAATGATAAATGAACAGCCTACATATTGAAAAAATCTGATGTACTTAAAACAAATTCTTACCTGTCAAAGACAATATTGTTTACTTGTCAATTTGTTACATTTTTTCATGTAGCTAACTTTTCTTTGTATTACAAAATGAATCGCGATGAAGCTGCATTGTATCTCTTCACGATAGCTAAAGAAATAAAACGATCTTTTGAGAGTCCAGTATTGCTCCTCACTTTCAAGGATTATGCGGATGGCATCTTCAATTCATTGGTGGATATGCGAACTTCCCTGCTTCAAAATGCAACGAGAAAACAAGTCTCAGAAATCGTGAATATCTTCCATCTCGAGTGGCTCCAAGCTGTCCAGGATATAGAAAACTTCAAGAAAAGGGCCAAAGATACACCACGAGAAACGATCTTAAGATCTATAGATTATACAATAGAATGCGTGATGAAAAGACACAAATTCTTCCAACAATACATCGCACACTTACAAACGTCCATGACGCCAGAAGAGAGACTCTTGATGCAAGCTGACATAGAAATAATAGGAGACATGCGTGAAATTGTTAACTGTGCTCTCACCGAGAAACAAAAATGTCTACTTTATCAAGCAGACAAAGCAGATTTCTATGTCATCATAATGAATGAAATCGAAGAGCTCATGAATTGGCTAGACAGACTTAACGATCACCTCGCTATCCAGTATAGTAAAGTTCTAAATCTTAAAATACCACTGCTTCCCGGCGACCTTACCAAAACTCTCCAAGAAATCATAGACGAGGTAGCGAACTGTCCCAGTCCTGAAGCTCAGAAAGCAGCAAGTGAATTATCTGCTAAAGCGAAGAGACTAGGCTCTGCGATTCGCGTTAACTCTCTTCGTGGGATAGAAATGACTAAAGTCATCGAGAAAATCAAAAACCTCGAAGATCGAATAAATCGATTGAAAATGGAAGATTCATCCGCTGTGATAGCACTCGAACACAAGACGATGTATTTAGAAGAAAGATTGCAATCTTTACAGAACCTTAAGTTATCTTTAAACTGTCTCAAGACTCGGAAAGAAAACCTTTCGGAGGATGGTACCCCGGAAGAGGATGATACGCATATATTCAATCATTTGTTACCACACCCCGAGAGGTGTCGACTTGTAGAGCGGCTGGTTAAACTCTGGAGCATTTCTATTGAAGGTCATAAATCTATCATTTCGATACTGAGTTCTGCAGACATAAAGGAAGTTTTCTCCGACGATTTGGGGCACTTTTTGGTAGACAAGTACGGAAGGAAAATATACACGATTGAAAACGACGAGAGACTCTACCAACTTAATGAGCAAAACGATCTCGTTCCTGTGGACGATGAAAAGCACGTGTATTTTTATGACGATTGCGGTCGGTACTACCTCAACGATTTGCGAGAACGGGTATACAAAGCCCATGCTTCCGCAAGCGAGTATCTCCTGCACAGAGCGGGGTTCATGCTGAAAGTGAGTGAGTTTGAAGACGATGTGGAATATCGATACGACAGTCTGGGTCGGTACTACGTCGACCCGAATGGAATAAGAATCTACCAAGACAAAGATTCCGATGAGAAATATCAACACGACGGTCTCGGTAATCTAGTGTTAATTCGTGATGACATGTCTTCGTATACGATGTGTCCTCCTGAGCCTATGGTGACTAATGAAAGCAAATATTTGAAGGCGACTGTTGGGGCCGCTTTGAGGATATGTATAGCAGAAGTTGTGGCGGTCCTACCGACTGATCCTATCAAGTACTTGGCAGATAGGCTTGAGAAATACCGACAGAATATCGAGATGAAACGAACACAATCGCGAGATTACGAAGAAATGATGGCAGCAAGAGAACATATGTTGAAAGAAGAAACGCAACAGCCTTCGATCACTTTTTATGAACCAGAGGAGTCTGTGAAAGATTTAAATTTCACAGAATACAAAACAGTTTTGGATTTTTAAACAATATCTTTAGGCTGTTTTGTTTTAGCGTTGTATTTTAGTGTTAGTTATATTGCAATTTGTATATTTTAGTTTCTGATTTTGCATTATACTTGTTTGTCATACCAAATTGTATTATCACACTACTAATAAAAAAGCGAAAGTTTGTATGTTCGTTTATTTATTTATATGCTTGTTACTCAATCACGTCGTAACGGCTGAACCCATTTCGATGAAATTTGATATGTACGTTGATTATAACCTGGATTAACACATAGGCTACTTTTTGTTGAACAACGCGTGCGAAGACGCTGGCGGGAACTAGTTATAATATACACTCAGCGGCACAATTAACCGCCCACCTTGATTTTTTACGATTTTGGTTAAAAAAAAATTGTGGCCTTACTTGTGAATGTTATTTTATAACGTAGGTATATTGAAGTAAAATGAAAGATAATATTGTTTTTAATTATTACGTTTATTTATAAAAAAGTCTGAAAAACACTTTGACCGTAAATTAACAAATGTGATGAAATGGCTTAAAAATAAAAAATCTGCTGAATAAATGAAATCTAATAGTGCGTATTTCCACCTCTAGCCCTCATGACTTCCATCAAACGGTTTGGCATGCTGTCGATGACATCTTTGATCTATTGTTGTGGAATGTTCTGCCACTCCTCAATCACGGATTGTTTTAATTCATCTATGGTGGTTGGAGCTGGTATGCGGCTTCGAACACGTCTTTTTAAATTGTCCCATATGTGTTCAATAGGATTTAAATCTGGGCTCCGGGATGGCCATGTTAATCTTCGAATGCCGACGGTATCCAGGTACGCGGTAACAACTCTAGCAACGTGGGGGCGAGCGTTGTCCTGCATTAATAAAAAATCTTCGCCCATAAATGGAGCAAATGGCATTACATGAGGTTCCAACACTTCTGTTACATACCTCTGAGCATTTATTCCACCTCTTTCTAAGATAACCAAGTCGGTGCGTGCTTCGTAAGTAATGCCGCCCCATATCATGATAGAGCCACCTTGGTAACCTACTGTTTCCACAACAGTACATGGTGCAAACCTTTCATTCTTGCGTCTGTATACACGCTTGCGACCGTCAGGACCGTGCAAGCATATTCTTGTCTCGTCAGTAAACATAACATTCTTCCATTGTTCCATATTCCATTCGGCGTGCTCTCGGGAAAAACGAAGTCTATCTCTCCGGTGGCCTACGAGCAATTGTGGCACTCGAGATGGTCGAAAAGCTCCAAGGGCATTCTCTCCTAGTCTTCTTCTCACTGTTCTTTCACTCACTTGAACATTGCGAACCTCACGAAGTTGGTTTCGTGCCTCAACAGCTGTAGTGAACCGATTTCTTAGAACATTGGTCACAAGAAATCGGTCGTCACGAGCGGAGGTGCATCTTTTTCGGCCCTGTCCTGGTGTTCGCTCATAAGAGCCAGTTTCCCGAAACCGTTTCACTGCATCCCTTAAGGTGGTACGTGCGACACCAAGCTTCCGCGCCACGTAACACTGACCCTTCGTCGATAAGAGCGACGGCTCTCGCCACTGAATTAGCATCAAATGGCATGTTTGTGATGTCCAAACACTAGCTTTAAGTTACGAAACCAAAACAAACTCAAATTGTTTATTTTAATGCCACTGAAGCAATGTAAGCAGTATGGCAACGATAACGATAATGAGACGAAGTTCGATATTTATCCTATTCACAACTTATGCGTAAAAAAAAAACAAAGTTAAGTGGGTAGTTTGTAATTTTTTCGTCACTACATTTCTTTCACACTTGACTTATTTATGCCCAATAACTTACAACTGCGATAACATCAAAATTTGCCACTTTGAAAGGGTGGGCGGTTAATTGTGCCGCTAAGTGTACATTGAACTTGAATTATACTTTCTTAGATAGTAGATTACAAAGTTAAACCAATTTTGTAAAAATTCAATAACTTTATTATCAAAATAATATTCTTAATAAAATCTTGCTAATTGTAAAATTTAATTCTTAAACTTTTTACCTACTCCTGGTCCAAGCTTCGTCTGTTTTCCTTTATTTGCATTGAGTTGTCCAATTTGCTTCTTCTTTTTGTTTTTATTTTTCAGTTTTTGTGATACTTCCTTTTCAAGGGTCTCTGTGACTTTTATTGGGTGTTTAGGTTGACTCAGCTGGCTCGGTGTTGCGTTTCTTTTTTTATTTTTGTTAGGTGCACCTGGATTTGAGGGCACTGGACTAACTACAGTTTTGCTTTCAGTCACTTTTACTTTATCATTATATTGGGGTGTCGCGTTACCTTTTTTGTTCTGTTTATTTTTGTTAGGTGCACCTGGATTTGAGGTCACTGGACTAGCTACAGATTTGCTTTCAGTCAGTTTTGCCTTATCATTATATTGGGGTGTCGCGTTACCTTTTTTGTTCTGTTTATTTTTGTTGGATGTGCCTGTATTTGATTTGACTGGACTAACTTCAATTTTGGTTTGAGTCACTTTAGCTTGATTATTAGATGAAGGTGACGTGTTTCCTTTTTTATTCTTCTTTTTATTTTTCTTGTCTGGACTCTGTGTAGTTTGATTGTTACTAACGGGATTTTGTACATTCTTTTTCTGTGTGTTTTCATCACTTACCTGTTGTTTGTTTTTAACAGGACCTTGCGTGTTCTTACTTTGCTTACTTTGATTAAGTTTTCCTTCTGTTACTTGCGGTTGCGCTTCATTACTGTCTGTGTTTTGTTTATTTTTATTTTTCTTGTTCTTTTGTTTTTTATTTTTGTTGTTAGCTGTAGCTGCTGGATTTATGTTTTGTTGAGGTCTGAAATTAAAAATTATTTTAACGTTACTACCTCCTACATTTCACTTAGGTTCATCAATGATAATTATTTAAAAAATATATATATTTTTTATGTTCGCCTGTTCTATGATACTTACTTTTGCTGCTCCTGTTTCTTCTTCTTTGTATGTGGTCCAGCTTCCTTGCTATGCGCTGGCCGTTTCACTGCTTTCTTCTCTGTATCTGAACCTTCAGAGACTTCCTCAGATTGTGCGTCGCCATTCTGCTGTGGCTCTTTTCCTTCTTCTGTTTCGTTCTTCTCGCCTTCTTCGTCTTCTTCGTCTGCTACTGGTTCAGGCTGTAAAAGACAAGAAGTTGTTTCTAAAGTATCTTGATTCAATAATCATGAGTGTTGAAAATAGGAAAAAAGGAGTGATTTGAATAAAATGATTTTTTGCGAAAAAATTATCAAATGAGATGATGTGATTGAGGGTTCAGATGATGAGGCTGGGTCTGTTATTGAAGAATCTGATGAAGAGGTTCTTTTTGAACTTATAATACACAAGTTTGATCTAGTAAGTACACAAGTAAGTTTTAGCAATCAAAGTCCAAATTAATATGTAGGTATCTTAGAATTATAAAACTTTCAGATGTTATGTAAACTCCATCACTCTTCATTAGATTCAGTATAAGGCGAAATATCTCATAATATCTCATATCTCAGTCGAAAAGACATTGTATGAAGTCTAGATGGATAATACTTTATTGCACACCATAAAGAAAATAATTAAATTAACATTATTCTAATGAATGTACACAATTGACGGTCTTATCGCTTAGTAGCGATCTCTACCAGACAACCTTTGGATAGAATGGATCATGTGAGTGTAAATAAACTATTGAATTGAATAAACAGTTATACTTACAATGACATTAGAGAACTTCTTGAGCTTCGCCACGAAAAATCCGTCCATATTGTGCGTGTGAGGATAGAATCTTCGTGTCAGCTTCAAAGACGGGTGGAACCTGTGATGCCTGTACTTCGTAAAGCCTTCCGTGCCAAAATCTAACCCAGTCGGCACCAGTTTTACATTTCTACGCTTCAAAGCATAGTTCACTACCCATTCATTTTCCTCAGGTAAGATTGAACAAGTCGAGTAAACTATATAACCTCCAGTACTTGATTTAGCATTGCAACAGTCAATAGCAGCGAGTAACAGCTGTCTTTGCAAGTTGAAGCATCTTTGTACGTCCTTCTGATCTTTTGTTGTCTTAACACTGGGATCTTTAGCGATCACCCCGGTACCAGAGCACGGAGCATCGAGCAGGACCCTGTCGAATCCTTTGATAACCTGAGGGAATTCACGACCGTCATAGTTACATATGACCGCATTAACGACTCCCAATCTGTGGAAGTTACCGACGATTGCTTTTGTTCTGTCTTTGTTAGCGTCGTTTGCGAATAACGCTCCAGTGTTTTTCATAATCGCTGCAATGTGAGACGCTTTGCCGCCGGGAGCCGCCGCCATATCAAGGATTCTTTCATTTTCTTGAGGCGCTAACGCCATCACTGGTAAGTAACTTGATGCTCCTTGTAGAATGTAATGCCCTGCTAGGTATTCTGGAGTAGCACCAATTGGAACTGTTGAGCTGTAGACCACAAGGCCGACCTTACTCCATTTGCCTACGGGATCCAAGTTCACACCTCTGTTGATCAAAGCTTGAGCTAAGTCTCGTCTGCGGGTTTTAAGGCTGTTCGTTCTGATCGTGACTGGACGAGCGGTTTCACTAGCTTCTAGAAATTCTACTAGCTCTTGCACGGGGAAGATTTGCATCAAAACTTCCATCAGAAACTCGTTGTAACTGTAATACATACACAGATCTTTAAGCAGCAAGTCTGTGTATTCGCACCTGGATCTACCCTCGTCTTTTAATCTATTCAAATCGCCTAGAACTGTGACTACATCCTTGATTCGTTGGTGAATATCCTGCAGGCTCGTCGGGTTTTCTAGTTCATCCTCAGTAGGAAAGGCAAATACATCTTGTTTAGCGATGTTTAATTGCATTTCTTCATCAGCAAGTTTTTTGTCTTGTTTCTGTCGTTTTTTGAGTTTGATATTGGCCTTTTCAATTGGCAGCATGTCATCATCATCATCTTCATCATCATCATCACTCTTTCCTCCGCTGGAATCAGAATTGTATTCAATCTTGCTGCTGCTATCGCCATCTTCATCATCTGACGCGTCACCGTTTTCTGGCTCTGCATCAGAATCTTGGAATAGATCATCTAGTGTTCCAACCTGGAAATATTTAAAAAGATATTAACAATCTTATCCGTGGTGGCAAATGTTTTCGGAAGTGCCTTGAGTGAATCAAAAATGTTACCCATGCATAAAATAAATAAATAAATATAGCTGGACATTTCACACAGCGCTATCTAGTCCCAAACTAAGCAGAGATTTTTAAGATAGGGGTTCATGCAAAATCAGCTGAGTTTATGATTTATTATCTACAAAACAAATATAGTATTGGTATCTATTGGTTAACCTGTCAAAACCCAGTATTAAAACACAATAGATTTTCGATTGCTAAGGGGACATATTGAATCACCTAGGAGTCTAAAGGTTAGATCCGTGCCCAATTTGTAAGGTGCACGTAATAAGAAAAAACATACCTTGTAGTTTTCTTTGCCCTTTTTGGGTGTTGGCTTAACATCAGCATCCGAATCTACCTCTTCATCAGATTCTTCAATATCAGACCCAGCCTCATCTGACCCCTCAATCTCATCATCTGACTCTTCGTTTTCAGATTCTTCCTCCTTCAGCTTGTTTTTTTTAGCTTTCTGAACTTTCTTAGGTTTGAGCCATTCCTTGTTGTCATCTGTGAATCCTGTAATAGAAATAATATGTAAAATTATGATATTATTTAATAGATGCTGGTTTAGGAATTAAGGGGAAGATCTATTCAGGCAAGCAAGACTCTGAATAAAGCAAAATTCAAAAGAATGTCAGCCGACCTTAAGGTATGGAGAGGTATACATTTCTTTCGAAACTGTTTTAGTGATCATGAAAAAAATCATGTTTTAGTGATATACCCGTTTTTAGTGAAAATATGTATGGAGAGGTTGGTTGTGTAACCAGGTATTTTTTAAATGGCAGAGAGCTAAATTTGATCCCCCCTTGCCCAAACAAAAAGAAGTATCATTAGAGACATAATGCATGTTAAGGTTCAAAATGTCATTAGTCGCTCGAGCTCCGTCCTCACAACCATAAATTAATCCACTCACTATCAGAACAGGATGGAACATTGTCAAAGTAAATCGAAAATGACAGTTCGCGAGCGAAGTAAACGCTACTTATTTTCAGAGATATTTGAAATAAAACTAATTTTTTTGTGTTTGTTTATCTGACGAAGTAATAGTTTTAGACAAATTTTGATATAATTACTGATTTAAACAGGTATTTATTATGTATGTACCCTATTTATTTGTTAAAGTTTGATATTGTGTCTTTTAGATTTTGTCTTAAAAACCATATTTTTTGGCATCTAATCTCCAGACAGCGCCATCTATTACACTAGTTCAAACTAGTTTTTTTTTTATCGATATTAAAAAAAACCCTCAATCAATAAGCTACTTTGCTCCTCATTTTCGAATTACTTCGACAAGGTTCCATCCCATTCTGATAGCGCATGGTACAAAAATATATTAGCATTATCATTGGGTTAGTGCCATTATAAAAGCACGATGTTAAGTGAGCACAAATTGTGATGATAAGTAAAAATTAAACAAACCTTTGACATTTTCCTCTTCAGAATCACCTTCTACTTCTACCTCAGTTTTCTTTGCAACATTCTTTTTTGCTGCCTTGAGTGCTTTTCTTTTCTCTGCAAGCTCAGTCCGTTTCTTTGCTCGTTTCGCAGCTCTTTGCTTCTGTTTGTGTGACAGTTTTTTAGGCTCACTGTCATCGTCCACTAGAAATTATAATAAACAATGACCTTCTGGTAAAATGCTACCATCAACGTAAAGTCCTTCAAGGACTTGGGATGGTTGGGGTCAGGTTAGAAGGGCAATACACAGCGTACCCATATGTGAGATGTCAGTGCAGATACGCTCCCCTCACTCTAGAATTAGAATGTATCTATGATATCTAAGTCTTTTTATGACTCTAGAGCCAAATTTATGGAGAACTTAGAGAAGAAAACTAAGAATCATTCTGCCACTTTTTTTACTGAGTATGTTAGATAGATAGATAATTTCTTGATTGCACACTATTAAAAAGAAACAAAAAATAATACACTTTTAAATATTAAGTACAAATTATGTTACGGCAATAGTTGTCAATTATGCATCAGTATTGCGGTAGTAGGTATAGATAGGTAACTCTTTATGAAATTACCACACAAACAGAAACAATACAAATAAGAACTAAGCTAGAATAAAACAAGCAATATAATGGGCAGAATTATCGCTGGAAATTATCTTTTCCAGGCAACCTTTGAATGGAGCGAAATTAGCAAACCTATACAGAGTGTGGTGGGTTTAAGACGGATAAATTCTTAATAAAAGAAATCAGATAAGAGTAGGTATTTGATAATCCTAATACTTAAAATACTACCTCTTACCCTATAAATCAAGGGAATCCGAAGTAGAAAGAAAAATCAAGGGATTTGTTTTACTTACAAAGTTCCTTTCTGAATATTGGGTCTGGTTGTTTGCGAGATTTTCGGCCAGGGCCCTTTTTCACTTTCTTTGTCTCATCAAATTTAGCTTTTCTACCCATTTTCTTTCAGACTTTATACTTTACACGGGTTCTTACAAATTTGGTTATATTTGCACCGCTTTTACAATACACCACACGCGCGAACAACGTACACGTGCTGGCTGTATCGTTCGTTTCGTTCTACGCGTTTTTGACATTGACATTTAAAATACAAGTATGACTTAAAGCCAGGGCCACACTATGCTCCAACGATGAATGAGGGGTTTTCACGGCCATGTTTTTATAACAGATAACAGATGGCGTTGCTCTGTCATGCTCTGTTATCAAAGGAAAGTGAATTGTCAATGACGATTGCCCTGTTAAACTTATTTTCTGAGGCACTTGAAATACATAACCAAACATTTGTGTTTGTTTATCTGACGAAGTGGTATTGTTATAGACAAACTTTGATATTGTGTATTTGAGGTTTTGGCACTTATACCATATATTTTATTGCCGGTGCATCTCCAGACAGCGCCATCTATTACACTAGTCGGAACTAGTTTTTTCTTTTGTAATCGTAAATGAAAAGTCTTCATTAAAGTCGTTGCGATGCCAAACAAAGCAAAAATAATGGTCACTATAAAACGAGAAAGAATGTAGTTTTGCAACTTTATTCTACCAAAGTCTACTCCACTCTTTCCCAAGATCAACATCATCAGTCCTACGTAAGACTAGATGGTATCGTATAAGGACTTTAGCATTTCATTTTAATACAATGAAACTCTATGGACTTTAATTAGCCTGCCCTTTTATTTTTGTTTTAGAAGCTTATTAACTGCGGACTGACAGAACAGAGCAAGAACGAGCCACCTTGCCACCACGCTCACCTTAACGCCATCACTCCGCTGCACATACGGCCACCTGACATTCGAACTCCCTGACGTCCATTACCGTGGGAGCTCCTGTGCTCACCATCCTCCTTTTTGATACAAGAGGGCGCCAGGGTATTGACTGCACACGGGCGCTACATGGGCTAGAGCCGCCCCTGGTCACCTACGGCATTATGCACTTGTCTCACCACCGACGAGTAAGCGATTAGCTATAAACTATTTTCTCGCTCAAGAAACGAACCAAAAGATATAGATTCCGTGTCAGTAAAAGAGAGACGTATATTATTAGTTGATTGCTGGCCGTTCACACTGCCGGCGAGAACTCACTCTCCACTATTTTGTCACAGCGTCTACAACACTCCCTCAGCGATACGCGCTCAGCGATGCTCGCTTGGTGGTCAGAATACACGCCGTGAGGTGAACTAGCAGAACGGAACGCACGCGCCACGCGCTCTGCGATTGGCGCGAGTATCGCCCGCCACACTCGCTCACTCGCTATAGAGCCCAGCGAGACAACTATAGGAATTACATACTTACTTCTCGCTGCTCGCCACCTCGTTTCCAGTTTCTAGTTCTACTCGCTTATCGCTCATCGCCGGCGGTGAGACAAGTGCGATAATCGCGGCAAGACGAGTAGAATTAGCAGAAGCATAGTCTAGCCGAGGGGTTAGATTTATATGCAGTTTTTGTCTATGACTGGGTTGGCAACACTGGAATATTTGCATGCATTGCAAATTTGCAATTTTCCTTTCAAATCAGTCAGACAGAGCAAACCTACTACAACGCGATTTTACGCGTGAAAAGTGAGAAATAACAAAAAATGGATTTCCTTTAATAGTGTCCATGGGAATTCAAGCTTCCAATAGTCGTGTAAAATACTAAAATATGATTTTGTTAAAATATTTCATCGTAAGCAGAAGGGCTCTTCTGAACCGCGCATGTTCCAGGTAAATAGTTTTAGGGACTTACCTACTCTTGAAAATAAAGTGGAATTTGTACCTATACCTAAGTAAATATTTTGTGTTTTTTGAACCTAGACGTTTTGGTTTTACTGAAAATTGTACTTCCTGTAGTTTTCAGGGTCATTACATAAATAGATGCAGAAATTCCCTGTGTCAATGCCATGCCTTGAAGCAACAACGACGTATGTTTCTTAACTTTTCAAAGCCAAATCGCACAAGAGAGTACTGCGGAAGACAATTAGTAGGGTAAGTTCCAGCTATTAGTATCTCTAGCTCAACTAATTTAATTTGCAATATGAATAATATTTAATAACTGTAGTTAAGTTGAATTATCTAGATTAGATTCAACAGATTGGCCCTATAGAAAAAAACTTATTAAAAACATCTATCATCACATTTGCATAAATAAGTAACTTGATACATAACACTAATCATTTTTTGGGTAAAAGTTGAAATATTTAAAATATATTCTAAGGTACATAACTTTAACATACTCCTCAAAATATTCTTCTAGGTTGTAGAAAACTCTGTAACAACCAGTGTTTATGATCATTTTGAACCGTAATTGTGTTTGTGTAATTTAAAAGAGGTTTATTTCTCAACCACTTGAGAAATAAACCACTGGTTACTGGTTGGGTTGGTTGGGCATTGATCATTGACAGCATGATCTTGTGGCTTTCAAGAAAGAGTGGTGGAACAAGGGACAAGTGGAAGGATTTGGAGGACACCTTTGCCCAGCCGGGGGACAGAATAGGTTAAGGAAAAACCTCACGTTTTGTAAGTGGCCAAAGGGGGAACAAAATATAAATTTAATTTAATAGTGTTGTTTACATCGTATACCCATTAATAAATCTAACTAGGTAAATCCTTTATATTATATTCATGTTTCCAAGCATAGTGGGCTGTAATGTGGGATAATTTTGTTCCTTCAACACCTACTCATGATCAGCATGTTACCTATTTGCATAATTGTTTCATGCAGTTCAGTGGATTAGAAATATTCAAATTAATTCATATTTATATGAAGGCCCATGATCATAATTTGTTACAAATTAATTATTTGATTTAAACAGAAAAAAAAGAAAAGAGCTGACACCAGGATATTTAAATTAAGACTTGTTACCTATGTACTTAGTATACCCTAATTAAGTTAATAAACCTAAATTCATTAAACCGATACCAATACATTTTTCTTAAATATAAATTCTTTAGGTTTTTTAAATGAATTTAAGAACAGTTAAACATTAAGTAGTAAGTTATAAAACATGATGTTGACAAATATTGTTATGTAGCTGACCCACCTGACTGTTTTTTATCTTTCTATCAGTGAAAGAATTTTCATAATTGGTTCTGTAGTTTCTGGGATTACCCCCTACAAACATACAAACTTTACAAAAATGTATGAATAATGGCTAATATAGAATACTAACTTATTTTTGTTGAAGCAATAAAAAGCTTGTTCTATCTAGATTCAATGATAACAAGTATTTATCTTTTTCAGACATTCAATGGAACAAATGTTTGAAGTTGTATCCGATGTGGGCAGCTATTACAAGTTCCTTCCTTGGTGCAAGAAATCCCTAGTACTGACTCAAACTCCAAACAACCTAAAAGCAGACCTCATCATTGGCTTTCCACCAATAAATGAGAGCTACACATCACATGTATCACTAGTAAAACCTTATTTAGTAAAAGCAGAGTGCAAGGATGGCAAACTATTCCATCACTTACTAACCCTATGGAGATTTAGCCCCGGTTTGAAAAGAGAACAACAATCCTGTGTAGTAGATTTCCAAGTCACTTTTGAATTTCGTTTAGCATTCCACTCACATCTATCGAATTTATTCTTTGATCAAGTTGCCAGACAAATGGAAGGGGCCTTCATAAAAGAAGTAGGCAGACGATATGGCCCTGCGACAATGCAACCGCGAAATCTACTACTCAACAATCAAGAGATAAAAAGTTGACCAAAGCAACCCAACCCTTAGTTCAAAGTGAATTAGTTTTATTTATTTGTATGAAAATTACTTGTGTATATTTAATTTATTAATTAGTAATTGACTAATGTTTACCAAGAAGCAAAGCTTCCATGTTTTGTTAGTGAAAATTAAAAAACTAAGAAGTTGATAGAACATCTTTATTTACATTTGCCCACATTGTGATATGGTGACTGGTATTTTGGGTTTGTTATTTGGCCCTGTGGGTACATTTTCTATTTTTCTCATCACTAGTAGTCCATCTATCACTCTCCCAAAGACTACATGCTTATTGTCTAAAAAATTACACTTGGCACAAGTAATGAAGAACTGGCATCCATTTGTGTCTTTTCCGCTATTGGCCATTGATAAAAGTCCTGGTGTGTCGTGTTTTAGTCCAAAGTTTTCATCAGCAAATGTGCTGCCTCCATATATGCTCATAACTCCAGTACCATCACCCTGAAAGAAATTAGCCATGGTTCATGCTAGATAGACTAAATTAGTGATGACAATATCATCAACTGATTTTGTTAACCTTAGAACAAGGTCAGTTATTACCAATAAATCAACCATACAAAATACTTACATTGACAAAGTCACCTCCTTGGATCATAAAGTCTTTAATTACTCTATGAAATGTGGCTCCTTTATATCCTAGTGGAACTCCATCCCTCCTGTATTCACCTGTGCAGAACTCTCTAAAGTTTTCACTCGTTTTAGGCACTACATCAGCAAAGAGTTCGAATATCATGCGCCCGATTTCCTGTAACCAAGGTTTCACAACTTGTAAGTCGATTGGAATCAGTGCAAATAAAAGCATTCTCCAGATCTAATTCAAGAAATAGATACTTACCGTAGTTCCCACCGTAACATCAAAGAAAACAACCGGGTTGTTAGGGTTCCTCAATTGGGATTGGATTTGATTCCATGTAGGCATTGCTATATATTTTTTGCCGTAACACAATTAAAAACAAACTATATAGGTACGTCAGGATTAAATTCCGCTATTGTAGGCCCTGAATTTAAACTGCAGTGAAACGCGTATTCATTTAGTATTAGTAAAATTATATTTGAGGTTATGTTTCCGAACCCAAACAAAAACACGAACAAAATTCTACGTTCTACTATGACAACGACAATTGTACTGATTGAGAGTTGACACTGACATACAATAAAATTGTGTCGATTGTCGACACTACAACGATTGTACTGGCAAATGCACAATACCGTGCGACGCCAAAAAAAATAAAAACGATTGTAACAACTTTGTTTGTAGTCAACAAAAGTCCTAAAAACCAATAGTGAAATTAGCTTGCTACGTAGACGGAGAATAAATATATATTCATTCATATTATTTTATTTTATTTATTTGGTCTACCAACGATTGTAACAATATTACATGCTTAACTAAAAATTAATATAAGTAGGTACTAATTGCACAACCAATTATGGGTAAACACCGCATGCACTAAAAAATGTAGTAACAATAACAAAGTAACACTAGTAAGAAAGGAAAACACAAAGTAAAAATACACTAATGATAGTAACAAAACCACATGACTATTCTAAGTACACATATCAGGGGTGAAGAATCAAAACTGGATACGTCCATCGAGACTTATTTTACAGGAAGTAAAAAAAACTTCTAGTTTTTATTCCTAACAACTGAACTTTAAAGCAACTACTCTTGACCTACGCAAAAAAAACACTCTTTCTAATGATATTACATTTAAACTACGCGTAAACCAAAAAATTACAATAAATTGTAAAAAACTATTGGACGTAACCAGTTTTGATCCCAAGCTGTGGACAAAACCATGTTTGATCCCAACTTCTCAGGACCTAACCAAGATTAATCCCAACCTAATCTCAGGGCTGGATTTAGTAACTAGACCTGAAGTTATTGAAATAAAAAAAAACTGATTGCTTATTTTTGGAACCTAATAATTTTGTAAGTAGTACATGAACAAAAACTAACTTAACTAACTTATCAAGAGTTTTTAGTCAATCCTAGTAATATTATATTTATTATTTATAGTACTTAGAGGTAGGGACTCATTTTGAAATATGCTAGGTATCTACATACTCAAACGGTTAAATTAAAAAAAATTGTCATCACTTTTTTATTTTTACATTATCTAGTCATAATAACTAACTTAAACAATCAAAAGCGGTGGTTCATCTCTAGGTTCACATTCCAATTCTTCGGCGTCGTCGTTTTCGTTCTCCGGTAAAATGTGAACGGCGTTTATCACGTTTGAATAAAAACTTAATTCTTCCAAACTTTCCCAGTCATCTCCAAAATGTTTTAATAACAGGTTTCTGACATCCCTTATTTTTAATGATTTTACAGGTATGTTTGGTGTTATTTCGGCAGGAGCAATCATATTTGTAATTTTATTTTTTCGGCTAACATTCTCATATTTACCCATTTGCGTTTTATAAAACTTTTCCGACTGGACCAGCACATTTCCGATCCGTTTCGATCGTTTTATATAAAATCTTTTGCATTGTGCAAACTGCATTTTCCATTGTCCAGGCGGTTTCAAAATTGTTTCGGCCTCCTTTTTGAAATCGTACACAGTAAAATCTTCACCTACTTTCACAATAGTTGCCTGCTGTGAAATTATATCCATATACTGGTTCGGAGTTATTATTGTGTCCATTTTACGAAATACTTTTTCACTGTTTCCGAATACTCGGTCTGCTGGAAGATATGAGTGGCCAGTGACTGGAAACACGAGTTCTACTCTTTTGATGGAGGGATGTTCCAAAAGCCATTTGCAGCACATAGTAATTATGGTGGAATTTTTATTTTGACCTCCGCAACCATCTGATATGAGTCTAATGACAGTAATATTGATGAGATCAGTTTTGTTTAAATGGTTATACACAGCAGACGCTATTGTGTTTGAATTTTTCAAGAAAGTGTTTTCTGTCCAGACATTTGCGAAGACGTTGCTCCTATTGAGTGGTGCCTTTGAAGTTCCTTCTACAATAGTGAAATTGAAAAGGTATAGCTGCCTGCTGTAGTAGCACGATTGGTCAGGCACTTTAGGAAGGTTCATGTTTTTTTGACAGTCATAAGAAATCATTTTCACACCCTCTTCTTCCGTCTTCAGCAGCGAATAAAAAGCTTTTGCTCTTAAGCTATGAACTCTTTTTTCTACTCTGTACTGATTCTTCTTTCTCTCATCTTTCTCATTTTTTATCTTCTCTAGCAGCTGTATGCACGTAGAGCACATATCCGTATGAGGACTGCCAAATCCTAAATTGTATTTAGTGTTAAAAATGTGCCTAAAGTAGGACTCCTTTGCTGGCGCTACACATTCTGATTTATAAAGTCTATACAATTTTCGAACGTTTAAATCACTTGCCAAATACTTGCGGGTTGAAGTTTGGCTTCGGCAGTAGTGTGGTTCTGAACACTGAAGTTTCAGTATAAATGCATGTATTGATGCCTTTGTATCTTTGAAAAGATTTTTCTTACGGTCTCCTCCCCTTTTTTCTAATGGAAACTCGCCACTTACAAAAGACTTATGCACCAAGTTTGAGACACGTCCTTTTTTTAAACAAAGCGCTGCTAAAAACATTTTTTGGCATACAGTTATAGATTATTTATTTACCTTTACATGGTATTTTATAGTGTACTGCTTGCTGGCTTTTGAAGGTGCCTGGACTCCAGAAGCAGGATCCAGTCTCAGTGTCCTTGGCCTTTTTCTGATAATGGGTACAGCTTGACAACATTTTAATATAATTGCATCCTGACTTGACTTTACAGGATGCTTATAAAAAGCTGTATGAAATTTTCTTAATAAAGCCCCCGTTACTTTACTACATTGTAATATTTGGCTTTTATGCTCGCATCGAGGTATTCTAGGTAAAGACTTTGCAGAATACCTAAAACAAAAAAAAATCAGTAACTAGATAGTTAAACAAAATTATTTAATGAAATTAGTAATTTTATGTAATCCCTTTTAGCTTTATTGGGCACGTTTAGTCAAACCATAACGTTAGTAGTGGTACCTTACTGCAACTTGCTCTTGGTTCACTGAGCTCCACTTGCCTGCGGTGCGGCCCTGGCAAAATACAAACTTACCTCATTTTTTTCGCCTGGTTTGCCTTCCAATTTTCTGGCTGCGCAGTCCGTTTTCGTGCCTGGTTTGTATTAACAGGCAAAGGAAAACTATCCATCTTGGTAAAAAACGATAGCTAGCGCATGAAAACGCAGGAATTCTTATTTAAATAGCTAAAAACAGAAGAGTAATTATCAAATAAATCGTATGGGCAGCCATTACTGTTTTGATTCGAATGGAGCGCTCCTATTGGCTGGCGCGGACGTAACTATTTTTGATACAATTTTTTTGTGGACGTAACCAAGTTTGATAGTAACCTCATTTTTTGAATCAAAATAACTCAGGACGTAGCCAAGTTTGATGCCATATTTTGATCTTGGGTAAAATGTAGTCTCGAAACGAATATATTGCCATTAAAAAGTCGATTTCAGAAAATTGTGGACGTAACTAGTTTTGATACTACACCCCTGATATTTAACAAGACTAATTTAAAGTTCTTCATTGAATAGATATTATAATAAAGCACTACACTAAACTTTCTAATGATCTGTCTTTATCTATTAGTTTGGCAAGTTCTTAGATAAGAACTGCCGGAATTTGAAAATGTTTATAGTAAAAATATCAATTTGAGTGCCGTAATTATTAAAGCCTTTGCTAATCCTGGGAATGGGCGAGTTGGAGCCGAGAACAGTGGTGCGGAGTGGTGGTACAAGGGGTTGGATTGGTTTACGAGAGATTCTGCGAGGGACTCTAAAGCGTATTTTATCCAACAACTGAGGACAATTAAATTTATTATTTAAAATTTTATACAAAAAAATTTGGTCCAACTGTTTTCTTCGTTTTTCAAGGGATGAAATTTTGAAATAGTCCAGCCTAACCGAATATGACTGCAGTGTTTTGGCCTTCCTAGCTGCATATGCTAAGTGCCACAAGAACCGTTTTTGTATACGTTCGATTTTTAATATGTGGGTAGCATAGTGAGGCCGCCACACTACCGGGCAATACTCAAGAATGCTACGGACCATAGTGTTATACAGGAGTATATTTTTAGTATGTGGGTTTTTAAATATTTTGCCATTCCTGATAATAAATCCAAGCATTTTAGATGATCTTTTTATAATATTCTCAATGTGTGACACATAGGTTAGTTTTTTGTCTAGAATCACGCCTAAGTCTCTAATCTCGTCAACTTCACATACAGGCTTGCCTCCTATCGTATAATGTGATTTGACAACGTTAAGCTTGCGAGTGAATTTAATGAAGTAACATTTATCCGTGTTAATGAGCATATTATTGCTACAACACCATTCCTGTAGACGGTCAAGATCGCGCATTCATGATGAGTGGTCAAATGAAACCACGTTAAAATTTACAAGGCCTGTCTAATTTTGGTATCGTATTACCACTATTATCTCATTTTTAGATTTCAGTACCCAAAGGGTAAAACGGGACCCTATTACTAAGACTCCGCTGTCTGTCTGTCTGTCTGTCCGTCCGTCTGTTTGTCTGTCCGTCTGTCACCAGGCTTATATCTCATAAACCGTGATAGTTAGACAGTTGATATATTCACAGATGATGTTGCCGCTATAACTAAAAATATTAAAAACAGAATAAAATAAATATTTAAGGGGGTTCCCATACAACAAAAGTAAATATGTTTTGCTGTTTTTACGGAACCCTTCGTGTGCGAGCACTTGGCTGGTTTTTTAAAGTTGATATTGGTAGTTATCAGTTTGTCTTTAAATCGCGCGAAGAGGGATGTGTTTGGTTACCTAGGTACGGCATTAATCGCGGCAACATCGCGGCAATGCGAGTAGGATGAGCAGAGGGGTAATGTCACTGTCAAAAATATTGTACATGCAACCAGTGTTGCCACCTTTGGCCTTTTTGGGCTAAATCTAGCTCTGTTTTAGCGGTTGAACATCATTTTTTAGTATTTAGCCTGAAATGGGCAATTTAGCCCTTTTTGACATAATTGTCAGATATAGAGCGAATGTACACGCGTAATACAGTATGATGGACTGTCAGGCATTTTCCGGTTTCCAGAAGCTTCTGGCATGTACGCAAAGAAACTAACGCCGTGATCGGATACGGCAGCGAGTAGCTGAAATAAAATTTCCTTCAGATTTTTAGATAGCGTTTAGGCACCCTGATACACACTGGCAGGTCTAAGGGCAGTGAGATGCGGTTTAGTAACCATTTTGTTATTTGTGTATTTTGTTTCTTGTGGTTTGTGAATTCATCTTAGGGATTGTGGTTCCTTGTGGTTGTGATTGATTCACAAACTACAAGGAAAAATTGTTGATAATGATTCTTGCGATGATGATTTTGACTTTTATGCCTAATTTTTCAATAAATGTTTTATTGCTTGTTTTAGCCCTTTCTAGCACTATTTTTAAAACCTGATTTTAGCTTCTTAAAATCATAGCCTGAATTATAGCCCCTTTAAAAAAAGTAAGGTGGCAACGCAGCAGCATGCAACTGTTTCTTTGATCTTGTCTTGCATGTTTTATTCTATTTGTTTGGTCCTCAACTCCACAGCCAGCACAGACAGACTACTGACCAAGTGACCAATGTTTGGTCTGACCTTCTCAGTCTGAACTGAACCGATTGAACACTAAAACGTCCGAAGAATTGAACAATCCTCAAAAATCAGTCGAGAATAATTCAATAAATACAAAGGAACTGTCCACTGCCGTTGTGAGAACCACATTCGTAACAAAAATATTGACTTCCTATGTCAAGGATTTGTTGTTATCGCAAGCTCAACAGGTATCTAACCTTAGCTATTTTGTATCCTGTTTTACTTACTTAAAATGGGTGATACTATTGTAGACTACTATGCAGTACTGCAGTGCGACAGAACAGCCTCCGCTGAGGAACTAAAACGTAGCTATCAACGTCTCCTTCTATCTTCACACCCTGACAAAAATAATAAAGGGTCCGATGAAAAATTCCTTATAGTTCAGAAAGCGTGGTCTGTTCTGAGGGAACCTGAAAGCCGCAAGCAATATGATGCGACCCTTACCTGCCAGGACCACAGTGAAGTTTTACTTTATGATACAGTTTTATTATCAGATATGACATTTGAGGAAGCAGAAGATATTTATACATACGGTTGTAGGTGCGGAGGCACTTATGTGTTAAAAAATAGTGAATTTCTGCAAAATAATGTTTACATAGGTTGTGATGAATGTTCTTTCTCTATACAAATTAAAAGATGATTTATTTATCAATGATGATTGTTGTCTATGTATTTATTTAATTATTATGTGTTAATATGCATAACCTAATAAATAAGTAAAATAGTAGGCTGGAAATTTTATCATAAGAGCTATAGATTTTATAGAGAAAAGAAAGAAAATTACATGCAAGAGGATGTATCTCATGTATTTAACGGCTACTATGTATTAACCCCAGAAAGATAACCTACGTTGCAGAGACACCCTTGTGGAAACTTATCATATTTTTCTATCCAATCTTTCTCAGCCAACTAGGCAGTTGCCGCGTCGGTCTACTGCTTCAGGGTTTCCATAGGATAGATACCTATTATATTTTCTGCTGTAACATGTAAAGTAAAGTAAAATACATTTATTTGAAACAATAATACAGCACAGGCAAAACAGTAGGTAATAAATTAAAATATACATTGAAACCAGACATTAAAAAATGGTCCCTGACAAGCCCGGATGCCATATAGTCCGAGCCTAACATACGAAGATTTCCAATAAGACAGGCTATGGTCGTTTGCCCATCATTTTGCTGATTATAAACTAAGTATGTACAACATAACTCAACTCAAGAAAGAACTGTCATCAGCACGTTCAAGTTTTAATGAACGGATGGATGAGCTAGATGCCCGCTTACTGGCGTTAGAATTAGCTCGGGAAGCCCCTATTCAGTCGGAGGAGACGAATGCACTGGAACAAGCCCTTGATGAGGTGAAATCTCAGCTCAACGATCGCGAACAGGAATACCTGCTCAATGACGTGGTGATTACTGGTTTACCAGAGCGAAATGGTGAAACCCCGGCTCACTTAGCTTCTTTGATTGGCACTAAAATGGGCATGACGTTGGATGAACGAGACATTGTGCTAGCTGAGAGAGAGGGGGCCCCCCGCCGTGCGCAGGATGGTACATCATCATCATTAGCACCGCTTCGCGCACGCCGCATCATCGTCCGTCTTGCACGTCGTATCACCCGGGATGAGTACCTCCAGTCTGCTCGTGTTCGTCGTGGCTTGACCACCACTGATCTTGGTTTGGAGGGGGCATCCGCCCGCATCTATGTTAATGAGCGCCTTACAAAATTAAATGGGCAAATGTTCGCCAAGGCCAGAGAGGAGTGCCGTAAACTTGCATGGAAATATTGCTGGTCAAAAGAAGGACGCATCTATGTCAGGAAGGAGCACGGTGCTCCTTATTTTAGAATCAGAAATGATATGGACTTGGAACGAATTTTTCCCAAAACCTCTGTTTGAATGAGTCGACCATCTGTCTCTCTGTCTTATCTGTCATAGCAATATGTTATACTTCTGCTCATTATCAATATTGCAATCATGTATTGTATTTGTTTAACTTACATACTCGTAACTTACTGAAACTTAAAATTTTGTTTTTCATAATTTTAATTAAAATTGAGCAGTCATTATTTGCCTATAATTTTTTCTGTGTAAATATTGTATTTCTTTGTTTTATGTTCTACTATATTTTTGTAAAACATGTTATTTTGTACGGACGACCCTGTGTCTGCTTGTTATCGTGTATGTGTGGCGTATGCTGCCCGGAATATCCTGTCACTTTATCCCACGTCTTATCATATTTACTTACAAAATATCGAATTAATTATTTGTATCTAGTTTCATATATTATTTACCAATCATTATATTATTATGTACCGTATATGTCATATTACTATTTTCTAACAGCCAGCATTGTAATTTGTTTACACTTTTCTTCAATCAAACTTATTTATAGTATAACCATTGTTTTTAAAAATGGGTAACAACAAATTTCTCAAGATTGGTCTTCATAATGCTGGTTCCTTGGGTACAGGTCATGATGATTTTATTGCAACTATGCTTAAGTACTCAATGGATATCGTGGCAATTAATGAGACTTGGATAAGAGAGGGAGAGATAGGTCGCGCCCCCTTCGTGCCCAATTATCGACTGCGTTACACGCCACGTCCAGTCAGCATGCGGGACGGTCGTGGTGGAGGCGTTGGTTTTTATATCAAGCGCGGTGTTAACGTGCGAATACGTGCTCACCCCATTAACCCTAATGTAGAACAGATGTGGCTCACACTTACTATAAAGTCTTCTAAGATAGTAATAGGCACTGCGTATCGTTCGCAACGGGTGAAAGTGAACGAATTTCTCGAGGCTTTAATGGACTCTGTTGCATTTTTTTCTAGCTGTGATAGTATGATTATTCTGGGTGATTTTAACATCGATATGATGAATGGTGATGACGTTAAAACAAAACTTCTCAATGAGTTTCTAGTCAGTACAGAGTTAAAACAGGTGATACAGAATCCCACTCATTTTACAGATCACAGTCAAACACTTATCGACGTGGTCTGTTCTAACGTGCGACCACGCAATGTATGTGTTGAACCTATAGGGTCAGAGACTGGCCATGCTTTTATAACGTGCGAATTTTATTTTAAAAAACCAAAAATTACACCAAAGTTCATTAGTTTTAGGCCAATTAAAGATATCTGCTTCGATCTGTTCACCAGCGACTTAAGAGTCGATTCGATGGGATTACATTACACGCGAGACCACGTTGATAGTATGATAGCGGATTTTAACGACGTAATTACGCTACTATTCGACTTGCATGCTCCAATCAAGTCGACAATCATAAAAGAATTACCTAGTCCGTGGCTTACTGATAATGTTAAGCTTATGATGCGTCTCCGTGACGCAGCACTCGCTAAGTTTCGTGAGAGTAAACTTGAAAGTCATAAACTCCTTTATAAGGACCTAAAGAAACATGTTATATTTGCATTACATAGCGAGAAAAAGGCATTTTTTGAACAGAACATTAACCACAATATTAATAATTCTAAAGCTCTATGGAAGAATTTAAAATCAAATATCCTACCGCCAAAATCAATGGAATCGCCTACCCTATTTGATAATCCTAACATAATTAATGATCACTTCCTTAACGTATCTGGTAATTCCTGTATTAAAATTTCTGACCTGACTTATTTTGAATTTCATAAATATTGTACAGCCACGTTTTCTCTAAAACCAATAGATTCATCAATTGTATTAAAAATTTTAAAACAAATTAAATCAAACGCCCTTGGGTTTGACAAAATTTCTTTAGATATGATCACGCTCACGCTTCCTCAAAGCTTGAATACTATTACAGCTATTGTTAATAGGTCACTCAGTCTTTCCCACGATCTGGAAAAAAGCTGTAGTAAAGCCTATACCAAAGATCCCCGACCCTATTGAATTGAAAGACTTGCGACCCATTAGTATCTTGCCTTGCCTATCTAAGGTACTGGAAAAGGTGGTCTGTACTCAAATGACTGAATACTTGGAAATTCATAACATTTTACCTGATCTTCAATCAGGTTTTAGAAAAAGTAGAGGAACGAATACCGCATTGTTGGACGTAACGGACAATATTCTTGCAGCTCAAGACAAGTGTAAGGGCACGATCTTGGTTCTTCTAGACTTTTCACGTGCTTTCGATTCGATTGACATATCTCTTCTTTTATCTAAACTAAATTTCTATGGTTTTGATTCCAATACTATTAGGTGGTTTGATACATATCTGAGTAATCGTGAACAACTTGTAGAAATCAAGAAGGATAATGGGTTAGCTACGACTTCCGATATGCGTAAAGTGACTAGAGGGGTCCCACAAGGCTCCATTCTCGGCCCAGTTCTATTCATCCTATACAGCGCTGATATTGTAAATTGCATCCAACATTGCAAGTTCCATATCTATGCCGATGACATTCAGATGTACCTATCTTTTAAACCAGAGGATATAAGAGATGCAGAAAGTAAACTTAATCAAGATTTGGAAAGGATTCAAGACTGGGCTGTATCAAATTCCTTACTACTAAATACTAGGAAGACTAAGTATATGATGTTTGGTACAAAAAATCAAATTATGAAAATAACTAATTTAAATCCGCAATTGGTTATTAGTGGGGAGATAATCGAGCGAGTCTACGAAGCTAAGAATCTTGGTCTTATTCTAGATGAACAGTTAAGGTTCGAACACCACGTATCCGAGTCTGTTAGAAATTCTTTTTATCGCTTAAAAGTCCTATATAAAGTAAGAAACTATTTGAGTCCAGACCTCCGTACTATGCTCGTGGACTCATTAGTGCTTTCCAGGTTTAACTACGTTGACTGTGTGTATGGTCCCCGCCTGCTCTCTAAAACATCTCGTCTAATCCAGAGAGTTCAAAACGCTTGTGCACGATTCTGTTTTGATGTTCCTTTACGTAGCCATATAACACCATTCCTCAATGAGCATAATATATTAAATATGAAGCACAGGAGAGATCTGCATCTTGCAACTTTAATGTTTGGTGTGGTGAAGACCCAAAAGCCGTACTATCTCTATTCTAAACTTGATTGGGTTCAAGATCACAATAGATATGCAATACGTGCTTCATCTTTATTACTACGTACACCACGACACGGCTCTGCTGTATTTCGTGGTAGTTTTCGTTTCTGTGCCACTAAATGCTGGAACTCCCTCCCTCCACCATTACGTGATCTGCTAAGTAAGCCCAACTTCAGAATAAAGTTTAAGAGACACCTAATAGACTTGCAAAAGTCTGTTCCGTGATTACGCTTAAGTATAGGTATGAAATCAGTTTTCTATACTTACTGCTGCCTCAACGAACCCGAATAAATTTTTTTCCTACGTCTTTTAATTTTTTAGTTCTCTTCTTATTGTTTTGTCTACTAAAGTATGTACTAAGTAATGTGGCACAGAATGTTTTTAATTTTTATTTATTTTTTGATTCCTAACCACTGTTAATATGGGTACTTCTTGTCTATTGTATATATTTATTTATTATGCATGCTTTCATTGTTTTGATAATCTATTTAACGTAAGCTAAAACTATATACTATCGTCATTTTTTTTTTGTCTATTATTTATATTTTATCGTGGCCTTTTTATTATGACTCTTTATATAATTATCTCTTATACAATCATTTATATATTTTTTTAATTAATAATTCACTTCACAGTATTGTAACTTTTGTAAGGATATTTCTATATTTTTTATATTATTATTATTATTATTTTATCACTATTTTGTACGTTCGTGCGTCACCAAAGCCTTGTGCTGAAAATCAGCGTTGTAAATTAGTTTAGAGCACATGGTGAGCTCAGGGCTTTTCGCATAATCCTGTACATGGCAGCATTTCTCCATACATACACTTTAATTGCCGTATTAAGTATATATATATATATTTTTTTTTCCTCCTGTGTGTATGTTTTTTTTAGTGTGTATAATTATGTAAGTTTATGTGTTGTGTCTGCTTCTTGTGTACAGTTTATGTGAATAAATGTCTTCTTTCTTTCTTTCTTTTCTTTCTTCATAAAAAAACGGTCAAGAGCGAGTCGAACTCGTGCGCCGAGGGTTCCGTACCTACCCATTGTCCTCTAAATTGTATAAGCACCCATACAACTCAGAGGACTATCTTAATTGGCGTCAACTATGTATGTATGGGGCATGGGGACACCCTTTAATTTTGACTTTTTTTATTTTTTGGAATTTTTCCTTTATTTACCTTGCTTTTTGCCAAATTTCGTGATTCTAGGTCTATACTAACTATAAATAGTATAACTACCATATAGGTTTTTGAGCCAAAACCTATAGGGTACTTCCGGTTGACCTAGAATTAGTATCTGAGAATTAGAATTCGTTTTCATAGAATTAGTAGACTTCAGTATCTGGTAAAATTTCAACTTCCTAGGTCCACCCGTTCCTGAGAAAATCGGTGGTGACACACGGACCGACGGACAAGAGAGTGATCTTATAAGGGTTCCTTTTTTTGCCTTTTGAGGTACGGAACCCTAAAAACAACATAAATAGTAGGTACCTATAAAAATACAGAAGGATAGATAAAAAACAAAAAATTAAGAAGGAACACTATCTAGGTAGCATAGATAGCAGGTATCTAATAAGACCTACGTAAGTATAAGGGAAAGTTCAAAGAAAAATTACAATTTTTTTAAGATCACTAGTTGAATGCTCGCGACATCGTCCGCCAATATTCTGGATCTTGACAACAGCGCCATTTATCGGGTGCAACTTTATGAGAAGAAACATCCAGATGAAACCATACGTACCTACTTATAAAAATATTCATCAAAATCGGTCAAGCTATGTAGGAGGTGAAGAATTACGAATAGAAGTTACATATTTTATTTTAAGAATATTTCATTGTCTTTCGTAGTTTTTATATATTCTAAAGATCTAATGTAATTAGACATACCTACTAATTAATACTTAATTATTAATATTAAATTAATTATTAAATAATTAATAATTACCTACTTAAGTTGTTTTGTGTAAGTAAGATTTAGATTATTTATCTGTAATGTTATACTTTATTTATTATACTAAACTTTTAAGCGGATTTTTATGCATAGGTACCTACATACTTACAAAGATTTTCGTGAGTTCTTATTATTTAAGTTATTTATGTTTTTTTATTCAGAAATGTAAATTAAGATTTAACTGTATTTTACTTTTAAAGTTACGAATACAACTTTAAGATGATAAAGTACATTAATATTGTAGGTAATTAAATTCTTTAAAAATAGGCCATTATACGCCCATAAAGTGTAGGATTATCTTTATAAGAGTTAAAGTAAATGTTAACTGTAGCAAATCTACGTGTACTAATATTTGCTTTTTGTTCATAATAAACGGTATGATTATTTGTTATTGATCGAGCGAAGCGAGATCTCCAAATCAACTTGGGCAAATCAGCGTTGTATGTATGTATGTTTGTTTGTCCGAGAATAACTTTCGAAGCGTTGATCCGATCATCGTGAAATTTGATACATAGGTAGGTAGTGATGGCACAATTTTTGTGTGACTAAATGAGCTAAAAATGTTGGGGGGTTGTTGAGATATTGGGGTTCAAGAGGGGTAAAAAAAATGAAAAGGAGACTATTAGGTCAAGTAGAACGTCAAATTAAAGGTCTTCATTAAAACATTTGAACCCCGTTTTTAGTTTATTCCTTGTAGTTTTTGAGTTATTAGCCATAATAAAAACAAAACTGTCAAAATTCACAGGGTGAACCAGTGACCCCACAGTGCTGTAATTTGGTACGCGTGTAGCTTAAGTGTCACAAATATAGGGAACAGTCTGAAATCCAAAAAAAATGCAACCTGTACCCCAAAAAGTGTAACCAACATTGAACTCCCGTTACCTGTAATTTGAATGAAACTGTAGGTCAAGTTAGTTAGTTATTTATTTCGTGGCACTATTCTGAGAGTCAAAAATTACGAATAATATATTTTTGTTTTTATGGGAGACTCGTGAGATCTCAATTCGGGACGAACCACTAGTTATAAAACATGTAGTATTTATATCTTCAATAAGGTTAGTGCAAGAAAACAAAAACTATTTTTTAATAATACAATTTATTTTATGGTTAGAGCTAGCACATAAATAGGTACATAGTTGACAGGATAAAAATATTCATATGGTTATTTCATAAAATATGTCTACAGATAATCTAATCTATGGTAAAATTTTGTACAGATTTTAATACATAAAATTAAGTTTTGGAAATAAAATAGCATAATACAGAAATAAATTAGATTGGTAAACACTAACATTTCGATTGATTTTCGAGTGAACTCATTAAATATTTTGATAATTTCTAGAAGATCTAAGCTATCACATTATGCAAATAGATATTTTGTAAGGTTTCTTTTTTTACAAATACTTCATTGGCAAGATACTAATATGAAAAAGTTAAATAGGTACATCCATAAATTCTTCGTAAAGCCTATAGAGAGTGAAGAGAGAGAGATATAAACATACTTATTGCTAAGTCAAGGGAATTATAAGCAATTTGCCATACTACTTACAATAGCAAACTGGCCTATTTCACTTCTGTCACCACCTCGTGCAATGCTCTTCAAACATGGCAGGGTAGCAAATATTCTCACTTAACAACAGTAATTTACTCAGACACTCATTGAGATTACATTGTATTATCATTCCAATTGTGTTCTAAGTTTCTAAAACAACGAATTATGGCATACACAAATTATATACACATTGTGCGCACTTTTGTACTTTAAAATAAGATTCACATAATGATTGGAGTCCAATAACGCAGTCGATAGTCCTACACACTCTGCAGCACATGTTTGAAAACGACCAATCGTCAGCACAGTCTCACTTTGTTCACACATCTGTCCATAAAGTTTTTCTTCCTCTTAGTTTGTGTGGCAGCATCTAAGGGCGTGGGCAAGGATAGTTGGGTGTGCATTTCCTCAGCTTCTAAAATACCTTCACAGCTCCGGCACCTTCGTGAATTATTCTCTATTTCACTGGAGTCCAAGTTATCACTACTTTCAGACAGTCTTTCCGGAAGACTGTGCAGTGATTTCTCGGGAGATGCAGTTTTGGATGTGCTAATACTGCTGGTTAATTGTTCGCAGCTCTGTGAAGTTGATGGTGAAGCTCGATTGAGGGATAATTGGCGGTGTCGTCGTGGTCTGTAAGTGGAAACAATGTATGTAGTTAGTTTTTGTATCTGTATCAGGAAAAGTAGAAGTAGTTTAACTAGTTCTGTAGTTGTTGTTACTGTATTTTATTAAAATTAGGTACTCATTTTAAACAAAGTCAAAGTCAAATATTTTTATTCATTAAAATCACAAGGATCACTTTGAAACATCAATTTTACTGCCTGTTCCTTCGCGACCAAGCCAGGAAAGAAAGGCAAGAAACAAGGCTGGTTGTTTTTTTAATGATCCTTTTACAATACATATACAGAAAATAAATTACGTCTAAATTGTAACATTTTGAACGAGTTGGAGCAATTTCAATCCCAAGCTTCTCTATCATCTAAATAATCCGATATTTTATAGTAGGCTCTTTTATAAAGATTTTGTATAATTACGTTTTTAAATTTGTTAATTGTCAATTTTTGTACATCCCTTGGGAGTTTGTTATAAAAGCGTACAACAGCGAGTTTATCTTTATTTCTAGTATTAAAATTATGATTATCGCTATTTTTCTTAAACAAATTAATATTTTTGTGAACATACATTAGATTTTCATAGATGTATTGACAAGGGGATGTCATAATATTTAAACGATTTACCTATCGACTACCCCTAAATATTCGACGCCGCATTTATAGCTCGAGTGCTTTGGCTTTAGAGGTTTAGAGAAAACGAAAACTGGTTTCGTTGTATAATTAAATGGTGCATGTATGCCCAAATCTTAGAAGAGGATTTCAGTGATCCGAGAAAGCCTACGTATTTACGAGGTTTTTCAAGGGAAGATTCTCGTAGTATAATTTCATTACTTACATAACTACATGCCATTCTAAAAATGGACTTGTCCAACGTGAAGGCAGGTAGGTAGTAGGTACTGAAACAAGGCTTACCTAACAGGCGGCAGTGTGTGTAAGGGTTCTAGTCAATCGGCTTTATCGCTCCCCCGGCTCTCGCACGAGGCCATCCGCTGGTAGTTTGGAGGTCCTCGCCCTATGGTGGCAGTGCCGGGTGTCTGGACATCGCGACCTCTTAGAGGACCTTCCGACCGATTCGTCAAGTTTGACTTGCCGCGGAGGAAACTGAAAAGTCAAAATAATTTATCAGATAAACAGTTTTCAAAAAGAAAACACGTTTTAGTTTCTAAACCACTGCACTGGTGCAATTGAGCAGTTGAGCCAGTAATTATACTTAACCTATGTACCAAATGGTCCTATTGTCTTAAAACATACTTGTAGACGAAGTGCGATCCTACTAGTTAAGTACCTATGTCATACATAAGTCATGTAGGTTTGCTCCAAGTCTCATTCATCAACTTAAAACTGCTTGCTTTAGGTAATGTCTACGCGGTGTACCTATACCTACCTACCTAGCATCGTCAATAATCCTCTGCCAGATTACAGTTTATTTCGACTGAATTGTCGCTGCTTGCGAGTGAACCTGTTACCTTTCTAATTTTTCAACGCATGCGTCTTGGTAGTCATGAATCCACCGGACACCATTGAAGTGACACACCGCCCGCATGTCTTCTGGAAGCTCTTCTGCTTTGGGCCATTCGAAGTTGTCGATAATTGGTACAATATTACACTGTGATTGCAACGCCGCAACAATCTCCTGAAAAACAAGAGAAATAGGTTTAGTTGCTGGTTTAACCGGGATCTATCTTGAAAAAATGATGTAAATTTATACTTACTCGATGAACCCAGTCTTTTCGCTCTGTATCCATCTTACACCTGTCAAGTGCGCTTGGTGTAAGGACTAGCAAGAAATGTTTGGCCTGTCTTATGCTCTGTAGAAGATTGTTGTCGAATTTACCGGCCTCTAGCCTTTCCACATCAATGAACACTGTGAAGCCTCGTAGCTGAAGGTGGACTTTGAGTAAACTGGCCAGTTGTGAACCGTTAGATCTGCGGTAACTGACAAATACATCCAAATTCTTCTCCATGTTTTCCTCGCTTTTACTAGGTAGAGAGCTTTCGTACGCTGTAAAAATACCAGCATGTAGTAATAATGTTATTTATAAACTCTAGTCTTTGATGGTCTCGCATGTTTACGTTCTATTAAAAAAATATGAAAACACGCGGGCTATTATGGCTATTATGAAATGCGTTAGGTACAACGATCGGTATAAATAAAACAAAATCGTTAGGACACTTCTTTATCTTCCACAATACATAGTATTTATTGTATTTTAAAAATTATACTTAAACATTATTCAATTGTTCTCACCTTTGATAGCATTTAGAACCCGTAGCCTATGGATGCTGTTTCCTATCCGGCATTCGTTTTCTAATTGGTCATCGCTAAGACCCCGTATTGATTCCTTATCGACGCCAGCATTAAGCATGGAATATGTGTAGATTGTGTATTCAGGACCGATTGTTTGCAAGAAATCATTTAGGCTCCCCGTGTCCCGTGATGTATAATCTGCCATTTTCTTTAACAGATGAAGCTCTCGTGTGAATCTGTAAAAACAGTAAAAAAGTTATGTCTGTTAGGTAATAAAATTGTAGTAGGTAGACTGCATGACAAATCAATCATTAAATTTTAAAGGGCCAGTTATTGTATTTACCTTTTTCGTTTGATTCCATTTTGCAACCCGATATCTTCTTTGAGATTTTCTTCCGTAATTTGCAATAGCAGATCACCATCGACTCTACTCTCATAGAAATTAGTAGCATATTCAGAGAAGCCTATTTGTTTTACCCATTCTCGGACATCTTCGATTGACCACAGAGGGACCTGTTGTGAGAGTTTGTGAGGTACTTCTTCACCGATGAGCCGCAATGCCTGAGCGGCATATCTTGATGCCACTGCGTTTGGACAACTTGCCACTTTTTTTAAGGTCTCTATGGCTCCTATTTCTCTGAATATCTCTGTGTTTCCTTGCTGTTTTTTGATTCCAGCCTCCATGCAGAAATGGAAAGCAGCTAAGTTTCTCGCTTCCTCTCTCTTTGAGCTGAGTACTGGCACGAGTCGTGCCAGCCAATTCTTACTTTGACCATGGGCGTGAGCGAGATTCGATTTAGCGAATTCAGAAGGATTGTGTGATGTTACAAATGGTTCAACTAAATCTAAGGTTCCTGATTTGAGTACTGCTGCTTCTATTTCTTTGTTTGCCACTAAAACCGCTATGGCTAAACAAGCGTAGTATTTGATATTATCGTCATTGTGGAAAGCAAGTGGGAACAACCACATGGGAACCTTTCTTTTTATCATGGCCTCTTGGTTTTCAGCTCCTCCGTAAAGAGACAGGTTGGCGAGTGCTGTCGCACAATGCCTCAAGGTTTCCACGTCGTTCATCCTGCATTCAAACAATACGGCGTCTAAGCCACCCAGTTTGATGACATCACCGCATGTGCTTTCACTATGTTTAAATAGGTGCTCCAAAATTCCCGTGCCGATTCTTGAATGGTCTACCGAGTTGGCATGCTTAGTGCAAAAACAAGCGACTTTAACAACTTTTTCAAGGCCGTTTTTAACCACATGAGCTCTGTTTTCAGTAGTGAGACACTGTTCCAGTAGTTTCGCCGAAGAGAATTGTAGATCTGGGTTATTGGACTCCAAACAGTTTGCCATCAAAATATCTAGGCCACCCGATACTCGTAGGGTGTTGCAAAGTGAATATCCGAGTTCATGACCATAAGTAGGCACCGCCCATGCTCTTTTTAGCATTTCATTTAATTTGTTAAAGTGTATTGATGCATTTTTCATGTCGATTTGGTTGTTTTTGATTGAAGTTATGAAAGCATTCATTCGAGAAGAATATTTTTGTATCGCCATTTCAACATCTTTTTGATTTGAGTTTGCATTAAGTTTATCCAAGTCTTCAAAGGTTAAATTAGTAAGATCTTCATCACCAGGTTTAATATTGCCATTTAGTAATTGACTCATCTGAAAGAATTACATTACCAGTAAATATTTAGCTTTAAAACAATTATCTATAAAAACATGCTCGAACTACTTGAAAAAAGTTCAAAGACTTACCTGTGAGGAGAGGAGTGTGGAAGTGGAAAGATTTTTGCTAGAGATTGTCATATTCGAATGAGCAACACTGGAATGTTCCTTGTGACTGAACATTCCACTCGACGTGACTGTCTGTCTGGCCTGGGCTGATGCCATCGCCTTTTTCTCAGCACTGAATGCTTCAGTCTGCAGACGAGAACTGGACGAAGTCATGTTGTTTGCTTCTTGTGCTGTTACTTCACCCGCCTTGAGCGATCGTTGCTCCTAAAAAGCACAAATTTTCCATGTTTAGATATCTCCAAAATTAGCAACAATCAATCACTAACATATCATTACACTACAATTTACACGTTTGTTTTCAAGATTTCTAGTATTATGGACTATGCGACCTTAGAAGATTTATCCACGCTATCTCCGAAATCACTCTTATATCTAGCGCACGCACAAAGTTTTAAATATGATTCACAAAATAAATATTTGATAGTTACAGTAATGTTTAAATGTAATTTAGGTCTCGAGCGCCGTTTTGAAGACATGGTTGTTCGTTTGGAAGTCGCGAGTCGATTGTCCCGGAATAAAAGTCACTTTAATATTGGACAACAGTCGAACGTCACTGCCCGGATTATACATGCTAAGCGTTCCTATTGGATATAGGCCAATCGCGGGAAACGGGTGGGTTTTCTAATGATTTATTTTAAGTTTGTGTACAGACGTCACGTCCTGAAGGTCGCTGGTGATTTTCTCCAAACAATAAACTCTCACCGAAGGATTCTGAGTTTGCGGAGGAAAACGCGACAGGACGCTTCGGTGCACCGGCCACGGGGCCGATCCCCCTCCCGTGGACATTCCGGCTCTATTTTAAAACAGACTATTCGTGTACTGGTACGCGCACGCGCAATAATTGACTTCCGCGTGTGCTCACGCGCGCGGCGGTCGGGCTCTGACTGAGATGCGTAAAACAGTTAACTGTGCGATAAGCGTAGATAAATGAGCTCACCGCTCCAGGCGATCCTCCGCTTCGCAGTATCCTGCCGGTCCACGCAATAAAGCGTGCTGCCATTATATGCTTACGAAACTATGTCAAAATTGCGTGATAAGCTGCATTGCGACCATGGCAGAACGTGTATGTTATCAGGGCAAGAAATCCCACTACACTGCGCGTTCGTCGTGGTTGGGTACGGGGCGCCTGAAGATATTGATCGGTCGTTTTCATACGAGGTCGCGTCCTTCGGCGCGCCTTTCTGGCTAGTGGCTAGCCACCGCGTCGCCGAAAGAGAGCAAATAATATAATACTTGTATACTATTCACCACATGCGATTTCGATATCTCTATAATTCATTAGAGTTGCTAACTGACTCGACTTACCTGAAGATATGCTGCGTTTTGTTCTGCAGTAAGGCCTTCTGCTTGCAGCAATCGATGTGATGCACCGGCAGCGCTGCGCTCAGCATACTGCAAGTCTCCGTGCTGCAGACGACGCATCCTTGCACTATTTGCCGCAGATCTAGACGCGCTGTATCCATCGGCCACTACACGGGTAGAACTGGCAGAAGTCACACGCGCAGCACTGTATTTCAACTCATTGGCAGCATTAGAACCCACTACGGCAGAATTGCCACCCATCAAAGAGGGCTTGTCACTTATAGGCGGAGGTGTATCCGACTCTGGAAAGGTCACCAGGGGCCCATCTCCCTGTAATTCACTCATATCACTCATGTCCCCCATGTCACCCATTTCACTGAGGTCCCGAATATCGGGCATATGTCTATCACCCATGTCATCTTGATCCACTATGTTCTCCATTGAAGTACGCAATCTGGAACAAAACACAATTATTATTATTTTGTAAAATTACGAATTAAATACAGCTGGGGGGTTTTTTTATAGTACTAACTTAGTATGTAACGCGCTGGTAAGGGTTACGGGAAACCGTACTGTTGCTTTTGTTTGTCGGCATGGTACTGCAAACCGATCGGAGAAACAGCGAGTGGAAATTGGCCGGGAGCCAAGGTCGCTCAGGTGAGTTAGCTCCTATCGCCTCTTGGATAATGGAAAAAGAAGTCTCAAATCTTTAAAAAATATGTCTGATAACATAACGCTCATTGACAAAACATAACACGAACATTGGCACATCTTGCGACATTGCGTAAGTAGCTCGTGTGTATAGTCTTATAAAATTAAATTGGCATGTGTCACTAACCTTTGTCCAAAGTTTTTAGCGGCCGTATTGCTAAGGTTCTTCATTTCGGAAATGGAGCTCTTAAGCTCTGTGAGGTCAGACTTCATGGAGCTAGCTTTCATTTCCGAGGTGGCCATGTGTTGCAGACGCTGCGATGAGTTATGTATTCGCTGGCTCGAAGCAGCGCTGCTTGATGTCGTGCTGGATACCATCTGCAATAATAAAATACACTATAAACACTCAACAATTTAATAACAAAGGAATTACTAGTTACAAAGAATGTATTAAAACACCTTATACTGGTGTCACAGTATTAATAAGGCAAAATTTCGTATATTAGACATACGGTGTCGTCCACATTCGTTACCTAGACTAGAACTGTGGAAGAGTTCAGTGCCAATGCTACAGAAGCTTGTAAGAGGCGTCACGTCTTGGCGCACCTCACGTACGAAGTAAATAAAGCCAGGGTTATACAAAATAGAAATACGAAAATATCAGGGCTCGGGTATTTTTAGCAAAATTCTAAAGGTTTAATATTGACAGTTAATGGTACTGCTTATCAACTATTTCATATAACAGTATTACTAGTAATAGCTAATGGGAAAATATTTAACAGATTCTTTCAAACGCAATAGCATTGAGTTATATGAATGAATATTTAAGAATATATACCTACCATTGAAAAACTTTGAATCAAAATGTTACTATATGTAGTTGCGCATTACTATGTCACATTTTGGCATTTGACGCTGTGATTGAGTAGCGAAACACAGTGACTCAGTGTGTGTGGGCGTTTGAAATGCAACAAATTATGGCCTTGAACCTCACGGCTATTCGATGGAGTCTAATGAATACCCGTTAGTGATATTTGTCTGTGTCGTACGCGTGGGAGATCCTGTTGGTATTCACTACATGAGTTGGATCTCTGTTCGTCGAACTGGCGCCATTACCCTTCATATTCCATACACGAGGAAAATTATGATGACAAAATCGTATCATCTTCCTTATTTTATATGATGGATGACGTATTTATGTCTGTGAAAATTAAGACCGCCTTGAGGTTTTAAGGGCTTCTGACAACACGTGTCCTACGGCGTATGTGCCATATTGCTTTTTGGCACTATGCCAATTTTAGTCGTCTTCGTTGGTTTGCACTTATTAACAATTGGACATTAGATTAGAAACGTCTCCAGTGTTTATTTGTTTTGGAACATGTGTGGCGGTTCAGTTCTCCGTGCATGTAATTGGTAGCTCATAGTATTTTTCCCGTAAATTTTGCTTTTCAAGGATGACTAAGTAATTTTTTTGTAACTAAATGCAAAACAAACACTCTTATTTGGTCCAGTTCAGCGTTTATATATTTTTATCTGTTTCGTATCAGAGCAAAATTTGGGTTTGAAATCTATTTATTTTTCTTGATATTAGTGTTGGGCCAATTTAAAATAAACACGGCCATTTTATGATCCGAGGCCGGTGCCGAAATAACTATACTATTTATATTTATACCGATCCACTGCTTAATATTCCGGATATTGGACTAATGAACGCAATTTAAGTAAACACGATTTGTTGGCTTACTTTCAAGATGACTTCTAGTCTCAACTTGTTTGTGAAAGTTCTTACAAAACTTTTACATATTTCTTCCAATCGAAAACAGAACAATTTCTCAAGCAACTTACTCACTTTTGGATGTTTAATTCTAGAGTGAATTTAATAGAGCACTGAAAAGTGATTCCTGCCAGACATTATGGCTATTTTTAACCGTTCAATGAAGAATAAGGTTTAAATCGAACATGAGAAGTATGAAAGCGATAGCCGTCGTCGCAGCTAATTTAAGTAACACCAAAGTTCAACCACAGCTAATGGCTCGAGTTCTCCTTGAAAATACGTAGCAGGCGTAAAATACAGCATTATATTATCATTACATATTTATATGAAGATAGTAGAGGTTTTCGTCATCATCAAATAATTTCTGAATATTTTGCGCGATATTATATTCGTTTATCTTAAAATTCTTCTTATTGTTATCAAATTCAAGAAAATCTATTCACCGTCAGATATAAATGTTACAATACGATCTTTGTCTGTAATTCTTCTTGAGCTCCAATATATTTTCAGTTTTGTTTATTTACGGCGGCTTAAAAGAAAATATTTAAAAATTTACATTAATATTGACTGGTCTAATTCTTCCCCCATGATTGTACCTAGAGTAACTACCATCCATATGTCTTGCTTGCAATATGAGCTGTTTACCTGTTGTGAGGATGAACTGGTGACTTGCGTGTTCAAAGATTGGTTCTGGCGTGAAACCAGGCTGCCTTTCTTCAGATTCTCCATGACGGATGCCAAGTTGTTGGCGCTTCCGTTGTGCTTCAAGCTGCTGTTCCCATCGAGGGAAAATTCTGGTATCTGTAACAACAAATAAAAACATTACTTTAAGCTTTTTTATGTGAGAATATGTAGCAACAGTCTGCAAAAAATTCTATACTACAATATTATGCTAATTCAATTTGATAGAGGTACCAATCTTTGCAGCTTATCAGCACAAGATGGCTTGATTACTTTACTACCTAGCTACACCTTCGACGAACTAATTAACTGTGAAATATGAAACCTATTATATATTCCTCATTACCATAAGGTTGAGTGATATCGAGAACATTGTAATTTATCATCACTCATTGCTTTATTGCTGTACCGGGAATCTGCTTTGAATTAAGCGCAAGGACAGTTTGCAATGAACCCGTTGAATGAGGTCAAAGGAACTATCGCCAATAATGCATGATCGACGGGTGATTCATCGGAGAGTCCGGTAACAGTGTAACACTATCAATCACGTACTCTGTTCACGACGAGTGTAGAACTCGAAGAGACGTCGCCCGCATATTGATAATCCCGCCTACGGAACATCCGTGGCTAACTCTGTTTGGATACGCCAACGTATTCCAAATGTGCCAGTCAACTGTATGTAGTTAACAACAGATTTGATCCAAGAGAGGCTCTCGATTAATCATGCTAAAGCTTTTGAATTTAAATATCTATAGAAATCGATGAGGTTGATAATACTAAACGGAACGGATAGGTTATATAACCGTAAATAGATTTAAAATAACACACTTCCCAATGCAAAGGAGTCATCACGGTTTATAATCTGTGTCGTAACTCAACAATTGCACAATCTGAAGATTTAATAATGATAGCGTGTCCGTTGATTGGGTGCATGACATTGCGATGATTAATCTATTATAACGAAACGCGAGATCGCGTCTGATGACGCGAGTGACGCGCTGGTGCTGATGTCATGGCCACGCGCAGCCCGGCAGCGTCATCAAACAAAACATTCTATGATTCTATAATCACTTTTTACTGTCTTTTTTATTCAAATTCCTCAATCTTCGGAAATGTTTATTATTAGAAATGAGCACTCATTCATTTTAGGCATGTATTCCAGAAAACTAAACTGTGTAGTGTATTGTACTAACTTAAAAGTATATGGCTCGTCGTTAATAAGCACAGTCCCAACTGCAAGTAATTGAGGTAACATTTCTTTGTATCAACTTGTTTGTCTAAAACGTCACAAAATGTTCGCTAGCGGCTACAAATCTATAATTTATGACCTCTTAAACCCGAACACTGCAATCAGTAGAATTACTGTTGGCAGTTTAGCACTCCTCAATATTTAGGTTTAAAGAACTTTATTTCTCATAAGAACTACATGGTTCACTTAAAATGAGATACATAGAAATTTTATACTGATAATCTTACACTCTGGGGCCTTATAACTATAATTACTATTTAAGTAGGACATATTGTGTTATTTCTATAAGTGCTATATTCTATAACGTTTGTACATATTTCTTAAGCTTATTTTTATATATATTTATATTAACACACTCTTTAATGTTGTTAGGTAATTTGTTGTACAGCTGTGCTCCCACAAACAAAATCGTTTTCTTTCCGTTATTAGTTCGAGTCTCAGATATTCGAGTATGTAATTTAATTTTGTTTCTTAGATTGTGTATATTTGATTTATGTTGTAGCTGTATATTGGATTGGATGGAATTAGTAGTGATATTTTTTATTAGATTGCAAGTGTAATAGATATAAAGTTGTTGTATATTAAATATTTTGCTTTTTTCGTATAACTCCTTTGTTGGCATTGGGTAGGGATAGTGGAAAAGTACTTTAATTATTTTATTTTGTGTACTTTGCAGAGGATTTAAGTTTGTAGCGGCAGCTGCACCCCATATTTCAATTAAGTACTCGAGGTGTGACTTTAGTAAAGAGTTATAAATGATTGTGCGTGCTTTAATTGGAATACAGTTTGCAGCTTTAGCAGTGCCCCGAGCAGTGAAGTTAGTTTTGTTTTTACATGATTGATGTGTGATTTCCAATTTAGTTTATCATGTATCCACAGACCGAGATATTTTTCTAGCTTAGATTGTTGAATTATTTCCTCATTAATTGTAAAAGGCGAATACTTAGGTATGTGTTTATTTTTAGCTGAGAAAACGATAAATGATGTTTTTGATGTATTTATTGTGAGTATATTGTATTTTAGCCATTTATTTAGTATATTAAGGTCCTTTTGAGCGTCAGCAATAATTTCATGAATTGATTTGTCAAAGTAGAAGAGGCAGGTGTCATCTGCGTATAATATGAGGTGACCGGTCAGTCCTATAATATTTATATTATTAATATAGATTAAAAACATCAACGGACCAATTATTGAGCCCTGTCTCTGTATTTATAGAGCTCAACCACCTTAAAATTATAAAATTTGATTATTTGTATGAACTCTCGCTTCATTGATAAGCGTGTTTCCCTTAGTTAATGAAACTATGACTAATGTTCATGCAAAAAAGATTATACAACCGGTAACAGGGTCAGCTGTGGTCTGTGGAACATGACTCATCATTCGCAGAAATGTCGTCACAGTTCCAGAGATTGCTTTAAAGAGGTCTCTAATAATTGCGTCACTGATTTCAAGTGTCATGGTTGTGTCACGGGAAACGCGTTTTATAAGGACTGATTAAATGATTGTTTCGTGCGTAGAGAGTTGTCTGATAACAATTTAATAATAACAGTGTACTGTTTGCATATAAAGTATTGCGGTTTGTCATTCAGTGAACTCAATACTTACATGCGGAACAAATATACTCGTAGCTATAAAAACGTCCGACGTTTGTTCTTTGATAGCATTAGATAATATTGCTTTTGAGTGTATAGTTGGTATTGAAATTACAGGAATTTCAAACTGGTTCAACAACACTCATAGATTCTTGAGTTTCGCATTAAGATGTAGAACCACTAATACTTAAAGTTTAGAGGACGCGTCTATCTAATTCAACGCCGATAATTGTATGTGCAATTCAATGCGGCAAAGGATTTCCAACCAATAGGTTTTGCAATTCTTAGTGCAATCAAATTTGCATCCAGCCAGACGTATTGTAACTACAATTAGACTCGTACTTGTTCGAACACCAAGTATCTAGGAATGTTAAGCGATATACCTGTCTCTCTATTAAAATTTTATAGTTTTCCATAATTTCTAGCTCACATTGCTCAAGCACCTATTGTTTGCGCGATAACTAGTGTTATTAAAGCCAATAGCATTACGAATTGTTGTTACGATGATGATTTTAATGCAATGTTCCGTGGAAAACTTGATACCTGCGGTAGATGATATGAAGTTAAATGCGCGCTTTTTCCTCCCACGGGTTAGTTCACATATTTAGAAGGTCAATTACCACCACTGACTAAGCATCAGTATTTAAGATGTTTTAAACTGCATGTCATCAGTCTTTTACTTGAAAGTTCGTAAATAATTTTAGAGTCTCTCTGAGCTTTTGCCCGGCCAGTCTGCAGTACGCATCATTAACATTAATGTAGAGTAGATACACGGTTGTCATGCAAACAAAAGTACCCACACGACATAAATCGAAATTAATGAAGAGGAAAATAAGTGTACTGCTGATTCTGCTCACGTATACGCAGTGAGCAGTTCTAAGAACAGAGCTTTCACGGTTAAGTATTCTGCATTTTGAAATTTATTTTATTTTCTCCTACTTAAACGGCCCAATGTGATAATAATAATATATTTTTTATTGCGTAGTTGTATACCAAATAAAAATACAGTAATAAAGGAAATCTACAATAAATAAAGGTAGGTACAATGTCTTATCAATAATCAAAATCTTATCGCTGAAAGCAATATACATATTTATATAAGCATAACCTATAAATATCAACAATGTCTAGGGAAATTTTATTTCGAAATTAATAGATTAAAAACTATTTGCTATTTAGAAAAAGTTTATATGTGTAATTAAACCCCTTTTGTTCTATTTTCAAAATTAGAAAAAAAACTAATAACCAAAAGTATTAAACGAGATGTCTGATTTGAATTTTACAACGTTAACATTGCCTAAAACAAATTTACTTTTATTTTATTTTCAACGCGTGTTAACTGTGACTTTTTTAATTTTAACTGATCTTGTGATCTTTATGATGTCATGGAACGTCGACGTTTAAACAGAGAAGAAATAATGAGAGTGCTAGGCATGTTAGAGACCAGTGCTATCCAACGCGTGGTTGCTGATATCCTAAACGCCAATCAAAACGTAATTTCTTGATTATGGTCACGTTATCGTATTACTGGGGATATAACAGAGCGCCACACTGTGAAAAAACGAGTTACCACCCCTAGACAGGATCGTTTTTTCCAAAATTCTGCCAGTAGGGAACCCAATCTCTGCACTTGCACTAGCTGCATCGCTATGAGCCGTGCAGCTAGTGCAAAGGCTCCAGTCACGCCACCAGCTGTTAATAAGCGTCCAAACAGTCAGAAGAAAGCTACATGAAGTTGATCTTTATTCTCGTAGACCACTTCGTGTGCGAGCTCTACTACGAAGCAATCGCAGAAGACGACATGTTTGGGCTCAAGAACATTTGTTATGGAAAAATTACCAATGGGCAATGGTTCTCTTTAATGATGAGTTCCGGTTTGGATTTCACCCCGATTCATGAAGACGTGTTTGGAGACTTTGTTTGGAGACCAAGCAGACACAGACTCCAGCATCCACAAGAGGTTCATTCGTACCAAAGCGGGACGATAATGGTTTGGGCGGTGATTCGTACTGGCTCGCGAACCGAGCTCATTTGGATAAGAGGCAGCATAACTGCACTAAAACACTGAGACGAGGTCGTAGAGCCTGTGATCATCCCTCACAGAGGCAAAATTGGACAGGAATTTCAGCTCATGCATGATAATGCCCCTCTACATACGGCGCGACTGGTATGACTGCCCTTCAGGAACATGATGACACGGTTTTGGGCTGGCCTGCACAGACACCCAACTCAAACCCCATTGAACACGCTTCGGAAATGTTGCAGCAAAGAGCTTTCAGCAATTTTCCGTCGAATTTGATAAATAAATAAATATAAATAAATATTGCTGGACATTTCACACAGCGCTATCTAGCCCCAAACTAAGCAGAGCTTGTACTATGGGAACCATATAACTGATAGAATACTTATATACATTTTTTTTGTAAATACATACTTATAATATATCACAGAAATCACAGAAGACCATTTTTTTGCCATTTAAAAAAGAACAGGGGACCGCATACTCCAGCGAGACTTTGACGTCCTTATTTAAAATATGAATAACCGGTGTAGAGTTATTAACGTCAAGGGGGGGGCAACATCATTTTTTTTTACTAACCTACGTTGTCCCACTGGGCAAAGGTCTCCCCATCTCCCTTCCATCCATCGCGGTCCACAGCCAAATCTGACAAATCTAGTTTGAATATAAAATTATAAAATGTAATTTTATAAAGTCATGGCAAATAAAAATAGTTTTATCACATTTATTAAAACTGGTAAATTTTGTGAAATTTCTAGTTTTCGTTATTTTTTTTTTGTAGAAAATAATATCGAACAGTTGTTTATTATTTTTAATATACAGCATAAAATAATGATTCTTACTATACTTAACCTAGTTTACTCAATAAATTATTTATTGTTTTTCCAAAAATCAACAAAATGTTGAATATCCCTAGACATTGTTGATGTGTGTACCTAATGTACCTATTGTTGATTATAAAAAAACTTTTTATGCTTCATCTCCTCACAAAAACATAAACTTAAATACATAAATACAAATTAATATATATACATAAACTACACTTAGGAGGATAAATAACGTAACACTAACTAGGAGTTCAGAGACAAAGAAACTGATTTTAAACCCTTTGATATTGTAGTTTCCTGTGAGGAATTGGCAGTTGCAACTACAGTAAGCAAGTACGCAAGGGTTTGCATTGGCGAAGGTCAGTTATGTATTGCCGATGATAATGGAGCGAATGTAAATCATAATGAAATAAAATTGAAATAGAATTTAACTACCTTGTATGAGCTTACAAAAGCAAAGCAAGGATCTAATTTATATTCAAGGTTAAATTAAAACTCATTAACTAAGATTTGGTAGAGCGTCAACAGTCTAACTTATTTCTTAGAAACCAATTGGAACTACTTCCATAAAATTTGAATAATGATGTAGGTACTGATAAAGTGTTTTAATTCAGCGTTTAACCAATATTGGAAGAATGTTTCGATACAAGATAGCAATAAGGTTTACCAATGTTATATGTACTTGTCTTTCATTATATCCATGAACATTGTAATTCATATTTTTGATTACATACTCTTCCAGGTAAATGCCCTCCAATAAATTCCAATTCTGAATTTGATAAATTCACATCATGCACAAACCTTAAACAATGGGCTCTGCGCAACAAATTAACTGCATACCTACTCATAGCATGGATTTGTATCCGCTGATAGTTGTACAATGGTCCCAGTTTTAGCAGAATACGAGTAGATCCTAATGGCTTTACCTTGTACAGCGCCAACACAAATATAACTTAAAACTTATTTTGCTGGCTTAAATTCACATATTGGAACTACCGAAAAGTGATAAAGTTTGTTGTTATCAACGGAGATCACTTATCGTCATCACAGTCGCGTTTATTACGGTTCGGATCGCGCAGAGGACACGTGTCTCCCTGACTGCGGCTTTAGCGTAACTGCCGGCCGGCGAGCCGCCGCAAACTTTAACTGGCGACCACAATGGGCTAATTAGAATGGCGAGCCGACCGCGGCGCGGGGTGGTGGGGCTCCACCCACGGACCTTTGCATCCGCCTCATGGATAACTTTGATGAGATTATTAGGAATCAATCTTATCAGTACATTCAGCATTATTGATTCTGGTTTTGACCAGTGCTATACCATAAAATTCCTTTTCTGATTATAATCGTCATATTATTTATCCGAAGCCTTGTCTTCACTGCTCAGTATACCTTCCTTGGTTTGTGCTTAGCCTTGTATATCAAAATGATTATTGCTATTCCTGATTATATGTCTCTGATAAGAGTTTATGTTTTATTTTACCCTTTTTATTTCTTATCTGTTTCCTGTTTTTGTGATTGTCTCTAATGTTTAATTAAAAGTCTTTATCGTTATCTACTTCTTAATTATCTTAATAACGTTAATTATTTTGATCTTAGCCTTTTTAATTTGGATTTGCCATAACCTTAAATTGGTTATTTTGTTAACATTATTGTAATGAAGATTTGAGTCGATGGGTGAAGCTAAGTATTATAAAAGTCCTAAAAGGGAAGGGAGACGCGGCTGCTTCTGTCGTAATATGTCAACGAACTCTCAATGTCAGAGAGATATTCGTACTGTTCAACGATTCTTCGGCCAATATACATAACATAATTTAAATCTGATTTCCTACGAAATTATTTGAGTGATTTGACGACAGAGTATAGGTTATTTATTTAAACTGCGGTCATATCCACAGGATTGTTGAAGAGAATTGATAGATCCATGAAAGGAGTTTAATGTGTTTCGTTAGTATATCGTGCCTGGTCCATTGAAATATCATTAATTCTGGCCGATGTGGTATTTATAATTTACACCCACGCTGGACTGGTAACCAGCGAGGTGTAGGTACGCATCATTTATTCATACAATGTTAATCACTAAAACATAAAATAAGTAGGTACCCTGCGATAAAAAAAGACGGTAGGTAAATACAGTTTATTTTTATTTTTTATTTGAATATTTACACCAAAATGTATAAATTAATGTTACAATCAAAACGTGCCATTGATAACATTAATTTTGCTAACACTACATTCGGTTGTCCAAATATTTGTTTAATTAAATATTATAGTTATCAAAACAACTGCCCTTTGGAAACAAAGGCTTACTGTTGAAGCACTTACTCAAATGTTTCTTGAAAGTCTGTAAGTGCGTGCGTGATTCACTCCAAAGCAAAATAAAGAGGCGCACGGTTGTAACCAAGAGGGTATGTAAGCATATCTAAACCGAGACGAATTCTCGGGGTTCCGTGTTAAATTTAATGTAAACCCGCTTATCTCACAACTTATAAACTATGACTTTTCTTACCTAGTTAATTTTTAGAGCATAAAACAAAATTAAACTCATAAAAAACTTTTAAAGTATTCGTCAAATAACTGGTGCTCAAGAAAAATCAAGATATAACTAGGTTCTCCTTTTGCAAATATTTTCAATATCTTATGCCTTTTGTGGAGGATGGTGAGTGGCCGTTTGAATCTTCTTGGAAAAGTATTTTCGTTCGAGTTATTTAGGAGACATTTTGGGTGGGACTGTTTGCAAGAATGATTATTTTTATTCGTATTTGTATGATTCTTTTTAGGAATATATCAAGGAAACTTATATTAGCGAATCTTTTATGTTTACGGAGGGAATGTGTCTGATTATTGTTGATGTTTTGTAAAAAATGAAGTGGCACGTTCATAAGATGGATGTGTGACCTGCGAGCCTATTCTTTGTGATAGGCGATAGTTACCACTTAACATCAGGTGGGCCATTTGCTTATTCAATCTCCATGTTGTATAAACAAATGTGTCACTAAACATTTTGTTAAGCCTCTAGATTAGATTAGATTAGATAATACTTTATTGCACACCACGAAACAAATACATATAAAAAACAACTACGTAAATCTATGGATACAATTGGCGGTCTCTAAAATAAATAAATAAATAAGCTAAATAGCGATCTCTACCAGACAACCTTTGTATGGAATTGACTGTGTAGACATTACCTGGGGTGTAATGGTGTAACATACTACATGTACATACATACTAATACTAATTACATAAAAATAAAAAATATAAAATTTACATAAATGAAAACTACATGAACCTAAATAATAACTACACATAATAATTTATAGATACATACTTAGACTTATTTAAGAAACAAATAATTAATAATAAATACATATATATTTAGCGACAAATACTCAGATAGTGTTCTCTGAGCATACGTTTAAAATGGCAAGTGACTTGGCACATAACCGGACAGCCTGCACTGTAAAAGAGTTATCAAAGTAGGAGGAGGAGTGTACAGGTGTCCTGAGTTGGAGTGTGTCAGATGAACGCAAGGATCGAGGATTGGATTGATAGAGGAAATGGAAGCGTTCTTTAAGATAGGAAGGTGAGGAAGGGTTGAATGTGAGTATCCCGGCGAAGGCGTATTGGTCTCTACCTGACCGGTTATAAGGTAACATTGAATCAATTGGGACTAATCATAAACAATACAATGACGCACGAAGGAAATGCGGTTCGTTTGCGGTTGACATAATACGAAAACATCACCGATCACCGCAAGTGGGACAGAACAACAACACGATTTCTTTGCTCGTTGCATTGACTCAGCCTCGCATCAAGTAAGATAATGCATTCGACGTTACTGTTTCACGGAGACATGACTAAACCGTATGAGTAGTGCTCGTTCATTCATAAATACTCATAGTTTTATGATTCTGATGTACCTAATTATGATTTAATAAAATTTCGCTAGCAAAGAAGTTATGTCACCATTGATAACTTAGATTACGTGTCATTTCATTCAAGTTCGTGATTCGTTTTTGTTTTTTTTACGAGTACCAATTACCAACGAAGCTTTTTGCAAATAAAATAATTTTGTGTAATAAAATACACGTACGCCCTTGTTCATCGAGCATGAACTCGACATGCTTGTGCTCGACATGCGCTTGTGAGCATTTCAGTTCGACTTCGAACATAAGGTCTTATGTTTTATCAGTCTATGCGTTAGATTTTGCTCGATTAGACGCAAAAACATCAATTCAATTTTCAATTTTAAAAGTTCCTTATTAGATAATAAAAGCTTAACTAGTACAATTCCAGTGTGAATGAAATCCTAGAATGAACAATCATAATTAATTAAGCTAACGTTAATTAAGCTAAAGCGCTTCTCAAAACTTATACAAATAAAATTTTACTTAAAGTAGGTACTTATTTCGTGTTACGATACATACCTATTGTAGTTTTAGATTTTTATATATAAACATTTAAACACATGTAAGCTTTGATGAGCATTACACTAAACATCAGAACTTATATGGGTTTGAAAGGCCGAAGCCTAGGCGGTAAAAATAAATATTGTCGCTAAACTACTACTTGCGGGGGTAAACAAATAACTATTACCGAGCGAACGACTAATTAAATACCGACAAATTAAAGCCAGCAACAGAAACAATTAGCCTACTGTTCAACATAAAAGGGGCAGTCTACGTACTATAAGAGTGATAGAGTCATTCGCAAGACCTTTTTAATTTTTTCGTATTTTTGAGACGTTTAACAAGACAGGTCTATCTTGTCAGACATGTCTTTGATAATAAACAACAACTCAAGTTTTATCAATCGCGATAGCAGTCTTTCAATGTGTAGGTATAAAAGTGATTTTTTATGTGTGGTATTGGATTGGCAACAACAAACCATGATAGATGATCGTATACAACCTCCTACTCCCCCTAGTGTGCATATGAGATTTAAGGTTGTCCGCCATGGGAATTAGTTTTACTTAGGGTTGCCAGATGCCCCGTATTTTACGGGTTACCTCGTCAGGCTAAGATAATACAAAAATCCATAATTTTGAAAATAAAATACGGGATATATAAAGCTCCCGTATTTTTTACATATTAAACCGGAGCTGCCTAGCGACACCATACGCTAACGCTTTGGCTGGCTGACGCGTGCGTGATTTTTGAATTTGTCGTTTATTTGGCGCGCGTTACAAGTCAAATGTAATTTTAAGTTATCTTGCAAAGATTTTTATATATTTGCTTCTCAAAATGAAGAGAAAGCTGTTTCTTCTAACCATAAATATAAATTTAAAAAATTGATTATCTTCATTAACATTGCTGTTTTAATTGTCTCCCGTAAAAATATGTAAAACCCGTATTTTTTATACTGGTAACCCTTTAATCAACTAGAAGCAGATGGCAACCCTAGTTTTATTAGTCTTGGTTTTTATTTGCTTGTAATAATATCTTTAGTATCAATCAACGGGATTTCAGTACTGTGCCTGGAGCTTATCTAACTTCATTCTCACTTTAACTGTGGGCTCCTATAGAACTAATTTACTGACTCACTGCTTACTCACGTGGCGGCTTATCACACAAAACATTACCTATATAGATTCTTACAGCACATAAGTATAGCATAGTAGACGTTACCTGCGCGTGCGCCGATTACCACTAGCTATGACTCAGACGACATCCTGTTCGACATTGGACTTTCACGAATCATACCGCAATTCGAAAGCATTTTACCAAAGTTTAGATTTACCTACATTTTTAAATTGATTAATGAGTTCTATCTATCAAGTGCAACTGAATATTGCAAAGATATGATAGTGATATTGTATCGCGCAATTGCGATGCAGATAACTGTGGTGAGGTACCTACATGTAATGTTTTATTAAATTTATAATTTTGCATTCCATCGAATGTAGAACACATTCCGATGCTGATAATGATAGTGTATCTTTATTCAAAGTAGTGAGTCAGTGGTTGAGCGTTCGATGATGTTATGTATATTATCAGTCACTAAGATATTACACAAAAAAAGTATTAGGTGAAGTCATGTTATCTTGATAGCATGCTGGTCTCAAGTCAGATATGTATTTGACAGTGCCAACATTTTTAATAAGTATATTGAGGCATTAGCCAGTTCACAGTGGTCGAAATTCAACCGTAATTCATGAATTATTTTTGTTGCTAATTTAACATTCGCCTCTCCTACATATAAACTAAAGAGGAAATCTGGGCTGCGTTTCGCCCAAACAAACGTAGTCCCCTGTTTCCTCTCTGGATAGTGATACTAGAGCAAATATTTTTTTACCATACAATCTACAAGTACCACGGTCATGTCCCTACGTATAGTTTTTCTCCATAAATTAGTTATTATAAGAACTAGGAACCTTCTAAAGTCACAGAAATTGCTAATTTTTACTGCCCCTTTTCAGATATCCAGCAAACAAATTTGACGAATATAAATTAAAAAAACGAAACGTACAATTATAGCCAAAGCTCTTTTTATTACATATTTGAAAAAAAAATTAAAACCGGTCCAGTTTTGGAGGAGGAAACAGGGGATTACGAAACAGTGATTTCGTCTATTTTAAATAGGTATAATCCGACCTGCAGTTGTCTCTATCGCACGCACATAGGGCATATAGGGCACAGCGCGACAGTAATAGATTTGTTAAATACTTATTTTCCAAATGCCTTGCTTCCCGGATTTCCTCTTAACTATGCCAAATACATACTCCGTGCGCGCTAGCTTAAAAAGAGATACAACGTTTTCCCTTTACGTATTAATTGCAATGGTTTAGAAATTAAAAGCTGATTTATCTTCACAAGTTATCACTATACTAAAAAAATCTCGAAAACATCGTTAATATTATTGGTTTTGGGTGTGTTTATTTATGTTATCTCTTTTTAGATCTCTAGTATCTGTAATTAATGTTTTGAGTAGGTAGTTGTACTCTTTTGTTAATTACTTAGATTATTTCAATTGCAATTGTTATTATTAATTGTTACCGATGACAGTTTTGACACGACCCTCATCAATTGTAGTTGTTATTGCCATTATTACTCATAACTACATTATCATTGAATGACGCTTAGATATCCTAAGCCTAGAGGAAGGTTGGTATTAGACTGGAGTGTAAACGGATGTGATGTCGTAAATTGTGTAATATTAAACATGATAAGTAACTAAACAAAATCAGATATAGTAAGAGTTAATTAGATACCAAAACTTCTTGACATAAAATTAGGTACATGGTAGTTTTGTGCTCGTTGGAAATGAGAAAAGTTTAAATCGAAACTTGAAGCAAAGTAAATTTACTTAATAACACAGAACTTTTCATCATGAATCCGAAAATTAAAAAAGTGTTTTTCTTGACAGTTTGTGACTAAAAAGAATATTTGTGTTCCCGGTGTCCATTGTTATTTTTTGACAAGCGTACTGTGTCAATTTTAAATAATAATTAGGATTTGAAATGGAGATTGCATTTCATTTTAGATTATTATTAATGCAATGAGCCTCGTTCTATTTTCAAGTTTACTTACGGCCCTATGGCTGTAAATCTGTTATCGCATCTACAGAGCCGTTGTCGAGTTAACAATAACCAACTTTCAGAGGATGAGTGATGAAAAACTATTCGCAAAAGCAATGTTCGTGAAATAGGTGACGGCCTCCGTCACCGAATTGATCCGGTTGCGGGATCAATTTCCGCCGCGGAACAAATGTGTGATCTACAGATATTTGTTCCGGTCTGGGTGTTTTTTTGCATACTATAAGTTTATTTATAAAAAAGAAATATAAATAAATAAATATTACTGGATATTTCACACAACGCTATCTAGCCTCAAACTAAGCAGAGCTTGTACTATGCGAACCAGATAACTAATAGAATACTTATATACTTTTTTTTTGTAAATACATACTTATAATATATAGAAAAACATCCAGACCCGGAACAAATATCTTTAGATCATGCAAACATTTGTTCCGCGGCGGGAATCGAACCCGCTACCTCCTGCGTCTCAGCCGGCTATTCGCCCACTGTACCATGGAGGTCGTCCTTTATTTTATTTTTTTAGGAGGTTTTCGTCAATTTATATTTATGTATTTAAAAAACTAAGTATATACGTATTCTATCAGTTATCTTGTTCCCATAATACAAGCTTTGCTTAGTTTGGGCCTAGATATCGCTGTGAGAAATGTCCAGCATTATTAATTTATTTATATTAAAGCAACTTATACAGTTCTATAAACCATGACATGACTAATTGACTATGTGAAGTAAAATCAAGCTGTACCGAGAAATCTCACTGGCCTATGCGACCTTCATATCGGTGTGCATTGCACATTGATTCTTAGGAATGCAAATTGTATCTTATTCTATTTTCAAATTTACTTGCGGCCCTAGGGCCGTACATCGCAATTACGAACCCGTTATCGAGTTAACAATTACCAACTTTGAGCATGAGAGTTGAAAGGATAAAATTTGCTTCTGCGAATAGTTTTCTTTCACGTATCGCTCTTCAGGTTTTTCTAGTAAACGTTGCGTTAAAACGTATGGGAGATAATACCGACTAATACGAAATAAATAAATACAAACTTTATGTAGGATTATGAGTAATGCAAGTCTGCTACCCGTGTAGGTAGAATGAAGTTGACTGAGGAAAATACGATCCTCAAAATTAGTCAACCAATACTGCGATTACGCGTTTGAGTAAACACGTAACGGTAGAGTCGTAGGTAGAGTGTGCTGAAATCACAATGCCTCTGTACTAAATTCGATCTTCTTTTAGGATTAATTATTCTTCTTCTTTAATTATTAAAAAAAAAAAATATTCAACCTGTGTCATTCCACTGCTGGGCAAAAGTCTCCCCCACTGTCTTCCAGGACTTTCACTCGCCTGCCAAATCCCACCAATCTATCTCGAAGGCATCGAGATCGTCACGCGAGCGTCTACTAGGCCGGCGTCTTTATTTCACAAACATAAATAATCAAAATTTTTGGAATATTCTAGTAAGAGACATTTACAATTTCGTATTTCAGTCGTGTCTTCAGTATGTTTGCTAAGTGACGCGGCGGTGTAACAAACAATACATAACACACACTATACTGCCGTATAATATTAAATAAATAATAAATATTGCTGGACATTTCACACAGCGCTATCTAGCCCCAAACTAAGCAGAGCTTGTACTATGGGAACCAGATAACCGATAGGATACTTATATATATTTTGATTTTTTTTGTAATTACATACTTATAATATATAGAGAAACAACCAGACCCGGTACAAATATCTGTAGATCATGCAAACATTTGTTCCACGGCAGGGATCGATCCCGCTACCTCCTGCGTCTCAGCCGGCTATTCGCCCACTGCACCACGTAGGTCATATTATAATGGTACTCATTATAAGCTATGTCTACAGCTCTACATCAGTGCGTTTTCATGTTCATCTTGCGTCTTCAACTTTCAATTCGTCTTGCGTCAAGCTTACGCAATATTCGTCTACATCTAAGTGTGCGCTATCGGATCGGAGCGCTAGGGGTGTGCTATGGCGCTTCATGCATGCCTCAGAGGAAGAAGCAAACATGAAAGTGCACTGGTATAGATAGCAATACACTGGTTTACTTGCCAGCAATTAATGGCAGTGGGAAAACTTAAGGCCTTGTAAGGTGATCTATAAATACCTAGTAGGGCAAGTATGTTATCAAAATAAAGTAGGCTACAATATAAAAAAATTGGTTTTGTCAAATTCGCAATATTGTCGGTGATGTGATACTAATAAGTCAATAAATTTTATACCAGGTATTTATTTTTATTAGTTCTATGTAATAATTAGAGAGATAGAGATATTGATATTTATACAGATATTTGTACCGGGTCTGGTTGTTTCTCTATATATTGTAACTATGTATTTACAAAAAACCATGTATATAAGTATTCTATCAGATATCTGGTTCTCATAGTTCAAGCTCTGCTTACTTTGTGGCTAGATAGCGCTGTGTGAAATGTCCAGCAAAATTTATTTTTTTATTTAATTGTAGAATGGTGTTCTAATAATTATAGAATGCATCTCATAGAACCGGTTAACTTATCAATAGTTCCAAGTCGCAGACAAACATTGTAACCTAGCTTATATGATTTGTCATACATATGTTTATATATTTAATCAGCTTCACAAAATCGTCAGCAAGATGAAATTGCAATAATGAAAATCGTAGATTACAAATTGTATAAAAAACGTATTTTATTAATGTGAACTGATTAAAACGGGTATTTATCGCGTATTTTTTTTTATTTGTTCGACGTTTCGATTGTGTTGCAACAGTCGTGTTTGCGGTCGGACTGGAGTACTTGGAGCTACCGTCGAGAAGTAATGGCAGCTGCAGCAACTACCCTCACTTGGTCTTCAGAATTATAAATGTCCTCGTTCATATTACGGCACACTTCACTAAGCGTATTTACGCACTGAGATGACCGATCACGACGCGCACACCTAATCACCGGGTTCCAGGACGCTGTCTATAGCCATTTCCCGATTGAAATTTGGAAATTTCTTAATTTCAATCGCTTCACGAACTCTTGTAATAATGGCGTTCAGTAGAGAGAACATTAGGATAATGCAGTTCAATCCAATGATTCCCGAGTATACAAGATGCTCTGCTATCGACGGTAGCTCCAAGTACTCTAGTCCGCCCGCGAGAACGGCTGTTGCAACACAGTCGAAACGTCGGGATAACAAATAAAAAAGGGACGTACGCGATAAATACCCATTTTAATTAGTAATTGATTAATTAATTGTAATTAGGTATAATTAGTAGTGAATGCGAAAGTTTGATAAATATTAATGTGAACTACTTCATCAATCCACCACCATAAAAGTGACCAGAGTGAGTGAGACCAAGTGAGTACCAGAATACAAGTGTATATCCACCACCATAATTACTGTGTTCAAACATACCCATCTGGACGATTTCGATGACTTTTCTGGGGTAAGAAGGGACTCTTCCGAACGTACCTGTAAAAATATAAAAGTTTCAATAATACAAGAAACGAAATGAACAATCAACTCTAGAACTTTGATTTTAAACTACTTCTGGAGGTCTAAAGCAGTTTCATATTGTATTTTCAGTTCCAAATGTTTTCAATCAATCAAACTTTTATTTGGCTCAAATGAGGATTACAAAGTTAATAAAATTCTACTTAAATTGGTCTAACTTATTTTGATTTCGCTTCCAATTCATCTAAAATTTAACACAATAAGTATAGGTATGTTCTGTAAAACAGCTGATGGAAATTTTAGTTCCATCAGTTTTAGTTTCAGTTTACAACAATAATTACAGAACAATGACACGCAGCAGCAGCAGAGTAAGCCGATTTATGATCACAATAATTTTGTATGTTATGTGCAATTATTATGTATGTGTCATAAATAAATATTTTCTATTTCTATTTCAATAAAAAAAATAAGCACTTAAAACAAAAACCAAAGGAAATGTTAAAACTAGTAGTTCGCCCCGAACCGAGATCTCGCGAATCTCCCATAAAAACAATGAAGTAATATTTGTAATCTTTGACTATCAAAATAGTGCCACGAAATACATAACCAACTAACTTGATCTACAGTTTCATTCAAATTACAGGTAACGGGAGTTCATGTCAGTTGGTTTTTTTGGGTACAAATTGCAGTTATTCTGGATTTCAGGCTTTTATCTATATTTGTGTCCCTTAAGCTACACGTAAAGCAAATTACAGCACTATGGAGTCACTGGTGTACCATGTGAATATTGTCAAAATTCAGTTTTTATCATGGCTAATAACTTAAAATATACAAAGTTTAAACTAAAAATAAAATGGGGTCGAAATGTACTCAAAAAGACCTTTTATTAAACGTGCCACTTGACCGGATAGTCATTTTTTTTACCCCTCTTGAACCCCAATATCTCAACAACCCCACAACATTTTTAGCTCATTGAGTCACATCAAAATTGTGCCATCACTACCTACCTATATACCAAATATCACGATGATCTGATCATCATCATCATCAACCTATAGCAGTCCCCTGCTGGACGTAGGTCTCTCCCAGGGTGCGCCATTGAACCCGATCTTCAGCTCTTCTCATCCAATCCTTGCCAGCCACAGCGCACAAATCGTCACTCCATCTAGCCGGAGGGGGTCCTACACTTCGCTTGCCTCCACTCCAGAACACGTTTACCCCAACGGTTATCGGTTTTGCGGCAGATATGACCGGCCCACTGCCACTTCAGCTTGCTGACCCTCTGAGCTATGTCGATAAACGTTTCGAAAGTTATCCTCGGACAAACATACATATATACATACATACATACAACGCCGATTTGCCCAAGTTGATTTAGAGATCTCGCTTCGCTCGATCAAAAATGTTTATTTATAGTTTTTTTTGGTATAACTACAGAAGTATGTAAGAATAAAAATAAGTATAATACGACAAAAGCAAATCAAGTATATATCGATCTACATACATGAATCAGCTGATAATTATTCTAATATTCACAGCCTCACATGTAAGAATTGTGTAACCGTTAACCTATACGGGATAAGTTAATGTGTCCTCTGACTCATCGATTGTGAATCAGTGATTCAGAGATCTACATAGCTGGTATACCTGTTTCTAGTATTTTGTAGGTTACCTTCACGATACTAAACAATACATAACTAGAACTTCCCTTCATTTAAAATTCTAAATTGAAAGAAATTCTGGGCGAAGTTTTAGTACTTATCGTCATTAACCTATCAAAACACAATAGTTCAGTTGTTAGGATCTATATCTCTAGGTTCTAATGTGTTTAGCCTGGCTCTAGGGCCTAGAAAAGTTTATCGCTATTAATTGATCGAGCGAAGCGAGGTCTCCAAATCAACTTGGGCAAATCGGCGTTGTATGTATGTTTGTTTGTCCGAGGATAACTTTCGAAGCGTTTATCCGATCATCGTGAAATTTGGTATATAGGTAGGTAATGATGGCACAATTGACCACCTCCGTGGTGCAGTGGGCGAATAGCCGGCTTAGACGCAGGAGGTATGATGTACGCATGATCTACAGATATTTGTTCCGGGTCTGGATGTTTTTCTATATATGATACGAGTAAGTATGTATTTACAAAAAAAAAGTATATATGTATCTATCAGTTATCTGGTTCCCATAGTACAAGCTTTGCTTAGTTTGGGGCTAGATAGCGCTGTGTGACATGTCCAGCATTATTATTATTAATTTTGGTGTGACTCAATGAGCTAAAAGTTTTCGGGGGTTCTTGAGATATTGGGGTTCAAGAGGGGTAAAAAAAAATGACTATCGACTCCGTTTTTATTTTTAGTAAAGTTTTTGTAGTTTTTGAGTTATTAGCCATAATAAAAACTAAACTTTGACAAAATTCACAGGGTACACCAGTGACACAGTGCTGTAATTTGGTATGCGTGTAGCTTAAGTATCACAAATATAGGCAAAAGTCTGAAATCTAGAATAACTGCAATTTGTACCCCAAAAAAGGAAAACCAATATACATGAACTCCTGTTACCTGTAATTTGAATGAAACTGTAGGTCAAGTTAATTGGTTAAATATTTCGTGGCACTATTTTGATAGTCAGAGATTACAACATTTTTTTTGTTTTTATGGTAGACTCGCGCGATCTCAGTACTACTATTAAGAATAGAGTAGAATACATATTAGCACTGAAAGTAGAATTATTTCTATGCGAGATCGTACAAACGTTGCTACATTCTACGAAACGTTTTTAGCGTATTCGTTCAAGTTAGCCTATCTTTAAGATCGTAGCTTACGTGTTCTGTCTTTAACAAAGAATATTCTGATGCAAGTTATACTTATTGGTTAACCTCGTTCTTTTAAGTGTGCATGAAATGGAATGATTGTATTTACCACTATTCATATACTAAACGGTTTAATGCTTGCAATAGATGTGGGTTTTCCTTATCAAATCGCTACCGTATTGTTTGCTGCCATATGGCGGCACGACGGTGTATCATTTTTGTACAGAAAATGTAAATTAAAATACCTAAATATTGAATTGACGCATGTGACATACGTAAATACAAATTTGTTAAGGTCTCTCTGTCTCTCTCCAATTTATTTTGATTATGCGACAGTTTAAGCAAATTAGTGGTGTCACCTTTGAAATTATCCGCATTAACGACTACATAGAGATAGGTAGAAAACACACAGCATAAATAGTATAACAATTCAAATTCAGACAACATAAATATATAACAATAGACAAACTTATCGCCGAGTAGCGTTCACTACCAGACATTGCAGGTTTTGAAAGGACTACCTATCTAAGTTGTACATGAGGCATCAATGCTGTACCACAAACTTTCGTTTACAAACGTAAGTATCTTTATTTTGAAGTATTTCGATTTAATAAAATTTAAAATAGTTTATAAATATCCGTTCTGCATTGATAACCTTATCTGTAAAACGTAAGTCACTTATGTATTTCTCACTATAAGTGAATTTATAACACATTTGCTCGTAAAGGGTCTCTTATTTCACTAATTTCAATATCGTAATGTATGTCATTACGTACTTGTGCGTTATTGTAATGTAAAACGCACGGGTTTCTTTTTAATAAGGTAAATCGTACGGTTTACCAAGATGCTTTGTGTAAAACGAACGGTACTTTTTTAAATCTTAACAAAGAGTTTTATGTCAGAAAAGTGGTGAATATTTTATGAATAAATTAACTTTGGGAGATAAAATATAAAAAATAAACATTTAATTCTTTAATTTAATTAATTTTGACACTATTGCAACCCTTTATCTGTAACAAAAACAAAAAAATATTAATTTACTTTATTAGTAATACTGGCTCTTTTTGTGCCTTTGCCTTAAAAAAAGCGCTGATGCGCGCGCATCGCTAATTTGTGGACAAGTAAAAATTATTCCGCGTGTTTTTTTTTCCCGAGAAAGTCCGAGTTTTATTTGCTTCCTCGCAAATATGTTATAAAACGTCGTATGACATACGTGCGCTTTGATAATTACAGCCTCTGCTTTCTTGTAGCCCTCGCCTACTGCTCGGGCTAGCAATATCGCCTTGGCTGTAATTTTCAACTTACCGCAATTATATCATAATGTACTATTATATTCTTTTCGAGAAATAAAAGTCTAAAACCGTAATACTTATTCTTTTTAAACTGTATTTAACTGTATTGAATTAAAGTCCACGAATTATAACAATATCAATATGAAGTTGTCAAAGTTATGCTTACGATAAAACATGTGTTTTCTATAACCTGTGATAACCTTTTATTGTCAGTTTGTTTTGATGTGAACAACCTGGATTGAACAACATTGCAAAATAGTAAAATCTAAAATTGAGATAAATAATAGCAAATATAGCATTATATTTCTCATGTACTGAATACTATTAAAAGGCAAAAACCTTCCCAACTTCCGCCAGTTTACTAATAAATATTAAACGTTTATTTCAGACCGGACAAAGCATAAAGTTAATGAGGATAAATTTGGTAGAAGTTATATACGTTTTTTTATATATCACATAATTATAATCGATACCTAGTTACTTATTTTTTTACGACTTTTCTACGATTTTTGTTTGCGACCTCCGTGGTGCAGTTGGCGAATAGCCGGCTGAGACGCAGGAGGTAGCGGGTTCGATTCCCGCCGCGGAACAAATGTTTGCATGATCTACAGATATTTGTTTCGGGTCTGGTTGTTTCTCTATATATTATAAGTATGTATTTAAAAAAATGTATATAAGTATTCTATCAGTTATCTGGTTCCCATAGTACAAGCTCTGCTTAGTTTGGGGCTAGATAGCGCTGTGTGAAATGTCCAGCAATATTTATTTATTTATTACTTTGATGAATTAAAGCTCTATAATAGAGCTTACAATAAACATTTATTCATTTCATCATTAATTTAATATCATTATGAATGGAACTCGTAAAATGGATAACAATGCATAAATATATGTACTTTATACCTATATGGATTAGCTATGTTTAGTGTCTTCCCCATATTTGGGTATTAAGAGTTACCTACATCAACCTACGCGAATGCATTTACGATTAATATTCAGATCGTACCTGTTTGCCTGAGTAGGTATAGTTTGGTCGTGTTTGGACTCTAGAAATACATTCAGTCACATTTATTGCTTGGAATATCTCTTTAAATGATATGTCAGTGACCAGTGATTTGGTAAATTTATACATTAAAAATATCATCAATTCAGAGGAACACATCCACGACATTTTCTCTGAACTCATGAATGAATCCTTAATGGTCAATGATATCAATGTATGAGCAATTTAATTCAGCTTAAGAGACAACGCGTAGGCTCATTGCAGCTCATAAGTGCGTTGTAAACTCAATAAGCGTCGAGACGGCTGTAGGCGGCCGGAAAACTGGACTGCTAAGCGACTTCCTACTTAGAGCGGTCCGTGTTCGGCGGAAACGCTATTTTTGGCGCCCACCGCCGCTTCCTCCGAGGAAAGTCAAGTGGACAGTTGCAATCACTTATTGTAGTCAAATCGTTAACCCCCTTCTTAAGCTCGTTAGCCCACTACCAAGTGTCTCAGACTAGACTTGACACGATATCAATTACATTAACGATGCCATTGGTGATTTAATAATCTCGGTAAATAAACGTTACTTAGGTGTCTTAGATGAACATAAGTCTTATACCTGACCTCTAACACTATTGAACATTGTATACAATAGGAAGCTCATATAAAGGCATTATAATATTTTCCATAGACTTATATTGACCTGACGGATGCAGTTGAAAATCATTAACAGCCATTAAGTAATTATCACAGCACAATTTGATCAAGTGATAAACGTACTTAATGCGAATAGGAAATTAAACCGGAAAGTGCATCAATTATATTGTCAACGGTTATCATTGCCGTGATTTGTTTCACATTGAATTCAAAAGTTATACCTACGAAGTGAGATCTTGTAAGATGTGCTGTCAGGAAGATGGCATTACATTCCTGACAGCATTCCAGTCCTCTTACGAGTTCCCGGGTAGCATTCCTTTCATTGTGTCCACGCCCTAATGGCTCGCCGGGAATGCATCGGAACACTCCATTCACCGGAACACCCAGTTATGGGACGTAATGTGCCTTAACCCCTGCTCATAACAACATTTTTGTCAAATGAATAATGATGCATCAATGTTGGTATCTGCAATAACGGTTCTTTGACATATCCATTCCAAATGATTTTAATATGATTAACTCCGTAGATGCTTTTATTGAGGCTATAAAATTTCAAAGCTTTAATTTGGAACAGACTATTATCTGCAATCGGAGTATAATATTTTCGATCAGGCGGTGAACTGAACACCTGTGTGGGATAAGAATAAAATAAACTTGAAAAGCTGGTTTACGAAAAAGTTTGTACATATAAATGAAATTTGGACAATTATTTTTAAATAAAAACAGAGCTATGAATGATATTATTTCAGCATTACATTGGAATATTTGTTATGTAACAAGACAAGACGAGTTAAAGCAGCAATGTGAATTATCGTGATCATGAATCTTGTCATAAAAACATTGCTTTGTTCTTCGATCCCTATCTTAAGTCAGTTAATGTTTCTTGCAACCATGACCTATATAAAAGGCAATCAATTATAATTTGTGCCATAAACGGAGAAACTGCATGAGTTAAATTGCAAATTGTGCTTCCATAAAGTTTGTATTACGATGCGTCCGACATGTGCCATATTATGGGGCCAGTAACGACGTTATCAGTAGATGCGGCTGAATCAAAGGCAACAACAATTAGAACGATTTAATTTCTTGTCGTTCAAACAACAAGACTCACATTCATTTGTTCTCATGCGTATCCAGATGCTGGAATCGCAGTACACTTTGACCTAACCACGCGATGGAAGAATTTGGTCCTTAACAACGAAGACTCTTGAGTTCAATCTTCGGTGTATTTTCAGGTCACATGTATTGCACAGAGAACCTTGTGTAATAACCAGTTAGTATGTCGTATGGATACGGATGCTTTGTAAATAAAGTGAAAATTAAGAAGGCAATTTCAATAATAAGAGTATAGCTACATTTTCAATAAAAAATTATGCCGACACTGAAGTTTAATGGTTTCCAATTAACGGCGATTTTGTTGCCATGAAGGTTGTTGAAACGTTTGGATCTCCTAGCAGTGTTACTTCTGTTTAATGGAAGCACACAATAGGCTAGTGATTTCTTAGAATCTCGCTGAGGCCAAAGTAAATATTTCTGAAGTAGGTCGTCAAAGTGGAACAGCATACACTTTGCTTGTACCCAACTGAATCATAGGTTATATGTATTATTATCGTTCACATGTCATGCATAATCAGAGTTAATTCATTATCCGGAACACAAAGGTATTATTGTGTTGTTTATCCTTGACCTCGCGGAGACTTTTACATAAATGTTTGTCTCTAGTCTCGACCATACTTATTGCAGTTATTGCTTTCCTTAGTAACACAAGTGGTTTGGTTCAGCAATGGAATTTTAATTGCAGTGTGCTTATAAAAATAATATTTTATGCAGTTGAACCGATATATTTATTTGCATAAATAAGAAACGTAGATGGTTTTATCAGGTAGTTTACTGTTAAGACTTGTTCATCCTCCCTTTACGAGCGTGTTTTTTTTGCTAGGAGTAGGAAAATATACATGTTGTTGTCCGATCTGGCTTCAATTAAGTTCAAATTCACTTGGAATTTAATCTTTATCTCGAAGCTTTTATCAACATCCGAGAAAAATTTTCTGGTCTTTATCTTCATATTTTATAAAATCATGTTCATTGTTAGGTACTATTTATTTTCTAGATTTATCTTGTTTTTACTACAACTAATATCTATTAACTTACCTCATTTGTTGCTATCAATGCCATTATAATATAATCTAATGCAAAATAACTGGGGTTTCTATTCCTTAGATAACAATAATAATACTTGTATTTGCTTGTTTATTAAAACTCCTTGTCAAAATTACGTTATAACTACTTTTAATATCGTCCAATATTATGATAATAATACTTTCAATAATTTCGTCATTTAATTTTATCTTAATGACAAAAATAAAGGTAAGTAAGTATGACAAAATCGACTTTGTTATAATTGATATATGTATATTTTTCAGTTACGTCTCTTAGTAAGTTCTTTCTGAATATAAATCTTACCTTCTTCGGGAAGAATATCTTCGGTTTTCCCGTGTATGTGGAATACGACGCCATGTTATCGACTTTCGTCACAACCATAATTTGTTTGAAAGAAATTAACTCGGCACGAGCAAACACCAACCGAAACCAGCAATACGCGAATGAAACGTATTTTTCGGCTTTTCTAGAATTTTCGACAATCACGTGTTCTATTGAGAAAGTAAACTGATAGTAACACTTTATGATTACAATCTCTCTCTGAATCGAGATTTAAATCGCTGCAAGAGTTTTTGTTCGGGTTGGTTTTCGTCGCAATAAACTTTTAATCCTTGAACGCGCGCGTCCACGTCACCGTGGTCGTCGCGACACTGTGTCTCTTACGTACGATCCTACTGTTCAACTTTATCGCACTCACTTAATAATACAACCAAACTATTTATCCGAACACTCATACAATATTCGTATCGTAGTCACATCTTCACTTTGCCGCGCTTGTTCTAAACTGCGTTGTGCGCGAAGCCATGCGCTGTTTCTTTTCAAACTGAATTTTCGACGCGTTCAACAGTTGCTTTTATCAATTCAGACATCGTCCCCCCGCAAGAGTTTCCATCTCGCTCGCACTACACATTTGGCAAATTTGTAAAAAGTGATAGAGTATGCCTACATACATGCTTCTCTCACACACGCATACACGCATCATATAACTATACCGATGGTGAATGTGTAGTGTAGTGTATGGATAACATATATGGCAGACATTACGCACATAGATAATATACAGATGGCAATGGCGGTACAACAATGCCAGTAGAGCCTATAAGAGTAGAGAATGTTAAGGAAAATGAATCGGAAATAACAAACCATACTCTCTTAACATTTAACATATTGTTGTAAAATCTTACTTTTCGTAAAACAACACTAACCGTTTCTAAAACCATGAATTCATTAGTAAATTTTTCGTCATGTGATAACGATGCATTTTTATGGCGACACTTATTTTTATGGCATGAGGGGGAAGATACTAAAACATTATAGAGTTCACTGATATTAAAACGAGGGGAATCAATAATGACCGCAATACTTTTCTATTGCGTCTCAATTTTCTATAAGGTTGTTGGTATAGATAGAAACACCAAGGAGAGCAAATAAAAAGACAAAGAAAATTATGAATCATGAAAATATGTTTATCGAAGCAATTATATGTATATTTCTGTTTAATTTGTGATCAGAGAGGGATGGTCATCATAGGTGGTGCTCATCGGCGCCTGTTGAAAATAGAAAGCGGTGACACATCGGGAAGAAGTCGCCTGGCGACACGAGACCTGTCGCTGTCGCCATCAGTCGGCGCCTACCGACAAATCAGGAGGACAGGATTATTTTTTATTTTAAAAATAAACCAGAAGTTGCACAGCTTTGGTCGCCTGAAGTGCAAATCTACTCGTATCTAATAAGCAATGACTGACTTGGAAGGCATTATACTTAATGATTCAAATGGACCATTAAGAAAAACAAATACCTACAAGAATAGGTAGCATAAAGAAGAGTAAATTAGTGTCTTTAATAAATAATTGTAGATATGCAACAAAACCTAAAAAATAATACTTTACTTTTAAAATATTATAAGTATTGGCAGACAATAGATTAAAGCAATAAAAAAAAACGTGTGGGAGATTCGTTTAATGGTAATATTAAAACGCGTCATAGCGTTGATTAATTATATATATATATGGAACATAGGTAATCAAACATTATTATCGAGGTGACTTGTATGGCAACCGCCTATTCAAAACGGAAGATTGGCCTGCCATTCATTAGTTTCGTGGACCTAACACACAATGTATATGACGCAAATAATACCTTAAATAGACACTTATATATTTAGGTATTTAATTAGCTGCTGTTTCACTTGACGCTACATCTGTTATTATTCTTTGTCGACGTACAAACATGTTAATACGGTAATATGCTATACGTCAGTTTACAGCTAAGAGATATTACTTGAAAATAATTTTAGTAGGTACCTAACCTACCTTATATCTTAAATGTACGTTCTTTATAAAACACTGCCAAAATAAAGTTAGAACCAACTGAATATACAAAGTCCAAATAAAAGAAAATTTCGATTCCGAATGAGTCACTAAATTCAAGCTTTTTGAACCCAACCCACAATCTCTTTTAGGACAATAACGGAAATAAACATAATCGCATGCAACGTGTTCAAACGTGACCCGCGATCACTTTTATGTCATTATTTCTCAACACAGATTGACTTACTGTATAGTTAAGATTTTAATTAATCCACTACTATTAGAATGTTTTATTAATTTGCTGGTTATTATTTTTACAATAAATAAATAAATCTTTATTCATTTACTTACATCTTTATTCACAATGGAGGAATGTATTCGGAGTTTTTCTATGTTTCTCAATAGATTCTATTGAATTGTTTTTAGCAAACGTTCAAAAACTTTGTGTATTTATGTTAATATAATTATATTGTAGGTAGGGACTTATAATATATGTTAAACATAGGGGCATTGTCTTATCCCAAGTTTGTTTACCTGCGGCATTATCTTCGTGCTGTATTTGATACAGAACGAATTTCCTTTTATGCAGCATGTCACTGTCTTCTTAAATTTCATTATTCGCATTTACGTAGAACTCCAAAGGTAGCGTCCAAAATCACTGCACTCATTCACATGCGTCTTCAATCAAAGTTCACTTTACTCTGTCGCTGGGTGTCAAGAAGTCTGTGCAGTGATTTTTATTCAAATTCAGCAGAATCATTTGAACGACCGACATATTTAGACGTGTCAGCATTATTTTTTGAAGTTATGCAATAAAAAGTAGTGCATGATATATATTTGAAGGCTCTATCATCTTATCCATACCACCACCAAAAAATATTACCACATAACTAGTGGTTCGCCCCGAACTGAGATCTCGCGAGTCTCCGATTAAAACAAAAAAAAAATCTATTTGTAATCTTTGACTATCAAAATAGTGCCACGCAATACATAACCAACAACTTGGTCTACCGTTTCATTCAAATTAGAGGTAACGGGAGTTCATGTTAAATTGTAATACTTTTTTGGGGTATAAATGGCAGTTATTCTGTATTTCAGACTTTTGCCTATATTTGTGTCACTTAAGCTACACGCATACCAAATTACAGCACTGTGGGGTCACTGGTGTAGCCTGTGAATGTTGTCAAAGTTCAGTTTATATTATGGCTAATAACTTAAAAACTACAAAATTTAAACTAAAAATAAAAACGGGGTCAAAATGTACTAACAAATACCTTTTATTAGACGTGCCATTTGACCGGATAGTCATTTTTTTTTACCCTTTGAACCCCAATATCTCAACAACCCTACAACATTTTTAGCTCATTGAGTCACACCAAAATTGTGCCATCATTACCTACCTATATACCAAATTTCACGATGATCGGATAAACGCTTCGAAAGTTATCCTCGGATAAACAAACATACAACGCAGATTTGCCCAAGTTGATTTGGAGATCTCGCTTCGTTCGATCAAATATTTTTTTGTAAGGGCTCTCTTGTGGACTTTGCACTTGAGTAACTTCTTATAGACTTAGTAGGCTTTCAGTCTACGGATTTTCTTTGTGTAGATAAAATATGTCATCAAAAAAAAAAGTGTGAACATGGGTACATACTTTATATTTTATTTAAGCTAGTTTTTTATTAGTATTTCTGTTCTCTCTGATATTTGCAAGAAAATTGGTGACACTGGCTGACGCAGTCACACGTGTATGTAAAAATAGAGTCCTACTGTATTTACTCAATGTTATTTATTAAGTTCGATGAACTTTACATATATGTGAAGGATAGCACTTTTATTTGATTCATTAACCATATCAAAATATTGTTTAGAGTTTAATCATGCGCGTTACTAAATCTTCATGCTAGGTAGGTAAAGGTACGCCTTCTTGTCGGGCGGGTCATTGCTCCTTAATTATTGGCACACAATACAACCTGTTAACTTTTTGCACCTTAGGTAAGCTTTTGTGTAAAAATATAAAAAGCGAAGACGTAAAATAACACGGGAATCACATTTTAATGCACATCAACGTTTGGTTGCGACGAATCAGCGAAAGTTTAGTAAATAATCCTAGTGCACACTTTCTTGGAACAATAGTTGCTGCGTATACATTCGTCTTGAGTTTGTTCTTAATAAGGAAGTGTCGTATCATGTTTTGTCCATTACCTGCCATCTTTTTAAGGACCTCCGTGGTGTAGTGGGCAAATAGCCGGCAGAGACGCGGGTTGGTTGGAGGTTCAATTCCCGCCGCGAAACAAATGTTTGCATTAGATATCTATTGCTGCTGATGTTGCTGTTTTAGCTTTATTTTCTGGTAGTTACTTGATATGCCACAGAATTAAACTTCTAGTAGCTGACCCTTGACAAAGTTGACCGCTATGGTAATGAGTTAGAATAGAATAGAATACTCTTTATTGCACACCAACAAAATTAAAAATACAATAGAAATACTCAAAAATTAAGGTAAGTACAATGGGCGGTCTTATCGCTAAAAGCGATCTCTTCCAGACAACCTTTGGATGGACAGGACAAAACAAAATCAAAAAGACGGCGGTGTATCTACGTGTATGTTCATAAACCTACATAAACTACCTATACTTACTAATAAACTAAATTATATACTTACAAATATAATAATATATACTTATTATATATAAACTACAATAAAGGAGATAAACATAACGATAAACTAGCAGTACGTAGACAAAGAAAGGGAATGGTTGTATACCTTAGCTTTAAAGATAGGAAGAGATTTAGATGATCTACTAGAGAAAGGTAAAGCGTTCCACAGCCGCACAGCTTGAACTGTAAAGGAGTCGCCATAAAATTGAGAACTGTGGACAGGGGTTTGGAGACTTAGAGCTTCAGATGAGCGTAGGTTTCGATCATGCGCCTGGTGCAAGAACAGAAAACGCTCCTTTAGATAGGATGGTGAAGAACGATTGAAAAGAATGTTAAAAAGAAGGGACAGAATGAGTTCTTTCATATAATACCGAAACTGCCTCAAAAGGTTGCTCAAGCCTATAATTTTCAATTTATTAGGTATATTTGTGACGGTACATAGGTACAACTGCACTTTGCACGCGCATAGAGACTTGCTGTGTTTACATTTGGAGTCACGTTGCTGTTGAGATGCAGAATTGTAGACTATTGTTGTTAATTCATTAGAAAATATTGCTGAATTTGTGTATATTCTCTTAAATTTTCATATTCTTTATTGTACACAAATAAATTTACAGACAGAAACAGCTTACAAAATGGCCGGCGTTGGCAAAGCTTGGCATTGGCCGAGTAGCTTATCGATGCACCAGCGTATAAAACCGGAGGACCACGCTTACCGACAAGATTTAACATATAAGGACTCCCAAAAAGTATAACTTGAGACTTCGATGGATTGACCAGGAGACCAAAAGCCTTAGCCCACGAGTTGATATGATTAAGATCAGAGTTGATTTAGTCGATACCCATTGAAATCTCGTCCAATTTGAACTGGCGATATATTTGTACGTCGTCAGCACAAAGATGGTAGTGATTTTCATCGTGGAAATAACTTTTTTCAGTTAATAAGTTTTATGAACCCGTCTGTATTTAAAAAGAAGGATTTCAATTCAATGTATAAATATGTCATGCACACTTTCTATGTAGCTAACTAGTGGTTCCCCCGAACTGAGATCTCGCGAGTTAAAACAAAAAAATATTATTTTTAATCTTTGACTACCAAAGTAGTGCCACGAAATATATATACAACTTACTTGACCTACAGTTTCATTCAAATTACAGGCAACGGGAGTTCATGTAATGTGGTTACACTTTTTTGGGGTACAAATTGCAGTTATTCTGGATTTCAGACTTTTGCCAATATTTAGGTCACTTAAGCTACACGCATACTAAATTACAGTACTGTGGGGTCACTGGTGTATCCTGTGAATTTTGTCAAAGTTCAATTTTATTATGGCTAATAAATCAAAAACTATAAAAACTTTACTAAAAATAAAAACGGAGTTAAAATGTACTCATAAATACCTTTCATTTGACGTCCCACTTGACGTAATAGTCTCATTTTCATTTTTTTTTACCTCTCTTGAACCCCAATATCTCAACAACCCTCAACATTTTTAGCTGATTTAGTCACACCAGAGTTATGCACTCACTACCTACCTATGTATCAAATTTCACGGTGATCGGATCAACGCTTCGAAAGTTATCCTCGGACAAACAAACATACATACAACGCCGATTTGCCGAAGTTGATTTAGAGATCTCGCTTCGCTCGATCAAAAATTTGAATCTATGTTTTTGTATTTAGGTACTTTCAAATGTAAACGTACAAGTAATCATTTAATGTACCTTTTTGCAAGGATTCATTATTGAAAAGTAAATTGACTAGGTACCTACCTATACCAGAATACACGGAAGTATTTGCTGCAGTACTATACATTATCAAAAGACAATAGTTTATATATGGCTGTCAGTAACAATAATAAATCAATTGCAATGTCACAAATAATAAATAAGCGAAAACAAGTAAACAGAACCGAAACAATATATGTATCTTGCATAAGAGTAATTGGATATACCAATACATTTGAGACAGTCTCGTGGGAAACATAACAAAATCATCAATAGGCAGTCAAAGGTCGATTCTTTGTTTAATAATAGGTATTAATATAATTTAATAATATTTTTCCCAGAGGTGTTAGTAATTATACTGAATTTCCTTTGATAATTTATTGTTAACTATAAAAATGATTGTCGATATCCGCATCAAATATTTATTAAATTGTCCTACAGCTTTTAATAGTAAATAACTAACCTACATCCTTTATATAGTAAATCTGTTTTACGAGGAAACTGAGGAGCAATAAAAGTTTATTACGTAAACTTATAACCTTCCAATGTTAGCACTTAGTTCGTTTTTTCGTTATGTTGTTAAATGCATAAGTTACCTATAATTAGATACTAGTGGTTCGCCCCGAACTGAGATCTCGCATATTATTTGTAATCTTTGACTATCAAAATAGTGCCACGAAATGCATTACCACCTTACTTGACCGTTTCATTCAAATTACAGGTAACGGGAGTTCATGTTAATTGGTTATGCTTTTTGGGGTAGAAATTGCAGTTATTCTAGATTTTAGACTTTTGCCTATATTTGTGTCACTAAAGCTACACGCACACCAAATTTCAGCATTGTGGGGTCACTGGTGTACCCTGTGAATTTTGTAAAAAGTTCAGTTTTTATTATGGCTAATAACTTAAAAACTACAAAGTTTAAACTAAAAATAAAAACGGGGTCGAAACCTATTCACAAAGACCTTTTATTAGACGTGCCACTTGATCGGATAGTCTCATTTTGTTTTTTTTTTACGTCTCTTAAACCCCAGTATCTCAACAAACCCCCCATATTTTTAGCTGATTTAGTCACACCGAAATTGTGCCATCACTACCTACCTATATACAAAATTTTACGATGATGGAGTAAACGCTTCGGAAGTTATCCTCGGACAAACAAGCATACATACATACAACGCCGATTGGCCTAAGTTGATTTGGAGATCTTGCTTGACTCGATCAATTAATTCGTAACGGTAATTTTAGCACTAAGACAATAAATAAAGATTTATTTATTTATTATTTATAATTTAAAAGTAAATCAGTTTCTCCATCTTTGAGAGCCCCAACAGTTTTCTTTTATATTTTTCCGACGAATTTTTGTGAATTAAAAAAAAAGTGTTATACTAAAAAGTGCAAGTAATATGTATTGCAAGTTATTAATGTAGGTATAATTATATTTATCATGACAGCACGTGCCTTTTATGTCAATAACCATGGTACCTCCGGTGTTCGGTGTCACGGCAACTGCTGATGCTATGGCAATTTATCTCTACCGTTCATTCAAATTATGTACTGTAAAGCACTTCATTATTTTGCACTACATTGCCCTATAAAATATCACTGATAAGTTTCGTGTTGTCAAAAACTTTTCCAATGATACATTTTCAGTTCAATTTAACTTTACTTCAAGCAATTCATTTTTCGTAGAGTATTGGTAGACATTGGTGTTTTTGTGACATTGGAAAATTGGTGTTTAGGATATCAAATTACAAAATATCAGCTTTTTGACTAAAATAGCAGGTTGCTAACCTCTTTGTAAAACCTTAGGGACAAAAAAAAATTAAACACTGCTTAACGCATATAAAAAAAAATCTCACTAGTTTTTACTCAGGGTTTTTTTAAACAGTGTTTATCAGGTGTTTAACTTTCTTGTGAGGAAAATAATAGTAGGTATTTAGGTATTTTATTTTAAACGAGCTGTGTAAACAGCCGCGACTTTTTTACGCGTGGTCTTAAATCCCTATTGTCCTAATAATAATTACAGAAATAGCGATAAGTATCAAAAATCGCATACGTCTGACAACGTCTCGTCTGCTCGTTCGGGTATTGTTAAACCAAACAGTTTTTATTTTCTGAACTCTGGTTAAACCTGAGCGCCTCCCATATCCAGTCTGAAGCGACCATGAAGCTAGAGTAAAAAACCTTTTTTACGAGTAACGCTTGGTCTAAGAGCCCATGACCGGCTACCTGTATGTATTTGACCAGACCTGAGTTTTTGTACATTAAGGCCCCTATACCTACCATACATAAGTAGGGGACTCACTAAGCTCAAAGTGGTGGACGCGTCGAGCGCTCAGGTAAGACAGGTATCGATTTTGACTAATTTTAAATCCATTTGACCACGTCTGCCGTTTTAAAATTTGAAAATATATTATTATTACAATCGGAAAATAAGAATGGCAGACCATTATCGCGCATTTTATTATGTGGCAGACAATTTTGAAACTGCTAAAAAAATAAAATTTTGAAAGTATTTGACCAAATCTGCCATTGATATATTTTATTTATTATAGTCTTAAAAACTTATATTGAACACGGCAGACGTCTACATTGCGTACACACATCAACAAATAATAAAATCTTAGCTACTATCCGGCCAGATGTATATGTATTCCGTTCGCTGTTTTACATCAATGTAATTTACTTTATCACTGTATTTAGAGAAATTAAATTTTTTTCGTATTCTATATACTAAACTTCATTAGTTAGATGAGAAATAAGTAGATTTTTATGGAATCATAAATAATCAATCAAATCAATCAAAATCAATATAATATGGTATAATGCTTTTAAAAAGATAATTCGATTACTCATTTAAATTTTTTTCTTTTTATTTGTTAAGAAAAAATTGAAAAGTGTTAAATGAGTTAAAAAAATATATCATGCATGCATTACAATATATATATATATATCTGTAGCGGACGCCGAGCTATAGATTAAGTTAGGAAAATGTTACGTTTAATTGCCCTGTATAGTATAGAGATTAGAGGCGAACGATGATCCTGGCTTCGGCAACCTCTTGAGGTCATCTAAGGCTCGGTCGATGATGGCCTTAGGTCGCCCGAAGCATTGTTCGAGCGTCTTCAGGATGATGTCCGGGTTGCTTGCAGTGCACAGCAGGGCAGACACCAGTTCCCTGGCTTCTCCTCTCAGGCAGCTTCTTAGCCGCTGCAGATTTTCTGCCGGTGTCAGCCGGTATATTGTTGTTGAATCTTGAAAGGCGGCCTTAAATGCCAACCACTCATTTGAAGCTCCGGAGAATGGTTGCAAGTCAGGACACTTGATCCTGGGTCTGGCCAGCTTTTCCATGACCTCGGTCAAGGCGTCAACATTACTTCTTGATCTGACGGGAGTGGTTGATCTGTCCGTCACGTTGAACCTTAGGTGTCGGTCGTCCTTGGTTCCGGACTTCGGCACGTCCCGTCGTTCCCTTCGCGCATCAAGGGTGTTCGATAGGAGCCAGGCGTCAACCTTCTGATGATGATCGGTTCCGTTATCACCGTGAAGGCTTTCCTGGTCATCCTGAATGACTGCTAGGCTCACAGACAACCGCTTCCTAATAAGGTCTGCCTCGATCTGAAGCTCCTTTCTTCGCAGGGCGGCTAACTTTTCTTCAGCCTCCAGCTCCACCATCCGTGTCCTCGTGGTAGTGCTTGCGGTCGATCTTACCGATTGTGCGGGGAACCGGGGTCTGGCACCCCCAGCACAGTCATAGGTGGCCACGTTCGTAGGCCTTGGTTCGATCGCGACACCGCCTCGTGGGTTTGGTGACACAGGTGGATCCAGCGATAGCCTTCGCCTTCGTTCTTGTTCGATGGCTTGAAGATCGGCTCCGGCTTCTCCCTGCAGCTCGCGTTCCAGTTCGCGACGTTCCGTGTCGCGACGCTCCTGGTCTGCGGCGTCCGCTTGGCTCCGGGTTACCACCATGGTAACGTCGTCGATTTTTCAATTCTTCAATCCGTCGAAATATTCCTGTTCTGATCCAGGTTCTGATCCGGGTTCTGATCCAGGTTCTGATCCGGGTTCGTAGGACCAAACTGTTCTGATCCGGGTTCGAAGGACTAAACTGTTGTGGACTGTATGTTGTTGAAAGTAAACCTTCGATCACTGTTAATTAATATTTATTTCTTTGAACTGTTGTTGTTTGTTTGAACGAAGTCTTAATGCTGAATAATTTTGAGGGCGGGCGCCGCTGCCTTTATAGGCCGGTATCTGCAATATAATATTGCTGATCCGATAGTGTGGGAGAGGGACGGGTCGCGCCCTCTCGCTCGCACACTATAAATATTATACTGCCGATCCGATAAGTGTGGGAAAGGGACGGGTTGCGCCCTCTCGCTCGCACACTATAAATATACAAAACGGCGGTGCCCGGCTGCCGCTCTAAATCCTCCGTCGTCCGAGACACGTTCTCGGAGACCCGGATGAAGAAATCACCTCCGCTAATGCGGAAGGTGAGTCATCTACATCAGACAGAGCAAACACTTCACAGAAACACCGATCTCGCCGGCGAGGTCGACGAATCCCTTCAGTCGCCGCCTATACGAGGTACAAACATGTACCCGGGCGTTTCTCTCCTATCCCCATCCCGGCAACAGCCCAAGCCGAGGTTCGTACCTAAGTGGTGCCCTTGCGCTAGTGGCCTAAAAAACTTACTGGGCTGAGCGCCATCTGCGCTCGCCAAAAGTTCGGTTAAGCTGTCACGGCCTCAGAGGCCAATAGCGAGTTTAGTCCATTCGAAAAAAAAAAACCCGGCTGCCGCGCCCAGTTCGGCGGCAGCAACCCTATCGTTCGCCTCTAATCTCTATACTATACAGGGTAATTAAACGTAACATTTTCCTAACTTAATCTATAGCTCGGCGTCCGCTACAGATATATATATATTGTAATGCATGCATGATATATTTTTTTAACTCATTTAACACTTTTCAATTTTTTCTTAACAAATAAAAAGAAAAAAATTTAAATGAGTAATCGAATTATCTTTTTAAAAGCATTATACCATATTATATTGATTTTGATTGATTTGATTGATTATTTATGATTCCATAAAAATCTACTTATTTCTCATCTAACTAATGAAGTTTAGTATATAGAATACGAAAAAAAATTAATTTCTCTAAATACAGTGATAAAGTAAATTACATTGATGTAAAACAGCGAACGGAATACATATACATCTGGCCGGATAGTAGCTAAGATTTTATTATTTGTTGATGTGTGTACGCAATGTAGACGTCTGCCGTGTTCAATATAAGTTTTTAAGACTATAATAAATAAAATATATCAATGGCAGATTTGGTCAAATACTTTCAAAATTTTATTTTTTTAGCAGTTTCAAAATTGTCTGCCACATAATAAAATGCGCGATAATGGTCTGCCATTCTTATTTTCCGATTGTAATAATAATATATTTTCAAATTTTAAAACGGCAGACGTGGTCAAATGGATTTAAAATTAGTCAAAAATCGATACCTGTCTTACCTGAGCGCTCGACGCGTCCACCACTTTGAGCTTAGTGAGTCCCCTACTTATGTATGGTAGGTATAGGGGCCTTAATGTACAAAAACTCAGGTCTGGTCAAATACATACAGGTAGCCGGTCATGGGCTCTTAGACCAGCTGTGGACGCGACGACACGATGTTTTAACTACTATTTTCTTATCTGTGGCGCAGTATCGTCTTTGATTAATTTATCATATTTTTTATAGCAATCTTAATGTTTCCAATAAATACAATCCTTTGTTCCTTTTCATGATACACAGTAGGTAGGTATTTTCTTGTTAAGTTTCATCAAGATTGGTCTAGCCGTTTAGTCGTGAAAACGTAACAAACAGACAGAGCTACTTATGAATTTATAATATTAGTATGGATTTTGTATAGCGTCTTGCTCGTAACTAGGTTGAACTTGATTACTTGATTTATTTTTGTTTGAATGATATTGTCAATCATCATATTTTTTAATGGGAGTTGGGACATTAAAACGTAAGAATGAGATTTTATGATCCAGCGAAGCGAGATCTCCAAATCAATTTGGGCAAATCGGCGTTGTATGTATGTATTTATGTATGTATGTTTGTTTGTCCGAGGATAACTTTCGAAGCGTTTATCCGATCATCATGAAATTTGATATATAGGTAGGTAGTGATGGCACCATTTTGGTGTGACTCAATGAGTTAAAAATGTGGGGGGGGGGGTTTGAGATATTAGGGTTCAAGAGGGGTAAAAAAAAACTAAAATGGGATTATCTGGTCAAGTGGCACGTCTAATAAAAGGTCTTTGTGAGTACATTTCGACCCCGTTTTTATTTTTAGTTTAAACTTTGTAGTTTTTAAGTTATTAGCCATAATAAAAACTGAACTTTGACAAAATTCACAGAGTTCACCAGTGACCCCACATTGCTGAAATTTGGTATGCGGGTAGCTTTCGTGACACAAATATAGGCAAAAGTCTGAAATCCGGAATAACTGCGATTTCTACCCCAAAAAAGAGTAACCAATTAACATGAACTCCCGTTACCCGTAATTTGAATGAAACTGTAGGTCAAGTAAAGTGGATATGCATTTCGTGGTACTATTTTGATAGTCAAAGATTACGAATAACTTTATTTTTATTTTTATTGGAGACTCGCGAGATCTCAGATCGGGGCGAACCACTAGTTTAATGAAATACCTATTCATAGCCCTCATAAAACCTCATCAACCTCGTACCTGAATGTAGATCCGGATCTGGGCATTTAGAAAGCTGGAGGCTAGGGAGTGCGTCAATCGGATGTGGTTTCCAGTAAACACTTGGCCTCATAAGAGTGAGTCCTCAATCGTTGCATAATCTCTGACTAGCATCACGGTTCACAAGAATATAACATGACTATTGTCAAAATATTTTATTCTATCGTCGAATAATACCTACTCCTAATCAAAATACGCCTATTATAATAGCCTAGTTATATTAGTAAATAAAGAGTTTAAACCAAAACATAACAGTCGTTTCCACGGTACAATCTCAGTGCTATGGACACACCTGTGTTAGATAGAACATAGCTGATAGCTACTCTAATGTTTATTTAATTTCAATGTACTGCGATTTAAATATTTCTAGAGCGCAAGGTGAAGCGATATACTCGTATCTTCTATTATATAAGAATCAAAGTCCTGACTGACTGACAGGCAATGCACAGCCACTGGTCCTAGAAACTTGAAATTTAGAGGGTATGTTTGTCTTAATGCGTAGGGGTGTACTAAAAAAGGATTTTTTGAAATTCTACCCCTAAGGGGGTTAAAAGAGGGTTTTACGTTTGTATGAAAAACAGTGGTTCCTGGATTTATAAACTTGAAACTTGGCAAGTATATTTTTTAACAAAAATAAGAGAAATGGTATTTTTTTGTTTTTCAAAAATCATCCCCTGGGTGGGTGAAAAATGGTGTTGAACTTTGTATGGTAAAACATTATTCCTGAGGTTAATAAACGTAAAACTTGAATAAATACTTATCAAGGTACATAATGAAACATGGCATAGTTACTTTTTTTGAAAATCACCCTCTAGGGTTGAAAAGGGATGTTGTAGTTTGTTCTAAAACAATGTTTATTGCAATTACGAACGTATAACTTTGCATAAATGCTTTTTATAGGTAAATATAGGTAAATAATCTTGTAAGAGTAGTAGAGTTTCTTGTGAAAGGGCTCGCCCGGGGAAGTGCTACCACCATACCTATTGCTACCGCCAAGCAGCATTGCTGTGTTTCGGTTTGAAGGGTATGGTTGCTGGTGAAATTACAGGCACATGAGGCTTTACACCTGTATGCCTCAAGTTAATGGACGCAAGGAAGTGCATCGTAGTGCACATTTCTAAGGAGCGTGACCTACGAGGCAAACTTTGTTATAGGCGATGGTTACCACTTAACATCAGGTGGGCCATAGGCTTGTATATATTATTTATATGCAGAGTGATAATAGCAGTAAAAACTGTTATTTGATTCAATGCAATATTTAAGTTGAAAATCTATTTAAATATATGGAACGTTCTTCAAATGCCTGCTCTACTAAACTCTTAAAAAATAAATAATATATTGTGTTTTAATCATTTTCTCTAGGCGACTAATTTCTTAAAAGTTTGTGTCTAAAATGAGAATCTGTATTGATATCAAGTGCTGTTGATTCTGTAATGAATAAATATAAAAAAAGATAATATGTCTGAGAATTGATCTCATACGAACTTACTTTTAAACATAAAATAATGTTCTGACTATTTAGAATGAAGATTTTTCAAGGTGATATGAGGGTTTAGGAACAATGTTGAACAAAAAGATGGACAGTCGTATATGAATCACTTTGACATTGTAATAGCGACCTTTGGATACAAGTAGGCGTTTGGGTTTAAGCTTTAATAAATTGCTGTTGATTATCGGGGTATCTGCGAGACACAAGGTGGTTATATTATACTATAGTCAGTTTTTTTAAACAACGAAGGCCAAATGTTGGGAAATTTTATTTTAAACCAAATGTTTAGAGTTTTATGCAATAAACATCTTTTCATTCATTACACGTAGTGATTTTAGGTTGATGCTTTATGATGTCCACGTTGAAATATATTCTTTTATTTTTTTATACCACCTGGAGATGGGACAAGCCTATGACCCACCTAATGCTAAGTGGTAACAATCGCCTATAACAAAGTATTGCCTCACGCATTTTAGAAACGTGTCCTACGATGCTCTGCTCTGTGTCCATCAACTTGAGGCGTACATGTAAAGCCTTATTTGCCTGTAATTTCACCGGCAACCGTACCCTTCAAACCGAAACACAGCGGCTAAAATAGGTATGGTGGTAGTACTTCCCCGGACGAGCCCTTTCACAAGAAACTCTGGTACTTTCTCTATTCTCTCTCATTCATACATTTTAAAACACAAACTATTTTTATATAATAAAACTACTAGTGGTTCGCCTCGAACTGAGATCTCGCGAGTCTCCCATAAAAACAAAAATATATTATTCGTAATCTTTGACTATCAAAATAGTACCACGAAATGATAACCAGCTCACTTGACCTACAGTTTCATTCAAATTACAGGTAACGGGAGTTCATATAAATTGGTTACTCTTTACCACTGGTACAAAATGCAGTTATTCTGGATTTCAGACTTTTGCCTATATTTGTGTTACTAAAGCTACACGAATAATAAATTTCAGCATTGTAGGGTCACTGGTGTACCCTGTGAATTTTGTCAAAGTTTTGTTTTTATTATGGCTAATAACTTAAAAACTATATGGAACAAATTAAAAATAAAAACAGGATTGAAATGCACTAATGAAGACCTTTCATTTGACGTCCCACTTAACTTTATAGTCACTTTTTCATTTTTTTTACCCGTCTTGAACCCCAATATCTCAACAACCCCTCAACATTAACTCATTTAGTCACACCAAAATTGTGCCATCACTACCTACCTATGTATCAAACTTCACGATGATCGGATCAACGCTTCGAAAGTTATCCTTGGACAAAGAAACATACATACATTGATACATACATACAACACTGATTTGCCCAAGTTGATTTAGAGATCTCACTTCGCTCGATCAATTAATTTTTTATGTGTTACAAATGCCACTCGCGTTCATCCACCTATTGTGTATCCGCTTGGAATGTTCATAGGTTTTCTGTTAGAGACGACTAAGAAGGCTTCACTATGTGTGTGCTTCGAGGTTATGTAGCCCAGGATATAATAGACCGAATCGCTTGCAGTGTGGTTTGAGGGAGGAGGCTATACGGTATAACGTATACCCAGCAGTGGGCTATCATATAAGCGGCCAACGATGATGATGATGATTATTCTGGGAGAAATAGACTGAATCGCCGTGAAGATGTTCAAAACCGGTAGTTTTGAGTACTGTAAAGTGACACCGAGCAAACAAGCCTTGCGGCCGTAAGAACAGGATATCCCAATAGAGTCGACATAAGGTTATTTGTTTAAGTTTACTGCGCCGGCCCACGTGATGTGGGCTAAATTACAATATTATGGTTTTATTGTTGCTCTTTCATTGACCATTTCCACTCTACGTTTTTTTGTTCCCGTTTTGATTTAAGTGTGCATAAAATATTGATTTAATCAAAAACGTAGGATCATCGGGAAATAGGTGTCATTGAACTTTACAATTGGATGCATTTCCAAATTCTAAACATCACTGTTCATTTTACAACAACTACCACCTAATTGAAATACCTATTCTTTACTGCACACCTAATAAAAATACAGTAACAAAGGAAATAAACAATAAATAACGGTATAATGGGCGGTCTTATCGCTAAAAGTGATCTCTTCCAGACAACCTTTGGATGGACAGGATAAACAAAAATCAAAAGACGGCGGTGTAAGAGTACCTATAAGCACTAACTACACTATATATGGAGGATAAATAACATAAACACTAACTAGCAGTTACGAGACAACGAATGAAAATGGTTGTATATCTATATAATGAAACAAATGTTTGCATGATCTACAGATATTTGTTCCGTGTCTGGGTGTTTTTCTATATATTATAAGTATGTATTTACAAAAAAAAAGTATATAAGTATTCTATCAGGGGCCCAATTCTACTAAACCAATCGCTTCACTATGTTACTTATGTTACTTTTTGGTATTCTATTAACACAATTTGGCAGCTTATGACAGGAACAACAATCATAATCGTTAAATAATCGTATGGCTTCATAATCGTTTTTTTTTTCTTATAAATTAGCAGAATTGGGCACCAGTTATCAGGTTCAACACAAGCTCTGCTTAGTTTGGGGCTAGATAGCGCTGTATGAAATATCCAGCAATATTTATTTATTTATTTATTTTTATGTTAATTGTTTTATCGATGTGATGAACAATTGAAAACACAACAAAGTTAGGAATTTCAAGCACTGTAAATCACCCCTGCCTTTTTGGTCTTTTTCTTTTTTAACGTATATTGATAAAAAAGAACCAAATAATGTTTCCTTCTTTACTTACATTCCGAGAAGTGCAATCAAAATGAATGTGTAGGAATACCAGTAAGAGGCACGGTTATTGTTATCTTTAAATATTGAATGAATGTTATCATCGTTGCTAATCACACCAACTGAAGCTTTCCTTCGAGTATTTTATGCATTCACAGAAATCTAAGAATGTATATTGAATAATCTTAACTGGAAAGTTTATAAATCTTTATCAATCGTTGTGATAAAGAAGAATGGCAGTCAGTCAATTGATAAATATAGGTAGGTTATGTAGGTGACATTCTGGGTATCGGTGTTATCGTGAACCTGTCAGAAATTTAATAGGCAAATATGTGGAATTTATTGATAAGTTAAATGCTTTATTATTATGTCAAAGTGGCGCAATAGTCTGGTTAGATTGATCCTTAAAACAAACGATCCCTATACATTGGGCACACTAAATGTTTTGCACTTCTAGCTAATCGGAACTATTTGAATTTCGAATGTGTTATTTTTTAAAACGTTGCAACCTTCTTTGTAAAAAAAAATTGGCGGGAAATCATTTGTCAATTGTTTTTTATCACACATCAAAGTCAAAGTCAAATATTTGACAACCTCCGTGGTGCAGTGGGCGAATAGCCGGCTGAGACGCAGGAGGTAGAGAGTTCGATCCCCGCTGCGGAACAAATGTTTGCATGATCTACAGATATTTGTTCCGGGTCTGGATGTTTTTCTATATATTATAAGTATGTATTTACAAAAAAAAAGTATATAAGTATTTTATTAGTTATCTGGTTCCCATAGTACAAGCTTTGCTTAGTTTGGGGCTAGATAGCGCTGTGTGAAATGCCCAGCAATATTTATTATTATTTTATTATTATTTATTTTATTCATTAAAATCACAAGGATCACTTTGAAACGTCAATTTTACTGCCTATTTCTTCGCGACCAAGCCAGGAAAGAAAGGCAAAGTTCTACGTACGCAACCAAAATGGAATTACTCGTAAGTCGAAAAGATTTTAGAGCGATGATTTTTTATGATTTTAAAAGTTCTCTCTCTCCGCAATACTATGCCGCTCGTCTTCAAAATGCTTTTGGGAGAGAAGCACCTTGTTTGAGCACAGTAAGGCGATGGTTTGCTGAATTTGAGAGAGGTCGGGTTTCTTTGCATGACGAATTTCGTGAAGGGCGGCCTTCAACTGCCGTCAACGAAAATAATGTGGCTACTGTTAAGCGGCTAATTGAAGAAAACCCGCGGATTACCTATGAGACAATTCGAGGACTATTGGGGATTGGTATGAGCCAAATTCAGAAAATTTTACACGAAGAATTGAAAGTTCGGAAACTTTATTGTCGTTGGATCCCTCATGAACTGACAGCGGAGCAGAAGCGGGCTCGCGTGGAATGATGCTCACAGATGCTACTGAAGTACGACCACGGACATTCTAATGCTGTTTATGACATTGTCACAGGTGACGAAACTTGGATTTATTGTTTTGAACTCGGATGAAAACAGCAATCTAGTGAATGGGTGTTTGAAAATGAGAACAGACCAACAAAAGTAAGGCAGGCGAGAAACATTGGTAAAAAAATCATCGCGTTTATTTTCTCAGCTACGGGTCCCATCTGTACAATTCCACTTGAAGATCAAAAGAGTGCAAAATATGCCGAGTGGTATTCTACCATTTGTTTAACCAGGGTGTTAGAAAAAGTTCGCGAAAGACGACCAAAAAGCCGCGTTCTCCTACATCATGACAACGCTTCTTCACACACGGCCAACAAAACAAAGTCATTTTTAGCTTCCGAAAAAGTACAACTCGTGACCCACCCTGCACATAGCACCCTGTGATTTCTGTATTTTCCCCAAAATCAAAGATTTGATGAGAGGTTTCACTTTTATCAACTCGAAGAGGCAGTGATAGCGTTCAATCAGCACGTGGAAAACATGCCTTCAGATCTGTGATCCTCCTGTCTTAAAAAATGGTTCGATCGCATGAAAAAATGTTTAAAATGTAAAGGAGAGAATTTTGAAAAGCAATAAACATAATATTTTGGTTATGACATGTTGTTTTTCTAAGTTACGCAAAACTTTTAGTGTGACCTACGTACAACCTGTTTTATTATGTATGAGATTAATTTAAAACACACATCCGAAATCGTATTAACTGATTTTAGATGTGGTTAATGCCGGTATCTTGAATATTTATCCAGTAATCGATACATTTCGAATAAACAATTTTTAACGTAAATTGGCGGCGCCTTTGCGACGATGCCACTTAGTCAGTTTGACAGGTCCTACTACGAGGCATGCCTATTAAGTTCTGTCGTTTCCATATTTTCCGGCAATTTTGAATTTGGAACTGTTCTATATTCGAATGTGTTTACATTTTGAATCTCAAAACAGTTGAAAGTATTAGGATTAATGCTATTGTTTAGTCACAGTTTCGATTTGAATCTGTCAGGTCACGTACGAAAATGAATCTTTCTAAGGAAAATGTTCGTGCAATAATTTTCTACAACTTTAGAAGAGGCCTGACACGGCTTCAGTGTTTAGAAGAGCTAACATCTGTGTTCAGTGATGTAGCCCCATGTCTGCGGACTGTCGAACGCTGGTATTTAGAATTCCAGCGTGGACATACTAGTGTTAGTGACAGATTTCGCGAAGGACGCCCAAAATCCGCCTTCACTGAAGATAACATCATTGCTGTGAGACAACTAATTCTCGAAGATCGTCATGTGACGTATCGAGAGATAGAGGCTCTATTAGGCATCTCAGGGACAACCATTCAGAAGATCTTGCATGAAGCGCTTGGTGTGAGAAAGCTAGTTTGCCGTTGGATACCGCATCTGCTTTCCGACGATCACAAGGCGGCCCGCGTCAGATGGTGTAAGAAAACTCTGCAAAGGTTCAACCGAGGGGAGTCAAATCACGTCTACGACATCATAAGTGGTGACGAGTCTTGGATCTATGCCTACGATCCTGATACCAAACAACAATCTACAATCTGGGTCTTTCAAGGCGAGCCAAAGCCGACTAAAGTTGTTCGTTCTCGAAGCACTTCAAAGAAGATGGTGGCCACGTTCGTTGGAAAAACCGGCCATGTTGCGACTATTGCACTTGAAGATCGTAGAACGGTTAACGCAGAGTGGTATACTACAGTTTGTTTACCACAAGTCATCGCCGAACTTCGAAAATCTAACTCAAAGCGACGCATCATCCTGCACCACGACAACGCAAGCTCACACAGCGCTCGTCAAACGATTGAGTATTTGAAGCAGGAAAAAGTAGAAATTCTTGACCATCCTCCATACAGTCCTGACCTAAGCCCTAACGATTTCTTTACATTTCCTAAAATTAAGAAAAGTCTTCGTGGTCAAAGGTTCCAGTCCGGTGAAGAAGCAGTCGACGCTTTCAAGACAGCCATTTTGAACACCCCACTTTAGAGTGGAATAAATGTTATAATAACTGGTTTGAGCGAATGGAAAAGTGTTTTAAGCTACGTTGTGAATACTTTGAAAAACAATAAAAAGTACTATAAGGTTCTAGATGTGTTTTTTTCTTCAAACGACAAAACTTAAAAGGCATGCCTCGTAACATGATGGATGAATATGATTTGTTATTATAAACTGGCTGTTTCATTGATATTTTAGGATTTGTTATTAAGATTGTTTGAAAATTTAAAATATTCTATGGCAATGAATTTGATAATAAACAAATTATACAACAATACCATTAGCCCTACCCATGTTTTATATCAGTAATATGTAATTTATATACCAACGCAAAACCTGAAAATAGTTTGTTTACGCTTGATACAAAGACTTAATTTTGTAATGCGTTATACCGGGTTTAATTTCAACAGACCTTAGGGGACATCCATTAATACGTGAGGCAATATTACACATTATCTAACGGAATAAAAATTTAATGAGATTTTCCGAGAACAGCCTCCCCCACGTGAGATTGGGTGAGGTTTGACTCGACCTCCCCCCCCTACGAGCCTCACTTAATTAATGGATGCCCTCTTAGATCCTTTTTAGTTATATTCAATTAAGGCAAAACAGAGAAACGTCATTATTTATTGCTATGTGAATATTTTGTTCCTATTCCTTCATTATCTTTGAAATTATTACTTTATCATAATGGTATTATCAAATCTTGTAGCATTCCAATGACATGTGACACACATAGCATCGGAATTATGTAAATTCTAAATTAATCGATACCTTTATTTAAATGTGAAATACCAAAATAAATAATGAACCTAATTGCCATTTAAAAATATTTTGTTTATGAATCATCCAATTTTAATATGAAATATATGAAATAGCTGACCGGCCCCGGCTTCGCTCGGATTTCAAAATTAAATGTATGGTCTTAAGTTTATACGAAAATACCATAGAAAACAGCACTTGCAGTTTTTTCCAGAATTTTCTAATTGTCCGAGCAACTCTGTTGCTAACTATGTTTCTTACCCAATTAACCTTATTTAGAATGAATGAATTAAATACTCATTATTGCACACCAAACACAAATACAGTAACAAAGGAAATAAACAATAAATAACGGTACACTGGTCTTACTATTATATAGACTATTTTAGACTATTACGAAGATTTAAAAAAAGTTATGCGTTCTCAAGTGATGCGCTTACCAACAAACAACAATTACTTTATTTATTTTATTATTAGCCCGTAGAGTCCCACTGCAGGGCAAAGGCCTCCCTTCCCCTCCTTCTACGAATCCCGGTTATTGGCTAATTGAGGCCACTCTTTCTGGTATGCATCCAGTTCATCCCTCCATCTCCGCCTGGGTCTACCACGAGGCCGCCGCCCGTTTGGAACCCATTCTGTAGTGGCTTTTGGCCTGCCCAGTCCCACTTCAATTTTGCGACTGTTAGAGCCACGTCAGCTATCTGAGTTTTGGAGCGCAGTGTCGAATTTCGTATACGGTCTGTGAGCCTGACTCCGAGGATGATGCGCTCCATAGCTCGTTGACAAACACCGAGGCGGGACTTTTGAATATTGGTGAGGGACCAAGTTTGTGCACCGTATGTGAGGATGGGGAGAATGCACATGTCCATTAGTTTCCGTTTTAAAGATAATTTTTTTTTGTTGTTTTTTTAAATATTGCTGGACATTTCACACAGCGCTATCTAGCCCCAAACTAAGCAGAGCTTGTACTATGGGAACCAGATAACTGATAGAATACTTATATACATTTTTTTTTTAAATACATACTTATAATATATAGAGAAACAACCAGACCCGGAACAAATATCTGTAGATCATGCAAACATTTGTTCCGCGGTGGGAATCGAACCCGTTACATCCTGTGTCTCAGCCGGCTATTCGCCCTCTGCACCACGGAGGTCGTCAGATAGATAGTGGCAGATTTTCTTTTATCAGGTCTTTCATTGACCAATAGCTTTTCCAGACGGTACACAACAATTACTTACAAACAATTAATTATTATTTATATGGATCGGCTTCTCTTTTTCTACGTCGTAAAGTAATCAATAGTAAAGTCGTAATCATTGTATTATGTACTTGACATAATACAATGATTACGACTTTCGATAATGTTGTAATCAAAATAAATAAGCTCCACCGCTTGCCAAAAATAAACTAGATTCATTCATAAAGTTGCCGCAATATCTAGATCTATTTCTAGACTGTCCGCCCCGATTATAAATTGGCAACTATTGTCGTGAGAAAAAGCTATCTGTGAAATAAAACATATCATATAACTTTTGAAACTATCATGGCTATGAACACTATTTGTACTTACCACTTTTGTTTGTACTTTTTTTCAGTTTATTCGTGATCATGGCGCATGCAACTGCGTCTAAATATCGGGACACTCAAGAACTCACAAATCATAGTAAATATCCCGTTTTTAGTACAAATAGTAAAACATATCATAATGAGTAGAGTCCACCCACTGTATCTAATAACGAAGTAAGTCTATTTATTTTAAAAACAACACTTGTAGACCTTAGAATAAGTTGACACTTTTTTAAGTTTCTGGCAGTTATGTAATAATGAGACACACTTGGTGTTTTGTGTAAGCTACTGAAATATGCAAACAAAACATGAAAATTAATGATTCGAAAACTAGGACGATTCCCAAGCTTGTCGTCGCTGGAAATGTTTATCATCAATCTTTTTAATGAGATTTTTAATGAGCAACTGCTGCAACTCGTGACTTTCGTGAATATTTTCTTTGAGTGAAATTAATATGAGCGCAATAAAAGGGCAAACGTAGGGTAACTGAAACTCGTTGGGGTTCAGGTAAAATATGCCAAAAATAAAGGTCATTCTAATATCGTGTAATAATTTAAGTACGACATTTTTCTTTTCTTCTTGGTTCCACTTTGCAGGATCCAGTGCGTCTGGCATAGATTTAATTCACTAACAAACTAACGTCCCATTTTTCCAGTGTGCAGCATTATGTTGATCGTGAAAGAACTTTTCTAGTTTCCACTTCATCTCTTGTTTTATCGTCTTCAATGATATAAAAACACAATTTCTATGAAACTGCAGCGTAGGCGTGACATGAAAATATCTAGTTACTCATATACTCGTACCAGTTACAGCTGTTTTGCATATTTTACCTGCTTTAGTTCGTGGTTATTTTGCCTTGGTTCCTAGTAATTGAGTCATGAATGTTATGATCCCCTCACGCCATCTACCTAGTTCACTTTATTGGTGCATTTTTATAGCCCTAGTTTCGACTAAAGCGGGGCGCTGCATAGACTTAAACACGATATAATTCTGCATAATAGAATTGTGATCGTTTCTGACAACAAAGTAGCGAGTATAGAAAGTATAGTGAAGTAGCAACATTGCTATACTATTGTGTTGACTGCATGCTGAATTTGGATGAATCTGACAGATAAGGATTTAGAAGACAATGGCGTTATATGGTTTAGAAAATCCGGAAACATGTAATAAATCTTTTGTCACCAGTTTGCTATCGCTGTTATCGTTGATTCATGTGTTAGTCAAGGTTTAGACGAACTAGCGAATATTGACTTTATTGCTAATGCGGGCTCGAATTCCTTTGATTGTTTTTTGTAAGTGTTTAGTTATTTAGACGATAATAATATTAATTACAGGTTGCAACCCAAACAAATTGATAGAATTTACTCGTTGAATCGATGATAATTTTGGAATGCCAAGTAGGTTACATTGAGGCCCGTATGCCATGGACCGTATGAATGTTATTAATTATTATCATTATTTTCCGTTGACTTGTTATTTGTTATTAGTATTATTTTTCGTTGACATCATGACATGTTATATCATATTGTATTTTAATTTTTGGACAGTTTATCATTTTGTAATATGTATGTACTTACCAAAACTGTTGTCTTTCACATTAATTATTTATAAAATATTTTCTAATTGTAAAATGACAAAAATTCCGACACAATAGTTTATTGTTTGAGAATAAATATAAATGAAATGAAAAATTCGAGCATATATTTTTGCAAGTATTTTTGTGAAGGCTGTTGAAAATTCTGCCCTTGAGTCTTGATTTACGCTTGCTTGATACAGTTCTAGGATACGGGCCTAGTAGCAGAAATAAATGTATTAGCTGCCAAAAGCGATACCATTTTAAAAAACCGACCAAGTGCGAGTCGAACTCGTGCGCCGAGGCTTCCGTACGTACCCATTATACCGCCATAATAAAATGGGTATTATTTTTATTGGTGGCTAAGTTTTAAGTGTGTGTGTGTGCTGTAATGGTTGCGTTGCTAACGTGTGGTAGTACAGGGCGTGGATAATAGAAAAACTTGAGCTAGGAATACAATTGTTATTTTTGCCTAAGATGATAAATAATAATTTAAAAAAAGGTATAAAAATCTAGGTCCTGAGTCAACACGATAAAAAGATATGGGCAGATTTAAATTTACGCGAAAACTTGTAAGTACCAAAACTTACGTTAATTTTCCACTTTTTTATTTTTCGGAACTTTTACTTTATGTGTGCTCTAAGACCTTGTTTTTTGTCAAATTTCGTGATTCTAGGTCAACGGGAACTACCATATAGGATTTCGACCCAAAACCTACTTCATTTATTTGAACATACAAATTGTCAATTTTGGTTAAAATCAAAGTCTTACAGCACAAGTAAAGGTAAAATTCAAAAAATAAAAAAAGTTGAAAATTAAGGTAAATTTTGGTACTTACAAGTTTTCGTGAAAATCTAAATTTGCCCATATCTTTTTATCATGTTGACTCAGGACGTTGATTTTTATACACCTAATAGGGACTATAGACTTCAGTATCTGGTTTAAATTTCAACTTACTAGGTCCACCCGTTCCTGAGAAAATCTGTGGTGACACATGGACAGACAAATGGACAGACGGACACGAGAGTGATCTTATAAGGGTTCCTTTTTTTACCTTTTGAGGTACGGAATCCCTAAAAAGGCGTATGTTTTGAAAAATAAGATGCCATATCGTTTTGTCGATATAATCTTAAGATAATTGTTATATTATGTACCTAGCTATAGTTTACAAAACAAATCTGATATGTCCGGGTACCGATTACTAAACTTTTTACATAGCCCACTTGTCCTCCTTCCCTACTGAATCGAATTATGCGAGCATTGAATTGTTTTTATTTAAAAAGGCTATTTTATTTTCTAACGTAAAAATATGTGATAATTTCCTCTGAGCGCATACATGAGTTCGTAAATGTATTTTTCGTAAATGTACCTAACTGTATTTTCCGCATATGTTGGTGTGTTGTGTGAGATGAATCAGGCGTGCAATTTCTAAGAAAAAAATATGGAGAAAATACTGAAAATTAGAGCAGAAAATTCAGCCAACCCAGCCAAAACTTCTCATAAGATGCAGTCAGCACGATGATGCAATCAAGGTAATAATATTATGATTATCATGATACAAATCGTGTGATTCATTCCCGAATTGTGTTTTTTAGGGGTTCCCACCTCAAATAGAAAATAGGAATCCTTATACGATTACTTCGTTGTCCGTCTGTCTGCCCCTTCAAGACCCCTTTGAGAGGTGTAGTTGAATAGGTCTTTGAAAAAGATTATAAGGTTGCCCCAACACTTGTTTGATACAAGAACCCGTTTAAGAAATAAAGAGCCTCAAAGTTACCATTTTGTAAATAGTTGTGTGATTCAAAAATAGCACAAGACATCCGTTGTTTTTACCAATTCATTTTTGAATTGATCTCTGCTAATTCAAAACATATTTCTGCTCTTAGTGAGTTGTCTTGAGTGAACTCTACTAATTTCGACAATTTATAAATTCCTAAACCGCCTATGAAAGAAGTTCCTTATTCTCTTTACTCGCGTCTTGAATTTGTATTATCACTCATGCTCTGAAAGTTGGTCATTGTAAACTCGAAATCGGCTCCGTAAATGCCTTTAACGGCCCTAGGAACGTAGGTAAATTTTAAAATGTAATGAGGCTCAATGCATTCATAATAAGCTAAAATGAAATACAATCCCCATGACAAATTCTTATTTAAATTTAAAAATGAAAGAAGCCACAATCATAATATGCTTTAATGAAATACAACCTCCATGACAAAACCTTATTTCTATTTAAAAACGATATAAGAATAGAATAGAACGGGATAATGCTTTTATTGTACACTTAAACTGAACACCTATTAAAAAAAACTAGTTAATTCTAAATATAGTACAATGGGCGGCCTTATCATAATAGCCACATTCATAATAAGCTTCAATGAAATACAACCTCCATGACAAATCCTTATTTCTAGTAAAAAAAACGATAGATACCAACAAACACTTATAAAAATACTTTTTTATTTCCTTGCATTTGTGATGAAAACTAATGTAATATACTCGGGTGTAAGCGATCAATAACACCCTCGATTAGCGGCCAAAATATCTCGGATGTACAATAGATCGCTCACAGCCCTTGTATTATAATGTACTATTAATCAATGATGTGATGTTCTGGTTCCTATGAAGCACCGAATCGTAAAAAAAATCAATACGCTATCTTAGCATAATAACATCGCAATGTCACAAAACACTAACCTAAACCATAGAGAGAAACTCCAAACTCATACGAACTGCCTTTCTCATTTCCTTTATTTGCGAGACGAAAGCGATTATCAACTGCAGTTCCACATAACCGGTGACTCAGTCAGTCTCATACGAGAACAAACGATACTATTGTGCGATATACCTCATATTCCTTGCTTTTTATGTTAAGTACTGCTAAGTCAACGATAGTCGCCAACGCTGGGTTGTGTTGTAGTGATGGGTTTAGTACAGACACTATTACAATTAAACCGGTATACGTATACCGCCTATAACCGGTAACCGGTATACATCTCCACATAATTGTTTTTTAAACCTATTATTATATTCTTCCATGGAAAGTGGCAAACCCACTTGATTACTAAAATAGGTATGTAAAAGTGATATGAATAACACTGAGTGTTTCAGAAAAATCTTTTATTTGTGATACAAAGAAAATCTACAAGCGGTATGAATGAAAACTCTATATTGTACACCATAAAAAATAAAAATTACAGACAAAATAGAAGACACAAAAAAAGCGGTATAAATGCAAAGTAGAAATACAAGCAGCCGGTATAGAGGTTTATATCATGTAAATATTAACCAGCTACATTAAATTAATTCTAAACCATTTTGAAGTCACGTCATTTTGAAGTACATAACGTATTACAAGAAGTGGCATGCGTGTAGCTTTAGTAACACAAATATAGGCAAAACTCTGAAATCCAGAATAACTGCAATTTGTAGCCCAAAAAACAGTAACCAATTTACATGAACCCCCGTTATTGTATCTGTAATTTGAATGAAACTGTAGGTCAAGTATTTGGATATGTATTTTGTGGCACTATTTTGATAGTCAAATATTACGCGAGATCTCAGTACGGAGCGAACCATTAGTTTTAGACTATGCACGTTGCCGGTAATAGATAAAAGAAAAGTAAAAAGGTAGGTACTACCTACTTCGATTTCAGTAAATTGGTATAAACTGCATTTTTCTATACCCGCCAAATGTATCCAATACGTGGATAGGCTCCGCCCTCAAATGAGGCGTGTACGGCGAAACGCATTTCAATTTCAGTATCACCCGCGTCTTAAACACGAATGATTTGGCCATCGACTCGCCTACTCGGGAAAGCTTGAAAAACGTCCATGGCTGTTACAAAGCATGTGTGCATAATATTGATTCGTTGACACATCGTAAAATAACAAATATCAATAACCCATCATAATTTTTCCTGTGATGTCAGCGATCATGGTTTGAAACTGTTCCTAATTTTTTGTGTGGGGTAAGTAAGTAATGATTGAAGGATCATTGTACCACATCACTAGGTATTACCCAGCAACTATTGTTATAAACTGTGACTGGCGCCTCTACAAACAATACACAGCCTGTTTCTCTGTGTCTCAATATCATTCCAGTTTTCAAGAAACATTATAGATTGTTTATTGTTCCATTCAGTATTGTATTGACTCTAAATCACTTGGATCGTGCTACTTTGACTTAATAAAAGTGTTCCTTGTACTGGAATGGTAATTTTAAACAGTGTTTATATGTACCTATCGATACTAAATTTCCCACATCTATTTATTAAATAACTAGTGGTTCGCCCCGAACTGAGATCTCGCGAGTCTCCGATTAAAACAAAAGAATATTATTTGTAATCTTTGACTATCAAAATAATGCCACGAAATGAATAACCATCTGACTTGACCTATAGTTTCATTGAAATTACAGGTAACGGGAGTTCATGTAATGTGGTTATGTTTTTGGGGTACAAATTGCAGTTATTCTGGATTTCAGACTTTTGCCTATATTTGTGTCACTTAAGCTACACGCATACCAAATTACATCACTGTGGGGTCACTGGTGCACCCTGTGAATTTTGTTAAAGATCAGTTTTTATTATAACTCAAAAACTATAGAGACTGAATACCTTTTATTTGACGTTCCACTTGGCCTAAAAGTCTCATTTTCATTTTTTTTAACCCTCTTGAACCCTCTTGATCTCAACAACCCCCCAACATTTTTAGCTCATTTAGTCACACCAAAATTGTGCTATCACTACCTATGTATCAAATTTCACGTGGTCGGATCCACGCTTCGAAAGTTATCCTCGGACAAACAAACATACATACATACAACGCCGATTTGCTCAAGTTGATTTAGAAATCTCACTTGACTCGATCAAAGATACCTTTGCAAGGCTTTACTGAATCAGGGCTATTGTAATTCAACCTGCCTGATTTGACCACCTTAAACAAAGGTTTTGACGTCGTCGTTAGAAAAGACAAAAATAACATTTGGTCACTCTAAACCAGGGTTTCTCAAACTTTCGGTTCCACGAACCCCTGTTAAAGTTTCCAGGCGATAGCGAAGCCCTTAACTAACCAATTAAATCCCCCCTCCCCCCCAAAGAAAATAATAAAATTGACTGTTGAAGAAAATAAGGTTTTTATTTCAATAACAGGTAACAAATAGATAAAGTGCCAAAAGAAATATCTTTTTAATATTAATGTGATGGGTGTGCATGTTTCTTGTCGCAAATGGATTAAATTTTTGAGTAATTTTGTACAAGTTTAACCTTAATTCTAACTCTGTATCAAGTCTAGAGAGAGTCGAGAGAGAGAGCGAGAGACGAATACAGTCGCGCGCGCGCTACCATGCGTGCCGCACGCCAGTCATCAAGCCACCATTACGTAAATCTTGTCGCAAACCCCTTGCCGTCGAATAGCGAACACCTAGGGGTTCGCGTACCCCACTTTGAGAAACCCTGCTCTAAACCAACGTTTTGTACTGAGAGTCGATTAGTATAGAAAAGGCTTTGTACCTCTTGGTCACTAAACTAACACAAGATGACCAAAAAAGGGCAATTGACTTAACTAATGAACAAACATCTAGCCCGGGCGCTCTTTCTACTCCTATCCAAATAATTGGCATGTAAGTTTGCTTATCCGCTCGAGCGTAAAATGCTATTTCTACCAGGCATGACCGAAGAAAAGTATATCTCTACGGCAAAATAGAGTAAAATGACATTTAAGCGTATACTACCGGAAAATTGGCCCTACAAATGCTTTTACTTTCTACGGTTGGTCTTTCTTTTTGTGTTTAAAACTACAATTTGCTTCCATTATTTTGATATCAGCTAAACGCCTACCATATTTGCCATAGGTTTGTTTAAACACACTTTTAGCTCACAAAGAACGAGGCATATTGGTAAGCAGAGCGCCTAACCGAACCACAATGCAAAATACATGCATGTGTGCTGAAATAAAAACACCGCCAGAAACTATAATGATATATTAATTTGAAATACAATCGTGTTGTATTAAAATGATAAAAAAAACTTACTTTATGCTATCTATCAAAATATTATATTTTTGGTGTCATTGCACTAAATTCTATCACAATTTTAAGAACTAAGTAAAATCTTACGTCCCAGTTTTCAGATCATTTGAGATTATCTGCCTATTATCATTAATTGCTATTCAAGATAACATACATATTTGAAGTTAAAGAGATATGGGGCCTTAATCAGACAAAGTCCCTAAACTCAAGTGTAAAAGGAAACAGCTTAGACATCGCAAACCCGCTTCTTTCCGCTCATCCCTCGCTATTCATTAGAGTCTGCGCTGTAAGGGAACTTTGATAGAGGCGCTAGCGTCTATGCTCTAAGGCACAAAAAACAAAAATATCAACCTTATTTTCATCTGCTAACCGTTAGTTGCTCAAAACGCCGCAGGACTTCTTCCGTTGCGGTGATTCTAGCACGTGCTTAACTCGGTTAATGCCCACGCGGTCGCGCAATGCGGACATGTCACTCTGGAGAATTGAAGAGGAAACATGACACCGGCTTGTGACAGCATCTTGTGTACATAGCTTAAACTGTAAGTCCAGTTCCGTCCCGTTAAGCAACAATATTTGCAAAGGATAAGAAGATTCTACATCGGTGTACACACAAACACGTTTCTGGTCTTACGATCTCCATCATCTTTTGATCTAAGCTTAGATCATCAACGTCTTAAATGCTTCCTAGTAGAAGCGGTTGTTTCGTGGATATATACTTAGCTAGGGAACTATACACCTTAAATCTATACTAATACTAATATTATAAAAAGGAAAGATTTGTATTTTTGTATGTTTGTAACGAATAAACTCAAAAAACTACTGGTCAGACCAAAAATTCTTTCAGGAATTAATGCTACATTATCTCTGAGGCATACATTTATTACTAGAAAAAATTTGTCATCCCTACTAAAACTTCAATAATGTGACCCAAGGTGTAAAAAAATTAGCCATAAATTTTTTTTAAAAAATAAATGTCCACCCGTGCGAAGACGGGATGGGCTGCTAGTATTTCAATAATCTTTCACCGTTGAAAATGCTACATTATCCCTGAGTAATATAGGCTATGTTTATTAATAGAAAAAATTAGTGATCCCTTTTAAAACTTCAATAATGTAATCCAAGGTGTAAAAAATTTAGCCATAAAAAATGTTTAAAAAATAAATGTCCACCCGTGCGAAGCCGGGACGGGCCGCTAGTATTTTAATAATCTTGGATAGTTGCCATGAACTTTCCACAAAATCAGTTGAAAGATAATCATATAAGTACATACGCCAATCATCTGTCATCAAATCAGTTCTTGCAATACAAAGCTTTTGAATTCGGGGCAACCGTGGCATAACATCATCTACGGACATCCATCACGGATATTCCGCATGATTGGACGTGATGTCACGAAATGTGTTTGGATGGAGTTTCTCAAAACAAATAAACAAAACAAACTGCTCATAAAATGAACATTTAGAACTGATTGTCTTACTACAGAAGAACCGATGACCGCTAGGGCAAACGTGTTCTTAAGTGGTGACCACGTCCAGGCAAACAAAGTGTGTCAATCTAGAATTAGGTAATAGTAAAGTCAATAGAGTGGGCGCCAGACGAGACTTCTCAAGTATATCCTTTGGCTTACAGTGCCATTTAACCCGCCATTTCTAATTTAGCTTAGACTTTAGTCATTCTGAGCTTTCGTTTACGCTCTTTTAGTCCTAAATGCCGTACCAAACGATTTGCTTCAACTTTTCTTGTTAGGACGAAAAAGGAGTGGAACTCACTTCCGGCATAATGTTTTTCCAGTCCATTATAATCTCGGTAGTCTTCATGTCCAGAGTGAACAGGTACTTTGTTATCTACGACCACACCATCACTTACCATCAGGTGAAGCGCTTGATTATACGCAAAAAAATTTATAGCTGCAGTATCCAATTGCAAGATTAAGCTCTTGTCTCTACCGCAACAACTACTGGAAATAATTCATTCGTTTATCCATCCGCACTAATTAATATAGCCACCCACCGCTAATAGTAGAGGAGACGTGGAAGATCGACCTTCACCGATCTGATAACCAGATGTGACATATTTTTTATCAAATATAATGTATAAACAAATATGCCTATAATTACTTGCCTATCTAAAAGTGCTCATGGCTATTTTTAATTAAATTAACTTTAATCGATTTTTTTTTCATCACTTTCATTCTTTTGATAACCAAATGAATTTTATTTCACTGTTAGTTTTTAACACACAGAATATGCCTCAGCAGGCTTGCCTACTCATTTCTGTGTATAGCTACCTGGCAAGCCGATGTGAACAGGTAAGTCAATATAGGTGACTCCATCGTTCTGTTAACTTATCGAAAGGTATATCAAATTTTAAATTACTTTAATACAAACTCAGTCATATTTCAAAATCATTGCCTGCAAAAAATCATACTTATATTATTACTGTTGCCTAGCTAAAAACTTTTAGAGAGCACTTTTAGATAGGCAAGTAATTATAGGCATATTTGTTTATAAATTATATTTGATAAAAAATATGTCTCATCTGGTTATCAGATCGGTGAAGGTCGATCTTCACCGGCTCTTAGACCATAAGCTACAATGGATAACAAACGGGGCTACTACAATCACTTACGGCAAAATTTATATGTACGCAAACCTTTAAATAAGATTGACACAGTTTATTGTGGCGCCACTTAAACTGGTGACCTCGGGATGGATCGGAGGCGTCTAATTGATGCTGGACACTTGATCATTGAGACCACACGCGTTTGGCGGTGAAAAGTCAACATGGTAATTGATTGTTATGCGTTATGCCCAATTACCACGTTTTTATGGTCCATCATGGCAATACAAACTAGTGAGTACAATCCACGGACGAATAAAAGGTCACGATTAAAGTGCAGAATCTTCCTCTTGATTAGTCTTGAAAATCATATGGTTAAAAGCATTGAACATTAAATTTGAAGATAATTACTTCTAAGATTGTTTATGTTAATTTGATGTCTGTTATAATTTAATAAATTTCATTTCATTAATAAAATTTCATTTCATTGATAAGTTTTTCATTGGTCTACAGCTCGTCACACAGTTTGTTGTGGGCGTCATGTTTTGATTTGATTTGCACAGATTTAGAGGCTAAGGGAATACAATTATATGAGACAAACAGTAATAAATTAATAAAAACTCTTACGAATTGACGCCACAGACCATTATTATGTTCGGGTGGCCTAACTGTTTTATTTATTGATCGAGCGAAGCAAGATCTCCAAATGAACTTGGGCAAATCGGCGTTGTATGTATGTATGTTTGTTTGTCCGAGGATAACTTTCTTAGTGTTTATCCGATCATCGTGAAATTTGGTATATAGGTAGTTAGTGATGGCATAGTTTTAGTGTGACTAAATGAGCTAAAAATGTTGGGGGGTTGTTGAGATATTGGGGTTAAAGAGGGGTAAAAAATAAACTCAAAATGGGACTATCCGGTCAAGTGGCACGTCTAATAAAAGGTCTTTGTGAGTAAATTTCGACCCCGTTTTTATTTTTAGTTTAAACATTGTAGTTTTCAAGTTATTAGCCACCAGTAACCCCATAATGCTGAAATTTGGTAAGCGTGTAGCTTTAGTGACACAAATATAGGGAAATGTCTGAAAACCAGAATAACTGCAATTTCTACCCCAAAAAAGAGTAACCAATTAACATATACTCCCTTTGCCTGTAGTTTGAATGAAACTGTAGGTCAAGTAGAAAATGAGTAAGCATATTGTTACAAGCGCAATAAAGTTTACATAATTTATGTAGTTATCAAAATAATAATATTACGTGTCATCATCATCATCATTCTTAGCCCGTGTCGACCCACTGCTGGGCATAGGCCTCTCCTTGTTTCTGCCACTCTTCCCGATCCTGTGCCAGTCTGAACCACGTACGACATGTGCCAGTGTCAACATTGACGCCCGGTATGTGGATCTGCTTCGGGAGATATATAGCTCAGCTACCATGCAAGTGAGGCTACACAACTTAACAAACCCAATATCGATCAAAAGGGGGGTGCGACAGGGAGACACAATTTCACTTAAGCTTTTTACGGCTGTCTTAGAAGACGTCGTAAAAACGCTTTCTTGGGACCAATGTGGTATAAAAGTTAATGGTGTCTACCTGTCGCATTTGCGGTTCGCTGATGATCTTGTTCTGTTTGCCGAAACGATGGACGGCCTGCAGACCATGTTGAATGAGCTTTATAATGCATCTTTTAGAGTTGGAAACGAGAAACTAGAAATGGTCGATTCATACGTTTATCTTGGCCATGTTTTATCTTTTGGCAAGGAGTATCAAATGAAGAAAGTCACCAGGCGTGTTCAACTTGGATGGGCAGCTTTCGGCAAACTAGATGACATACTAAAATCCACGCGTATTCCACAATGTCTTAAAACACGTCTCTATAACCAATGTGTCCTGCCAACTATGACTTATGGTGCCGAGACATGGAGGCTCACGAAGGAGGTTGTGCACAAAATAAGTGTAGCACAGAGAGCCATAGAGCACGTCATGTTCGGCATCACACTCTTAGATCGAGTTCCCAATACCGAAATTCGCAAGCAGACAAAGTACAAGACGTCAGCAATATTACGTGTATAAACGAATATATCAAACCTTTATATTGCTCATACTGCTTATACGTTATCGGAAACTAGGATTAAATAAATCAGCAGCATCTTGTAAAGTATCATTTTAACCCTTCTAGTCCTTCTTAACTCGGAGAGCGCTTTGAGTATCTCCATTACTCAAATCCTCGAGCCTTGCGCTCCTCTGAAACCTTGCAACTTAAAGCTCCTGTACACTCTTCTAACTTTTATCATAACTCCTTCACTGTACAAACTATCCGTCTATGGAACTCTCTTCCTCCACACATTAGAACTGCCAAATCTATTCCAATCTTTAAAACAGTTCTATTTAAACATCTGTCTCCACTACAATGCTGATTTCTCATTTTCTCATCTATCGATACTTTATCGCTACTCTTGGTTTTATTTTATCCTTCTATTATGCACCTATATGTAGGTAAACACCTACTTATTGTATTTTATTTAATATACCTTTTTTGTTATTAGTATGTAATATTTATGTACTATACTTTATGAATATGTACCTAATCCATTAATGAATACTTATAATATATATATATATTTATTTATTTTTTGCTTATGTAAGTCAATACAATTAAAATTAAAATTAATAATTACAAATTATTTATTAAACTGTTTATTCAATATTTAATTATTTATTATTAAAAGCTACCGTCCTATAACGTTTTTGTGAAATCTAGTCCATTCAAAGGTTGTCTGGAAGAGATCGCTTTTAGCGATAAGACCGCCACTTATATTTCTGCGTGTATTGTTTGTTTTTTATTTTAAGTGTGATTTACAATGAAGCGTTTTCTATTCTATTCTATTTTACTCTATGGTTTGTTTTGCAAGTTTTGCGATTATGACCTTCCTAAAAACAATGTAGTCGAACTGTTACAACATACATAATATCCTCGTAAATGCATCGGTTCTAATACCAGACCATTAAACATTATCACGCGACCTTCAAACGTAACCTCTATATACCTTTTATAACTAATTTAAATATTTTTGCAATGTCAAGCAATGTCACGTCCGATCGGACCTCAGAGGATCCCATATTTTATGTTTCCGTTGAAATAAAACAAAAACTATAAAAAATATAGATTTGCCCTTCCGGAGGTTGTTCCCAGATGTCCAAAGTTTTGCAACTTTGTAATGAATTTTTGTAAATTCTAATATTTAAATATCTAAATTCGAAGGGCAATGTATTAACGGAATTAATGACTGCATATATTTTAGGGTTCCGTAGTCGAACTAGGAATCCTTATAGTTTAGCCATGTCCGTGTATCTGCCTGTCTGTCTGATCAGTTACCGCCGTTTTATTCTTAGACCATTGGTGCTGTAAAGCAGAGGTATGATGATACGTTATAGTGGCGCCTAGTAAGTTTTGAAATAAATATGGAAGTTAAGCTGATATTTTGTTACTCACACATCCCCATCGTCTAAGATATCGCTGAATAGGTCTTCCAAAAACTTTATTTTTTGTAATAGTCTGTATCGATCCTTCATAAACTCCTTCATGGAGCAGTAGCTCTTCCAGGCGTTATGGACACTACAAATACGAGAATAACAATGACAAATCGAATACTAATCTAGTTTACTAGCATTCGAGTAGACTACACACAATCGTAGCCGAATTACTAAACATTATGTAGTAAGCCTCTATAAATACCATTTTTGATGAGTCATATTGAAATATGTTCCTGATTCATACCTTTTCAACATATATAATATTTTATTAACCTAAACTTTAAAGTGAAGACATAAATTACATTTATATCAATACCTTACTCGAAAACGAGTTTAAAGTATACAAAAAAAAAGAGATTTTTTTTATGTTAGACTATTACGATTTAATAGTTTAAAAAATAAAAAAACAACAGATTTTCATTTGTTATGGCTCGATATTGAGTCATCACATCCAGTTCTTATTTTTTTGTTTAAAAATAGATTACGAATTTTCTGGACTCATAGAAAACTAGCTGTTGCCCGCGACTTCGTACGCGTTACACTACTTAATGTGTAGGTAAACTAGAATAAAAACTAAACTCGCTGTTGCAACTTGACTTGACACCCGCTTTTTATCCCAATCAACTTGATTTAAGGGATGAAAAGTAGCCTATGTGTTAATCCAGGTTACAATCACGTACATACTAAATTTAATTCCAATCGATTAAGCCGTTACGACGTGATTAAGTAACAAACAAACATCCAAACTTTCGTATTTATAATATTAGTGTGATACGAGGAACTAGGTGGGTATAGATTTACGAAATATTTTCGATGTAATGTTGTACCTTTCAGAATCAAGTGAGATTGAAATGAAATGAAATGAAATGAAATTTATTAAATTATAGCAGACATCAAATTAACATAAACAATCCAAGAAGTAATTGTCTATCACATGGACGGATCCTGGTGGGATCGCATTAGTATCCAAACTAGGTAAACCTGTGTTATGGCATACTAATGCCCTCCGCCGGGCTTGAAAGTATAAAAAAATTACAATTTAATTTAATAAATCAACTTAGAATTATTGTTATAAAATAATTACTAAATACATTGATAGATATTCATTCATTGATAGATTCAGAATAGAGTAGGTATTAAAAACTATGCTAAAGTTTTCATAGATAGATGTTAGGATATTGTAGTAGAGTAGCCGATAAACTCTGTTACAATTGCAAGCGATACAAAACAGTAAGTTGATTAACTGGACCTGTAAATAACGCTAGTTTTGTGTTGGTACTTAGCAGAAGAAACCGTGTAAAGTGACTAAATTTAATCTAACTTCATCATTGATCCAGCGAAGCGAGATCTCCAAATCAACTTGGGCAAATCGGCGTTGTTAGTATGTATGTATGTTTGTTTGTCTGAGGATAACTTTCGTAGCGTTTATCCGATCATCATGAAATTTGGTATATAGGTAGGCACAATTTTGGTGTGACTCAATGAGCTAAAAATGTGGGGGATTGTTGAGATATTGGGGTTCAAGAGGGGTAAAAAAATGAAAATGAGACTATTAGGTCAAGTGGGACGTCAAATGAAAAATCTTTTCTAGTACATTTAAACCCCGTTTTTATTTTTGGTATAATTTTTATAGTTTTTATAGTTAGTAGAGTTATAAGCCATAATAAAAACAAAACTTTGACAACATTCACAGGATACACCATTGACCCCACAATGCTGAAATTTGGTATTCGTGTAGCTTTAGTGACACAAATATAGGCAAAAGTCTGAAATCCAGAATAACTGCCATTTGTACCCCAAAAAAATATAACCAATTACCAAAAACCCCCGTTACATCTAATTTGGATGAAACTGTAGGTCAGGTAGGTTAGCGACTAAACATGTTTAAATTTGAAGTATTTGTATGATTTGACAACTCCTTAAATCATATTTAGCCACTAAATACGTTTAGGCATCGTTGTGCAAGTCGCCCTGAGAATAATATTATTTTGGGAGATTCGCGAGATCTCAGTTCGGGACGAACCACTAGTTTAATATACAGCCAAACAAGAACAAAGACATCCTCCTCTCTCCATAACATTGTTGTGCCCAACAGGGTCCATATTCATCATGTACACATCAATTACCACCTATTATTACAATGAGTATTAAATTAGGTGACTCACAATCTAAAATAAAAACATTTGTAAGCAAAAAACATTCTGACGACACATCTTAATTCGAATTAGAAGTGAAGACGAGTTTTTGGGTGCGGCAGACGACATGAGTACTGCATAGCATACCAATCCACATATCATCTACATGTATCACGAATACAAGATGGAACTATTTATTGTTATAATGACATCACGCGCCATTGACCTGCCGTGCCTGTGTCTTCGAGTCTTCGGCACAATCAGATGAACTTTGACTCTAGCTCTTTGACGGAAAAATACTTATCAAATCAAATAATGATCTAACTGGAGAAACTGATGAAAGGCTGACGATTGAAACTTCTGTAGAAGTTCGGCAGAAAGTAACTCTACAGTTATACAGGATCCTTCCAAATATTTATGTATGGCATGTATTTCAATGATAATTTTAATTTTGCAAAAACAGCAAGCAAAAAAATATAAATGGTCTTCTTTTTTAATTATTGATCCTCTTTTAGTGAGACATAAAATAAATCAAACAAACGATACTTTAATCTGTTTGGAGCTACGCAAAAAATGTTTGAGATGTAGAAATTAAGTTTGATAGACCCATGTTGGGTCCCAAAGCTAAGAGAAAAGTTCGATACATTTTTAACTTTAGCGGCACTTGAAAACCGCCAAATCTGTAGCTGCGGTGGCGTTAATACGTAAGTACCAAATGGGTACTTACGTATTAACGCCACCGTAGTTTTTTGGGGTGAGCTCTCGCCAGAAGTCTCGCGTGGTCTCCCCTGAGTGTCGCTGCATCCACTCTATCTTCACTCCGTTCGGCTTCGCGGGCTTGCTTCGCTCAGGATCTTCCACGCGAGCTTCTGGCTCCGCTTCTGGAGTTCCTAACCTTCTGGATTTTTATAACACTCTTGAGGTTTCACGCACAAGATTTTCTAGAGTCGGGGTGCTCAGTGTCTCCCACTCATCTAGACCAATAGTTAAAAAAGGGGATCAAATATTATTTTTGAATACCAAATATTTTTTAATAGTACAAATTTCAATAGATCAGTTAGATTCTGGAGGATGTAATAATATTGTCCTTTTATGTATTATATGAGAAATAAGTTATAAGATGGACTCTTTGTCCTCACTAAAAATGCTTGTTCTAGATCTTTAAGAAATCTGTTGTTTTTCAATGAAGTTAGTAAAAGTAGCATATATCTAAAAATAAGCTGTTTGAAATATTTGTGAGACCTTGGTCAAATTATCTTATGCTAGGCACAATGAATGAATGAATGAAAATACTTTATTGTACACCTCAAGAAGAGACACCCAAGAAACAAACCAAAAATAAAAATTCACAAAGCAACGAGTACAATGGGCGGTCTTATCGCTTGGATGTACTTAAAGAAAAAAAAACCACTATAATCTCTATATTCAAAGGTTTGTGAAAAAACTCTTCTAAAGGTTAACCTCGCCTTTTTACATGTCCTTTAGTAAGTTTTTTCGTCTGTAATCTATTTGTGTACAGTATGAATAAAAACTGAAATTAGACTTTTTTGGTAAAGTTATTTACTAATTATTTATAAATAAGTTCCTTTTTTACCTTTCCTCCTCCTTTACTTTGAGATAACTTCGAACCCCAAAATCTTACTACTCTGTGAAGTTGTGTTGTGATTGTGAGTAAATGGTATGATATATTTTCAAAGATCTGAAAAATTCGTAGGAATAATGCTGGCAAGATACCAAGTCTGGTTTTAAAATAATTTGATGCTACATACGTTCGAGTTGTCCAACAATATAAGTTTTTGATTTTAATTTCTATTGTGAATAACGTCTAACTCTCCTAACATCTTTGACAACTCCTTTGCTGTACAAGCTATCCGTTTATGGAACTCTCTTCCTTCTTTAATTAGATCTGCCAAATCCTTTCCTATCTTTAAAACGCTATTGTTTAAGCACTATTTGTCTGCATCAGAGAGCTGAGTCATCTTATTTTGTTATGATATCTGTCGTTGTTATGTTTGTATTATATCTGTTTCTAAATTATTAAAAAAAAATTATAAATATTGCTGGACATTTCACACAGCGCTATCTAGCCCCAAACTTAGCAGAGCTTGTACTATGGAAACCAGATAACTGATAGAATACTTATATACATTTTTTTTTGTAAATACATACTTATAATATATAGAGAAACAACCAGACCCGGAACAAATATCTGTAGATCATGCAAACATTTGTTCCGCGACGGGGATCGAACCCGCTACCTCCTGCATCTCAGCCGGCTATTCGCCCACTGCACCACGCAGGTCGTCGAATTGTATTTTTATTTATTGTTAGTATTTTAATATTATAGAATATTTATGTATTACATTTATATTAATATTACCTGCCCTGATATCTTTATTTTGTTTTGCTTATGTAAGCACACAGCTAAATAAAAAGTTATAAGGCTACCGTCCTTTAACGTTCTCGTAAAATCCAGTCCATCCAAAGGTTGTCTGGAAGAGATCGCTTTTAGCGATAAGACCGCCAATTGTACTATCGCGTGTCTAGTTTTAAGTGTTTTAAATATGATTTGTTAATTTAAGTCTGGTATACAATATAGCGTTTTCTATTCTATTCTAACGTCTGATAACGTGTGGAAAATAAATAAACTTAGAAGTTACTTGTCGATTGAGTCTTTTTTAAACAACTATCTACTAATGTAAAAGAATTATCTACCTATGGCGAATATGCCTATATATATATAAAATTATGTTTTATTTTGCAAGCTCGCCGTGATAGCCTCAAAAATTAAAAGTAGAAAATTGCTTTGTTAACTTAAGTAAATGAATAGTATATTATGAGTTATTTATAACTAATGCTTAAAGATACGATACAAGCAAGCGTACTAAATTGATCAATAATTGTAGAACGGACGCACTTTATTAAAGTTCTAAATAAACTATCATTAAAGAAAAACGTATCGATTATACTTTTAGGTAAGCTACGAGTTAATGGTTTAGACCCGAATGATAAAAATACCTTCATTTTGCTGTGGTGGAGTCGTATGTACGTAATGTGCTAATGATTAACATGAAATTACCACCATCGTACTTTTAGAACTAAGTGTGTTATTTGTTTACTATATACGGAGTGATTTGTAATATACTGACGATATTCAAGTGACGGTCTCTCAAAACATAAAAAAATACTTCTCGAAAGGAAAAACTGCTAGTTATATTATCAAATTTTAAAGAAAATCGCCTAAGTTTAGGTGATTAATTCGATATAAAACTTACTGCCTTTTTTTTAATTCTATGAAGATGGAACAAGCCTATGGCCCACCTAATGTTAAGTGGTAACCATCGCCTATAACAAAGTTTGCCTCGTAGGTCACGCTCCTTGGAAATGTGCCCTACGATGCACTTCACTGTGTCCATCAACTTGAAGCATACAGGTGTATAGCTTCATGTGCTTGTAATTTCACCGGCAACCATACCCTTCAAACCGAAACACAGCAATGCTGATTGGCGGTAGAAATAGGTATGGTGGTAGCACTTCCCCGGGCGAGCCCTTTCACAAGAAACTCTACTACTCTTGCAATCGACATCCAAAAATAAAGGCCGATTTGATATCTCATTCGGAAATGCCTGCGGGTTTTGGGTTTTGGGACGTCACCAATACAGTATCTGTGGTTAGATGGCAAGCACTATGCAATAGCAGAACATAAGTTTAATAAAGTGTTTGTTTTACATGCCAAAATAAATTACACATTTCTATGGAAAAGATTTCACAAATTTATTTGTTATGCTTATCAAAATAACCCCTTTCATTTTCGTGCGTATATTATCAAACACCCTATATTAATAACTGTAAAGTTTAACAAGTTAATTAAACTTTTTCATTTCTTCATACATACTCTATATCACTGTACAAATTGCTAATGTTTGCTTGCATAATAAACTTATCAACTCTTTGTATTTTGGCATATGATTAAGACCACAGATCATTCATTTTCCTCGTTTGAATTAACCATTGAAATACCGTAACAATGCAGGTTCTAGCCTTCCTAAAATCCTATTAGATATGTGACCTTTTAATAACACAGCGAAAAGGTGAACATCATAAACGGAACAAATTATTGCAACCGGCAATAAAACCGTGCAACTCGGAACAGTGAAGTTATTTCGGGAATCGCCTGGACTCACTCCAAAACGAGTGTAATACGAAATCAGAACCACTCGGTCACTTTCCTGGGTGAGTCAATGACATGCGTAAAATCGCGTCACACCCTGGTCTTCGAAGGCTCAAAGATCTGAGAGTGTTTCAGAGAAAAATCTATTTTTGCTACGATAAGTAATTAAACAAGGAAAGAATAAATCGTGGGTTCGCGTTACAGGCGTCAATGGTTTTCTGAAACGTGACGCAGACATTTTATGAAATTAGGAAAATCGGTGAGGGAAAAAGTTGTAAGAACAGAAGAAAGGGAAGACTTAATACTGAAACTATAAATACATCTGTAATAGGAAAACATAGATGCATGCTATATTTTTTCAGTAAACCTTCGGAGCAAATACCTCAGCTATAGATTAGAATATAAGGAAACAAAACTTTGGTAAAATTTTATCAGGAAAAAATAAGATATCACACAGTTAGAAGGGATACAAAAGAAACCCTAGTTATAAGAATATTTGATCGAGCGAAGCGAGATCTCTAAGTCAACTTGGGCAAATCGGCGTTGTATGTATGTATGTTTGTTTGTTTGTCCGAGGATAACTTTCGAAGCGTTTATCCGATCATCGTGAAATTTGGTAGGTAGGTAATGATGGCACAATTTTGGTGTGACTCAATGAGCTAAAAATTTTGGGGGTTTGTTGAGATATTGGGGTTCAAGAGGGGTAAAAAAAATGAAAATGAGAATATTAGGTCAAGTGAGACGTCAAATGAAAGGTCTTCATTAGTAAATTTCGACTCCGTTTTTACTTTTAGTAAAGTTTTTGTAGTTTTTGAGTTATTAGCCATAATAAAAATTTGACTAAATTCACAGGGTACACCAGTGACCCCACAGTGCTGTAATTTGGTATGCGTGTACCTTATATATCACAAATATAGGCAAAAGTCTGAAATCTAGAATAACTGCAATTTGTACCCCAAAAAAGAGTAACCAATTAACATGAACTCCCGTTACCTGTAATTTGAATGAAACTGTAGGTCAAGTTAGGTGGTTTTTATTTCGTGGCACTATCTTGATAGTCAAAGATTACGAATACATTTTTTTTATGGTTGACTCGCGAGATCTCAGTTCGGGGCGAACCACTAGTTTAAAAATAGTTATTAGATATTTGGTAATCTACATAAATTCAATGAATTTAACATTTATAAAAACAGAACTTACTCGTAGTTATATATAATAAGTTAACGGTAGTTCTTACAGTTGGCACTGGTATACAATTTCAATGCATGTAATCTCGCTCGTTTATTGTAAATATATTCATCCTAACTTTTCTCGGCGTGTCCTACTTTTCGTACTAAAATTATTCTCTAACGGACAAATGTGTTTGAAGTGACTATAAAAATATCGTGCATACATTTTGCAGGGAAATGGAATACCATAGAATATTTGATTAAATTTGGTATCTTAGATTCGTTTATAAATGAAAATGCTTGTATCCATAATAGTTAATCTATGCATGTAAGATCATCATCGAACCTGTCCAATAACCTTTGAGTACTCGAAACCGTGTGCTAATGAGATAAGCGGACGTTTGCATGTATATTCAAGTAATGCATACGTGATTATGCGACAAGAGCTTAAGTGTAGGTACTTCTCAACTTAACTATCCTGTTTCAATTTGCCATTGTGTCTATTAATAATTTATAAATACCAGCTTATTTGTTATTTGTATATCATTATATTTACATATATTACGTTTAACAGAAATGTTTTTTCCTGTTGCCTCACAAACAAAAGTTGCTCAAAGAAGATTTGCAATTTTGTCTGCGCATTGATTACATTCAAGTCGACCAACGTGGTTTGATTGTTAATTAGGTATTCAAATTTCGGATGGTGAAACCAGCGACTGTCGCTCACACGAGTAATCATTTGACCACAAAATAAAAGTTAATTACATTCACAGTTCCACACTAGAATATCCATCGCGCCAACGTAATTGAATGAATTCCACCTACGAGTTCCGTACTTTTTAAATTACCAAGCTAATAAATAAACAAACATCTGTTTTATTATGTCCGAGACCCCTTTCAATGTGGCAAGTATAAAGATATGATTTGAGAGTTATCAAGAGCACTGAATATAGCATTAGCTGATGTAAAACAGAGCGGCCTCCGCGCGCCAGCATTCGTTCCGCTACGATAAAGGGATTAGTTCGTCACGCGGCTCACCACTTGTAGTGGCCCGTCTTGTTGCTATAGTAACTGACAGTAGCAGATGCTTGCACACTAAAATTTTACTGCACATTTATTCCTACCTGATTAAAGAAGCGTTCTCTTGCCACTGCAATACTCTCGTTGCAAGCTGCCGCATCAGTTTCCTCTGCGCTGGGCTCGTTTTGTCTAGCGTTATGTTCTTTAGCAACCTCGGGGCCAGAGGCATTTTCGTTTGATGGCGCCGCTTGTGCCAGCACATCGGAGTGCGGCTTGGCCGGCACTGCGCGCTCGGACCCGTCCTCAGCCACGGCTACCACTTTGTGCAAGGTTCCGTTACCTTTACCCGCACCTGAACCGTTCGTTTTTCTCGATACACCCTTCAGTCCTTTCGACTTTTTCTTCTTCTCTTTCGGTTTGTTTTGCGGTTTGCCTTCTGGGAAGCGTCCGCTGGCGCAACACTGCACGTTACCCATATTTGTGCGCTCACATATCGCGATTCACTCGGTCGGCGGGAGTCAGCTCGATCGGTCGGTCGTTCGAGGCGCGTCGGCGTCGGCGCCGGCTCGCAGAATGAGCGATGCGCAAGAGTCCCTGGCGTCGCGGCGCCGCCCACCTACCGGTATTTTCGACAAAGTTCAGAATCACGCTGACCGCAAATTACGCGGATGCCGTCCGCGAAGGATCACACCCGAAAGCCGAACCGCGTGCCGGCCGCACGGCGTCATCGCGCACTCCGTCCCCCGCGCCGCAAGGTCAAGGCGCATTCATTGTTTCCACTGCTCTGGTGGCTGCCGGCTAGACGAGCATCGCTTCACTCCGATGCTCGACGACTAGACTGTAGCTTCCACAGCACAATACCACCGTATCCATAGAGTTCGGCACGCGACTTCGACACAACTCAATGCTTGTCGGTCACGCGATGTTTATGTTTCGCTACCACGGGAACGGTGGCTTTGATGCCTGTTCGATGGCGTTACGCTATTGGGGGCCGCACTGATATGCATCTAATTACGCTGAGTACGTCATTTACATATATTTCACACATTGCAATAAGCGACTGTCACTCGTGTAGTTAAAATGACATGTTCTGAGACAGACGTATCAGTGTTCGTGGCGGGCACTGTTATCGCACGCGTGCGCGAGGGGCTTATAACCTTATACGTATTACGAGAGGGCACGTGGTCTCGTACGTAGCTGTAGTAAATAAACAATCATACACTGATCCTAATTGTACTGTTATGGAAAATGCTATAAAATACCATATGAAAACCTGAATTGTCTACGTTGCAGAGAATATTGAATTGCTAATGTTATTTCCTCTCATGGATATGTTATTTATAGAACAGGAATAAAAACATTTTAAAACATAACTTATACTTTATGATGTACTTACCGTGGTAGCTAGCTAAAATCGGCAAGTAATTTGTTAGATCCGTGTATAAAGAAGACTTAAAACCCTGGGTATGTCTTGAGAGGTTTATTTTAAAGTTCATCCTTATTCCGTATCAAAACATACACCTATTTTATAGAGGAGAATAGAATAATATTTATTGCAATAAGACCAATACTTAAAGTTCACAAAAATACCGTTAAATTATAGGATAGAACCGTTTGGAATATTTTGTTGGCTGGTAGAATGTTGAAAGCGAATAAAATAAAACTATGATTCATGCTTCGTTCGCAGGTTACGATAATTCTCAACATCTTTTACACAAGACGCCTGAACATAAAACATTTTTCATCACAAACTCTTTCACTGTGACTGCTATCCGCTTGTGGAACTCTCTTCCCATGAAAATCCGCAGGGCCGCCTCTATGGGAATCTTCAAATCCAAACTCTATAAACACTTAATCTCTCTTCAAAATAGCCAACAAAATTGAGCACTTTATGTATTTCGTTTATGTATGTGTATCATTGTTATTAGTAATTTTTGTAAGTTTATTTTAGGATACCTAAGTTTAAGTTCGTTTATATATTTTCTGGTACTACATATTAATATTCACTACACAAAGGTTAGCTGGAAGAAAATGTTATTTAGCATTAAATTCGCTTATATATTATTTTATGTATATGCCTTTTCCTTCAATATCACATACCATAATCACAATGACGTTGATACTGAAATTGAGACTCTTAAATTTTTGAACAACAACAGTAGGTACTAGTGGTTCGCCCCGAACTGGGATCTCGCGAGTCTCCGATTAAAACAAAAAAATATTATTGTAATCTTTGGCTATCAAAATAGTGCCACGAAATAAAAACCACACAACTTGACCTACAGTTTCATTCAAATTACAGGTAACGGGAGTTCATGTCAAATGGTTAGAATTTTTTAGGTTTTTTTTAATTGCAGTTATTCTGGATTTCAGACTTTTGCCTATATTTGTGTCACTTAAGCTAACACATACCAAATTACAGCACTGTGGGGTTACTGGTGTACCCTGTTAATTTTGTCAAAATTCAGTTTTTATTATGGCTAATAACTCAAAAATTATAAAGATTTTACTAAAACTAAAAACTGAGTCTAAATGTACTAACATTTTTAACTCATTTAGTCACACCAAAATTGTGCCATCACTATCTATCTGTATCAAATTTCACGGTGATCGGATCAACGCTTTGAAAGTTATCCTCGGACAAGCAAACATACATACATACATCGCCGATTTGTTCAAGTTGATTTAGAGATCTCGTTTCGCTTGATCAACCAGTTTTTATTACTGACAATATTTTTAAATTGTGTAATGTAGTATTCCATTATCTGAAAGGGCGCACAAATCCAAAAACCTCAAGACAGTCAAAAGTACCGTACTGCTTTTGACTAAGGCGGATCTTAAATGTTGAAAGGTTGGAAATAAACTAAAGACATAATGATGAGTAGCTGTTATGCAAGTTATGCAACCGATGAGATCGAGGACATGGGTGGTGTGTCGCAACTTCGGATTGAGAAGCCGCGATTGTAAATTAAACGGGCCCGACGAGCTTTTACTGGGTTGGGCTTTCGATTCGCTATGGAACTCAATCACACCTTTATGTCATGGAGCCAAGAGGCTTATTTTAGTTTTAAGGGTTCATCGTCAATCTTCATCACCATTATATCAGTCATCATATAGGACGTCTAGTCTACTGCTGACCATAGGCCTCCACCATAGATTTATAGACCGACCAATCTAGTGCGACCTGCACTCAACTGCAATAAAAAACTGAACTATCACGTTTATTTTGAATCAATCTCTCTCCTGGCCTAATTTTTAAAGTCGATAGTACAATACAGTGATGACCAGAAAAATAGTGAGACAAATAAAAAACACGTAAATGACGTAAGAAGAAAAAAAGTTTAAAAAACTTAAAAAGATTGGTAAATTCAACTATGTCTAAGTTCGATGTCTAATAATGATCGCTTGAATAATATACAGCTACTTTAATCAACTAAAAGTGTTGTTTACTGGTTGATTCGGATAGTATAGCACCATCAGACCAGCCTAGTAAATTTTTTCATCATCTGGTGTCACCCGTTTGGTTTCCATTATGGAAAGTGCTCTCCTGTTTTCAGTATTGGGTTGCACATTGGTGTAAATCTGAATTCCAGTTTCCAAAATGGAACAATAATAAAATTTGGGACGAGTCGCCGCCGCCTACCGAAATACACTTCACTCTAATTTATGGCTTCCTATACTGCGTTTGCACAAAGAGATTCAATTTATCTTCAAGATGACTTTTACTTAACAACAAATTATTTACAGAATTGTTTTAATAAATGAATGCTTACCTGTTATATAATTAAAACTAAACAGAATCCGAAACGGGTCGACCGATTTTAACGATTTGTTTTGTATATTTGGATATCAGAATAGGTCGTAAAGTATTTTTCACCCTCTTACCCCCCCCCCCCCCCCCCATTGTTTAATCGCGATTTTAGTATTTTTGTATGAACAATATCCATATAATTTAACCGTCGTTCATTGACGTGAAGTCATTTACGTGAAGTGTCGCGCCACTTTGACAAGAGTGTTTTATATAGTTTTTATCCCGAAGTTCCCACGGGAATGGGAAACTTCAAACGCGCGAAGCCGCGGACGGGTCAGTTAGTATTTATCTAATATATAAAAACCTTGTGTCACGGTTTTAGTGGTCGCACTCCTCCGAAAAGGGTACGATTTTTTTTTTTGTATATTTGATAGATATCAGAATAGGTCGTAAAGATATCAGAATAGGTCGTAAAGTATTTTTCACCCTCTTACCCCAACCCACCATTTTTTTATCGTGATTTTTTTATTTTTTTATGAACAATATCCATATAATTTAACCGTCGTTCATTAACGTGAAGTCATTTACATGAAGTGTCGCGTCACTTTGACAAGAGTGTTTTATTTAGTTTTTATACCGCCGCTCTCACGGGAACGGGAAATTTCAATTATATATGTATATTACTAGCTGATCCGCCGAACTTCGTACCACCTTGACATGCATATGACAGTAGAATTGTCAATCGGCCATCATTAGAAACATCTATGTATGAGAAAATGTTGCGTGAATTTTCAAATATTTTAATAGGTATTATGTTATTCGGGGTGGAGACAAATCCAACAAATCAAAGATCAACAAAATTGGTACAGCCGTTCTTGTGTTATAAATGGTGTAACTAACCCGACTTTGTTTGTATATAAAGATATAGATTATCATTATTATTATATGGTAAGTTACTGCACTTACCGTACTAGCATCGCTTTCTTCAGTGGCCATAGTAACACCTCTGTCTAAGTGCTGCTCAGCATTATCCAGCTCCCGTTCCAATTCAGCGGATTCCATTTCCAGCTCGGGCGATGTTTGCAATTCCTCCATGCCTCGAGAGTTTTCAGCGTCTGATTGGAGCATGTGACGCGCTGGCATTTTCACTACCAGAGGCTTGAAGTTCAACCGATTGCTTCCTGAAATGTCCACACGTTTTGTTTCTTTCTGTTCTTTTTAGAAATTAATTTCTGCTTTTGTGCCTCGTAATAAAAAAAATACTTGTTTTATACAAGTAATTTTTTTATTACGAGCTTAATGAAGTTGTGTTATTTGATTTTCTTGCGTCTATGTGCTTTGTCTTGACCCATAAACGGTAATCACAAAGCTTATCACTTGTGATTTGTCACTGGGCATTATGGATTATGCCGTTTATGCCCAACCTTAAAGGAGATAAGCATGTCTTATTTTGCAATTACATTTGAATTTTATCTAATACAATTTAAAACCGTACGGCAATGAACCAAATGGCACATGTATGAGTTACTAACAAATAATCTTCACATTTACATAGTGTGGGTAAACATGTTGCGTAACCAGTAACCTTGCTTCGGTCTCGCTTAAAATACTATTTGTGCGAGCTTTTATTTTGCCGATATGGCATTTAGTCTTTATATGATGATGAAAATTACTCGATAATCGCCTTGGCTTCGTAAAAGCACTTAGGAAATATGCTTCTAGTAAACAAGAATACGTAAGAATCGAATACGGTTGAATATTTGAATATGGAATTATGACTATTTCTGTTTTCAAACATCAACAGGATCGACTCTAATAAACCTTTACCTAGGCGAAATATTTTTACTGGACCTTAACTTAATTGGACATAGTAAAATAGTGTATTTACCTCTTGAATCATCTTTATAGGGTTTCTTCATCACTTCACGAGCATTATGGGCAGTTTGCAAAGTAGGAGACGATATAGGTCTTATGCAAACCCTGTGCAAGCCGCTACCTGGTAACATTGTCGTGATCACCCGTTTGGGCTCCTCTCTTTCAGGACTGCTATTGTAAAGTCCCAATAGACTGTCATCCTGGTCAGCGTCGATGTCAATAAGATACTCTTCAAATTGTTCGAAATTCTCGAGATCAGAGTCCAGCTCGCTTCTAGAGCCGTGAGTTTTAGGCCTAAAGAAAGAGTCGGAGTTTCGTCTGTATTCTAGGTTCTTAGAATCTGGAGATGAGAAGCTACGCATAACAAAGCCTTTGTGGGCTGGTTGCGGTGATTTACGCTCTGGTTCGTTTTGGGACGAAGGTGAAGAGTAACTTCTGGGTAGAAGGCTCCTAGCGCTTCCGCCTGTCGCCTTTCTTTGTAACTGCTGGTTCGTCCTCGTAGATATTAGGCTTCGTCCCCTCCCAGAGGCTTGGGCCGTCGAGGGCTCTTTACGCCTCATAGCGCCTTTTAACAATCACTTTGTATCTCGAACGTGTGAAACTGCAAAGATCTCGAAACGTACTGAATAAGGGATACCTTCGACTCCCGCAGGTAATGTTTCTGTGCTCTATGCGTGTCCAGTTCTTAGAGATCGAATGTCGATATCGGATAACAAGGCCGGGAGCCAGATGATATATCATATGATAAGCAACGGTGAACACGACCAACTTACACAGATTCTCGGGTCCACATGAAATGACAGTCGAATGCAGTTAGATAGGAGGTGCCTCCACCTACGCTTAGATCCTGGATACGATTCATTTTAATATGCGTCTCACGTCTTACAATTGCTCGCCATTCTAAGGCTAATTCAATCTTGTTTAGTGTCATATAACCAGCTTTCAGCGAATATAGACTCCTACCTGATGTGTACGCATTTAATTATACAGCACGTTATCTTCAATTATTGTTTCCTCATCGAGTTTCTTGAACACTTATAATGTAATTCACACACTCTCACTAAACAACCTATGAACATAAACACACTTATACTAGGTACTCGGTAAACACTCAAGATGGAGGATCAAGAGCTGAATGATTGAGCTTTGGGCCGAAAATACGAAAAGGTTGCGTACGCGCTGTGGGCGGGCAACTTTCTCTTCAACAAAACGTCACTGTATAGGACGATATATTAACATGATTGCGACTGGAAACTATGGGTAAAGCTATTCTTCTAATGTTATTATTTACCTAATACTAGTGGTTCGCCCAGAACTGAGATCTCGCGAATCTCCCAAAATAAATATTATTCTTAGGGCGACTTGCACAACGATGCCTAAACGAATTTAGTGGCTTAATATGATTTAAGGAGTTGTCAAATTATACTTCAAATTTAAACATGTTTAGTCGCTAAATACGTTTAGTGATCTTTGTGCATGCCGGCTTTAATCTTTGACTAATAAATTGGTGCCACGAAAAGCATAACCAAACTACTTGACCTACAGTTTCATTCAAATTAGATGTAACGGGGGTTCTTGTAAATTGGTCATATTTTTTGGGGTATAAATGGCAGTTATTCTGGATTTCAGACTTTTGCCTATATTTGTGTCACTAAAGCTACACGAATACCAAATTTCAGCATTGTGGCATCACTGGTGTACCCTGTGAATTTTGTCAAAGTTTTTTTTATGATGGCTAATTAATAACTCAAAACCTACAAAAATTAAACTAAAAATAAAAACGGGATGTACTCATACCTTTAATTTGATGTCCCACTTGACCTAATAGTCTCATTTTCATTTTTTTTACCCCTCTTGAACCCAATATCTCAACAACCCCCCCATATTTTTAGTTCATTGAGTCACACCAAAATTGTGCCATCACTACCTACATACGAGTATATACCAAATTTCATGATGATCGGATAAACGCTACGAAAGTTATCTATATATTATCGATATATATCTATCTATATACTAAATAATTAATTATGTGAATAGAAAACAATTGTGTTTAATGCCATCTATACTGAAACGATGGCATTATAATATCCAATATGTTTTCTAGAATAGTAATAAACACGGGTTCTCGTAACGCCGTTGGTAGTAATTCATCCTACTACAAGATGGTGTGCTTGTTCACAAGCAGCTGTAGAATTTTAGTTACGTCTTGTCTCCGACTTCTATTTCATCGTGGTAAATTGGTTGTTAGATAGATGGCGCTTTTAACAAATAAATATATTGAACTGTATTCAGTTTATTCGTTTTGCCGATCCTGTATGTATGTATCCTGTATTAATATTATTTTTTTGCAACATATACATTACTTTGTGGACGGATGTATAATGTATATATGTATGGATACTGTATATAGATTTGAATAATTTGAACAGAGAAACGGACTTTGGCAAACAAGTTGTTTTATTATACTGTTTATAAAAGTTTTCTTTTAGTATGTAAAATAAACTTGATGCCAAATACAATATCTTTAGTAAGCTTGCGTGGTGAATTCCGACCGCTGCGGTGTGATACAATCTTGTTAATTGAGAGAAACTCAAATCGCTGCGGATGATGGTGTTATATGATGTGACGTAACTATCTCTAAATGGATCTGACTTGGAAAACTACTGCATCGCAGTTCTATAACCTGCCCTTAACTAGGAATCTAAAAAGTTCAATATAAACCATGATTGTTTGAAACACACTGGAACCTGTTTACTGAGGTGAGGATGAAGCTGGACCATGAGTGGACTACGGGAGTGGTGGAAAACGGGATTTGCGCGATGCTCGGTTTAGCAGACCTTCCCACAACGTTTAAGTAGGTAGGTCCCGAGTGTGTCTCTTCTGTTGCATAACAAATCAATCAATTAATCAAATGCTTGACAGTCGCCATTAGCAAAGAAGTGCCAAATCCTGATTACTCACAATATTCGCGTAGCAATTAAAAAAGTGTAGGAGTTAAGCAATTAATGGCATTACCTCCTACTCCTCAATTCAATGTTAAGTAACTAGGTACCTAGGTAAATTACAGCTAATACTACTAGTCATTAAATAAAGGTCGACATAAATTTTTTTTTTCTAGCTTCATAATATCGTAAGGCTTACATTGAATCAAATTAAAAATCAAATCAAAATCAGTTTATTCATTAAAATCACACGGACCGCTTTGAAACTTCAATTTAACTGAAGGCGTACATTACAATGTCATACTCGTATAGACCTACTATAATTGATCGAGCGAAGCGAGATCTCTAAATCAACTTGGGCAAATTGGCGTTGTATGTATGTATGTATATATGTTTATTTGTCCGAGGATAACTTTCGAAGCGTTTATCCGATCGTCGTCAAATTTGGTATATAGGTAGGTAGTGATGGCACAATTTTGGTGTGACTCAATGAGCTAAACAAATTGGGGGGTTGTTGAGATATTGGGGTTCAAGAGGGGTAAAAAAAATGAAAATGAGACTATTAGGTCAACTGAGACGTCAAATGAAAGTTCTTCATTAGTACATTTGAACCCCGTTTTTAATTTTAGTTTAAACTTTGTAGTTTATAAGTTAGTAGCCATAATAAAAACGGAACTTTGACAAAATTCACAGGGTACACCAGTGACTCCACAGTGCTGAAATTTGGTATGCGTGTAGCTTTAGTGACACAAATATAGGGGAAATTCTGAAATCCAGAATAACTGCAATTTCTAGCCCAAGAAAGAGTAACCATTAACCAATTTACATGAACTCCCGTTACCTGTAATTTGAATGAAACTGTAGGTCAAGTATGTTGGTTATGCATTTCGTGGCACTATTTTTATAGTCAAAGATTAGGTTAGGTATAAATATTTTTTTTATGGAAGACTCGCAAGATGTCAGTTCGGGGCGAACCACTAGTATAATACAAGTAATAAACAGTTATAAGCGGTTTATCGATTTCCTTATCGCGGGTACAATTAGTTAAACCGCTGCAGACCACATTCACTGCAATAATGAAACTGACTGTACTTATTATAAATTGCGAGGCCCAATACTTCACTAGTAGCCTCAGAACATTTTGACATGACACATTTGGGAATGGTGTTTTAGGCCACTTAAAATCATGTTCATTTTACTATTTAAACGTGTAGTGAATCTGGAATCGAGAGTTGGGCAGGGAGTTTCTGGGTATTTCGCTGCTGCCCAGCAAATTTGTGCTTTAGGCAACTTGGAATTCGTTTAATTTTTAATTATATACAATTTATAGTATCCAGTTTTTTGTCAAAAGCAAACACTCACAGCGAGAACATATAGTTTATTATTAAACTACTTAACTTAGACAACATTTTGATAGATTGATTAATAATCTTATAATAGATAAAAAAAATATTTTTACGTTTATGAGAATTGTGCTTGACTCAGCAAGTTTCGACTAAAATCATACAATTTTAGGAGCCTTTAGCTAAATATAGAGAAGGAAACTTTTATTAAACAAGTAAAATTAATGTATACACGGCTACACCGCAAGCTATAAATTTCCAGTATTCGCTGACCTCGCATTGTGTAAGTTTTCCGTACAATGAGAGGTCAGCATAGACTGGAAATGTATAGTTTGATGTGTAGCCGTGTGTACGGTGTATTGATTGCAAAAAATACAATACAAGATCAGTGATTTTGTAAAGTATTTAGTAAAGATTGTGAACCAATATTCAAGTAGGAAAATAGTCGACCAAATTTTCTTTTGAAATTGCGCTACCAAAATTATACCGCAAATGACGGCAATTTGCCACTCGTCATTTCGTCAACAATTTTGGAAGCTTGCTTGGCAAAGTGGTCAATTTTATTGTTGTGTTGACATAAAACTATGCCTATTACATTATGCCATCACATCAATAATACTGACTGTGTTTTCTCGTACATGTAACAAATTATTGTTACTTGTACGGAATACGCACGCATTGTCACGCCTTATTAGACTGATTATAAATAGTATATTATGCAATTGGTGAATAAAGAATCACGAGCGTAGCGAGTGATTCAAGTGTTAGAATCCCGAACGACGCGAGTGATTCATGGCCCTCGATATAAATCCGTTTTATTCAAGAGTTGCATACCATGATACCATGATTACGAGAAAAAGAAAGATTGATGCGAAAATAGACATATAAAGATGAAAAAAGGAAGGTTAAATTAATTCAAATGCACATTAAAATTGGATCAATTACTAAAATTAAAAGTAATTTTCTTATGGTTATTATTAGGATGATCAACATGTGAAGCGATATTTATTTTCTGTCGATCGTCAGAACTTTCTGCTGGAGACTTTCTCTAGGATATCTTTGGATGTTGAAGGGCGTGGAGTCCATGGGTCTTCAGGTTTATGCTGCTTGCTATCTGAAGGCTGCGTTTCGATTTATTTTCGAATCTTCGGATATAACCGTCAGCCACAGTAGTAGACTTCCATCCGCCATGTCGCTTTGATTCCGTCATATCTACACCAGTGTTGCAGAGGTCCTTTGGATTCTTTCCGTATATTCTCGGGACTTGCCAGCTCCAAAAATGATGCGATTTCTTTTGGCATGGAACCAATTTTATTTATTTCAATTGAGTTTTTTGTTCATTTATATTTAGAATAAGAACAAAAAGAATCTAATATTGTTTGCATTCGTAGGCCGATTTTCATGTAATCATCTCGGATTACGAAGGTTCGGTCTATTTTCGTTTTCGTCTCCCTTAAAGTAACTTGTATAGCGGTGTCAGAGATCGTTTGCACATCACCCACTATCAGTTTAACAAGCTTGTATTAAGTAACATATGTTGATACTTACTTTTACTGCCAGAAATTGCGAGTCTGCCGCTTCATTCAAAAAACGTTTAACATTTTGAGCGGTAAAACCCAGAGATTTTTTCGGTTTGTAACCTTCTGATTACCTTTTAAGGTAGGCTTGCAACTTCAAGTATTTCGTAAGTTAGTATTATTCAAGTAAGTTTTTATGTTAATGTTATGCCTAGATTTATAGTACACCGTAGCGTAGAATACATACTTGATAATGTCGATGACTTATTTTTCTTCGACAGCTCATTAAAATAAGTTAGGAAAACAGCTCTAAAAATGTGCTAGAAGCTTCATTTTCATTTTTAAAATTGTTTTGATGTAAACCAGCCGTGATTTGTTGGGTAGCAAGTTTTCTACTATATCGGCCGCCCTCTCTTTCATAAACTCAGGTGTCAACACATCTTTTTTATCACTTGAATGCATTTTCAATCGATATAATATTAAGTTACACTAAACTTTGTATTTGTACAACTTACAGTATTCAAATTAGCGCCAATTTGCTAATGACAGCAAAGAACACAAAACAGTTTTTATTCTAATGCTAAACTTCTTGTCGAAAATGTCGAATCATATCTCGAGGAGTTATTTGCACAAGGAGTTTGTATGTCAAGTATTCTTTGCACAAGGAGTTTGTATCGAGTATTTTTTTCGTAAGGAAGTTGTATAGCATTGAGATGGAGGTCAAATATATTGGTGTGTTCTAAACTCAAACACTAAAATAGTGGTTAAAAGTGTTTTTTATTCACTGTTTTCGGTGAATAAAATAAACTTTTAAATAAGTAGATTGTGTCACAAGGTACCAAAATAATGTATTGAGGGCGAGAGCGATTGTTTTAATCCTAAGCGTAGCGAGGGGTTCTGAGTACGTCGCTCGAGTTTAAATAATTTTGCCACCGTGTGGCACACTCTGCTTTTCATCCCCTATGAGAAAAATAAATAAGAGGGGTTTTAGTAGTGAACATAACTAAATTACAAATTTATATTAATATTAGATACGGTTTCGTGTTTTGTTGGGAACAGAAAATGTCATCGACTTATTTATCAGTTGGGTATTCGTAATAATTTCAGACCCTGGTTGATGATCATGTTGAGTCAATGGTGACATTTCGCGCTGTTTTGAAGTGGATGGGCGCGGCGACTAAGGTTGAATCGGTAGATCATCTGAGGAAGGCCGTATAATACTTTCAACTACGTGCCTGCTAATTTTTGCCTTATTTTTCATCTTATTTGATATTTTTCTCTCGATTTGTTTGGTGACAGTTTTTGATTTTAATTTTACACTTTCTGGTGTTAATATTTCACTTTCACTGCTAGAACTCATTTTTTATTCAATTTGTGTGAATCACATTAAAATTGTCTGTAATATTTTGATAAAAAGTAATAAAAAACGAATAACAAGTTCCCAAGTATGATTTTTTTTAATTTGGTTAACCAATGCCGCGTCAGCCGGCGCGCTTTTTTATCACCGACCAGGACTTTATCGAAGCGAATGGCGTTCAAACTTTTTTATTAAATAGTGTTCTAAATGCAAAAGTCATTTCATCCCTGTTATTAATAGCGTCGGAATGACCCATTTTGCGCGCATTTATCGAGGTACCCTTCACCTCTTTGCGAATAGATGGGGTGAAAATTATATTATTATATTTCTGACTAATGTCAGTTATTTATTCAATTATTGTGTATTATTATCAATTAAGGAATCACAATTTTACATAAATGCTAACTTTAATCAAAAATACAACTAGATGTTAATAAGTTTTTTTTGTATCATTTGTTTCTTGTGGTGGAATGAATAATGTTTTTATCTTTCTTTCTGTTAGAGTGAGCGCAATAAACGTGGAACTGTTAAATAATGTCATACCTACTCAGTGCATATTCGTAAATCTTGTCATTTAGTGAACATTACGGGCTGTCTATATAGGGTGTTTGATAATATACGCAGGAAAATGAAAGGGGTTATTTTGATGAGCATAAGAAATAAATTTGTGAAATGTTTACCATAAAATTGTGAAATTTATTTTGGCATGTAAAAATAAACACTTTATTAAACTTATGTTGTGCTATTGCATAATGCTTGCCATCTAACCACAGATACTTTATTGGTGACATCTCGAGATATCTCTTGCCCCTTTCTAACCCAAAACCCGCAGCCATTTCCGAAAGAGATATTAAATCGGCCTTTATTTTTGGATGTCGATTGCAAGAGTAGGCAGTAAGTTTTATATCGAATTAATCACTTAAACTTAGTCGATTTCCTTTAAAATTTGATAATATAACTAGTAGTTTTTTTTTCGAGAAGTCTTTTTTATGTTTTGAGAAATAGTCACTTGAACATCGTCAGTATATACTAAAAACTCTGTATAATATACTAATATTATAAAAAGATAAAATTTGTTGTAATAACAATAATTGTTGTTTGTAAGGGGTGCTGAGCTAATTCTGAAAATGTTTCAACTGATAAAAATCTACACTATTCTTAAGCGATATCAATATTAATATTATGTATTCGAAAGTAACTCTGTCTAACTGTCTGTTTCTTACGTTTGCACGACTAAATGGCTGCATCTATTTCAATAAAATATCGAATATTAATTCTAAGCTGAATATAAACATAGATTCGAAAGTAACACTGTCTGTCTGTTTGTTCGCGACTTAACGGCTGGACTGGTTTTTATGAAATTTGGTATACATATAGATTATGACCAGGTTTGAGATATAGGTTACTTTTTACCCGACTGCGTAGAAGGGTTATGTTTTTACTGACGATTCACGCGTACGAAGCCGCGGGCGGAAGCTTGTAAACGAATATATAGATCCTATTTATTATATACGTATTTGGATACAAATACCAAAATAATGTGCCCAGGAACGATCTGATCCCGCCATCTCCTTTCCATCAAAGGACAAGCAGGCGCACGGCTCAGTACCACCCGTACCTAGTCAATATACACCCATTCGCACACACCGTTTTGGTTCTACGTTCTTGATGCGTACAGCTAAGGTATGGAACACTTTGCCGTCGTCTGTTTTTCCTAAAGAATACAATCCGGGCCTCTTTAAGGTAAGAGTAAATAGGTTTCTTCTAGATCTTCGTGCTTCATCTTAGACCACATTATCACTTACCATCAGGTGAGATTGTGGTCAAACGAAGTTCTATCCAATTTAAAAAAAAAAAAACAACATGGTACCTACCAACGCATATTATGGCTGTATATCATGGTTATGTGTCTTCTGTTTTACTTTATGCCTTACCATTATAGGGTAACTCAGTGGATCTACTTAGAGCCTTTTAAATTCAAAAGAAATGTACCCGAGCGGTCTGCGGAGCCTGGTTCTTAGACACCTGTAAGCCTTTGTTTTAAAACAAGAGTACTACTTTTGCCGTGCATGTATATCAGAGAAATCTGTAGTTTTGTAAAACAATTTCCTAGCTATTTTGCCAGACATGAAGCAGTGTTAGCCAGACACACTAAACATAAAAATAGAATTTATCTACCAAAGCACAACTCGACATTTTTTAACAGTCATTTGCATGGCAGTAAAAATATTTAATAAATTACCAGACGAATTAAAAGATTTACCCATGACTTTATTTAAACGCCGAATTAATAAATGGTTAACATCCAAATGTTTTTACACCATTGCGGTTAATTTTAATTATAAGTGCTTAGACATGACATTATTTTATTTTATTGACATTTTTTATATTGTGTAAGAATAGTAAATTCAAATTTTAAATTAATGTTATGTAATATTTGCACACCAGGACATTAACTGGCAGAATGTTAATTGAGCTTAAATTGTATACATTAAGACCAGTGTAAAATAGTACTAACTTTCTGCGAATAAATGATCTTTTATCTTTACCTTATGGTGGAAATAAACCAGACCTACCAGTTTCATGGACCTGTCTGCTAGCAATACCTAGACGATAAGGTCTAACTAGCCAGTTGAAATAATTTGTGGAATGTGGGAGTGTCCTAACATGGTCGAAGGACCAAAACATGACTTACCTACCAACTTGCGAAATCCTTAGTAACGAAACACCACAAACACAGGCCAAGAAATACCAGGTTATACATATACTTGTAATCACTAATATTATAAATGTAAAAGTGATGTTTGTTTATTACTTAATCACGTCGTAACGGCTGAGCCGATTTGAATGAAATTTAGGATATATGTAGATAGTTTATGACTTGCATTGAAACACAGGCATACTATTTATTGACAAAGCACTGTGCGAAGCCGCGGCAGAAGCTATTACAACAAATCTCTATGAGTATTCCTTTTTATTCTTTTAAAATTGGTATACCTAGGGCTAAATACTTGTTTATCTTCTATATATGTATATAAAACAAAGTCGGATTAGAACCACCATTTATAACTCAAGAACCAACAAGGATGGCCGATTGACAATACCGGGGCGACATTGGCAGCCCGCGTCATATGCATGTCAAGGCGGTACGAAGTTCGGCGGGTCAGCTAGTATATAGATAAATAAATAAATGAAATAAATATGTAATGCTGGACATTTTACACAGTGCCATCTAGCCCCATAGCAGCAGCTTTGTACTATGGGAACCAGCTAACTGATAGAATACATGTGTACTTTTTTATTTTGTAAATACATACTTGCAATAAACAAAGAAACAAGCAGACCCGGAACAAATATCTGCAGATCATGCAAACCTTTTTCGGCGGCGGGAATCGAACCCGCAACCTCCCGCGTCTCCACCCACGGAGGTGGTCAGATAAGTTAGTTTTTTAATCTTGTCGTAAAAAAGGAGTGATAAAAGTTTCAAGCCGTCTTTGTGTATGTAGCAAGCTCCCAAACCGATAGAACGATTTCATTGCGTTTATTTGGTTTATGAGCTTGTGTTAATTTGCCAGATTTGCATCTAGTTAGTTCGGTGCTTTGTACCAAACGGACTAATCTATATTTATATATATATAAAACAAAGTCGGGTTAGTTACACCATTTATAACTCAAGAACGGCTGGACCAAATTTGGTATATAGATAAATTATAATTAGAATTGACACATAGGCTACTTTCACCCAACTGTGCAGAAGGAGGGTAATGTTTTTATTGACAAACCACGCGAGCGAAGCCGAGGGCTGGTCAGCTAGTGATACCTGAAAGTATCAGTAGTTCAGTCAACCGAACTAATGACACTAGATGATTATTTGTGTCTACATATAATACATTCCAGTTATCAGGGTATTTTATTTATTTAGTAAACAAAACGGGAAAATAACGGTTACATAAAAGTTAGGTACGAGTTACATCTAGGCAGAGATACATGCTTTTCGTTAATTAAAATACAAATTACAAAACGCACGTATTTAAATACAAAATATTTTTAAGTGTTGTATTTGAAATATAAATACAAAATACCGTATTTTATTTTGTCATAACTATCTCCTTTAAATATATTTTTAAGATTATTTTTATTGGTGACTAAATAAAAGCATTTTATCTTTATCTTTCAAATAATCCAAACAGGTAGCAGAAAAGTCAGGTGTAATTCCACTAACATTATAAACGCGAAAGTTTGTATGGGTGTATGTGTGGATGCTTGTTACTCTTTCTCGTCGTAACGGCTGAACCGATTTCGTTGAAATTTAGCATAAACTTAGATTATAACCTGGATTAACACATAGGCTACTTTTTATCCCATAAATCAGGTCCCATGGGATAAAAATGGGGTGCCAAGTCATGTTTTTTTTTATATAAATTATAGACTAGCGTTTGACCAGTATCTCGCCTGATGGTAAGCGATGATGCAGTCTACGATGGTACACGCTTGCCTAGAAGAAACCTATTCACTCGCGACTTGAAGATCCCTAGGTTGTAGTTATCAGGAAACACAGCGTTCCACTCCTTGGCGGTGCGCATAATAAAGGTGGAAGAGTACCGCTTTGTGCGTATGGGAGGTATGTCTACCATGTAGCGGTGGCGCATCGCGGAGCGTCTGGTTGTCCGATCATAGAATGGGGATGGTGGGATCAGGTTGAAAAGCTCCGCAGCACACTCTCCGAAATGTATCCGATAAAAAACCGAGAGGCTTGCAACCTTTCGACGATGCTCGAGGCTGTGGAGCCTTGCATTTGCTAACTCGTCATTGCAAATGAGCTTCTTGGCTCTTCTCAATGTTGCAACAGCGAGTTTAGCTTTATTTCTAGGCTACCTACACATTTAGTAGTGCAACGCGTACGAAGTCGCGGGCAACAGGTAGTGCATAATAAGGATCAACCAAGACGTAGAAATTGCGAAATCTTAGTGAAATACCACAAACCTCCTACTTGACTTACTCGCTAAGTCTGTTATACAACTTCAGTCGGAGCAGGCGCGTGCGCACGAAGCGTCGCGGTTCGAAGCCGTAACACGAACTGAATTTTCACTTTTCTTATGCGGTTCCAGTTCTACCGTTTTTTCTTGGTTACATTAGCGTGTTTAGTTCACTGTGAGCGTTTGGGATTTTAAAGCGGTCGGTTTTTGGTAAGTATTTTTTTTCAATTGTTTCTGTGAATTTAATGTAAATTGTTTCAAAGTTCCGGCGAAGGATGTTTATAAAGATAAACGTTTTTCTTGATAACCTGTGGGTTATAAATCTAGCTAGATTATGGCAAATTTATTCAGTGTTTACCGGCCATTCAATGTACAAGCTCAAATTGTAGCAACTTGATTACTTAGATATCGTTACTCATACGATTTATTATGAACGATCAAGTTCAAAGTATTGAACCAAGGCTACTCAAAGTAACTATTACATTAGACAGAACCATGTATTTAATAACTTATCACTACAGCGGTTGTTAATGGCACTAATGTCGCAAATTGCCACAAGACGGTATATCATCATCTACTAATAGTAAAAGCCTTAGTTTTTAACACATAATACCATTTACATTTAAAATAGATAGAGAATGTACGAGTACAGTAAATTCATTCAGTGTTTACTGGGCGTCCAATATACTTAAACAAACCATTGACAACCTCCGTGGTGCAGTGGGCGAATAGCCGGCTGAGATGCAGTAGGTAGCGGGTTCGATCCCCGCCGCGGAACAAATGTTTACATGATCTACAGATATTTGTTCCGGGTCTGGTTGTTTCTCTATATATTATAAGTATGTATTTACAAAAAAAAATGTATATATACATAAGTATTCTATCAGTTATCTGGTTCCCATAGTACAAGCTCTGCTTAGTTTGGGGCTAGATAGCGTTGTGTGAAATGTCCAGCAATATTTATTTATTTATTTATTGCCCTATTCGCCATTTACTATTATTTAATAAACTTTTAACTAATACACTTTATACTATGAACGGTCCATTTAAAGTGCTGTGAAGAAGAAAGTTTTGCGACATATAATTTAGAGATACCGCGAATAGGTAGCGAATAGTAGAATAACTCGCTATTATTATTCGGCATAAAAAAACCGGTCAAGTGCGAGTAGAGCTTGTGCGCCAAGGGTTCAGTACCTACCCATTATACTGACATAATAAAATTGGTATCAATTTTATTTTATAATTTTTGGGAGTTTTTCCTTTATTTGTACTTTGCTTTATTTTTCCTTTATTAAACTACCATTTAGGATTTCGACCCAAAACCTACAGGGTAAAAAAGAAACGTACGTAACGAAGGTAAAAAGAAAACAAGGCTAAAATTAAGGTAAATTTTGGTACTTACAAGTTTACGCGAAAATCTAAATTTGTCCATATCTTTTTATCGTATTGACTCAGGACCTTGATTTTTATACTACTAATAGGGACTATTAGACCTCAGTATTTGGTATAAATTTCAACTTGCTAGGTCCACCCGTTCTTTTGAAAATCGGTGGTGACACACGGACAGACAGACGGACAAGAGAGTGATCTTATAAGGATTCCTTTTTTACCTTTTGAGGTACGGAACCCCAAAAACGAATATACAAAATAATTTCTGAGGCAGGTTTGATTAATGAAGAAAAGCGCAACCGACTTGATCGCAACCGTGCAGAAAAACTAGTTTTTTTGCACCACAATCTGACTTTAAATATTAATTAAAAAGCCTAACTAATTAACTTCAACATGGCATGACTAATGTTGGCTAACTTTTTTTATTAATGATACTTGGTGCGTTTTGTTTAAAAAAAATTAGATTATTTTGAAGTGTTTAGTCAATAAAAAAACAGTTAAAAAAAGTCGAGTAATGCCAAATAACGAATAATAGCGAGTATTCGCGGCATCACAATAATATGTTAGAATGTGTTATGAAAGTTTGGATGTTTGTTTGTGTATTTATTTGTTTGTTTCTTACTCAATCACATCGAAACGGCTGAACCGATTTCGATGAAATTTGGTATGGACGTAGATTATAATCTGGATAAATACATAGGCTACTTTTTATCAACTAAATCAGGTCCCATGGAATTAAAATGGGGTGTCAAGTTCAAATATTTTGGCCTTCGTTACCACTTTACAAATAGTTTATACTTTCCACAAGTTTATCTTTATTTCTAGGTTACCTACACATTTATTAGTGTAACGAGTACGAAGTCACGGGCAACAGCTAGTTAATAATATAATTAAATGCATATTTTATGTTTTATGAAATGTCATATTTTATGTTTAATGTTGTCACATACACCCCAAAAGCTAGTGTTAGAACAGCTCAGATTTTAACGAAAGAGTGATTCAATTCAACTAGACAATGTCATTGCATTTTAACTCTCATCAACTCAATGAGTTGTCAGATCAACTGTTCATTTTGTCCCGTCTCTATTTATTTTTCCTTTAAGGCTTGGACTATATGGCATCTGGGTCTCCCCGATCCTGCGAATCCGGAGCATGTCCTGACTGCTTCCAGGTAAAAATCGGAGTCGGATGGCCTCAGATCGTGTGTAGTCGATGCAGGAAAAATTCAAATGTTTGGTTCTGCGACGGATTGGTCAGGGGCCGTTAAAAAACGGTCCCTGACAAGCCCGGATGCCATATAGTCCGAGGCGTAGCAACCCGCCGAACGTCAAAATAAGAATCGAATTATTTGTCAGAGTATAGTGTGAATAGATTATTTTTAGAGAAGTGTATTTTATCTTTGACCTCATCCTTAAGAGGAAATCCGGGAAGCAAGACATTTGGAAAATAGGTATTTAACAAATCTATTGCTGTCGCCCTGTGCCCTATATGCCCTATGTGCGTGCGATAGAGACAACTGCAGGTCGGACTGATTATACCTATTTATAATAGACGAAATCACTGTTTCGTAGTCCCCTGTTTCTTCCTCCAAAACTGGAGCGATTTAAATTTTTTTTTTCAAATATACCTATATAATAAAAAGGGCTTTGGCTATGTTTGTACGTTTCGTTTTTTTTATTTATATTCGTCAAATTTGTTTGCTGGATGTCTGAAAAGGGGCAGTAAAAATTTGCAATTTTTGTGAATTTAGACGGTTCCTAGTTCTTATAATAATTAATTTATGGAGAAAAACTAAACGTAGGGACATGACCGTGGTACTTGTAGATTGTATGGTAAAAAAATATTTGCTCTAGTATCGATATCCAGAGAGGAAACAGGGGACTACGTTTGTATGGGCGAAACGCAGCCCAGATTTCCTCTTAATTAATAGCTCAATTACCATGGTAGTGAAACTATAATCAATAAAAAAAAACTATTGATGACTTGAAGTTATAATTATAATCTTGAGACATCCTGTAGTTTATTCACTCATAATAACTCTACATTTATTTATATGTATGTAATGTTTGTGTACGTAAATGTTAATTATTGTGCTGTTGACGTCATATTCTTAATCCCACTTCTTTTTTAGGATCAAGGTCAGAATTTTGACCTCGGTTATTATGTTGTCATGTCATGTTTTCATAATAATACTTGCTTTGTCTGAACCTCTTTGAAATGTTATTTTCTTAAAATGTGTTACAAATTACCATCTTGACTGAGTTCAAGAACGGAGGCTCTTGCTGTGCGCAAGAAACATAAACTAATTAGAAACTCAAAAACTTGAACAGAAAATTCCTTTTTTCAATTTTAAAGGTTTCGAATCTCAAGGTTTGACCATTAGTTACAAACATAATTTTCACTGATAAAATAAATAAAATAAAAATAAATATTGCTGGACATTTAACACAGCGCTATCTAGCCTCAAATTAAGCAGAACTTGTACTATGAGAACCAGATAACTTATAATACTTACATACTTTTTTTTGTAAGTACATACTTATAATATATAGAAAAACACCCAGACACGGAACAAATATCTGTAGATCATGCAAACATTTGTTCCGCGGCGGGAATCGAACCCGCAACCTCCTGCGTCTCAGCCGGCTATACACCCACTGCACCACGGAGGTCGATGATGATAATGATTATGGCATCCGGAGTATGTCCTGACTGCTTCCAGGTAAAAATCGGAGTCGGATGGCCTCAGATCGTGTGCAGTCGACGCAGGAAAAATTCAAATGTTTGGTTGTGCGACGGATTGGTCAGGGACCGTTAAAAAACGGTCCCTGACAAGCCCGGATGCCATATAGTCCGAGGTTTCTAACTGTTATGGACTGGAACACGATTATTCCAGTTTAACAACTATCCAACATGAAATCATTTGCGTGTAAATAAATATCGAACGTTGCATTGCACTGTTTACGCAACACAAAGTTATTGGAGAGTTTACTTTTCACATAACATACGCAAATTTAACAGAAAACTTCACTTGACTCTTGAATACAGAAATATACGCTAATATAATGTGATTATCTACTTATGATGGTACTATTAGTACATCCTAACAACTGCTAAGTGGTAAATAATATATTAAATTCCGTTGGCAGAGCCAGCTAAAAAATTATTTACTTAATCTTCCGGGTAGAAGCATAAGTAAATAATTTTTTAGCCTTGTAGGTTTGTTAAAAGTGATGCATGCCATCTGCCAGAAACGTAACGCAAAAACAATGTAAAAATAGCTATGGTAGACTAGCTGTTTTATGTCGTGCCATCAATCAAAAGTTTCTACTTACATGATATATTGCATTAGGTACATGATTGTAATGACTAAATAATGACACTGCATTCTACATCATGCTTTCCTTAATCGTATAAGCACGAGTATTCACTCATGCTTATGTGCATTTTAAAAAATACAATTGATGCACGGTCGGAATACGAACCTACAACCTTCGAATCAACGGTCGAGATAAATTCCAAATTACCTGACGATGTCATCTTCCTAGCGTTTTATTTACAATTTAAGTATTTTATCCGTTAGTATAGTAAATATGTATATACCTATTGTTACGCCGAGGCTGTTAAACAATGAGTAATAATCGAAACTTCTCGAACGCTTTTGTCTTGCTGTGTTATTGTTGTTATTGTCTGCGGTTGCGCACAATGGGGATTGGTCGTTCTGTCGAAACACCGACCCCTTTCCTGGAATGATCGAGATCGTTCTCGAAAACTCGAAATGTGCGCGATATAAATAGGCCGGAGAGATGGCCGGACAGTCAGTCAGTCTCAGCGAGGCCCTGGACGACTGACGTGGAGAAGGGTCTCGCGTGAACAGTAGTTGCTCGCGAGTCAGTCTGGACTTGGCTATACGTGCGAACGTTTCGGTGACTTTAAGTGCTGCAACAGTGATGTGAATTAGTGTGTTGTGATACGTGTGACCAAGTTCGTGTATTCATCGTTTAGTGTTGAATAAAAGTGTTATTTTGGTCAGACCGATTCCCATTATTTTATCCCGAACCCTCAGCTCGTAACACTATATATAAGGCTATTTTATAAGTATTTTAAGTATTAGGATTAAAACTTTATCTTATTTTTGATTATTCCCAAGAATATTTAAATGTATCCTCCAAAGTACGCCGCAATCAGTATCTTGGTAAATTTCGCTCTATCCAAAGGTTGCCTGGAAGAGACCGCTTTCAGCGATAAGGCCGCCCATTGTGTTGCCTTCTTTATTCTAGCCTAGTACTTATTTTTGTATTATGTCTGTTTGTGTGGTAATTCAATATATATTCTATTCTATTCCACTAGACCACAGCGATGCCACCATACTTTTTGAAAAGCGGTTACTTATGAAGCTAAAAAGGGCTAGATTTACCTAAATCATTAGGTTTTAAAAATAGGGTTTAAAAGGGCTAAATAAAACAATAAAACATTAATTGAAAAATCAATTAACGTTTATATGTACACTTAATATCAGGTCAATTTACATGTTTACAAGTCAAAATCATCATCGGAAAAATCGTGATCAACATTTTTTCCTCGTAAATCAATGGGGGTGATTCTGTTGTTTACACTGATTAACTAAAATTGTGTAAAATACGAATGGTCTTATTTTGTTCACGCTAAAGATCAAATTAGAATGACATTTCAAGTGGCATTCCTAAATTTAAATATTTTTAAATAAGACGTTTTTTATAGGTACTGGCGGGATTTGGTACAAGATCGAGATAAGTGGAGAGATGAGGAAGAGGCCTTTGCCCAGCAGTGGGACAGCATATGCTAGATAAAAAATAATAATAAGAAGGCGTGTTTTCGGGCTAGTTTTAGTCAACAACAATTTGATTGATCACTAAAACTAGCCCGCAAACATGCCATCACAACAAAAATTACTTAATTTTAGAAATGTCACTTTAAATTTAATTCTAATTTGATCTTTAGTGTGAACAAAATAAGACCGTTCGTATTTTACACAATTTTAGTTCGTCAGCGTAAACAACAGAATTGCCACCATTGTCTAAGATTAATTCACTAACTAATAGACGTTCAAAATACACGAATGATAGAAACAAAAGTGAATAAAGAAAATTTAGCTATGCCACAATGAAGTGGAGTAGTGATAATTTTTAGAGTAGACGGCCTCTGTCTATGTATTGATTAAGATTTCTCTCAGATGACCCAAAAACGCGCCTACGTAATAGAGAAAGCAAATAGATTATTGTTATCTTTCAAGAGTTTATTGTGTCAAAATTCCACTTCACCGATCGCCAAGTTTTAAAATTACATGGCACAAAAAAATTAAACACACATTGAACACCTATTTAAAAATGATTATGAATTTTTTAAACAAACGCTAAACAGTGTTTAACTTTGTTTGTGGTAAGACTAAGGGTTTTACTACAAACAAAATTAAAAGTTACAATTTAAACAATTAAACACTCAACACTGTTTATAAAAATCCTAATCGAAAATTTGTAAGGAATGTTTTAAACGCGCGTTAAAATTATAAAAAAGTGTTAAAGTAACAAAGAAGCAAATAAAAATAGTTGTTATACAAGGGCTGTAAATGATCTATTAAACCCGAGATATCTTAGCGTACAAGCTATCGAATGTGAGCGAGGACGCTAATAGAGGGTGCTATTGATCGCTTACACCCGAGTATAACACACGATCTTTCATCACGAATATGAGGAAATTAAAAAAGTCTTTCGTAACAGTTTGTTGCTAAAAATAAAATTTACGTTTCCGACGTTGTTTTATTTACTACCGGACTATGGCCTCTTTCATTTTTAAATAGTATTATAGCATTATGAATGTGGCCAGTTGCATTTTTGAATAGAAATAAGGATTTGTCATTGGGGTTTTATTTAATATTAGCTTAAAAAGGGTGCAATGAGCCTCATTCTATTTTTTAATTTAGTTACGGCTCTAGGACCGTTAAACTCATTTACGGAGCCGTTATCGAGTTAACAATGACCAATTTTCAGAGCACAAATAACGAAAAAGTTCTTTACGCTTTTATATTTAGGTGTTTTCTACAAGTGAGTATGCACTACGTGTTTTTATGATAAATATAAGGTGTATGATAATATACGCACAAAAATTAAAGGGGTTATTTTGATGAGCATAATAAATAAATTTGTGAAATGTTTACCATGGAAATGTGAAATTTACTTTGGCATGTAAAAACAAACACTTTATTAAATTCATGTTGTGCTATTGCATAATCTTGCCAACAAAAGCCTGAGATATCAAATCGATCTTTATTTTTGGATGTCGATTGGAAGAGTAGGCAGTAAATTTTATATCTAATTAATCACTTAACTTAGTCGATTTTCTTTAAAATTTAATAATATAATTAGTAGTTTTCTTTTTCCGATAAGTCTTTTTTTATGTTTTGAGAAACCGTCACTTGAATATCGTCAGTATATTACTAAACATCCTGTATAGCCAACTAGCTATTTAATACAACTTTTAGTGCGTGAAATGTAACATTAGTGTTTAATAATTTGTAAGTACGGCATCGGCCATCATATCGCCAGACGCAAATTGCCACTAAATTTACTGGTCTTAATTATTTACTCGTGTTCTGAAAATAAACTCTAAAACAGCTCCATAAATGCGGCGCTTTACGTTAGATTTATGGAGGCGCTTTACTTCATAGTATACTAAAATTTAATACAATCTCCATCTCTCTATATATATCCGTATTTCTATTTAAAAATGGAACTGGCCACAATCATAATTGCTATAATGAAATACAATTTCCTTGATAAATCCATAATCCTATTTAAAAATGGAACAGGCCACAATTCAGTTGTGAAAATAAAACAATGGACACCGGGAACGATGCTTACCCGAACGGGCAGACGACCGACGATTTCAGACGAATGAGATTTTCGATAATTTCGATAATTCGATAATTAATTCGTTGCTATAATATAAAGACAATAATTGATGTCCACGCGTCGAGGTCGTGGGTAAACAACTCATAACTTCATAAAAAACAATTACGTACAGTTTTGGTTTTTATGATTCTTTAGTAGTAGGTACACGGAATGCCAAACCTCTAATTTTTTCTTACACCATTCACAATTCCGTGATGCCATACATTATTAATGAACGTTCCCACAAACCGCACTATGCAACTTTTCCTGCAATTATCGATGCCGATTGCAAAACACACCACATTACTTGATACTTGGCGTCAACTGCGCATTGCGACGCTATTTACATTCGATATTTCCTTCGTGGTTCATGCTAAGGCCATAGGTTTCGTGAAACGACCCCGCTTTCTGAATCAAAGGTCGTAAGTTGAAATCAGTACGTGTAGTGTGGTCTGAGTAGTCATTGGAAAGTCTGAGAACTTAAATGATGGTAGAATTGAAATTATCGCAGGTAGTCGAGAACTAGATTGTCCCTATTTCTGCCAAAGCAGCATTGCTGTGTTTCGGTATGGTTTCCGGTGAAATTACAGGCAAATGCATCGTAGGGCATGGTTCTAAGGTGCGTGACCTACGAGGCAATACTTTGGTATAGACGATGGTTACCAGATAACATCAGGTGAGCCATTCATACGCTTGTTCCGTCTCCAGGTAGTATAAAAACTAGAAAGTAATAGAAATTAAAAAGCAAGTACTCATGAGTTGGTCCTTAACCCATCATTATCTCTTCCTGCGCTTTTCCCACATTACGTGGGGACAGCACAACATGTATTTTTCTTCAATACCTCTCTATCAGCCGTCATCTCCGTTGTCACTTCCTTCTTACTCATATCATCAGTCCATCGATCTCTTCTTTGGCCTTCCTCTACTTCTATAAATTGTGTGTGATTGTGTGTAGTGCTTCTATGTAATATTTGTCTTAAAATTTCCATTTAAAAAAAATTATCTTGATATTATTATTTTAAGCTGTTTAATTTTTATCTAACTTTATTTTGTTTATTTACATAAACACATATTTCCCTTCAGCTGGTCTACACAAAATTGCTCCAGAGTTGTCATAATGTAAACATGATTTGGGTTACAATCTGGGTCTAAAAGTTGATGATTATATTTTGTATTTGTTTGATTGTATTCTGTTCTGTGCCATAATAAATAAATTAAATCTTAAAATTATTATACATCCACATTCATCTCTAACACTCTTTTAGTCACATGATTAACCATAACCCATCATCATATTTATTTTATTTAGGTAATAAATTATACTATAATAAATACAGTATCATTGGTAAGTATAAGAGCTAGATAACGCTCCGTGAAATGTCCAGCATTAGTTATTTATTTATTATTATTAGACATTAGATGTAGTAAAGCTATGGCTCTGTTCTTGTGTAGCCTGCACCCAATTTCTCCCAGCAATCTGCATCGGATCGTCAACCGAATTAGCTTAAAATCGTTGCGTTAATTTTCACTAGAAAACGGTTTTTGAAGTCACGAAACTTCAGCAGACAAAAATCAGTATCAAGATTATGAACCAAAAAACATAAATCATACTTGAAATTTAATTAATTGCCACTACACATTAATGTAATAACAGATCTGCTCCGGAACTAAACATGTACTTATTTGAACATGCATACCGGACTCTGTTTTTAAATGCTAGTGGTTGCGAAACGATTACAATGGAATAACAACTGCGTATTATCAGAAGTCAAACAAAATATACCATCTCAATGGTAATACAACATCCGATAAGCGTTTTTCTTTTGTTTCAGTAACTCAAAATGCCGTCAGAAGTGAACGAGTGGTACCGAGGACGGAAGGTCCTAGTGACGGGGGCGTCTGGTCTCATGGGCAAGGTCTTGATCGAGAAGCTTCTGTACAGCGTCCCGGATATTGGCGGGATTTACGCGCTTGTGAGGAGTAAACGCGGCAAGAGTCCTGAAACTCGTATTGAAGATATGTGGAAACTGCCTGTGAGTAACACTCCGGCGTACATCGCTTTTAGTCCTTCGGGCTGGATTAAATTGTGAATCCGGCTCGAGCGACCTTAGTGAAGAAAATTCTACTTTGAATTAGGCCGGTCAGAACAGTCGTTTCGGAATTTCGACGGTAGCAAATTCATGAAATTAATATGAAATGAATAAATATTTATGGAATTTATCACATACGTACGTAATTTTCTGTTTGATTTTTTTAGATTTTGTTTGGATTTGCTGCCTTTGAAACTCCGATTCGATATTCTGATACTGAACTTCGAAACGATTGTATGTAACCGGCCTTACAATGCTGAATCATAAATACTACTTTTCGTTTTCTTATAGCTTTTCTCAAGAATAAGAGAAGAAAAACCTTACATGATGAAGAAACTTATACCTGTTGCTGGCGATATTCTCTATGATAACCTCGGGATCGAGAAGAGCCAACTGGAGCAGTTGTATGATGAGGTGAGGACTCCATGTTTTAGTTTCCTTTAGGGTGACAACTCATCAATATTAATTTGTTCATTAAACTCTTCTCCTAGCGTGTCAACTGTAAATTATGTTTTTTTATGATACTAAGGTACCAAACAAGTATACGGCTCACGTGATGGTAAGCTGTTACCGTAGCCTATGGACACTTGTAACACTAAAAGAAACACTCGCGCGTTGCCGACTCTTTAACATTTTTAAAACACCATTTTTGAAGAATCCCATACTGTAGTCCCTGGGGAAAACTTTGGCAGGGAGACCATTCCACAAGCGAAGTGTTCGCGTGTAACACAAGTACTTTTTAAATATACCTAAAATTTTAAACAACTGCTAACCAATTTTATGCAATTAAAATATACCGTGCAGTCATGCTACCCTCAGTCCGCTGCAAACGAACTGTGGATGGCTCGACTAATCCTGATTCGATTATTATGTTCCTAACCGTTATCTATATATTAAGGAGCTAGACCCACACTTAACATCAGGTGGGACATAAGCTTGTTCCATCTCCATGTAGCATAAAAAAAGACCTCACGAGGTAGGGAAACCTTGTGTGAGGCCTAGGGCTCAGTTAGTGTCATCACTTTAATATGAAGCTTATTTAAAACCTGTCTTCAGTAGCTATCGATAAATAAATTTCATTTAATTTCAAACCTATTTGATATTCATATTCATTTATTTGCAATATATTATTGGCTCTAAAAATCAGTTGTGCCTACATATACCTTGAGAGCGTACTTTATTCTTTATTGTACACAAATCCAATTAAATTTAAGTTTTTCAGTACGTTTTTATGTCTATAGATGACAGACAATAATGCAAAAAGTCTATTTTAGATTTAAATGAATTTTAATAAAAAACTTTGAATATATTTTTTTGACGTCCTCCGTGGCGCAGCGGGCGAATATTCCGCTGAGATGCAAAGGTTGCGGGTTCGATTCCCGCCGCGGAACGAATGTTTGCATGATCTACAGTTATTTGTTCCGGGTCTGGTTGTTTCTCTATATAATATAAGTATGTATTTACAAAAAAAGTATATAGTATTCTTTATATATTAGTTTGGGATTAGGTAGATAGCACTGTGTGTGTGAAAAGTCCATCATTACCTACTTATTAAAATAGTATATATCAATTGAATTAATCTCAACTGGATATGAAGATTGAATAAGATTATGTGCAACAAAAAATCAACGCTGCATTTTAAATTCATTTCAGAAGCTCGTAAACAAATACGTAAGAAAGTGATCTGAAATAAAACAGAATTGGTTTTCTTTGTAGAATTTTCGGCTGAGTCAACACTCAGCCATCATTAAATAAAGCACCAAAACAAAAGTAACAAACTTGGCCTTTCTAAAATTAGAAACTGACTTACGGTTGAGCTATTAGTTAGGCTGATACTTACTACGAATAAAAATGTTACCTCATATAATAGAATCAAAACAACTTTTACGTAATATTATATAGCATAAGAGCCTCTAGGGTTTTAGGGTTCCGTACGACTGTATCTTAGACATTTTAAAATACAATGTTTATTTTCTATGAACATTTTAGGAAATGACAACAACCTCCGTGGCGCAGTGGGCGAATAGCCGGCTGAGACGCAGGAGGTAGCGGGTTCGATTCCCGCCGCGGAACAAATGCTTGCATTATCTACAGATTTTGTTCCGGGTCTGGATTTTTTTCTTTATATTATAAGTATTTAATTACAAAAAAAAGTAAATAAGTATTCTATTAGTTATCTGGTTTCCATAGTACAAGCTCTGCTTAGTTTGGGGCTAGATAGCGCTTTGTGAAATGCCCAGCAATATTTATTTATTTATTATTTATGTTTACAAACCCAACTACAGAGATAAGTCAAATACTGCTCGTAAACTAGGTAGAGTCTACTCAGCTTTGATAATTACTCTTACAAATATAGAATGTGCTATTACTGTGGATACTTCTTAGTTATACAAGAATAGTGGTTTGGCTTTATATTTCGTAAACGGGCTCTGGAAAACTTATAGTATTTTTGGAAACCTATTCAACAATAACCCCACAAGGTGGAGCACCTGAGTAAAGACGAACAGACAGGCGAGCATGGCGAAACTATGAGGGTAGAATAGAATAGAAAACGCTTTATTGTAAATCACACTTAAAATAAAAAACAAACAGTACACGCCGAAATACAAGTGGCGGTCTTATCGCTAAAAGCGATCTCTTCCAGTCAACCTTTGGATGGACTGGAGTTCGATTACGAAACCCTAAAAAACTCACACACAACTTATAATACTCGTGTATATACAGTCTGTCACCGCATTCTCGACATTAATTTAAAACACATGCAGAATCGTATTAACTGATTTTAGAGATTGGTTTAATACCGGTAGCTTGAATATTTATCCAGTAATCGATACATTTCCAGTAAACTATTTTTAACGGAAATCGGCGGCGCCTTTGCGCCGATGCCCCTTAGTAGTAATAGGTACCTACTTACCTATTTTATACAGGATGTTACATTGATATTTTAGGACTTGAAATTATAGTAGGCCGAAAATTAAAAAAAAAATATTTACAACAATAGTAGCCATCCGCCCTACCCGTGATTTAAATTAATGTAGGAGAGGTATACCTAGCCCAAAAAAACAAGTTGTTTAGTTTTAATGTTCTGAAGTAGAACAAGGAACCCTTGTCTATCTGTCTGTCCGACCAGTTACAACACGTACTTAGTTCCAATTCCATTAGCGTGGGAGGAAGAAAACTGGCAGGTTCCAAAGCATGTACGAATTTCGTAGGTGTTTGGCGTTAGTTTGAGTAAATCATGGTTCCATGTTCCTAGGACTTGATTTACGTGGTTAGTTTCCCGCGAATGCACAAATAACTTGTACGCAGTGAAAGCAGTTTCAATATAGGCACTGGTAATTCTACTTGCACTTGCCCGAGTGAAATCGAGGACTGCTTATTGTCTATGCTCCCACTTTGTTTAGAGATGAAATTACAGATATGAGTCTTATTAAACGATATTTATTACACTAGAATGGGCCATGGAAGAACAATAATCTATGTATCCTATTCTATTAGACTGGGTCTAGATTAGATTAGATTAGATAATTTCTTGATTGCACACCATTAAATATAAACATAAAAGGAAATACACTTTTAAATTATAGGTACAATGGGCGGCCTTATCGCTAAAAGTGATTGTTTTGTAAATCGATCTCCTGTAAAATTCTTATATTAACTTGTTAGCTCTTCCCTGTATCCTTATTTTGTCTATTAGCATGAGTAGTTTCGTTGTATTATATTAATATTGTATTATATACCTACTGAAAAGAGATTATTATTATTATCAGGCCACAGCATTAACGTCTGTGAAATTTCAACTGGGTACCTTATGCTTCGAGATAATTACGAAGTATATTTAATATCTTTATGTCGGGATGATGATGGAGACACTCGCATCAGAAAAACTGTCAATGTTCTGGTTATCTCGAGGGTTATTTATAATGTATATACCCCTATATTAGACGGGCAGACAGACGGACAACGTAAGCTTAGAAATAGAATTCCGTATACAAACTACGCGCAGAGAACCCTAATGGTAAGTCCCCACGAGCGTACATGCTAGACGTTTTTGCGTCCAATCGAGCAAGATAAAACTTAGGGCGATTTGCGCAACTGGACCGCAACCTCTGGGATGGATCAGCGAAATACCAGCTAGAGGCTCTAGATTCAATTCAGAGAAGAGCCAAGAAGCTCATTTGCAATGACGAGTTAGCAAATTCAAGACTCCACAGTCTCGAGCATCATCGAAAGGGTGCAAGCCTCTCGGTTTTTCATCTGATAGATTTCGGAGAGTGTGCTGCGGAGCTTCTCAACCTGATCCCACCAACCCCATTCTATCATCGGACAACTAGACGCTCCGCGATGCGCCACCGCTACATGGTAGACATACCTCCCATACGCACAAAGCGGTACTCTTATGCGCACCGCCAAGGAGTGGAACGCCTTGCCTGAGTCTGTGTTTCCTGATAACTACAATCTAGGGGTCTTCAAGTCGCGAGTGAATAGGTTTCTTCTAGGCAAGCGTGTACCATCGTAGACTGCATCATCGCTTACCATCAGGCGAGATCGTGGTCAAACGCTAGCCTATAATTTATATTAAAAAAAACAATGTTTAAACATATTTAGTAGCTAAATATTATTTAGAGAGTTGTCAAATCATACAAATACGTCAAATTTAAACATGTTTAGGCGCTAAATACGTTTAGGGATCGTTGTGGAAGCCGGGCTTAGTGCCTATTTCGCGACCTCCGAGTAACTTTAATTGACGGATAAAAATCGTTCTATCTGTTTTCATTTCAAAAAGAAAGACGTATATATTTTTTATCCGTTGGATAGCGTTGACCTCCTTATTACAAACGCAGTACTTGCAAAATGGCGGTTTAGAGGTAAATGCGGGTTTTTATACCTAAACAACAAGTCTTATGTAATATAATGGTTAAACTTAACTATCCTATCTTTGCTAGACATAATTTAAAATATACACATGATGGGAGAAGCCACTGGCACCTGAAATACAGTTTTTTAACTAGTTCGGGAGCCTATGGATTCAAATTTGACTATGTCATACTTAATTATGTCAATAAATAAATTTATGTCAATAAATTTATGTCCATGTCAATATAACTATTGAAGTGTACATAAAAAATAAGAAAAAAATCAAGTACAGTAAACGTAGCAAGACTGTACAATCTTCTAGCACATGCTGATGCTACAGATCTTGTTAGCAAAAGCAATCGTTTTCTACAAGTCCTGCATTTCTCTTTAAATAAAAAAACTCATGAACATTATTTTTTTTATGTATAGATTAGCCTCTTGAGGTGTCATTTTTGTAAAAAAAGTACAATTAGCAGGGCAGAGCGTTACTCAGAGGTAGTGAAATAGGCACTTACTGTTCAAAATCGAACGGAAATGCTAACAAAACGTAGAGCACGATACTTGTTTACGAGCATGAACGTACGTGTAGATGAATCATTAGAAGAATGTCACAGACTAAATAATTATCATAACCAAACTAACCGTTTTCGGGAATGCTTGGGTGATTTACCCGTGGCTTAAGAGGAAATCCGGGAAGCAAGACATTTGGAAAATAGGTATTTAACAAATCTATTGCTGTCGCGTTGTGCCCTATATGCCCTATGTGCGTGCGATAGAGACAACTGCAGGTCAGACTTATTATACCTATTGAAAATAGACGAAATCACTGTTTCGTAGTACCCTGTTTCCTCCTCCAAAACTGGACCTTTTTTTCAAATATGTAATAAAAAGAGCTTTGGCTATGTTTGTACGTTTCGTTTTTTTATTTCTATTCGTCAAATTTGTTTGCGGGATGTCTGAAAAGGGGCAGTAAAAATTAGCAATTTCTGTGACTTTAGAAGGTTCCTAGTTCTTATAATAATTAATTTATGGAGAAAAACTAAACGTAGGGACATGACCGTGGTACTTGTAGATTGTATGGTAAAAAAATATTTGCTCTAGTATCACTATCCAGAGAGGAAACAGGGGACTACGTTTGCATGGGTGAAACACAGCCCAGATTTCCTCTTAAGTATTCTATTTTCGCTAAACATTATAGCGTATATAACGCACGTCGCCATTATTAAAAATGTGTAATAAATACAACTATTATTACATTGAGCTATATATTTACCTGCGACAACATAGCCCTGACCTCCCCATGAGATACCCCTACAGCTAGGTAGTGTGGAACACTTTACTGTCTGTTTCTGATTACAATCACACTAATATTATAAATGCGAAAGTTTGGATTTTTGTTTATTTATTTAGTTGTTTGTTTGTTACTCAATCACGTCATGACGGCTGAACCGATTTCGATGAAATTTAGTAATGCACATAGATTATAACCTGGATTAACACATAGGCTACTTTTATCCCATAAATCAGGTCCTATGGGATAAAAATGGGGTGTCAAGTCAAGTTGCAACAACGAGTTTAGCTTTATTTCTCGGTTACCTACAGATTTAGTAGTGTAACGCGTACGAAGTCGCAGGCAACAGCTAGTCCTCTATAAAGTAAGAAAGAATAGGTATCTTCTAGATCTTCGTGCTATCTTTTAGACCACATCAAATCATCCTATCAAGAGAAAGGTTCCCTATTTCGTAGGTATCAGGTACTACATGTGCCATGAATGAATAAATGAATTAAAACACATTATTTTACACCACCAAAGTTACAAATATAAAATAGGAAAACGTACAATGGGCGGTCTTATCGCTTAGAAACGATTTCTTCCTTACAGCCTTTGCCATGGTACCACAACAAATATTTGCAGATTATGAAAAAATTTGTCTCGCAGCGGCGATCGAATCCGGGACCCTTTTGTGTCTCATTCGTCTACTTACCTCTCTGCAGAGGTCGTCGCATGATATAATGTAAAACGGTCTAGCCGATGTTAAATTAATTTGAAATCTATTTGCGAGATTGTTCTTAGCTATGTTTTTACAAATTGGTAGTTGGCGTTTTACATTTTTTAATTTACCTACTTGCTCTATGTTGATGATAAAACCCCGTGCGCTGTTGTCGCCTAGCCTCCCGACTGCTAATATTATCTAAAGTTAGCAATATCTTTTCACGTTTTCTTGTACCTATAGTATGTAGGTAAGGTAAAAGGATCATTAAAATTAAATCCAGCATTGTTTATTGCCCGATTCTTTCCTGGCTCCGCCTGGCAGCAAAGGAACAGTTGGTAACATTGACATTTCAAAAAGAACCGGTTGATAAATAAATAAATAAACATCGACTTTGATTTTATCTTTGTTCTAGGTATCTGTAGTTTTCCACTTCGCAGCCACCCTCCGCTTAGAGGCACCATTGAAGGAAGGGCTGGAGATGAACACCAAAGGTACTCTCCGGGTCTTGGAGATTGCGAGAAAGATGAAGAATCTCGTTGCCTTGCTTCATTTATCTACAGCTTTTTGCTACCCGGATTATGAACGGATGGCTGAGAAGGTAAAACACGCGGCCACCGTACATTTTGCACAACAATAGTCAAAGTTACGAAAAAGTAAAACACAATTTTTTAATTAAATATGAACATGCGGCATAAAGCTGTTTACATTTGATAGCACAGTTATCCAATTATCTATTAATATCTATATAACGCAAATAAAGGCTGCCATAGATGTTCCTTTGAACGAATGTGCCAGATGAGCAGCGGTGCGAGAGGAGTGGCGAAGGCTAGTTAAGCGCGCCACAACCCTGACATGACGACCACGACCACTCTGCCAAGAGTGCTTCGACTAAGAAGAAGAAGAAGAAGATCTATATAACAATCTATTCAAAAATAGACTGAGAAAATTCCTTAATTTGTGATCATGCTACTGAAAAGAATGGGCAAGAATGTCAATTTAAAAAAAACCATAAACTGTCGAGAGACTTACTAAACACAAATATAAATTTTCTGAACAGTCATGATGCCCTCCACCCGTAGGTAGGGGCTTATACAGAGTGTGTTTGGTAATATACTGACGATATTCAAGTGACGGTTTCTCAAAACATAAAAAAAGACTTCTAGAAAAAATAACTACCAGTTATAATCAAATTTTACAGAAAATCGGCTAAGTTTAGGTGATTAATTCGATATAAATCTTACTGCCTACTCTTGCAATCAACATCCAAAAATAAAGGCCGAAAGTATGATATCTCTTTCGGAAATGGCTGCGAGTTTTGGGTTAGAAAGGGACAACAAGAGATATCTCGAGACGTCACCAATACAGTATCTGTGGTTCGATGGCAAGCATTATGCAATTGCACAACATAAGTTTAATAAAGTGTTTGTTTTTACATGCCAAAATAAATTTCACATTTCTATGGTAAACATTTCACAAATTTATTTATTATGCTCATCAAAATAACCTCTTTCATTTTTGTGCGTATATTACTAAACAGCGTATATACTCATTACGCTACACTCTGTATATTCAATTATACGCTACTGAGAAGTTGTTATCTGAAAAATAAGATTAAAAGCAACAAAAAAATTTAAATGTTAGCTCCTTTTAATTCAAATGTGGTTCTTTTAATTCGACCGTGACACTGACTTTGTCTTGGGCATCCGCTCTGAACTGAAAAATACTAAATGACCAAACAGGCCGGTTCCACTCCGTATATTAGACACTAAAATATATCTACGGTCGCCGTTGGGCATGGATGGCTAGAATTTTAATAATTGCCTACTTAAGTGCTGTGAATGGTAGGAAAAACCCAACAACATTCAGTGAGGCTCAAACATATGTATTAATTTTAAAAGTATAAAAAAGGATTTATTTAGGTCCATGACCCGCCAGCGGACCCTCACGAAGTCCTCAACGCGGCTTCCTGGCTCTCCGAGGCACAGTTAGAATTGCTGGCTCCATCGATGTACCAGAAACATCCTAACAGCTACACGTACTCCAAGCGGCTGGCTGAAGCGTTGGTTCAGGAAGCATATCCAGAGTTGCCGGCTGCTATCGCGAGGCCCAGTATTGGTATGTTACTGCTACACAGATTTTAAAATATAAAGTTCTTTATTTTAGATATTTCTATCCAGCGAAGCGAGATCTCCAAATCAACTTGGGCAAATCGGCGTTGTATGTATGTATGTTTGTTTGTCCGAGGATAACTTATAACCTATATGTACACATATAGGTGGCACAAGTGATGGCACAATTTTCGTGTGACTAAATCAGCTAAAAATGTGGGGGGGTTGTTGAGATATTGAGGTTCCAGAGGGGTAAAAAAAAACAAAATGGGACTATCCGGTCAAATGGCACGTCTAATAAAAGGTCTTTGTGACACATTTCGACCCCGTTTATATTTTTAGTTTAAATCTATAAGGTTTTAAGTTATAAGCCATAATAAACATTTATTTTTTCACAAAATTCACAGCTTTCGTGACACAAATATAGGCAAAAGTTTGGAATCCAGAATAACTGCAATTTCTACCCCAAAAAAGTATAATCAATTAACATGAACTCCCCTTACCTATAATTTGAATGAAACTGTAGGTCAAGTTAAGTACATAGTTATGTATTTCGTGGCACTATTTTGATGATCAAAGATTACGATTAATATTTTTTTGTTTTTATTGGAGACTCGCGCATCAAAAAAAAACATCTTAAGTCTTGTATCTCTAACAAAAATTGCTCACTTTGCTCTGGCATTAGCTTGGTTTGATAGTTTCGTCGATGTTACATTATACCACTATGATGGTTGTTTATAAATGGCTCGCTTCGCTCAGACTGCAGTTCGAGTTTAAACACCGTCCATGTAACAGAAACTCCCCAACAGCTAGATGTACAGGTAGGTGTTTAGGTTCATTAATTTATGTAATTTTTGCTTTTATATTTATATAATTAGTATGTATGTACATGTAGTAGGGTTAGGTACACCATTACACTCCAGGTAATGTCCACACAGTCCATTCCATCTAAAGGTTGTCTGGTAGAGATCGCTATTTAGCGATAAGATCGTTAATTGTATCCATAGATTTATGTTGTTATTTTTTATTTGTATTATTTTATGGTATATAATAAAGAATTATCTACTCCAAGCAACTTCCTGAAGCTTTAGTCCAAGGAAACTACTCTGCGCTACGGGCCGCTATCGCCTGACTTGTATTGATGGACAGCTACACAGATTTTAGATATTATTGAGAGTAAAGCTCGTATTGTAAGTGGAAACTGACTTTATTGGCTCGCTTCGCTCGGGCAGCGGTTAGAATTGCTAGCCCCGTCGCTGTATAAAAAAAATCCCTACAGCTACAGTTGGTATTTTCTAAAACTACCACTCCCTAGATATAATTTACTACTCCGTCTTACCTCAAAGAACGCTTTGACTTTCTTCACCTTTCCAACTCTCGACCCTTACGTTCCTCTGAAATCCTTCAATTAAAAACTCCCCATCATACCTCAGTATTTTATAGTTCCTCTTTTACTTTGCAGGCTACCAGGCTCTGGAATGCCCTACCTGTCTCAATTCGTCACGCTAAATCTCTCCCTATCTTTAATAACTTGGTCAGACAACACTATCTGTCATCCATCGCTCACTAGGTCACTTATTAATTTATACATTTTTATAATTTGTAATGTAGGTATGACCATATATATTTTATGTATTGTAATATTAATATTTATGTAATTTTATGATTATATTATACATTATAATTATGCATTTTATTTTATATTATCTATATTTTTTATAAATATACGTGTACTAATAATATCGGATTTACGCCGCCGTCCTTATTTTGTTCACATAGATCCTGGCCATCCAAAGGTTGCCTGGAAGAGATCGCTTTTAGCGATAAGGCCGCCCATTGTACTTATTATTTAAGAGTGTATTTTCTTATAAATGTTTGTATTTAAATGGTGTGCAATAAAGGAATTATCTATCTATCTATCTATATAGTAGGTATTACTGAATTATAAATACTACTTATAAATCTATCAGAATGACTGACTTCGCTGGACTCTTAAATCTAGGTATATCTTCGTTATATTTATGTTATATTAGGTTGGGGAAAAAGTTTCTTCGCATTTTATAAGAAAATTCAAAACATTTTTTAATATAGTTTATTTACATTTAACTAAAGTATGTAGGTACCATTTTGTTCGATAACTTTTTGCCATCTTGTAGGTAGGGACATGATCCCATTGCTATAGAAATTTTGAGGCTTCTGATCAAAATACCGCGACAAGTAGTTTTGGCAGTCCTCTCGTGATGTTAACCTGACACTTCCTAAAGAATTCTGAAGAGACCGAAACAGGTGGAAATTTGAAGGTGCAAGGTCAGGACTATACGGCGGATGCATTAACATCTCCCAGCCAAACTCTCTTAATTTTTGCTGAGTGGCTAAAAATGTGTGATGTCTAGCGTTATCATGATGAAAAACTACACCCCTTCTATTGATTAATTCCGGCCGCTTTCTATCAACTTCTTGCTTTAATCTCATCAGTTGATCGCAGTAGAGTTTAGAATCGATGGTCCTGCCTGGTGGTTACAGCTCATAATGAATAATGCCCTTCCAATCCCACCACACACACAGCATCACCTTGTTGCGAGTTAACCCGGGTTTCGCCAGTCTGCGAAGCCTGACCAGCCTTTGACCTTGACCTTTTTCGCACGTTCTTGTCGTACGTGATCCACTTTTCATCACCAGTTATCAGCTTCTTCAAAAATGGTTCGGTTTCATTACGTCATAATAAAGAATCACAAATGAGTACACGGTTCATTAGGTTTCTTTCAGTGAGCTCGTGGGGTACCCAAATATCGAGCTTTTTTGTGTACTCAGTTTTTTTCAAATGCGCAGTTCTTCAGCTACGTCGTAACTACTGATATGCCGATCTTGCTCCACTTTTTCAAAAATGGCATCAATTTTATCCGTAATAAGGCGACCAGAGCGACGTGCATCTTTGACATCAAAATATCCGGATTGAAAACGCTTAAACCAAATTTGTGCTACTCTCACAGACACTGCACTAGGTCCATAAACATCGTAAATTTTTTTCGCGGCATGCGTTGCATTTTTATCTTTTTTATAGTAAAATTTTAAAATGTTTCGAATTTCTTCATTAGATTCACTCATCTTTACAGTACGAAAAACAAATAAAAATCACACATTTTCCTAATTTGAATTTAGAGTTATCTTCTTTAAAATTTAAACTTTGAATGATACCAAAACCAGCTAGATACAAATAGTATTAGTAGCCAAAGAGATTTTATTACAAGTTCATACATACTGTTACGAGCTGAGGGTTCGGGATAAAATAATGGGAATCAGTCTGACCAAAGTAACACTTTTATTCAACACTAGACGGTGTATACACGATCTTGGTCACACGTATCACAACACACTATTCACACCACTGGTGCACCACTTAAAGTCACCGAAATGATCGCACGTATAGCTTAATCCAGACTGACTCGGGAGCAACTACTGTTCACGCGAGACCCTTCCCACGTCAGTCCTCCAGGGCCTCGCTGAGACTAACTCACTGACTCACTCAGACTCAGACTGAGACTGACCGTTCCGGCCATCTCTCCGGCCTATTTATATCGCACACATTTCGATTGTTCGAGAACGATGTCGATCCTTCCAGGAAAGGGTCGGTCCCTCGACACAATGGCCACTCCCCATTCTGCTAAACCACAAACAATAGCAACAATAACACAGCAAGACAAAAGCGTTCGAGAAGGTTCGATTATTACTCATTGTTTAACAGCCTCGGCGTAACAATACTATAATGCGAAAAGACTTTTTCCCCAACCTATTAGTATAGCCAAAGAAATTTTATTACAAGTTCATACATACTATAATGCGAAAAGACTTTTTCCCCAACCTATTATGTTAGCGGCTCGTTTGGCTTACCAGTTTTTGAATTTTCATTATAGAGATTTAACACCATTGTTTATGTAAAAGTTAAACAAAAAGTGATTACCTAACCATGTTTTAAAACAGCTCTATCGAACGGATTTTTGATGCAACGGTCTTTTCGCTAAAAATCGTTTTCTTCCAGAAAATGTTTAATGATTTTAGTAACGAATCATATGTTTAATGCTTTTCCAGTTACACCAGCCTTCAAAGACCCGACTCCAGGTTGGGTGGATAACCTTAACGGGCCTATAGGCCTGATGGTAGGCGCGGGCAAAGGCGTCATCAGATCTATGTACTGCATCGGACATTACCATGCTGAGGTCATCCCTGTTGATATAGCTATCAACAGCATCATTATCATCGGATACCAGATCGGGAAGACCAAGGAGAGGTAATCGCTATCAGAGATAATAATAATAAGGGAGTGGCCCTTAGTGAAACTGCAGCACACCTCTCAAAACCCTTTAACCACCCACACTAACGTTGCCCCTTACGTTGCCTTCCATTGGCGGCACTTATGGGGGCCCGTTTAGTGGACGGCTAGTCACCACCTGCCTTAATCATTATAAATATTACAGGATTGGCAGGTGCCGTATCTCATTTCTCTAATAACCCATAGGTACTCTATTTCATAAGCATTACTCTAACAATAGCCCGAACTCTAATCCATGTGTTGCAATAGTACTACCATCTATCTCACCTCTATCTTGTCATAGTGATTTTTATAAAATAAACAGGCCTCTTACTCGTTGGCTTCGGCCCTGGTAATGCCTTTGTAAAGGTCCAGGCCTAAAGCCTGTGTTATGTAATAAATGTGTGAAATAATAATAATAAATATTGTTGGACATTTCACACAGCGCTATAACAGATAACTGATAGAATACTTATATACTTTTTTTTGTAAATACATACTTATAATATATAGAAAAACACCCAGACACGGAACACATATCTGTAGATCATGCAAACATTTGTTCCGTGGCGGGAATCGAACCCGCTACCTCCTGCGTCTCAGCCGGTTATACGCCCACTGCGCCACGGAGGTCGTCAAACGAAGATCTATCAGTAGAATCCATAATCACGATAATATTATAAATGCGAAAGTTTGGATGTTTGATTATTTATTTGTTTGTTTATTACTCAATTACGTCGTAACGGCTGAACCGATTTCGATGAAATTTAGTATGTACGTAGATTATAGCCTGGATTAACACGTAGACTACTTCGTACATACAATACATACATAGACAATTATAATTGAATACTAAATATTTGACATAAATAGTGTAATGTAACAAGAGAAGCTTGGGATTGAAATTGCTCTAACTCGTTCAAAATGTTACAATTTAGACGTAATTTATTTTCTGTATTATGTATTGTAAAAGGATCATTAAAAAAACAACCAGCCTTGTATCTTGCCTTTCTTTACTGGGTTGGTCGCGAAGGAACAGGCAGTAAAATTGAAGTTTCAAAGTGATCCTTGTGATTTTAATGAATAAAAATATTTGACTTTGACTTTAATAATACCCATATGTATGACCAAATTATATATAATATAGATAGATAGCCAAATTTCATTTTATATATAAAAATGACACTCGGAAACTCCGTATGTCCATTAGGTTCTGTTGTTTGTTGGTAGTATTTTAATACCTGTCAAATTCGACCTATTTCCACGAGTAATCTTAAAAATCATTACTCATTTTCAGAGGTCCAGAGATTCCGGTATACAATCTGACGACCGGTGACGACCGAAATACGACATGGAAACAAGTCCTCGACATTGGAAAGGCGGCCGTTCGCAAATTCCCCTTCGAAGGTCCCCTGTGGTACCCCGATGGAAATATACGGCACAATAAGTTCGTACACGATCTGTGTGTGTTCTTCTTTCATATCATACCGGCGTATCTGATCGATTTCCTGATGATACTGTTCAGGCAGAAAAGATTGTGAGTAATTTTAACCTTATTGTAAGTGACAAAAGGCTTAAAATTGTCTGTATATTAATATCCCTGTTCCACATGTTTATGACCTTCGTGACACAGTGGGCGAATAACCGGCTGTGACGCAGGAGGTAGCGGGTTCGATTCCCGCCGCGGAACAAATGTTTGCATGATCTACAGATATTTTTTCTGGGTATTGGGTTTTATCTGGGTTTTTGGGTATTTTTTCTTTTTCTATATACATATATATGTAGTAGATATGTATGTAGTAGATATGTATTAACAAAAAGTATATAAGTATTCTATCAGTTATCTGGTTCCCATAGTACAAGCTCTACTTAGTTTGGGGCTAGATAGCTTTGTGGGAAATGTCCAGCAATGTTTATTTATTTATTGGCATTTTCCTCAATTCCAGCATGGTGCGTATCCAGAACCGTATATCGGTCGGCCTTGAAGTCCTGCAATACTTCACCACTCGCGAATGGTGGTTCGACACAAACAACTACAAGTCGCTGGTCACACACCTGAACCCTGAAGACAAGGAGACGTATCCCATGGACCTGACGGTTATACAGGACGAGCCTTATATTGAGAGCTGTATGGTTGGAGGGAAGCTGTATTGCTTGAAGGAGAAACTTGAGAACCTACCTAAAGCCAGGCTTCAGAATAATATGTAAGTAATGTCTGACCACGGCGCGGCCCCGCGCACATTTCCCATGTAAAAACATACCTATTTCTGCCGCCAGCATTGCAGTGTTTCGGTTTTTGTCCAAATCCTCCGTCGTCTGAAACACGTTCTCGGAGACCCGGATGACGAAATCACCTCCGCTAATGCGGAAGCGATATCTGAGTCATCTACATCAGACAGAGCAAACACTTCACAGAAACACAGACCTCGCCGGCGAGGTCGACGAGTCCCTTCAGTCGCCGCCTATACGAGGTACAGACATGTACCCGGGCGTTTCTCTCCTATCCCCACCCCGGCAACTGCCCAAGCCGAGGCTCGTACCTAAGTGGTGCCCTTGCGGTAGTTGCCTAAATAACTTACTGGGCTGAGCGCCATCTGCGCTCGCCAAAAGTTCGGTTAAGCTGTCACGGCCTCAGAGGCCAACAGCGAGTATTGTCCATTCGAAAAAAAAAAATGTTTCGGTTTGAAGGGTATGGTTGCCGGTGAAATTACAGGCACATGAGACTTTACACCTCATGTCTCAAGTTGATGGACAGAGACGTACATCGTAGGGCACGTTTCATGGTGCGTGACCTACAAGGTAATACTTTGTTATAGGCGATAGTTACCACTTAATATCAGGTGGTCCATAATATTCTTATTTCACCACTTCTGCGCAATCGGGTATAATGTATCCTGTGTCCCAAATCCTGCCATAATACATATATCTGTATACCAAATTTAATTAAATACAGTACAACCATTTGAAAAAGTAACAAACGACGAGTTGCTTTCAAAATAATATTTGTATGGATTTCATCAAAATCGTTGAAGCCGTTTGGACTTGAAAACGTAACAAACAGACAGAAAGTATGGATTTATACTGAGTTATGATATTATGGAGAGGGCTATGCTTGAAGTTTCTCTACGTCATCGAATCAGAAATTAGGGGATCCATAGACAAACCATGGTCACAGACATAGCCAAGAGGATTTGCAAGCTAAAGTGGCAGTGGGCACATAGTTCGGAAAATTCATGGCTGTTGGGGCAGTAAGGTTCTAGAGTAGAGACCACCCACTGGAAAGTGCAGCGTAGGACGGTTACTGGGAGCCGTTGGGTGCAGGCTGCACAAGTTCGGATGTATTGGAAATCTATGAGGAAGACCTATATTTGAGCAGTGGATGCCCTATGGCTGCCCCACCTACTGCCAATTCAGCTTGTATCCTCTTGGCTATGGCTGTGTCCTTAGTTTGTGTACGGATATACCCATTTCTAATTCAGTCTCGCAGAGAAACACATAGCATATCCCTCTTGCTCCCTCTTACACGCTGAGTAACCTTAAGCCTTTTTGTGAGGTCCATAGTAGACCACGTTTCTGTGGCATATGCCATCACTCAAACATTTTTCTTATTTTTTTCCTTCCAGATTGTTCATCTTAGATAAGCTGGTGACAATATTCTTCTATCTTTTTCTACTGAGCTGGTTCGTGTATTTCTTCCCGCCGGTAAAGGAACTGCTCCAACTCGCAGGTCCTTTCGTGAGGTATGTTCCATTAGTTGGCAGTGCTGTTTTTGATGAGTAAATTGTAAAAAAATAAGATAGTTTAAATTAGACCCTAAAGATTATCAATCAATATCAATAAGAATATAATATTAGCGTTCAAGCGAGAAACATTATCTGGCGCGATTTACAGTCGCGACTTACTCTGCACACCGCCACCCCTCCCGCCGCGTACGAAACCGGACGGTAGAAGCAAAATTCATCTTTATACCATACTAAAGAATGCGTTTTTTTTACACGATACTGGTTTCGACACAGGAAACTTGTAATTAATTAGAAGGTACTTTCTATTCTTCATACGTAACCCCACCGCTGTGTCCGACGTCGTGTCGATTTATAAAAACAACCAAGATCCAGATTCTTGTCGGACGTCCGAGCGCTTCTTCCTGACAGTTTGCACATGTCTACGTAATGATGTTGTGACTGTTGTATCTTATGTGTTAGCATAAATCGCGTCAGTGGCGATAGTAACATGCGTCTGATAAATGTTTCCTAGTTTTAATATTATCTGCTGTAGCTAGGGTTGTCAGGCGTCCGGATAAAGCTGACTGTGGTTTTTGGTTTCGTGTCCGGCCAAATCAGACGGTGTCCGGCTTTTTAATTTCCGCACGCGATGGTTATCGGCGCCGCACCATTTATTGTTGTTTCGTTTATATTTAAGAAGATTTTATGGTAAATGATAAAAAAGCCTCGTTTTACTTTAAAAAAATTGTCGTGTTAAATTGTCGTCTAAGAAGATAAGAGTGTTCGGCTTTTTTATCCAAATGTCCGGCTAAACTGGCTGGTCTGTCCGGCTTTCCGGGTTTGAAACCTGGCAACCCTAGCTGTAGCACACAGTAATTGCACTTTCTATTTTGTTTTTAATTATTTTCGTCTATTATTTTATTGTATGTTTTTCTGTCGCAGAGGCGATTGAAACAGAGGTTTCAAATTGTATTATGTGCTAATGTTGTCTAATGATTGTCTATGTATATTAATAAGTAAATAAGTTCTAAGCTAGTGGCCAACCTAAGAACTGAAAATATTTGAGTTAATAACTCTAAACGGAAATTGCAGCGTTAATTTGTTAACAGTCGTTATGGGAAATTGGAAAAGCTCTAAGAACGTGACACCCAAACCAATATTGTAAACATTTTCCGAGACTAAAATCGTAGCTAAAATTAACTTTGCAAACAGTAATATTAGTTGAAATGCTGTATGTATTAAAAATATTGCTTTAACATGTTTCACTGTTTTTTAGGGTTATTGTAGTCGAACTAGGGACCGCTATCTTATAGCTTCGCCATGCCCGTCTGTATTAAAGCTGAGTAGACTCGACTAGTTTACGACCAGTAGTCGACCAAATTATGTGTCTAGTTGGGTTTGTGAACAGTTCATACAGAATTACCAAATTTAACTGAAAATATGTAGGTATTTGTATTTTTAAATGTCTAAGATACAGCCGTACTGACTACGAAACCCTTCACTATGCGTGATCCGACACGCGCTTGGCCATTGTGTTCTCATTTTGCGATTTCAAGCAGACGTAAGTGGCATTAAAACGCGGGCTATTTGTATGGGATATATTCGAGGAATAGTTAATGTACATAAGATTTTTATATTTTTTACTGTAAAATATAATCATAACATAATCCCCAAATATAACAAAGATCAAATATGTTATAAGTTTAATTATATAATAATATTTTTATTATTTTATTTTTAACAAAATTGTTAAATCCCTATACAATTATTGTACTTATATAATTATTATCATCATCATCATCATCATCAACCTATAGCAGTCCACTGCTGGACGTAGGGCTCTCCCAGGGTGCGCCATTGAGCCCGATCCTCAGCTCTTCTCATCCGATCCTTGCCAGCCACAGCTAAATAATTATTATAATAAACATCAACCGAGCTAGCACAATTCCAAGCCAAAATCAATTAAACAGAAAAGGAGTAGGTAATTAGAAACTTACAAATCCTGTACCCATCCAGCGGGGGATGAGACAAGGGGACACCATTTCTCCTTAGCGTTTTACAGCGGTCCTTGAAGATGTCGTAAAACGCTTGACTGGGAATAAACATCAATAGTGTCAACTTGTCCCATCTAAGATTCGCTGACGATCTCGTACTATTTACCGAAAATTATGATGATCCAAATCATGCTAAAACACCTTTTACATAGATGCTTCTTTGACGGTAGGCTTGAAGATGAATATGTCCAATACGAAGGTGCTGTCGAATGTCTCTGGCATCACAAACCCTGCGGTAACAGTGGGTAATGAGAAGCTGGAGATGGTTGACCAGTATATTTATCCTGGACATATTCTATCCTTTGGTAAAGAGTATCAACAAAAAGAGATACATAAAAGGATCAAGGATAGGCCGCGCTCGGCAAGCTGGACAACATCCTTAAGTCGCTTAAAACTCCACAGAGTCTGAAGACCCGCTTATTTAGCCAATGTGTTCTGCCCACCATGACTTACCGTACCGAGACATGGACGCTCACACAGGAGGCTGTGTACAGGTTAAGAGTTGCACAGAGAGCCATGGATCCATTTCCAAACGTCAAGATCCGTAGACAAACGAAGGTTCATGACGTTGGGAATGAAGTTATGGAACTCAAATGGTCTTGGGCGGGACACTTGGCAAGACGTGGTGATAACAGGTGGAGCAGGGTAGCGACTGAATGGTGGCGAGGAATGGCTGTAGAAGAGTAGGACGTCCGGCAGCGAGATGGGTAGACGACATCGTTAGAGTCGCGGGCCGTCAATGGGTGAGACTAGCTCAGGATCGTGGCGGATAGCACAAACTTAGGGAGGCCTATACCCAGCAGTGGATGAAGTCGGGCTGCGGACGATGATGATGAATTAGAAACTCCTTAATAATATTTTTAGTCTCATTTTCATTTTTTTTACCCCTCTTGAACCCCAATATTTTTAACTCATTGAGCCACACCAAAATTGTGCCATCACTACCTATCTATATACCAAATTTCATGATGATCGGATAAGCGCTACGAAAGTTATCCTCGGATAAACAAACATACATACATACAACGCCGATTTGCCCAAGTTAATTTGGAGATCTCGCTTCGCTCGATCAATTATAATATACACATATATACAATAATCAGTGTGTTATAGGTTACATACATGGTTATTTGTAAAATCTATGAAGTTGGCCAATGTTCAGCAGTACCTATGGCTGATGTGACGATATATTTTGAACTTAATAAGTAGAATGTTTGAAAAAATAAACACAGATTATACTCGTAATTTTGGTTTAGGGCGTAGCTGTCTCTTGCCTTATGTCTCTTCTGTCTGGCCTGCGCCTTCGAGAGTTTATTATGTATATAAATTTTACCCATAATTGGCATATTGCAGTCAGCGTTCCACTGTAATGATTCGAGCGTCTTCTTGCATAGGTACGAAGGGATAACGACTTGTGCAGTTTTCGTCGCGTAGTGTGCCTTCGCGCCTAAGGATCACGCAATTCTGAGGATATTTTTTTTTAACTGGATAGAATTTCGTTTGACCACAATCTCACCTGATGGTAAGTGATGATGTGGTCTAAGATGAAGCACGAAGATCTAGAAGAAACCTATTTACTCTAACCTTAAAGAGGCCTGGATTGTATTCTTTAGGAAAGAACGAGGGCGTTCGGATCGCCTCCAGCCCAATTGTGGTATATATCAATCACTGGAACACCTATAAAAATATTTATTAATATCTCCTTCACAAAAAAAATATTCACTCCAAGCGCAAGCTATAACTCGATCAAACGACCTCCGTGGTGCAGCCGGCTGAGACGCAAGAGGGAGCGGGTTCGATTCTCGCCGCGGAACAAAATAAATGTTTGCATGATCTACAGATATTTGTTTCGGGTCTGGTTGTTTCTCTATATATTATAAGTAAGTATTTACAAAAAAAATGTATATAAGTATTTTATCAGTTATCTGGTTCCCATAGTACAAGCTCTGCTTAGTTTGGGGTAATAGCGCTGTGTGAAATGTCCAGCAATATTTAATATTGAAATTAAACTTCGCGACTTCCATCAAGGTTGCGTTAAACGTTTAACGCTACCATGGAGGGGGTATGAAAGCACTGTTGCGTTTAACGTTCAACGCTCCTATGGAGGCGGAATAGAAAGAGACAGAGTGAGAGTGAATGCGTGGCACTCGAACGCATGCGCGTAGTATACCTGTTACAGGCCAGCGCGAGCGTTAGTAACGAGCAGCGTCCAATATTCCAACCCAAGAGGGAGAGAGAAAGATACACAAAGGTAGAAAGTAGGAGACAGAAAGAGAGTGAGTCGGTAAATCCCAAGCAGATCCGCGTGGTATTTGAAGGTTTCACTTCTACCACGTGTGAATTGCACACATGCTTTTTATTTGTTATAAACGTCTTTATTGGTTCTGAAATATCCATACACCTGTCTTTTCTTAACAATATCAATGGAAATGTATCACTTTGATCCGGTCATTAATGTCATCATCATCTCAGCCCGGAATAACCTTCCTCATTATAGGCCTCCCTAGTTTTCCGCCAGCCTTCTCTATCTGGTGCGTCTCGGGATAGCGCAGGACGGGTGAGAGTGGCGAAAAATAGATAGCGTTAGCGGCATCGGGGCCCCCCATAACTAACTTTTAGTACCTAGTAACATTTATTCGAATTTGAAAGGAAATAATTTAGTAACAGACTTACCATCAATCGTCACAAAAACTCTGCTGGACAAAACATCCGAAATTCCAATAAACACCCAATCTTTAAAACTTCATCAGCTTCCAGCTGGTCCACTGGGTAGAAGAGAGTGGAGCCCTCTAAAGCGCATGCCTTCTTTGCCCCTTTCCATGTTCTGTGCAGAGTGTGAATCTTGTAGAAACTCTCTGTGCTTTCTATGAACTTATAGTCCTTCCGGAAAACTTGTTTTCTCGTTGTCCGTCTGAGGGAAAACCACATATTGTTTATTTTTAGGTAGATATACCTACCGTTTCAAGAGCAGCGTACTCGTTCTGTGGCAAAAGCTGAGTGAAAACCTATTTTGTTTAAAGTACCTATTTTGTTTTGAACATAACGGTTGATTTCGTTCCGGCTGACAATTACTAGTCTCGTAAAAACAAAATAAATATATCTGTTACCTAAGTTACCTAAAAATATCCTGTTTACAGGTGCTTACTAAAAAGCAACGTCGAGCCGAAAAGGTCTGATTGAATTAGTGGTGTACAATAATAATCTTGGTTTGCAAGACCGAATGATAGAACATTTTTTTTTTCGATAGGTGCATCTGCATGCGTTGATCTTGTCTTATAAAATAACCCACTGGTTTTCAGGGTATGACTGTTCAAGAGTCGGAATAAGTTGTTTATGATAATTATTAGACATTAGAATAGATATTAGACGACCTCCGTGGTGCAGTGGGCGAATAGCCGGCTGAGACGCAGGAGGTAGCGGGTTCGATCCCCGCCGCGGAACAAATGTTTGCAAGATCTACAGATATTTGTTCCGGGTCTGGTTGTTTCTCGATATATTATAAGTATATATTTAAAAAAATATATACCTACAAGTATTCTATCAGTTATCTGGTTCCCATAGTACAAGCTTTGCTTAGTTTGGGGCTAGATAGCGCAGTGTGAAATGTCGAGCAATATTTATTATTTATTATCTTGGTTTCCGAGATATGGACCTAGCTCTAATTCGAGTTTACAAGATAATAATGATAAAGATTTTTTTTTTCAAAAGGTGCATCTAACTCTTATTCGTGTCTTATAAATAACCTACAAGGTGTGCCTCGCAAACGGCCGAGGTAAATTTAAAAACAATTAAGGTACTTACACACATCACTAAGCAATTGAACAAGAATTAAGAGAAACAAAACTTTGACAGACCACATTTTTGCGACGCGTTGTGTTCTAAGCCGGTTTCGCAAGTAAGTGCCAATATAATGAACTGAGTCTTATATAAGTCATTAATGCGATAAGACTACATAAACAGGAAAATTTTAATACCTACTTTATAGAATACATCTCAAGAAGGTGTTGCCTGTATGATTGGATAGGGGAGACCATTCTAAAATTATCCGCCCAAGAGCCCACGACGGCCAGACCTTCATTATTTTATAAAAGTTGAAATTTTCTCTGTACATGTCTCCTATACAGGTAAGAACGACCAGCGACTATAGAGTTTGGGTTGTGGTTACCTGGGCAGGTAACAGGTAGTAAAGGTGTATAAAATAGTACTTAAAATTTGTTAGAACATAAAGCTCAATTTTTTTATATTTTCTTCGGGATAACTATAGAAATCTCGTCATCCATTGCCGGACACTTATGACAGTTGCTACCCCTTGCCAGACACCCCTAAACTTTGATAAATTACAATTATACTTTCGTTATAGTATAAAAGCTCAATTTTATATATGTTACTTGGGGACATATAAAAAGATGTTACCTCAATAGCCGGACAGTTTTTGTGGTTTTTACATCTTGCCAGACACATTGAAAGTCCACTGTAGGTGCGAGCGCGAGGTAACAACTGTTCAAGCGGGTGCGAGTGAGATAGAGCACTTAGTCGAGTGCGTTCTTTTACTGCGCACCATCTGTTATTTAGTGATGTATTGAATTGTTATGTGTAAATACAACCAACGTTTTATAATTGATATTTGTGCAGTTTTTTGTGAAATAAAAGCATAATTTTAGTAAAAAGTGTTATCATGGGAGATACATTCATTTGTTTCGTTTGTAATAAAAGTGATGGTAAAATAATATTGTTCTCGGAAGAAACATTAAAAAAATGTCAAACTGTTTTGAAAATCAGACAAAAAAATTACCTTAAATATAAAGACATTATTTTGCCTGATGAGTATACAGAAAATGGATATCATCGGGAATGTTATAAAGCATTTACAGGACTTATGAAAAAATACTTAATTTCTGAACCTGAAAAACCGACAAAAAAAAGTGAAAAACAAAAATCAGCCAGTGCACCTACAAACAGTAGCTCAACAACCTCGTCATTGATACCTAAGTTGACCACAGAACCATCTCATTTACAGTCTTCCTCTACAGAATCTTCAATAACATTGCAATCAAGTTTAACTTCTGAATCAATAGGACCTCAAGCTACAACTTCTCAAGAAAATATTGAAATTTGTGAACCAGATGTTAGTGAAAATAATGATTCAACTCAGGATGCAAATATTTTAACTGAAAAGGAAGCTAATAATATCAACTATGAAAATGTTTGTGTATTTTGTGACAGGAAAAATAAAAAAAAAACTCAAAAATGCTTCCACTCCACAAAACCGATACTAACCAATTTAAATCTAGTGTACTACCCAACATCGAAGGTCAAGAGGAGTTTACAGAATTATTAAATAAATTAACAAAAATTTCTGGTCCAAAAATATCATACCATACAGAATGTAGAGTCAGTTTCAATAATAAATTATCCTCTTCTAAAAAACCATCCAGTAAAAGTGATTGGCATTTTCATCGAGAATATCACCAATTAGCTTTTAATGAAATAAGTGGCATCATAGAGGAAGACGTAATTAAAAAAGGGCGCTGTTATTTATTAGTATATTTACATGAAGTGTACACTGATGAATTGGAAAAGATCTTTAAAGAAAATTCTATTGAAATGAATTCCGTTTTTACTGCGCACCACCTAGAAGAAAAAAATTTGAAAAAATTTTCAAAAGATATAAAATTTTTTACTATTCGCAATAAAAAAATAATAGCCCCCAATTACTTGCAAGCAATAGACGATACTATAATTGAAAATTTACAAACTGAAAATACTTTGCAAAAAGCTGCATTAATTTTAAGAAAATTAATACTGCAAATTGAAAAAAATAAGTTACCGACAAAAAACTTAACAACAGAACATTTAATGTCAGGAGAAGTTTCGATACCACCACTATTACTGGACTTTTACTATACTCTTCTAGGTGGATGTAATGAAAAACGGAAGAAAAGCCTGAAATATGCTCGTCAAGTGCGTTCTTATTCTCAAGACGTAATCTTCGCAGTTCATAATGGTCATGTAAAAACACCAAAGCACATCATGTTAGGTATAACTTTAAAGAGCTTAACAAGCAGTAGAAAAATTATCGATATTGTTAATCGATATGGCCATTGTATTAGCTATCAGGGCATCGAGGAGCTAGAGACTGAAACAACTTATACTTCTTTCGAAAAATCCAGTTTGTATCCAGAGACGATTAAAAGAAATCCTGAACTTTTTACTGGTGTGGCATATGATAATTTCGATCGTTTTGTGGAAACTACAAGCGGAAAAGATACTCTACATGACACCGTTGGAATTATATACCAGAACATCGAAGCCAATACAACCGAGGAATCTGAGATGCCTAAAGAACTTGACGAGTCTGAAGCGCCGATTACAAATAATGAAAATAATTTACCACATACAACGGCAAAAAAAAGAAGAAGAAGAACTTTTGAAGCCATATCTACAGAAGAGATTCCGTATGCTAAGAAACCGAAAATGAGAAGTGAACTGCAATCAACAATTGATGATACAGAAGTTATACACTGTACAAACTCGCAGCTATACACCGAAATCGACAATATATGGATGATCAGTCATGTTTTGCAATTACCTGACGTTCCTATGTGGGTTGGTTTCAATAGCCGGATTTGTAACAATGCTACCTCACAACAACGTATTTCTTATTTAACCCCTATCAATGCATCACCAACTAGTACATCTATAGTGCTAGAAACTATGGAACAGAGTAAAAAAATTGCTGAAGATTTACATCAAAATTACATCCAGGTAACCTATGATCTTGCTATAGCAAAAATAGCATTGCAAATACAATCTACGGAAAAACCCAAATTTGATAATTTATTCATACATCTCGGACCGTTTCACATTATGATGGCTTATTTTAAAGCAATCGGTAAATTTATAAGTGATTGTGGGTTAACAAATGTTATGGTTGAGACTAGTTTGCTGGCAAACGGTTCTGTAAATGGATTTCTTGATGGAAAGCATTTCAACCGCTGCAAAAGATTGCATCCTCTGGTAGCATTGGGATTGGAAGTTCTAAATTTTAAATCATTTTTACAACATGACAACATAACATTAACAGATGATATGATAGAGGAAGTGAAAAGACTACAAAACTGTGAAATATCGTCAGTTAACATTGAAAATAATGAACTGACAGAATTGATGAATAATTACAATATTTTCAAGCAACAATGTCTCAATGGTGAGCATGGTAAAACTTCACAATTTTACTTAATATACATCAATCTCATACATCATTACTTGAACTTGTCACGGAGCATTCGTACGGGGGATTTTGAGCTTTTTATATCAACATTGCCTAAAATTACAAATTTATTTTTTATATGCAACCAACAAAATTATGCACGATGGACCGTAAAATATTATGATAATTTGTTGAAAGCTGCAGAAACTCATCCTGACTTATACGAAGGATTTAAACAAGGTTGCTTTGGTATTAAACGGACCACCAAACCATTTTCTAGACAACCGATTGACCTGGTATTAGAGCAAACTATAAATGCAGACGCTGCTAGAAGGCTCACAGGTGTTATACACTTTACCAATTCAATTTCGGCACGTCAACGGTGGGCTCGTAATCATGATGTTAGGTCAACAATAATAAGTCAAGTTTATCAAGAACTAGGACTTCAGTCTCATCAAGATGTTTCAATAGACTTAAATCTTCATAATATCCGGAAAAATACCAAACAATTGAGACAATTTATCGATACCTTTGATCGATTTATTAATCCCTTCAGTTCAGAATTGCCAAAAGACCAACTAATAAATATTTCATCTGGAAAATCTGCATCGCCATCGGTAGAGACATTCCTTTTAAACATTGAAAAAAATGGAGATGATCTTCGTAAAACATTTGTTTCCGAATGTTTATCAGATATAACCAGATTTGAAAAAGCTATAAAAAAAAATTCAATTGACAATTTTTCTATGGATTATAAGAAGAAGAAGAAAGTTCAAATAGGTGGTAAAATTCAGGAAATTAAAATTCAAAGAGATCTATTTGGACGCATGCTGGGTATCTCAATGGATTTTAATGTAGACATTTCAAAGATTTTGTCTTACCCGATTACCTCAGTGCCATTGCCCATGTGCCATTTGGATGGCGCTATTTGTAAGACAGATAAATCTGCTCTGATGAAATGTCTAGAGAAAGAGGTCCAGCATGAGCAACCACATCATATAGATGTTATAATAATTGACGGTTTCTTCCTACTGCATACAATGAAAAATGTTCCAAAAACATTTGGAAATATTTCAAAAAAATTGTTGCAAATGGCTATTCAATTTCAAGCTTCGAGAATTGATGTGATCTTTGATCAATACTTTACTCCATCGATCAAAGATTATGAGCATTCCCAACGGTTAGAATCCGCGCAATTGGAATACTCTATAACTGGGCCCGAACAAATTCGACCAAGTGATTTCGCGAAAGAGTTAAAAAATTTAAATTTCAAAGAAGCTTTAGTTAATTTTTTTATTTCACATTGGGCTACTGATGAAGTGGTGCCATTTATTGGCAACAAAACAATATACATCAATTTCAGAAAGTGTCATTCTTTCACTGTTGATAATTCCAATAAAGTTGTCTCAAGGATTGATGAAGAGTTGTCATGCCCAGCACACGAGGAAGCAGATACGAAGATAGTATATCATGCATGTAACATCAACTTTCCAGCAGAAATAGTAATAAGAAGTGCTGATACCGATATTGCGGCTATAATGCTTGGTAACATGCATCACCTTAAAAGTGATACGATTGTTTGGATGCTTACAGGCACTGGCAATAATTTAAGGTATGTAGACCTAACCAAAATACATGCAGAGTTGGGACTGTTAATTTGTCAGAGCTTACCTGGATTTCATGCCATCACAGGTTGTGATTTTAATCCTGCGCTCTTCAGAAAAGGAAAATTAAGACCATACAAGATATTAAAAAAAGATCCAGAGTACCAGGAAGCTTTCAAGAACTTCGGCAACAACGAATTAATTGAAAATTTAAATCATCAACAAAACATCTTTAATATTATTCAGAGATTTATATGCAATGTCTACAATGTCCCTAATGTAATTGATGTTGATGCCGCTAGACTTCAAATATTCATCGACTCGTACACAGTCTCCGATGTAAACGAAGCTTTTGACCGAAAGAAGTTGCGAAATTTTGACGCTAGCAACCTACCGCCTTGCAAAAGCGAGCTACTGCAGCAATTTCTGCGAGCAAACTATATATGTACCATTTGGAATAATGCTCATTTGAAAAATCCAACCACATATCAACCAGACAATAACGGCTGGGTATTAAAAGATGACAAATACCAGTTCAAATGGTTTGAAGGGGATCAACTACCGAGTTATGTTAGTGATTCGCTCAAAACTCAATCAGGTATATAATTATTATGACAAATTATGATACATAATTTTTTAATTATTCATAATTGTATAAACTTGCTTATTTTTCTTTCAGAAACTGACGAAGAAGGTGATGTTGAGGACGATCATGCCATCGACTGGAGTAGTAGTGATGAAGAAAATGAAAACATCGACGACAATACTTAAATTAATAAACAAGTTTAAATATTTTTTTTACCTGTAATCATACTTTTTATTATATTTTTATGATATTAAACTAATATTTTTTACTTTATACAACATGGCTATGAACGTAATAAAATTATTTTTTATTAGATATCTTAAAAAATAGTAATCGACTAAGTATTCGCGCTCGCACCTACAGTAGACTTTCAATGCGTCTGGCAAGATGTAAAAACCACAAAAACTGTCCGGCTATTGAGGTAACATCTTTTTATAGGTCCCCAAGTAACATATATAAAATTGAGCTTTTATACTATAACGAAAGTATAATTGTAATTTATCAAAGTTTAGGGGTGTCTGGCAAGGGGTAGCAACTGTCATAAGTGTCCGGCAATGGATGACGAGATTTCTATAGTTATCCCGAAGAAAATATAAAAAAATTGAGCTTTATGTTCTAACAAATTTTAAGTACTATTTTATACACCTTTACTACCTGTTACCTGCCCAGGTAACCACAACCCAAACTCTATAGTCGCTGGTCGTTCTTACCTGTATAGGAGACATGTACAGAGAAAATTTCAACTTTTATAAAATAATGAAGGTCTGGCCGTCGTGGGCTCTTGCTCAGTGCTGAAAATTAATGAGGGGAAAATATAAAATGTGAACTAAATGAACGGTCAAAGCAGAGGCAATAACGCAATTTTTTCCTCTGTGTGGAAGTTCTCCCTAACTTTGTTTTTCTTGATGGGGCTTGGTCCAGACGACTTTGGGAACCACTGATGTAAATGAATATCTGTCCCCCCCCTCAAATACCATACTGTAATGTCATAACTAACACTGTGGAAGAAGCTAAAATAAACCAGCCTAGCTTTATCAGTAAGATATCTGCCTAAATTGTACAAACTACGTATGCTACGGCTTTTATACAACCTGTAATGTTATCTACGTTAATATTTGGTGGGTTTTATACGGGTACCTCGAATATTTATCCAGTAATCGATACATTTTCAATAAACAATTTTTAACATTTTTAAACAATAAATCGGCGGCGTCTATGCGACGATGTCAGTGTAAGTCAGTTAACTTACATGATGATTCAATATGATTTGTTTACCTATTCTATTTCTAGGATATAAGTTTGTTTAAAAAAAATGTATAGTAACGAATTTGAAACATACCTATTTTACAACAATAATAGCCCTTTTCGTGTCTTCATTTAATGTGGTACATAACATAACACGTTGTATATTAATATGTTATATTACCCCTACAAACATACAAGCAACAAACTTTACCTCTTTATATATTTTTTTTTACTAACCTACGTTGTCCCACTGCTGGACAACGGTCTCTCCATCTCCCCCTCCATCCATCGCGGCCCACAGCCAATTCTGACCAATTAATGAAATAAAACAAAAAAATTGTATAAACCTACCTGGTTTATACAATTACCTATCTGGTTCCCATAGTAGGTATAAGTACGTACAAGCTTTACTTAGTTTGGGGCTAGATTGTGCTGTGTGAAATGTCCAGCATGCATTTTTTTTATTCATGAATGTAGGTTTGTCAAGGCTTCCCAACATCACAAGGTGTGATTTATTTATTATATATTTTTATTGATTACCATATGTGCAACAAATACTGCAGTATTTTTGACATAGATATATACATAGTTCGCTGAAGCTCGACAATCTAGAACGCTTTATGTTTCCGGGAAAAGTAGAGGCGTAGTAAGTATATGATTTCTCTGTGGTAGAGGTTGAAGACCTCGAGGAAGAAACCCTAACTAAACAATGGGCGAACCAGGAATCAGAATAGTTAGATGCCAGTCAGCGCAGCTCTCCAGCAGGCAACTGACAGAAACCGTCCGTCGGTGACAAGTTGTGAACAAGCTTCACCAAAGGAGTTACGATCCTCAGCAATGAGGGAACGATGGACAAGGATAATGTTTTACTACTATGACAGGTTCTAAGTCACTAAAAGTTCCGAGCTACGCTGTCGACTGCAACTGCCGACTGCACGTGCAGTGACCACGTGCAGTCGGCCGAAGGGCACTACTGGTTCGTATGTATTTCTATGCAATAAATTCAAAGCGTTGCCACTGACTGCAACTGCCGACTGCACGTGCCGCTGCCGCAGCGCTCTGAACACATTCCCCATCTACATACTATAGATTGTTCCTGCACCAGTCAACTTGAGCTCGGAATCGGTTCATAGATTTCCAAAGCGGCCACGAAATGTTGTGTCCTGCTTACTTCAACTACTAGGTCAATTATAATTTAATAGTAGTTCGCCCCGAACTGAGATCTCACGAGTCTCCAATAAAAACTAAAAAATATTATTCGTAATCTTCGTCTCTCAAAATAGTGCCACTAAATGCGTAACCACTTAACTTGCCCTACAGTTTCATTTAAGTTACAGGTAACGGGAGTTCATATAAACTGGTTAGTTTTTTTGGGGTAGAAATTGCGATTATTCTGGATTTTAGACTTTTGCCTATATTTGTGTCACTAAAGCTACACGCATACCAAATTTCTGCACTGTGGGGTCACTGGTGTACCCTGTGAATTTTGTCTAAGTTCGTTTTTATTATGGCTAATAACTTAAAAACTACAAGATTTAAATTAAGAATAAAAACGGAGCCGAAATGTACTTAGAAAGACCTTTTATTAGACGTGCCACTTGACCGGATGGTCTCATTTTGTTTTTTTTTTACCCCTCTTGAACCCCAATATCTCACCAACTTCCCCCCCCCCCCCCATTTATAGCTGATTTAGTCACACCAAAATTGTGCCATCACTACCTATATACCAAATTTCACGATGATCAGATAAACGCTTCAAAAGTTATCCTCGGACAAACATACATACATACAACGCCAATTTTCCCAAGTTGATTCAGAGATCTCGCTTCGATCAATTATAAAACAACACAAACAAACCGCCATGTAAAGTAAAAAAATAATAAACTCATTGTGACAATCGTTTATTTAGTTAATTATTTTGTATGATCCGAAAGTATGTACCTATGTATAATTATGATTAGTGCGAATAAGTTGGTTATGGACCACGGTTATTTTGTTAAGTAGCTGTGGTAGTAATAGATATCTGATCGTTGTCCGAGCGACTAATATCGTGTTCGCATATAAAGAACATTCGTTGCTCGCATCCGATATCGTTGAGTTGCCCGCTGTAAAACATTGAGCCACACTTTTCCGCGCCTTTACCATCGGGTTGGTTATATCCCCAGTTAGGGTAACCACTCTCTGCTAGAGGAGTGCCTGAAAAAAAGTGAAACTGGGTTGTAAGCTTTGTAATAATCCAAAAATCAAACAACTGGACAGAATCATGAATCGTTGAGAATGAATGAGTTCAGAAAGGAGGATTTTTTTAATTTATATCATCACTGATTCTGTGACCCCCTAAAATATATTAGCTACCTACATACAAAAAAAGGACCTGTCTAAGTTCGTATTCGAACTAAACTCACACGTGAATATTTTATTAGTGAAAATTGACAAAATATCTACTTGAGGCTTTACAGGTATCAAGGAAGACTTTTCTCATCACATTTTGTGAAATGGCGAAATGATAACTCACCTTTAATAGTTTCCCAGCCCTCATCATCCCTATTATGGAAGCCCAAATGTACAGCCCCTCTCAAGTAGTTGCCTTGAATATTGTCCTTAGGCGCTTCGGCAGTGATCTTCACCAGCGTATTGGCCTCTCGCTGGCTGTTGATGATGGCCAGGTAGGATTGTTCGGCGCTGCAGACGGCGAAGGCGTCCGTCCAGTTTTGAGGGTTCAGGTTGAACTTGTAGCATTTGTTTTCAGCTTCGTCGTATTTATAATCTGAAAAATTCAATCATAATAAATCGTTTAGAAAGAGGGCGCTACTGATTTGATCTTGTGATATAATTTAAGCAGTGTGAATTTTTAAGCGTCGACAAAATAATACTTAATCAAGGTATTTGTAGAATCTATGAAGGAGGCCAATGATCAGCAGTAGGTATGGCAAATGATCGGGGAAGTAAATAGAGTGATTCTTTTTTTTTATAATAATGGTTTAATGTATTGTTTAAGGTAGTTACACAAAAGTTGCAACGATCGTGAAATTATCCTAAAATGAAATTGCATTAAAGCTTATAATAATGATGATTCGTCGTGATTTGCAGCTACAACTTCGCTCGATCAAATACTACTACAGTCTACTCGAAGTACACCTGATTTAAAGCCTGAGGTATCTACATACTCACCAGACAAAAGTCACGTAAGGCGATGACGAGGCGAAGACATAGCGCCCCACCATGAACGAATTATGCGCCCTACGTATCTAAGTATAAGCGTCACGCACAACGCAAAACGTAAGGAAGTTATCCTCCGTCGTCCGAGACACGTTCTCGGAGACCCGGATGACGAAATCACCTCCGCTAAATGCGGAAGCGATATCTGAGTCATCTATATCAGACAGAGCAAACACTTCACAGAAACACCGACCTCGCCGGCGAGGTCGACGAGTCCCTTCAGTCGCCGCCTATACGAGGTACAGACATGTACCCGGGCGTTTCTCTCCTATCCCCACCCCGGCAACTGCCCAAGCCGAGGCTCTTACCTAAGTGGTGCCCTTGCGCTAGTTACCTAAATAACTTACTAGGCTGAGCGCCATCTGCGCTCGCCAAAAGTTCGGTTAAGCTGTCACGGCCTCAGAGGCCAACAGTGAGTTTAGTCCATACTACAAAAAAAAACGTAAGGAAAAGACAGAGCGACGCGACGTTTCTCTACATCTAATAAATATATAAAACAAAGTCGGGTTCATAGAAATCGGCTTCGATTTCTATGAAATTAGCTATATATATTATGATCGGGATTGAAACATAAGCTACGTTTTACCCGATTGCGCAGGAGGGTAATGTGTTTTATTGACCAACTACGCGTGTGAAGCCGCGTGCGGCTTAGCTAGTTTTGTTTAAATTAAATTAAAGTGGTGCTACGTGTACGCCTCGCGTGAGTCTTTTCTGTCTAGCCTGCGCCTGCGACTTGGAAAGTTTAATAAGTATGCAAATTTTACCCATATTTGGCATATTGCAGTTAGTGTTCCACTGTAGTGAATCAAGCGTCTTCTTGCACACGAAGGGATAACGACTTGCGCAGTTTTCGTCGCGTAAATTGCCCTCGCGCTGAAGGATCACGCAGTTCTGAGGATATTCAGCGTTCGGCTCGTCTTGAGCCCAGTTGTGGTAAACATCTATAATTGGAAGACCTGAAGAAATACAAAGCATTAAATTTTCTTCACTGCAAGTGCGAGGTATTATAACTCAAATAGCACCCTAGAAATGTAGTACTTTCAGCCGTTTGTTAGTAACATTATCATCTCAGCCCGGAAACATCTACTGCCGGGCCTGGGGCCAGCCATCTATAGAATATTATTATTAGATAATAATCAAAAATACATATATAAATATTTGTATGAATAACCTTCCCTATAATAAATGGCCTTTGCGGCGTTTGGGCCCTCAACACTACACTTAACAATAACATTTATTTTAATTTTGTAGGAGATAATTTAGTAACAGACTTACCATCAATCGTCTCAAAAACTCCTCTAGACAAAACATCCGAAACTCCAATAAACACCCAATGGAAACTTGTAGTTGCGTTCATGATTTTCAAAACCTCATTAGCTTCCAACTGGTCCACTGGGTAGAAGAGAGTGGCGCCCTCTAAAGCGCATGCCTTCTTTGCCTCTTTCCATGATCTCTGCAGAGTATGAATCTTGTAGAAACTCTTTGTGCTTTCTACGAACTTGTAGTCCTTCCGGAAAAACGTATTTTGTCGTTGCCCGTCTGAGGGAAAACCACGTACATAATTGTCTATTTTAGTAGAATATAATATACTTAGGGCGACTTGCGCAACGATCCCTAATCGTATTTAGTGCATAATTATTATAATCAAATCAAACAAATACGTCAAATTTATACATCGCTTATTACGTTTAGGGATGTTATGCAAGCTGGGCTAGGTATTGCTTTTATCTTCTAATATATAAAATTCTCGTGTCACAGTTTTCGTTGCCATACTCCTCCGAAACGGCTTGACCGATTTTGATGAAATTTTTTGTGCTTATCCGGTATCTATGAGAATCGGCCAACATCTATTTTTCATCCCCCTAAATGTTAGGGGTAGTCCACCCCTAAATTGTTTTTTTTATTTTTTAGACAACATTTTTAATTTCTATTTTTTTATGATACAACATACAAAAATACATACAATCCTCAATTTTCACCCTTCTACGATCAACCCTTATTTTTTAATAGCCATTTTAGTAATTTAAGGGTCAGACATTAGACACGCAGATTTCAGATTTCACCCCCACTTCACCGCGCACCCGCCATTAGATTTACGCCAAAGCAACAACTAGAGACATTATTACAAATAAACTTCTCGGAAATTTGTGGAACTAAACGGCTACAAAGTACTGATAATTGCTCTCTATACTCGCGCCATCTGTTTAGGAATGCGGGAACTACGTTTCATTGCAAATAACGTGATGAAACGCCATCTATACATTCGCACACGATACGCTGGTTAGATGGTTGGTCAGTGTGTCACAGTAAAATAAATGTAGTAAGTCAGAAATTTATTTTTTTCATTGAAAGTGTTATGTGAGCCCAAAAATAGAAAGTTTAAATAGTATAAAATATTCCGACATTAATTTATACATTCATAAGCATTTATTTACAGAAATAATATAATTGCAAGTCAATACAACAACCAAGTCAGACGTATTGAAAGAGATACCGAATTTTTTTTTTCTATCAATATTACCTAATGATATCGTCCACAACATAATTTTACATGATGGACATACTCGGATTTATTACTATTCATACCCACTTTTGCGCACTGCGCAGAGTTCTCATGGTATATGTCCGTTAGTAGGTAAGTATAAAGTTAGTATTATGTACAAAAATTGACAATTAACGAATCTAAAAACGAAATTTAATTTCTCCTACTTGTTTTGCATACGGTAAGCGTAACGCAAAGAAATTTATTTTACTCGAAAGAAATTAACATTTCACTTATATATCATTCATTACAAGTAAGGGAAATGTTAATTTCTTTTGAGAAAAATTTTAACTTAAGAATTTTAGTGATTTAAGATTGTCCAAAAATTTAACTAAAAAACATTTTAAGAATACCCGCAAATAAATATTTCTTCAAATGTCACCCTCAGTATGGTACAAGATCGCTCGGGGTGACACTGTGAGAAACCAAGAAGTCCATTCCAGATCACAAGTCTTAGAATTGTCCGTAAGTGTTCGGATAACACTATGAAAATAGAGATACTATTTGAATTTGACGTTGTGCATTTGGTGAATCATGGAGGCTAAAAGGCTTGACACTTTGAGCACGTTACTTTTCTGTATATAATAATAAATTAAAAATCCTCAAAATCTATACGGAATTCCAAGGTTTGAGAAGGTGCATTGCCAATAATTGTACTTTCATAATTTATAATTTCATTGGTTATTTTTCGTTTCTTGTTATCATGTGACGAGGTCGTTCTCACATTTGCTTGACGTTTCCTGGGGACTGATGCACCTCGCAGAGGTAAGCTTCTTGTCTGCCTGGGATTAGTCTTCCATATATGATTTGATACATATCCGTTGAATGCTTAAAGCCTTCCACTATAATATCGGACTCCATGCCAGTGGAGGGTCCCGTGTAATTTTAGTAGCATGTGTGTACCTTTGGTTGTACACTTTTCGGCCTGGGCGCAAATGGAACAGTATTTGTTTCTCACGCCAAGAAATAACACTTCTCCGAATCTACGTCCCACTATTGCTGCCGCGCCGGATAATGATGAATAATTTTTCTTATAAGATCTTTTCCCCCAGCATCCATCCGCTATTAAATCAATAACTGCCACACCATCTTTAACTTTTCCTTCTTCAATCGCTGCTTCTCGCTCACGTTTAGCTGCTGCCTCCATTGCCACCATAGCGCTTTCTTCCCACTTTTTAGAAATAATTGTATGTGTCTTACTATAGATGGTTTGGGACATTTGCGGCAAATTCATCGCTGCAAACAGCTCTGACAGTTGTGCTAATCCTATGCCTGTTACTGTCATGCCTGTGACAGCAGCTGTGTTCAGATCTAAAGTATTTTTAGGCTTTGGATCACATGTACCAACTTGGAATTTGATATTGCACATTTTACACAGAAACGTTATTTTCGATGACAGACCAAAACTTTTCTCTGAATGGAACTGAATACTTTCTAGTCCACAATCAAAGAATGAATGTTTTGAGATCTGATTCAATAAGTTTGATGTATAATAATGAATATCAACGATTCGTCTTTCTTCTCCTCCATTTTCTATCCTAAAACAATAAAATTGTGTGAAACGTTGTTCAATAAAACGTTTCATCAGGGCATAAAGTAGTGATCTATACGACCTCCGTGGCACAGCGGGCGAACAGCCGGCTGAGACGCAGGAGGTAGTGGGTTCAATTCCCGCCGCGGAACAAATGTTTGCATGATCTACAGATATTTGCTCCTGGTCTGGTTGTTTTTCTATAATGCTATTAAAACTATATATTATAAGTATGTATTTACAAAAAAAAAGTATATAAGTATTCTATTAGTTATCTGGTTCCCATAGTACAAGTTCTGCTTAGTTTGGGGCTAGATAGCGCAGTGCGAAATGTCCAGGAATATTTATTTATATTTATTTATTTATCTCATTGGCCAAGTATTATGAGACTTAATAATAACTAGTGGTTCACTTCGAAATGAGATCTCGCGAGTCTCCTAAATAACCAAAAATAAATATTGTTCATAATCTTTGACTATAATTACTGGTGTACCCTGTGCATTTCGTCAAAGTTTAGTTTTTATTATGTTTTTATATTTATTTTATTAAATTACTCAAAAAATACAAGGATTAAACTAAAAATAAAAACGGGGTTGAAATGTACTCGTTTAGACCTTTCATTAGACGTCCCACTTGACCTAATTTTTTCATTTTGGTTTTTTATATCTTAACGACCCCCAATATTTTTAGCTCATTTAGTCACACCAGGATTGTGCCATCACTACCTACCTACGTATCAAATTTCACGATGATCAGATCAACGCTTCGAAAGTTATCTTCGGACAAATAAACATACATACAACGCCGATTTGCCCAAGTTGATTTGGAGATCTCGCTTTGCTCGATCAACCCTATTTTATTTTCAATCCCAAATTAGAAATCTGCAATGGGTAGACTACTATAAACTGCTGCTGTTGATCAAAATAAATAAATAAATAAAACTTAATAAATAATAAATATAATATTAAATAAAAAAAGTTGATTTATATTTGCCTTTTTAGTTTACATTTTTCTATTCTTTTTGTTTATTGTATTTGAATATGTACGACAGTTTATTCTGAAATAATTGTAAAAATACATTATATTATTAAAGTAAAGCAGATTTTTATAACTTGTTAATGAATGTTAAATTTAAATAGGTAACATATTAACTTGAAATAATGAGTTTTATACTGTTTTTATAGTTGATTGATAATACAAACAGGCAACAATAATGCAAACATCTAACCGTTCAAAATTTGGAGTGTCACACGGTAATGTGTCACAATTTTCATCGACTGTCTTCTCACTCAGGCCGAAGCTGAAAAGTTTTTTATAATATGTATAGGTACTTACTCCAATATATTTAATGTAAAAGTTTTTATACTCTAATATATGTACTTATTTTATAGCCAACTTAGCAATTTCAACTAACTAGGAACGTAAGTAGTTGTAACTTGGTCAACGTAAGACATGTGAACTTTGTCCTACTGTTACAAATTTTCTTATACTGTGCCACGACGCGCCATGAAGCCGCGCTGATACAAAGTAAGTGGATAATATGAATGGCTGCATGTAATAACTTACAATATCCACATACTTAGTATATACACATACCTACCTACCTAATAAATAATTATGATGGGTTTTCCTTACCTTTCGCCAGATTGTGTCAAAAGGGGCTCATTTGCATCTTTCTTCTTTGACCTTACAATAAACATAGCTTTGACTGACAAAGGTTTAAAAATCAAAAGTTATGATTTCATATTAAAATATTCACTAGGTACATGACTAAATAAAAGTATACTTGTACAAAACATAGAAACAACTAAAGGTAGAAAAAATATGAAAAAAAAAATTATCTAGGTATATTCACTAGGTACCTACATGACTAAATATAAGTATAGGTACTTGTACAAAACATAGAAACAACTAAAGATAGAAAAAATATGAAAAAAAATATCATGTAGGTATATTCACTAGGTACATGACTAAATAAAAGTATACTTGTACAAAACATAGAAACAACTAAAGATAGAAAAAATATGAAAAAAAAATCATCTAGGTACTAGCTTTGACTGACAAAGGTTTAAAAATCAAAAGTTATGATTTCATATTAAAATATTCACTAGGTACATGACTAAATAAAAGTATACTTGTACAAAACATAGAAACAACTAAAGGTAGAAAAAATATGAAAAAAAAAATTATCTAGGTATATTCACTAGGTACCTACATGACTAAATATAAGTATAGGTACTTGTACAAAACATAGAAACAACTAAAGATAGAAAAAATATGAAAAAAAATATCATGTAGGTATATTCACTAGGTACATGACTAAATAAAAGTATACTTGTACAAAACATAGAAACAACTAAAGATAGAAAAAATATGAAAAAAAAATCATCTAGGTACTATGAGACTTGAACTCCCTTCACCAGATTATGTAGATAACTCTCCAGTGTACAGAGAGAACCGCTGGGCTAACAAGACTTTTAATTTTACGTTGAAAATAAGAATATATGTCGTCAGTGCCACGGCACAAAAAACCCTCCCTGGATGAAAGATTTTACAAAATCATACTAAATATTATCAAATGTCAATATATACGCGCAAATAAAAGGCTTACTTACCTTACTTTATCCATCATGTGTTTCGCGCGCATAATGCACAATTTTTTACCCATTTGTGTGGGTTTAATTTTCGTTTCATTCCTGGAAAAAAATTGCACAGGTCCATCTAGCAACGCGGATCGCCGCGGAATGAGATTGAGCGCGAAGTAAAATACGCGAGTAAAGAGTGAGAAGAGTGCGACATGATGTTGAAGTGGCTCCGAATTAAAAAACGTAAGCGACATTTATAAAAAACATAATTACTGTGCAAATAAGTCACTTATTCTAAAAAATAGGTTTACAGTTTATTTTCTAATTATTTGAAGCATATATTTGTGAAATATCATATCAAAATACCTCAATGTGTAGAATTAACTTGGGAATGTCGTAATTGTCAGAGGTGTCTTTGAATTTTTTTTTTACTGACATTTTATTAATCATTCGTGTTTTTAGATCAGCAGTTTTGTTACTTATATCCTTGAGTATCGTGTATTTAAACTTCAATACCATAAAGCAAGCAGAATAATAATTGTCAGTGTTGCAATATTGAGTCTTCTGGCTCTTAACAACCCGATTTATAAGGCAAAACAACGTTTGCCGGGTCAGCTAGTATTTTATAAGAACGTTAATAGCTTCAGGAGCGTGGGTACCTAATCATTGTTACTGTGGCATACGCAGAGTGAAAGACGTTTTTAGGCTGTATGTAAGTTTGTGTTTACGCATATTTGCATGCATGTATGTATGTATGTATGCTCATTTGCGCATCCTGTAGGCTAACTACTCAGCCGACTTTGATAAATGAGGTATCTGAGGCTGTTATACTTTTCAGTTTGTTTTGCAGTCGAGTTTTTTATCAAATATTTTTTTTTATTTTGCTTTTTCTTTTTGAACAAGACGATAAATCGGTCAGGCACCACCACCGTACAAAAATGTATTGGCGTGATCCTCGACCGGTTAAAAGAAAAAAAAATCGATTTTAGTATTTGAATACTTTATATTTGAAATGAAAAAGCAACGTCGAGCCGAAAAGGGCTTACATTACCAGGGCCTGACTGTCCAAAGGACGGAACAAGTTGTGTATGATAATGTCATAGTATCCGATATGGCTCTAACTCTAGTTCGAGATTACAAGACAATAATGAAAGAAAAAAAATTTTTTGTCGACCTATGTGGCGCAGTGGGCTAATAGCCAGCTGAGATGCGGACTCGATTTCCACAGCGCGACAAATGTTTGCATTGTCTACAGATATTTGTTCCGGGTTTGGGTATTTTTCTGTATACATATTTTAAGTATGTATTTACAAAAAAATAATTATAAATGACATACTTGATATTCTATCAGTTATCTGGTTCCCGTAGTACAAGCTTTGCTTAGTTTGTGGCTAGATGGCGCTGTGTGAATTCACAGCATTATTTATTTATTTATTATTTTTCTCAATAGGAGAGCTCTATTAGTGCTGGCTGTCCCTTTTTTTTAAATAACCTAGGTACATGTTTGGCCTCGCAAACGGTCCAGGCGAATTTAGTAACAAAGTAAGGTACTTACACACATCAATAAGCAATTGAACAAGAACTAAAAGAGATAAAACTTTGACAGAAAACATTTTTGCGACGCGCTGTATTCTGGACCGATTTCGCAAGTGAGAGCCAATATGATGAACTGGGTCTTAAATAGGTCACAACAGTGAGATAATACAAAAACAGGAAAACTTGAATAGGTGCCTACTCTAAAGAACACATGTCAAGAAGTTGTTTGTCTCTACAATAGTCTGTATGATGCTTGTAGAAAAAGCCTACACTATACAAGGTGCTCCGAAATAATGTATTGCAGTCGACACTCGAGCGAGGACGCTAATCGAAGGTGTTATAGATCGCTCACTGACGGGTATAACACAGCTTTTCATCACGAATGCGAGAAAATAAAGTATTTTTATATCATTATTATAAATACGGGATTTGTCACGTGCCGTCTTATCGGTGTTTCGACCAACAATGTTTCCGCTCCAAATAACGTCTCGCCTCGCATTGGTAAAGGTTCACGAATTGAACCGAAACATTGTCGGTCGAAACACCGATAAGACGGTACGTGATAAATCCCGTATTTATAATAATGATTGAAATAAATCACGAAAGTTTTCTAAGTATTTTTATAACAGTTTGTTGCATAAAAAAATTGCGTTCCCGGTATCTATTGTTTTTTTTTTACTATTAGACTATGGCACACCAAAACTCTCCGTGCGCAACGCGAACTTCAAAAGCTGATGTATTTTCAGATATTGCATATGTTACTTTAACGCAGGTATGCCTTCAGTACTGCGAGGGAAATATTATCCCAAAATAGTAGATACCTACCGAAATTGTAGGTACTTGGGTAAATTATAGTAATAGGTATATTTTACGTACGTACTTATTAGTTTTCTGTAAGTCACATTTTTATTGTTAGTTATTTCTATTGAATGTAGTTGATTTTAAACGTTTTATTTCAATTTTGATATTAATACATAGATAGATTTGGATTTGTAAACTGATAAAGTTATGTTATATCTAAGTTAATAAGTAATAAATGGCCTCTTTCATTTAATGGGAATTAAGATTTGTCTTGGAGGTTAACTAGCATATTACGAATATGGCCTCTTTCATTTTTAAATAGAAATAAGGATTGGTCATGGAGGTTGTATTTAATTTAAGCTTAAAACCTCGTAACTTCTTATTTTAAAATAGAAATAATGTTTTGTCAATTTGCTACTGGCAATGCACAAAACCGTGCGAAATAAAAGATCAGTCAAGTCAAGAAGATTGTCTTCATTGTAGGTTTTTTTTATTTTTGGCATTACACGGTTTTGTGCATTTAACATAGGCAAATAAAAAAAAAATAGAAAAACAGATTAAAAACAAAACCCGGGATACAAACACTGAACTAGGAAAGGATTAAGAGATAATACAATAAAGACAAATTAGGTATACAAGTTAAAAGATATTTACAAAATTAACATTTACAAAATTGTGATTTTATATATTATTATTTGTAGAAATAAATGATTCTAGACATGACCGGATGGATCTAATAAGGAGGAGAGAAAGATTTTAATATTTGAAGGATGCGAAACATAGAAGGATACAAGATCTTTGTAAAGTTGAACGTGGTTAATTCTTCATTGTAGCTTAATATGAATGAAATGAGCCTCATTCTATTTTCAAATTGACTTACGCCTGTAAATCGCATTTACGGAGCCGATATCGAGCCTACAATGACAAAATTTAAGAGCATGAGTGATGAAAAATAATATTAGCGTAAAGTGGTGAAAGTGTTAGTGCTACGTATAAAAAACACATGAACAAAGTGTCTGTAAGAAAGTTGCTTTTGGACATTCACATTCTTAGATTATAATTTGTTATTTTGTGGTCGCGTGGATTACCTATGTAATCCACACTTACGGAATTGTAAAATTCTCAAAAACCGCTAACATAAATTACGAGCGCTTCTAGGTACTTCAAGTTAAATACTTAATTGGCAAACGCAGTCAGTGCTGCGCGCGAGTATTTCTTGGCATTATCCAGACAGAAACCACAGCGACACCAACTCGATCCATAGGTCGCTGCCACGTCTGCGGAATAAAAGCACTCGAAAACTGTGCAACACGTGCAAAAAGATTTGTGGCGATCATTTAAGGGTTGTATGTCTGTCTTGTTTAGAAACACTAATTAATATGAAGTATTTCTGATTTGTATTTGTGTAATCTCAATCATACCAAACTATGTGATTTGTTGTGCCCTTTTAGAGGTTTTTTTGTTTTGTTGATTTTTTTATACTCAGAGGTTGTGATTGTTTTTATTGATTACTTTTAATACAACAATACTTTAATAACACTATTACAAGAAGAATTAAACATAGTTGATCCTCAAATGTAATTTTATTTGAATTTATAAATGGTATACAGTGACCGCGACCAATCAGGACAGGTTTTAGTACGCGACCACTGTAGCGTTAAAAAATTGGGTCAAAGTTTTATTTTTTCGGCAGCAGTGGACGTTCTGTGGCTGGTTTGATGATGATGATATTTATTCATATTTAACTGTTGAGAATGTATGCGTAAAATACATTTCTTTTTTGACTTTTCTGTATTCATGCCTTTTGTTTCTCTATAAAACAGAAACATCGAAAGATTCGATAACTTGCATTGCCGTAAGCTCAGCTAAGGGATGTAGAGTTATACATTCAAGAAAAGAGATAAACGTCTAAAACCTAAAAAAAGGGAAAGTACTCACCCTTGACACAATATTGTAAAATATTTTCTAAAAGAAATGGTACGGACGGACTCTCGTAGGTAAGATAAAGATGTGGGACGAGCTGTTTTGAATCACCCTTTAATGTCGATCACCGATCGTGGTAACAAAGCAATTGTTAAAAAACGTGCAGCGATTATAATGGTCTTCAGACGTCATGGCTGAAACAATGTACGGGCTGAAAAGTCATCTTTGGTTATTAAATACCTAAATAAAACTAATTAACATTAATTTAAATTAATAAATTCACTAACATAATATTATAAAAATACATACAGTCGATACGAGTACTCGTGTGCAATGAGGGGTTTTTACGGCCATGTTTTCATAACTGCTAACAGATGGCGTTGCTCTATCATGCTCCGAATAACAAAGGAAAGTGAATTGTCAATGTCAATTGCTGTGTCAACATTATTTATCGGGAAGTTTGAAATAAAATAACAAACATAATTTGTTTATCTGACGAAATGAGAAAATTTGCATATTGTGTTTTTGAGATTTTGCCATATTAACCATATTTTTTGGCGGCGCACCTCCAGACAGCGCCATCTATTACGCTAGTTGAAACTTGTTTTACCTTTTTAAATCGAAAATGAAAAACCCTCATTAGAAAGCTCGTCAAGAAGAAATAAGACCTACCTGTACCTAATTATGTTATCTATCGCCATCTAGTTATATGACACAGAAACCAAGTAAAGTTTTAAATCAGATTTCTCTACTGAAAGTATAATAAATAAAAAACCTTTTATTTTCTTTACACAATATTTAAATTTACATTTTTAAAATAACTTGGTTTGTATGCAAATACCACTTTTAACTCTTCCATTTCTCGCAATCCTTAGCGACTCTGGTTCATGTTTTGACTGCTTTCACAATGTCATCGTGTCATCGTCGCATCGTGTAGCAGACCTTGCTTTCTCGATGTTAGGTAGATACCAATTTGATATTGTTTTAGACCATCTCTCGTATCCATTCTTTAGATGTGCCCCGTCCCTTTCCATTTAAGTGAAAGCACTTTATGCATACTGTCTTTTGCCTGGGGTTTTCTTCTTATTTATGTATTTTTGACTTTATTTCTTAGTTTTAGGCCTAAGAAACTTCGTTCTATCTCTCTTTTACAAACCCTTAGTCGTTGCAGATTCTGTGCAGTTAAAGACCACGTGAGACACCTGGCATGCGTGAGGCATGGAAGTAGGCAGGTTTAAAACAACAAAAAATAGTACCTACTTCTTGACACCGAAAGTCTAAAGTAAAATTTAAAAATTCATAACTCCACGTAAGGGTGCTCAGAACAACCCCAGTTTAACTAGCTTTCTATTAAAATAATTGGTCTAAAAGGTGTGTTAATTAGGTGTGACTAAAACGTTCTCTGTGTCCTACTGGTGGGCAAAGGCCTCCCCTCTTTCTTTCAATAAGTATATTAATTTTCAGCGCCAAGATGGCCCAATTTCTTCGGAAGATAGTGAGCTTGTCCCTCCTCCATCTTTTTCTTGGTTTGCCGCGACGTCTTCGGGCTGTGTCGGCCTTATTGTACTTAGTTCTATATTTCAGTTTTACTACGGAATCCTAAAAAATAGTTTATGTCATCACCATCATTAACGACGTCCACTGCTGAACATAAAACTCCACAAGATCGCTGTGAAAATGACTAAGGTAGGCCTATATATTCAGCTTATGTAGTATAGGTATGTAGGTAATGTAAAAAAACGTGTGTGTGTACTTATGTACGCACGTAAGAAGTTATACTTCTTTGGCGTAACAGAACAAAAATAGCTAAAGATTTCATGCCGTATGCCACAACTCTTTGTTTGTAAAAGGAATGATAAATTGATAAAAAAACTACTTTGAATATAGTTGAGTTTTCATCAAAACTTGAGAGATAGTTATCAGCTAACTTCATCATGTCGCTTTTTGGGTGTCGATGTGCGCGCGCATCAGTTATTAGCTAACTTCATCATGTTTCTTTTTGGCTATCGGTGTGCGCGCACATCGTAAAAGTTTACCCTCATAATTATTACCAAACGCGCCAAAATAAGTTTAACTTCAAAAAACCTATGGTCCAGCAGAGGACTGCTAATGTAGTTAATAATGAAAATTCACATCCTGATTAAATTCTTATTGGAAGAGATCGCATTTAGCGATAAGACCGCCCATTGTACTTACCTTTATTAAAGTGAAACTTTTATTACATCGTCTCAAACTTTTCGTCTGTGTGTTGCATGTCGCGTGACGGTCGGCCGCGGAGTAGGGATAAAGTGAAAGGCGCTCGTCAGAGCAGCCGAGGCCAATATGGCGGCGCCTATAGTTCGCATCAGCTGACCGTGTAGTGTATAGACTATTACTCATTTGTGCCAACGAAAATTTTTAGTTAAATGTCTATAATGTGAAACAAAGTTTCACTTTTACCGTGGTTTCATAAAACCACACAATCCTTTTTTTTTGTGTATTTCTTTGTCATGTTCATTTTGTTTAGTATGCAATAAAGAGTATATCTATCTATTACTATACGTAGTTTTTTTGGTTGACACATTTGTGTAACTTAAGTAATATGTAGTGACTTTTGTCCATACTAATAAACTCTCACTGATTACGTAATTACAATACTGCGTTTCTTTAGATTGTATTTAAAACTAACTGATCTGCAAAATACATATAAATATTTCTGGAAATTTCACACAGCGTTATCTAGCCCCAAACTACGCAGAGCTTGTACTATGGGAATCAGATATCTGATAGAATACTTATACACATTTTTTTTGTAAATACAGACTTATAATATATAAAGAAACAACCAGACCCGGAACAAATATCTGTAGATCATGCAAACATTTGTTCCGCGGCGGGAATCGAACCCGCTACCTCCTGCGTCTCAGCCGGCTATTCGCCCACTGCACCACGGAGGTCGTCTAAGATTTAATATAAATTAAATAACTGCGGGGATTTTGGACAACCGACTGGATTTCCAGAAATACAGTTTTAATCAACTCCTCTGATGATCGCTATAATTCGATCGCTCCTTTGTAACTTTTAACTCTGAATTTGTTTCAAGTGTCGAGATCACTGGGGAATTACTTTACAGAATGCCAACTACGCGCCATTCGTATAGAATAGACGTAATGTCTTATTCTCGCTCAAATTAGTTCATTTCACTACCACATTTGGGAATGAGGCGCCACTAACGTCATCGAGTTTTACTGAATACAAAAATTGAATTTCACTGCGGATTCAGCTTTTCGAGGTTCGAGTTGTGTTTACAGAATGCCTCTACAGGTATGTCGTTATAATTAATAGGTATAAATAAAAAACAAAGGTATTTTTTGTTTTATCATGAGGTGTAAGTTTATTCGCGTAACAATTCTCATACAAATTTCCGTTTTGTACACACCTTTTCATATTTGTTTTTGTATTCTCTTTATAAAAGTTGACTCTAAAATGTTAACATATCGTCATGTCTGTTCCCTATATCTAATTCTTCACCGCTGTTGTCAAAACAAGTTTAACAGAGGAATTAATAGGACAAACTATTTAATGATGAAGGAAGTAACTGCAGAGTAACTCATACAAACAATATAATAAAAAAAACAAGGTTTGATGGAATGGGCCCTTACGCGTAATCAGCCTTCCCATAGTTGGTGGGTAGAGGGAAGGAACTCGGCCGAAAGGCCGGTTCCTATATCCGTCGGTAAACGACGAGTCGTAGCTAGTTACCGAGGGATATAGGAACCCGCGATTAGTCTCGCTAAAGTACATTAGTAACTACGGAGCTGGGTAACAGCGGATTGTTATAATCGACATTGCACATAGCACTGGTATCGATGGACTCTGCCAGTTACATCTAATTCAAATTCGTTACTATTATAAAAACTAAATCACTTTTAAATCAAAATGTACATTATTCATCTTAATGTAAACAAATCTAATCTGCTACAAAAAATTAGCAAATTTAAATACAAAGATCACCTATTCATTCTATTATAAAATTAATCACTAAGTATTAGAAAAACACAATATGTCAGAGTCGGGCTGACCCGACTCGCTTGTGATATAATGTATTATGCTTTCCGTGTACATTCAACGAACTATAGCGAAGTATTGCGTTGACATTAAAACTAAAAATTGACTGTACAATTTATATTTAATATGTAAATATTTGTACATATTGCACTCTGAAGTAACAAATTATTAAGAAAAATCTGTCGAAAAGAATATATACCACGAACAAATAATATATATGTAACAGAACTTATCAATCACAATGTTCGTAGCTCGTACACTTATCTAAGTCCCTATGGCTTACCAAGCTTACAAAACATAAATACAGTGGTCATTTACAAAAACATATAATTCTACCCAAATAATATAAAAATAACAACAGCCATCTGTACTTTCTTAGATGAATAAAATTAAACGTACATATGTCAAACATATGACATTAGAATCTACAGGTACCTATTTACAAAGTTTAATGGACACAACACTGGACCATGAAGTCCATTGTTTTATAAAGACTGGACGTGCCACGTTTGGTCACTACATTACTCAGTGCTTAAATAAAACAGATATCAAAATGAATTGAAGGGCAACGGGTTGAGTCTAGGGTATCGTACCGCGCTTTGCTGATCCAGTCTTACCGAACCGTCACTAGTCTTGTCGAGCCGTCGAGCCGTCCAACCGTCCAACCGTCCAGCTCGGCGGCTCCTCCCATCTCAAGCGATATAAACTTATATCTTACTAATGTTCATTATCAACTAACGACACAAATAATATTACTGTTTACTTATTCTCATGTGAGATTATTAAATACTTAATAAATCTATTACAATTTCGAAATAGAATAATATGTATCAAACACGACCGGCTATGCACCTGCGGAAGCCGAAATCTACGAAGCTATTAATGAAAACTACGCGAGTGACGAACAACAATTACTTATCGAATGGCAGTTTAGATAGTTACATGAGGACTCGAGCTGAGAACACTGTCGCGTTTCGCGTCGGTCGGTATAAGGCAACGTATCGTGACGTACAATTTCATGACTTCTATACACTAGTCTTTTTCAAATAGCTAGTCACGTGACACTTCCGAAATGTCAGCTGTCAAACATACATTGACAATTATAATGATGTACCGCACCTACCTATATTTGATACGAAATATTCTACTTTTGGTGTGACGTCGCATGATGCTGTGAACCTGTCACAAGCGACTAGCTATTTGAAAAAGAGTTTACAACTCAAACGCTACACATCAATAGAAAAGTCCAATATGAACTCACGCACACAGGATCGCACCATTGAATTAGTTTAAGAATGGCAGTGTGTTGGTTATCGATCGCCTCGACGGAGACCTAAGACACTCCGTGAATGTTTGTGCTTCGTTTGCTATTATAGTCGCCTAATGCTACTCGTATATAAATTATAATCGAAAACATTCATAAGCGGACTAGCGCGGTCCGCGGTGCAAGCCCGATCGTCTCACGCCCAATACGTATATTTAAGAAATGCATTTCCAAAACACCAGTCATACGTATGTCGTACATTGCACGAGGCATGTAACGAGCACATTCGACACGCACCGAACTGTTATTACTAATCGCGATGATGATGACTGATGAGTGACGCGATGAGCGGTTTGTACACGATGAGGTTCGAGACGGACGACAGCTGGAACTCGAATAATCAACGCTTACCGTTAATTGAGATCGTTTAATTTAGTTTCTAAATACTATTTCCACGCAACGATGTAGGTACACGACACAGGTAACGCGAAGTAAGGCATATCGTATGATTCCAAGTGCTCTTTGGGCAGTATCTGTTATTAATATTACGCATTGCTTGTATAAAAAGAAACAGGTTTGGTAGGAGCAGCGTATTGCGTGCATGTCTAACAATTTTACGTACACTAAACCAATATTGTTCCCATAGAGTAAGCTCGGCCAAAAGGAGAAATAACAAATCTATTTGAAGTTATACAATAGTAAGCTGCCATTTTGTACTTTTTACATTACACGTAAAGGAATGTAACACTAAAATAATCATAAATACTTAAATAGAGTTACTTTAGGGGGAGCTAGTTTCCTAATCCAACCACTATTCAACAGCTGCCTCAGCACATGCACGCAATAAATGGACTTTTAATTCAAATCCATTCTCTACTATAAGGGTTTTTTTTTTCGATAAACCAAACCTGTTTCCTGAGTAAAATACGTGATACATACACGAGTATGTCCTACTATTTTAAAACACCAAACGCTATTTTCAAATGGAGGTCCTATTCACGGCTCATGAACATGAGAAAATGGGAGTAATAAGTTATTTTAATAATAAATTGCACCACAATTGAGAATTGCTCTACAAAGCGGTTCACAGAATGTGTCCAAGTCAAATAATAACATAGGTACAACTGAAAGAGATGCGGAAACCACGATGTAGTAGAACTGTAATAGGTTTCAAAATTAATTTACATAATTGTAATCACAGCATTGTTAAATAATAGTAAACGATTGACTGAACTGAATACAGGAGGATGAACATGAAACGGAACTGAATCGACTGGACACGATAACACGTCTGACATAAACTTTGAAAAACAAACACGGCCGTATATCTCCGTTGAACCGAGGCCGAGCCAGCTAGGGACTATGGCTCGCAAGTCGACAGATTCATTCAACGCTGTTAATTTGGTAAATAAACATATAACTTTTCACCCAATAGAAACTCTTCATATATTATTTTCTCTATAACTCTCATAAACGTACGCGTAATTTAGATGTACTTATAGAAAGTCTTATAATACAGTCGTATCCGAGTGACCAACAGTACCCAGTCGCAAAGGAAAGGGCGGAGTCGCGGCGGGCGGCGGGCGGCGGGCGGGCAGCGGGCGGCCGCCGCGACCCCGCAACTATCAACACTAAATATATATCCAAACGTTCAACAACACATATATTCACTAATCTCTCACGCGCGTCGGTCACCGAATACGGAGGGCGGGGCCCGCTATAAATAATCACGTCCGACGTGTGTCCGTGCACTAAAACTAGCCAGTCTATGAGCGTTCTCTCCTGATCGGGTCGCGCGGGGGGGTGCGGGGGGCGCAGGGCGCAGCGCGGCGGGGGGCGCAGGGCGCAGCGCGGCGGGGGGCGCGGGGCGCGGCTAGAGCGCCTGGCTCTCGACGGCCACGGCCGCGGTGGCGCTCGGCGTGTTGGCCACGTCCGCGACGTCCCAGATCTCTTCGAGGAACGGAGGCAGCTTCTTGTTCTTCAGCTTGAGGGAGATGCACATGTTGGAGTTCTGCGTGCCGAGCGTCCGCAGCTCCGCGAGCACGGCGAGGATCTTGGCGTAGATGACGGGGCAGCGCCCGGACGCGCTGTGCTGGTTCAGGATGTACATCCGCAGCGTGTTCAGGTAATACCGCTGGATCTCTTCTACGAGGAGAGGTTGCTCGAGCCCCGGCCGATCTGGAATTCAAAGTATACATGTTATTTTATTTATACATTATAGGCTTGCATTTTACCACGATCTCGCCTGATGGTAAGCGATGATGTATTCTACGATGGTACACGCTTGCCTAGAAGAAACCTATTCACTCGCAACTCAAAGATGCCCAGGTTGCAGCTATCAGGAAACACAGACTCTGGCAAGGCGTTCCACTCTTTTTCGGTGCGCATAATAAAGGTCGAAGAGAACCGCTTTGTGCGAATGGCAGGTATTTCTACCATATAGCGGTGGCGCATCTTAAGTTAAATCATCTTGCCTACTTTTGTTCACTCTATTCACCATGGGATTATAAGTCATACGCCTTTGTTATTCACCATAGGGTTAAAAAATATCGTGTATGTTGTTTTTCAATAACTTAACGCAGTAATGTTTCAGTTTGTATGCAATTTTTTTACCGATGTGCGGCTGACGGACGCAAAGCAATGCCGGATTAGCCAAGTTACATTCGATTAGCGATGACGCTAGTCAATAAGTCCGAAAATGTATGGGATTTGACACATGCTATGGAAATATCACGTGATATATCGACAACAAACCTATGTAGAAATCGAATCGATTCGAAGCGAATGTGACTTGGCTACGGGCCCAGGTTGGCAGTCTTAAAATAATAATAATAATAATGCTGGGCATTTCACACATCGCCATCTAGCCTCAAATGAAGCAAAGCTTGTACTATGGGAACCAGATAACTGAATGAATATACTTTTTTTTTGTAAATACATAATTACTAGTGGTTCGCCCCGAACTGAGATCTCGCCAGTCTCCCATAAAAACAAAAATACATATATTACCTATTCGTAATCTTTGACTATCAAAATAGTGCCAAGAAATAAATAACCAACTAACTTGACCTACAGTTATATTCAAATTACAGATAACGGTTTCAATTAGGGTATCCAATTAACGAGTTCATGTTAATTGGATACTCTTTTTTGGGGTAAAAATTGCAGTTATTCTAGACTTTTCCCTATATTTGTGTCACTAAAGCTACACGCATACCAAATTTCAACACTGTGGGGTCACTGGTGTAACATGTGAATTTTGTCAAAGTTCAGTTTTTATTATGGCTAATAACTTGAAAACTCCAAGGTTTACACTAAAAATAAAAACGGGGTCGAAATGTACTCACAAAGACCTTTTATTAGACGTGCCACTTGACTGGATAATCCAATTTTGTTTTTTTTTACCCCTCTTGAACCCCAATATCTCAACAACCCCCAACATTTTTAGCTCATTGAGTCACACCAAAATTATGCCATCACTACTTTCCATATATACTAAATTTCACGATGCTCGGATAACGCTTCGAATGTTATCCTCGGACAAACAAACATACATATATACACACATACTTACATACATACAACGCGGCTTTGCCCAAGTTGATTTGGAGATCTCGCTTAGCTTGATCAATAATTTACTAGTTTTGCCCGCGACTTCGTACGCGTTACACTACTAAATGTGTAGGTAACCTAGTTTAGGCTTACATCAAGAGCAACAAAACTACTGTTGAACAGTGTTATTATACAAAGATCACTTTAGCGATAAGACCGCCCATGGTACTAAATCTATTTGTAAAAATTAGGAAGGACTTTCCTAGTTGTTCTCTGTAAGTGAGTGTACCATTCCAGGCGGTACCTAGTAAAGCTAAACTCGGTGTTGCAACTTGACACCCGATTTTTATTCCATGGGACCTGAGTTATGGGATAAATAGCGTATGTGTTAATACAGGTTATAATCTACGTACATACTAAATTTCATCGAAATCGGTTCAGCCAACGTGATTGAATAACAAACAAACAAATAAGTAAACAAACATCCAAACTTTCGCATTTATAATATTAGTGTGATAAGGAAACAATACTCAAATTTACTCAATTCATTTATTGCTTTCACATGGTGTTACACAAAGTTGTTACAGGTAGATAGTTTCACATGAAACCTGGCAGGGTATAGCATGAACCCTGGCAGGGTATAGCAACAGGAAGGCAGACCGTGTTTTTCGTAAAATTTTTAGTTATTATTTTTAAGCATGTTTTTAGTTTTACAAATTTATTATACTAAATACCCAATCCACAGCTAATTGTCGAGAGTTGACAGCTCGGTAAAATTTGCCTATTTTTGGGGTAAAATACAGATAATTCTCGAAATAAAAAATGAAATAACTTTCAATTTATTCGATACAGATGTTTTTTAAACATCATTTTTTATTTCTATGACGGAATACGCTCTTCATAGATCTGACAGGGCTTTTGTTACATATATTGTATATATAACAACCAGACCCGATCATGTAAACATTTGGACGTAAACTGTGAGGTAAAGCAATGGTTAAAAGCAGAGGTAACCGTTGCCTATGAGTACATGAGGGGAGGGCATCAGCGTGTTCTACCACCTCTATTTATCTAATCAGCCTCCATCCACCCACTGCCAGACCACATTCTCTCCAGTCCTGTGCCAAGCGCATCCATCGCCTTCCTACTCGACCACCTATTTAGAGGCCACCACCATCTAATCAAATCATCATCATTGTTTTCAGAGAGTTTCATCCCATAGCTGGGCATGTGGATCTATACCACACGTCCCGATTTTGTGTCTGAACCACATACGCCTCTTCGGTCGTAACAATCTCATCGACTAATCTCGCCGCTGGACGTATTTTATGAGGGCCAATTCACGTAATACAATTTTAAAAACATAACGAAAGTTGACCTAAATGAGATTGGAGTATGAATTGAATATATTTTGGCATTCTGCTCCTAATATTACAATATTAGCTTGACATAAATAAGTCAACATATGTCATTGTATTTGTCAGTTACGTGAATACGTTTAGGACATTTAACATAACGAGACTAAATCAACACTCGAATTTTACTATTTTCAGTTACGGGAATTGGCTCCCCTCTGTACACAGTTTTCGTTCTCAATTATTTTAGTGTCTTATCATGGAGACCTATCCTATATATTTTTTAATAGAAATTGTGTTTATTGTTCTTACCTGAGAATATAACAATAGCCGTGAGCAGCGCATAATGTACATTATCCATCTGCATCGAGTACATGCAGCGACAGAAGTGCAGCAGGTCTTCTATGACGTACGCCATGCCGGCCTTGCGGTAGTTGTCGCGGGTGTACGCCTGGTTGTTCGCGAACAGCACGCTGTCCGTCGCCGCGTCGTACCGGCGCGCCACTCGCAGCATCATTACTTCGCTTGAGCAGGCCTGGAATAGTTACATGAAGCAATTCGTTTTTACATTGTTTTGGTATCTAGTACGAATATCAACTATCCTGCCTGTATTGATCCTATCGATGTCAAAACATTGATAGAATCAACACATGGACGAGGATGTGATCACTGATCACAAATCCATGTGTTTCTACATGATCTGAAAAATCTGACGAATATTCGATTGCAAGCCGAAGAAAACTTCTCGCTGGTATAATCTAGAAACACCATGACCATTCAATGGGGGCAAAAGGTATGCTTCTTGACAACACTTGTCTGATCATAATCTAGCTGGATTCGTGACTGCAGCTCGTTTAGAACACTATTAGTGGGTACTTCCGTTTCTTGCAATACCATCAAAAGACAAAACATCTTTCAATAAAAAGTTATCTTATCTTATCTTTCAAGTTCCAATGACAATAAAGTGTTATGATGGCAGCAAGTTGATCTGATAATGGAAGATGGACTTTGAACGCTTCGATAGGAGACAGTACTCATGTTAAATTCGATCTACTCTCTGTTCCAAAGAATAATTCCATAACCTTACTTTTAGTAACGTGATTTGATCCGACTGGGAGATCTTCGCGAAACCGGGCAGTCCTTTGGCGAACTCAACGATAAGCTGCACTGTGAGGATTGTCATCTCCGTGATTTGTCGAAATGGCATATCTGTGTCTTCCTCTTCCTCCTCCGACTGCCATGTCTGGAAATAGTGAAGGACTATACTGAGAATACCTATGCAAAGAGCCCATTGACCTTTCGGAGAAGAACACTAACTTCCTTGGCTCTACATGCTTGAAAACTAGCTTGGGTGCTTGGAAAGTTTTAATTTGGAAATTGTACTTGAAATCATTGAAAAGCTGAATTCGAATTCCATATGGTAAAACCAGATTTTAAATCTGTTTAGTCTGAAATAAGTTTAAACATATCTGAACGCTTTAATCCGTGGATGATGTCGTGGGTCATGCATTTATTTATGTAACTACTAGCGCTATGTTTAACTTTATAATGTATGACTGTTTATCTTCCCCAATAAATAAAATAAATGCTTTCGTGCATGTGAAGCCGGCAGTTAGCCTAAACACCGAAAGAAAGACTGGGCTCTAGCTTATACCATTCTACTAATCAATGCAGTTTACAAGAACTAGAGTTATTTAGAGATCAAAAATTTAGATTTTTTAAGAATACATTGACAGCGTGCACCTCTATTTCTATAGCAAAACCTAGACAATCTATCTTGATACATCAATAAGTCATCAAGACAGCATAAACTCTTGCTCCTAAGGCTCGGGTCCCAGCAATGGGAACAAACCGTATAAAGCGTATATCATGCGCGCTACACTTCTCCTGTAAGCCAGAAGTTTACCTGTGTGACCCTCTTGAGATCTTCCTCAGACGGCTGCTCATATCCCTCCTGGTACCACACCAGCCTCGCTATCAGGGACTTCTGGTTCGACGTCAGAGGAGGTATATTCTTTAGCCGGTTCTGCTCCATCAGCTTCTCGCTCAGGAACCGGGGAACCACCTCGTGCTGCAAACAATCCAGCTTCCGAGAAACCGTGCGATTAATGACTCGCTCAGATTCAGGGGTAAAAATAGGCGTGTCGTGTGTGGCGTAAGATTACATGCGTTATGGACTGGAAGAAATAAATGTAAGGGTATCGCAGATTTTACTTTAAAGCTTCAGAATTTCTATTTAAATCGGGTCTAGGTGAACATTATTGTAGTAAAAATATCGCAATATCTGTTCCGGTTTTGACAGCCTCTTGGGGTTGAAAGACACCTTGATACCAGTTCGATTTATTTCTCCATTCCCAGATGATCATCTTTCAAACTTATGGCTTTTTGATCAAATAGCGATAAGTTTGAAAGGTACTCGAATTTGAAGCGGCGGCTACTAATGGCGTGTGTAACTTACAATCCTGGCCGCCTCGGGCGGGGGCGGGTCGCACTGCATTATCGCAGGCATGTGATCCTCCACCGTCGTCGTACTGACTGGCAGCTTGTCTTTTTCTCTCTGTGCTTTCTTCTCTTTTCTCTTCATAATACATTGGTTCTCTGGCACCACGCATTCGGGCCTCATGCCAACAGCTAAACACTTCTTCAATCTACATTCCTGGCATTTTCTCCGCATATACATGTCCATTTCGCAAGCATGCCCGAATTTACATATATACACGGCATTTTTGGTCACGCTCCGCCTGAAGAAACCTGAAAAAAAAACTTTGATGCTAATCTTTTCACAATCTCGATAGTGAATAACTTAATAGAATTTTCGAGCAGTTGTTTCAAGATAAGATAATGTAGTCATGGACGCAAAGGTTGGCTGAAAGGCGCGGGTCATTGACAGCGGTCTATGTGCATGTGTGTATACTTATAATGTCAATTTTTATTACAAAACATACGAGATATGTAGTGGTTCTGAATTGGCCATAATTGGAGTGGACAAGGTGCGGAGTTGTGTGTCGCAACTGTCAGGTCTCTTTAGGAGCGAAATAAAATGATGATGTTTATAGTGTGAGCGCAAGCGGGGAGATGGCAGATAGGCGTGGTGAATCAGGCAGGAGCAGACGCCCTGCAGACGGCTATTGTGACGTCCTGTCTCGCCTCGAGTAGTATAAAGTGCTATATAAAGTGCACGGGTTGTAGCCTCGACACAATGCGCCAATTTACTGCTGAATTGGCACGTTGTGGGCGACTCGCTAGGGCCACATGTGGAATAACTAGCCTGGCAACACAACCGGAGTATGCTCCGGTAATAGTGAATGTCTGCTTGAATTTACAACAGTAGCAGCGTTCCATTTTCGACTTAATGAATACTTTATTCCGTAATTTATTTAATTTTATTAACAGAAACGGGTTATCTACCTCAGATTTATTTAGTAGACTAACTATCCTTTTCTTCAAGTAAACTTTACTTCGTGTCATCGTGTGATAATCCTAACTCACATTAACAGCGATGGGCTGACAAAAAACTACTTTACCCTCCTTTAAGTGGTTTGAAAGATAAGCTTCGTTGCATTTCAATGACGTCAACGTACCTTTGCAGCCTTCACACGTGAGCGCGTTGTAGTGATATCCGGAGGCTCTGTCTCCGCAAACGAGGCACAACTCTTCCTGCTGCCGCGGTGCTGGTCCCTTCTTCTGCCGCCTCGCATCGCTGTCTGTACTACACCCGTTGATGCTCGAAGCTGGTGATAACTCCTCACGACCTGCAACAACACGAATACAAATATAAGTTCGTGCTAAAATGCAACTGCGCAATACTGAGACGCCCGAGAGTCGAGAACATCTAAAATCGGACGCTATAAAATTTGCATACATTTCATGAACCATTTGTCGAGACCGTGGCCGGGTGGAGCTCGTTTTATTTTTCGTATTTATTCGGGCGATGTTCCTTCGGAGTTTCGAAGAGATGTTTTCGAAACACTGGCGAGAAGTTTCGGCAGTAGCGTGGACATTTCCTGCCTAAACAAAGGTGCTTAGATACTCGTTCGCATACAAATGAGGGTCGGTTCGAATTTAGTATTCCGAACGTATGGGAGTGCGATGCGATGGGAATGTAATGGAAATTGTCAATCACGCAGTCGGAACTCCATAAAAAAACCAGCCAAGTGCGTGTGTTATTCCGCTCCTCCACCATTAAGATACTGTGACGGGCTTAAAAAATAACTCGGGGCTTTATTAATGAACGCATTCCTAGATAGTTACACTGTGACTCGTGAACATCCCTCTATCCTGCAAACGATCCATTTCCTAATTGAAGAGCCTTATGCATATAATCTGATTTCAGTTAGCTCGCACCACATTTCCAGAACATGTCACATCTACATGCACCATCTGCCTCTCCGTATTCGAATCGTAACCATAATTAAAGTCATAAAATGAATAAGTCATAAGTGGAAATGACGGCTAATAAAAGCATTTTAGGAGGCAAAAGTCAACAGCTAAACGAGGATTGTCGTTCGAGAACAAAAGTAAATAAAGCTATATGTTATGTTGTTTGAGCTAGAACTCTGAGTGTAATATTTTAAGTCCATATCTGAGCCTCTACTCTCATCTCAACGCATCAATTTTATTTACATTTTTATTATGTCGATTAGCCGAACAGGCGGGTCGGTGGCCGCGATGGAGTAGCTTTACCTTCCTTACGCAATCGGCCAAAATAGCTGCCAAAAAACTAGTTTCACAACTTTCCACGTGGGACCGCGCCAGATTTAGAGGCCTGTTCCGAAAATCTCTTAACAAATCGAGAGTTGCGGTTATCAATCGATCAACTGAAACCAGTCGTGTTTGTCAATTTAATATAGCTGAGGCATCGCGCAATCGAGCACTGTATTTTACCCGATAAAAGTGCTCAATAAAGAGGTCAAGTGCGCAGTTTTATCGCGGCATTTATTTACATCGGAATGGCCACCTACTGTTAAAAATATGAGAGTGACAGTATCATTGCACTGACCTGCGCACGATGAACTATTTTTATCAGACTCTTTATTGCCAGTAGGTGGATTGTGGCGTGGCTTCTATTCTCGGCAGTGGAGAGGTCGTTGGAAAGAAATTCTTTTGAGTTCGATGAATTCAATCACGGCCGTTTGGACAATACCGGGTGCCCTTGAATCTAGTGTGACGTCTTCGAGACTACGAATTTACTTACACCTACCAGGAATCATCAAACTTGTTGTTATATGTTTTGAACAATTCAATCAAAATTAGTTATGCACTGGCCCGGTGCAGCGCAAATTAGCAGTCTGTTAATCAATATAGATTTATAGAAAAAACAGGATTGGCGAGGTTATTAATATTTCTACAGATAATATATTCCAGCTTCTACTAGATTATGCACGTTCTAAGTTATTACACGTGATAATGAAAGTTTTTATCGACAGAACAGAACATCAGAACTTAAACAATTATTATTCTTACCCATTAGGCTCATTTACCTAGCTAATAAAACTAATATTGTACGTAGTAGCACTATCAAATAATTGCCCGTGAAAAGAAAGCTAATCAAAAGTTGAATGCACGGATGACCGAGTCAGTGTGTTATGTTATTACGTCTCAGCTGTTCAGTGTTGCGCTCGCGCTTTGGAAGGTCTAGTTCGTTCCGAGTCGGCGGTGTTCGGGCCTCGTCGGGCGCGCGAGCGAGAGGTGCTCGAGAGCGACAAGTGGGACGCGAGCGTCGACCGGGGGCAGCGTGCGGCCTTGACTCTTGAGTCTCCCCCGCCCCTCCCTCCTCACTCACCTCGCCACGCTCGCCGCGCAGCCACATTATTTATGATAGCATCAGAACTCAAGCAAGCTCGCGATTCTCTACCACAAGGCACTACAACTAATAATAACTCATCTCACGTCGTTCCATTCTCGTCCAAATGTGCAGCTCTTTTAGAGCAACTCGCAGCTGCTATCCGGAGTCATCGTTTAGAATTTGTTGACACTTTTGTGGATGCCGTTTCCACGGTTTCTGCGTACAATTTATTGACACGTTTATAGCTCGAAAAAAATTGCATGAGGTGGCGACAAGCGCTGATTAAACAAAACGCAAACTTTCACTGACCCCAGAAACCAGACAACGCAATCATTTCGCAGGCGGGCCGCGTAAGCGACTAGTGAAAGTTGCCCAAATAGTAGGACCTACCTATTGCACAAGCCACGCCACGCACAATTGAGATTCGGGTGCGGCGAAAGTACACTCTATGCGTGCATTGTGACATCACATCACCGAGGTCCGCTCAGCATAACTTGGCTGGCAATCATCAGCGGTTACATTTATGTAATGAGATTGTCTGCAAGCTTTATATCTATTTGCATGGTTAAGTAATCGAATAGCCATTCGCTATAAATCTTGCTGGTATTTCTCGAATAAAACAAATGTCGAAACGTCTTAAAAAATCTCGCCGCAATTCAGTTGGCTCTTGGCACGCGTTTAATCCACTCCGCTGCACGGGATACAAAAAATAATCAGAAAAAGTGTTGTATGCGTGATCGATGCATGCTCTGAGCGGAGACAGAGGCGCGATGTTACTTTCTACGATACTTTCTAGCAAGAGATGTGGGCCGCGCCGGAGCAACTAGAGCAATCGGTTTCTCCGCGCGCCGGGAAAATCGGATTGAAATAGAAATTGCAACTCGGTGAAAATCGCATTTTCGCGTCATAACACACGCTAATGGAAACTAGATAAAAACCAGTAAGCAACGTCACGACAGAAGCTAATAAGACCCTCGTTCTACTTGGATTCAAATTCGGTAACCAAAGCGAATAAACCTTTAACATATGAGAAAGAAAGTCGCGTCGCTGATGAGCAAAATGCGCGCGAGAACCAACACCATCTGAACGCAGTGGCTAATAAATGTTCAGCCCCTTTTTCAGACACAGTATTCGAGTGATGATTACATGGGAAATTTTTCCATCGTCATTCGAAGACAGTGTTACCTATCATTGCGTTTTCAAACCACACCTATAGCTTGTCTAACACTATATAGATCGCTTGTCGTCTAAAATAAATGCATATTCCATTTAATTAACAAAATGTGTTTTTATCATCAGGGCCGACAGTTTCAGATGATGTCAGCCAGATGGGTTTGGGATCCTGTACGCTGCAGCGGACGCACGTGGAAGTGTTTACATCCGCGCCGGAACGCGCCGGGCGGAATGCACTGCATCCGGTGAGAGTCCTCATCCTGATAGTGTTTCAAATGTGTTTCAGAGCATGCTGAAATTCTGAGGGCTTAGGAATGATTGATATGATGTGAACAAAGGAGAAACTGATTATGGTAGTTTGGTAATTATAGGAAACAAACAAGATATCATTCATACTGCGAAAGTTTCATGGTTTTTAGAAATCAATCTCTTTGAACTGAACCTTTAAGGTTGTACTCCAGTTAGTTCTTCCACAAACAAAATAATTTCTAATGGAAACCTTTGAGCTCTCGTCACCCGAGCCGTGAATTAGAAAGTGGCGTCAGTTATCACGTACGGTACGGAGCAACTCGATAGTAATGGATATGCCACAGGTCCCCAGCAGACTGCATTTATTGACACAGTGGTGGTTCATGCTACTCATTCCGTGGTTCATGCCGCGGTATGGCCAGCTCTCTCGCTTCCTCAATAGATAAAACTAGGTTTTTTGTCTCTGTCTGCTCCCCAATTTAACGTGCACCCACGCTGTGCCGCGCCTTTTCGAGTAAACATCGAAATGAGTAAATAGAAAAGGGAGGGAGATATAATTAGAACAAATGCTGCAGGATTTCCTCACTAAAATGAGATTTAAATAAGACTTTCGGCTGCTTAACCGGTAAAACTTTTGCTAACTTGAAAGCAATTTGTACGGACGTTTATCTTGAAATTTTAGTTAACTTGATGAAAACTTTAACTGAATCAATTAAAATCTTTGAAAGTAAAAAATGTCTATGGGATGAAGTTTTATGGAGGTAACTGTTCATTAGTTAATGAAAATAAAACTGCTCAGATATCAGTACTTGGTAATAAGGTCTCGCAGTCTACATAAGCAACATAATAAGGTAAAGTATGGCTTACTTGATTATTAACCTCATTCTGTTGAAAATATAGTAACAGCGATGTAGGTCAAGCTCAAGGCGCAATTAGCTGTCGTCTAAATAATAGCCTAAGGGCTAATTAGTGCAATCGATTCATCTAGGTCAACGACTCTTTGTTCTAAATGCTGATAAAGCGAACACAAATATTTATTCATGCAAACAGTAAGCTGAATCAGATGACCTCTTTTTGTTTTCTATTTAGGTCATTAACATTAGATTTCCGAGAAAACAGTCAAGAGGAAAATGAAACGGGCTAAGTGGGTCGAGTGCGGATCGAGGCTAAAATAACCGAGTTTTGTCACAGTATTATTATAATTTATTAGCGATGGAGTAATCGCATGCAATGTAAACAATTTGGCATTTCCACGCCGTCTACGACCGAATTAAATGTGTGTTCGTCATGCATGAGGACTGCAGTAAGCGCTCTCCCACAAACCGACCTTTATCAGCGGTGTGACAAATTTTCTCTTGATTGAAACGATTAAGGTTTTATTTTAATTGTTAATATAAAACCCTATGCCGTATGAATCAAGAGTTTACTGCAAGAAAAGGAACCAGAATAAAATACAACAATAGTCTAAAGGTGGATTTAAACAAATTTAAAGCAAACTGCAATTGAAGAAACTTTTTATAAAACACATTTTTATAGATACAGAGGCGTAAACGGCAACACATTACAAAATGTGATAAGAAAAACTTGAATGGTAAAACAAATCTGTCTTTATGAAACTACTAATGAACAACATTATAACGAAAATAACTAGGTATCTATATTCGAATATCTCTGTCGTCCGGGTCTTTGACCGAGTATCAGTCGAGATAAGCTGTCGACGAAACTGTTATCGGCCGACAAAGAAACGCTTTGTTTTCATGCATTTCGGCGCCAGTGATTAGATCAATCACGTGGTGTCATTTTAGGGAAGTATTTTTATTCTGCAATTATTTTTACGCAACATTTGTAATCAGAAATCACACGTAAAACGATGTAGAGTTTGTTTTGCATACTAGCTAGTATGCTCTAAAACTCACAATTACTTTTAAATGACGTCATACACTTCTTAAGTTTCTTTCAATAACATTTGAATTTAGTATTTTACGACTTTCATTGATTATATTTCTTTTTATATATTATTTTAGTTATATTTCATGATCAGAATTAGTTGCTAAGTAGAATGTTGGAGGTCACTTGTAATTTCGATCGATGTTGATGTCACAGAAATTTATCGTTTTGTAAGTAGCTTGTCACATATTATCATACTGTCCCTATCTGATACAGGTATCTTATGACATCAGTTAGTGATCGCTGACCAGTGATGATACGAGTACTGTGAAAATTACAAAACTTTTTGAAATATAAGTGGTATTTTGCGGTTTATTATACCTATTATTAAAAACTAGTTGACGACACGTAGTGGAATTATTTTTCCACATTCAACGATATCTATTAACATTGTTATTCTGTTCATAATATTAGGTCTTAGATTGTCTTACTTTATCGAGCAGGATACACCTAGTCAGTTCCCTGCAGTACAGAATGTAGAAAAGGTACAGTTCTCTTGAAAACAACTATAAACTGACTTCATACAACAAACAAATCTAAGCAAAAACGAATATCAAATAATGCAAGTACATATACCGAAGCGAGCAAAGCGGTCATGCCATCGGGGCCTCTCAGCGCGTGACCAGATCTCGGTAACGAGCAAAAACTCCCAGCGACATCCGATGCCGAGATCGAAAAAAACAAAGTTACCTACATGTTTTCTTACGAAGGTACGCGTATACATTATACCCGTCTAATTAACAAACGAGAAAATAAAGTGGACCTCTAATATTGGAAATAATAAAAACAAATCGGCATTCTATGATACCGCGTACGTAACCGCTAAAAGGACAACGATGTTTTTTATTACTTGCCCTGCTCTTCTGGAACTTACAAGTTACAGGTGTTTGGAAAAACCATGATTTTTCTGATATTTCAAGTTGCTTTTCAAAACTTAGCTGAACTTGGGCACAATGTCATAATTAAGTTGGTAAGCACTCATAGCGAATTATTCAGCCATGCATTATACAAGGGCTACTGGTAACAAGGCGAGAAACAAGGTATTATCACGTAAAATGCGACAGAAATAATCGTTGCTGGTACATCTCCGAAGTATGTCATGGGCTCGACCCACGCTCGGCGGAAGGTCACTCGCCCAGCGCACTCTCATTACTCAATAGGTAACGTCTGCATTATGAAGCCAATGTCAACTTCAAAAAAATTCCGTTAGCGGCTTCAAGAAACAAAGGCAGGTCACAAATAAACCAACGTTGAGAGAAAGCAAGGCGGATTCACATGTTTTATAACCACCTCAAACTAACCCCTTTTTACGATCGGATTTCAGTGAAAGGCGTACGTATACAAGTATGGTACAGTGCGGTATTAATAATCGATGCTGTCAGCTTGATAGATGAGACTGCAATGACAAGCGTAGATACAGGAAACTTCCCCTTTCACTCCGCGTACGCATTCAACGGGTGCTTTGAATCTATGATAATCACATCGTAGGTAGCTCAAATATAATATATATTAGATCAAAATGACAGAGGAGACAGCCACGACTCAGTCAAGAAAGATTTGAATGATATGCGAATATTCAAACGGTAAATACATGACATAATAAAAAATGTTTTCTAGGGATTAGTAAATAAATCATAATGACACAGTGGTCGCCTACACACACAAAGCTTGCTGTGTGGGAAACCCGGAAATTAGTAATGCTTCATCTGTACGCAATAGATATGAAACTTAGAACAGTTTTATCTTCGACCGCAGAAAATTAATAATCTTTATCGTAAATAACACTTATCTATGTTGCATTGTACATTCGGCAACCGGCCAGGTGGAAAGGTCGACGGCATTGCGCAGATCTCGGGGATAAACCACGACCCAAATATTACTAGATGCAAACTTGCAGTCAACCTCATTTGCAAGATAATCGTTTTAACTTGCGAAGGCTCGATGGGTACAACATACCCACTTGCGACATTTGTTACGGACGTTAAAACAACTGTGGAAGCAGGTGTTTGAAACGCAATTCGTAGATCTATGATGAAACATAGTTGGAATGCGCGCGGAAGAATTCGCACATCGATATTTCAAGCCGAAAATGGTAATGTTCGTTAAGGAACAATGATCGACGAGATTAATATGTTTTGAACGTGTATTAAATTAATCCTATTAGAGCTTCCGCGACGGCGTTAACGAGCCCCGATTGGAATTCCATGGAGGTGCAGACGACGGCCAGTTTTATTTGTCACTGAAACAAAGTACATTGTCTGCGTTGCAATCCTGCAGGCGTAGTTAGCGAGAGCAAGGCATTCCGCCAGCATGGCCGACCGGTTCCACACCGAGGCTGTTTATGGCCAGACCAGATATAAATAGATGCGCTGCGAACCATCCATCTTTGTGCTGCTCTTTTTGTTAAGTAGATATTCGATGTGAATATTTTTTGCAAGAGCTATGAGCGACTTTTTGCTGTCATTGTTAGATATTTTATTGAGATCCCGCAGTCTTCGTGCAAGATCGTGGAAGGAATCGAGTTGCTTCTTTTAAAATTCATGACTTAGATTCCGCAGCTAGCATCAATCCGAACGCAAATCGCGTTCCCGTGTGACGTAGAGTACTATTATAGCAATTTATAAGCCCACGGCCAACAGCATATCTAGACAATAGGCCTTGTTAAGAGTTGACTCGCCGACAGTGCCATAAAGCAATCTAATCAATGCAGCTACGAGCAGTCAGATATGGAGTGACGGATTGCCGGACAGCAGCAGCTATGCAAGAAAGCCACAACGGATAGCTTCAGATCGATATCTGTCCACTTTATGGTTCGCGTGCGAGTTGTTCACTGTTGACAAGAGTTAGAAACAGCTTCGATAAAATCTGTTGTAGTTACACACCGAACACCGCTCTCGCGAGTTATTCACTTTCACTAAAGCATCCCTCCTCTAGAATGATCCACATTTGTTGCGCATTGTCACCTAATCGGGGACACATCCTACGATAAGTGCTTCGAGGGCACCATGTTGCATAACAGAGCACGTGGAATCAAGAGCGTTGACCCCGGGAAGTGGCGCTGAAGACAACTCCTATCACGCACGCACCTAATCCCGATAACAGCGGAATTTAAAAACGCGATAAACGATTCGACACAACTTAATAAAATCAGCCGAAACGCTATGAAACGAAAAACATTTCGCGTCGCAATAAGCAATGGCCTTACTCAATCATCTTCTACATTCTGCGTGGAGTCACCCACTTAACCCCGTCTGTTGCCAATTCGTTGCATAAACGACCCAGTGGTAAGGAGGTCATTGTCGCGTTACGTGGACGCCGATCGCCGCGGCCAGGTAGAGTTGCTAGACTTGCTAGCAAGTTAGATAATTATATCGATTGAAGTTGAACCCAGGTCTCCTTGCGGCGTGTCTGTGACCCCGATGTAAATAACCTGAGGCGTTTGTACTGTAAACAACGCTGCTTGCGTCAATCGCTGCACAGACAGACCGACCGGCCGAGCATCGGCGCCTCCTCCGCGCTACCATTGATGTGCGTTTGACTTACTGCCGGACTATTTTAAGAACGGAGCAAGCATTTGCTAAAATGGAAAACTCAATGCAAACGATAACGAAGTAGCAGATGTCTCAAAAGGGGCCAAGTATGTGTATTATTAACGAGAGTGAAAAGTTGGTTCCGACCTAGGAATTTATAAAGTCACTTAAACTTGTGATTTGGAATAATTTCACTTATTTACTTCGCAGTTTAATGTTCAAACAATAATGTCAAGATAACTAAAATAAGAGCGAGGTTTGGTCAATAAATAACTACAATTTTTTCGAGAGAATTGTAGTAATTATAGAACTACTGAAATAGGTACCTAATACTCGCAGCTGCACATATGCCAAGTATTTGTATAGCTCTAACGTGTTACTCTCATTTGTGTATTACAGATGTCGGGTTTGCGTGCCACATTCACATAAAGAGAAAATGAAGAAATGCCTAGTTCGTAAAACGAAATGGACAGCACAAGTTTTGACGTAAACGATCAATGTTATGTCTGAAATGCGTAGAGGGTATTCGTGTTCGGGGAATTACAGGACTGATTGCAGAAACTCAATCTACGACATTTAAAATATTAATTGAATATAAAAGCAAAAAGAAAACCAAGAAGTAATTAATATAAATTAATAGCTGTTTCCAACTCTACAGCGGGTAATAAAACGTAGAGAGCGCATTTTGAAAACAATAATATAATATTTTCATAAACAGGTCTAAACAATTTTAACACAAACAGTTGGTAAGTGCATAGCTGGTGTGCTATCTACAAAGTAAGGTGACCTAGATGATAAGATTATTTCAATAGCTAACCCACACTAGCACACTTGTGTAGGAATGACGTGTGTATGTTTGTGTGAATTTGCGCCGGGTTCGGTTCGTACAATGACATTGCCGACCTTGACTACTGCATCGTATAACAACTTACACACACAATCACACAACTATACACTGGGCATAAGCATCAAGACTTATGAGTGTGTGTGAATATTCGTATGATTGTGCATCGTATTATAGAATTAAATAGTGTGAAACAGAGGATGCAGGGCCGTGCATACGAACTGATATTGTATGTAGTTCAACACACGATAAGACAAATGCCAGCAGATATGGCAATACAATGCAGCCAAGGCCAAGTTAACTTTAATAATCATTGTCATACATAAGCACACGCACATTCATAATTAAACGTTGAGCAACACTTGCCAACTTTCTTAATCACAGGTTTTAAAATAATTAAAGTAATGTTTTTCTCCAAAATAAACACCCATGACCTGTATTCCTATAAAATATATAAATAAAATTATATGATATTATTAATTTTAATCTAATTTTAAATCTTTCTTTGATTGAACATGATTTTATTGTGTTTTAAATTTGTAAATAGGAATAAATTAACTTATTTAATTTTTTTTAACTTTTTGTAATTGTTATGATATTATATTGAAATGTATTGTTAGCTAGAAGTACGTGCATGCCATCTTAGTTTTTATTAAAATCCAATTAATGCACTCGCTCGGCTTAAACATTAATCCATGCAGTCTGTCATCTCTAATTATAGTAGCACTAAGTTCTACCATTTGAAATGTAACCACTAAATATTGTCAGTGTATGCTATGTTGATGATTCATAATAATAAAATAAAAAATATCACATAATTTTTGGTTACACTGCAAACTTTGACCCGGTGTTTTATAATTTTTTGTCACTTTGACAATATCAAGTCATCAAAATTCCATTTCGGAATTACTAAGGCATCAAATCCGACTATTCATAATGTGACCGGCCTAAGTGTTAGCAACAAGCGCTTTTCTTGTGCACATATTTAGTATGATCGATCTCAGATGATTCACAACCGTTCTGATCTCATATTAGTACCTTATTGAGCAAGACGAAAATAAACAAAGGATCGATTCCTTGCATCTGACGACAGTGCAATAAAAGTTAAATGGACTCAGTTAGCGCACTCAATTTATATTAGGCACAGCTTCAGAAAATGACTACCTTCATAAAAACTTTTACAAATTTTAGGCCGCTTAGTTAAATCGTGATTTGAAATCAAAATTGAGCATATTGATTGCCTCAGGTTTAATCGCAACAGTTCAACGCAAAAAGGTCTCAACAAAGTTCACTTTTCAAAAGCAATATCGCGATTCGTTAATGTTTCTTATTTTTATTCTTGTCTCGCACAGGATTTACAATACATATTTTTACCGATGCTATTATGCCTTGTTCGCAGCTTGGTTGCATGTAGGTTGTAGGTACACAATAAAGTGTTCGGGGTGTGGAGGCGGCTACATCGTATGGCACACTTGTACCGAGATTATTCGAGATACTCAAACCGAGATACACAGGTACAGTACAATGGATTATAGCCATTATTGTAAAGCTGTAAAGTGCAAGGTTGCAGACACATTGTCTGTCGTATACTACAGTCACGTAGTTATTCGTAGACGAAGTTCCGCATTGGAGGCTCCGTTTCCATTGTACTGCGATACGATTGGCACCTTATTGTGATTGTAAAATAAATTTTATTAGATGAACAGAATTGTATGCTCATTTAGATAACTAAATGTGCATAAAATTCTTTTCATCTATTATAAATAAATAAAATAAAATAAATATCGCTGGACTTTTCACACAGCGCTATCTAGCCCCAAACTAAGCAGAGCTTGTACTATGGGAACCAGATAACTGATAGAATACTTATATACTTTTTTTTATATATTAATAGATTAGATGTTATTGCAATATATAAGTTAGGATTAGATCTTTACTCTGTAGTTTTTATAGCCGGCTGAGACGCAGGAGGTAGCGGGTTCGATTCCCGCCGCAGAACAAATGTTTGCATGATCTACAGATATTTGTTCCGGGTCTAGATGTTTTTCTATATATTATAAGTATGTATTTACAAAAAAGTAGGTAATCAATTCTATCAGTTATCTGGTTCCCATAGTACAAGTTTGGCTTAGTTTGGGGCTAGATAGCGCTGTGTGAAATGTCCAACAATATTTATATTTATTTATTTAGTTATCTGGGCAGTATCGATATGACACTGATTGAAAGACAGCTATTTTGAATTTGTAATTTTTATTGTCTTTTCTCGCCCGACTATTTTGAGAGAATTTGAGGTTTTTTTAATCTATCGTATTTACATTAGGCCGTCTAATGTGGGGGCCGTCCTAGAATGCGTTTTTCTGCACGTGGTCTCCTCGAGAACCTTCTGCCCCAACGGCTAATAAAGGTAGGGAGCTTTTGGGTGCAGGCCGACTAAGATGGGTCAGTCTGGAATTTGGAAAAGGCATCTTACGGCTGATATGATGATGATACGTTTTTTACCCGTTTGCCTAAAGGATGGTAATTGTAATGTCTTTCGAGACATTTGAGACTTTTTGAAGCTTTAATTTGAGACGTATAATGGACCACATCCTGATGACTGCGCATGATGTGGAACAAACGAGCAAGATATTCGTCAGAACTTTGGATTTTTTACGGACGGTGATCGTAAAAAAACGACAAGTTTTAATTTTATCTAACTCTGAAATCGACAGAAACATATTCTTATACTGCGCCGGGCCCAGTAGGTACATTTCAGATAAAATTACTTCGTATACAAACAAGTAAACGAAGAATAATAAGTCCAAAACTGGTTTAACTCGTTCCAAATCGCGACAATATGAATGGTTAAGAATGGTTAAGATCATCGCCCTACCTTTGATTGACAATGATCTAAAGATACGTGTACCATCTATATTAAACTAACAATGGCTTAGCGCGTAAGTTTAGCAGGTCCGTTATTATCCATTCGATTTGGATCAACGTTTCGTGAGATCCGGGATCCAAACATGACGACCTCCGTGGCGCAGTGGGTGAATAGCCGGCTACGAAGCCGGAGGTGGCGGGTTCGATTCCGCCGCGGAACAAATGTTTGCATGATCTACAGATAATTGTTCCGTGTTTGCGTATTTTTCATATTATAAGTACTTATGTATTTACAAAAAAGTAGGTAATAAGTATTCTATCAGTTATCTGGTTCCCATAGTACAAGCTTTGCTTAGTTTGGGGCTAGGTAGAGCTGTGTGATATTTCCAGCATTATTTATTTATTTATTTATTTCCATAGTAAGTAATAAGTAATCTGCTGCAGTTCATAAAATCAAAACAAGTCGAAATCAAAAGTAGCTTAACAACTTGAGGCATCAATATTACCTTCACATTCAAAACTTAACACATAGGCCAAACAAAAGCAGCTTAGGTCGTAGCGTATTCCAGAACTGTGCTCAAGCGTGAAATGAGACTCAATGTTAGATTTTTTGACAGCTTTCAATTAAATATTGCCCGTATTCATTAAGCGACAAATGTCCCGGAACACGTGTCGCGAAACATGTCGCGCGAAATCGCCAGACATCGCCTTGTTTTAACTGTTAAAAATCTAAACTTGGGTCGTGATTCTGTTTTCAGATTAGTAGTATACAAATCTTAAGTTGGAGTATAATTTATGATAATATTTGAGCTAATTAAATCTCAAGTCTAATTTTGCCACTTGGAATTGTATCGAGTGCATTCTCGATACAACTCAAGCTACTTTTGGTTACGACTGCACCTTCAGTGAACAGAGCAAACATTGTTTCAACATTGAACCGTTAATATGAGATGCTCGCAAAGATTAAAGGAAATTTTAGAAGGTAATGAGGTGATTGTATCAGTTCTTGCAATTTAATTTTGAAGTCTCATGTTGCAAGTTCAAGATCCAACATCAAAGGATTGATTGTTCTGTATGGTGTCCTGAACTGATTGAATATCTTTTATATTATTAAGATGACAGAAATATAAAATGAGTAAGGGGAGGGAGTGGTTCGAAACAACAAGGCCTGGCTGAGTGTTAAATACTTATCCCTGGAAGCGAATGTTGCATTGAGCCTAGATTCAATTTTGTTTTATCTTTCTATTTCTAGTTATATAAAATACATCACTTGCGGGATATTCCTGGTTGTCTCAACTCAAGATATCCTATCCAGAAGAGTGTTACAGAGGGCGACTCTATAAGATAATAGAAGTAACAAGCGTCGCGTTGGCAGCGCACTCACCCAACCGAGACGCGCGCTCGACCGCATATCCGCCGGTATACATCTTCCTAAGACCCTCTGTCATCGAGAGAAAAGTTCTAGTTTACTTTTTAACTTTTTTAGGATCTATAACTTACCTAAGTAGGTAACTTTGAATTACTTCAGTTGCACCGGACAAGAGCGAAGCCTAAAAGACAACCTCCGTGGCACAATGGGCGATTAGCCGGTTGAGACGCAGTAGGTTGCGGGTTCGATCACCACTGCGTGCGGGTCAAATGTTTGCATGTACTACAGATATTTGTTCCGAGTCTGGGTATTTTTATATACCTTATATGTATGTATTTAAAAAAAACTATATAAGTATTCTAAGCTTTGCTTAGTTTGGGGCTGTATAGCGCCGTGTGAAATGTCCAGCAAATATTTATTATTTATGTAATGGTGAATAAATTTTACGAGCCAGTACTCCAAGTTCAAGATAAAATGCGCGATATCCTTCAATTCAATGTGGACTAAATATATTTGAATTCGGGTTATAATCTCCGACGACTGAATAGCAATAGATTAAAGATACAAAAATAATTCTAAACCAGCGTCGACCCCAAATATTATATATACTATCAAATTATCGTGAAAACTCATAACTGTGACGTGCATGAGTGGTCGTCAACTTATGCCAATGAACTTTTAACAAAACATGTGTAAGCTAAGCTTAAATTAATCAGTCGATACCATGGCTGTCGTTAATAGTACCAATACAATAGTAACAAACGTTCAAAAGGGCGTCGATGTATTAGAATATTTAGAATAGGCACAGCATAAATGCCGCGTGCTTAGAAAGAAGGGATCCGAACTCCAAATGGAAATTCAAAGGGTTGCCAAATCTAAGCACCTTTATTAAATTTAAAAAAATTACCCTCGCCTGTTTGTGGCAGCTGGGCCATAGATTAATATTATTCTAACACCGAGCTTAGAGGCGTTTGCGACTACGCTGATCCCATTTGTATGCTAATTCCAAATAATTCTACAGCTTTTAAATTTTCGAAACGTAAGCCCATTTCTATCAAAATCTAGCAACAGAATGATCAGATCATAAAATCTAATTGACAGATCTTTATTCGTTACCAGACATTTTGAATTCTCACTTGCAAATTATCCAAACAATTTTCCTTTATTTAGTGATGTGTGGTTTTCAAAGAGCTTTAATCTAATTACGTCATTTGTAAGGTAATGTAACTTGATTATTATGCCTCAAATCGGGTATCGGAAAGCTTCTAAGGTCAGCGACCCTTTTGATTAAGGAATCATCAATCACGCATGACTGTACAGCGGTATCATTTTTCACACGTACTGGCAACGTTTCCTCGCATCCATTAAAAAAGATTTGGGTATCATGTTCTCAGCTACTCCTTATGTTATTTGTGAGACGTTATTAGTTAACACAATCTATCTCATTGATGTCTCAAATAAATTGCTACACGAATATGTTTTTCAAATAAAATTGTTACAAGCCAAATATAATATCGGTTCGATTGTATGATATTTGATAATTATAATACTTTATTATGTACAAGTCTGAGGTATGATTATTCCAATATACATATTTATACTGTGTTCTATTTAAAACCCAATAATTTTATAGTCAGTCACTATCATCATTTGAAATCGTCAGTATCAAGGTTGTGGAGGTCCGTAGACCTTTCGCTACAGTGAAACAAAACGATCATTCAAATTGGGAAACAAATGATTTCCGGCTAAGCGTACAAGCCGGTGTTGGCACGAAATAATTAGCTAGCCAGTATGTACACTGCTGGCGTTCAATGTTACTATTTATACCGGGTGTCAAAAACCACGATGACCTTGGCGCCCCCACGCGGACTCCTAATACATTCACCTCAGGTGGGGCCCGTGGGGCACTTATACCCTAAATAACACCTAGTCATTACAGTGATGCAACACCTATCTAGCACGCAGTCATGAATCTGACGAGAGCGACCTACTAAGCGAGGGTTTCTTTTAGTTTCGCAACGTCGGTCTTATCATTAAGTTTATAATTGATCTTCTTTACAGAGTAAAATATGTGTTTTTATATCTAATCTATTCTGCAAAATAAGCAAATTCAGAGTGTAATGAAAGTTAATGTAAGTCTGCAAACATTTTGAAAAGAATAACAAAAATATATTTCGATGAATGCAAATTTTATTTTATCTTCATTAGCCATTGTTGCTCTTTCAAAAGGAACTGTCTGATTATAAAACCTGACAAAAATGCTTTTAAAGTCGAGATTTTTCTAGACGTTTAGTAATATAATTAAGTTAAGGGTGATTCGACGATATTTTTATATGATTTTATTTATCGTTAAAATGTTATGATTGGCGTGTTTTTACTTTTGGTAATTAAGCTCACGATATAAATTAATTTGATGTATTACGGTCATACTGGTTTTAGCTTACTCAAATTTAATATTTTTTTGGATTAGTTACATCCACTATACGAAGTTAAAATAAAACTACTAAAATTATATCCCATAATAAGCCATAACCTGTGCCCGCATCAATTGAAATTTGTACCAAATGCGTCAATAAAAGTTACTCTAAGCTACTAAGAGATTATCATGCGGCCTATGCGGGCTTGGCAACTACATAATAATTTTTCTTCGTGAACTGCCAGTATTGCCACTAAAACATTCAGGGCGATCATCAGTAAACATAGTAGGGATCGTCAAAATACATTAGTCATACAAACAGCAAGCAAAGTGAGGATGCTATCAGCAATGTGGCTGATGGACGACTTTTTGGCATTGTGAGAGATATTTCTTTTGCCAACATTTGATTTCATACCCAAAACGAAACGAGTTTTAGGAATAATCAGACGATTTATACTGAACAAATAAGAACGAGGAACTGAGCACAACATGTAACGGAAGAGACCCTGACTAAAATGATATTAAGTGATTGAGCTGACTTTTGAGACTCTAATGACTGTCAGGGTTATTATAACTTCGCGGAATAAAATCACTGTGCAGTTTAAAAATATACCTAAGATAATTTCATTAAAATAAAACGGATACTTATGTTTAATACTGTACACATGATACATTTTTAAATAATGTTTCATTAAGTTCAGTCTTTTAAAAATAGGTGCATATTCAATAACTTCAGGGCTAAAAATAATACCGCTATACTTCAGAAGATACACAAACAAACAGAAAACTTAAAGTGGAACTACGAAGAATTGACGTTTCGAGTGTGTAGTTTCGACACGCAAATACATTTAATGTTCCCTGTGTAAAGGTTGTAATGGCCATTTAAATTTGACGTGTACAGCTCTTTTTGGTCACCTGAGTTGTGAAGCAACATCTGCTAGCAGCTATACATTCTCTGTTATTATCAAGTGATCTCACTTAATGTGAAACGTGAATTAATCGCGCGACTGAGCAGTGAAGGAAAGTGGAAATCTGCAAGAGGTGATTACTGATGAGCTTGGAAGAAACTGCAATAAGTGGTTTGAGTGAAAATAATTTCTTTTACAGTGAATCGATAATAGAAATGGTAGAAGAACGACTAAGGCCAGCCACATGTTGTCTGAATTCCGTTTCGAAATACTATTTCGGAATATCAATTCCGTATTTCGGCATTTAAAATCCATACAAAATCGGGAAAAATCGATCTGAAAACGTACGCGTGTAAGATATGATCCTTGATTTTGTATAGATTTGCTGCCTTCGAAATTCCGAACAGATATTCCGAAACGGAATTCCGACTATATGTGACCGGCCTTATAGCGCTTTTATTTTCGGAACCTGATTTTGTTTATGTACCTCTTTTTCAGTAGGTACCTACCGCTTTGTTTTTAAAGTTGTTTTTAAAGTTCAAAAACAGCAATATGAAATAGATTGTCTTTTCGATGTTTCTGAAGACCGATAAAAATTCGCGTGTTATCGCAGCCTTGACCGGATTTGATAAAATGGAATAGGCACAGACATGGTATTTAATAATAATTGAATTATCGGTTGTTCATGGGTTACGGCCAGGCCAACTAAAGCTCATATGTCAGGCTCATAACAGAATTAAACTCAACATTCAAGCAATGAAATTCAAATATTATATTGAAAGTTTTTTGTGGTATCATTAGATAGGGCTGCTCAAAGTAACTATAAGGTATCCTTAATAATTTTTGAATTAAAGAGCTCGTTATGAAATAAGGTTTTAAAGTTGTTATTTTCGTAATAGTTTTGTACCCGCAATAAATGCACAATTATTGTTTAATTAGTTAGTTTGTATTTTAAATGATAAAACGGAACCCTTCACTGTGCTTGGTCCGACACGCGCTTGACCAATTATTTATCTACTATTCAAGTGCTGCTTGAAATCTTCCAAAGTTCCTATAATACAATTTTATATTCATAGCTAGCTGCCGACCACTTTCATGCGTGATTTGTTAATAAAAACATTACCCTTATGCACAGTCGGGTAAAAAGTAGTACCTGTGTCCTAATCCCGATTAGGTCCCCGGTTTTATCTATCTGTATACCAAATTTCATAGAAATCAGTCCAGCGGCTTAGTCGTTAAAACGTAACAAACAGACAGAGGGACAGACAGTTACTTTCGAATGTATATATTAGTATTTACCTGTATATTTTTGTACTGGTTTAGGAGACAGCGCTGACACTGCTACACAGTTTTTTCTAACTTTTTGCAGCTGTCTACGTTAATTTTCTGTTTTTGAACCAAATAAATAGATATTTTGATTTGAGTAGTAGAAATCAGTCCAGCCGTTTAATCGTGTACTTAACGTAACAAACAAACAGAGTTACTTTCAAATTTATAATATTAGTAAGGACTATGTATTTTAGTAAGTGTATAATATTCCGTGCATGTGTTGCCTGTGGATGCGATTCGAAGTGTAAACCGGTTGGACCGGCTGAGTGGCTGGAGTCGCTTCGTAACGTCAAGCTCACTTTTAAATTGTTTGTTTCACTTGGCAAATTGAAATATTACTTATCATTTGTGAAATTAATCTGCAGTTTCATTAAATTGAAATCTTTAGTTATCTATTCGTTGTTTTATTAGTTGGCAAATTGAAATGTTTTCAGTTTCTGCAAGAATTGGAAAATAAATATTTATTTTTTATTGACAAAAATGCTTACAAAAACAATATGATGGTGGCGATTCTGTTGTTCACGCTAACTAAAATTGTGCAAAATGCGAACGGTCTTATTTTGTTCATACTAAAGATCAAATTAGAATGGCATTTAAAGTGACATTTCTGAATTTAAGTATTTTTAACTAAGAAGGCTAGTTTTAGTCAACACCAATTTGGTTGATCACTAAAACTAGCCTGCAAAAATGCCATCATAACAAAAATTACTTAATTTTAGAAATGTCACTTTAAATTTAATTCTAATTTGATCTTTAATGTGAACAAAATAAGACCGTTCGTATTTTACACAATTTTAGTTCGTCAGCGTAAACAACAGAATTGCCACCATTGTAGGTAAAGGCGAGCTTAACCCTAACAAGAGTTCCTCCAGAAAATCTTTGAGGATAGAGATAGCTAATTAATTATATACCTTAATTAGGTAGGTACTTAGGTATAGGTATGTACCTGCAACTCTATACCAATTTAAAATTCTGTATCTATTTATGTATTAATTATTTCATCTCTAGAAGGACTTTTACTAATTAAAGTAAATTTTAGGGTTCCGTAGTCGAACTAGAAACCCTTAGTTTCGCCATTTCCATCTGTTCGACCCGCAATAGCCGATTTACTTGACTATTAGAGATGTAGAGCTGAAACAAACATTATGATATGGGGGCGTCAATAATTAAGTGAGGTCTTGTTTGACGATTTTTGACCCCCCTCCCGCCCTGGTAAGATGTCGCATGATTTGGTTCGACCCTCCCCTCGTCTTATCTCACGTGAGATATTTCAAAATTTGTATTAATAATGCGTTGGACTTATTAAAAAAACACAATTGGCTTCATTGTTTTTATTTAATACTCGGATTCAAGATTGCTTCTTTCGTAATCTAGAATCAGTGATAAAATTAATTTATAAATTAGTTAAGAAAACATAAGTTACGTGATATTAGCCGACACCCCTCACGTGAGATTGGGAGATATTCGGCTCGACCCCCTCCCACCCCTGAACACCTCACGTAATTAATGGACGCCCCCTAAGTTTAAATGACGCCTTTAATTAAAAAAAACCCTGTATCTAAGTTGGGGGTGATTTTTTTTTACTCACGCAACCTATCGTTTGGTGTATCGTTGAATAGGTCTTTCAAAAACATTATGCGGTTTCAACAATTTTTTGATAATAAATGAATAAATAATAAATATTGCTAGACATTTCACACAGCGCTATCTATCCCCCTATGGGAACCAGATAACTGATACAATACTTAATGATATCTTTTTTTGTAAATACATACTTATAATACCTATATAAAGAAACAACCAGACCCGGAACAAATATCTGTGTACAAACATTTGTTCCGCGGCGGGAATCGATCCCGCTACCTCCTGCGTCTCAGCCGGCTATTCGCCTAATGCACCACGGACGTCGTCAAACTACTACGTACAAACTGCGATACTAAGTGCCCGTTATGAAGTATTTTCAAAATTATCGTTATCGTAAAAATCATGTGTGGTAACATTTTAAGACTGGCATTTTTATCTACAATGGTGTTATTTGTATATACCTTAAAGGTAAGTGGTAGTCATTTTCGACGCAATTAAAATGTTACCGTGCCAGTCTTCAGATCATATTTATTTTAGTTTGGTCAAACAACTAGGTAAAGTAGCGAGATAAGTTAATGACCATTTTAAGGTCTTAAAATCGAATTATGGTAGTTTTTTGATGTCATAGATAGAGTCAAATGGAACCTAAATATCGTTAAATAACTCTGCTATACACAGCATATGCTGCAGATATAAACACCGTTTTTGTGCTGCAGAAGAGGGCTGTTCGTGCAATTTATAATATGGGCCACAGAGAATCATTACGCAATAAGTTTAAAGAATATTATGACATTCCCTTGTCAATACATCTATGAAAATCTAACGTATGTTCACAAAAATATTAATTTGTTTAAGAAAAATAGCGATAATTATAATTTTAATACTAGAAATGAAGATAAACTCGCTGTTGCCACTTGTAGACTCCATAAAAATAGTAAATCGTTTAAACGGCAAGATGTACGCTTTTATAACAAACTACCAAGGGATGTACAAAAATAGACAATTAACAAATTTGAAAACGTAATTAAACAAAATTTTTATAAAAGAGCCTACTATAAAATATCGGATTATTTAGATGATAGAGAAGCTTGGGATGGAAATTGCTCCAACTCGTTCAAAATGTTACAATTTAGACGTAATTTATTTTATGTATTCTAAAAGGATCATTAAAAAAAACAATCAGCCTTGTTTTCTTGCCCTTCTTTCCTGGCTTGGTCGCGAAGGAACAGGCAGTAAAGTTGACGTTTCAAAGTGATCCTTGTGATTTTAATGAATAAAAAATATTTGACTTTGACAGAAATATTGAGGATTTAATTACCTACGCTGACCGAGTCTAGTTATTTTTTTAAGCAATTGTTTCTTGGTTTTTTATATCTTTAAATCTTAAATGAAATGGTGTTCGTTGGTAAGCACATCATTTTGTGAACGGCTCGACAAATTTCGCTATTTTTTTAATGTTATTAATAGTCCAAATAAGGTTTTTATGTTTTAGGCCCCACACTTTTTTACAATAAAATACGTTGTTTTGTTAATCATACTATTCTTAATTTAAATTTATTGAAAATTATTTTCTACTTTTTAGTTCGGTTATCTACAAGCGTGTTTTTTTAGTTTTTTTTACTATTATTTATTTTGTTATAAGTTTTGTTTTATTTATTATAAGTAATATGGCATATGGGGTACGAGCGGTATGATACGAAAATAGCTATAATAATAGTGGGAGTTGGAAGGGCAGCTCCCTCTCCCTCGTCGATAGATAAAGTAATGGATGCACTTTGACAATTATGTTCATAAAAACTTATTTTATGACACGCCTGGCTCAAGAAACTGAATATTGACTGGAGACTTTTATTTAATTAAGTTTTTATTATATAAGCTTAAGTAAGTACTTATTATATTTTACTAGCTGACCCGCCCCGACTTCGCACAGATGTTTTCAAAATAAAATACCTACTTATAACTTATAGACAATCATTTATTTGCTAAATAGCACACATAATACATATACAAGTAGCTTTCTATTAGTGAAAAAATTTTCAAAATTGGTTTACAGTAGTTTCGGAGATTATCCATTTCATGCAAACTTACATACAAATATTACCTTTTTATAATATTAGTATAAATATATGATTACTCTTCTATTTTGCATCTATTATCGTATTATACATATTTTCTTTAACGACCTCTGTGGCACAGTGGGCGAATAGCCGGCTGATACGCAGTAGGTTACGGGTTCGATTCCCGCTGCCGGACAAATGTTCGTATGGTCTGCAGATATTTGTTTCGGGTTTGGGTATATCACTATGTATTAAAAAATATATATAAGTATTATATCCCTTATCTGGTTCCCTATAGTTCCCAAAGTAGAAGCTTTGCTTAGTTTAGGGCTAGATAGCGCTCTGTGAGATATCCAGCATTATTTATTTTTGCATCTTAAATATTATATATATTTAAGAGTAGTAGTTTCTTGTGAAAAAAAAGGGCTCGCTCGGGGAAGTGCTACCACCATACCTATTTCTACCGCCAAGCAGCATTGCTGTGTTTCGGTTTGAAGGGTATGGTTGCCGGTGAAATTACAGGCACATGAGGCTTTACACCTGTATGCCTCAAGTTGATTGGATGCAGGGAAGTGCATCGTAGGGCACTATTCTAAGGAGCGTGACCTACGAGGCAAACTTTGTTATAGGCGATGGTTGCCACTTAACATCAGGTGGGCCATAGTCTTGTTCAATCTCCATTGTATAAATATATATATATATATTTGGCGTCAGATACAGTCATAATGTTGCCGTACTTTCGTATTGATAACGTATTTTGATTTGTGTTGTATTTAGTACACTTTGAAACAAAAGTATTAAGCTGGCTTTCCACTACGAGATTGAACCCAAAATTGTTATTTTTGATTGGTTGTTGTAGGTAGCATCTCACTGTGAACAATTCCATTCAAAAGTACGGTGAGCGATATAAATTTATATCTCAAGATGCCTAATAATACCTATAGCTATAACATAGTGAAAAGCCAGATTTAATCACTTTTTTTTAAGTGATAATTCTATTAGAAGATACCATTTATTTCTTATCCATATGTTATGCTACCTACATATTGATTAAGATGGATTTAAAGTAAATACTATTGTAGGAAGGAAGGTATATTTTTTTCTGGGCCGTAGGTATTTAGAGCAAATACCTAGTAAATTTTGCAGAGACCTTTTAGTACTCTACTATGTTGCGATAAGAATTAATCATTAATTTACACATAGTATAAGTATTGTCTGATCAACCTAAACATAATGTACTTACTGTATAATTTTTTCACGATTTAAATACCTACCCATATTAATTTCTTCAGCAAGGGAGATAAATTAATTATTGGAAGAAATTATCGGTAAACAATTGGCGGAGATATCGAGTAACAAACCTACAGCCGAATTGAGAACTTCCTCGTTTTACAATACGGAAATAACTATAATTAAGTTAAAAGTTACCTACCTAAGTTAAAGATTGTTTATCTACTTTCTGGTACTACCACTTACTCTACTCTACACAAAGGATAGCTGGAAAAAAGGCTAATAAATAAATAATAATAAATATTGCTTAACAAATAGACCTGGAACAAATATCTGTATATCATGCAAACATTCGTTTGCTAATTAGCATTAAGTTCGCTTATGTATATTATTTTAGTAGTGCTATAAAGAATTTTCTAATCTAATAAATCTGAGATTCAGCTTCTTTTTTAGACTTGGCTTTTTTCTGAAAGTCTTCAGTCTGGTAGGCTAAATAAAGAATAAAAAGGCTAATAAACAGTAGGCAGGACGTAGGCGACCTATGGGAATCTCCCATTCATTCAAATAGCAGAGTCTGGCACATGAATGGAATGTAACGAATCTAGAAAAAATAACAAACACTTTTGCTCATGATTGTACCTACCTAATTTTATATTATTTTTTCCCGCTTGTTTAAGTAATAACGTAAGGGATTGTCTAATTTGATTCTTATTAACCCGCAATCTGCACATAAAGTAGTAGGTACCTAGGTTAAGTATGAAATAAGTTAATCGTCAAAGACGGGACGACGACCGAGCGACTGGCCATCAGCGTTCAGTCATTCGGCTTGTCTGATTTAATTCATTTACCTACCTGACTCTACTTACCTACCTTCTATGTCTCTTGCAATGAAATTGCACCAAAATGTTTCATCTTGGTCTACTTCTATTTGACCTCAACGAATGTAGGTAAACAATACGATTGTGTTTGTAAGGGCAAGGAGACAACGGCGCAGCGCCCGGTCAAGGTATCCGGGCCAAAGGTCGATGACAGCCAGCGCCGCCGACTGGCGAGCTCATCGCACCCAATCTACGCTTGCCGCCAAAAAACATTCATCAACTTTTTGCATTCGAAAATCGAACACAACATTGATAGCGCAATTTTATGCAAATTGCAATTGTTTCTTAATAGACAGTAAGAAAATATTAGTGCTGACCTGTAGGTGACCGACCAGAAGACATTGATTCATTTTCCGACTTGAAATCCGAGGGTTTGGGTGTGGGTGTCTGGCAGTTTTGCAGCATCGACGGCAGCGGCTGCGCCTGCGCTTGCTGCTGCATCGAGCACGTGCCGAGCAGCGACGTCGTCGGGTTGTACGCCATGCTGCTCTCCTCGTAGCCCCACAGCTCCAGCCCCGGGTACTCCGGCGAGGCCAGCGACTCCGGCGACATCACCATCGGCATACCCAGTGCGGAAGACGAAGTCACCTCCGAGGAGCTCTCCTCCAGCATTCGCAGAGTGTGGAACCCCCCGTTGTTAGACCAGCGGCGTCTCATGTCGGCGAGCGCGTCATACGCTCCGGTATCCACGAGCGCCGAGGGACATCCTCCGGCGAAGGCTTTCACTTCACTCTTTCCTCGCACAAAACAATCCAAACGCGTCTCAACGGACATGCACTCGTCTGGCGTCCGGATCGAAGCGAAATCACACCGGGACGAGAGTCCGGGTGTCAAATATTTTAGTTATCACAAACAACACAATCCGTGCAACAGGTAGAGCACGCGAGTTTCACGGTGCGATGATGTAGAGCCGACGAAACAGTCGCGTCCGTCCGTTCTAGAGCACGTTGCGCGCGCGCGACCGTCCTCAACCGAGTACGAGAGCGAGCGAACGAACGTCGCGCGCGGTCGCTCTCACTGCCACGGTCGGGTGTGACGTCACCCGCGCGCCCCGCGACCCGCGCTCTCCCCGCCGGCGGCCCTGCGCAGCCGTGGCACAGAAAGTCAAGTCACCGGGCGACAAAATGTAGCGCGCCGCTATAACTCCCTCGATTTATGAAGACTCGCTCTATCAAAACAACTTCGTTGTTACGAAACTTTTGAACTTGAAAAAGTCGGTATGCGATGTACAAGTATTTCCATAGGTGGGTTTAGTACAGATAACAAGATAAATAACTAATTTGACAAAACAATAAGGTGTAAGTACCTAGTTACCTACCTATTCATGCTATTAGACAGGTATTTTATCTACACTATGGAAAAAAACTTTTTTTTGCTTCCTGGAAACTTTTGAGAGGTCAACTGAGTGAGTTTAGGTTTTTTAAGTTTGGTAAGTAAGTGTAAGTACCTACCTACCTACCAACTAGAAGTCTCAAACTTATTAAACATAGGTTAGGTACCTACCTACCTATAGTAAAATGAGATTTCCCATTTTATTCATACAAGCAGATTGTGAATTTCTGCAAAAGTTAGGGTTAGCCTAGTACTTTTTCTTGTAGTAGAGTAGGTAGCTGCCGTTAGTAGATACATTTTAATTCAAAAATTTCTAAATTGCTTTGTAGGAAGGTAGGTAAAGTACATATATACAAACATAGTACCTACATACCTACTTATTACTAGGTAAGTACATAGGTATTATACCTACTTGTCGGTACCTAGATACCCACCTAAAGCTTTGTTTATAATCGGAATCTAATCTCGCATATTCTTTATCTTATTTTCTTCGTAAACTTTCCGTTATCGGTCGGTACAAACCTAGACCTGATTTAGCAAATGCCCTTATTATTCTGATAAACACAACCTAATTCATAGGTAGGTAAGCATTTGATTGTGAGTCATTGCCACCAATCACGGACGTTCTACAAACCAGAGCAATGTTCCAAATTGGTGCATTAATTTTATCTCCTTATCTATACATATCTGCGAAATTGAATTTCGAATGTGAAATAAGAATTTGATTAGTGTTACATTGCGCTCAAAAATAATATACGAAACTTTACGTATTTTACGTGAGCAGCGATGTATGACGAACGTTTATGTGAGTCGCAACGATGACGGCCAGATTAGATTAGAAGTAGGGATGACGGACGGCCATTGCTAAACGCCAACCTTACTCACGTCACGTCAGAGCAGAACATCACGTGGATTCGCGGTGCGTTGACCTGCTGTGTTTTGGAAATGCTCAAACGAATCCGTCATGCAATTTTAAAAAATCCGCCTATTAATCTGCACATAACACGGCTTGCCGCTTTTATAAAATGAATAATTTATTGCTTGGAGTTTAGCACTCATTTATCTGTGGTTAGGTAGGTACAGTACTTTGTCTAGTTTGTGTGTTGATTAATTTTACAACAATCATGATTGAATCACAGAGAAATTATTTTACAGGTATATAAAAGAAAAATAATAATTCCAATGTTTTAGAATAGCGAGTTATTTTATACGATAGGAACGCTCTACCTTACCTATGTACGTACTTATAGGTACTTACTTATCAAATGTTTTCATGATTTAACAATAAAATGCAAATTCCGTGCTAATCAATTCGTAATTCGATGCACTGGGTTTTAAATAATATAAACTTAACTCATAACAGAATCGTTATTTGAATAGCCAAAAGTCCGCCCTTATATTATGAAACAAAATATTATATTTTCACCATCAAAAAGGTTGCTCAATTTGGGGAAAATTTACCCATAATAAACATTAAGCCCAGCAAGCCATCAACAGCAACTAGCAAGTGAACCGACAGAAACATCTCTCACACGCGTTTTTGCTTCAACCACTAGCTAAAGTGTTTGTTTAGTCGTGAGGTTGACCAGTCGTGCGTGCTGTAAAATTGCTCGATTGGTTCTTCCCCCCTCTCATTCCAACCTCTTTCCCCCTAAATCGTCCTCTTTGCCGAATTACAGAATCATTCTCTTTAGGACTGACCAATATTCAATAAATCTACAGAAGGTAATTCTGGCTAAGACGGAACAAAAAAACAACGTTTTTTTCTAAAAATGAGCGTATCTGAAAGGTAGTTAGGCAGAACAGGCATAGGATTTTATATGCGCCTTAAATTAATAAATTTACTAAAATACATACGTTAAATAATACATTTCAACTGCCGTTTATGATTTTCCGAAAGTTGATTAACTACCTCGAAAATTCCGGTGACATATATAAAGAATAAAATCCAGAGGATTTTTATTGGCAACCCTGAACACGCTGGACAGGCTATTGGGCGAAACCGGTATTATTGTAATGCAACTAATATACCTACCTACATACCAGGTAGGTATTTCCAAAACAACAAGCTTTCCAGACAGCAGATTCCCGGATATTCTCCATTAATCATGCACCATTGTTTAAGCTTGTCCGATATCCTTATAAAGCTGGTTTAACAACGTAACATTTACGTACTTCGGTCGCGAAATTCAAAATAACGAGATGAATTTATAACTGCAGCAACTCTTTCAGAACTGGTTTCAGCCGCATTTTTTAACGGGCTGAATAATTTCATTTTGTGACGTGGACACCTTTGCCAAAACACCGTCGAGATTTTCAAATTTTATGCTTGTTTTGTTTGTAATTGTCAATTTTCTTTTTGTACCCAGTATCAGCCACGCCTATTTATTGCCTGTCATGGCTGTCATTCTTCATCTATTTTTTGCAACTACAAAAGTACCTACTATAATTTCGATTGGATGTAAATCAAAGATGAAATTGATCAATCCGTTCTATGGATTCAAGGTTTTTTTGACGTCACCCTCACTTATTTTCAGCAATGTTTATTTGTTTCATTGTTAGAATCCGAACATTGTACGAACTATATCAAAGTTAGAAAAAAAAGAGGACTATAGGTTTTATTAGGTGATACCAAAGACAATTAGAATCTGCTAATGGCAACTTATTTTTATGAATCCTGTTTAGTTTCAACTTGTAATAAATTGTTTCTTGAATGTATCAAGTGTTTTTTTATGTTCGGCATCATTAGTTTGGTATGTACAGATTTATAAATGGCGAATTTTATGAACCGAGGAATGATTAATTTAGCCCAAAGTTGGCTCTACGCCATGCAAAGCCTTTGTTGTGGTTTGGGAGAAAGATGAAAAAACGCCAAGTTTACATTACTAATTTAAAAAGTAGCACAACAGCTACAAGAATATTTCAAAGGATTTATGGCTCCTGCCTCTTATGACTGGAAAAATACATTGGTGTGTCTTTTAAGGAATTTGTACAGATTCCGGGCCTAATTCTGCTAATTTTTAAGAAAAACTATTATGGAGCCATACCATTGTTAAACGATTATGATTGTTATTCCTGTCATAAACTACCAAATGTTCAATGGGGTTGTCATAGCAACGGCGGTCATTGAAAAAAGATTGTGTTAGTAGAATACCAAAAGGTATCTATAGTGGCGATTTTTCGACATCGTCATAGTGAAACAATAGGTTTAGTAGAATTGGGGCCGTCTATTTAATCTTAAGTTGCATTTTGGCAGCATCGCCTTTCAGTTGTATCAACGAAACTTCTATGTAAGTTTTTGTTTTTGGCGTCGCACTATTTTGATTAAAGTCTGATAATTCATACTTTTGACGTTTAGCGGGTTACCACTTTCAGAGGAAAAATATATAGTGACATGAAAAAATGAACAGTTGATCTGACGACTCATTGGCTGATTGAGTTGATGAGAGTAAAAGAGCTGAGACTAAGATTAAATTAAAAAAAGTCATTGGGAAAGGAAGAGGAGAATGGAAGACCAATTGGGAAGAGGAGAAAAGGGAGACCACAAGAAAGATGGCACAGATAGCAGGCAAGAAATGGCTAAAGGAACAAAAAACTGGAAACTTTTGGAGGAGGCCTATACCCGTCGAGGTATGTCTTCAGAAAACTTATCATTATAGTATTAAAGTACTTGTTGAGTTTTCAAAAGTTTTCACATGTAGGTAGTTGTTCTGGGCCTGGTTTCTAGCAATATAATTCTAATTATTTAATTTTCAAAGCTCTTTTTATTATGCTTGTTAACTGTATTATATTTTTATTTTTTAATTGTTTAATTTTCAAAACTATTTTAATCATGTCTGTTAACTGTTTATGATTATGTATTTTCATGTTTTGTATGTTTTAATAGTTCGTAAGTAGGTACTTCAATGAGTCCGAAAGTTTATATCTACTAGTAATATGTATCGGTAGGTAATTGTAAACACAGTTGCTGCTCTGCACACACAATAATGGTACCACGGAAGACCAGCGCTATATGTAGTAGTATAAATATGCTACTTATAGCACAATGCTGAGTGGTGACCGTTTTTGCTAACTTTGCTCATTAATTTATACTCATTTGTCTAAGCTGTAATGTACACTTGTGATGCAAAATAAACGTTTTTCTATTCTACTCTTTCTATTATTCAAATATGGAAGAAAAAACTATGTAGAGAAATTTTGAAACAATAAAGGCTTTTTTAATTATTCATTTAGCATCTATTTACAAAAAAAAGGATATAAGTATCCATTCTATCAGTTATCTGGTTCTCATAGTACAAGCTCTGCTAGTTTGGGGCTGTGTGAAATGTCCCGCAATATTTATTTTTATTTGTTTATTTATATCTAAAGATAATTTACAGGTATACAGGTCATGTCGTCGTGGTGCTGGTTAATGACGTGAATATCAGTACGACTGTATCAGGCGAGGATGAGACTAGGTTCCACGAGAGAGGAGAGTACCAGTTTTAAGAAGGAGAGCTAGCAAAGATTATATGCCTGAAACGATATGGAATCGTAATGAAAATGTTTTGTTACTTTGATATTACATTTTATTATCTAATAATAAGACCATATAGAGATTCTTTTTATGTTCAACACCATCCGGAATCAATAATCTGAAATCCATTTATTGTTCAATGATAAATTGGTCTGTTAAACTTAATGTGTAACAACATTAGCGGTCGGGGTGTGGGAAACATTATTTATTACGCATTATTGACATTTTATAAACGTCAAACATATGAATCTAATTGATCGAGCGAAGCGAGATCTCCAAATCAACTTGGGCAAATCGGCGTTGTACGTATATATGTTTGTTTGTCCGAGGATAACTGTCGAAGCGTTTATCCAATCATCGTGAAATTTGGTATATAGGTAGGTAATGATGGCACAATTTTGGTGTGACTCAATGAGCTAAAAATTTTGGGGGGTTGTTGAGATATAGGGGTTCAAGAGGAGTAAAAAAAAATGAAAATGAGACTATTAGATCAAGTGAGACGTCAAATGAAAGGTCTTCATTAGTACATTTCGATCCCGTTTTTACTTTTAGTAAAGTTTTTGTAGTTTTTGAGTTATTAGCCATAATAAAAATTAAACTTTGACAAAATTCTACACCAGTGACCCCACAATGCTGTGATTTAGTATGCGTGTAGCTTATGTATCACAAATATAGGCAAAAGTCTGAAATCTAGAATAACTGCAATTTGTACCCCAAAAAAGGACAACCAATTACATGAACTCCCGTTACCTGTAATTTGAATGAAACTGTAGTTCAACTTGGTTGGTTTTATTTCGTGGCACTATTTTGATAGTCAAAGATTACGAAGAATATTTTTTTTGTTTTCATGGTAGACTCGCGAGATCTCAGTTCGGGGCGAACCACTGGTTATATTTCAATGTATAAGTATAAGTAGGTAGATTTTCTTACGGGAATTAATTAGTCACAGTCATATTATGGGAGAGCCTTATGTTCAGTAGCGGACGGGACATCTTATGGCTGATAATGAGGATGATGTTAATTGGTCACAGATCACATAGAATACGATGTGATCAAGAGAAAAACCTCTGCTCGGCCTCAGACCCGTCAAACTGAAATCCGTGAAACTTTTACTTACCAGATATAGGCGACTCTACCTACAGTTCCTTGAAATGTTTGTTTTTTTTAGAATCACTTGTTATATTTTCATACATGTATTACCTGAAACAAAAGAAAATGTTTTGTTAGTTTCATATTACATTCTATAATCTAATAATAAGATCATATAAAGTTTCTTTTTATGTTCAACATCATCTGGAATTAATAATCTGAAATCCATTTTTTTGTTCAATGAAAAATCTCACCCAATTAAAGGGTTTTCTGACAAAGTGTATGTAACTTTTTAAGACCATATATGTACGAAATTTCACGCAAAAAAAAATTTCTATCTTATTGTAGATTTTCTCTTTTGGCTGAGTTATATTATATGTTACCTACTTACGAAGTTTCGTGACGTTGTTGATAAAAAAACTTGCATTGCTAATTGATATAAGTACTAGATCAGTACGATGGTACTTATTATGCTATAAAATAGATTTAATGTTGGTATACACAGAGGGGTAAGGTACCGAAGAGGCTACTTTTTTTTTTTTTTTTTGAGGAGTAAATCTGCATCCAGATACCCGTATTGCATGCAGGGTACAATACGGGTTATGTGAGGTTGTCGGACTCAACGACCCACTAAAACCTCCCCGGTGGCCGGCCTCAATGCATGTCACAGGGTTCTGGGATCTCACAAGAAACGCACCAGAGCCCCCCTCATGCACAACGCCCATAAAGAGCACGTCCCAGGGGCTGTTGCCCCCAGCACCCTCACGGTGCGTGCACAGCAGCACATGCCACATTGTGCGGCTGCCCTCCCTGAGTCCGCTATCCGGGTTGGCCAGAGCCCTCTCTCTGACTACCCACGTACCCGAAAGGTCCCCTGTATGGCAGGGGAAACCATTACTCTGCCCCTTCACGAGGCGGGCGGCGCGGGGTAGAAGTTGCCTGCACCCCGCCGCCGCCTTCTCCGAGCGGGATCGGCCCTCTCCCGATCTCGCTCAGCGGCCTCTTTCCGAACCAATACGGTCTCACAGAAAGAGGCCACGGCCTTCCAGCCGTCCTCGTCTGCCAACATAGCCGCTACTACGTTTGGCAGACGGAGGTCCTGCCCGATCCTGGTGATCAGGTTCCGCCTTTCCACGCACCACGCTGAGCATTCCTCGAGCGTATGCTGGGCAGAATCCCGGTCCCACCCACAATGGTGACATTGCGGTGTCCGTTCGCGTCCAATCCTATTTAGGTACTCACCGAAGCACCCGTGCCCGGTGAGTACCTGGGTAAGTCGATAGGTGACATTTCCCCATTCCCTCCCTAGCCAGCCTTCGAAGCTCGGCAGAATTGCGCCAACGATGCGCTGGCGCGAGTACCGCGGTTCGTCGAAACGCTCGCGCCATTCTACGAGCGCACGTTGTCGCTCCTCATGCCTTACCTCCACCGGCGCTGCTCCGCCCCCGTCATCCTGTCGAAGACGAACGTACACCCGTGCGTCCATCGCTGCCAAGATGTCAAAGGGCGGAAACCGCGCCAAGAGAGTTGCCGCCTCAAACGATATCGTCCGGTATCCTCGCGCGATACGAATAGCTATAGTGCGCTGCAGACTATTAGGCTACTACTCTAGCTAAACATTTTTAAAGTAGGTCCCTACATACATGGTAGGGTCGTGGTCCCTTTACAGGTGTTTATTACCTTTGCAAACATTGTCACTGCAAAATCCTAAGCAAATATTAAAATAAAGTAAGCGCACATAAAAACATGAAAGTTGATTTATCTCGAGATCGCAAAGATCCAAGCTTCAGCATTAATATCTCGGTAGAGCGCATTCGAAGTTAACCAACTAGTTTCAGAAGATGTCATCTGCTTGGCTTTTCCTCCAGTTATCGCACCATTTAGATACGGGCGGATAGTCGTCGTGTTTTTATCAAAGACCAGTCTGTGTCATTTTAAATCGGCTTCAGTTGCAAAATGTACTTTATTGCGGTTTGTTAAGATTCGAAGTTGATATGTGAGCCATTCTTCAAGAATTATGGTGTTCTACTTACCTAGATAAAAGCTTTTCTTATTTTGAGCTCCTGTTATTTTGTCTTTTGTGCACTCAGTACACTGTAGTTTTGGTTGATAAATCGAAAACGACCCAGGCAGTAAAGGCAACCAAAGGATAGTAGCTTTCGCTTGGACGAACGACGAGCGAGCGAGCGAGTGATCATAACCTATGGTTCTAAGGTTATGATCACTCGCTCGCTCGCTTTTGCTTGCTAACGTACGCTGACTTCGTTTAATTGATCTTTCTGTAAGTGAATTACCTCCACTGTCACATTCTTATGGTGTTATTTACCGTAGAAGTGATTATTCTATATGCACACTATTGTTCATTCTGCGTTTGCTAGCGATGTGCAGGCGCATAAAAAAGTGGTCTCGGCGGAATGGTCCGAGCGCAATTAAGACCAAGGTCTCCGGGTTATCAAACCCGTGTCGGCCATTGCTAAAAAACCTAGCGAATAATGAAGTCGATGGTATTATAAGATAATGACACGCTTAACACGCCTTTAGAGCATTCACTTGAGTGCCTTCAATTACATTACATTTCAAACTAGCGATGCCTGACCAGTACCCCAAGCACGAGAATAGACTGCGAGTTTGACGCAGTAGCGCAATAGTCGCAAATGACAGCTAGGGGGCGTGGTTTAAAATCTCAAGTAAATATTTAATTGGTCAGATATTTGTCACGGATGTGTAAGAATCTGTTTTTAATATAGCACGGGCAGCAAACGCTATTACAAAAAGTAAGCTTTCAAAGCTACAAGCTGGAATTCCCGAAGAAGCTTAGAGTGGGTCAGTGAAAGGCTCTGGCCGATAGCCATACTCCAACGTCGAGTCAAGGCTAGAGTGCATCTATCGCATACGCAATGCTATGGATCCTGTTCGTTGACTCTTGCACATGCACTTGACAGCCACTGATGTCATTCGCACCAATGTGACCTGCTAAGGAACCATGTTACCGTTCCGCAGTCAAGAACGCTTACATAATGCAATCTAGACAATGTTATCCGATGCTAAATGAACATAGCCTTTGAGAGGGAAGCTTTGGTTCTACTTTCGCTTGTACACGCTTGCATCGCTATGAGCTTAGAATCGCTTAGTGGATTGGAATAACTACCTTAGCTGTGAGGAGTATGGTTCACTTTGTAGATAAACTGGTTAGGTTTACGTCATTATGAAGACGTGCCTCCAGTACTATCGTTTACGTGATGCAACTACCGAGTCCGAGCTGTGATATGAAATGAGTTTGATCGAGAATCGAGGTCTGCACGCGTTGCATTGTGATCTCTGGGAACCTGAGCGAGGTATTGATGCTTTGTATTGCAACAATTACCTTTGAAGGGAGTGATGCTAAGACACAGATAACTTTACTGTTGTTTCTTTATTCCTACGGTTTAAGATCACGATTTTGTAGGTCGTAGACCTGGAACAATTTCGTAAGGGCCGGAAGGTATTGATTTTTTTTGGGATAAGCTGGCTTGTAAGAAGCATTCTGACGTACTGATAGATCACGTATGCAAGTTGTACAGATAAGGATATAGCATAGATGGCCTAGGCTATTAGCAGGTTCAATAATCTAATCTGTCAAAATGACACTACGTCTTTTAATTAGGTAAGTATTTTTGATGAATGCAACTCCAGGTATTTCACAATCACCTCTTATAGTCAATCGTGGCAGTGTTTCTGGCTACTGTCCTTTCGCGTTAGCAGATATTAATCATTATTTATGCCAGCGAATCGTAATAATTGGGTAGAACTCGCTTTACGAGCTTATTTACTAGTTTCCTTCAAGTATTTTTTGTAAGAACAAACTTAATATGGAATAGGTATCGATGTTTGTTTAAATCGCGTTCGGAATCTTTATCGCTGGCCTGAATAAACAGAATGTACCTACTAAGTATTATGTACATTTCGTCATAAATAAACCTCATAAGTATTTTTGGCATCGATCGGCTTTTGTATTTTCATTAATAGGCCGTGATGGTAAACGTCTTGTTAATCACCACCAGAGATGAGAGAAAGAGGAAACACATGTCAACTTATAGAATTATGTAGGTGACAGTGACATCACTTCCACATGAGGATATTTCGACTTGAAGAGTTATGTCCATTTTTGCATCAATTCCGTCTCATAAAACCGTATCTGCTATGAATCAGAATTGCCAATTTAATAAGAATTCAGAGGGTAAAGTCAGTATTACTGGAATTAAATTGCAATTGGGTCAGGCTATGCATCGACCGTTGTATGCGCGTGCGTCGCTTACTGATGCACCAGTACTTACATAATGTGGGTAACATACGTCGTAGGAATCGTCCTCGGTCGTTAGGTGTGACAAGATAGATGGTAGATTTGTATTGTTATTGTAAATTAGCATCAAGTAAGGTATATGAAGCGTTTTCCGAGGAGATCTATGCGTGTTTCGCGAAGGTCAACCTTGTTACGTACAGGTGGTGTCGGCAGATAATTCTCGTTATGCAATCATCCTGAAATGGGGAAAACATGTTTCGTAATTTCCTACACACTCGTAATTTCTAACTTGTCCTTTTATAAAACATGGTTCAGGACAAACAGGTTTTGTTAAAAAACTTTGTTAAAAAACAATTCACATCGGTAAAAGAAAAGTCGTTAGGAACAGATAAAAAAGTTTTATACTGTTATATTTCAGTAGCATTTCCGTAGGTAGAGGCTGCCTGTAAACACATTTCTCATGATCGCGACCGGAACAATAATGTTTTCTGTTAAAACATATGGCAACCACACATCTATTTATTTATGTGACTTGAGCCGTGTCGGCTGTCTGAGAAAACGTTGACACCAGCTAGAGAAGGTGTTATTTGCCAAAACGAAAAAAGTAATTTTAAAATAGCAGATTGACAGGCTGCGAGCAACTTCCTTGCCAACTTTATAATTACTGAAAATAACAAGAAGTTTATATTTACAATAAAAAATATGTCTACATGTGCGAAGTGCGATAATTTGCGTTTGTTTAATTACTTTGAGATCATAGTTTTAATTTAGTAAGCAATTTGGGTACCACATGCTGACCAAATGTCAAAGTGTATTCTTCCCATGCGATTCCTAGGAGGCCTTGTCTATGGAAATGTCGATGCATAGACACGTTGCTATATAGGCTTTCTTGATAGTTACTTCGTTGTGAGATCCCTTAATAAAAGTTTTACAGTGTTTTCGATTCGATTTTAACTTGTATTCTTTCAAGGAGAGTTATGGATTGCAAGTTGCAATGTGAACATTTGAACTGATTATTGATCGAGCGAAGCGTGATCTCCAAATCAACTTGGGCAAATCGGCGTTGTATGTATGTTTGTCCGAGGATAACTTTCATAGCGTTTATCCGATCATCATGAAATTTGGTATAAGGCAGGTAGTGAGCACAATTTTGGTGTGATGAGCTAAAACTATTGGGGAGTTGTTGAGATATTGGGGTTCAAGAGGGGTAAAAAAAAATGAAAATGGGACTATTAGGTCAAGTGGGACGTCAAATGAAAGGTCTTCGTTAGTACATTTGAACACCGTTTTTTTAGTTTAATTTTCGTAATTTTTGAGTTATTAGCCATAATAAAAACAAAACTTTGACTAAATTCACAGGGTACACCAGTGACCCTACAATGCTGAAATTTAGTATTCGTGTAGCTTTAGTGACACAAATATAGACAAAATTCTGAAATCCAGAATAACTACCATTTGTACCCCAAAAAAATATAACCAATTAACACGAACCCCCGTAACATCTGTTTTGAATAAAACTGTAGGTCAAGTAGGTTGGTTATGCATTTCGTGGCACAAATTTGTTAGTCAAAGATTAAAGCCGGCATGCACAAAGATCACTAAACGTAATTAGCAACTAAACATGTTTAAGTTTGAAGTATTTGTATGATTTGACAACTCCTTAAATCATATTTAGCCACTAAATAGGTTTAGGCATCGTTGTGCAAGTCGCCCTAAGAATAATATTTATTTTGGGAGATTCGCGAGATCTCAGTTCGGGGCGAACCACTAGTTATTTGATAAGTAGTTGTCTCAGTTGCATGCGCACCATATATACACCTTCTTTTTTGTAGTACAGTATCAAATTGAATAATTAATAATAAAATTTCATAATCTAAATGTACTTATTTAATATTTGTTCAAGCAATTGTATTTGCAAGGAGTTCACAGTCGATTGTATACAAAGCGAGGTTTCAGAGATCATTGGACAACCGAACTCACTGTAAAACAGTACTTGGTGACTCCAGTTCATAATTATTAGTTGCCAGCAGATAGGTGCATAGCAAAAATAATCTCATATAATGAACTTCCGCGGTAATTTGACGAGGTAGGGACTTTAATTTACGAAGGCAAAATAATTGCACAGCTCGTAACGTAAGTAGACATCAGGCCAGACCGAGAATAACATTGGTAGGAGCATGCGAACTGTGTCACTCCAAGTCAGCTTACAAAGAAAAATGAGTTCTATGATACTGGTTTTTAAATCAATGTTGCTATACACGGTGATGGATAACCAACCGTGGAAGCAATCGTGCAATTTTATCCAGAGGACGTGAGTTATCTTGAATACGTATTACTGTTATGGTTTTGGTGTCTGCCACAGGCTAAAGCAGTATCAATTTTCGAGTGGCTAGAGAGAAACTCCTGTCAAGAGAAGGTACTACCTCTTCTGTGGTAAGAGCACAAATTGAAGGTAATTACATCTAATTGCGAGCCACGGTCATGGCCAATAAGCACCAATAAGCAATCACATGGCAAGGACTAAAGGTCTCCCTGTACCTCCATTGTTTTATGTGAGAATGTCGTTGCGATGCAATCAAAGATGTCGTGAATCAAAGGATTGAACGGAAAGTAATAAGAGGGAGTGGAGACCAATAACATCACCCGTTGCAACGGTTGTCTTTGCTAGTAGAATGATACAAATCAGCTATAATATTTCTGAGAAAACAATTTAGATTTTATCCATTCAACAAAGACTATACATTATGCGGCTATATTATGCTATCAGGAATTCCACATAGCCTGTTATGGCAATTGCCAACAAAACGGTCCAGACACCTACGATGCCCTAGTTGCGCTGGACTACCGCCAAGGCCTCTTGTAGCTGGTGGCTTAGGGTATTTGCGGATATCTCGAGTTGTGCGAATTGATCTCTTAATTATAAACGTTGTACGTTCTGTTGAGTACTCATTCTTTTTAATCACTTTTTTAGACTAGGGAAGGGTTCAGTGTAATTCGCAATTAATTATTATTTTTAGATAGGCATAGAAGTTTACTTTATTTAGGGTAAAACAAAGATCTTCCCGAGGGTATGCAATTTATGATTGTTGGATGGGTTGAGATTTGATATTTTAAGAGACCTTGGGAAGGGTTTTAAAAGTTCTAAAACAAGAAAACACGATAAACGAAAATTTCAAAAAAAAAAATCTTGTAACTTACTTCCGTTGTAATACAAAAGGAATTGACGACTGATGACCTCCGTGGTGCAGTGGGCTAATAGCCGGCTGAGACGCAGGAGGTAGCGGGTTCGATTCCCGCCGCGGAACAAATGTTTGCATGATCTACACATATTTGTTCCGGGTTTGGTTGTTTTTCTATATATTATATGTATGTATTTACAAAAAAAAGTATATAAGTATTCTATCAGTTATCTGGTTCCCATAGTACAAGCTCTGCTTAGTTTGGGGCTAGATAGCGCTGTGTGGAATGTCCAGCAATTTTTTTTTTTTATAATTATCACTGAAGTTCCCAGCGAGGCCCCGTCGCAAATATGAAATACTGGAGTGTTGCTTGAGGCTGTCCTATTAGAACGCGATTGCGCGATCATAACTAGTTCGTGCGAACTTTATTCGTACGACAATGACAAGACAGTGCTATGATTTCGCTTAGAACATTTGAACACCCCTAGATATGGTTTATTTTGATTAATTTAATTTGGGTACTTTGCGACAAATTCGCTAGCGATTCAACAACTGGAGCTAACCTTACTGATGATTTATCGTCTGTAAATTCGAGTTGAACGCCTCAATATTTGAGCAATTGAGGCTGTTTTGCAGAAACGTCAGTGGCCAATCAGACTTTGTTTAGTCGGCTGCGAGTGATTGAGTCTCAGAATGATTTAAGTTATGTATCAACAAAATGAGTTTAGCTATCTCGTGCTGACCTTATTGTTTTAAATATTTTTCGCTAGTTACAAAGATGGCTGTCGCGAATCAAAATTTTAGAATTATTATTAAGACGATGCATTGTGATTAACTGAGAAGAGAAAGTAAGTATATGTGATATTGTGACTTTGACAAACAACAATAAAATATAACAATTTTTGACAGCCAATATATGGTAGTCAGCGTCAGTGCTATTTATGAGACATTTGTAACTTGTATATATTTTTTAATTTGGAATTGAAAATTCTTCATTGAGTAACGCTTCTGTTAGCACTAGGTATTATTTCTTCTGTGCCAGTTAGTGCAATGGAGTCGAGTTGCACTGCATGCGAGTCATACGTTGGCGGGGTCAGGGGCACGTCTCACTGTTAGTATTTATAGCGTCGTAACTCGTAGCAATGATCGGTGGAAGGCAACAAAACCGGCCGTAAGTTGCCAGCCCTATTGTTCGGGCTAGGAATAAAGGTGGAATGGTCGCAGCGCATGCGTGAGCCACTTTAAATAAGCTTGTAATGTAAAATGAGCTTTATCGCGATCGATTTAGATTTATTGTTGTGATAACTGAAAATTGAAAATTTTCAGTTAAAATTTTGAAAATTTCAGGCACGCACGTTGCACACTGTTTTGATCAATTGAAATTGATCGTCCCAACCTAACTTTGAACTTAAATAAAGCTTGCGTGGGATTTATACGTAGAGCCAGCTTTTTTCCTCAGTGGGTTTTCTGGAACGTTTAGTATTTCTGCTGTGGCACTGGCTTGCAATTGTAATACGATTATGTGCATTTGTTCAAACTTCTCTTTTCAATCGGTCTTAGAGTCATAACAACTTACTGCCGCATTGCATTGCCATGCATAAAACTATTTCTACGTTTCCTTGCAATCGAGATATTTGACATTCCTCGCTCAAATGGTTCGATTTATTCGAAAAAATTCGCGGTGAAGGTTACAGTGAAATGCCAGATGTCGTCGAACCAAAATTTATTGGTTGTGTGAACGACGAGTTATAATTACGATCGATAATAAACAAGTCACGATTGCGAAACCTTTTGACTTGTTGTTTATGGACTTAATACCTCAGTATATATCATTAGCAGGTTTTGAGCACAATTCCGTCACAAAAGTTGAATTTTTGGTCTCGGTAGCAACGTGGCTTTCAATCTTCACTCTTGACTATTGACTGATTAACAGAGTTGTTTTTACGAAAGAAGTCCTGCGGCTATTGGAGGAACTAAACTAAATGAGGTAATCAAATAACATGTTTTCGATCCATAAAGCATAAGTACCTACTAGCGCCGTAAACCAAACAGCTTATTCTTGGGACTAAAGTACATAAATGATTCGATTATTATTTTTGACTTTAATGATAGGTCAAATTGCGTAATGTTACCAGTGTTGCCACACCGCAACTGCTACTGTTGATGTTGTGATTTTAATGAAAGAGTAATTTAATTCAACTCAATTACAGTTCAATTTTCTTTACACGTCAATCCCACTAACACTATAAACGCGGAAGTTTGTGTGGATGTATGTATGTGTGGATGTTTGTTACTGTTTCACGTCGTAACGGCTGAACCGATTTCGATAAAATTTGGTATTACGTAGATTATAACCTGGATTAACACGTAGGCTACTTTTTGTTGTCAAACCACGCGTGCGAAGCCGCTGGCGGAAGCTAGTATTTAATAAAATGGTAATCCGCTACGTCAAAATTTTGAATGGAATTATTTGTCAGACTATGAGCCTCCTTGAGCTCCCGCAGACCACAAGCTTCCTATCTGCCTATAGGTAGGTTGGGCTGCTAGCGCGTACACTATGCCAACTTAATGGCCGCTTGTTCGCCTACCGTTCAGTTTAAAGGCATGTAGCCAAACAGTAACTTATAATTCGGCCGATAGATACCGAATCGTTATAATATGCGCACTTGCATACATTTTAATACTGATTAAAAACCCGATTAAACTATCGGTCGATAGAAAGTCTGCAGTCTGCATGGGCTCTAGTAATAGAACTCACACTTGTCAACGACTTTTTTCAATTTGTTAAAATTTCGCAAAGCTTGCGCAATCCTATTTGAAAAACTGAGAATTTTAAAAAACCTGAACAAATATTTCCGACGGAAGCTTGCGCATGCCTTACACAAAACTAGAAATTTGAAAAAATCTTTCCACAGAGGCTTGCGCAAGTCTTGCACATGCCAAGCATAACAAGGATTGCGCATAGAAATCGTTGACGTGTGTGGTAACTCTATTTGACATTTTAACATCGCTACAAAATCGTACAAAGTAGGTATAGGGGAACATTCGGTATAGTCAGACAAGCCGTAGTAATGTCCTAATCAAGTCTTGTCCTAAATCATTTTATCAGACGCTCGTTACCGACCGTCATAGACGACCGAGCGAGATATGCTCGACATGCCGTAGTTGTGAAAAATGTCGGACCACATTAAATGCTATAAAAGTTAAAAGAACGTAGTGAGGTTTTTTTCTTGGTTTACTGCAGTTAATATTTTTTATTGGTCAGTTAAAGCTGCGAGGTAGCTAATGGGCAAAAGGCGGCTGAATTATTGTATGTCTCGTCTACTCTGTGTCATTCTTCACAAGTTTTCAATGTGAAGTTAACTTTATTTCTATGGTTTAAGATTCAATATAGCGCAAAATCACATTACAAACCACGGTAGAGATATTGTAAGGTAAAATTGCGCACTCTATTAGCACGTCTACTAAAATTTTACCATCGACGCAAAAAAGGGGTGTTATAAGGGCCTTTGTGGGTCGGTGGGATCGTAGTTACCAAACGGACGGACTGATTCAGATACAGTTTTTAATAAAAATCCACTTGGGCAAATCGGCGTTGTATGTATGTATGTTTGTTTGTCCGAGGATCGTTCGAAGCGTTGATCCGATCATCGTGAAACTTGGTATGTAGGTAGGTAATGATGGCACAATCCTGGTGTGACTAAATGAGCTGAAAAAAAAGGTTGTTGAGATATTGAGGTTCAAGAGGGGTAAAATCGAATGAAAGGTCTTCAACAGCACATTTGGACCTTATTTTTATTTTTAGTTAAAAACTTGTAGTTTTTCAGTTATTAGCCATAATTAAAACTGAACTTTGACACATGGTACACTAGTGACCCCATAGTATTGAAATTAGGTATGCGTGTAGCTTTAGTGACACAAATATAGGGAAAAGTATGAAATCCAGAATAATTGCAATTTCTACCCCAAAAAAGAATAACCACTTAACATAAACTCCCGTTACCGGTAATTTGAATTAAATTGTAGGTCATATTTTGGTGGTTTATTTCATGGCACTGATTACAATAATTTTTTTTTGTTTTTAGTGAGACTCGTGAGATCACAGTTCGGGGCGAACCACTAGTGGGGTTCTTAGCCGGTCCGAAGACTATCAGCATTTTTCTTTTTAGTGGGTCTTTTAAAACTTTTTAGAGGATTTATTTTTAAAGCGCCTGGAATTTTTTAATTTTGAAAAAAATATATGACAACATGTTATTTTTGAAAGTGAAGCTGGAGTGAGTTGATTAGAAATAGCTGACTAGCAGTTTCCGAATCCATACTAGGTAATATTATAAATTCGAAAGTAACTCGACTCTCTGCCCCTGTCTGTTTGTTACGTTTTCACGAAGCGGCTGAACCGATTTCGATGAAATTTGGTATAATATAGATAGATTATCTGGATTGATTGAAACATAGGATACTTTTTATTGACAAAGCACGCGTGTGAAGCCGCGTGCGGAAGTCAGTCCTTTATAACATGTTAGGAACGAGATATCGCCTTTACAATGTTTTTACTTCTTTTAATCCAAATTGCGCTTGACATTCAGGTTTTCAACGGTTACACTAATTAGCCGTTGAAGACTTGAATTTATCTTGTCCTTTTTTATCCTCGATAAAAGGCGTTGTCCTTTTCAAGCAGGCAGCAGACAACTTGCACGATGATAAATAGTCATACAAGCGGTTAAACTCTAACTTAGCTAGGTAGGTACGTATTATAAAAGTTAAGAACTAACTTAGCCTGCCTGCACACGAGCCACGCGGCGCCATAGCCACAAAAGGCTGCCACATGCAGCAGTGGCGACTTAAGTAGCGGAAGCGTGCGATAATCATTGTTTCCTTCACTTTCGGTTTGTGGCGGCCACACGACCACCCGAAGCGAGAAACGGGGCGCCTCGTTGACGCCAGTGATATCGACCACTGGCGTCAATCGTGTGCAGCGAGTTCGTATCAAATGTACGAAAAATACAGTCCGCAGATCGTTGGCGGCGGCGTTTTGTGGCTGAGGCGCGCGCGTTGCTCGTGTGCGGCGACGCTTAGAACATACGTAGGTAAGTAAAACTATGCTCGTTATCGTTGTATTAATGCACCTGGGTTTTAATGTGGGTAGGTACAGGTCTACGCTTAGTCTGCATGACTGACGGTAAGAACGTAGATAAAAATAAATTGTAGGAAACAACTTTCGGCGCTTCCAATTTAAACCGACTTCAAAAAATGAAGGAAGTTCTCAGTTCAGTTGTATTTTTTGTAGAGTAAAGTTACCATAAATTAAGTTATTGTACCCATAAAATAGATAGATAGATAAGATAATATTATTATTGCAAACCTTTTAAAATTAACAACAATAGAAACACCAATAGACTAGTGGGTGTCAATGGATGAGACTCGCAAGGGGCCGGAAAGAATGACGTAATAAAGGAGACCTATACCCAACAGTGGGTGCGGACGCGCTGAGATGATGATGATCATCATATCAACAGCAGGACGCCCACTGCTGAACTTAGACCTCCCCCATAAGTTTCCAGAGCGAGCGATCTTCTGGGGCCTGCTCTTAACGGCTCCCAGCAACCTTTATCAGGTCGTCTTTCTATTACTGGGGGCCGTCCTACGCTGCGTTCTCCAGTGCGTTGTCTCCACTCGAGAACCTTTCTGCCTCAACGGCAAAACATGTTTAATTTTATTTATTTGTAGAAAAACCAACAGCTGTTATAACTTATACTTATGAGAGATTTTTTACCAGATAGCCAATAACAGGTTTTCACGTTTTATATCTACCATTATTTTCACTATGCAGACTTATCGTGGCCTGACTAAACTTATCCGTTTTCCAGGAAACCTTACGCGATGCTAAGAGATATTGTCTCTACCTAAGTACTTAAACACGGTTTTATGGCGGTGGTGAAATAAATGCCGTTTTAACCTAATAAAGTTGCTGATGAGTCCAAGCTCCTCAAGTTCCTATTTATAATTTAGAACACACAAATTCATACTAATATAAATTAAAAAGTAACTCTATCTGTATGTTTGTTACGTTTTCACGACTAAACGGCTAGACCGATTTCGATGAAATATGGTATATAAATAGATTATGACCGGAATTGAGACATATGCTACTTTTTACACGACTGCGTAACAGGAGAAATTATTCTCCTGTTACGGTCTTGTTTTTATTGGCAAACCATAAATCGACTTACTCTCCTCTTGCATGTTTCCTAGTTATAAATCATCCTTTTTATGTGTAGGTAATGTGTAACAAAGTCTTTAGTTAAATGCGTTTTACAGTTTTACATCGCAACACTATTGGAAAACGGAAGCAACAAGCTAATATTTAACCTTCGACGCAAAAAGGGGTATTATAAGTTTGACGTCTATGTCTTCTGTGTGTCTGTCTGTCTGTGGCATTGTAGTTACCAAACAGATGGACTGATTTGGATGCGGTTTTTGAAATACAAAGCTAGTTTAAAGGAGGTATTTCTTAGCTATGTCAGTTTTAACCCCCACGCAAAAGCCGGTGTTTTTTTATTTTATAAATTAACTTGTTAAGTACAAATACTATCCAGATAGTGATTTGCCCAGCAGTGGGACAAAATAAAACCAGTTATAATGTCTTGGAAATCAACATTACATCCCTGTTTTTGTATCGGAGGTAAAACCTTTGTGAGAACTTTTTACCCGACTGGGCTATGTTTTAGAAGTCTGTCTGTCTGTCTGTTCATTAGTCCAAATAATACAATGGTAAAGACTGCTATGTGGAATGCAGAGAATACTTTTAGAAGTCTAAAATCTAGGCGGTTCAACATTTTTCTCACACAAGGAGTATTTTTTTCATTACTCATGCTCTAAAAGATGGTCATTGTAAACTCGATAATGACTCCGTAAATGCGATTTATGACCCTAGAGTTGTAAGTAAAGTTAAAATAGAATGAGGCTCATTGCATTCTTATTACGCGAAAATTAAATACAATATCCAAGACAAATCCTTATTTTTATTTAAAACTAGCTGACCCGCCGAACTTCATACCGCCATGACATGCATGTGACGCGGGCTGCCAATGCCCCGCTAGAATTGTCGATCATTATGTGCATCTATGTATAAGAAAAGGAATTTTCTTCATAATTTCTTTTTACGTGAATTTTACCGATATTTTAATAGTTATTCTGGTATTCGGGGCAGAGACAAAACCAACAAATTAAAGATCGTCAAAATCGGTCCAGCCGTTTTTGAGTTACGCACGTAATTAAGAAAAAAATTGTTAAAATGCACATGTAATTGTTCAAGTTGTCATTGCTGTCGGCACTCCCGAAGTGGCACTTTTTTAGCAAAAACAGTCTTTTTTATTTGAAAAGTCTTATTATTTAAAAAGTCTTTTTTATTTGCTCGCATTCGTGATGAAAAGTTATGTGTTATACTCGGATGCCCTTGTACTATTAAACGACAAAAAATATTGTAGGGGGATGATCTCATTTCGACGAGCTACCTATTTTTTATCGTTTATCTACGCATCACAATTTCATAAATGGAATGTGTGAGTTAACTTTATTCGTACTGACAAATATATACTTGTTACTGGCGACATCGACAGGCAGGACTATTCTATTTTCAAAATCACGAACGCACGCATTCGGTTGCTTCTCGCGCCTAATGTTGACACCTCCGTCAACAATGTAAACATTTTTATCTATGGAATGCAACATGGCCATGCAACTAATATGTAATCTACATTATCCATGACGATACCTCACGAGCAACTCATTAACAGTGGTCCTGTGGACGTGACCTTGAAAATAAACGATAACCAACAATTGTCTATGGTTGACACTATGGATTCTACCTACGTTTACATAATAGCTGTGGTCGACACGTAAGTATCTTTACCTACTAGTTATGTAATAGCAACATTACACTACATAAGTTCATACACGCATTCCGCTAGGTATTTGAATCAGTGGTATAGTATAGACAAAGATAAAGTGGAGAGTGGTGAATGATTTGGAAAGTCTGCGGTGAATCAACTTTTGTTAAACAATCCAGGTGTTGTTCAACTAGAATTTGTTACCTAAATACCTTAACCAACTTTTCTTAGCAAAATTAAAGTTACTAGTGGTTCGCCCCGAATCTCGCGAATATCCCGTATAACGTATTTAGTGGCTAAATATGATTTAAGGAGTTGTCCAATCATACAAGTTCTTAAAATTTAAACATGTTTAGACGCTAAATACGTTTAGTGATCTTTGTGCATGCCGGCTTTAATCTTTGACTAATAAATTGGTGCCACGAAATGCATAACCAATCTACTTGACCTACAGTTTTATTCAAAACAGATGTAACGGGGGTTCTTGTTAATTGGTTATTTTTTTTGGGGTACATATGGCAGTTATTCTGGATTTCAGACATTTGCCTATATTTGTGTCACTAAAGCTAAACGAATACCAAATTTCAGCATTGTGGGGTCACTACCCTGTGAATTTTGTAAAAGTTTTGTTTTTATTAAGGCTAACAACTCAAAAACTACAAAAATTAAACTAAAAATAAAAACGGGGTTCAAATGTACTAATGAAGACCTTTCATTTGACGTCCCATTTGACCTAATAGTCTCATTTTAATTTTTTTTACCCCTCTTGAACCCCAATATCTCAACAACCCCTCAATATTTTTAGCTCACACCAAAATTGTGCCATCACTACCTACCTATATACCAAATTTCATGATGATCGGATAAACGCTATGAAAGTTATCCTCGGACAAACAAACAAACATACATACAACGCCGATTTGCCCAAGTTGATTTGGAGATCTCGCTTCGCTCGATCAATTAAGTCTGCTGACTTCGGTAAACAAGCAACTTTTTATTCAGATGTGAGTTGAACTCTTTATCATTATTGATCGTTTGTAAACGTATATTGCTATTATAGTGCTTCATTGGAATATCTTTTGCTCGGTCTCTGCTCTTTATGGTGGTGTGGTTTCAAATAAGTAACAAAGCTCTGTAGCGGCATTTCATTAGTGAAATCTAAAATATCACCCTAAAATGAATTCTAAGACGGCAGAGTGATCCAAAACCTTTTAGAGCAAGTATTAATACTTACAATGTGCTGGAAATGACTCATTGTTATTATACACGCCACACTAATGCAGTTTTACTTTTAGCTACAAGTTGAAACACTGCCAAAGTCTAAAATATCCAAAATTGTCCCGAGTTTGGACGATCGAAATAGATTCATGAATGGATTTATTCTGGGCGGGTTGAGTCTGACTGACTAAACTATGCTTAATCCTCTTTGTCTTATAACGGCTATATCACACTGAAATTCTATTCAGATTAGTTTAAATTTGTCAAACAGGTTCTTATTAAAAACTTAAAAAACCTAGGTAGCAAACACATTTAATATATTTCTCTGAATTCTGCTCAAAGGATTGTGTTATCTTCAAACACAATAAAAAAAAACATGTTAAAAATACAAAATTAAATTATGCAGGTAAAATAAAAACGGTTAGTAAAATACGAGCGTTCATAAACATCGCGCCAGTCCATTAGGAAGACGATCTGCGGACCACTTAATGAAATGTCATTGAATCTATTACCAACAAATCAAAACACGACTCGGGTGCGGTGGTGGCAGAGAATATTGAACTTTGTGTTGCAGGCTAGTGCCATCAAGTGGCTGGGCGTAGCCTTGACCCGCTCTGTAACCCGCATGTACTCAACCACTCCGCTGCTCGTGCAATGCTTGCAGCTACATCCATGCGTCATTGTGATAAGCCATTACCGAGAATAGGGATGCGGGAACGTCATCAGTCGACTTATAGGTCAGCATAAATAGAATCACGTGAAACTATTGTGTAGGAAAATTATAATAGTATTACGCGCTGTGGTCAGGGTGAGGTAATGATGTAGTACTATGAGTGATTTTACAAGATTTTTATTCATAACTAAAAAAAAAAACTAGGATCAAATATCAAAGCATTTATGCGTTGTATATAAATTACCCACAAACACCCGAAGTGTTATTGCGGCCTCCATTTAGAACCCAACACTTTATTGAAGCAGCTTTGCATATTCTGTAATATATCGCACTAGAATCAACAAAAACACAATTCGTCCCATAAAACTAGTGTAATATACTGATCCAGTAATAACTAAAGGTAGAAAGACGATCGACTAAGCACAACACGAGAGTTTCTCGTAAATCCAAAACAAGCCAAAGGATCTAAACATCCCGTCGTTATGTCAACGTCATCTGTCAAATAAGTCGATCGACGTCAATGGTCTTATAAAGCGCATCCTGGCGGGTCGGTAACTGGGGCGCGGAACAGGGACAAGGCTGCAGAGGACGCATTATTCTATCAAGAGCACTCCCATCCAGCTATTTCTGGTTGCATGGCCTCGACACCTTATTTATGGCCCAACCTGACTTATGTGCAGAGATATTGCCAATTTAGCTAGACGATATGTTATTGTCCTGGAATTCAGTATCATTAATTAGTCTAGTCTTTTTTTCTTTACCCTGCCCTGGATCATTAGTTTTTTAGGTACTTACCTATAGATTAGTCATGCTAACGTGAGTTTTAGTGAAAGGTTTTAACGTGCTTCGCTTTCGGAGGTTTTCATGTTTCTGTTATGTAGTATAAGAAAGGAAAGAATAGATTTGGAATAATAACTTTATAATGACAGTCATTAAAAAAAGGATTTTGTGGTTTTATGAAACCACGGTAAAAGTGAAACTTTGTTTCACATTATAGACATTTAACTAAAAATTTTCGTTGGCACAAATGAGTAATAGTCTATACACTACACGGTCAGCTGATGCGCACTATATTGGTCTCGGCTACTCTGACGAGCGCCTTTCACTTTATCCCTACTACGCGGCCGACCGTCACGCGACATGCAACACACAGACGAAAAAGTTTGAGACGATGTAATAAAAGTTTCACTTTAAAAACACAAATAGAAAGTTTAAAAGAACTCAAGTTTATACTTTCAGTTTGAAATCGGGCTCTTTTGAAGTCGAAACAAACTAAGTAAGTAATAGGTACGTTACATGACAAAAGGTATTTTCGTATAGGAATTTTAAATGGAATCCATAGAGACGGTCGTGTCGAAAATGTCCTTAAAATGCACACACACACACAAAGTTTGTCCAAAATTATCATGCCTTATCTACGAGGTCAACCTTGAAGTTCTTTAGACGGCGACATATTTACCAAAAACGTTTTATACTAACGACAAATAATACAAAGACTTGCTTCATTGCGGACACTGTTCGTGGGAAGTGTCTGAGTAATTTGGTGGAACATTATTGAACTGATTTCTTCCGCATTTGAGCCGAGGTCAAGATAATGAGTTATCATATCAGTGACCTTATTTACTGTAAAAACAATACTGCATTTGTTATCTAATGTCCTTATTCTAATAGTTTTGTTGATATTGGAAGATGATTTGAGCTTATCTATTACTCTTTATTATTTCGCATAGGTCGTAGTAAATGTTTTAGCCTCTGTTAAATTGTCTTTAAATGTTATACTACTATTGCTTTATTAATATTAATTTATACGAATCGCATGTCTAGTATAATTTTTAATGTGAAGGTACAAATGCACAACAATATAAATAAGATTGTTGAGCTAAGACTGATTTTGATTAACCTACTTTTCATTATGTTATATACCTACGATCTTGTTAATCATATTAATTTTTGAAAGAGTTTGGTGAGGTTTTAGAAGCTTATTATTTTTTGAATCCTGACATTTGAACTCTTTTAGTAGGAATTTTGGTAAATATAACGCAGAATGCTATTGTTTCCCTCACGTTTTGTATTAAAAAAATGTATACATTCACATCTGCTCTACCAAGTTGGTTTTTACAGAAACTTCTTGTTTAAAAGTTACCTAATAATAACATTTTCATATAATTCATAGAGCAAGCAAGCCATCTTTGAGTCATAAAGCATACCTGCATTTGCAAGTTTTGTCGCCTTGCGTTATCTCAGCACTGCCCTTGGTCCACTTTCGTATCTCGGGCACAGCGACAGCATCAGATAAATATCTGTTTGTGTACGTTGAAAAGCATAACTTTGTCAGATGAAATATTAATGTTGCAGAATATTTCTTCGTTTTTGGAAACAAATAGACTGGCAGATGGCCCGGTTAAGATAACCTCTACATATAAAGAACCTTTCCTATATACATATCTATATTTTATACTGCATACTGCAAAATTCTGTAAGATTAAAAATCGTTCATAAGATGTTTATTTAAATGTCAATTTGATGGTAGCCTAGTTTTAAATTAAGGAGGAGACTTTACACCTGTATGCCTCAAGTTGATAGATTGAGGGCATCATAGGGCATGTCCTTAAGGTGCGTGACCTACAAGGCAATGATAGGTGATGGTTACCACTTAACATCAGGTGGTCCCAAAAAAAAGAATATGACCGACAGTGACGTTCCACTTATGGGTTAATGGGTGTATTGTTCCCCCTTCTAACTTGAATCCAGCCATCCTAACCCCTTAAAGCAAAAGAGAAAGACTATGGATGGAAACCTAGTTAAAAGAAGGATTGTATATGATATGTTGATTATAATCTCATCGATTGATGTTTCAGAAAGGTTAGCGTTTAGTAATTTTCATCGTGTTGTACAAAGTCATACGGGTAAATCCATAAGTTATCCTTTGTTACTGTTTGAATACCCAGTTGCTCGTGTGATTGTGATCTTCATCACGTATTCGCGCCTGTCGAGGCATTTAAACGAATTTGGCCTCCATATCCAAACTTAGCGTCTATATGAAATCTGTTTTACGATTTAATTTATATTTAAATTGGACGCATAAATTCAAGCCGCGATGCAGAGGAATTTATCGTCCTCGCCACAGTAAAGATAAAAAGCCACGAGGATGAAGTCGCAAAAATGTTGCTTATCGCAAAAAACAATCATCCGGACGTGATTCGATTTAGATTTCTTAATGTCGTTTTTTAGCCAAGTCTGCCGATTTGAAATACAAAAGCAGAAATTTGAATGCAAAAAACAATGAATTTATCAAACCGCAGATCAAATTGGTTACTATTAGGTGCTGTTTTGGTTATAATGATGGTTTTGTTCTCATAGCGGTATTATTTGCCAAATATAAAGCATTGATGCTCACCCACAGGCTCAGCCATTGTTTCTGCATTTCGCGAGGTAATTCTGGAGCTCGCAAGATGACTCAGAGATAGAACAATAAAATCGAAGCTTGAAATAACAGTAAAAACTTTATTTGACAATTGACGGGAAGTACAATTAATGTAGAGGTTGTTATAACGTAGTGTGGGCGTGTGAGACTTTGAAGGTAAATTTACTTAGCACCGTGTGTTGGTTGTTTGTTTATCTCAGTCATCGAGTCTTAAAATGGTATGGGATCCTTGAGCGCGATTCCTGCCTACAAAACCATGTTTGCTTGCTACATAATTTAGAAAACCGTCAAAGCATATAGAGCTAACAAAAATCAATTTAAATCAGCCACTAGCAACAGGGTTATTTTACAAAAATGTTTATGTTCACCCACAGTTCACCTCATTTAATTTAAAACAGAGAATAACATGAATTGCAACGGAGTCGCCTGCATTGACCTTTTTGCCATTAGACATTTGCCTACTTGTTTACCGTTCAAACAATGTGCAATTTTCAATAACAAAAACGCAACTACGTAAATAAAATAACATTATTGTATCGGTCCCAGTGCAATTGAGTTTGTTTTTATGCAAAGTTCATACAATGCAGTTGGTACCGACACCTGCGTAGTTGACACCTGTACAGAATTCATAAATAGTTTCAGATACGCCTATCAGACTGACAACCGATCCGTAATAAGATAGGTAGGGAATTTTTTATGAGAAAATAATACACCTAGTCGATGTAAGAGCGTAAAACAAAGAAAGGAAATATATATGAAAAAAATAATAGATTGAAGTATAAGTTCCGAGATCTTTTTTGTGGTAAAACGTGCCAGATGAGTTCAAAGGCAAACAAATATCATCATAACGATATTACAAAATGTTTCATCAAAGGGCACGGGAAAATACTTTTGAGTAACATGAGATTATGTTTTCCAATTATAAAATATACTTTCTGACGAAATATATCAGAAAATATTTTGTACGATATTATTTATTTAACTCGCAACATCTGACATAAATCATTCAACTTGCCTGATTGACAGCTATTAGTTGCGATATGATTAACAGGGGTTGCCGACATTTCTTTATCAATCGCGACTTTTCCACAATTCTCTTCTGTTATCTTTACAAAGGTCACAGTATTATAGTAATATAGGCAACTCTTCTAAGATTATAATATTGTGAGTTTGTGCGCAGGTTCTACCGATGCAAGTTAAAACTGATACGAGTATACATAAATATTGATATATTTTCAATTGTCTTTCCTAAAATTTCGTAGTTTTGTGATGTAAAGGTACTTTGATTCTTTAAACGGAATATGCAATAGAAATTACAGCATAATATTCTGTTATAATATTGAGATTAATATCAAAATGTAAGAAAATATATATCATAATTATGTACACAAACACGGAGCTATATATTTCATAACAAGCTATCCCAAAGGTGCAAGTTCAAGTGATATTCAACTCAACAACAGTTTTATGACTCTAAAGAATGATTATATGACACAAGTAAGAAATAACGAGGGAATAATATTTAATATGTTAGTTGTATTGTAACCACCCACAGAATTGTCGGTTCTGTTGCAGACGTTTAGATATATATATTTTTAGCAGTAGACCTAAGTTTTAAAAGAGGTGTCCAAGTTCATCTCTGAAGTCTGTATTTTAGCTGTAAAGGCCATAATTTTAAAACCTGTTTCTGCCACGAAAGAACATTACGAAATTGTTACCAGCTCGCCATTACCTAGAAACAATTTTATTACTCTAACATGTGAGGTTATATTATTTCAACAGATTTACGGTAAAATGAGACCTGTGGAGTACCAACACTGGACTTTCACAAGGTAGTAAGGTAACGGTATCATCTATGGAAAAGCGGAAGCCAAACCTATTCCGAACCAACACAATATTAAGGTTATGAAGCTAATCATTACTCGATTTTCTCAAACTAAAGCTATAACAAAAGTTGGAATTGCCTTGTATTTTCCGTAAGTAACATGATTTTATCGTCATCAAAATATATTGGATTCAGGCAAAGTTGTTGAATTATAAACGACTTTGTTGTGAAGGAAAGAAATCGAAACTCAAATAAAGATAATATTATAAGGATAAAGACTATCAGAAGAATATTGTTAAATTATAATAACACTCCAGTGTACTTTACTAAAAAGCAAAACATGCAATATCAATACAATCTTCTAAAAGGCGTTTGTTTGACAAACGCTAATGACAAATACCCTGAAAAATTAAAGGTCTTTCAATTTTGCATACATTAGCATGACCGCATTCGTCACTGTCGATGAGTCATACAGTTTTATGCATAAGACAGAAGGTTCTAGATAAACTACGCAATGTTGCGTAATCAACATCTATGACATTATCTCATGCCATGATTTACTTTCTTCTTCAAAATCATTGATTGATTCAAATATTCGAGTTTTTTTTGTCATTTTATCACTCTTTTTCAGTATATTTTCACGTTCTTTCGTATTAAGTACTTTTTCTTTAAGGTGATCCACTTTTCATAGTACTTGTCCTCTACCATGTATTTTGTCTTCTTTGTCACAGTGTAACCGGTGTACCTCGGTCTTTTTGGTTTTTATCGAATTTCAACCTCGATTACCTTAACTAAGTGCTTATTTTAATGACAGTTTAAAACTTATTCCTAATAAGGTACGTTTACCTTCTAAAGTTTTATTCAGAATTGCACAAGCGCACGCCAGTGACCCAATCTGGGGCTCTTCGCGTCTCGGTCCAGTGCGGCACGTGGGCACTTGTCATCATTTCGGGCCCTTGACAGCTATATCGTTAGCGTTGTTAGCTATATAGTTTTAAGTATTATAATATGTATGGTAGTCACTAAGGTAAATGGGCCGTAGAGTTAAGTTTTAACATCTTGTACTTTTCTATTGTTGCCTGAAATAAAGATTTATATTATTATATCAGGGTGTTTAGAACATATAAATACTTGTTTGTAATGTTCTTTATAATTTCAATCGAATATTGAGCGCTTTTACAAAATATTTAACTATATCCATGGTAATTATATTTACTTGTAATATCTTTAGTTCGGTCTGCCTTTCTCGATTTTTTGCCTCAATTAATTAACATTATTGAAGTAAGATTTGGCACAAGGGTCAAGATAAAATTAATTTTAAAGATACAAACGGTTATCACTTTCGCACTGACGACGTAGATAACCCAGTGTTGTATTCTAGATTGGCTGATTACATACATGCATATTATTATTATAATTAACAGCAAAACTTATACATTTTCATTTAAATTAATTTGTTAACATGAACACTGAATGAGATAGGTTAGCCAATGAGTTCTACAGGTAGGTACTTACTAACAATTTGTATCGGGTACAAAATACAATATGCAGTAGTTCGTAGGCAGCTGATATAAAAACATATCAAATGTGACGAATGTGTGTTGATATTAAAATTACATATGTGTGCTATTTAATGTGTATGTGTGCCTAGAGATATAGCGTCCGTTGCCCTCTCGACAACTCGGTGACATTGAGCACAAATAAAGTGATAACCGCGCATAAATAACGTAGATAGATATCTGGCATACTTGTCAGTGACTATAAACTATGTCATAATCGTTCATCGATGAAGTTATTTTTTTCTCGGATCGATCTGTAGCAATTCTGAAACCAATAAACAGAATGGATTTAATAAATATCGTCTTCGCGTTTCGTATTTGCGTCTGCCTTTATGAATTCTATGTTCGGCTCCATATTAGGAGGTTTGATGTAAGTCGATTATAAAGTAGGCAATTTGTTTATAATTAGACTGAAAATGTCGAATTTGATGTTTTCCGTAATAACCACTGCTTACGATATCTTTGATATTGCTAAAATATCAATAAACAGCTTTATAATAATAATATATTATTTATTATTCACGTAATTTTATAAGAACATATGTTTATCATCTCAAAATGTTGATTTTCTATTTAATAACCTTTAATTACTTTGAAATAAAACTGAAATTCTAAGTAAGTATCAAGATGGTACTGAGGGACCTTTAAATAGCTTTTTGACGAGGAATACGTAATCCTAAATTCAGTAAGTTCATGCTATTTATCAAGAAAATGTTGTCCATGACTGTTCAAATACTTGAAGTACGTATAGCATCATCAGCATCACTTGAAGTCAGGTGTTTGCAAGATCAGTTGAGGTGGGACTGGGTACTTACATATGTAGTTTACGCAGCTGACAAAGTGCGAATGTTCTAAGATGAAGATATCTGCCAATGAGAATTGTTGCATAAACAACAGAGTGATGCGTATGGAAAAGTAATTAAGGTGATTGATATAGGTACTCTTAGGTAATGCGGTTGTTTATAACTTTTTGTGTATAACATAATAAAAAGCCGCCGATATAGTAGTTAGCAGATTATATTGTACATTGACAAACACATCCCGGAAAATTACTGTCCATCAGTAATTAACTGTCTATAGCTAATGAAAAAGCTGAAATATGAAGCCACACATTATGCGCAAATGCGTATAAAATTGCAATTAAATTGAATTTCGATTTGAGGCTATTCATCTAAATAGGTAATAGGAACTCTAGAATACAATGTGACGTAATATTAAAGTTTAGTGAACGCGCAGAGTCTATTCGCCTGCGTTTGCGCACGATGCTTCGCCGGGTGTTTTCAAGGTTCGAGCTCGATCAAGGTCACGGAAAGGCGCGTCGGTTCTTCGTGCCTGTACATAATCTTAATGACGAATGGTTTCCTGGAATCGATTTGAGCTTGAGACGTGATAATTTGAATGTTATTCATGTTATGTAAGCGGAATGAAAGTGGTGACACAAATTGATATTTGGAATTTGAACAAGAATTTCAATAACCTTGCCTGAAATTAAGTGAAATTTATAAAATGAGTGTAACGTATGACGGCTTTTTAATTATTATTGATTAACCGTAATGGAAGGGCACAGACCAGTTGGCAGACCACCAGCCAGATGGTCGGACGACATCGCGAGAGTTGCGGGAAGGCAATGGATGCGCTTGGCACAGGACTGGAGAGAGTGGCGTGATAACGAGGAGGCCTATACCCAGCAGTGGGTGGATGTGGGTTGAGATGATGATGAACCGTAATATAATTTATTAGTCGCTTAGTTTTTAGGAACCATTATCCGAAATTTGCATTTAAAATAGTATTATTTGTGAGAGTTTCAAACATAAAATGCCAAAAATCGTGATTTGCACGAATGAAAGGTAATTCTTATAATAAAACACTCCGGTTTTCATCTCACGTAGCGTTGCGTTGTTTTAAGATTTAAAAGGACGAATGGGCGACCAAAGAATTTAATTTTGAGCAGCTTCGAAGTTCCACGAATTTGTTTACAATCATTTTACAAAATAAAAAATATTTGACAAAGGATTTCAACGAGGTGGCAAAAGCAAAAGTTTTATAATGGCCTCATTAAGGAAGTCTATATTTAAATTAAATATTTGACATGGCTGCCAATTAAATTGAAGCGGATATTAAAGTTGAAAACCAGGAACCAGCAAGTCGTAATTAATAGAAAAAAATGCGGCATTTTTATTTAATTATTTTGTAGAAAAAGCTCTTTAAATTATAATCAAAAGAAAACTGGTCTTCTTTTATTTATCAATTCTCCGACTCAAAGGTCTTCAGGGAACTTCCAAAAGGACTTATTAAAAAAAATTACATGGTTTGCAAAGTTTATGTAGCCGTTTTGGTTCCAGTGGAAAAATATAAACAAAAACAGTAATTATCGGATGCGCGATCGTAGCTCACAATTACAGCTTATAAAAACACGAGCTCGCTTCCCATGACTGAAATAGTTCATTGAATGTAATCATACATTTTTTATTTTGACATTTGATAAATTCAACGGAAAAATATCGTTTATCAACTCGGAAACATGGAACCAAGCAGGTGAATTCTCTGTGAGCATATCTACGTGCCGTGACATTCGTTTAGCAAAATAAATTCTTATCCTATTTGTTGGCATTTATTCATTTTATAAAAATGTAAAGGATCTCAAAGCAAGACCAATTAACACTAAAATAGGCTTGAAACTAAATTAGGTTTCACAGTATTCAAATGACAATAACTGTCAATCTGTGCGTATGAAACAAAACAGAATGGCAATAATTTTAGTGCCTGCTAAACCTACATTTAGTTTAGTTTGCACCTTATTGATGCAATATTTGTTTCTACTAGTGGTTCGCCTCGAACTGAGATCTCACGAGTCTCGCATAAAAACAAAAACATATTGTATTTGTAATCTTTGACTATCAAAATAGTGCCACGATTTGAATAACCAAATAACTTGACCTACAGTTTTATTACAGGTAACGGGAGTTCATGTTATTTGGTTATCCTTTTTGGGGGAGAAATTAATTTTGGATTTTGGCTTTTGCCTATATTTGTATTATTAAAGCTACGCACATATCAAATATCAGCACTGTGGGGTCACTGGTGTACCCTGTGATTTTTGTCTAAGTTTAGTTTTATTATGGCCAATAACTTAAACACTTCAAAGTTTAAACTAAAACTAAAAACGGGGACGAAATGTGCTCACAAATACCTTATAGACCAGATAGTCCCGTTTCGTTTTTTTTACCCCTCTTGAACCCCAATATCTCAACACCCCGCCCTCCCCATGTTTAGCTCATTTAGTCACACCAAAATTGTGCCATTATTACCTACCTATGTAACAAATTTCACGATGATCGGATAACGATTCGAAATTTATCCTCGGATAAACATACATACATACATACAACGCCGATTTGCACCAGTTCATTTGGAGATCTCGCTACGCTCGATCAATTAAAGTATTAAAAAATCCAATGTTTTAAAGTCGCGAATAAGCAACGAGCTTTTATATTCTTTTCAAAATGGTCCTCATAAATCTTGACATACCTTACACCTTAATATTTACCTTCGGCACTGATCAATGATAACTGAACGAACAAAAATCATTGGCTTGAAAGTACTCACTCATTCAAAGGGCGTAATTACAGAGAATTTTTGGATATTCAAAAGAGATTGCTTATAAGATATAAATTGTTGCCCTACATTGAATAAATCAAATTCTTTAGTAAATTTTCGTGTTGTCAGTTTTTTTATTAACTTTACAGACGTATACAGAAATGTATTTTCTACTATAACACACAATACAATGAAAATGTAGGTAAGTATAACAATTAACAATAAAAAAATAGGACAGAATAAAATAAAAAGAAAAAAGGAAATAACAGACTTAAACCACAAGAATGAAATTAATATAATAATTATATATTAAGAAACGGACACAATGCGAAAATCTATAAAATAAAGTTTTTGTTCCATACTTTGGATGAAAATTTTAAGGTAAGTATACTTTTGTACCCAAGAAAATAAAGCGAAACTTTGCAGAGAAACAAAACCGATTGTAGTCCATCCTTTAATGATAGGTATTTTAATATACCGTTACAGTAATAAATTATTGCAAATTCCATTTAATATTTCGGCACAATGCCTGCCTGGGCCGTCCGATCTTCATTGGTCCCGTTTGCCTCTTTATCATCGCATTACAGTACCGTTATAATCACACCTTATTACAAAGTTTAATTTAAACCGAGAGCCAAAACGGTATTTTAGTCAACTTAGGCATAGCAACAAAGAAATTATATTTTATTGATCGAAGCATAGCAATTAAAACCTTATGAATTACTAAATAAATAAATATTGCTGGACATTTCACACAGCGCTATCTAGGCCCCAAACTAAGCAGAGCTTGTACTATGGAACCAGATAACTGATAGAATACTTATATTTTTTTTTGTAAATATGTACATACTTATAATATATAGAAAAACAACCAGACCCGAAACAAATATATGTAGATCATGCAAACATTTGTTCCGCGGCGGGAATCGAACCCGCTACCTCCTGCGTCTCAGCCGGCTATTAGCCCACTGCACCACGGAGGTCGTCAACTAAGGTTTTAATTGCTACATCAACTCGATACGATATTCTAAAATCTAGAAAATGTAAATGTCTGGAGGTTGTCTGGAAAATCGCTTCTAAGCGATAAGACAACCCATTTTACTATTTGCTTTGTATTTTCTACTTTGTAATTTTTTTGTTTATATGGTGTACAATAAAGTGTTTTCGTTCATTCATTCATTACGAGTACCTACATTCTAACTTTTGAAACTATCATGGTTATGAACACTATTTGTACTAAAAACGGGATATTTACCATGATTTGTGAGTTTATGTGTCCCAATATTTCGACGCAGTTGCATGCGCCATGATCATGGGTAAACTCTCAGTTTATCGCAACTATTCGTGTCTATTCTTTTCGAGCTTCCGCAACTCGTTTCTTAAAGTCATATCAAAATTTTCTTCCGAGAATAAAACATCATCGTGCCCCAGATTTACCATGCATGATTCTGAGTCATAGGTAGTTTCCGAAAGGAGTTGTTTCCGTGTAAAACGGGTTCTTATGAGGAAAGGACACCATTGCCTTGACTTAACTGTAAGATTACACAATTAATGATTCAGCTTCACAAATCTTTTGTGAATATCTAAAAAGAGAGAAAGTGTAAGCTTTGAAGCCACTTATTCGCTACGTAGAGTGATTTTGTGGAAATACCATTATTATTAGGGTTCAGTTCAGGACCAAAATGGTAAAAACGGAACGCTGATTATCTCAATAACTACTGAAGCTATCCGCTTGAAATTTGGAATAATAATAAATAAATAAATAAATATTGCTGGACATTTCACACAGCGCTATCTAGCCCCAAACTAAGCAGAGCTTGTACTATGGAAACCAGATAACTGATAGAATACTTATATACGTTTTTTTGTAAATACATACTTATAATATATAGAAAAACACTCAGACACGGAACAAATATCTGTAGATCATGCAAACATTTGTTCCGCAGCGGGAATCGAACCCGCTACCTCCTGTGTCTCAGCCGGCTATACGCCCACTGCGCCACGGAGTCAGTCCTAATAGAATATAAATTTAATTAAATTATGGAGAATAGTTCTAAATAATACTGACCTTCCTCTATTGCAAGTAAAAACTATCAAAATATTTTCATTTTGATGGCCAAAAGAGCCAAAATGGTGGGGGTAAAAAAAAAAAATAAGGTTAGTAAGTCAAGTGGGATATCATATCAAAGAAATTGATTTAAACGATTATTTTTGACGACCTCCATGGTGCAGTGGGCGAATAGCCGCCAGAGACGCAGGAGGTAGCGGGTTCGATCCCCGCTGCGGAACAAATGTTTGCATGATCTACAGATATTTGTTCCGGGTCTGGTTGTTTCTATTTGTATTATAAGTATGTATTTACAAAAAAAAATGTACATAAGTATTCTATCAGTTATCTAGTTCCCATAGTACAAGCTAAGCTTAATTTGGGGCTAGATAGCGCTGTGTGAAATGTCCAGAAATATTTATTTATTTTAAACATTCCAAAACCATTATTTTTATGTTATTGTTTTGGAGTAATGATAAAAAATGTCGATAAAATACCGTCTATGTATAATGAAATTTAAATAAATAATAAAAAAAATAAATAAATATTGTTGGACATGTCACACAGCGCTATCTAGCCCCAAACTAAGCAGAGCTTGTACTATGGGAACCAGATAACTGATAGAATACTTATATACTTTTTTTTTGTAAATACATACTTATCATATATAGAAAAACATCCAAACCCGGAACAAATATCTGTAGATCATACAAACATTTGTTCCGCGGCGGGAATCGAACCCGCTACCTCCTGCGTCTCAGCCGGCTGTTCGCCCATTGCGCCACGGAGGTAGTTAGTTTGTATTTGTTGTTTGTGTAACTATTTACACTTTAGTGATTTATAAACGACAATGGATACTGTCACTTAGGGTCCGCTAGTTCCTACCAAAATTGGCGTACAAACTTAATTATATTAATATGTAGTAAAAAATATGTAGTAAGTATTAAAAACGTAGCCAGTTCAAAATTATAATAATATCTAACAATAATAATAACATAAAATAAAATAAATGAGAATCATTTGAGAATTAAAATAAAATAATACTATAAATTAAAACATTATAGATAAATTAAAATAATTGGCAATATGAACATACTCAATGTTAACATGAATAAAAAGTCAATATAAGAAATAAAGTCTAATAATATACATTATTGAATTATCCAAAGTTTTTGTATTCCAAGAATTCATCAACTGAATAGTAGAATTAGACCCTTTTCTAAAAGTAATTTGATACTTAGGACTGCTACAGGTTGATGATGATAATGATATAAGTACAACTGTCAGATGTGATTCGTATCGCATGATGTGTGTAGCTTGTTAATTTTCTATGTATGGTAGGATGATTTTATCCTAAAAATACATATATGAAGTATTGGGTATAATAATGCTATTGTGAAGGCCATCGATTTTCATTCGCAGTGAAGGTGCATAAACCAACTCGATATTAATACGATATTATCAAAACCGGTTCTACAACTTGACATTTCGAATGCAGAGTCAAATTCCACGTGTTGATCAGAAACAACAATTTCAAATCCCTTGCAGTCCGGCCGGTTAAAGAATTACCATGCTTGATGCTATATGGCGGACATTTCTAACTTTTGGGGACCTTTCCATACAAAAAAAATTGCAGAAATCAGGAGTGTACGAACCTATAAAAATGAATTCTTTAAATTTTGTTATTATATTTTGTGTGATTCAAGAGGAAGGTTTATATGTATAATACATATATAACTCTGTTTGTTTGTTACCTTTACACGACTAAACATCTGAACGGATCATAATTAAATTTTGTAATGAGATAGATTATATCCTGGGAAAGAACATAGGCTACTTTTTAGCCAACTGCGCAAAATGAGGTTAATGTTTTATTGAAAAACTACCCGTGCGAAGCCGCGGACGGGTCAGCTAGTACGTTATAAAATGCTCTATGCGTATACAAAATTTCATTAAGTTACAAAATCAGGTCATGCTTACCATAAAAATGCAATGTCATCGGAACTGAACCAACATGTCAAATTTCAACTCCGTAGGATAGGAAGTGGTTCTAATTCAGCTCACAAGGTTTGACCTAAACCAAATAACAAACAAACATTGCCAGCTGTAAATGCTTGTAAAGAAATACTCGGCATTTTACAAAAATATTCAGCTAGTTCGAAAATTTGCTGTATTTGTCCGGACATTCTGATGTTTTATCTGGTAACCCTTGCAAGCTATAATCCGATTAAAGTTTTGGGCATTCAATTTAGGACGGATTGGGGCCGAACGTCATATGCTTTGAGTTATCATGTATGGGAGCTATACCAACCTATAGCTTTAGTTTGTGTCTGCCTTCTATAATCCCACGCTCTTGAAACTTTAAGATCAAGTTTCATCTTATCACGGATATTGGAAATTAAACAAAAAAAATGTCTGACCATTCTAAAACTATAAAATCTTGTTGATTGGTGTAATAAACGTTTAATACGGATATAAGCCTCATAAAATTATTTATATTTATTTTATTTATTTATCCTTATATAGGCAGATTAACGCTTTATTTTGCACTAGGATTACAATAAGAACTAGATTATGCTAGAATATTTGTTCGATATACAGATATTTGTTCTGGGTCTGGGTGATTTTCTATAAACTCAAGTATGGTATTCACAAAAAAAAAGTTATTTAAGTATTCTATCTGTTATCTGGTTCCCAGTGCAAGCTTGGCTTAGTTAGGAGCTAGATAGCGCTGTGTGAAATGTCCAACATTATTTATTTATGTAAATAAAGTACAATGGGCGGGCTTATCGCTGAAAGGATTTCTTCCGTGCCACTTTGGATGCAAATAGATCTACGTAACTTTCAGGCCCATTATAAAGAACTGTGCTAAAACGTCAAGACTCATATATTTTTGAAACTGATAAATTTTGTGTTTGCATCTCGTTTTAGTTAATAATTTAATTATGGAATACTGGCTGTTATTAAAACCTACAACAAGAGATCGTTTAAAAATTACCGTAAGCGAAATCCAATCCGCATCCCCGAATCCAGAAGCCATATAAAATTTGAAATTTGAAACAGGATAGGAATTTCATGGTCAAGGCGAGGCCTTGAGTATCAGCGGCCCAGCAAATGCGTACCATAAGCACCTGATCAAACATGTGGTAGATAAGGCACTTGATGGTGGATAGGCAGATAAGGCGTCTACTTGGGTTTCAGCCTCTTGAAACCACAGGGGAGCGCACTTTGAGGAGTAAGTTACTAAGTTTTATAGTAATATAGAGACCAACATATTTGACTTTAAAATTACAGTCGGAACCGCCTGACGGTACCGCTGAGTGATGACTTGTTTTGCTGTTTGCTGTCAACATCACTTAATGTTTTAGCATTAAAACTGTTTGACGCAAACATTTAGGGTCTCCTAATTTCCTTCCATGTTAGATTTAAGAAAATCTACCATTCCTGCCGCTTAGCAGACTTCGTGGTCGGATTAATGCCTCAATTTTACCTACAAAGAAAAATATTGTATATATATAAAGTAATATATACCGCAGATATACAAATGTAGCAGTTGATATTTCTGTTCACAACAACTATACAACTAAGGAAAAGTTTAATTTTAATCTCACTTAACGCTGTCAGCTCAGCTATGAACGCCACATTACCATAAAGATAATAACTTCTCAACAAGGTCTGGCATTTGAGTAAACGAGCTGCGAAGACCTTGCACCACAAAAGGACACTGTTACAAAAATCAAACCATTGAAACGTTTCGTCTCCTATGTAAATGCAGTATGCGTGCTTGCGATACAAATACGAGCCAACAAGCGAAGAAAGATAATGTTGTTTAATTTGTTCTTTTCAAGGCATATCATGCATTAGATAAGTCAGTCGTTATAAGCAACATATAATACTGCATTCAAATCAGTAGCGAAAGTAATTTAAAGCAGAAATACGAACTCAATTTAGAACCAAATCTGTTTCTTTAAATGGACCAACATTTTGACAAATGCAAGATTACGGTGATTATGACTAAACCATCTGTTCTTCGCAATAAATTAATGCATCTCGTCAAATCCTCCGGATACCTACTACAGACTCATAAATAAATCGGTTTGTGAAGCTCGTAGATCATACGTCGCGTCAGTTCAACCAGTTTTTATAGCAGCTATTGTAAGTTATTGTGAGGCTGTTCAGTATGCAGGACACTCAGCCAGTCTGCATGATACAATGTAGACAGGTTAATAGGCTGGGCTAGTATACAAGGCATGCAGGCACCGCCAAAACTCCTTATAAATCTTGTATACAACTAAATGTCGTGATCACTCGATCAAATTTATATACGGCCATAAAACCACGGAGATCGAATGGATAATAAACTGGGATTAATTTTCTATTTCACGGTCTCACACGAACATGTACTTATATAGGCTACACGAAACAACAAAACTCTGAAAAAAAAATCTTTAAAACGGTCCTTCCCTTTATTTCAATAGGTACTACCAACCCGAATTTATGGCCTATTATATGCAAGGTGGCCTCGCCATGGCCAAAATTTCAATAGCCAACAACGATGGAACCGGCGCGTGTAACTTTTTGCTCAAAACTCCTTGGAATTCTCCGATACTATTTCGGATAGAATTCTGGATTGAATAGCTTATTATGCAACATTTTATTAGTCTTTAAATTATGCGTTACAAATTATAGTTTTTCAGTTTTGGTACGAGAACATCGTGTTGTGTTTATTGTTGTTTTTATGCACCCAGAGGACAATTTAAAAAGGTGTCGTGAATGAATTGAAATAAGCAAGATGAAGGCAGCGAGTGGAGCGCTCGCTGCGGCAACTTTCTACGCGACCTCGAAACGCTGCATTCACTTTCCTCAAGACTGACACCGGTTACGCAACCGACACCACAACCAACATATCGCATCGAAGACTTCGCCTCGGCTGAGACGTCACGTCCCTCCCGATGCTCTAACAATACAAAACCAGTCCGACAACTTGTCTCCACCATTAAACTAGCGCCTACAAATATTACCATATCGAATTCTTTACAAATTCAACACACATTACATCACACAAACGTCGCCTCGGAATGCCGCGCGATTCGACAGAGGGACCTGGAAGAGTTATAAAATGTTCGCAATTTATTTTGAAGGGCAGATAAAAACACCAGGTGCCATGTCTTGCGTCCAAGGTCAGCGTTTCCTAGAGCTGCATACAGGCTTCTTTTTATTCGTTGCATGCGCTTTCGTTGGAGCAGGCTCGCGTGCGGCGAAACCAGTTTCGAGCTGGACTCCATTCCACCCGTGAGACTGCGCCTATTACACTTTTAGTTTTTATAAATCCGCTTTGAATGGAATCTCGAGTAATTAAACCTTGCTATAGGACTTCTATGAGAACTTCTACAGGAATTTATTAAAGATGTCGGCGATTTATTACCTCCAGTAAAAGCTAATATTTAACTTCGGAAGTTATCTCGCTTAATTGCTTGTAATATGTTGTCAATATTGTTTAAGTTCAGTTTTGAATAACCGTTCCAACATTTCCCATGTCAATGCATACCCGGTGGAACAGGTTCGGCAATAGGAGCAAAATAAACGAGGTAGGCTGCGAATTTGGCTTTTTCTAAGAAGCCTTCAACAACTGCAAAGCGTGCTAGCAGGAAGTGGGGACGGACCAAGTTTATGTAACCTAATCACCTGCCGGCCTCGAGGCCAGGCTTGCTACTTTAGAAAAAACCAAGGCCATGGCGGACAAAGCGCAGGTTAGACCTAATAGTATCTAACCCTCCCCTGCGCTCGGTTCGACAGGATGTTGCATAAGCTTTGTTTTGTTATTCTCCGTACAGAGTCCGCATCGCATTTCAGATTAGTTTTTTGTTCTGACGCTGAGGCCCCATGTATGGAGCACTCTAATTTAAAAATAGAATATAAAAACTGAAGCCTCGATCTTCGAGATGACTTTAATATTCACTTTGATGTTACTGTTAAGTTTGTTGAGAGCTTTAAACTATTCTCGTTCCCACGTCGACATTTTGCTTGTTTGTGAGATGCACTGTCTAGCTAGAGGTACTTACCCGATTCATTGCGGATGGCACGGCAGCCGTGTCATCATTTTCTTTTGCGTGTGGCGTTAGGCACGTGAGCCGTGCCATTTTGAAATCGATGGTAATTCCTTCAAATTAAGTTTTAGGGAGATCTACCCCAGAACAAAACTTTTTTATTTTTAACGTTAATCAAGCTTGTAGCATTCGTTTCTGGATATTGTATTGTTTTTTAAAAAATAGGGGTCACCAACCTTTTTGAAAATTTTAATGACGAGGATTTTTGTATAATAATATAATTGAAATAAATAATATTAAAAAATTGCTTATTTTTATATCAGAAATGTGAACGATTTGAGAGAACATTTTTTTAACATTTTAGGAGAATCTTAGCGCAAAAGACAATTACCGCTACCGAAATAGGATGTCAGAAACTAATCAGAATATTGGAATATCGGAACCAGTGGTATATTGTCGCCACATGATGTACACGTCCAAAGTCCTTTGGACTATTTCGTTTTATTTTTGAATGCCCAATTCATGAATTTAATATTGGATTGTACAAATAAGTACGGCAACAGACTGAAAGCAGCAGCGACTACTTCTCGAGCTCGATTTAGACAATGGACCGATGTAAGTGTCACCGAATTTAAAACATTTCTAGGCATACTGTTGCTGATGGGAACAATAAAACTCAATAGAATGGTAGATTATTGGTCCACTCATTATCTGTTCCGCTTAAGTCCACATATATTTATGTCGAGGGACAGGTTTTTTTTAATTTTAAGAGCCTTAAATGTTCAGAATAATGAAAGACCAGAGAGTATATTTAAAATTAAATCTTTAATTGATTTATTCAACGACACGGTTAATTCAGTATATTATCCATTAAGAGAGCTAACAATCGATGAGTCTCTTATTCTGTGGAAAGGAAAACTTTTCTTCCGTCAATACAATAAAGGAAAAACACATAAATACGGAATTAAATTATACATTTTAGCCGATGCCAACGGAATTATTTTAAATATTCACGTGTACGCAGGCTCCCAGGATGTGCAAGTCGGCGGTAGAAATCATATTAAAAAAGTGGTTCATTTGCTTATGCAAAAGTATATTGAAAAAGGCCATTCCTTGTATGTAGATAATTTTTATACCAGCGTGGGTTTAACTGAGGAGCTATTATGTAAACACACATACGTTGGCCAAAACTAACTGGCCAAAATATTTACATCCATGTATATCCAATACAGCGTCATGTTCCAAACATGACGCTCATCATCCTTAGTTTTTTCTATGCACTTTGAACTGTCCACCATATTATTTTCTAAACACGTTGATCTGTCCACCATCTGGTTTTTTATGCACGTTGAAGTATCATCATGTATAGATTTCAAGTGTTCTGAGTTTTCCCAGTGTTGTGAATATGTTTGCGAATTTTGCTCTAATATTTGGTCATCGTCGTCGCGTTGAGTTTCAATCTCGGGAATATATTTTCTTTTACGCCGTAATTCTTAAACAATAAATAGGCAATAATTTACTTTAAAATACTTGAAATTTCTTATCAGGAAAACCAAAACAATAATTTTAGAACTAATGTAAGTAGAAAAGGTTTATCACACCTGTATTAAAAAAGCCACTTACCATCCATTTCCAAAAATACACTTATTTTTACACTTTTTATCACTTGAAACTACGTTCCTGACCGTTCACGTTAGATTTCGAATGTAAACTAAAAGTTTAACGCTTAGAACCACGTAAAAATGGTAAAAAACACTGTATTCTTTTCCGCATGGCTGAAGCCACAGGAGCCATGTCATTTAATCGTATGGCGCTTGGCACGGCAGCCGTGTCACGGTAATTTTGTTCAACGCTACAGTTAGAAGTTTGCAAAATTAGACATCGCAACGAATCGGTTAAAGCGCTATGTTCTGTGCAAAGGGTGCACAAATTTCTGTACTAGAGTTGCAAAAATGCATCGTTTTTCAGGCAAAGTTTCCCGGTTCAGTGTCGCCTCTATTCACACTTTTCAAAGATCTGCTCGTGAGTGGGTGCCAAGGGAAGGAAACTTTTAGACTTAATGACCTGAATAGAACTGACGACGTAGCTCGAGCGACAAACAAACTATGCAGATATTTCTTAGCTCTGTAAATTTTTAAGTTAGCTTCAAAACCATTCTTGTGGTTAGAAATGTGAAACCACAGAGAGTTATTTATGTCGAGAAAGGCATTAGGCTCCATGAATTGCTTATACATTCAAAGTAAAGAAAGTAAACAAAAATGCTCGCTTCCCAGTCACCGAAACACGAACATAATTCACCACGACGATACAATCGTATAAAAAATACTTCACTGGGGGATTTCCGTGGTGTGGAATTTTGTGGGTGAGCCCAAATGGCACCCTCGATGGGGACGCCCGTTGCTAGGGGCAACGTGTACTATCTTTGTATCAATGAACACGTTGTGTTCGTATGAAACGAATTCTACACAATAGAAAATACAAAATCTATGCAATCTAATTGTGATGCTGTGGACATAATTCGAATAATTTGGAGCTTGAGAAGAATTTATAGTCAGCTGTATACGCATCTAAAAAGCCATTATTATTATTGAAAAAGAACAGTTCAACGAAGGATATGGAGGTACACCGCTTTTATTTATTCAAGTGTTTAGTTTTATGAGACGTTAAGTCAGAAGTTTTATGTCTAGTGTTATTTAAGGCGTCGTTAAACATGCAAGAGGAATTGTTGGAAATATATGCAAGTTTATTAAAAAGGAGAGGGTTAATGTCTTGCTGACTATGAAAATGTATTCACCCGTCCGTCGTGGACTTGCGGCCAATTATTAATTAATTGAATTTTCATTGTTTTCTGATGGCAAACATCTGTTGTGCTGGCACGCATCGCCTGGAAGGGAATGAGGTATTGCAAAGGTGCCATTATTATAACGGGTTCTAACAAAACGCAGGTGCAAAATGTAGAAGCGTGCCGGAACAATAACTTGGAATATTTTCTTATAGAGCTTACAAAGTAACATAATTTTTCTTGGTAGCTTTTAGCAGAGAAAGGTAGCTATAAAATAACCGGCACGGAAGATCGACCCAACCCTAACCCTAACTCGAAATTTCTTAATTCATAGTTTCATAATTTATTGTTTAAACTTAAAAGGGATGTACTTTACACTGAATATTTTATTATAGTATACCACACTTAAATTAACAAACAATATTAAAATAAACTAACACGCGGAAATACAAGTGACGGCATTTTCACTTAATTAAAACGATCTCTTCTGGACAATCTTTAGATGATTATTACTGATTTAAAAAAAGTGTAAAACAGCTTCTTTATCCAAAATGGTCGCCATTGCCAGTCTTGTTGGACATTAACAATTATAATGCGCCCGCGCCTGAGACAGTAATATTTTTCAAAAGATCATGAATTATTTATACACCGGGTAGACACCATTATTACAATTATTTTCTTTCCTACTTGAAGGAAACGACTTGAATAATAAGAGTCGTGGCATTTGAAAAAGTAAAAAATAAAATGACGCCAGAATATTCTTTAACATTTCCAGTGGCTGTGTTTGCACCAAGTTTACACTTGGTCCTTTTTCAATGCTCGAATCGTAATTTTTACCACGGACTTTTATGTTGTTTTAGATGGTTTTAGAAACATAAACCACAATTCACAACGGATTGGTTATAACAATCTTTAGTGAAAGAGTCTATGCGTTGCGTTGAACAAGTTAAATAAAGGAGCTCAGTTGTTACTCGTAACAAACGTAAGAAAAACTCTGCCACCAGGAGGAATATTAAGTACATACATGTTGTTCTAAAAGCTACCCAATAAGCTTTTTTATAATGCAAATTATATATATATTTGACGACCTCCGTGGCACAGTGGGCAAATAGCCGGCTGAGACGCAGGAGGTAGCGGGTTCGATTCTCGCCCCGGAACAATTCCGGGTCTGGTTGTTTTTCTATTTATTATAAGTATGTATTTACAACAAAAAGAAAGTATATAAGTATTCTATCAGTTATCTGGTGCCCATAGTACAAGCTCTGCTTAGTTTGGGGCTAGATAACGCTGTGTTAAATGTCCACCAATATTTATTTATATTATTTATTATATACAGACAATTCAGTAGCAAATAAAGCTCTAATATTTTAAGAGCCCCAATAAAATCAAAAGAAAAACAAACAATTGCCAAAAAGCCCAACAAATTACTGTCAACAATGCATTGCATAACCAATGTAAGGGCAGCCTCTGTCACCGAGATAGAGGTAAAACGTAAACATCAGGGTTAATGGCCTTAGTTCAACTTGACACATTTTTGGTTCGGCCCAATTGTCGGGAGCACCGACCTGCGCGGCCTACTTGCGCAACGGGAAGGCCTTACGCCAACTGAATGGAACCGTATCCTGTATGGGTTCGAAATTCAGAGTGCGTGTATGTTTGCAGAAATTTAAAAAAATCCTTTAAAACAGTTACTTAAATAAAAATGTGAAGGCTTACCAAAAAGTGTTATTTATGTGTTGAACATAAAACGCGTAGAGTTAGTACGTATACATACCTGAAAAGTACAAAAAAAACAGGTTAGAAAACATAAAAAAGTTTTACAATTCTAATAAAGTCCAGTAGCAGAAATCATTATTTTCTTTTTGCTTTTATTTCTAGCAGAGTTGCACGTCCAAAAAATAATGTGTCTGAAGACCAACAATGTGGAAAATTAACGGTGTCATTTTGGCAACAAAGTTTTTATATTTCAAGAATGAATACCGAGAATTATTTCGTTTCTCGCATATCATTTGGGCAATTTCATATTTAGCCCGGCAGTAACGACAAGCATTTTTATTTTTACGCATACAAAAGTCTATAAAATATTAACGAGTTTTGTGGAACAAAGAAATGTTCGTATTGTTGTTTTATGACAATCTCCGATTCATTTTACTTTTGACATGACTTCTTCTCAACTAATTACTAACTTGTGATTACTTTTTTCAAAGATACTGCAAGCTATTAGCAAAGAAACCAATGCGACTGTTAAACCAATTAATGTGACTTGACCAGCAGACTTGAGACGTCAAAGAATATTCTTACCAGAAACGATCTTCACTATGTTGACATAATTACCTACACATTACTATTTCATGAAATAACATTTATTATAAGGCCTTATAAAAATAAATTGACGAAAGTAAAACGAGTTTACTGCCTATAAGAAAAGAGGTTCCCGAGGTAAATAAAAACCAGCTCGTAACCGAAAGACGATATGGAAGAGAGAACTGTCCCTATTGTGGAATCCGCTATCGTCATAGGGGATGCAATAAAAAATGCAGGTAGGGGCCCGAGCAACGACCCCAGGGTTTTTGGACGGTGACGTCACCAACAACATTGCCCTTAAACTTGCGCGTTCAAAGCCACGAATGTGATGTCCGCTAGCGAGGTAAGGTCGATGAGTTTAATGAATTTAACAGAAAAACATACCTGCCGTGGTTTATTTAGCCTGTTCTTTGTTTAAAACGTCACCCATTAATTAACATACATATTTTATAAATCACAGCCAAACATTACTTCAAAATGAGGATAAGGATGAGGATTGTATCAACATTCGCGGTTTTGACGTTCCAGAGCGTTCTAAGAAACGACTCGCATGCGGATCCAGAGGCAAAATGGATCTTATTTTTTGCTTCTACGATGTGTAACTATAGAATTTGCACTAGCTACCCAGTCGTTGACCTCTCGCCAGCTGTTTGGCTATTGTCAAACAGAACGCAAGACGGATTAGTAAGGAATCGTTCGTACCGGTACATGCTTTTATTCCAACCGTGACAAAAGAGCCGTGAATAATGACATCATTATAGTAATATAATGAGAACAACACAAACAAACGGTCGCTGTGAATTCTACTAACGTACCGTCTTGTAATAACATTCCGCCAGGTAAAATTAGAGCGATAAAGAAATACATTTGGAAATAACTTCGAAATTACTTGACGCCATTCGAATGAATATTTCTTCTTTGGCAGATCGTCTTGAATAGAATATGAGGCAGATGCGACTTATCAAGTTTAATGGTCTACAGCGAAGTTTGTAAGCGTGGGTCATGAGGAAGCATAAATTTAGAGAAGTCGATATCGTTGCGTGGCTCTACAAACCTACAACAGCTGTAGACAAACGCCATGCTCACCAACACATGCCCGCACCCCTGCAGCACGCACACAGGGAATGACGTAGACACAACGTAAACAGACGCAGGTTTATGTATACCAGATGCCCCCATAGACAGAGACAAAGCTACCGCAGCCTTGACGTTACATGAGAAAGACAATCAAGGGAGTGAGGTTTGACAATGTGCAGAGACGTCTAATTACAATAAAAGTGAAGGTCGAAAAAATGGAAGAGAAGGAGTCGGTATTAAACAAGTAGGTACATGTATGAAAATAAAAAAAAATATAGAAGTCTATGTAGCTGCAGTATTAACTATGTAACATACGATCACATTCCTGATGGCGTTGCCCTATACGGAGATCGTTTTGTAGGAACCAGCTATTAGAAAAATAAACATTGCCGGTCCAAGCCAGGTCGTTGTTAATTAACATACAGATAGTTTAATAAAAGGCAGGAAGCAGGCGGTGAGGGGAGTAGGCAATGAAGCGGTAAAAATAGAAGTGGGGGCGACGGGAATCGATCCCGCACACAATGTGACGATGCACTCGAAACCAATCAATAATAGACGACTCGAAATACTCGAAATAGTTTCGTGAATGAGACTAATCTTTCTGATATCCATTTGCGGATTGAGATTCGTCCGTTTACTTTAGCGCTCTAAAAATGAGTTTGTCGTTTATATAGGAGTTGAAATTTAAATTAATAGATTGTAAATTATGCGACCGCATTTATAGAAGACTGTTACGAGCAAAGAGTAATTAAAATATGTATTTAATATCGAAATACTAAAACATATCGAATTGCAATGAAGTACACGTCTACTAATAAATCAATAAATTGCGGTTGATTTATCACAATTGTATAGTTTGAAATAGTTATAATTAGCTAAGTCAAAATATAAACATTTTCCTGTTGCTAAACATACACACGAAATAGGTACGGTATGTTGGTTTTTACACTGAACGTATCCGTAAGAATAACACCTGGTTTACTTGTAACTTTAGTTTCTGCTACAGAGCTGGTATTAATAATAAATAACAAAGCTACAATCATCCCAAAAATAATGCTAAAACCAATAGCATAATTTATAACGAGTACAAAACTGCTGACTCTTTATTGTAATCTTAATTAAAAAGAACATCTGCTTTATAATACCGCTAATTAAATAAAGGAGTTCCCACATACCCCTAAACCGTATATGGACACTAGATTTATACCGATAATGATACGGAAGTGCGGTAACAAGAGTCCCGGTTACTTTCGCATAAGCAGCTCAACCCAGACGCACTTGGGGTAGGTCAGGCACACTGCAAGCCCTAAGTACTAGGGGAACAAGTAGGTCATTACGGGAGTGTTCACAAACCGTAAACTAATTTAGTGAATTTCGACCGACATTGAGGAAACTCGTAAATGCTTATCAATGCGAACCTTGTGGCAGGTCAGGAGGTTATTGCGCCTTTATGTAAAACATGCAAATATATTGTGTTTTGGTGTGCGCAAATAAAATATTGTTTTAGTTGATTTGTCACCATAATACTGCAGTCGCGCGTGAGTGATTACTGATGACTGATGATTCGTATTGTTTATTCCACTGTAAATCAATTTAAGATCTCTTTGTATTGTAATGTTATTATCAGCAACTTTACATTTTACTTAGATCATTTTTATTGACTTCGCTTCAGAGTTGCGTTGCTTGCTTTTTAATTCCACATGCCTCGGCTTATTTCTTTTTCTGTCATCGTATCTTGATTAAAAAGCAAAAAAGCGTGTTTTTTTACATCGTTCACCGCAGTGAGAACGCAGCAGGGTCTCACCGCAAGCACCCATCCCGGCTCACTCAAGCAAAACCACGTCTAGACTCCATTTTGTACCTAATACATCCATTATATCGAGGTCTGTATTACTTCTTTATTTTCCTTTATTTAATTAAATTAAATTAGCAGCTCCGGGTTTCTTTTACACTGGTGGCGTATTACTTAGTAGGTAATGTAATATTTTGGCTTAGCATCGGTCAGATGCGATTCTTACAACCCAACGGGTGGTCTAATGAAATATGTCGTAAGTTTAGCAATTAACTTAAAATTCAACGCAATACATTATTATTACATATTTACATATTATACAGTGTGGCCCTGGATAAAGTGCAACCCCGAAAGGGGGTGAAACTAGATCAAAAATTATCGACAAAAAAATAGAAAAAAAAATTAAAAAAAAAATCGTATATACTTTATTGATGTATTAAAATTTTTATTGCTCACTAATGACTCTATTTAATAAAAAAATTATTTCTTCCAAAGTAGTAGGTCTATTTTGTTAAAATAAAAACCATAATCATGTCAGATATGTGACGATGACGATAAAATAACAAATAACTGACAAACAAGTGGCTATCGTGACTTAAAGTTTAATTTTTGTATTAAAATTAAATTTTTTAGGCTGTTTTTTTCCAATAAACTCCAAAAATCTTAAAATTAAGCCTATAATACTAGAAATTTTTATGACTTTTTATTATTGTCTATCATAATAGCTTTTAAATAAAATAAAAACCTACGTTCTAACATAAAAAATGTGCTGGCTAGGAGCATTTAAAGTTGACCACTGACGGTCAGTGGTCAACTTTAAATGCTTATTAATTTCCAATAAACTCCAAAAATCTTAAAATTAAGCCTATAATACTAGAAATTTTTATGAGTTTTTATTATTGTCTATCATAATAGCTTTTAAATAAAATAAAAACCTACGTTCTAACATAAAAAATGTGCTGGCTAGGAGCATTTAAAGTTGACCACTGGGTCAGTGGTCAACTTTTTAATTTTTTATTTTTTTTTAATTTTTTTTTCTATTTTTTTGTCGATAATTTTTGATCTAGTTTCACCCCCTTTCGGGGTTGCACTTTATCCAGGGCCACACTGTATATTTTCATATTGTGTAGAGTTCTTAATCTTGACTCCGTGAGTCAGTGTTGTAGGTATAATTTCTACTCGACCCTTTGTTATCGTCTTTCGGTGTAAACGACCAGCACAAAGGCGGTCGGGCGAGGCGCCCTTCAGCCGACTGAGACCTTGGCTGGATTTAGCCGCGGTTCGATGGACTCTCTGACGGCACTCGTTTTAGTTTTGATGTTGGACTTGGACCTTTTATTGCAGCTGGCTCTGGAATGCAGCGACACGCAATCTTAATTGGATCCGCTCATTTCTTTTTCAGAATTGAATAATATCCATTGGATGGGTGGGAGCAGCATCTCGGGAATCCTGTATTGATTTTTTCGTAACCACACTCGGGTCAATGTACGAGAAGACCTTGGCCGATTTTAAACACAAGTTCGACGTTCGAGCCCGTGTTTTATAACTTTCCCGGCCGGCGATAAAGTTCACGCCTGAACTTGGTTTCCTGATGATCTGATCGACTCGAAATAACTGTACATCTGCCAGATGGGTGGTGGAAATGGTCATAAAACGTTTGTGAAAATATTTACGGCGTTGATTCATAATAGGTCTGGTTGGTTCTCTATGTATTATAAGTATGTATTTACAAAAAAAAAATGTATATAAGTATTCTATCAGTTATCTGGTTCCCATAGTACAAGCTTTGCTTAGTTTGGGGCTAGATAGCGCTGTGTGAAATGTCCAGCAATATTTATTTATTTATTTATTTTATAATCAGCGCACATTCTTGAGGAATTTTACTTGAGAAGCAAACGTTGTCCACGATTTCTCAAAATTTCGCCACTAGCTGTATAAAACTAATCATAATCTATGCACATAGATGTCAAAGTACAAAATGCTCTAAGTTATATGATCCAAAATACCAATTCACTCTATATCCACTGCCACGGCGTATTTAAATCAATAGATATCTAATTCTGGAGTGCAAGCACTGTCATTGACAGACCTTGGCCGGATTTATTCAGGTTCAACGGATTCGAAACCTGTCAAAATGCTTATCAAAAAACGATCCAATGTGCCTTTTTATCGTATCCAATCCACTCTATGTCTAGCCATGAAGTATTCAAATCAATTGATGTTTATACTGGAGCGCAATGGGAAGCGGTGTTGCGCCGCAGACCTTGGCCGAATTTAGCCGGGTTCAACAGCCTCGACTGCAGGTTGCTTTCTCCCTGCTGTTTACATAGTAACTGTGGCATTCTGAGCACTGCTGGCTCAACTGTTGCTCCCCTGACTGCGTAATTCTGATGCTTTGATATTGACTTGATTGATATTGTACTTACAATTAAATTTTTCAGATTCTGAAGTTATCCAATTAAATACCTACCTTTATTTCTTGGTATAGGTCGTAGCAAAATTGTGTGTAGGTTTGTGCGTTTGTCCTGTACTGTTACTGTATTACCCACATACTATCACATCACACTAGTCACACTAGTATTAATGCAAAAGTTTGGATGTTTGTTTATTTATTTATTTGTTTGTTTGTTACTCAATCACGTCGTAACGGCTGAACCGATTTCGATAAAATTTAGAATGTACGTAGATTATAACCTGGATTAAACACAGGCTACTTTTTATCCTATAACTTAAATCAGGTCCCATGGGAAAAAAATGGGGTGTCACCATTTTTGTCCCATGGGACCTGATTTAAGTTTTAGTCAAATTGCAACAGCGAGTTTAGCTTTATTTCTAGGTTACCTACATATTTAATAGTGTAACGCGTGCGAAGACTACGAAATGGCGGGTAACATTTTTTTTAATTTATTTATTTTCAGCCCGTAGAGTCCCATTGCAGAGCAAAGGCCTCCCTTCTCTCCTTCCATGAATCCCGGTCTACCACGTCTCCGCCTGGGTCTACCACGAGGCCTCCGCCCGTCCGGAACCCATTCTGTAGTGGCTTTCGGCCATAGTTCCTCTGGCACACGACAAACGTGTCCTGCCCAGTCCCACTTCAATTTTGCGGATGTCAGAGCCACGTCAGCTATCTGTGTTTAGCGGCGGTATGTATGGCGGGCAACAGCTAGTCAATAAATAAATATTATACAATATGGCAAGTCTAGTCGTTATAACATATAATAACGCATACCACATAAGTGTGCAGAGGATTCGCCAGAGTCAAAAACCGATTAAGACATTAATACATAGGTCACACTAAAAGTTTCCGGAATTGGCCACTTACCTACATAAACAATATTTAAAAAGTTATTACTACATTTGAAAATGGAACTCTTTAGCCGTATAATAAAATTTGTTTCATCTGATTGTCAATTGTTTTCACATTGTGGCGTCATTTTAAAAATTGCGTGATTACAATAAAATGGATTTAACTCGGGAAAATTTTCGTTGCATGATTTTTACGATTTTAAGTGTAATTTGACAGCTCAGCAGAGCGTCGTTCGGCTTCAATCTGCTTTTGGCGAAGGAGCACCATGCAAGACGACTATTTATTGCATTTCGACTATTTGCAGAATTCAAACGCGGTCGTGTCAATCTCCATGATGAAATTCGTGAAGGTCGCCCGTGCACCGCTGTGAACAACAAAAACATTGATGCTGTGCGCCGTATGATCAAAACAGACCAGCATGTGACATACCATGAGATCCGAACATCTTTGGACATAGGCATGAGTCAAATACAGTCAATCCTACACAAACATTTGGGTGTGAGAAAGCTGTGTTCTCGATGGATCTCACACAATTTGACTGATGCTTAAAAAACGGACCGCATCACTTGGTGCCATGCTATTGTTACGCCGAGGCTGTTAAACAATGAGTAATAATCGAACCTTCTCGAACGCTTTTGTCTTGCTGTGTTATTGCTGCTATTGTTTGTGGTTTCGCAGAATGGGGAGTGGCCATTGTGTCGAGGGACCGACCCTTTCCTGGAAGGATCGACATCGTTCTCGAACAATCGAAATGTGTGCGATATAAATAGGTCGGAGAGATGGCCGGACAGTCAGTCTCGAGTCTGAGTTAGTTAGTGAGTGAGTCTCAGCGAGGCCCTGGAGGACTGACGTGGACAAGGGTCTCGCGTGAGTCTGGATTAAGCTATACGTGCGATCATTTCGGTGACTTTAAGTGCTGCAACAGTGATGTGAATTAGTGTGTTGTGATACGTGTGACCAAGTTCGTGTATTCATCGTTTAGTGCTGAATTAAAGTGTTATTTTGGTTAGATCGATTCCCATTATTTTATCCCGAACCCTCAGCTTGTAACAATTTGGTGTCAGAAGTGGGATAAAATAATGCCGGTTCTGCCAAAGGATAACGTGGATGGTGTCAGGACGAGAGGTCAACGACAACAGGAAATGGATGAAAGACGGTTTGGAGATTCTCCGGTTCAAGAAGCTCGGCAGAGTCGTTAGCCGATGGAGATGGAATCAGCCGCCGCCGAATCATTTGGAGCACCATCATCATCATCCGTGGGGCAAGCTCCTGTGACAGGCGATCTTGCTGCTATTATGGCCATGCTTTGTCGTCAACAAGAAGAGCAGCGACGTTGGCAGGAAGAACAGCGACGTCAGGAAGAAGAGCAGGCTCGGTTGCAGGAAGAACAGCGACGTCAGGATAAGGAAGAGCAGCGTCGTCAGCAAGAAGAGCAGGCTCGGTTGCAGGCAGAGCAGTGACGTCAGGATAAAGAAGAGAAGCGTCGTCAACAGAAAGAGCAGGCTCGGTTGCAGGAGGAACAACGCCGTCAGCATTAAGAAGAGAAGCGTCGTCAGCAGGAAGAGCAGGCTCGGTTGCAGAAGGAACAGCGACATGAACAGGTGGAGCAGACTCGGTTGTAAGAGGAACAGCGACGTCAGGATAAAGAAGAGCAGCGTCGTCAACAGGAAGATCAGCGACGTTGGCCATAAGAGCGTGCTCGACTGATGAGGGAATCGTTCGGTTCATCTGGAAAGGAATTCCAGGAAGTGAAAGAACAGATAGAAATCATGAGAGCCGTGTTTTGGAGGCTGGAATTGGGATCGCTGATGAGAAAGGGACTCTGGGTGTCCTGAAGTATTGGAGACGGCAATGTGGCTCCTCTAGTTGCTACATCTTCAGCGCGAGGTGCGCCTAAAATTGTTCGTGTTGATCGGCTGCCGCAATATGGGGCTAAGAATGCTCGGGACGAGCATGTTTTAGGAGGGGGCAGTGTTACGCCGAGGCTGTTAAACAATGAGTAATAATCGAACCTTCTCGAACGCTTTTGTCTTGCTGTGCTATTGTTTGTGGTTTCGCAGAATGGGGAGTGGCCATTGTGTCGAGGGACCGACCCTTTCCTGGAAGGATCGACATCGTTCTCGAACAATCGAAATGTGTGCGATATAAATAGGCCGGAGAGATGGCCGGACAGTCAGTCTCGAGTCTGAGTTAGTTAGTGAGTGAGTCTCAGCGAGGCCCTGGAGGACTGACGTGGACAAGGGTCTCGCGTGAGTCTGGATTAAGCTATACGTGCGATCATTTCGGTGACTTTAAGTGCTGCAACAGTGGTGTGAATTAGTGTGTTGTGATACGTGTGACCAAGTTCGTGTATTCATCGTTTAGTGCTGAATTAAAGTGTTATTTTGGTTAGATCGATTCCCATTATTTTATCCCGAACCCTCAGCTCGTAACACTATGCTTGCCAGATACAACAAAGGGGCTTCCAATTTGGTGTGGGACATATTAACAGGTGACGAAACATGGATTTATAGCTATGATCCCAAAACGAAACAGCAATCGAGCGTATGGGTCTTTTGAGATGAGCCGAAACCAACCAAAGTGGCTTGCGTGAAAAGTGCTTCTTTGAGTGATGATTGCTTCTTTTTTTAATAAAACTGGGCACTTGGCTACTGTTGCTTTAAAAAATCGTCGAACCGTGAATAGTGACTGGTACACGACTATTTGTTTACCGGAAATTATTGACAAACTCCGTGAAAATAACGGTAAGCGCCGTATCATCTTGCACCACGACAATGCAACTTCCCACACGGCCAGACAGACAAATGAATTTTTGAAGGCGAAAAACGTACAACTTATGAGTCATCCAGCATACAGTCCTGACCTGGCACCGTGTGACTTTTTTCTGTTCCCAAAAATCAAGAACCAATTACGCGATCAACGGTTTTCATCACCAGAAGAGGCTGTCGAAGAGTATGAAAAACATGTATCTGACGTCACCACGGAGAAGTGGCACAAATGTTTTCAAAATTGGTTCAATCAAATGCAAAGAGAGAATATTTTGAGAAACAATAAATTAATTTTTGACCATTAATAGTATTTTTTATGATTGATTCCGGAAACTTTTAGTGGTCCCCTCGTATTATCGATAAATTGGTCATACGAGTCTTTGAACTCAAAATAATACGGATAACTTATATTTAGGTTAACAAACTGCAGGTGTATTAATACCAAGGTGTTGGGATATTTTCTCTTTACACGTGACAGACCACGTTATCACAATCGAATAATTAAATTATAACTGGTAACCTTTTCATTCTACCTTGATAATTATCTTCCCTTACACATGTCTAACGCAGCGTGACTAATAGCATGGCTCTCACCTGTTCATATCTGATGCAAGGATAACTTATAACTTGGTGCCTACATTCATAAAGTTAAGGATCAAGTCAACCTAACGTTTGAACGAGTTGATAAACTTTTAGATAAAAATACAAAAATATTTATTATGTGTCCATTTTTAGGGTTCCCTACCTCAAAAGGTAAAAAAAGGAACCCTTATAAGATCACTTTCTTGTCTGTCCGTGTATCACCACCGATTTTCTCAGGAACGGGTCGACCTAGCAAGTTGAAATTTATACCAAATACTATATTCCCTATTAGATGTATAAAAAAAAATCAAGGTCCTGAGTCAACGCGATAAAAAGATATGAGCAAATTTAGATTTTCGCGAAAACTTGTAAGTACCAAAATTTCCCTTTTTTTATTTTTATATTTTTTGGAATTTTCCCTTTACTTGTGCTGTAAGACCTTGCTTTTAACCAAAATTGACAATTCTAGGTCAACCGGAAGTACCCTATAGGTTTTGGGTCGAAAACCTATGTGGTAGTTCCCGTTGACCTAGAATCACGAAATTTGGCAAAAAGAAAGGTATTACAGCATAAGTAAAGGAAAAATTCCAAAAAATAAAAAAAGTTGCAAATTTAATGGTGTCCCCATACATACATAGTTGACGCCTATTAAGATAGTCCTCTGAATTGTATGGGCGCTCATAAAATTTAGAGGACAACGGAACCCTCAGTGCACGAGTTCGAATCGCACTTGACCGGTTTTATTACATTCTATGAATACAACAGCAGTTATACTTATACCAAATAAAAGACAACAAAATAGGTCGTCTCTCAGCGGTGTGCCACTGTAACATATAGCTACTGTAGCGCTGGTATTATGTGACACCTTTTAGATTCCTAACTTTAAAAACATAAGTTAACTGGGTAATTATTGATCAAGTTTTACAAGTATTCGAACAGTAATATACCTACTTCGATTCATAGAAACATGGCTTCCGTTTTAACCGGAAATCTAAGCACTTGTTCGTGATTGGTATGCTAAGTTTACAAATTCTAGTACTGATAACTTACAAATACTTATAATGCCTATATATATTTCCGGTATAAATAAAAACCGGAAAAATTTGTCCTACTAAAAAATAGTCAAAAGCGTCTCACTTAATTAATGGATTTGCTTATTTCTAAAACTTTAAATATAAGTACGTCTGTAAATATGAAAACATATTAAGTGTACAACTTGATTCAGCTTCAAGGCTCATTCAAGAACAGTTGCCAAATCATCAGCACTTAGTTTTGGCTTAGATAGCTTTTTTCCCAAAGAAAAGGGGGATAATATAACCAAATATAGCTTACTACTAGCCGACTATTAAAATAATGCGGCAAACTTATATTAATATTCAATAACATAAAATTTGTTGTTTGTTTGTATGATGTAGGTGGTAATTTCAGAAACTATTGAACCAATCCTGACAATTATTTCACTGATTGAAAACTACTCTATCTCCGAATGCTATACTTTAATTTGAAAAATCCTTGCAAAGCCGTGGCCTCTTAGCTAGTAATTTATAAATAACCAAAGTGATCAAGAAGGTGAAAGCTTAGGATATTATATGCACACCATAAAACAAGGCATCCAAGGTCACTCCGTGAAGCCTGCGAAGACCCCAGGAAACTTCTGCGCTTCTGGTCGGAGTTAGGCTGGCTATCCATAGTCAACTCTCTCACGCATAATGGACCACACACAGAGTTTGAATGCGGAAAAGGGAGTCCTAACATAACATAACACCATAAAACAATACAAATAACAACATAAATCTATGTATACAATTGGCGGTCTTTTAGCTAAATAGCGATCTCTACCCGACAACCTTTGGATGCAATTAACTGTGTGGACACTACTTGGGGAGTAATGGTGTACCTAACCAACTACATGTAGATACATACTCATACTAATGATATAAAAATAAAAAAATCTATAAATTAATGAACCTGAATAATAACTAAACATATTAATTAATAATAAATACATAGATATTTAGCGACAAATACTTGTGTTCTCTAACCAATATGCAATGGCATATGTGATAACCGGCAGCGCGTTCCATAATCGGACAGCCTGCACTGTAAAAGAATTATCAAATTAGGTTTACCGCCTTATCAATGAATACAGAAGGTTTACCTACCAAAAGCATTATTCAGGGATAGGTGGTGAAATTTACGTTTCAAAATGAACCTTGTTATTTTAATGAAAACAACTAAACCGGCTATAACCCGTTAAGGATCACGCCAACATTTTTGTATGGCTGTGACTTGTGAGGCCTGAGCGATTACGCAACCTAACGCGATTACGCTGTAGAATACCTAATATTAAGATTTACGAGCAGAGACGGGTGTTCAAATAGCCTTATTGGATAATCGAAATAAACAAATACGTATCATTTGATTGATGCGGATAGGTGTGCCTTCTCTGGCATTTACCATGACTCCAGCCAGAACAGGTTTGGAAGCCTTGGCATTTTATAATCGTATTCGACTATAGTTTTCATTACTCTGGGAATGGTGTCCTTATTTCGTTTAAAATATTTATGATTTGAGGTTGAGATTGTCTACTTATGTTACTATCTCTACAACGACCGGGCCTAATAGTGTCCAACAGGACCCAGTTTGGTCGACCCGTTTTGCCTGATGTGACGTTACGTATACGTAACACAACCATGTGCATTGTTTCTGGCTGGTCGGGCCTACATATCATTCTTAACTAGCTGACCCGCCCAATCACGCTTGGTATATTTGATTAAAAAAATAGCCTATGCCCCAATCCTGGCCATAATCTATCTGTGTACCAAATTTCATTGCAATCGGTCAAGCTAAACGGTCTTGAAAATGCATCAGACAGAGAGACGGAGTTAGTTTCGAATTTATAATATTAGTGTGGATGGGAGGGAGGTCTTTGGAGCCTGTACTGTTTCAGCGCAAAGCAAAAACCTTCTATAAAAAATACAATATATGTACATGCTAATTAATATTATAAATTCTAAAGTAACTCTTGGAATACATCGAGGTCGTCACGCCAACGCTTCCTCGGCCTGACTCGGCTTTGACGCCCATCTGCAGGCACCTATTGTGTGTGGACTGCTGCCCATTTGTCTGTAACCATACGACTGACGTGACCCGCCCAGTCCTACTGGGACGTGGCGAGTAATCGTGACATATGGAGGAACATGGGGGAGACCTTTGTCCAGCAGTGGGAAAGCATATGCTAAAAAAAAGTAACTCTGTCTCTATATCTGTCTGTTTGTTACGTTTTCATGACTAGTGATGATGACATATGATATAGAAACGTGGTATTTCACTATGGTCCTTCTAAGAAGGCTCAAGGTTACTCAGCGTACTATGGAGAGGGCTATGCTTGGTGTTTCTCTTCGAGATGGAATCAGAAATGAAGAGATTCGTTGACGAACCAAAATCACTGACATAGCACAAAACAAGCTGAAGTGGCAGTGGGCGGGGCACATAGCTCGAAGAACCGACGACCGTTGAGCCAGAAAGGTCCTCGAGTGGAGAACATGCACTGGAAAGCGCAGCGTAGGACGGCTGTCCACTAGAGTAACGACGACCTGATATAGGCTACTGGGAAATCTACGGGGGAGGCTTATGTTCAGCAGTGGGCGTCTTATGGCTGATATGATAATGATGATGTAAGGTAATAAAGTAGCTGTAGCGTTATTTCTTTTTAAAATTAAGTTAATAAGTTGGTTCACAAAGGCGCTTTGTCCGATGTTACTATAAAGGTCATATACCTAAGTATATATAAGTCGTATGTCGGGGCATACAATCTCACAGTGGACTCTAGTTTATTTACGGCAAAAAACTATCAACAGTACTTGTCTACTAGCAGACAAAAAACGTGAAAACGGAAGAAAAGAGAAAGCCTTTAATCGTATTCTGAGCTGGAATTAAAAATATACCAACGAAGGTTCAGAGACTGATCATATTTTGGTGCACTATACATATTAAAGTATATCTATTAATACTTATATTATAAATTCGAAAGTAATTCTGTCTGTTTGTTATGTTTCACGACTAAACAGCTGGATGGATTTCAATGAAATTTCGTTTATAGATGCAAATTCCAGAGAGGAAACTTGTTCTGTATAATTCCTACCGCCAATAATATAGGTAACAAAAGTACACATGCACTGTACATAGATATACACAAGCATACACAACACAAGTGACTACATGGTTGATTTATGGTAGTCATGTGATGCCACGGTTTTGTTTCTGCAACAATGTACAGTCGACCTCGCCAGCTTCCGGCAGCTCTCTGTGATCCACCGTGGACGAGGCTGATGGTACAGATGTGTGAATTAATTTAAGTACCTATCAATGTTATACCTAAAGTTCTATTTATATTATATTTTTATAAGTTATAATAAATAAATATTACTGGACATTTCACACAGAGCTATCTAGCCCCAAACTAAGCAGAACTTGTACTATGGGAACCAGATAACTGATAGAATACTTGTATACTTTTTTTTTGTAAATACATACTTATAATATATAGAAAAACATCCAGACCCGAAACAAATATATGTAGATCATGCAAACATTTGTTCCACAGCGGGAATCGAACCCGCTACCTCTTGCGTCTCAGTCGGCTGTTCGCCCACTGCACCACGGAGGTCGTCAAGTTATGCCTAGTTTTTAATATTAAACAATTTATATTACAGAAGAGCGAACTCTCCTAATACAGGTATTATTTACATAAAAGGAGGTTCTGACTACTAGTTAAGCTATAGTAAACACAAGTTAATTAAATAAAAATATTTGTATTTGTATTATATAGGGTGTATGGGTATTTTGTTGAAATTTGTATATGATTGAGTCTTATGCTACTTTTATTGACAATCCACGTGTGCGAACCCGCATGCGGAGTAGTAATTTAATAAATCCGCAGTAACTTTATTTTCATTTCAAATACTCTTCTAGAAGGATCTGACTTTATCATGCTAAGTAAATAAAGAATCTTATCGAATTGAAAAAACTCGCCAAGGATAAGCACCGCATAAAATATAAATAAAATTGTTAAAATCTGCAATGATTCTTGACATTGCCGAGTTCGAATGGTTTGCCCTTGAAAATGAACCGCTGAAATTCGACTTTATTTATGGAACGTATTTAATTTGGAATGATTTACTCACTGAATGCAAATAATGGTTATAAATATATTTTTTTGATAAGAACTTATTTTACAAGTAGTTTTCGGGCAAATCTAGGTAATTTATTTAAAGTGACTTCACGCTTCGAGATTTTGAATAGCTTTGGGATTTGGTCCGTAATTGAGGAGGATAAGGATAAATCCATTTGAAGATAATTGTGCAAATTATTTTTGTGTATTTTAGTTATTAGCGCTTAATTTTATGTCACACCTCATCTTTCTTTTTGCACGCCCAGGGTGACTGGTATATAATGGTTTTAGCATTAAGTCCTCCTAGCCCTACCTTAATTTATTAATTTTCGTTAGAATAACCACTTTATTATCCAAAAATGATCAGGATTTATCTTAGATTCTATATTTCTGAACATATAAATGTTATCTTTGTTAAAATGGTTAATAATTAGTGGTTCGCCCCGAACTGAGATCTCTCTCGTCTCCCATAAAAACAACAAGATATGATTTATACCTAATATTTGACTATAAAAATAGTGCCACGAAATGCATAACCATCTGACTTGACCTACAGTTTTATTCCAATTACAGGTAAAGGGAGTTCATGTTAATTAGTTTCTATTTTTTGGGGTAGAAATTGCAGTTATTCTTGATTTCAGACTTTTCCCTATATTTGTGTCACAAAAGCTACACTCATACCAAACTTTAGCACTGTGGAGTCACTGGTGTACCCTGTGAATTTTGTCAAGGTTCCGTTTTTAATATGGCTAATAACTTAAAAACTACAAGGTTTAAACTAAAAATAAAAACGCGGTTGAAATGTACTTACCTTACCCTTTACCCTTCTTGAACCCCAATATCTCAATTACCCCGCCTCCCGCATTTTTAGCTCATTTAGTCACTCCAAAATTTATTGTGCCATCAATACCTACCCTATATACCAAATTTCACGATGATCAGATAAACGCTTCGAAAGTTATCCTCGGATATATGTATGTATGTTTATTTATCCGACATACAACGCCGATATGCCCAAGTTGATTTACAGATCTCGCTTCGCTCGATCAAATAAAATAAAGAAAAAAGTAGTTTTCGGGCAAAAACGACGTAATTCAGCGTTATTAGTATTTTATGAGAAAACAAAAGTGAATTTGTCCATTTTTGTTCTGTGCTTAGAAAGTGTTGCCTGTAATAATAATACTTTTGTTGTCTATTTTAGTATACCTATATAACCTTGGACAGGACAGCGACCAATACCATTCACCATAAATCGCTTAATCTAATTTGCAATTTCCTCGAACGACGAAACCCAGGATCGTAATTGATTTTTACAGCGCACCATTATTTTTTAATTAAGAAATTACTTATATTACTAATTGCTCAATTCAAAGGCTTTGTATTGTTGCAGATTGCCGCAATTCCTTCAATTACAGATCGACGGATAGAGTGCAATTTGAACGAGACGGGCGAGGGTATTAATCACAATGATCATTATGACTCTCAACGTGATGAGATCACTCTCGGAGGACATTTCAAAAAGCTGTAACTTCATCCGAATAATCTTACGAGGTATTACTTACGAATCTTACTCGTAATTATTTTATTCTGCATAAAATTTATATTATTGTTTACCAACTGAAAATTAAGGTAATAAAAATGAAGTATTTTTTACACAAATAATAAGTGCTTTTGTAGTGCCTCAGAGATGTTTGCATAGAATCGAACTGTGATGGCTGTCATTCGGAAAAAAAAACAACATATGCATACACCGATGCATAATTTTAATTTACTTTTCAAATTCGTAAGCTTATTTAATTTATTATATTAATAATTACTATTCGGGTTCGATTCCCGCCGCGGAACAAATTTTTGCATGATCTACAGATATTTGTTCCGGCTCTGGTAGTTTTTCTATATAAGTATGTATTTAACAAAAAAAATGTATATAACTATTCTATCAGTTATTGGGTTCCCATAGTAAAGTAAAGTAAATAAAATATTTATTTATTTATTGTTATTTATTCGCTTTTTGCACACAATAAACAACTAAACGCATACACATTTTCCGTTCAGTCGTGGATAAAAATTGCTTTTGTATAATAAATTATGACTACTTTATAAAATTACTGAGCTGTACCTTAATCACATGTTCATTGCAGTATAAAGAATGTTCATTACCGGATGATTGATCCAGGGCCACCACAGAATATATAACAGTTACCATACAGTACACTCAGATGAAGAGATACATGACTTTACTATAATGTCATGTATCACTTTATTTGAGTGTACTAATTCAAGAAGAGCATGGCACGCTTCAAGAGAAATGATAAAAGGTTTCTACAGGGTAGGGAACGCATCGACAATACCCCGGGTGTTGCCGGTGTCAATAGGCGACGGTGACCGCTTACCATCAGGTGGGCCGTAAGCCTGTTTCCCCACAAATAAAGTAAAAAAAAAAAAAATGTACTTGTATATTAGATAATCGTAAAAATGTACAGTTCATATTGAAAAAAGGAACCCTTATATGATTACTTCGTTGTCTGTCTGTCTGTCCATCTGTCAAGACCCTTATTCTCAGGAACGCGTAAGGGTATCAAGTTGAAATCAATATATAATATAATAAATAAAATATATAATCTTTTCATCCCTTCTACTCCGTCCTACCTCAAAGAACGCTTTGACTTTCTTCACCTTTCCAACTCTCGACCCTTACGTTCCTCTGAAACCCTTCAATTAAAAACTCCCCATCATACCTCAGTATTTTATAGTTCCTCTTTTACTTTGCAGGCTACCAGGAGGCTCTGGAATGCCCTACCTGTCTCAATTCGTCACGCTAAATCTCTCCATATCTTTAAAAACTTGGTCAGACAACACTATCTGTCATCCATCGCTCACTAGGCCACTTATTAATTTTACATTTTTATAATTTATATATGTAGGTATGACAATATATATTTTATGTATTATAATATTAATATTTATGATTATATTATACATTATAATTATGCATTTTATTTTATATTATCTATATTTTTTATAAATATACGTGTACTATTAATATCGGATTTACGCCGCCGTCCTTATTTTGTTCACATAGATCCTGTCCATCCAAAGGTTGCATGGAAGAGATCGCTTTTAGCGATAAGGCCGCCCATTGTACCTATTGTTTAAGAGTGTATTTTCTTATAAATGATTGTATTTAAATGGTGTGCAATAAAGGAATTATCTATCTATCTATAAATACGTAGGTCTACGGTTCCTTGAAGTTAAATAATTCAATCAAAAAATACGGCCATTTATATGGCCGTATGTCCTATATTTTACTCGCAAATAATTCAAACCCTATAGGGTACTTTCCGTTGACCTAGAATCATAAAATTTGGCAAGAAGCAAGGTCTCTTACACAAGTAAAGGAAAAAATCGTTAATTTGTAATTCTATCACGTAAAACAAATATTATTATGGTACGGACTCGTTGCGCGAGTCAGATCACTTGTCCAGTTTTTTGAAATCCTCGTCACTCATCTCTTCATCTGACTGTACAAGTACACAGAATAAGTACAAGTGTCTATGCCCGGAGGTAAAGGATGCTTCAAGAAGACATCGCATCACTGTAATAACCATATACAGGGTGATATCATTATTGGGCTCTAGCAGCCTCTTATTATGATGTTCTGCTAGGCTGTTGGAATTATTCAATTTACTAGATAGATCAACTGGTAGCTCGAGGTTGGTATCTATATATAGTCGGATATGAAAGGTATACATAGTGTTGCATCCCATCATTAAAATAATTTTCGTATGGTATTTACTTAGGGATAATACTTTATTTTATAGTGTTATCCGAACACTTACGAAAAATTCTAAAATTCCTGTAGATGGAGCTAACGGCGCTTTAAGTCGTAATCTCAATCATTTCACTAATTTCGACCCTGGCGTGACAAGAGCCTGTAGCACAATTGGCAGTGCATTCTCGTATCAATAAGTTATGTTGGTGGACTCCCGTTTCCGCATTCGAACTCTCTATGTGGTTCATTATGCGAGCCAGCCTAACTACGACCAGAAGCGCAGAAGTTTCCTGGGGTATTCGCAAGCTTCACGGAGTAACCTTGCAGTCCAGGATTTCTGCACGTTGGGCTGTTACTCCCACGCATTCCAGGACTTCGTGAGCAGCTGATTCTTCTTCGGTGAGACATCTCCTGCAGAGTGGGCTGTTTGTTGCTCCGATGATGTAGAGGTGCTTGTTCAGGGGACAGAGTCCTGTAAGGGTCTCCACGATGATTCGAAGGTCCAGTCTCTGAAGGTTGAGCAGTCGACGTATCAGTCGTGGTGAGACGGCCGGCAGAGCCGCCTTCGACTGTCTGCAGTCCATGGTCTGTTGCCCAATGTTCGCTGTGTAGGTTTAGAGTACGAGGCCGTATCCATGTTCGTAGTTGTGTGAAAGGTAGAGAGAGGAATGGAGGTGGGCCTATAGCCGTGGTTTCCGATCCTCTTTTAGCTAGTTCATCTGCAGCATCGTTGCCTAGTGATTCGTTTTTGCCACTTGTAGACTCCATAAAGTTAGTAAATCGTTTAAAGGGCAAGATGTACGCTTTTATAACAAACTCTCAAGAGATGTACAAAAATTGACAATTAACAAATTTAAAAACGTAATTAAACAAAATCTTTATAAAAAAGCCTACTATAAAATATCGGATTATTTAGATGATAGAGAAGCTTGGGATTGAAATTGCTCCAACTCGTTCAAAATGTTACAATTTAGACGTATTTTATTTCTGTATCCTAAAAGGATCATTAAAAAAACAACCAGCCTTGTTTTCTTGCCTTTCTTTCCTGGCTTGGTCGCGAAGGAACAGGCAGTAAAATTGACGTTTCAAAGGGAACCTTGTGATTTTAATGAATAAAAATCTTTGACTTTGATCCGCTAGGCCCCTTGATCCACTGTAAGATATCTTTGTTTTTCGTGGCGATTCTTTCTAGGGCTAAGTTTAAGTATGTTTGTAGGGGTAATCACAGACACTACTGAAACCATTCTGAAAATTCTTCCACTGATAGAAAGCGACGCTATCCCTCAGTGCTATAGGCTATATGTTATTTTGTACGGACTTGCGCCATTCAATTCAATTAAATTCTTTATTTCAGACGAACACTAACACAACATTAAATACAAGGCAGGTACATACTCCATATTCAGTACAATATACAATCATCATCATCATCTCAGCCCGTCCGCACCCGCTGTTGGGTATAGGTCTCCTCTTTATGCGCCATTCTTTCCGGTCCCTTGCGAATCTCATCCATTGATCATCCATCATCAATCTCACCCAGCTACGCTTTCAATGTCTTTCGACCATCGGGCGGGTGGTTTGCCTCTTGGTCTACGAGCATCCCTTGGCCACTCTGTCACCTTCGTCCAACGCCCGTCATCGTACCAGTGTCCAGCCCTGCGATCCTCATACTCACGTCCACAACCGTTGTGCAACGTCGGTTTCGACGTTGGGTATGTGGTCCAAGAGTGATATACCGAGCATGGTGCGCTCCATTGCCTGTTGAGTATACTATAAAATATATTAATATAAAATATATTTTATAGTATATACTATGAAATAGGTAAATAGGTGGCACACAAAAATAATATAAAAACATAAAAATAACAGCCAGGTCAACATTGGACTATATGGAGGCACAAAACGAGCACAGTGTGTTTTAGGTCGTCAAGGCCTTACTTATACTGCACGGTCGTTCGTCTCAAGAACCTAGATTCTAAACACCAATTAAAAAAAACAAAACCTATGCCTGTATACAATTATACCTACAACTCTTCTCGTCAAAAAAGTAAAGTAAAAATTTATTTATTGACATAATTAAGAACTAGTTAAAAAACTGTGTTTCAGGTGCCAGTGGCTTCTCCCATCATGTGAATATTTTAAATGATGTCTAGCAAAGATAGGATAGTTAAGTTTAAGCATTAATTAAAAAAGAATAAATCATATAATTAAAAAAGTGAGTATTTAAAAGAAATACTTAAGCTCTCTCAAATTCAAGTCTGTTACATAGTAGGTATTATACTTAGCTGCATGTTTTGCTTAGTAATTAGATTATAATATATATATTTATTTATACTATTTATAATTAACAGCATCTATGAATATATGTAGTATGTATGTATGCATTTAGTGTTTAAGATATTCGCGTATGTGGGTAGTGTAGTGATAGGAACTTAGGAATACAAAAAGAAAACATCAAAAATAGAAGCCATTTAACATTGCTTCATCACCATCGTAATCAAATTCTTTGAGCCAGGTAAGTATTATTTTTTTGATTTCAACGTTACTCCTCTTCTTCACCCTAAGCACTCTATTAAGCGCATTATACAGATGGGGAACAACGACATTATATTGTTTTTGTGCAAATCGGGATCTAACTATTGGAACAGGACAGCGGTCAACCCTTTTCTGTAAATCACGGGAACAATTTTTCTATGGTAGCGACGTAAACTTTCATAAATAAATAATTTTCTGATGCTAAGCACATTAGTTTTCTCATAAACGTTTGTAGTAGGGTGCCTGTAGGGTAGATATAGTCCTTTAGAACGGCACGTTGTGCACGTTCAGCTGTGATGAGGTGAGATTTTGCCGCTCTACCCCATGCACAAATGCAATATCTTAGGATACATTCACATTAAGCCTTATATGTTTGTCGTGTCACAGAGTATTTAATGCTAAATTTGGGTTTGCCAGTCAAATTCACACCCATGACACAGAATATAGGTCTGCTCTGCCATCGACGGACACGTCGTGAAGGACTATAAATATTTTATTTTAATAACAATCCGTGCGAGGGCGACGTCTAGGCAGGTCAGCCAGTTAGTTATATAAATAGTTAGTATAGTTATTATAAATAGTTACATAAACAAAGTTTACTACAATCTGGCGGAGATAGATAAAACAATAAGTTTTGTTCTAGAAACTGTAATTTATAATACCTAAAACTAATTCTATTATGAACTTAATGGATAGGTAAAGTCGCAAAAACTTTAGTCTCATTGTTCGTTGAACTTCTATTGACCTTTCGTATACTTGAAAACTTAATTTAATTATAATTAGCCACAATTCACATACAATTATTTTCAATTTATTGTGACCTAGGTGTTGCCCGCAACTTCGTACGCGTTAGACTAATGTTTAACCTATAAATAAAGCTAAACTCACTGTTGCAACTTGACTTGACAACCGATTTTTATCTCTTGGGACCTGATCTATGCGATAAAAAGGAGCCTATGTGTTAATCCATAATCTTTTTTTAATGTTATTTGTGGGAAACAGGCTTACGACCCACCTGATGGTAAGCGGTCACCGTCGCCTATTGACATCGGCAACACCCGGGTATCGTCGATGCGTTCCCTATCCTGTAGAAACCTTTTAACATTTATCTTGAAGCGTGCCATGTCATAGCCTAACGAGAAACCCTCAGATGGTAGCTCATTCCACATCTTGCAAGTATGGGGTAGAAAAGATCGCCTGAAGCGTGTGGTGCGCGATACCCAATCGTCGATGATATGTGAATGCGCTTTATTACGTTGTCGAGAAGTGCGGTACTAAGCTACGTAGATACTAAACTTCATCGAAATCGGTTCAGCCGTTACATGATTGAGTAAAAAATTGTGATGATTTTCAGGTATTAGATGATTTGGATTTGCCGAATTGACGTTTAAAAATGTAATTATTTGAATTTATTTGAGTTTAAAGGTTTTTTAACTTTTTTTTCTAACAATCTTCAGCCCGCGGTTTCGCACGCCTGGTTTATCAATGAAAACATTACCCTGCTGCACATTTGGGTAAAACGTAGTTTATGTCTCAATCCTGGTCATCTATCTATTCATATACCAAATTTCATCGAAATCTGTCCAGCCGTTCAGTCGTGAAAACGTAACAAACAGACATACAGAGAGACGGACAGAGTTGCTTTCGAATTCGTAATATTAATTCACAGATGTGATAATGCTTGTAAGGATACCCTAATCTTTGTAAAGAGAAATAAACGCTAGATTATTATCCTAGCGTCCGCCCACGGCTTCGCACGCGTGGTTTGTCTATAAAAAGTAGCCTATGTGGTAATCCAGGTTATAACCTACGTACATACTAAATTTCATCGAATTAGTAAAGCGGTTACGACGTGATTGAATAACAAACAAACATCCAAACTTTCGCATCTATAATATTAGTGTGATTGTTATTAGAATGGATATATAGTATGGAATTATGGATACTATACGCACCTAGAGGCTTCCGTTAGCTTATTTAAAGTATTTCAAAGTATAGTTGTATCTCTTACAATATAGGTAGGTACAAGTCTATAATTATTATTTAAATAAGCAGGAAACATAATGGTAGCTCTAGTAATGTTCCCACACACAGGCCAACTTCAAAACTCACAATGCATAAAGTTTAATGACCAGAGTTGGTCCAATTTCGGGTTTTACGTCTTGACTTTACATCATGGCGTCAAAAACAACAGTAGATTTAAATTGTGTGTAAGCCCAGCATTATTGATCGAGTGAAGCGAGATCTCCAAATCAACTTGGGCAAATCGGCGTTGTATGTATGTATGTATGTTTGTTTGTCCGAGGATAACTTTCGAAGCGTTTATCCGATCATCGTGAAATTTGATACATAGGTAGGTAGTGATGGCACAATTTTGGTGTAACTAAATGAGCTAAAAATATTGGGGGGTCGTTGAGATATTGGGGTTCAAGAGGGGTAAAAAAAATGAAAATGAGACTATTAGGTCAAGTGGGATGTCAAATAAAAGGTCTTTATTAGTTGGTTTAAACGCCGTTTTTATTTTTAGTAAAGTCTTTATAGTGTTTGAGTGTTTAGCCATAATATAAACTGAACTTTGACAGAATTCACAGGGTACACCAGTGACCCCACAATGCTGAAATTTGGTATGCGTGTAGCATTAGTGACACAAATATAGGCAAAAGTCTGAAATCCAGAATAACTGCAATTTCTACTCCAAAAAAGTATAAACATTTAACATGAACTCCCGTTACCTATAATTTGAATCAAAATGTAGGTCAAGATTTCGTTGCACTATTTTGATAGTCAAAGATTACGAATAATATTTTTTTGTTTTTATGGGAGACTCGCAAGATCTCAGTTCGGGCCGAACCACTAGTTTATTTATATTCCAAAATTCTGCCGATATTCAAGTACGCGGTAAAGTTTAGGTCACAGGTGCAAAGAATAAATTAGCGATGTTCCCGGATGTGAGACAGACAGAAAAGTGGTGATATGGCGAAAAAGAAAAACAGGTCATTTGACAGGTGCCTGCATAGAATAACGATATACATACAGAGCGTTTTCGCTACTTACTATTTTGCTACGAGTGTGGTAGATTCACGTAGCGTTATTAAAAAGCAAGGTTATTTAAACTTTTGGTATAACTTCTGCTTTAAGTGTCTCACACTCTCTACTCTCTTAAATGACAGACAGACCGGTGTATTACCATTTACCATTTATATATTTACCACCAATAGAATTATTATTATATTTGATACTAGCTTCCGTCAGCGTTTGAATCCAGGCCATAATCTATCAACACACCAAATTTCATCGAAATTCCGGACACTACGACGTGATTAAGTAACAAACACACAGATTTTACCACCGCACTTCTCGACAACGTAAGTCGCTCATCCACATATCATCGACAATTGGGTATCGCGCACCACACGTTTCACGCGATCTTTTCTACCCCATACTTGCAAGATGTGGAATGAGCTACCATCTGAGGTTTTCCCGTTAGGCTACGACATGGCACGCTTCAAAAGAAATGTTAAAAGGTTTCTACAGGGTGGGAACGCATCGACAATACCCCGGGTGTTGCCGGTGTCAATAGGCGACGGTGACCGCTTACCATCAGGTGGGCCGTAAGCCTGTTTCCCCACAAATAACATAAAAAAACAAACAAATAAACATACATCGCAATTCATATTTTTATAATATTAGTGTGATTGACTTTGTAAATATCTAAATAAAGATCTAATTCTAGGGTAGGGAAATAAGATCTTTAAGAAATAGGAAAACAAGTTTTTTTTTATATGTTATAGGCTTGCGTTTGACCACTATCTCGCCTGTAAGCGATGATGCAGTCTACGATGGTACACGCTTGCCTAGAAGAAATCTATTCATTCGGGACTTAAAGATACCCAGGTTGCAGCTATCAGGAAACACAGACTCTGGCAAGGCGTTCCACTCTTTGGCGGTGCGCATAATAAAGGTCGAAGAGAACCGCTTTGTGCGAATAGGAGTTACTTCTACCTTACAGCGGTGGCGCACCGCAGAGCGTCTGGTTGTCCGATGATAGAATGGAGATGGTAATGATGGATGATGATGGAGATGGTGGATTAAAAATCTATGTGAGGCCTATGTCCAGCAGTTGGCGTCACATGGATGATGATGCAGTACCTACAGAATATTACATATACAATTAAAAGTGACGTTTTTAATTTCTTATTTAATAATTCTTATCTTGTGTGCGTTCATCCACGTGCCTTTCATTTAAAACGGTTCGAAAGAAAATAATTTTCTCGTTTTTCCTACGGTTTATTGCAACGATATTTTTATTTTATTTTTAAGGCCTTGCCCGACATTAGATTCCGGTAAACTTCTTCAGTAAACGGAAGGAAGGTCACGTCAGAATTATTATTTTGATCACGGAGGTTTTACCATTATGCTATGATAGTTATTTTTTCCATGGAACTCGGTCTAAAAGCGTAGAACAAAGATTATTTTTTTAAACAATGTACCTAATACCTACCACGTGCAATACAATGAAGGCTGTCTTCATTTTTTATTTTATTTTTTTGATGTTACTCATGAGGTAGGTACTCGTATCTTTATCATTACGCAAATGATAAAGATAGTAGTGGACCGTAGGCTTATGCCGTCATTTCATCATTTACTTTCATCAATTCATTTTCATTCATATTCAATCATTCATTTTCATTCATTCATTTTCACTCATTCATTTTCATTCATTCATCTTGTAAAAGACCCTAGTGCAGTTACATCTTAATTTTTAACTTTTTGTTATTTCAATTTCCAAAGGTATCTATACCTTCTTAACAGATTTAAAAAAAGGAGGATGTTCGGTTGTATTTTTTTTTATAATGTTTGTTACCTCAGAATTCCGTCATTTAACAACCGATTTACAAAAATATCTGAAAGGTTACATATAAAATTACTTTTATGACATCGTTTTTAAAATTAAGACCTTTCTTTTGATACTAATATCGCCATAGCCACAGCTAGTATTATTTATGATTGAAATAAATTACGAAAGTGATGGTAAAGGATTTTTACACGCGGAAATGGATTTCAAAATAAGATTCAAAATCATTTCCGCGTATAAAAATCCTTTGCCATGCCATACCATCAGTTAGCACCGGCCCTTGGGCGTATACCTACTTGCAAATAACATAACCCATAAGTCGTGCAAAAATAAAACATCAATATTTTTCTGTTTAGTTTGTATGACTAAAGGTACGAGTATGCCTATTTTACGACTCTACTGCACGCCTTAGATCATAAACCTTGCACATTTTATTTTATTGTAATGTTAATGAGCCAATGTCAATACGGTCGAAAAGATCGTTGGCACAGCTTAGAGGGAAAATAGTTCATTCATTATGGAGGTCACTACGATTAACTATGATATTCAGCTATATAATACACTAATATTTTATCAAATTATAGACTCTATATTTAGGTATCGGGTCTTAAGAGTAGTTTTGGTTGGAAATGAGAATTTTCATAAGTACATGCTGCTAGACCGAGTCCGCAATACCGAATTTCGCACGCGGACTAAAGTTCAAATGGAGTTGGGCAGGACATGTGGCCAGGCGCGGTGATGACAGGTGGAGCAGGGTGCTGACTGAGTGGTGGCCCAGAGATGGAACCAGGAACGCAAGACCACCGGCAAGATGGGTCGACGACATTATAAAAATCGCAGGTCGTATGTGGGTTAGAACAGCGCAGGACAGAGGCGAATGGCGACAACGATGAGAGGCCTATTCCCAGCAGTGGGATGGGAAGGGCTGACGATAATAATAATAATGCTGGACATGTCACACAGCGCTATCTAGCCCCAAACTAAGCAGAGCTTGTACTATGGGAACCAAATAACTGATAGATACTTATATACTTTTTTAAGAATATATTTATATAGAAAAGCATCCAGAGTTTGCATAATCTACAGATATTTGTTCCGGACAAATATCTGTAGATTATGCAAACATTTGTCCCGCGGCGGGAATCGAACCCGCTACCTCCTGCGTCTCAGCCGGCTATTCTCCCACTGCACCACGGAGGTGGTCACGATGAAGATGATGATGATGGCATGCTGAGGTATTTGTTATAGATAGTAAATCGCACGATTGTATACCGTATTCCTAAACTTTTGCATTAAACCAGTTTTGCGTTTATAAGCTGTGTCATAAGTCGCATTTCATTGTTGTTTTATGTTATTCGCTTGTGAAGTATACATTACTGTATTTTGCCTACACTTTGTTTTAATATTGATTAAACTCTGATATGTATAGTAAACCGTGATTTGTAACCGCCACGAAATAATAGGTTTCAAGATTAGAGTAATTGTCAGAAACAGAAATAAACAACGCATTTGCGTGAGTCACGCCTTTTTCTATGTCTGTTGTTTTTTAAGATACATAGATAAATATTATCTACCTAAGTCTAGGTAAGTAAGTTGAGGACCGTGGCGCAGTGGCCCAATAGCCGGCTGATGCGCACAACGTTATATGCGACCAAATGTTCATGATCTGCAGATATTTGTCCCGGGTCAGGATGTTTTTCTATACATTCTGTGTATATACAGAAAATACTTAAGTACAAAAAATAGAAGTTATCAGTTATCTGGCTGCCAATAGTACAAGCTCTGCTTAGTTTGGAGCTACATAGCGCTGTGTGAAATGTCCAGCAATATTTATTATATTTATACATACCTAGTTAGACAGATACTACATATATATTTTAATTTATTAATAATTATTCTGTATTGCTCTAATTTATAAATATGTACACATACCCTTTTTTACGAACGCTTACATAGGTTTCGGAAATAAAAGTTTTCATACGTTTTAATTTATTTAAAATTTTGCAAGTATTGGAACTGAACGGACTGGCTAGCAATTGAAAAATATGATAGAGCTAGCTTGTTCGGACGCCTAGCGCCATCTACCGTCAGGTAGCTAAAGATCAAAGTTTATTTAGAATCAGTGTTTATACTGTAACCAACTCATTATAAAAACATGTTTTATTATGTGCTACACCTACATAATTATCTACTTAAACATTAATGTTAACATTTTCCGATGGAGGTTAATGATCTCTTGGCAGAGGTTATGATGTCATCATCAAAACGAAACGAATCTAAAACAAATCATTAAACACGTAGGCAAGTGTCTGTGTATGTCTACTAGAATAAGAAGGAACTTCATTCATAAAAACAATATAACATACAAATTACACCCACCTACAAGTTGGGTGTACCTACTAGATGTTAGCGATTTTATTGTCATGAAATATTATTTATGTAGAAGATAATTACATTATGTTTGTAAGTATTTTTAAAGAAGTAGTCTACAAATATATCTGTAACGTAGAAACATTATAGCGAAACGAATGCACTTGCACGCCCGTCAGCTAGCCAAGCTACAAACGCGCCGGTCTACGTTTATGTCACAACGAACTTGTGGAACCAGTCAAGAACGTTCGTTAACCGCGCACGTCATCGCGTGTACTAGTGCCCCCATCTAGCGGTCAAGTTCGGCATGACGTACCGCAGGTAGTTCAGCCGCGCGGCCAGAGATGGCGCTAGTAGTACGGTGTAGAGCACAGTAAACTGTGCCAAATGAAAGCGAAGGGTTTCACTTTGCTTGCTTGCAATATTGCGAAATCTTGTGCTGAAGTTTGTACGTGCATCATTATTTAAGTGCCTACTTATATATAGAAAGTATATAACTGCCTCTACGATATAACAGCGGAAACTTGACCAACTCTACAAATCTGCATTTTGCTACATTATTATTTCCATCAGGATTTTAACCATAGGTTATTATTATTGACGACCTCCATGGTGCAGTGGGCGAATAGCCGGCTGAGACGCAGACGGTAGTGGGTTCGATTCCCGCCGCGGAACAAATGTTTACAGATATTTGTTCCGGGTCTCGCTGTTTTTCTATATATTATAAGTATGTATTTACAAAAAAAAATGTATATAAGTATACTATCAGTTATCTGGTTCCCATAGTACAAGCTCTGCTTAGTTTGGGGCTAGATAGCGCTGTGTGAAATGTTCAGCAATATTTATTTATTTATTATTAGATTTGACAATTATTATTATTTGAGAATACTATGTTGGTTTCAAAAATTAGCAGCAGTTAATAAACCTTCATAAAATTTAAAGAAACCGTATTTACATAACTTCACGGTAACTTTACAAAAAAAAAAGTTATGAAATAAGAATATTATTAATTAGTCTAAAAATAATGAACAAAGAGAATTATTCCAATTTTTCTATTTCATAATTAAACCATAAATGATTTTTGCCTCTTAGTTTAGTTTTGAACTGCGAGACTTCATAGGTTCGTATTTTTTAGTTCTAAACTAAACTGATGTAAATAATAAAGTGAAACTGACTAGTACGAGTATAAATTAGCGCTATTTGGGAGTGATCTCATCGCGCTCTGCCCATTACTCAATGGCCGTCAAAAATGTAAGGCTGCTGTCACAATATTATATTTTCTGGAGATATTTCTTCTATGCTTAGAGGATGGACAAAGCTTTGAGAAGGTATAAGAAAACAACTCAGAATTTATCACTTCTCGAATAGGTATTTTATCGCAGATTCCAGCAATGGCAAATTGAGGACTAGAGCCTATAAATAATTCAATAGTAGATAAGTAACTGAATTACAAAATTCTTCCTTCATTTTAATTATGAAAATTGCAGGATTTTCAAGAAAAGGTTTTAGGCAAGAAAACGAGGCAATTACAAGTCTAAAGACTTTACACCGACCGTGAAACCAAATTCACGAGCATTATCATTACCACTGATTGCAGTTTGGCGTGACGGAGTAATGAACTAAAATTGCAACCAAACACAGATTGTACATTATTTACTATGGCTAAAGGCAGTAAAGGTCATTCCACAATGCAGGGCCTGTCCGGCCACAGATTCAAAATGACTAAGCTATTGTATTGCCGCACCCTCTAGCGCGTTGGAGCGTAACATGCAAACAATGAATGAATGAAGGTAGGCAATTATGTACAAAATTGATGTACCTAAAAGAAACTGGCACATAATTCCATCAAAATTCAGATAGAACAATAATAATAGAATCTCTCTAAAGAAAATTTTTCCATTTCAAAAAGTATGTTGGAAAATGTATTTTGAAACTGGACAAACGCACATCGATGGCTATGATGCACTAAAACGATGTATTAACGATACATTATGTGTTTAGATATATTATATTTTTCATTTATTTTTTTACTCATTTATTCTGCTTACATGTACCTTATACATTTCATACATTTTTTTGCTTAGTTAGATGGTAGGTAGCTTAGAAGTAAGTACATATACCCTGTAAGGGCACTGCAAGTTGAATTTTCATAACTCTTTTTCTATTTACAATATTTGCGCCTCCTTTTGATGGCCTTATGTGCCGTAACAAATAAAAACGATTTTCTTTCCATAAACGTTGCCCAAAGAAATGAAGAACGAAACCAAAGAAACTATTTGCAGTTCAAGTCTGCCATCGATAAAACAATTTGTTGGAAGCAGGCCACGTCTGAAGAACATTATCGTGATTCGCCGATGTTACTATTTTATTCCATAGCTAGAGCAAAGAAAAGCATGGCTACAATTTTATTTGATATCATGTTTTTTAATTGAACGAGCAAAGCGAGATCTCTAAATGAACTTGGGCAAATCGGTGTTGTATGCACGTACGTATGTATGTTTGTTTGTCCAAGGATAACTTTCGAAGTGTAGATCCAATCATAGTGAAATTTGATACATAGTGATGGCACAATTTTGGTGCCCCCCAACATTTTTAGCTCATTGACTAAATGAGCTAAAACTGTTGGGGGTTGTTGAGATATTAGGGTTCAAGATGGATAAAAAAAACAAAATGGGACTATCCGGTCAAGTCACACGTCTAATAAAAGGTCTTTGTGAGTACATTTTGACTCCGTTTTTATTTTTAGTTTAATCTTTGTAGTTTTTAAGTTATTAGCCATAATATAAACTGAACTTTGACATAATTCATAGGGTACACAAAACACACACAGGGTATGCGTATAACTGTAGTGACACATATGTAGACAAAAGTCTGAAATCCGGAATATCTGCAATTTGTACCACAAAAAAGAGTAACCATATAACATAAACTCCCGTTACCTGTAATTTGAATGAAACTGTAGGTCAAGTGTTTGGTTATTTATTTCGTGGCACTATTTTTATAGTTAAAGATTACAAATAATATTTTTTTGTTTAATCGGAGACTCGCGACATCTCAGTTCAGGGCGAACCACTAGTAATTTTAAATGCAATACACAGTAAAAGCGTTATGTAAAAGTATTAACACGAAGATAGATGTCTAGTTTAAATGAGAAGGCGTATCGCGGGTAACCGCCGCGCTTTCTAGCGATTTCACTCAGTTGTGGTCGCGCCTTTAGCAATGATAGCAATTTTCATACTTCAATTATTGTTGTTGCATTAGCACTGAGTCGAAGATGGTTTGTTTGAAATGAAAATGGACTGGGTACCTAGGCAACCATTTTATAGAGTAGTTAGATTATCATACCCATGTGACGTCCGCGGCTGAGCATAGGCCTCCTCAAATTTCCTGTACAATCGATCTTTGCATCTTGCACCCAACGGTCCCACCTTTAAGTCTTACTATCTAGTGAGAAGTCATCCTACGTAAGATTCGATCGCATAAAATAATTGGTTTAAAATTGAAAAAAAAAAAAAAAAACATTTATGCATCAATGATACAAGATACAGATACCTGTCTATAGTTATATTTTTTTTAAATAGTGTTTAAAACTGTTCTTTTTTTTTAAATAAACTACTTACTGTTTTGTAAATGGGAAGTGGTAGAACCGCAGTCAATGAATACAATTTTCTTACCTGCAACAATAAAAACAAGGAATATTAATTCACAAACAAATTGGCCGTTAGTTTACCAATACTTACAGCCTTTAAATATCCTATTGCTACTTTTATTAACACCTAAAGGACCTTGAAAAAACATTTCGCGTGAAAATCAGAACTTAATATTCAAAGACGTGTGATATGTACTTGAAAGTTATCTTGTGGCTTGAGATAAATAAATCATCATCATCATTCTCAGCCCGTGTCGACCCACTGCTGGGCATAGGCCTCTCCTTGTTTCTGCCACTCTTCCCGTGCCAGTCTGAACCACGTACAACCCACGGTCTTATGGATGTCGTCGACCCATCTCGCTGGTGGACGTCCCCTATTTCGATGGCCAGTTCTCGGCCTCCACTCTGTTAGTGCCTTAGTTCACCTGTCGTCACTACGTCTGGCCAAGTGTCCTGCCCAACTCCACTTGAGCCCCAATATTCGCTTGCTGACGTCTTGTACTTTAGTTTGCTTGCGAATTTCGGTATTGGGAACTCGATCTAAGAGTGTGATGCCGAGCATGGCGCGCTCCATGGCTCTTTGTGCTACACTTAAGAAAGAGAAATAAATAAATAATAAATATTTCTGGACATTTCACACAGCGCTATCTAGCCCCAAACTAAGCAGAGCTTGCACTATGGCAACCAGATAACTGATAGAGTACTTATATGCTTTTTTTTTGTAAATACTTACTTATAATATATAGAAAAACCCCCAGACAAGGAACAAATATCTGTAGATCATGCAAACATTTATTTCGCGGCAGGAATCGAACCCGCTACCTCCTGCGTCTCAGCCGGCTATTCGCCCACTGCGCCACGGAGGTCGTCACTTTTTAGGAGGTTGTAGATACTTTAAAACTTTTCTCCATGGCAAGACTTTTCAGGGCCACCATTAATATCAAAAGAAGAGAGCCGTCGAAAGAATATCTATGGATATTGGTCCGCAGACAGTTCTTTACTCCATTCCATACAAAGTCTTTCAACATCGCATTGTCGCTACCTCCTCTGTATCTAAAGCCAGCACAATAGCCTTCAGTGCACCGCATCCCAGAGGACTGGATCCACCGCAATTGATTCTATAGGTACCTAGGTAGAGGTAAATAACTCCTGGGAGACCATTGTGTGGGGAACAATAGGTATCGTAACTTTCAGGGACTTGCTTTTATGTGTTCTTGTGGATGAGTATATTTTCTACTTTAGTGTCTTTGTTGGTAGAATATTTGAAATTATAACCTGCACCGTTTTATCGTGTTGTTTTATTTAAAGATCGTTTTTAATCTATTGTTCCAGTAGATGCATATCAGTAACGAATTGAAGGCTAAGTTAAAGCAGACTTATACAATTTTAAATGCATTTTATAGCAAGGTACATTTAGATAATCATCGCGATAAGCACGTCGCCTTTCTGTCTCTGTCTTGTAGTGAATAAAATGACCAATACAAATAGAATGGTTTTACAAGTGCAGCGAGGGCAAGTATATAGGGTGTTTGGATACGCACAAATATAAAAGGGTTGATGAGCATAATAAATAAATTTGTGAAATGTTTACCATAGAAATGTGAAATTTATTTTGGCATGTAAAAACAAACACTTTATTAAACTTATGTTGTGCTATTGCATAATGCTTGCCCTGTAACCACAATACTGTATTGATGACGTCTTAAATATCTCTTGTTGTCCCTTTCTAACCCAAAACCCGCAGCCATTTCAGAAAGAGATACCAAATCGGCCTTTTTTTTGGATGTCGATTGCAAGAGTAAGCAGTAAGTTTTATATAAAATTAATCACCTAAACTTAGTCGATTTCCTTTAAAATTTGATAATATAACTAGTAGTTTTTTTATTCGAGAAGTCTTTTTTTATCTTTTGAGAAACAGAAAAAGAAAGAATATCATCAGTATATTACCAAACACCCTGTACACTTTAATTTGTACAGACTGTGAGGTTCCTTATAATGGACAGTTTAATTAAATGGTATACCTATTGTTAGATTGTCTTGGATATACTCGTAGGCTGCGTGCACTATTAGATTGTCAGTCCTTTGTATGGGTATGTAACTTCCATGATCTTATTGTTTTGTTTTCTACTATGTTTCTAGCTATAAGTTTCAAATGGTTTTTTGAGACATTAATACATATTTTTCTGCTTTAATTTTTTTTATTATGGGTCGTTCTTATATTACATGATTCTAGCCAGAATGACCAAAGTATACCAAAGTAAAATATAGAACATAATTTTTATAAATAGATTTAGTACAATGGACGGTATAATCGCTAGAAGCGATCTCTTCCGGACAACCTTTATATGAACAGGATAATAATTGAGTCTTCTTAGTATCTCAACATTACACCTTGTTACTAGTATTGATAGTTACGACATATCCAATAGATTTTCTATCTCCGAAACAAATAACAATTCCTGTAACGAACCTGCCAATCCCCAGTGATATGACAACGTGATAAAAATACAGGTATATTTTTTTTGCAATCAATTCGCGCAGACCGGCCACCGTACTCCGATTTAAAATGAAAATATCTGTAGTAGACTTTTATTTTTTGTGCTTGTCGAATTAGTATTCGTGAAAATGTAAAAAATTGTGCGGTTGATATATTTTGATTGATGAAAAACTATTGCTCTGAAATCGAACTCACTTTATAATCACATTGCAAATATTCGTTAAACATTACTAAACATTACATTTATCATTAATGATGATTTATAAAGCACCTGGTAGCAGGTACCTAATAATGATATACCTACCTACCGTAAACGTACTCATCATCATCATCATGAAATTGGATGCAACCAAGGTTACGTAATTGCATCCCAGATCTAAGTGTAAAGTATATATGACATTATATATGACTAATATTTAATGCAACCCCTTGGATTCGAGTTTACTTTCGCCTAACAAAAATCAACGAGCCACGATCGAATAAATGCTATATATTCAGTCTCTAGCACCCACTAATGATATAGGCTTCCTATCTACCTACTACCTATCTACTTTAATCGGTCTTAAAGAAATACTTCTGCACTAATCAAATTGCTTAAAAATAAGTTGAAACTTGTCATATTTAATCTAACCACACTATAAGGCATACTCATCAATACCACGGTGCAAAGCCAAGTTACCAAATTACCGCTCAACAACCAAACCATTAAGTTACAATCGTGTCGAGATCTTGGTTTAAAGCATACATAAGGCATGAGCTTATCCGTATTCAAGGGCGTGCAGCGCGCCAGCACTGTTTCCAGAACGTTCCAATGACGTAATGCAACTAGTTTCTCATGAGATTCCAGAAAACTAATGTCTAGAGTTTCAGGACTTTTAATTCATTGCTTTCTTGTTTACTAAAGCTATTTTTCTTGTGTCTGTTCACATTTCTTTCGTGGTGTTAGGAGGGAAAGAGCTGAATGAGAACGTTGTTCGTAAAAATAAATTGGAGAAGTACACGGACCGACTGAACAATCGATTGTCTAAGGGTTCTTTGTCGGGTCGACTTGAACCTTCTGACTAAGCAATGGCTTACGACAATGATCCTATAAGGTTTACGTAAAAGAATTTGGGTCTGCAAGAAGACACTGACTTCACAAATACTGACACAGACAACCTGCTAAATGGGCTGACGACACCGAGGAACGCCAAAAAAACCTGGATGCGATCAGCCCAAGACAGGAATAGATGGCACAAACTATATAACTAGCAATGCGTGCAGCAAAATCTCTCGATTCTATATTCCACGAAAGACCTAAATACAAAATCTACATAAGAAGGCATTTAGAGGGAAACTAGAGAAAGTATCATTCTAGAACGACTTTATACTAAGTCAGTTGTAATAATGGAAGCAGTTCTCACTGTTCTCAGTAGAAGTAGAGCTGGTAACACAAATCCGTGTTTGCAGAATCCTTAACCTGACTGGTACCATGACCGGGTCAACCTGTTGCCCTGGGAGCGGCATACTGACCTAATAACGGTTGCAAGGCTTGTTTTCTAATAAGAATTGTTAAAAAGAGGTCCTTAGTTATTATTAACTAGGTTTAATGACTAGGACGAGAAAATATGAACTGAGCTTTAGTCAAGATATTAAAAAGTAGATATATTGTTTACCACTTTTTTATACCAAGTACTTTTCCTAATTATGGAAGTGATATAAGGACTTGTAAAACTGCCGCCCTCTGCTTCGTCCGCGTTTGTCAATAATAAGTATCAATCTATATATGAGGCCTCATCTACTATCTCAAATTTCTTCGAATTCGGTCGAGCCGTTTAGTTGTAAAAACGTAACAAACAGTCTGTAAGACAGAGTTACTTTCGAATTTATAATATTACTGTGGATATTTTAAAGAAATGAACAGTCTTCCCGAAACTACGACACTTAATAGCAAAATCATCTTTTTCTCAGACCCTCCTAAAACGCTACCATCCGATAAATCTCCCCCTACAACCCAAAAAAGCCAATCGAGCACAAAATATGGAGCGATATTGTCATTATCTTGGCATAAGTTGCCATCGAAGCCATCATACGCATGCCTCCGACCGGGTTACGGTTGGTATCTAGGACACGGTGCCCTAATTCCGGGGTCACCGCGACCTGCCTCACGACACGACCTACTTGTTTCGCCTAATACTGCCGATTCTGGGTGCTGGATGGCCGGTGGGATGTCAGTCGGGGCAGGGTCAGGTCGGAGCTTGCTTTACGACCGACGCATTCGTTTTACCTTTTAGGGAATGCATGTTGCAACAAGTGAGTACTGGCGCAGAGCATATTTTGGTCGATATTTATTTTAGTTCTTGTCTTCGATTATCTTAAAAAGTGGAGACAAGCTGAGTAGTTGTTGCAGTATTTGGCAAGTCAGATTAAACAATAGAGATGATTTAGATGTTAGGCCTAAAAACCATCAGAACACAAAGTCCGGTGAGTCAGAAACCGATATTACAAGTTCGGAGGTTAATTTAGGGGTTAAGACGTCAAACCAAATAAGAGTTAAATATCAATAACACCATATAATTTTGCCACGACTGCAACGATAAGACACACGCGAGACGCGACAATACGAAATGGTCACGATTCGCGTGAACAACTCATGGGTGCAAGGTGCATACCAAACGTTAGTTATTTCTTTGATATTATACTCGTGCCAAACCTTGAATTTAAAACAATTAATATGCTTGAATCAAATGGTTAAAATATAAAGTGTAAAAGAAAAGTATATTTTCATTCCATTCATCGATCTGGCACAAATATAGGTACAATAATTTGTTAGCCATTTGTTTATGTTTAACCCATCAAGAATCATTCTTGATGGGTTAAACATAAGACTCCACCTATCAATCAAGTTACCAAATACCTTACCTAATATATAATATAATAATAACCTTGAATTTAAAACAATTAATATGCTTGAATAAAATGATTAAAATATAAAGTGTAAAAGAAAAGTATATTTTCATTCATATCGATCTGGCACAAATATAAGTTTAATAATTTGTTAGCCATTTGTCTATGTTTAACCCATCAAGAATCATTCTTGATGGGTTAAACATAGACTCCACCTATCAATCAAGTTACCAAATGCCTTCTTTACGTATTCCATAACTAGTAGAGTTATTGTTAAAAATAAAAGTCACTTGATTTACCCCGTACATCGGATGATCTAGTGCCAATTATTTAAATTATTCCATAGCTTTGAAAATAAGCTACTTCTTTCATCGTAAATTGAATAGCTTTATTATAGCCGGATGATTATTCCAGTACCGTCTCGGCTAGACGAACGCCGAGAAGTTCGTATATGATTTGCCTGGCTTCGGCATTATTAGGCCCCAGGTAGCAATCGTGACTATTAAACTTAAGTACCCGTAGTTTCCGAGCATCTCAAGTTTGGTCGGTGCTCGGACATAGACTCATATTTCTCTGGATTTTACTTTAGCTGTAATATGAGAGTACCTGTTTGCAAACTATTTTGCCAGCAACAGAGATTTTGGTCATCTTGAAACTACAAAAAAGAAAACAATAAATTTTATGTCGATAGTTTCCTGTCATGCCACAAAGCGCGTCACAAACGATGAAGATGCTATATATTTTATGTTATGATAAAATATCGCTCGATTCGCCGTCTATGATGGTCCTTTGGATTATTTGGATTGGATGGGAAGCGATATTTTATCTTAACATAAAATATTCCATCATCTTCATCGTGTGTGACGCGCTTTAGCAGTAGAAAATCACACAGTGGAATCTAGATATTGGTTCATCTTTCTCAAGTTGCAATTCTACGAAGCTACGGGCAATTTAAAAGATTATTTTCATGCGTTTCCAGATAAAACTAGTAATGGTGCGCCATTGTTCGCCACCATTTTCAATTCTGTTATGTGCGCAATGATAATAAATATGAAAATGGCATACTAGGACTCACACCGATTGTACAACTAAATTAAATTGCTATTCTCTTGAATCACTTCAGATTTACTTTTATATTGCCTGAAAGGTTTGTGAATTGTGTTGAAATCTCCTAAATCCCCTTAGTTATTGTCTCAGTGACCTCTTTTCTTTTCCTCTGGGATAAATGAAAAGATTTCCTCTCCGAGTGAATTAATTTCAATCGCTCTATGGGGATTTGGAATTGAAATGAGTTTGCACTCGCGTTTCGTAAAAAAATCTCAATGAGCATTGGATTTAGGTCGAATCTTTTAAATAAATTTTTTGTACAGCTAATCAAAATACAATATTTTGATTTTTGAGTCAATTATGTATAAAGAAACAGTGTTAGTAGGTTCCTGTAAATTTATTATTATGGCCCTTAGGGAGGAATTGAAGTTGCAGGCTCATTTTGAATTCATCGTACTTACTACCTGGAGGCTAGAGGTCACATACCTGCCAGTACTGTAATGCCACCTTAGACCTTTATGATATAACACGCGATAGGCATATACAGTTCGCTGGCACAATCCTTGAGATGTCTTTAGTTTTACGTTGGAACATATGCATTTTTTTATAATGTGTTGTGACGGTAAAAAGCTCCCGTGGTCCACCGGGTAATGAATAACCTGTGAGGATAGTATGACTAATTAGGACTTGGCCTAAATGTCATTGCATCGGACATGCCACTCTTCGACAAACATTAAAAAAAAAGGATTGTGTGGTTTTATGAAACTACGGTAAAAGTGAAACTTTGTTTCACATTATAGACATTTAACTAAAAATTTACGTTAGCACAAATGAGTAATAGTCTATACACTACACGGTCAGCTCATGCGAACTATAGACGCCGCCATATTGGCCTCGGCTGCTCTGACGAGCGCCTTTCACTTTATCCCTACTCCACGGCCGACCGTCACGCGACATGCAACACACAGACGAAAAAGTTTGAGACGATGTAATAAAAGTTTCACTTTAAAAATCTAAATTTCACCGACACCTTGCATGGAAGGATTCTGGTAAGCACACTGAAAACCCAGTGACATTATAAGATTTGGAACAAAAATGTTACTGCGCTGGTACAAATAAAATATTTTATGCAACGCGAACAAAACTGTTACTAATTTCACGCATCGTTGCGACTTCATAAACAATGCAGTGGTTGGGCATTGTATTGTGGTCTCGATATAATGATTGTATATTTGCATACGTTGATTTTAGTGTAGTTATGTCTATGGAATAAATAACAATTGTTCTGTGGGAACTGGTAAATATTCCTAAAAATTTAAGAATTAGTAGATTATGTTATCTAGGTACTCTCCTACCTATGTATGTATATGTACTAAATTTTTATCTTGTGTTTTTCCTGTTTCTTTATATAATTTTTCTTATTAATCATTCATAATCTTTATGTAAGCAGGTATGTTTGTTCTGTCCTGTGTGTGTGTCAAATATGATAATACACGCACAAGAATGGTTATTTTGATGAGCATAATAAATAAATTTGTGATTACCATAAAAATGTGAAATTTATTTTGGCATGTAAAAACAAACATTTTATTAAACTTATGTTGTGCTATTGCATAATGCTTGCCATCTAACCACAGATACTGTATTGGTGACGTCTCGAGATATCTCTAGTTGTCCCTTTCTAACACAAAACCCGCAACCATTTCCGAAAGAGATATCAAATCGGCCTTTATTTTTGGATGTCGATTGCAAGAGTAGGCAGGAAGTTTTATATCGAATTAATTAACTCAACTTAGTCGATATCCTTTATAATTTGTTAATATTTATAACAAGTAGTTTTTTTGTCGAGAAGTCTTTTTTTATGTTTTGAGAAACCGTCACTTGAATATCTTTATGTTTGTGTTTCTTAGTTTGAATAATCAGGATATCGTTGTCTATTATTTTGTCATTTATTTGTTTTTGATTCTTATTAAAATATAATAGGGATAGCCGTTTAGCTGTAAAGCATCTACTTTTTAGTAGATTTTAGGTATACAAAAGCTTTTATTAAAGATACCATATGTATAAAGGTACTCTGTGATTACCTTAATATTTACTATTCATTTTTAGATTATTGACCGGATTCTGTTTGAAATATTGACTACTATTTTACTTCTACTATTCGACTATACAATTCCTTCGAATACCGTTATTAGAAACTTCGATTGTCCGTCCATCAATTTAATACATGACCTCCGATAACGGATTTTGTCAGAGTCCGCTTGCGTCTGCAATTCTCACCATCACATAACGTCTTTATGAAAATCCGTAAAAAAATTCGTTATTTTCGAACTACGGATTTATGGAATTGTGTTGCATCACAGTTTTTAAGATGATTATTATGGAAGTCAGTCTTACCCCCAAGGTGCACAAATAGATGATTCACAATAAAAAATCCACCGAATTGATCTTTCCTTCTTTAAAAATTTAAATTAATATTAAAATGATGCAATTGATGATGCAAAAGTCCCTATTATACTATTTAGGTCATTAAAAGTTCTCTAGCCACTCTACATGCCTCACGCAATAGCGTTCTCACGTTGGTTGGCGGCCTTGATAGGAATTCCGTAAATTCATTCAATTGTATGGAAGTACGCTGGGAATCGCGTATCACCGGTTTCATTATTCGTATCTACCTGCTAACTAGCTGTTGCTGGACTTAAAATACCTATTATAAATTGGACCTACTTAAAAACACACGTATGTGCAGTCAACCATTTTTTCGGGTGCTCATGTTTTTTTTATTGGAAATAAAAACCAAAGCGATTGGCTGCATGATGTTCAGTTTGCAGGAAAGTGTCGTACATAATAAGGTCTTGCCTTCATTTAGGTAATAAATTCGAGTCTAAAGAAACAGAAAAAATCTTACATGATATCTTGCCAAGTTTTTTAGATTGAACGCCGCTTCCTGTTCCGTTATTTGCATAACAAAATTATCCTAACAAAAATACATTTATCATTTTTTAACCAGTAAATGTGAATGAGTAAACAAGTGGCTCTCGTAATTCTATCATCAGCCAACTTTCTGTTGCATTACGTTAAAAAAAGCAGCGCCGAGATTAAATTGAAACATGAGTTTTACTAGATTTATATAAGGTGTTTGGTAATATACTGGCGATATTCAAGTGACGGTTCCTCAAAACATAAAAAAGACGTATCGATAATAAAAATACACTAATTAATTTGATATAAAACTTACTACCTACTCTTGCAATCGACATCTAAGAATAAAGGCCGTAATCCACAAAAGCGTAGATTTGCTACTTATGTCCTCTCTCTACGCCCTCTCTGCTTAGAATTTTGCTGCGAATAGAATTCACTAAAGCTGAGCGGAGAGATGTCAGAATTTTCGCATGGCTATTAGTTATTTTCGCATGGTATTCTCATCTCTGCAAATCTACGCTTTTGTGGATTACAGCTTTTATTTTTGGATTTCGATTGCGTAGGCAGTAAGTTTTATATCGAATTAATCACCTAAACTTAGTCGATTTTCTTTTAAATTTGGTAATATAACTAGTAGTTTTTTTTCGACAAGTCTTTTTATGTTTTGAGAAACCGTCACTTGAATATCGTCAATATATTACCAAACAGGTTAAGGAAATCGCTCGGCGAACCGAAAATGCCTGGAGGAGCTATTGGGAGATATGATGAAAGGAGATCTTCCTTTAACGCTCAAGAGAAAGCTAATGGACGTATGCATCCTTCCCGTTTTGACATATGGTGCGCAGAACTGGTCACTGACTAACATTTTCAAGTCCAAGCTCAAAGTTTGTCAGCGTGCGATGGAACGCAGCATCTTGGGTGTCAAGCGAACGGACAGAGTCCGGAACACTGAACTGCGCTCAAAGACCAAAATTGTTGACGTAGCCACCAAAGCCGCTCAGCTGAAGTGGAACTGGGCTGGGCATGTCTGTCGCATGCCAAGTGAGCTGTGGGCAAGGATAGCCACCGAGTGGCGTCCTGATCCAGCGAGAAGGCGACGCGGCAGACCAAAACGTAGATGGCGGGACGAGCTGGATAAATTCCTAACGGATTGGCCACAATCAGCTCAGGACCGCCAAGTCTGGAAAGAATGGGGGGAGGCCTTTGCCCAGCAGTGGGACACGAATGGCTGATAATAATAATAATAAAAATAATTACCAAACACCCTGTATACGGGCATCGGCCATCTGAGCAATGTATTTAAGCTGAAATCATGAATAGTACCAGACGTCGAGTCATCGCAAACATACTAGGTATCGCTTTCCCCGATGATTTCGTAATTGTATTGTTTATCGCGGGGCCAAGGCCAGAGTTATCGCGCTCGAACCCGTGTGAACTATACAAGGCACGGTACTGAGATCTGACAGTACTTACACAGGTAAGTACTGTCAGATCGCAGTACCAGTTCACTGGCTAGCTAAGCTGAGGTGGAAACCTCGGCATTGTAAACGAACAACTTAGCGACCGATGTCTGACCCAAAGTCATAGCACATTTAATACTGTAAAAGCTGTAGATTTATAATGTCAGTTGCGATGTCAATAGGCTACTTTTTACCTGACTGTGCAGAAGGACGGTAATATTTTTACTCATTATGAGATGACCACAAATGACTAACGTCATTTTTGTCGTCTCAACTCTCACTTTCTTCCAGAAAACTTAGCATCGCGCACTGGATAGTAGTTTTGTTCTATATAAAACTGTTTTGTAATGTAGGTATGTAGTTTATATACTGTTTCTCAATAAGCCTACTGTCCTTGTATCTGTGTGGTGCAATCATCGAGTATCGTTCGACTGAATCTAGCTCGTTAGTGTGATTACGCCCTTATGGGCTCAATAGAGGCCCTTGAATTTTGTCGGGGAATAAAGTTTTAATGTGAACCGAATATGGTGGTTCACGTGATAGCTGGCTTTCTAGTGTCTAGCTTTGTTATTTCTAGAATCGTTCATATTTTGTTAGAATCAATGCAATTTAAAGTCGTCATTATTCGTCTAAAATTAGTGTAAGTAGGTAAGGACAACTTTCAGTGTCTTATTGAGTTTGAAAAGTAACACTTTCTTAACCGACTTGAAAAAAGGAGGACGTTCTCAGTTCGTTTGTATTTTTTTATGTTTTTTACCTCAAAACTCTGTTATTTATCAACCGATCATTATAATCATTGTCATTTATCTGTTGTACTAAAGTCCTAATGTGCCATTACAAATAAAAACTTTCTTTCATTTTTCCTTATAAATTACCATCTCATAAACAGCATAAATAAATTAATAAATAATGCTGGACATTTTACACAGCGCAAACTAGCCCCAAACTAAGTCAAGCTTGTATTATGGGAACCAGATTACTGATACAATACTTATATACTTTTATTTTTGTAAATAGATAGGTACTTATAATAAATAGAAAAAGTTTTTTGTTGAAAAATTACTTTTTTAAAACCAGCTTTTATAAAACTCATAAACGGAACCGCAAGCAGATTCAAATGAGCCCGAACACTAGTAGCCTACTATAATCCATTCAGAAGTTCCGTGGTCTAGCATCCGTCTCCATCATGAGACCACCTCCATGGTACCATATTATTGCATTGTCACCGAAGTTACATAAATATTCAAAATTTCAGCTCCATCGGTTGAGGGGAACGGGTTTAAAATTCAGTTGCAAGATTCCACCCGGACATACGTACATACATTGCAACTTAATAAAAAGCTTGTAAAACACCCAGACCCGGAACAAATCATACAAACATTTGTTATGGGACGGAAATCGAACCCGCAAACTACTGCGTCTCAACAGGCTCTTCACCCACGGCGCCACGAAGGTCGTTATAAATACACATATTACATGTTCTACGCCTATCAGTCTGAAACTTGGAATGCCACATTATATATTATGAATGAATGTGGAGAATGATGAATGCATGATGATGACAACTCTCATTGAACGTGGGTATACAACCTTGTATTGTAGATACATGCAACATTGGACTGATGTAAAACAATGTAACCTAGTTTGCATCATAATAAGAGTTTTTTTTTATTTAACCTGGAGATGGAACAAGCATATGTACCACCTGATGCTAAGTAGTAACCATCGCTCCTTAAGTAAAAAATAATTGTAAAATAATGTTTAAAAGTATAATTTAAATTTAACTAGTGGTTCGCCCCGAACTGAGATCTCGCGAGTCTACCATAAAAACAAAAAAGAAAATTATTCGTAATCTTTGAGTATCAAAATAGTGCCACGAAATAAAAACCAACTAACTTGACCTAAAGTTTCATTTAAATTACAGGTAACGCGAGTTCATGTTAATTGGTTACTTTTTTTGGGGTACAAATTACAGTTATTCTAGATTTCAGACTTTTGCCTATATTTGTGATATATAAGCTACACGTATACCAAATTACAGCACTGTGGGGTCACTGGTGTACCCTGTGAATTTTGTCAAAGTTTAGTTTTTATTATGGCTAAAAACTCAAAAACTACAAAATTAAACTAAAAATAAAAATGTACTAATGAAGACCTTTCATTTGACGTCCCACTTGAATCTCATTTTCATTTTTTTTACCCCTCTTGAACCCCAATATCTCAACAACCCCCCCACATTTTTAGCTCATTGAGTCACACCAAAATTGTGCCATCATTACCTGCTTATATACCAAATTTCACGATGATCGGATAGACGCTTCGAAAGTTATCGTCGGACAAACAACCAAACATACATACATACATACAACGCCGATTTTCCCAAGTTGATTTGGAGATCTCACTTGGGTCGATGAACAAGGCCCTAGTTAAACTAGCTTTCCATACACACAGACAGACCTGAGCGTCAAACGTTAACACGAGAAGTTTTGCGTTACAGGTTAAAAATAAGAGTAAGAGTTTTATGGATTAAAACTTGAGAACGTAATCAAAAAAAAATCTTTATAAAAAAGCCTTACTACAAGATATCGGATTACTTGGATGATAGAGAAGCATGGGATTGAAATTGCTCCAACTCGTTAAAAATAAATATATAAAAAGTTAAAAACTTATACGTAATTTATTTTCTTTATTGTTGCACCTATTCTAAAAGGATAATTATAAAGTGTTCTTTGTAATGATACTTTTAGAATAGGTACAACCAGCCTTGTTTCTTGCCTTTCTTTCCTGGCTCGGTCCCGAAGGAACAGGCAGTAAAATGGACGTTTCAAAGTGATTCTTGTGATTTTAATGGATAAAAAGATTTTGAATTTGAATTTGAAAAAAGAGTAATAGAGTTTCTTGTGAAAAGGCACGCCAGGGGAAGTACCTATTTCTGACGTCAAGCAGCATTTCCGTGTTCAGTAGTATTGCTTTATTTTCTGAAGTCGGTTATAGGGTTTCTTTGTATTATTTACCTTCAACAAGCTTACTGGGTTACAAAAGTTAGAATCTTGTTTTGGCTTTTGCATTGATGCTTTCAAGTCCAGTGTTATCAAGTTATTGAGAGTTTATCACACTAATATTTTAAATGTGAAAGTTTGGTTGTTTGTTTATTTATTGTATGTTTTTGACGACCTCCGTGGCGCAGTGGGCGTATAGCCGGCTGAAACGCAGGAGGTAGCGGGTTCGATTCCCGTCGCGGAACAAATGTGTGTATGATCTACAGATATTTGTTCTGGGTCTGGATGTTTTTCTATGTATTATAAGTATGTATGTATTTGCAAAAAATATATATATATAAGTATTCTATCAGTTATCTGGTTCTCATAGTACAAGCTAAGCTTAGTTTGGGGCTAGATAGCGCTGTGTGAAATGTCCTGCAATATTTATTTTATTTATTTATTTATTTATTTGTGCACGTCGTAATGTCTAAACCGATTTTGATGAAATTTAGTGTGTACGTAGATTATAACTTGAACTAACACATAAGCTACTTATTATCCTATAAATCAGGTACCATGGGACAAAAATGGGGTGCCAAGTCAAGTTGCAACAGCGAGTTTAGCTTTAGGTAACCTACACATTTAGTAGTGTAACGCGTACGAAGTCGCGGGCAACGGCTAGTTATTAATAAGGTTAAGGTTCTGGGAAATAATTTATCGGCCTCAATTCAGGCGTGTGAATCTGTTCTTGTCATCTTTATTGAGAGGTACCTAATAATAATTTATTATGCAATGTAAAGCGGTACAAGAGTAGTTGGGCTGCCAAATTGGCAAAGGGAATAACATCGCGAATTCGCGAGCGTGTTCATAGTATTTTGACCTATTCTATGTTTATCTATTCGCTAAATATATTTATAATTTTTAAAGTGAAACTTTTATTACATCGTCTCAAACTTTTTCGACTGTGTGTTGCATGTCGCGTGACGTTCGGCCGCGGAGTAGGGATAAAGTGAAAGGCGCTAGTCAGAGCAGCCGAGTCCAATATGGCGGCGCCTATAGTTCGCATCAGCTGACCGTGTAGTGTGTAGACTATTACTCATTTGTGCTAACGTAAATTTTTAGTTAAATGTCTATAATGTGAAACAAAGTTCACTTTTACCGTGGTTTCATAAAACCACACAATCCTTTTTTTTATACTACTAAAGTTAAGGTTTTTTATACCTGATGGTAAGCGGTTACCGTAGCCTATGGACGTTTGTAACACCAAAGGTAACTCTCGCGCGTTGCCAACAATATTGCTGGACATTTCACACAGCGATGTCTACCCCCAAACTAAACAGAACTTGTATTACGAGAACCAGATAACTGATCGATAATAATAATCTTCTTAATATACCTACTCGAGAACGGCTGGACCGATTTTCATGGTTTTTAATTTATTGAATTTGTCTCCGTCCAGAATAGCAGAACAACTATTAAAAACACTGGAAAATTGACGTAAAAATAAAATAAAAGAAAAAACTGTTTCCGATAGATAATGATGGTAGATTTTCAATTCTACCGGGGTGACGTATATTAACAGCCTGCGTCATATGCATGTCAAGGCGGTACGAAGTTCAACTAGTTTATAATAATGATTAAAATAAATCTATATAAACTAATATATTATTTTTTTGTAAATAAATACTTAATACTATTACTAATATAGCTCTTAAAGTCCTATTGTTAGGCAAATGTCTAATATATGTGTAACAAGCTTCCGCACGCAGCTTCGCATGCATGGTTTGTCAATAAAAACATTACCCCCCTGCGCAGTCAGGTAAAAAGTAACCCATGTCTCAATCCCGGTTTTCATCAAAATTGGTCTATCCGTTTAGTCGTGAAAACGCAACAAACAGATAGAAAGAGAGAGTCAGCGTTACCGTCGAGTTTTTAATATTAGCATGGATAATCTAGGCCTACCACGCTGAGTTTGCATAGATCTAAGAGCGATAAGGTACATAAAAAAGGTGGTTCTAAACAACAACTAACAACTTCCGATTTCTCTACACCTACTTACTAACTTTACTGTAAGTAGGGTTGCCATACGTCCGGAATTTTCCGGACATGTCCGGTAATATAAGTCTTTGTCCGGAATGCGGGGGGAATCCTAAACCGTCTGGAATTTCTACAATTTAAATAGGTAACGAGTAGAATAAAACATAAAATAAACCAAATATTTTTATTACAAATAAATTAACAATCAACATTACTGTTATTTGTCATTTTGATCATGACTAATATTTATTGCTCCCAGAAATTCGTTCACAGGATCTGCGCGCGCGCAAAAATTCGAGAGTTTGCTTTGTTCATTCACATGCACGATGTTAATTAAAACGACATGAATTACAAGAAAGTCAGGACTTTTCTTCAAATATCAGGAATTTACTCCGGAATTTAGATTTTTTAATCTGTGAACCCTAACCGTAAGAGAAAAAGCTTCAGAAGCATTAGCGTTAACGTAGCACACTGCTCGTATTCGCTCTTTATTCGGAAAAAAAGCAGTACTTATATCTAACAAAAACAACTTTAAACACGTCTTATTACCATTTACATGTTTTCGCATATGTTTAAGTGAGCTTGTTTGTTTAGTTAGCATTTTTCAAAACAAAAAGAAAGGTAAAAAATAATATATAGGCAAAAATATAAAAGTTTCAATGAAAGTAAAAGAGAGAACAGTTATTGAACAAATTCAAACCAGTGTTCCAAAGGAACGCGGTTAAATTTCGAGGGATTTAAGTTAAATAAATTTAACTCAGAAAAGTCAAACAGTTTGTTATAATAATTAGCAGATCTGATAAAGAAGGTGTTTTGCCGATAATTTGTCCTACAGTGAGGAACATAAAGAGAAAGAAAAGGTATCCTTACGGTTCTTGTTGGGACTCGTAACCGTATCATGGAAAGAGGGTGAGGGGAGTCAATGAGAGACTGTGCAATTTACTGGAATAATCTGAATATATTGAATAACATGGTCATACTTAGTCATTATTCTATTTAATATATATATTCTACTTTAGGTCTAGACTACAAACAGCCATAAAACGTACTATTCGTAAGCCGTTTCGTTCCAAACATAAACAGAACGTGCCCGTGGAAACATATTGTCCCAAACAGTGTTTGAGATTTTGAACTTAGTTATAAAATAGCGACGCTGGTCGCACTTGGAAGCAAAAAAACCAAGTTTTAGTGAGCATTTAAATTCGTCAGACGTTGTTTTCTATTCTATTTTTACCCGACAGACGAAGGTTATGTTTTTCACACTTTACTACGATAACTAGTGGTTCGCCCCGAACTGAGATCTCGCGAGTCTCCCATAAAAACAAAAATATATTATTCGTAATCTTTGACCATCAAAATAGAGCGACGAAATAAACAACCACATTACTTGACCTACAGTTTCATCCAAATTACAGGTAACGGGAGTTCATATAAAGTGGGTACTCTGTTTTGGGGTACTAAATGCAGTTATTCTGGATTTCAGACTATGTTTGTTTACTAAGGCTACACGAATACCAAATTTCAGCATTGTGGGGTCACTGGTGTACACTGTGAATTTTGTCAAAGTTTTGTTTTTATTATAACTCAAAAACTACAAGGACTAAACTAAAAATAAAAACAAGGTTGTAATGTACTAATGAATTTGACCTAATAGTGTCATTTTCATTTTTTTACCCCTCTTGAACCCCAATATCTCAACAACCCCCAATATTTTTACCTCAGTCACACAAAAATTGTGCCATCCCTCTACCACTGTATCAAATTTCACGATGATCGAATAAACGCTTCAAAAGTTATCCTCGGACAAACAAACATACATACATACAACGCCGATTTACCCAAGTTGATTTGGAGATCTCGCTTCGCTCGATCAATTATTATACTTTTGTATAGGTTTTTACTTTTTTATGTAAGGATATTCTTTTTTGCCCTGTAGCACTCGTATGTAATATGGTAGATAATTCCTGACGTCATTTTGTGACCTCACAAAAACTTATGTTATTTAAATGCAAGAAAAACATTAAATATGAACCTTGAAATGGAGCTGTTCCATCTAAATTATATATACTAGTTGCAAGTAGACCGTGGTTAAAATTTGACCGTAATTCATGTATTTTTTACCTATAATTTCTTTGTCTTATGTCTTTTTCCATACTAACGTTAACTATGCCAAATCTCACACTACTCGGTGAGCGCACTAATATTAAAAAGGGGTACAACTTATCTTCACGTATAGATATATAGATAATATTTTTTAAATCTTGACATTTACGAACAATTTGCGGTTTACGCCTAAAATATCGGCCTTTACAAAGGAGAATAAATCGTAAATCTCCTGCAGTCGACACGAGCTAACTACACAATATTTCACCAAAAATGTAGCCTAAGTCAAATCCAGAGATATGAATTATTCATAAAGTTTAATAATTGCAAATTGGGCCATAAATATAGGTAGAAATAGTGACTGGGCTGATGAAAAATAACATTTTTAAATACCTACAACTTAATTTTGTACAATCTGTCAAAAAATAACTCTCCTAGAATAAATCATTCTTCAAATATATTGCGATACAAAACCAGCTTTTCCTAGTTCATACTAAGTGTAATATAAACGGTCAAATGATGAATATGTCAAATGATATGATTGTTTTTTAAATTTTAATTCAATTTAAAATGTTCTAATGCTACTTCGACATTCGATATCTCAGAAACCATATTCCTATTTTTCTTTTCCGTTTTTATTACATATTTACACGTTATATCTTTTCAATTATTTGTCATTTTATAAGAGCGTGCTTCCTCACTTTTCATAGCTAGAGGAACTTTTAAGTTATTTGCATGTCAAAGCCAGTATTTGCAAATTAATTTAATGCAGAGTTTAAGTATAGACTATGCTTTGCAAAAGTCAACCTATCGTATGGGTTTGGGTACATTGGGTACCTAACCTAGAGCAAAATTATTGTTTTATGAGTGTATTTTATTTTTTAAAGCCGACATCTTTCTTTAGTTGTTACTTGTATATGAAAAAAATACTGTATGTTTTATGTATGTACGTATGTTTATGTGTAGATATAATTTTGCGTCATTCTTGTTATTATTTACTTTTAAGTGGTTTTGTGTGTCTATTTCCTAATAAAATAATATTCTCACATTAGTAACGGTTTGATCTTTTCTATCTTTTCTCAGATAATTTAACCTTGCACCATATGAAAGTAAGTCATTTATTAAATCAAACTTGTACCTACCTACGTATTAAGTTGTGTTTATTAAACCAAGTTTCACCGTTTTTTAGGTCTATTTAGGATCGGCAGGTCGTTAAGCTGTGTTTGCATCGTAGTCGCAAGAGTCCACCTGAAATAACCGGCGTAATATTTATAAATGTCCCAGTAAAACGCACAAAGTTATTGGCTATTGGATTCACTGCCTTGGACAAGATTTTATTTATTCATTTTTAACTGAACACTTTATTTTATAAAGGTATTTTACGTAAAAAACACCTGCTCGAGTTTGTCCCGTTTTATATCGCAGCCAATAAACAACAAATAGAATTTATGTTCATTTGAAATTGGAAGCTTAAATTGCCTTCAACAGAGTATAAATCAAGATTTCTCTTGATCCTCCCACGCTATCCGATGCATTTTTATTCTGTTTTGTTTAATCAAATTAGAATTCTTAAAATATTGTGCATTTACAACATTCGAGATATTTTTACGTTTCATTTTGTTTTGGCCAAATTATGTTTGGTTTCCAACGAAGTTCTAAAAGAAATGAGAGCAATTGTGCCTATTTGAGATTAAAATGGTTCTCACAGTTTATCGCGTCAAGATAATATTTAGACTGTCTTTAAGTAAAGCCTTGGCTTTATCGAGATTATGATCGTTTTACGCATGGCTCACTGTTTAACTAATGGGCTATAATGAAACTAATTTCCTCTCGCTGTGTAGCGGCAACTTGCAACTTATCCAATATATGCTCTCACAAACTTTCTACGTACCGGTTTCTTTTACTGAAGGCTATTACCCAACTAAGCATCATATGAGTACGTACACTAAAGGAAATCTATTAGGTCAGATTAGAATTATATTATGTTGCACACCGGATAACTTTGTATGAACATTTACACAAAAAAATCGAAAAAAACACCACACCATTTCAAATAATTTTTATGTTAACGTCTATAGCAATGAGTTTACTTAATAAGCACCAATTTTCATTTTGTATTGAAAAATTACACTCGGAAACACTGTTAATCCTGGATCAATATTTTGACAGGACGATATTTCAATGTGTCATTACTTTACTTTTTTGCATGATTTTTAACTAACTTTTTTTTAACTCTATCACAGTTTTTAAATCGAGCAGAACTTTAAATCAAATTCGATAGTGAATAGTAGAGTTAGTAGTTAACGGGTGTTAAAATACTACCAACGAATAACTATAATAACTAAGCTACTTGACCTACAGTTTCATTCAAATTACAGGTAACGGGAGTTCATGTAAATTGGTTACTCTTTTTTGGGGTACAAATTGCAGTTTTTCTGTATTTCAGACTTTTGCCTATATTTCTGATACTTAAACTACACGCATAAAAAATTACAGCACTGTGGGGTCACTGGTGTACCCTGTGAATTTTGTCAAAGTTTTGTTTTTATTATGGCTAATAACTCAAAACTACAATAACTTTATTAAAAATAAGAACGGGGTCGAAATGTACTAATGAAGACCTTTCATTTGACGTCTCATTTGACCTAATAGTCTCTTTTTTTTTACTCCTCTTGAACCCCAATATCTCAACAACTCCCTCACATTTTTAGCTGATTTAGTCACACCTAAATTGTACCATCACTACCTACCTATGTAACAAATTTCACGATGATCGGATCAACGCTTCGAAAGTTATTCTCAGACAAACAAACCTACATACATACATACATACATACAATGCCGATTTGCCCAAGTTGATTTGGAGATCTCGCATCGCTCGATCAATAATTTTACACAGAGGATAAACCCGCATGTAGCCTCTTACCCTGTCATAAGTCACAGGTGAACTAACTTAGAGGCCAATTTAGAAAATTACTTCAACATCAATCTATGTCAGCCTCAGAACTATTCAGGCATTCAAATAACGTGTTTTCCGATGTTTGTTAGCGCTTGGCTGCGAACTCGCACCGACCTCGGGGCTAATTTGACTCGAAATTAGTGATGTGATTGTTTTCCGTAACGACCGTTTCCGTATCGTGGATATATTTGAAATGACGGACGAGAGACATTGAATTTACGGACCGTATCTATTCCGCATGGTTGTTACTAACACATCCCTGTAAGAGCAGAGTTAGTGAAAGTCCTCGTCTTTTACAGTATCTGGCTATTTGGCCAATAACTTCTCCAGAGTTACTTCATCGATTGTAACCTACTCTATTAATGTAAATAAATAAATGTATATTTTTTCATTATTTACAATTTTTATTTATCATTATCGAGTGTGTGACCGTAATATCACATTGAGGGTAAGATGATAAAAAAATCGGAATAGATAGGATAATAAGAGATTACTTAATTGCAAGTTCCATATCCGTAAATTATCTATATTTCCGTATCTCGAGATCTAGATTTCTAAAGCACATTACTGTCCAGAATACGGTAATGGAAAATTACCTACACGTTTGACGTTAACGATTTAAGAGTGCTATAAGGCTTTTATTTTGAATTGTTACTGTGTTAACGATCTCGAATAGCATTTATTCGTATTATTTATGTATAGTAATTTAGGAAATGGTAAAAAAAACTGCATATAATAAGAGAAAAACCAAAAATAATTCAGAAAACCCCTCCAACGAAAAATAAAATGGATCATCATATTATTCTTCTATGGTAAGTCTGAAGTGGAGCTGGTAATAATGATAAGTAACTGATGATGGTGTCAGGAGCGTCTTTTTAATCGTAAAACTTAAGCAACGATATGGTGGAGAGGGCTCGTGGTACAAAAGTAGCAGAGTTCCTTGTGAAAGGGCTCACCCGGGGAAGTACCACACCCATATCGGCCGCCAAGCAGCATTGCTGTATTCCGGTTTGAAGGATATGGTTACAAAAATTACAGGCACATGAGGCTTTACACCTGAATGCCTCATGTTGATGAACGTGGAAGTGCATCGTAGAGCACGTTTCTAAGGTATGTGACCACTCAACATCAGGTGGGCCATATATGCTTGTTCCATCTCCAAGTCGTATAAAAAAATCACCTATTTTCCATCACGCCATTAGGTACATGCTACCTTTGAAAATTAACCTAAAATAGAAAATAACTGCCATTACCAAAATTACCAAAAAATCAGTACGAGTGGAAAAATAGGCCCGCCACATTATAAACATTACATAATCTGAAACATCGCAATTCTGAAAGTTATTTGTTGACGTCACATTTTTGCTCTATCTATAATTCCAAAAATACCGAGTCCTATCTAAATCACGCAACTCAGGTCAATGCCCTCATTATCGCTTTGCACGATAACGTAACACGGAAAAAAAATCCATACTCTAACTGATAGCAGCGACTAGTATAGCAAGACCCGTTGCGGCTCTCCCGGCCTTATTACCTGCCTGATCGCTGTTGAAAAGTTATAATTTTTGAAGTAAAACTTCTTTACGCGCACTTGACTTGGGGAGTAAGCTGATGAATGCGTGACGAGAGCGTTACGAAAAGTGTGATCGATTGAGGCGAACGGAAGTTGAGGAGGAGATACGTTTCGTATATTACTGTAGGGGCAAAAGAGAGAGGTGCGAGCACACATTCTCTTTCTCTCATAACCAGTTACGTTTCGTATATCTAAGACACAGTGCAGGCCTATTGTCTGTATCACACTGTGATGGAGCTAAAGAAGTTTTACTTCAGTCTAAAGCAGCTACAAACTTACGTACTTTAAAAAAACTACTTAGGTCTAAAGCACACTCGTTTTTTTCAAATTATTTTATTAACAGCATAATTTATTACAAAATAATTTATAATTGTTTATAACGCGATTCTATGTTAAAATATAGGGGAGGCCTACGCCGTAGACGCGACTATTGCGGAAGAAATAGATAAATAAGAAGTATAATTATGTAACTAAAAGTAATTAAATAACCAATGTAATAACATGGAATGGACATGAAGGCTTTGTTATTCATTATTTTATTTTATTATCTATGTAAAAATGTATGTGATAAAAATGTGGTCGCTACTTAGCCGCTAGCTGCCATTTAGTCTCGCGTGTCAACTTTTTAGCCCGGCTTACAGAACAATGACTAAACGTATTTAGCAACTAAACATGTTTAAATTTGACGTATTTGTACGATTTCACAACTCTGTAGAAGCCTCTTAGTCTCTCTTTCTTTTAGAAGCCCAAGACACAAGCTCCATGCTTAGTTTGGGTCTCGCTGTCAAACACTTAAAAAAACTTTGTATCTGGTTTAAAAAAACGTGGCAAAATATGTATATTTCTACTGGCTATAAACATTTTTATCTTTTTTATCTCTAAATCATATTTAGCTACTCAATACTTTTAAGAATCGATGCGCAAGTCGCAGCGATGTATCAAAAGATGAGACGCTTCAATAAGGTAATATGGTGTTTAAAACCATCTCAAAGCTTTCAATCTGGACGGGTCTTGAACCCGCATACTTCTTAGAATTTAAGAATTTTCCGTAAGCGTTTGGATATTACTATAAAAATGAAATTCTATTAAGGTTATTAAAGTTAAATGCAGCCGGGCTTTTTGGTTTCATAAAGATATACTTGTTTTAATGAGGTTATCGAAGGGAACTGACACGATACGCTAGAGTTCAAAACAAATTGGCGATGACTGTGTAAATATTGTAAACTGCGGTCTTGTCCTTGATATGTGGGTACAGAGGTTGTATGAGGTCGTCAAGTGTTGAATTATTTAACGTATTATTACGTACTTAGTTTGTTTTCCTTGACGACAGCAATTACCTACTTGTTTGTTCGTATCTCATTTAACTTTAATTTATACTGGAACGAATTACTCGGATTAATTCATTCATTGTTGAACAGATTTTAGGGACTCCAAATCAACTTGGACAAATCGGCGTTGTATGTATGTATGTTTGTTTGTCCGTGGATAAATTTCGAAGCGTTCATCCGATCATCGTGAAGTTAGGTATATAGGTAGTGATGGCACAATTTTGGTGTGATTAAATGAGCTAAAAATGTGTGGGGGTTGCTGAGATATTGGGGTTCAAGAGGGGTAAAAAAACCAAATTCGGACTATCCGATCAAATGGCAAGTTTAATAAAAGGTATTTGTGAGTACATTTTGACCCCGATTTTATTTTTAGTTTAAACTTTTTAGTTTTTAAGTTATTAGCCATAATAAAAACTGAACTTTGACAAAATTCACAGGGTGCAACAGTGACCCCACAGTGCTGAAATTTGGTATACGTGTAGCTTTAGTGACACAAATATAGGCAAAAGTCTAAAATCCAGAATATCTTCAATTTCTACCCCAAAAAAGAATAACCAATTAACATGAACTCCCGTTACCTGTAATTTGGATGAAACTGTAGGTCAAGTTATATGGTTGTGCATTTCGTGGCACTATTTTGATAGTCAAAGATTACAAATAATACTTTTTTGTTTTTATGGGAGACTCGCGAGATCTCAGTTCGGGGCGAACCACTAGTAATTTCGGAGTCTTCAAGTTCAGAATGAACAGGCGAGGTAGTGGTCAAGCGCTTGACTAGACTTCATTCCTTTGAGTAAAAACCTGCTCTAGCAGTCTTTTTTAGCAATATAAGTATTATGATGGACAACTAACAACCGCACTATAACCTTGAGCTACATTTTTTAGGTAAACCAAATTAGACTTTTAAAATAGCGGAAACGATAAACCGAAACGACCCAAGTTTCAGTATATTTTCTTTAGAGCGGCAACCCTAATTTTGCCACGTGTAAGCAACTTACCTAGTTTGTTTATGTAACATTTTCCGGGATCACTAGTCGGGTTCTGTTCTCTGTAAATGGACTATTGCAGTTTCGATGTGGGTCATTCCTTCACTCGGTTATATAGCTCCTTTAGTGGGTTGTGTTGTTCCTACATCTTCCCCACTGTTACACAATTACGTTCGGTCATAGATTCTGTAATGGGGTCGTGGTCTGATGTTGTGTTTGACGATGACGTGTGCACACTTTCTCTAGAAGTTGTGAATAATGTTGTGGGAGGTAAATAGAATGATGTATTCCTACTGTAATATTTCTTTTGTTATCATTAGAATAACGTTTGATTTTAGCTTGATAAAGGGGTCAAAAAACGTAAACTGAGGACTTAGTATGAGAGACGATGTCAATTGTGACTGTCGCTGCGCGGAGTGTACCGATACAAAAGGAGCTATCTAAAACTAAATGTAACCGCTGAAAATTCTAGAAATTAGATTCTCTTTGGCAGTAAAGAATAGAACTTTGACAGCTCACCTATTTTTCCATTAGGGCTGTACGGCCCGTAGCTGCCTGACGATAGTGGCGAGGAGTATCCATTCGGTAGCGGCTGCGGCGCCCCGGGCGACGGCGAGCCAGCACCGCCGGCCCCTCCCATCCACTCCCGCACGTGTCCGTTCACCGGATGCCCATTATGGCTGACTCCTGGCTCTGCCTTCACCGGGTTGGGCAGGCCGCGGTAGGCCACTTCATGCTTGAGGCTGTCCATACTGCTACCGCATGCTGTTGAGCCGCCGCCACCGCCGCCCGCGCTCCACACTTCTGAAACAAAGGTTACTTCATTAATCTCATTGTTACCGAAGATAATTAAGACAAAGTTGGTTTTTTTATGTTACTTGTGGGGAAACAGGCTTACGGCCCACCTGATGATAAGCAGTCACCGTCGCCTATTGACTATTAAATATGTATTAGGTATTATGATTGTTTTAGATATATACTATGTAGGCATGTTTCATTTCTGTATGTAGATACACCGCCGTCATGTGATTATATATTTTCCTGGCCATTCAAAGGTTGTCTGAAAGAGATCGCTTTAAGCGATAAGACCGCCCATTATATTAAATCAATTTTGTAAGAAATGTATGTTCTGTAATTTATTTCGGTGTACAATAAAGAGTTATCTAATCTAATCTAATAATAGGCGTTTGGAAGTAACCAAACAATGTGTCAGCTGTATTAATAGATGGCATTCTTGAGCTAGGGATCATGGCCATCCTTAATTTTCAGGGACTTTGGAGAACCTATTGTTTAAAGGTCTTGGCTTGACCTATTAGATGATTGCAAACACTTTAGAATACAATAAGTACCTACAATTTTCTACTCCAAGAATGCAAATCAATACGAATACATAGCTAACAATTGTTATGCAAGTATACGCTCATAGTAATGACGGAGAAAGCTATTTAATTAAAAGCGAAAGTTTTGAGGTTTGTAAACTTAACTATTATTTCATGACTCGTTAGTGCACATGGGTTACAATAATTAATAGCCCTTGGACAGTGAATTAAGTTCTAAATCTTCCTCGTTCACGGTTATAACCCGCTATATAACTGGGATTACTCCGGTCCGATTCTGGATAACATCCCATGTCAGGGATCTTAACAATTGGCCGAGCATTGTTCTGGTATCGTAAAAGTAAATTATACGGTTTTATAGCACACATGCTGTGTTATATAAATACGAAACATATCTGCTAACCGTGACACAATGTTTAAATAGGCAATACACTGTATTATCTTGCTAAGCTTGCACAAAAATGTTCTATAGTCATAGAGCTTGGTGGGTTATTTTGTGGTCAATATTAAGCAGATATTATGGCCCTCAATTCATGATGCGAGGCATTCCTCATAGCGCACCCAGATGAAGCGCACCAAAGTACTTCCACATGGCGCACCCGTTTTGGTGCGCTTCATTCAGTAGGTATAAATGTTAAGTTTTTATTCTTCGTTGCGCACCAATAACAATGTAGGGTCTAGTGAGTGGAAATTTATAATTGGCTTTCAGTTGAAATGTACCCAGCATGTATATTTCTGATAGTTAATTATGTTTTGTGTACATACCTGTAAGTTTTCATAAAATTCCAAAATTTAGACAATCCAAGTAGACCACTAAAATCTCAACATGCGAAAACACATAATTGGTATATAGTTTATTTATTTTTTTTTTATAAATTATAGGCTAGCGTTTGTTGACCACTATCTCGCCTGATGGTAAGCGATGATGCAGTCTACGATGGTACACGCTTGCCTAGAAGAAACCTATTCACTCCTAGGTTCTTCATCTAGTTTTAAAATACTGTCTGTTTTCCGAATAAAATAAAATATTCACGTTACTTAAATGTCATCAGTGATATTGACGCATTATTATCCCATCACTAGATCCTACATTGTCATTGGTGCGCAACAAGGAATAAAAATTTAACGTTTATACCTACTGAATGAAGCGCAACAAAGCAAGTGCGCTATGTGGAAGAACTTTGGAGCGCTTCATCTGGGTGCGCTTCGAGGAATGCCTCCATGATGCATAACACCAAGTTTTTTAAATCTATAAAATAATTAGGTAATAATATACTTTGTTTAGTTATATTCTAAATTTAGAGCTCGTACTCGTACCATGTTTAATTAAGCTCTTGGCTAATAAATTAAACCAAAGCAGACGCGAATTATCCAAAACTTGGCCACCATAATCTGTGGATTAGCATTAAATGATATATAAGGGTAAAGTTTCTTCTGAAACTTAACCACAAAAGCTTGAATTAAGCCTTCAGTTCTCGAGTTCAAAACAAAACATAACAGGATAAAAGTTTTACTTTTCACCTGTAGGTAATGCTTTTATATTTCAAAAATCTACAGAGATATAAAGTATGTTATAAAGTTGCTAAATAATACCAATCTTTAGCAAAAATCGGATTACATATACAGGATGTTTGGTAATATACTGACGGTCAAGTGACGGTTTCTAAAAATATAAAAAAAACTTCTCGAAAAAAAAAACTACTAGTTATGTTACCAAATTTAGAAGAAAATCGATTAAGTGATTAATTCGGTGATTAATTCGATATAAACCTTACTGCCTACTCTTGCAATCGACATCCAAAAATAAAGGCCGATTTGATATCTCTTTCGTTAGAAAGGGACCACAAGAGATATCTCAAGACATCACTAATATAGTATTTGTGGTTAGATGGCAAGCATTAAGCAATAGCACAACATAAGTTTAATAAAGTGTTTGTTTTTACATGCCTAAATAAATTTCACATTTCTATGGTAAACATTTCACAGATTTATTTAATATGCTCATCAAAATAACTCCTTTCATTTTTGTGCGTATATTATCAAACACCTTTTATATATTATATCAGTGTACAATAAAATGCTCCTTAGGCAGAGTAGACAAGCCTGTTTGTACCAGAAGTAGTATCCTGTGCCAATACACTATACAAAATATATGTAGTTCGTTTGCATGAAAATTTATGGTCTGCTGCACTGCACAATAAAGTTTTACTTTAAACATTTTACGACGAACATAAAACGTGAATATGCAAAACACGCGATATTTCTCTTAGGTCCCTTGTAAGAAACTAGTACTTACGTGCTGAACATTTTATGGGGCTTGATTAAAATATTCTGCTTATCTCATGCATTGGAATAAAATAAGTTCAAACGACACCGAAGTTATAAGAAAACTCATAAGTTCTGAAATGTACCTATTCATCACACTAATATTATAAATGTGAAAGTTTGGATGTTTGTTTATTTGTTTGTTACTCAGCCACGTCGTAATGACTGAACCAATTTCGATAAAATTTGGTGTGTTGATAGATGTTGACCTCCGTGGCGCAATGGGTACTTATATATAGAAAGTATATAACTGCCTCTACGATATAACAGCGGAAACTTGACCAACTCTACAAATCTGCATTTTGCTACATTATTATTTCCATCAGGATTTTAACCATAGGTTATTATTATTGACGACCTCCATGGTGCAGTGGGCGAATAGCCGGCTGAGACGCAGGAGGTAGCGGATTCGATTCTCGCCACGGAACAAATGTTTGCATGATCTACAGATATTTGTTCCAGGTCGGGATGTTTTTCTATATATGATAAGTATATATTTACAAAAAAATAATTACATAAGTATTCTATCAGTTATCTGGTTCCCATAGCACAAGCTCTGCTTAGTTTGGGGCTAGATAGCGCTGTGTGACATTTCCAGAAATATTTATTTATTTATTATGACCTGGATTAAAACATAGGCCAGTTTTAAAATATGACAAAGGTTGATGTAAAAATCCGGAATATTTTACCTGGTCTAACTGGGTTTAGTGATTAAGCATCAATTACTATTTTAAGTACCCGAATATTATAAAAACCTTTTGCGATTCAAATAGTTAACAATGAAAAGAAGCTAAAACATAAGAATTAATTTCCAAAAAGGGGGAAGTATTCTTTCAAAAATACATACTAAACCCATGTACCATGTACATGTACCTATTAAAGTAAGACCTTAACGCGAACACAATGCATGAACAATGTTTTCTTTCATCACTCAAGTCACGTCAAGGCGGGGGCAGAGTGCAGTATTAAAACTCTGTAATATTAGACGACCATTGATGTCTAACAATATCGATAAAATAACGCGAGAAATCTAAAGGTCTACCGAATGATCATAATTATCAGATTATTCGAACAATGATCTATAGTAGAATTCTTAGGAGCACAAAAATGTGGCCTTTCTAAGGAAAGGATTCAAACTCGACCGAAGAATAGCCAAACAACGAGTACAGTGAGAAGATATCTATATCTTTAAGTAACTGATATTACTCATAATATTTGTTAGTTGGCATATTTGTAGGGAGGGAGTAATCTGAAACGAATGGACCGATTTTGTATATACTTTCTCTGAAAGAAACCTACAATATCCCAGTGCCATAGGCTATATTTGATCGAGCGAAGCGAGATCTCCAAATGAAGTTGGGAAAATTGGTGTTGTATGTATGTATGTATGTATGTATGTTTGTTTGTCTAACGACAACTTTCGAAGCGTTTATCCGACCATCGTGAAATTTTATACATAGGTAGGTAATGATGGCACAATTTTATGAAAATGAGACTATTAGGTCAAGTGGGACGTCAAATGAAAGGTTTTTATTAGTATATTTCAACCCTGTTTTTATTTTTAGTTTAATCTTTGTAGTTTTTGAGTTATTAGCTATAATAAAAACAAAACTTTGACAAAATTCATAGGGTACACCAGTGACCCCACAATGCTGAAAATTGGTATTCGTGTAGCGTTAGTGACACAAATATAGTCAAAAGTCTGAAATTCAGAATAACTGCATTTTGTACCCCAAAAAAGAGTAACCGCTTAATATGAACTCCCGTTACCTGTAATTTGAATGCAACTGTAGGTCAAGTAAGGTGGTTGTTTATTTCGTAGCACTAGTTTGATAGTCAAAGATCACGAATAATATATTTTTGTTTTTATGGGAGACCTGCGAGATCTCAGTTCGGAGCGAACCACTGGTTATTTTGATAAGAAATAATAAAAATCCGTACTAACCCCAGGCAGGTCTATAAATAAATAAAGTTATAGAACAATCAAAAATTTATTTTGATAAATAGCACAGAGTGAGCCGCGGTGCTAGACGGTTGCAGAGCAGCAATCAATTCTTAAAACCTCTGCAAAAGGACAAAAACGACCTCTGTGGCGCAGTGGGCGAATGACCGACTGAGACGCAGGAGGTTGCGGGTTCAATTCCCGCTGCGGGACAAATGTTTGCCATGTCTACAGATATTTGTGCCGGGTTTTTGTATTTTTCTACATATTGTATTTTTCTATATATTCTATCAGTTATCTGGTTCCTATAGTACAAGCTTTGCTTAGTTTAGGGTTAGATAGCGCTGTGTGAAATTTCCAGCATTATTTATTTATCATAAGGCAGTGGTTCATAATAAAAGTATCAAGATAATCAATAGTTACAACCTAAATCACAATTCCACAGTTCTAACTATCGTATGTACGTACTAGGTTCTAACTTTAAAAATATAATTTAGCTACCGACCACATCCGCAAAGCGGCAATATTTCAAACATCGACAAGATAGTTCGTCGCTCATCCCTATGCATCGGGCCGGTTGCACAACGTGCTTGGCTGCGCTGCGCGGGCGCGGAGAAAGCGAGTGACGTCACGACCTCGACACGCTCACCTACTTGCAGCAACCCACTTCAGAACCAATGTCGCCGGCTTTCTCTGTCTCACGCAGGTATCTAACGTAATAGATGTGTAACTTCATTTGCAATCAGAGTGAAAAAACACGTTGCATTGTTACTGTTATTGTTGGTATGGAACTTTTCTTATGGTTATGCTATTGCCATATATGCTATGATAACTATTACGCTTGCTCATTTTCTTTTGTATGCCACATACTAAGTGCAGTTACTTAGAGGAACTTCATCCGAAAACAGACATCTTAAGAGTATATTATTCTTAATTGATCGAGCGAAGCGTGACCTCTAAATCAACTTGGGCAAATCGGCGTTGTATCTATGTTTGTTTGTCCGAGGATAACTTTCGAAGCGTTGATCCGATCATCTTGAAATTTTATACATAGGTAGGTAGTGATGGCACAATTTTGGTGTCACTAAATGAGTTAAAAATGTTGGGGGGTTGTTGAGATATTGGGGTTCAAGAGGGGTAAAAAAAAATGAAAATGAGACTATTACTTAGGTCACGTGAGACATCAAATAAAAGGTCTTCATTAGTACATTTCGACTCCATTTTTGTTTTTAGTAAAGTTCTTGTAGTTTTTGAGTTATTAGCCATAATAAAAACTAAACTTTGACAAAATTCGCAGGTTACACCCCACAGTCCTGTAATTTGGTATGCGTATAGCTAAAGTATTACAAATATAGGCAAGAGACATTCAGAGATTGAAATTCAGAGTAACTGCAATTTGTACCCCAAAAAAGAGCAACTAATTTACATGAACTCCCGTTAACTGTAATTTGAGTGAAACTGTATCAAGTAGGTGGTTATTTATTTCGTGGTTCGGTTTATTCTCGTCTTTATATAGGAAAATAAGTTATCTGTTCAACTCATTCATTCTTTCGCGACTCGACGTCAAACAACACCAAATCACATTTCCAAAAAATATACGATTTTTCGGCTTCATAATGTCATCAACTCATCAAATAAATTACCCTTTTGGCTTCTAGGATTACAGTTCTGTTTTCGAAAGGAAACTAGAAATCTTCCGTATCATAGATACGATTCTTCATAAACAACTTCGTTTCTTAGTGCTCAGTCTTGACATACCACTTTCCCCTCATCAATGCGCTTGCCGGTTTTAAGTAGGTCTCCAACGAGCCGTCTAGTTTATTGCAGAGTACACATAGAGCTGAATTAATCAGTACTATGTTGTAACTTGTGAGCAAAACAACTATCAGAAACGCAAATCTTGTAGTCCATACTGTGCAAGACCTATTCAAATTTTTTCATCATGCTTATTTTACTTCGAAAACTTTCGTGATTTATTTACTTAAATCCTCTGCAAAGAACTCAAAATAAAATAATTAAAGTACTTTTCCATTATTCCTACCTAATGCCAACAAAGGAGTTATACGAAAACAGCAAAATATTTAATATACAACAACTTTATATCTATTACACTTGCATTCTAATAAAAAATATCACTACTAATTCCATCCATTCCAATATACAGCTACAACATAAATCAAATATACACAATCGAAGAAACAAAATTAAATTACATATACATATCTAAGACTCGAACTAATTACGGAAAGAAAACGATTTTGTTGGAGGGAGCACAGCTGTACAACAAATTACCTAACAACATTAAAGAGTGTGTTAATACTCGTATAAATATATATAAAAACAAATTTAAGATATATGTACTAACGTTATAGCATATAAATATAAATATTGCTGGACATTTCACACAGCGCTATCTAGCCTCAAATTAAGCAGAGCTTGTACTATGAGAACCAGATAACTGATAGAATACTTATATACGTCTTTTTTTTATAAATATATACTTATATTATATAGAAAAACATCCAGACCCGAAACAAATATTTGTAGATCATGCAAACATTTGTTCCGCGGCGGGAATCGAACCCGGAACCTCCTGCGTCACAGCCGGCTATTCGCCCATAAATAACATAATAATATATAGCACTCCTTAAATAACAATTATAGTTATAAGGCCCCAGAGGGTAAGATTATCATTATAATATCTCTTATGTATCTCATTTTAAGTGAACCATGTAGTTCTTATGAGAAATAAAGTTCTTTAAACCTATTTAATTTAATCATTATAAGAAATACGGGATTAACACGTACCGTTTTATTGGTGTTTCGACCGACAATGTTTGGTTTAATTTCATTGTCAGTCGAAACATCGATAAAACGGTACGTGATAAATCCAGTACATATTTATAATATCCATCCTCGTTCTTTCTATCGGTCAGAGCCATATATTCTGTTTCCATATATTCTGATTTCTGGACGGTCGGCATGTTTACAGGCGCTACAGGGACGCGGCTACGAATCAAAATCCCCCGAATAAATAAGTGTTCGTTTTTAAGTTTATTGCTTTGTAACCATATTTTGAATGTGCATACTGTTGCCTGAAATAAACCTTAAGCAAACAAAGAAAATCAATACCCGGTAACTACGAGTATTTCAATGACCTTCATTCACAAAAACTTTTCAATCACTTTGCGCCATGTAAAGATGTACAAAAGAATTATTTTAAATGTCTTCACGTCCATGCCCTCGAATAGATTCCATAGACAAATCGCCAATGACTAGACTTTAAAAGCTTAGCACATTGTCCACCGCACACGTCGTAACATTACATCGCAGCACCCAGCCAGACCGAAAGAGAATTCTCTTTTACGACACCTCTAAAATTTTACGATTCATTACGATAAAGCTAGAATAAAATACGCCAGCGGCAATCAAACCACGAGCTCGTATTTCTCATATACCAAAAGCGATTGTCACCTATCATAATATTTAACATTTTTACAGCCACTTTCTCTATGGGAGCCCCAAATATTATTCAATACAACTCCCTTCATAATTCTATGTATAGGTGATAACCTGATAAATTAGGAGCTCATCGCCCGTTATTTTATCATAATAATGTAATATATAATAACATGAGGGCAACGATTAGGACGTCTACTGCTGAATAAAGGTATCCCCTAAAGATTCCCACACTTCCACTTCTTACACTTCATACGAATCGTAAATCCACATTTCTGACCAAGTTCATTCAAAATATTTTACTATATCGCTACAAGCGTCTGATGTGGAAATATACAGTGAAATAAAACCGGTGTGGTTCGGTGGTTTCCAGTATAAACTATCTTAGATATGTTTATTCGTCGCACAAATCGTTGCTCTTCACATTCTAATGTTCAGGGATGCATTGAGTCGTCGTGATGCAGTCGGAGTGGCGCCGGAAATCTCCTGCATTCCTTTTGAATGTTCTCTCAGTTTTCGAGGATCCCATATCGCGTGTGATATTATGGGTATCAAGGCGCCACAGTTTTATTCATGCAATCATGCATGACACACTTTGGTTGAAGCTTTGAAGGACCCCGTCAAGGACCTTTATGACGGAATTAGTAAAATAAAGTAGGTAAACACTACTTTATTTACAAGTAAGGGAATACGCGAAGTGTCGCGGTTTGTTTTTAGTTATAAAAACAGTACTTTGGACCAAAAATGACGCAAGTAGTTCAGTATAACAACTCTGCAGGTGGTATGGAATACAATCTACACAATATATAAAAGGCTTTGTCCTGATTGACTGACTGACGGATCAACGCACAGCCTAAACCGCTGATCGTAGAGACCTGAAACTTGGAGGGTATGTTCTTTGTATGATGTAGGCATCCGATAAGAAAGGATTTTCCTAAATCTACCCCTAAAGGGGTGAAAAAGGGGGGCAAAGTTTGCATGAGACAACGTGGTTCCTTAGCCCAATCTACTTCAAATTCTGCATAAACCTTTTTTAACAGAATTGATAGAAGATGTGTTTCGTATTTTATTGAAATTCATTCCCTAACGGTGTTAAAAGGGGTAGAAAGTTATTTTGGCGGTGATTTGCTTCGAAGTTGATATCGATACTCCTTAGTGCTTTTTATTTAAATTACATTTTATTTTGAGACATGTTTGAAAACTCAATCCGATTTTATTCAAAAACGATTGAACTCACTTAAAAACATAAGCAAATACTCTTTAAAATTGGAATGTTTCGAAAGTCACCGTACTATATTAGTACCTCATTTGAAGGTGTCTAAGCATAAAGAGGTTATGCACTTTTAGGACACGGCCTCATAGGGACGTAGAGTTCGAAATTTGAAATGGTAAAGACTACGAGTAGAACATTTTGGTCAGAAGAAAATAGTTTTCTTTTAGTTTGTCTTAGAAGTTTAATTTAGTGTGTATTAGAAACGTAACGCGTACGAAACCGCGGGCAACAGCTAGTTAGTATTAAATAACTTTGCGACTATAGATAAAGCGACAAATGGCTTCGCAGTAAGAAAGTTGATGTCAACTGTATTAGTTAGGTGACTATTCGCTTCGTATAGCGGAAATAGTAAAATAGAATAGGCATATGACCCCGCGAGCCAACGAGTAGGTATAACACGAGGTCAGCGGCTCTGCGGGATTGCGTCACAACTAATGGCCTTGCTATATTGCTTCTGTTCATACCTTCGAGTTCGATAACCGACGTGAGGTGGGAATAAACCTTGTGTTTGCCGTAATTAGACTTATACCGATGCGGCGCGGTTGCAACTGCGGTTCGGTTCGGTTTGTTACATTTATTGCGTACATGTTGTTTTTCATAGGTCTTAAAGGTGTTTCCGTTTCAAACATGAACCCTATGAGTGTATGAGGGTACCCTATGAGTACTTGTTACTTGTTTTTATTTTTGTATTATTTTACACATTTATTACTTTACACAAGCTTTAGGCCTGGACCTTTACAAAGACATTACCGGGGCCGAAGCCAACGAGTAAGAGGCCTGTTTTTTTTATAAAATTCACTATGACAAGGTGGAGGTGAGACAGATGGTAGTACTATTGCAACACATGGATTAGAGTTCGGGCTATTGTTAGAGTAATGCTTATGAAATAGAGTATGGGTTATCAGAGAAATGAGATATGGCACCTTTTTATTATTAACTTTATTATTAGCTGCGTTTTACTCGACATCTTAGGTAGGTAGGTACAATTGGCTGGGCAGGCAACTTGTAATTATTCTTTTATTAATAAATGTTTTTGTTATTATTTTTCAAATAAGGCACTTATAAGTTTTAACTTTTGACTGACGTCCATGACGCCAATGCAGGTTTAATGGCTGTAAACCAGCGCTAAGCAATAAGTTTATTGTTCAGCATAATGCTGAGCCATTCCCCTTTTTCGGCACAGGGCTCATAGTGACTGGGTACGTATCTTTATTATTATTTATTATTAGTGTTTATGTAACGTGTTTTTAATTGTCTTTATTTAATTGTCTGTCTTTACTTATCCACTGTATGTAGTTTCAGTGTGTTTGTTGCTTGTGTCGAAATAAATGTCTATATCTATCGGTCTACATACCTATACATGTGTATAAATATGTAACATAATTTATCTAAATGTGGTCCATTTGTTATACGAATTGGTATGATAGGAGAAAACTGTTTGCCAGCAGTGTCTCAGGCTTGTGATTAAGTTTTGGGTGATAGCCTACTGGCTGTCAGACGTAACCCAAGATTACCCCCATTTAGTAATGGGGGTACAGGTTTCAAAGTCACAGGGTGCAACGTGGTTTGGTATGAGAACCGCAGTTGCAACGATGTCAAGCTTAGCTGCGTGTTGGCTCATGGTGCTATCAGCGGACGTCTGACTGGCTAGTGGCTTCATGCATTATTGAGTTGGCGCAGTGGTGGTAGGCGCGGGTGATTGCCAGCAAATTGTTATAGTTCCCACGGGAGCTGCGTCACGTTTCAGTATCGCTTTACGTTATATTAATTTAATCGATGATGCCAGCCATTAAGCCGAAGAAAACCAAACGCTTAGGCGATATGTTACATTCATAATTACATAGTCGGCTGAGACGCAGGAGGTAGCGGGTTCGATTCCCGTCACGGAACAAATTTTGCATGATCTACAGATATTTGTTCCGTGTCTGGGTGTTTTTCTATATATTATAAGTATGTAATTACAAAAAAATATATATAAGTATTCTATCAGTTATCTGGTTCCCATAGTACGAGCTCTGCTTAGTTTGGGGCTAGATAGCGCTGTGTGAAATGTCCAGCGATATTTATTCATTTATTATTTATATACACTTCGAGAAAAACAGGTTAATAGACCAGATTTTAAAAAGTTAGTGATTTAAGTGATATTGAAAATGTATGTTGAAATTAATCACACAATAAAATAAATATTGCTGGACATTTCACACAGCGCTATCCAGCCCCAAACTAAGCAGAGCTTGTACTATGGGAACCAGATAACTGATAGAATACTTACATATATTTTTTTGTAATTACATACTTATAATATATAGAAAAACACCCAGACACGGAACAAATATCTGTAGATCATGCAAACATTTGTTCCGCGGTGGGAATCGAACCCGCTACCTCCTGCGTCTCAGCCGGCCATACGCCTACTGCACCACGGAGGCAGTCAAAACAATAAAATACAGCCTTTGATAGTTTTTTGATAAAGACATATGTAAGTTGCTATATCTGCTATACAGAATACAAGAAAGAAAACGAGGATTGAATTTTCGATATTTGATTTATATGTAAAGAAACATAAACCGAACCATATACAAAACAAAATATGTGGCGAATATGTAATTTAAAACTGGTAGCGTCAAGTATCCGAGTTGGTAACAGATCTGTTCTTTTGATTGCCGATAGTTGATACGCTAGGGAGTGCTCCAATAATACGATTTCTAGACTTACTGTGAATGTAAAATCCGGGAATGCCCTCACCAGATGACACTCTATGTTGACTGCATCTTAAGGAGCATTCAATTTGAATGCAAGCAGCATAATAAAAGCTGTACAGATTTCAGTTGTACTGTATCAATATAATCAGGAGGTCATTTTAAATCATTTTGCACACTCTCACTCACACACCGACCCTAACATCGCACACACACACACACACACACACACACACACACACACACACACACACACACACACACACACACACACACACATACATACACACATCCTATTCGCATATGCCTGTAATCAATATTTCAGTATTTATTGGTGTACGCTTGACACCTATTCATATTTGTTATTAATTCTTGTATTCTTTGTTGCACATCGTTCAAATGCTCAGCAGTACGTACATACTATTCTGTAACTGTAATTATCTGTGGAGGGGGGCACTGGTGACTTGTAACACAGGTTTTCAACCTATCTCAGGCACCAGTCTCTCACAAAACAGGTATATGTGAACTTTTTGTGACTAGAAAATAAAGTTTTTATTTATTTAAAAAAAAATGTACTTGAGCAAAGAGTACACAAAAAATATATTAAAATGAAATGAAATTTTCATTTTAAAGACATATCGCACAGACTACGAACAATTTTGATGAGTTGAACACCCGCTCGCCTGTAGAAATCTCACATTAAAAAGATATGAGACTGCAGTCGTTGGCGATTACAGACGGGACTTTGGGACCTGTCTTTTCTATCGACACACACTTTTATCACAGATTTTTATATGATTTTGATGAGTTGAAGGACTGCTCGGCTGCAGCCAGTTCTCGCCTTAAGGGAACACGAGATTTTAGAGTGAGGAGATATGAGATTGGTGCCGTTTGCGACTCGCGCGGGAAGATCACGTAGCTATTTTAAAGCATTGTACTTTCTTGATAAAGCACTGCTGTCCCTAAAGATCTTGAAGGGCAGGATTCTTTGGTGAAATTATGAAGATTATGAAGAGACGAAAGAGCATTCAATGTTTCTGTACTTAATGATTGAAAAGTTGAGCGACTTCTTTAGAATCAAGAAGCTAAAGTACAATCAGTACTAGTACTGACTAGTGGATCGCCCCGAATTGAGATCTCGCGAATTTCACAAAATAAGTATTATTCTTAGGGCGATTTGCACAAGGATGCCTAAACTAATTTAGTGGCTATATGTGATTTAAGGCGTTGTCAAATCATACAAATACGTCAAATTTAAACATGTTTAGTCGCTAAATACGTTTAGTGATCTATGTACAACGGGGGTTCTTGTTAATTGGTTATTATTTTTTGGGGTACAAATTGTAGTTATTCTGGATTTCTAACTTTTGCCTACACTCGTATTTGTGTTACTAAAGCTACACGAATACCAAATTTCAGTATTGTGGGGTGAATTTTGTCAAAGTTTTGTTTTTATTATGGCTAATAACTCAAAAACTACAAGGACTAAACTGAAAATAAAAACGGGGTACAAATGTCTTAATAAAGACCTTTCATTTGACGTCCTATTTGACCTAATAGTCTCATTTTTGTTTACTCCTCTTGAACCCCATTATCTCAACAACCCCCCAAAATTTTTAGCTCATTTAGTCACAACAAAAGTGTGCTATCACTACATACCTATGTATCAAATTTCATGATGATCGGATCATCGCTTCGAAAGTTATCCTCGGACTAACAAACATACATACATACATACAACGCCGATTTGCCCAAGTTGATTTGGAGATCTCGCTTCGCTCGATCAATAAGATGAATAACAACTGTACCAATTAAAAAAACACAAACCTTTGATTTTGTTTGTATCAGATATTGTATAACAACATTAATTATGAACCAAATGCAGATTCAAATTCATTAAATCCTCAAAAAAAACATAAGTTAAAGCAAGTAAAAATATAAATAGCTGCAAGAATCTGCCAGAATGATAAACGACACCAATTAAAAGTAATAAATTATCACCCAACAGATGTTTGAAAATACGATGAAAATACAAAAGAATTGGAGCACCATATGTTTACTGAGACATCAGTTCATACCTAAGCTCCTACAAGTCTTACATATTGCAACAAAGCTATTGCTTAACTGTTCTTAAAAGTTTAATAGGAACCAATAAGGTATGATTGATTCTAGACTGATTGTGTGACAACATTTCATGTTGCAAGATGGCGATAGTCATCAATGACATGAAATTGTATGTTGTAATGATTAGTATTATAAGATCAGTGTCACATGCATGACTGATCTTTGAGTATAGTAATAAAAAATATATAGCATTGTAACTCCGGAGATCACACACATGATAAAAAATTAGTATCAAACGTGTCTCCATAGGTATTTATTCTAAGAAGATATTGAAATGAAAACTAATACCAAATCAAACTTGACGAATAACTCATTTATGTAACCCTAGTGAAGTCAATATCACAAAAAGTTACACTATTAATTTAAATAAAAAAAAATAAAAAATAAAAGGGCATTTATTTACACACACACCTCTTATGCTAACAGAATGATGGTAATACGACAGTAGAGAGCCATGTAGCGCGCCATGCTTGGCATCAACCTGCTGGATCGAGTTCCCAATACCGGAATCAGACGCCAGACGAAAGTCCAAGACGTCGGAACAAGGGTGGTGGAACTCAAGTGGAACTGAGCAGGACACTTGGCTAAACGAGGTGATGGCAGGTGGAGTAAATCTTTGACTGGTGGCCAAGAACAGACCTAAGAAGTCCGGGACGTCCGATGGCGCGGTGGGTCGACGATATAAAGAAAGTCGCGGGCAACTCCTGGATGCGCGCAGCACAGGACCCGGATGGCGTTTCCAAAGGGAGGCCTACACCCAGCAGTGGGTACTTATGGTCTGTAGATGATGATGATGATGATGACGACAGTAGCCTTTTACAAAATAAAGTAGAACTCAATCTATTTCGTAACTTATGATATACCTACTTGAGCTATGAATTGCTTTGTTTGTGAGTAACAAATGAAACAAAAATAAAGTGCTGAAAAGGGTTTCACAAAATACAATTTATTCAAGCTCCCAATTTTAAAAAGAAATGAGACGAAGTTGGGAAAATTATTTTAGAAATGATTTTCTTATAAAGTTAATAATTAAGTAGGCTAAGGATATTCGTGGTTATGAAAATTATACAATCACACTGATACTATAAATATAAATGTTTGTTTACTTATTTGTTTATTGCTCAATCACGTCGTAACGGCTCAACTGATTTCGATGAAAATTGGTATATACGTAGATTATAACCAGGGTTACCACATAGGCTACCGTTTATCCCATAAATCAGTTCCCTTCGGATAAAAATGGGGTGTCAAGTCAAGTTGCAACAGCGAGTTTAGCTTTATTTCTAGGTTACCTACACATTTAGTAGTGTAACGCGTACGAAGTCGCGGGCAACAGCTAGTTTTTCTATATTGTAAAGACAAACAAATTGCTTGAATTTTCTAGATCCGAATCTCTATCTTTGAGATGCTGCATAAAATGCCAACATAGGTACATATGTCTCAAGTATCCAGTATCGTACTTGCTGCAATTCCTATGCCAATTTGAATACAAAGTAGCCAGACAAATAGCGAACAACCAAATAACACTAATGTTGAAAACCATAAAATTACATGGACAAAAATAATACGGCAACATTAAACATTAGATCTTTGGGTAGATTATTTCACGAAACATCACAAAATATTTTGGGGAAACTTCAACAAAAAATACTGAACCAGAAAAAAGTACGGATAACGTTGATTAATGTGAAAATAGTGTACAATGTTCGGTCAATAATTTTAAATCCACTCGGGAATACGAACAGAAAACAATAAAGTAAAGCGAATGTAACATTTCCGGTATTGACACATGAATAAATTCAGACAATGAACGCAGTTGCAACACTGACACGGCTATTGTGACAAATATATACTTATTATATGCACTGATAAAACCAAGGCGAATTCACCAAGGACGAGGGATGACCTCGGTATCCCTTTTCTCGCTACTGATATTTTCTTACGAGATACTAAAACGTAGGTACCCCACATTTTTATAGATGATATCTCGTAGGTACCCCACAAATATTTCACTTCTAAGATTTTAAAACCATCTTTACAACTTTCACGCAGGGCGTGACCGTAAGAGTCGATAACACTATAAAAAATATTATTAAATATCTCACTTTTTTGTACCACCTGGAGATGAAACAAGCATATGGCCCACCTGATATTAAGTGGTAACCATCACCTATAACAAAGTACTGCGTCGTAGGTCAGGCGCCCTAGATACGTGCCCTACGATGCACTGCCCTGCGTCCATTAACTTAACGCTTACAGATGTGAAGCCTCATGTGCCTGTAATTTCACCGGCAACCATACCTTTCAAACCGAAACACAGAAGTGCTGCTTGGCGGCAGATATAGGTATGGTGGTAGTACTTTTATCATCAAAAGCTTTATTTATCTAATATATTAAAGTATTCTTAGCTATTTGGTGTAGGTATAATAAAGAAAGGATTTTCTTGAAAAGATTCTTTTGTAATGAGACTTTTTGCCATTCAGAACTAATTCTCGGTATTTCTTTTGAAATAATACATCTCTTCATACATCTCATCACTTAATACCTTTTTGAGGCTATATGAGCTTAGGTAATTGCGTTGACATTTGTTAGCATAAATTTGCGACATAAATATAAGAAGAAGAGAAAATGAAATGGCTTTATCGCTAGGACCCTGAATGTTTCACCAGCAAACTTCTCAAATAAAGTGAACTTCAAAATTGCTCATTGTTCGTACGCGAGTTGGACTGTTTGCATAATAGTTTTATTCAGTTTTCATGTCCATTTTCATTCCAAACGTATAATATTGAACACTTAAATTGTCTTCAATAGATTTTTACGACGCAATGTCTTCCGAGATGCAATTTTGTAATGCCATTTTATATGCGAAAGATATACTAAATTTGCAAACTGGTTGCGAACTACAGATAGTTTATGGAGTTTATGGAATTTGATATTTATTGGTTATATTGATACCTAGCGGCACTTTGAAGCTATGTTATGTAAATTTAATATTTTATAATCAACCAGCTATTAGCGTATAATAAAATGATCATGGCATATTTCAAGGATAGACACCAACGCCAACATGAACGAATATTTTAGCTTAGGTAATTAGCAAGTCAATTTAAAATATTTGTTGAAGAGACAAGAAAGATTGACTAGATTGTTTTATTGATATAACATAGTCAAACAACATTACAAACTATAGTCTTTTTAAATAGGGAATTCGCTTCTGCTCAATCGTTACACTCTTGGCAGAGTGGTCGTCACTTCGGGGGTAGTGGCGCGCTTGACAATCCTTCGCCACTCCTCTCGTATTGCTGCTTTGCTGGTGCACTCGTGTAGGGGACCGTCAAGTGCTACTTTGATTTGATCCATCTATCTCATTGGCGATCTACCGCGTGGTCACGTACCTTTAACCTTCCCCTGCACCACAAGGTGCTCAATGGACACCTCTCCACGCCGCGACACGTGCCCGAAATAGGGAATTCGTGATGTACAATCTGATAGATAGGTCTTGGCACAAGCAAGCTAATCAAGTGCTGCTTTGATTTGGTCCGTCCATCTCATTGGCGATCTACCGCGTGGTCGCGTATCCTCAACCTGCCCCTGTACCATAAGGTCCTCAATGGACACCTTCCACGCCGCGACACGTGCCCGAAATAGGGAATTAGTGATGTACAATCAGATATATAGGTCTGTACTGGCATGTCATTAGGCTCGCATAAAACTTGCATTATTCTGTCAGATTGGATCTGTGGCAACGAAATTACTCCGGCTTTATTCGGATGATCCTTTGTATCTCTTTATGGTGGTCATAAATTATCGCCCACTTCACCTGGCACGGATTTAGCTGGCAGATTTTAATTACGGATTTTATTCTAGATATGACGGCGGCCCACGCCCGTCTGTTCTGGCGTGATTACGATTAAGAGCCACTCCACGTTTTTGCGCGAATATTGAAGATTTTAGTCGCCTAATTTACCATCTTAGGTAAAACTCTGAGATTGTAAAATACATTTAAAAAATAAACCCAGTTTTTGTATTGACACATAATGTAACACACCTACAAAAACTTATTTGTTTTCTTTGTGGTGATTAATCTCCCACGTCGAGTTTACTGAAAAATCATCGCAAAGTCAATTTCCGACTCTTATATCTATCATTAATATAATATATATTATTTGACTACAAAAATTCATTACGCCTCAGACCTATAATTTTGTTGACACATAATGTATAAGAATGTCGATTATTCATTATAATATTAATTAGTAAAAAACATAGTCTTACACCAATTTTTCTTACGTAAATTTTAAGGTTTGTTATTGCTAGTGGCAATCTTATTCCCGGATTCCTAAAACACCGCATTTATCATGTGACCTATTTTTCCCGGAGAACAAATTGATATAGGTATTTTACAGTGTTATATTAGTCAATACATGTGTGTATTCTAAAGAGTCGACAAAATGAAGCCATAACTCAGATAAAATCCGAATGATACGTTCTGAAAGTTCCGGGTAATGTTCCAGATAGATGAAATGTATCTTCTTTTATGGGAATACTAAAGTTATATGAAAAGTAATGCTAGAAGCAACAAACAACTGTTATTAATGCCGATAGGCGACCCCTGTGGCACAGTGGGTGAATAGCCGGCTGAGAGGAGGTTGCGGGTTAGATTCCCGCTGCGGGACAAATGTTTTGATGGTCTACAGATATTTGTTCCGGGCTTAGGTATTGTTCTATATTTCATCGAGCGAAGCGAGTTCTCCAAATCAACTTGGGCAAATCTGCGTTGTATGTATGTATGTATGTTTGTTTGTCCGAGGGTAACTTTCGTAGCGTTTATCCGATCATCATGAATTTTAGTATATAGATAGTTAGTGATGGCACAATTTTGGTGTGACTCAATGAGCTAAAATTATTGGGGGGTTGTTGAGACATTGAGGTTCAAGTGGGGTAAAATGAAAATGAAAATGAGACTATTAGGTCAAGTGGTACGTCAAATGAAAGGTCTTTATTAGTACATTTGAACCCCGTTCTTATTTTTAGTTTAATTTTGGTAGTTTTTGAGTTATTAGCCATAATAAAAACAAAACTTTGGCAAAATGCACAGAGTACACCAGTGACCCCACAATGCAGAAATTTAGTATTCGTGTAGTTTTAGTGACTCAAATATAGGCAAAAGTCTGAAATCCAGAAAAACTGCCATTTGTACCCCAAAAAATAATAACCAATTTACAAGAACCCCCGTTACATCTAATTTGAATGAAACTGTAGGTCAAGTAGGTTGGTTATGCATTTCGTGGCACCAATTTATCAGTCAAAGATTAAAGCAGACTAAACATGTTTAAATTTGAAGTATTTGTATGATTTTCGGAGATTCGCGAGATCTCAGTTCGGGGCGAACCACTAGTATAAATATGTATTTAAAAAAAAAGGTATATGAGTTATCTGGTTCCTATAGTAAGTATAGTACAAGCTTTTGTTACAAGCTAAAGTTTGGGGTTAGATGGCGCTTTGTGAAATATCCAGCATTATTTATTATTAATTTATTTATACATTATAAAATACGCGGAAAAAAGTTTGTTTATGAAATAATAATATTTTGATAGTGATTTGTGTTATTTGGAGGAAATTCAAAAATTATACATTATTTTCTAAACATTCAACCTACATACATACCTACATCTAAAGTTGCTGATGCATTAATTCTTCATTACTTTCAAAATGAGGTAAATGAGGTCATTGTAAATTTAAAAAGAACATGAATGAAAAAGAAATCCTTATCATATCGTTAAATTAACCAATTCTAGCGTAAATAATACCAAACATCCTTGAGACTTGGGTCAACAGACTACCAACCTTCGTTTTCATAAATCACATGTTTATATAGATGTTTTAACCAATTCAATCTTCAATGCTTTGTAGCGTTCTTGCAAGTTGTTCTTTTTAGGGTTAAGGATCAAATGGTAAAAACGGAACCCTTATAGTGCGACTTTGTCCGTCCGTACGTCTGTTACAGCTGATTATCTCAGAAACAGATAAAAACATCAAATTTTATAATTAAACCTATTTTTAAGATTAACATACTCTTGACCAAAACCCATGTTATCGAGAACCTGGTGTCTTGACAAACCTAGTAATTATAGGTTTTAAGACCTCATTAAACTTTTGTATAACCAGAGGCCCACTTCTGCTAATTTATAGGAAAAACTATTGTTACGAGCTGAGGGTTCGGGATAAAATAATGGGAAACGATCCAACCAAAATAACACTTTTATTCAGCACTAAACGATGAATACACGAACTTGGTCACACGTAATCACAACACACTAATTCACACCACTGTTGCACCACTTAAAGTCACCGAAATGTTCGCACGTAAAGCAAAATCCAGACTCACTCGCGAGCAACTACTGTTCACGCGAGACCCTTCTCCACGTCAGTCCTCCAGGGCCTCGCTGAGACTCCTGACTGTCCGTTTTTTTTTTCGAATGGACTAAACTCGCTGTTGGCCTCTGAGGCCGTGACAGCTTAACCGAACTTTTGGCGAGCGCAGATGGCGCTCAGCCCAGTAAGTTTTTTAGGCAACTAGCGCAAGGGCACCACTTAGGTACGAACCTCGGCTTGGGCTGTTGCCGGGATGGGGATAGGAGAGAAACGCCCGGGTACATGTTTGTACCTCGTATAGGCGGCGACTGAAGGGATTCGTCGACCTCGCCGGCGAGATCGGTGTTTCTGTGAAGTGTTTGCTCTGTCTGATATAGATGACTCACCTTCCGCATTAGCGGAGGTGACTTCGTCATCCGGGTCTCCGAGAACGTGTCTCGGACGACGGAGGATTTGAGGCCTGACTGTCCGGCCATCTCTCCGGCCTATTTATATCGCGCACATTTCGATTGTTCGAGAACGATCTCGATCGTTCCAGGAAAGGGGTCGGTGTTTCGACAGAACGACCAATCCCCATTGTGCGCAACCGCAGACAATAACAACAATAACACAGCAAGACAAAAGCGTTCGAGAAGTTTCGATTATTACTCATTGTTTAACAGCCTCGGCGTAACACTATTATGGAGCCATACCATTATTGAACGATTGATTTTCGTTCCTGTCATAGACTGCCAAATTTTTAATGGTGTTGTCCAACGGCGGTCGTAGGAAAAATATTGTGAAGAAAGACCGAAGGAGATCTATAGTGGCCAGTTTTTGTCAGAGATAAGCGATTGGTTTAGTAGAATTGGGCTCCTGCTTTTCTATCTATTGTATAATCAGCAGATAATAAACAAACAAACAATTTATGAAGTATTTGTATTTGTTTCTTTCTAATTTAACATTCCTAAATTTGATTTCTGAGACATTATTTAGGCGTTTTTATTTTCAGGTGAAAGTCATCCCTGGCCCATAGCGGCTACAGCTATAGAAAGACTGCGTCGTAGTGCGCGTGTTATGTCTACCAGTCTGGTATCGATCCGTTGCCCTCATTCTGTCGAGCCGACTGCGCCCATCGTCCAGATGTAAAGCTCACTGAATGTGGTATGCAGGTGAGTGGAGTGAGTAGGTACTAGGTACCTACTTTTTAGAACTTATCATACAGTCTTGAGGACACTTCGCAATGCAGTGGAGCTATTTTAGATCAGTTATGCTATTTTCCTAAGCTAAGTATATTTTAAGGTTCCCGAGTACAGCGTAGGACGGGCTCTCACTAGATGGAAAGACAACCTGATAAAGGTTGCTGGGAGCCGTTAGGTGCAGGCTGCATAAGATCGGTGGGGATGGGGGAGGCCTATGTTCAGCAGTGGACGGGATTTGGCTGATATAATGTATTAAAGCTAATCTTAAAGTTTGCAAATAATAGTATTTTATTTTATAGTGTTATCTGAACACTTACAAAAAATTCTAAGATTTTTAAAATCATCGCCACAACCTTCAAGCCTAGACGGGACTTGAACCCGCACCCTTTCTCTTGATGCGAGGATCTAGGAGCCGTGTAGGCTTGAAAGTTTTTGAGATTGTTTTAAAAACCTTAGTTTGCAACTGTTTATAAATAGCTCAACATCCACTTTGTTCGCATTTTTATTTTATAAATACGTTTAATAGAAGTCCTAAGCTTAATTTTTATTATGTTTATTTAATTTTACTTCCAGCATGTCTAGATGCAGTCTATAGTAAATCGTTAATATGATTTAATAATTTTACTATAGTTAAGAGGAGATAATCGTTACTTTTTATCTCTGTCTATCTGTCTGTTTGTTACGTCTTCACGACTAAACTGCTGAACCAATTTTGATGCATAATGGTGTATGGTATCTGGATAGAGACGTAGGCTTCTTTTTAGTGACAAAGTGCGAGGGCGGAAGCTGGTGTTCTTTAATAGTTAGCTTCTAACATTATTGCATGTTACAAAAATGTCACATTTCTGTGTATAAATAATTGGAGAGCATTATAATTTTATGTTAGGTATTAGAAATTAGGAATTGTTGTTGTTGTTTGAAATCTACCACCGTTCTACAATGTCTGAAGACCCGCCTCTACAACCAATGTGTCCTGCCAACATAAACCTACGGTGCTGAGACATGGACACTCACGACGGAGACTGTGCACAGGATTAGAGTCGCACAGAGAGCCACGGAGCGCGCCATGCTCGCCATCACACTGCTAGACCGAGTCCCCAATACCGAAATTCGCAAGCGGACTAAAGTTCAAGACGTTAGCAAGCGTATATTGGGACTCAAATGGAGTTGGGCAGGACATGTGGCCAGGCGCGGTGATGACAGGTGGAGCAGGATGCTGACTGAGTGGTGGCCCCGAGATGGAACTAGGAACGCAGGTCGTCCACCGGCAAGATGAGTGACGACATTATAAAAATCGCAGGTCGTATGTGGGTTAGAACAGCGCAGGACAGAGGTGAATGGCGACAACGAAGAGAGGCCTATGCCCAGCAGTGGGATGAGAAAGGCTGACGATGATGATAATGATGATTAGAAATTGTAAATATCTTGATACAAGTCCTTATAGTAAGCTTATATATCTGCAATCTATTTGTGTAATAAAAAGTGTTTGAAATGATACTTTTGCTGAAAATAGGCCTCCACCATAGATTTCCGAAGTGACTGATCTTGTGCGGCTTGCACCCATAGACAATACACCCTACGGTTCCCCCTTCCCAGCAACCTTTACCGGTCGTTTTTCCATCTAGTGGCGGACAGTCATACGCTGCGCTTTCCTGTCCGTGGTCTCCACTCTAAAACTTTACTGCCCCAACGGCCGTATAATATAGAAATGTTACTGTTTTCATCTTCGATCAACAATACACCTAGATAAAGGGTCGGTGCAAAAAATCCGTCTCGGTAAATAACAGCTCACTTGCGGCGTGAGCTCTTATTTTGTTTAGTTAGGTTGAAACACAGCCTACGTCAACACGTACCACAATGCCTCAATGCGCATTTAAAAGTTGCAAAAATAATGTCCGAAAAAACAATTTATCAGCCGGAGTGTCTTACTTTCGGTAAGTACATGTGGAATAAGTTATATTTTAAGCTTTAAACTGACGATTAATATCAATTTTTTAACAATATTGCCGATTTTAAACCACCGCAAGAATGTTTGGCCAACGTCAAACGTGTGATATAGCGTTGGGCCAATAGACGCCAATAGCAAACAGAAACGAAATAAAACGATGTAGCTCGCAAGACAATAACAGGAAAAAGTACTTTATTTATTGCTTCATAAGGTTGATTTCACAATAAATGTTATATAACCTACGTCTTTTCATTTTAAGTGACAGGTGTAATTTATTACTTTGTTTGTTTTTTGAGACGAATGATCGTAACATTTAAAGGATTTGTGACTTTATTACAAGGTGCTGTGGTTGTGATTAGGTTGAATTTAAATCTTTTGTCTCATTCTATTGGTAAACGAATGTAGCTGTATATTTATATGTTTACGCGGACAGCATTTAGCTTTGATTTTCTCGAAGACCCGTAATCTAGTTGTATTGTTGATCGAAGGTTTTCATTATAATTGTCTATATTATCATTATAATTGTCATTATAATTGTGTAAGTATGTTCGATACCAAAAGTTATTACAGCCGCTTACCCTTTAGGCAAAACCGTATTTTCAAATAATTAAATTGTGTTTCTTTCCTTTCAGTCAATACAAAACACATTCCAGGAAAACTAATTCAGAGGGAAACTTTAAAATTAAGCTCCGCCTAGCCGACGACGGCTAGCCTTCTGCTAAATTAAGGAGGCATACAAAACAAAATGACGCGCTTTTGTGGCATACCTTGGCAGTACCTATTTGAAGAACTTGACTTTGGTATCTATTGGTATATCATTTGTCTTCATTACATTTACACGTAAGATGCAAAAGCGGGGTAAGTAAGATACTAATTATTTTAGTATCATCTTAGTAATAGCTAGAAAGGATGACGGGCGTCGGTAAGCGATCACTGAATGGTGGTCAAGGAATGTTCGTATAGACCAAGAAGTAGACGACCCCCAATATCTCAACAACCCCCCAATATTTTTAGCTCATTGAGTCACACCAAAATTGTGCCATCACTACCTACCTAATTTCATGATAATCGGATAAACGCTACGAAAGTTATCATCGGACAAACAAACATACATACATACATACATACATACAACGCCGATTTGCCCAAGTTGATTTGGAGATCTCGCTTCGCTCGATCAATAAACAATAATGTCAGATACTCTGTGTTTATCAGTTATAATAATAATATTTCCCAGCATAATTATTATGAAATATCTTCTGGCGTTTATCACAGATTTATGTAGGTATGTATACCGAATAGATAGCAAAATGTATCAACATGAATACAAATATTTATTGGTCGTTATACAAAGGAAGGGATTTATGTTTCCGCGAACTGTCCGAATTTCCACTAAAGAGCGAATATATTCCGTATAAATAAGGAAATTAATGAAATTGATCACAATTAAGCTTTTTGGTCAGGAATAGATTGCAGCAGTTAAGCTATGGATGGCGTTACTCTGTCATAAGCTGATTATATATATACATATATATATATATAGAAAAAGTAAAGTGAATTGTTTGTTGCCGTCTCAACTGTCTAGATTATTTTTCGAGGAATTTGTAATAAAAAAAATCATCTGTGTTTGTTTATCTGACGAATTGAGATTGATTTAGACAAGTTTGATATTGTGTTTTTGAAATTTTGGCATATTTTTTGGCGGCTACTCCAGACAGCGCCATCTATACGCTAGTTGGAACTAGTTTTATTGATCGAGCGAAGCGAGATCTCCAAATCAACTTGGGTAAATCGGCGTTGTATGTATGTGTGTTTGTTTGTCCAAGGATAACTTTCGAAGCGTTGATCCGATCATCGTAAAATTTGATACATAGGTAGTGATGCCACAATTTTGGTGTGACTAAATGAGCTAAAAATGTGGGGGGGTTGTTGAGATATTGGGGTTCAAGAGGGGTAAAAATAATGAAAATGAGTCTATAAGGTCAAATGGGGCGTCAAATAAAAGGTCTTCATTAGTAAATTTTAACCCTGTTTTTATTTTTAGTTTAAACTTTGTAGTTTTTGAGTTATGAGCCATAATAAAAACAAAACTGTGACAACATTCACATGGTACACCAGTGACCCCACAGTGCTGAAATTTGGTATTCGTTTAGCTTTAGTGACACAAATATAACTGCATTTTGTACCCCAAAAAAGAGTAACCAATTTACATGAACTCCCGTTACCTGTAATATGAATGAAACTGTAGGGCAAGTAATGTGGTTGTTTATTTCGTGGCACTATTTTGATAGTCAAAGATTACGAATAATATATTTTTATAGTTATGGGAGACTCGCGAGATCTCATTTCGGGGCGAACCACTAGTTTTAAATCGATTATGAAAAGCCTTCATTGCCCATTTGCAAATAGTGTTCTTGTCAGCAGATGGTAATCTGAAATTATTGGCGAAGGTGATGTAATTAATGTACTTAACTAAAGTACAGACAAGACAGTAATTAATAAAGTTATTGTGTATAAAACTAGTAGATTTTGTGCCACATGATTAAAAATCTTCTTTGGCGTACCAAAACGATGTAAGCGACGCAAATAAAAATGCATTGGACTATCTTTGATCATAAAATCCATTGCAATTCTTTGTTTCAAAAGGACGATTGGATCCTTGCGTTTCGCCTTGAGAGCACTCTTGCGGATTTCGATTTCCTTCCCAACTGTTTTCGATGTCTGTAAACTATATCCAATTTCCTTTACCAGCTTGTTTGCACTTTCCCGATTTCGAATAGATGAAATGTAGTATTTTTGTTGTATATATCTACTATATTAGGTATCTGTTTGTTCTGTCCATATGCTATTTTCTTGTTGCAGACTTGCCACCAATTACTTTCTTAACAAGAAAACATTGTTCACAGATAACATCCGTTTCATTATGGTTTCGTTGAACAAGAGACGACAAGAATAGCATAGATTTTCAAGAAGTAGAATGACATTTATGAGTTCGTAAACTCTACACTTTTACACATTATGGCATTTAGATAAAATAACAAATCTTATATTGTTATAAATCATTATAAATAAACTAGTGGTTCGCCCCGAACTGAGATCTCGCGAGTCTCCGATAAAAACAAAAATATTAGTATTCGTAGTTCTTTGACTATCAAAATAGTGCCACGAAATAAACAGCCACCTTACTTGACCTACAGTTTCATTCGAATTACAGGTAACGGCAGTTCATGTACATTGGTTACTGTTTTTTGGGGTACAAAATGCAGTTATTCTGAATTTCATACTTTTGCCTATATTTGTGTTAGTAAAGCTACACGAATACCAAATTTCAGCATTGTGGGGTCACTGGTGTACCATGTGAATGTTGTCACAGTTTTGTTTTTATTATGGCTCATAACTCAAAAACTACAAGAATTACACTAAAAATAAAAACAGGGTTATAATGTACTAATGAAGACCTTTTATTTGACGCCCCATATGACGTTCTAGACTCATTTTCATTTTTCCCCTCTTGAACTTCAATATCTCACAACCCCCCCCCCACATTTTTAGCTCATTTAGTCACACCAAAATTGTGCCACCACTACCTATGTATCAAACTATGTGTCGGATCAACGCTTCGAAAGTTATCCTTGGACAAACAAACATAAATACATACATACATACAACGCCGATTTGCCCAAGGTGATTTGGAGATCTCGCTTCGCTCGATCAATAATTTCTACGTCAATTTCAAAATTTCAATCGGAAGCAAATAAATTATGAACACTCACGTTGTACAAACATCGGGCGAGGCAGTAGAGATAATTTTTATGTACTATTTTTCTTTTCTTTTATTTCGTGCCTGTTCTAACCAACTTTGCGCTCAAAGGCTTGAAAAATGAACATATATTTGTAACAATGTGGCAAAAGCAAAAGGAGCATGAGTCAGATATACATGCATACATCATATATATTCACAATATGGCTTTACGGTGAATATAGCGACGTTTCTCGAACTCCATACAGTGGATTTAGTGGTCAGTGTCTGTCATTGATAAGCCCTGAATAGGAAAATATTCATGGGCGAGGGTTGAACAAGGGCTCAAAAGGACAATGATAAATTAAATTGAATCCCAATGGTTTAATCTGTACAGGGTGGAAACTAGAACTATTACAGTTACAAGAAAATGTTTTAAAAAGACTTTGGAAAATAAATAAGTTACAGTAAATCAAAGCAGATTTAAAAAAAAAAATTTTTTTTATACGAGGTATATAGGTGTAGGTAGCAATCAAACATACGCCCCACCTGATGGTAAGCGGTTACCATAGTCTATGTACGTTTGTAACTACAAATATACCACTCGTTGCCGACCCTTTAAAATTTTCATTACGCCCTTTTTGAAGAAGCCTATGTTGTAGTCCCTGGGGAAAATTTCGGCAGGGAGATCATTGCACAAGCGAAATATTCGCGGGAGGAAATTGCTCTGGAACCTCACGGTGTGCGATCACAGCGTCTCCAAGGTGTTTCGATGGATTCCCTGCCGATGGCGAGCAGTGGGATGATAAAAGGAACCTCCAGACACCATGTATGTATAGTTCAGTCAGTCTGTAACTGCTTGTTATTTCATCATAATCATTTTTATGTAGATACACCGCCGTCATGTGATCATGTATTATCCAGTCCATACTAAGGTTGTTTGGAAGAGATCACTTTTTTCATAAGACCTCCCATTGTACTAAATCTATTTGTAAAAGTTAAGTTCTGCATTTTACTTTGGTGTACAATAAAGTGTTATCTTATCTTAAAACCATGTTATCATTAAATGCAACTTAAGCGCGCAGCAGTTGTAAACAATGTGAGGTATTGTTTTTCATTAATTTCGTCTTGCTTGCAAGCTCTGTCTTCATTCAAAACACAATCTGAATTAAACAATAAGCTAAATTTCAAAAGTGAAACTGAAATAAATCCTAAACTACAATAAAAAGTGCCGAATCATTCTCGCTTGAAAGAGTGGCCATAAATCCGCGTTACGTCAACAAAATGATGCAATTAAATCATCAACAGGGACGCCAAAGAACGGAAACACACGTTGTATTCATAAATATTCAGTGTATCTACCTATCTACCTTAGAGTAAACACGCAAGCTGTTGAGAGCCCCTATGATAGTATGAACGACCGTAAGCTTAAACACTAGGTTGAAAAACTGAATACATATAAGAAATAACTAATACAGTCGATTATGGATATACAATATCTCTTGTAACTTCAACTTGAAATTAGATGTAAAACAAAGACTGAATTCTCCTTCACAAACGGACTAATCGTTTGTTTGTGCAGCAAAGGTGTTGAAAGAGAAACAAGAAGCTTGCAGAATATTCTCCCATACTACGTATTCAAGTTATTACCATTTTCATATTATACGAAGACAATAAATAAATATTGCTGGACATTTCACACAACGCTATCTAGCCCCAAACTAAGCAGAGCTTGTAATATGGGAACCAGATAACTGATAGAATACTTACATATATACATTTTTTTTTGTAAATACATACTTATAATATATAGAGAAACAACCAGACCCGGAACACATATATGTAGATCATGCAAACATTTGTTCCGCGGCGGGGATTGAACCCGCTACCTCCTGCATCTCAGCCGGCTATTCGCCCACTGCACCACGGAGGTCGTCAATGACAACGTTGCTTTAGAAATTGATTTTTCAGATGGATTAGGCTTTAGTAAAAGCGGTAACAAAACTTCAAATTCACCATATCAGCCATGTTGATGATGCCCAAGTTGATGGGAGCTGCTGGGTGCAGGTCAAGCTCCAATTAACTTTCAATTAATTTATTGCAGATGAATTCTTGACAACTATCTTATCCCCATCACTCTAACTTAATCAAGCAATGGGGTGTATCTAATCTACCCCCTTTGCTTGATTAATATTCTCTTCCTTCCGAGCAACGTTTTGTTTACTCTCCGGTGTGGCTTCATCTGGCGATTGGTTACCACTATTTATGCTGTATACGTATAAATTTCATCGTACCCTTCTGTTTTACAACAGACACCATTTCCCTAATTGAATTTGTGTTGTTTTTGCTCTTGTGGAAAATTGGCTTTATGCAGCGTGAGAAAGTGCATGTTGTTTACATAAGAATGAATTTACTGCGTTCCTTGGAATGGATGCAGACGTTAGCGATGATTGGTGAGTTTTGCGGGTTTAAACTGACTTAGCAAGTATGCAGTGCTACTGTGTTAAGTTATTTAAGTTCGTTCGCTGTGATAATGGTTCTTTCTTGGATACCTTGCGTTTCATCAGAGATCCGAAGATCAGTACTGTAATAAATATAGTCAGATTAAAGTTTCGATCCAATCTTTTCAATGCAACGTTTGATAATCAAATTACGCAGTGTGTTTTAGGATTGTCTAAGGTTAAAATTACAACTGTATATACAATAACTACATATAACTACCTATTAATTCCTCGAAAATCCGCGTTTTGCATAGGAAAATATCACACAAATCTAATTAAATTCAGATGCGAATATAATTTTGTTTGGGTCATAATCAAATCAAATGAAATATATTTATTTCAGTAAACTTAATTGATCGAGCGAAGCGAGATCTCTAAATCAACTTGGGCAAATCGGCGTTGTATGTATGTATGTATGTAGGTATGTATGTTGGTTTGTCCGAGGATAACTTTCGAAGCGTTTATCCGATCATCGTGAAATTTGGTATATAGGTAAGTAATGATGGCACAATTTTGGTGTGACTCAATGAGCTAAAAATTTTATGGGGTTGTTGAGATATTGGGGTTCAAGAGGGGTACTGAGCGCACGAGTTGATTTTAATTATGTTACTTATATATTTTAATGTACTATGCTAGTTGAATCTTAATACAAGTCATCTACTTGTTTATTTTCATATGTTTTTATATTTATATATGTTAGCAGACTTCCGTGTACGTACTCACAAAGTTTCCAACGGAAGACCAGCGCTGTGTTACCTTGCTGTGACATAGCAAAATGCTGAGTTGGAACCTGTTTGTGGCGGCTACTAATAACTTATATTTGGTAATCTTTTGATGTACTGTATTTTTGTGTGGTTAATTTTGTTGTTATTAGTGGTTGGCATAATAAAAATATTTTCTTTCTTTCTTTCTTTCTTAAAAAAAATGAACATGAGACTGTCAAGTGAGACGTGAAATGAAAGGTCTTTATTAGTACATTTCGACCCCGTTTTTACTTATAGTAAAGTTTTTGTTGTCTTTGAGTTATTAGCCATAATAAAAACTAAACTTTGACAAAATTCACAGGGTACACCAGTGACCCCACAGTGCTGCAATTTGGTATGTATGTAGCTTATGTATCACAAATATAGGCAAAAGTCTGAAATCTAGAATAACTGAAATTTGTACCCCAAAAAAGTGTAACCAACTTACATGAACTCCCGTTACCTGTAATTTGAATGAAACTGTAGGTTAAGTAAGTTGATTTTTATTTCGTGGCACTATTTTGATAGTCAAAGATTACGAATAATATTTTTTTTGTTTTTATGGTAGACTCGCGAGATCTCAGTTCGGGGCGAACCACTAGTCTATATACATTTCATGGGTTTGGAACCCTCTTTCAAGTATAACATACCTGTGCTAGAAGGTCTTGCTCTTCCGTTAATTCGGTTATTCTCATTAAGTATAATAAAAATAAATATCAATATTGACAAATAAAAGAATTTAAGTTAAGTATAATTAAGTAACAATAATGAGAGCCTAATTTTGTTTGTCATTCGTATATTATACTAGGTGTATTGGAAGATGTTTATCTTCCAGTAGTTTCAGTTTATATAAAAGGCATTATGTTAACAGCCAAACGTCCATTATCAAGATAGGCCTAAGCACAATACCGAAAACAATAACCATTGGGTGGCTCTAATGGTAACTGGGGGTGGGTGTTTAGGCGAATAGAACAAGTAAAATATTCTATCGCAACTGTACTTGATTAGTTTGTAGGTATTCACTTTGGTAGATTCATCATACATATATCATCCATCATACATATCACTGTTTGCCTAGTTTTTGAACGGTAGGTTAAATTAATTATCATACAACACTGACTACCTCCGTGGCGCAGTGGGCGAATAGCCGGCTGAGACGCAGGAGGTAGCGGGTTCGATTCCCGCCGCGGAACAAATGTTTGCATGATTTACAGATATTTGTTCCGGGTCTGGATGTTTTTCTATATATAATAAGTATGTATTTGCAAAAAAAAAAGTATATAAGTATTCTATCAGTTATCTGGTTCCCATAGTACAAGCTCTGCTTAGTTTGGGGCTAGATAGCGCTGTGTGACATGTACAGCAATATATTTATATTTAATACTTCCAGTCCACTCACACACATTTTCAATGTTTAGGTGTTGATTCTTATTCGGCATACATCGCCGTTGTTGTTCTACGGATGTTTCGACGATGTTTGTAGAGCTTCTCCAAGTAATGTAATATTAGCTGGATCATTCTCATTCCTGCCCCCTGTTTCTTGTTATTAGCGGCAATTTTCTGAATAATAATGTGATTATAATATATCATAATATATTATAATTATATCATTTGAATATCTGAGGATTTGTGATCTGAATATCATCTAAGTTCGATCATCCTGTATGAATCGGTATGTATTCACGGTGTAATAAATTATGTTTCTGTGGATTTATCCTAAAGACCATGAGTTAAATTTACTATTACTAGTGGTTCGCCCCGAACTGAGATCTCGCTAGTCTCCCATAAAAACAAAAAAATATTATTCGTACTCTTTGACTATCAAAATAGTGCCACGACCAACCAAACCAGATAACTTGACCTATGGTTATAATTTTTTGGGGTACAAATTGCAGTTATTCTGGATTTCAGACTTTTGCCTATATTTGTGACACTTAACCTACACGCATACCCAATTACAGCACGGAGCGGTCACTGGTGTACCCTGTGAATTTTGTCAAAGTTTAGTTTGTATTATGCCTAATAACTCAAACATTACAAAAGCTTTACTAAAAATAGAAACGGGGTTGAAATGTACTAATGAAGACCTTCATTCGACGTCTCATTTGACCTAATAGTTACATTTTCTTTCTTTTTTACCCCTCTTGAACCCCAATATCTCAACAACCCCCCAACATTTTGAACATATTTTGTCACACTAAAATTGTGCCATCACTACCTACCTATGTATAAAATTTCACGATGATCGGATCAACGCTTCAAAAGTTATCCTCGGACAAACAAACACCATACATACATACATACAGCGCCGATTTGCCCAAGATGATTTAGAGATCTCGCTTGGCTCGATCAACTATAATGGTTGCTATTTAAACAGTTACTGTCGCGACTCTGCGCGAAATTTAAACACTAAAATGACAATACATATCTGTATCTGTATCTTCTGTATCCAAGTCTATGGATACGTACTCTATGGTAAGCCCATGACGCCTATCTATGGTATTTCTCTATGATCTATGGTTACTTTCCGTTCTTATAAAAATCTTTCACGCGTTTAAACTTGTCCTGAAAACTAGCTAAATTAAAATAACTATCAACTATAAGGTGAATTGTAAAAAAAAAATAAGTGATATTGTTGTGCAAAGGGCTAAGTGAAAAAGCTAAGTATAAATTCCAGATAGGGTTCTAAGTCTGAGTAATAAAAGGTTATTAAATGTTGCTAACTTTCTGGCGGATTCAATGGATGTGGAATTTTATCTGGTGACCATAAAGGGCCATCTGTCAAATATAGATAGGTCACAAAGAAGAAGAAATATCACACACAGGATCATGCAAGAAAACGAATGGTATGTAACTTTCATAATAAACATTAGGTATTTAGTAGATATTTTCCAATGCAACTTTCGTGGTGTCTTGCCCTCTATAAATTTCTTAAATAGCATATTGCCTTGCCACATAATATTCTCCTTGATATCCTCATAAGAAAGCCACATCATATGGGAGGACACCACGACAGTTACGACTCTATCGTTTCCTATTTGTTTTCTCGTGCTAATATTATGTTTAGTAAATACAAAGTATTCATTGCCCTATACAAGCGGGGCTAAAACCAACATTCCAGTACAACACGTGTTCAGTCGACATTTAACAAAACGCCCGGTTCAACATTGTATTTTTATATTCATTTTACGAGTTACAAAGGGCAAAGAGGTGACTCGCGGAGGTCGGGAGTGCGTCTTCAGACTATTTACGTTGCCGAGGCTGGGTGACCTACCCACGACCCTTGACCCGCAAGCCTGTGACCTACATCGGGACAATCGATACGCACGTTTCAGACCCGCAGTACACGATCTCTTTGAAAGGGATTCGGGAGATTACAACTTTTGATTGGGCTGGGTCTTTATTGTTTGAGAAAAATGAGCATTGTATGCTTGGTTTTTGTCGTTAGCCCGTTTATTATTGGTATTCATATTTTAAGACATTAACGACCTCCGTGGCACAGTGGGCGAATAGCCGGCTGAGACGCAGGAGGTAGCGGGTTCGATTCCCGCTGCGGAACAAATGTTTGCATGATCTACAGATATTTGTTCCGGGTTATGTTTTTCTATTTATTGTAAGTATGTATTTACAAAAAAAAATGTATAAAAGTATTTTATCAGTTATCTGGTTCCCATAGTACAAGCTCTGCTTAGTTTGGGCTAGATAGCGCTGTGTGAAATGTCCAGCAATATTTATTTATTTAAACACTCTTGTTCGTTTAGTTCCCATAAATGTGTCACATTAAAAAACAACCCTAAAATAATTAACGTAGTGACCGCATTTTCAGTCGACATTTTTATGACTTACTTAAAATGGGACGCCGCAGTATTAAACTCAAAATGCCACAGTATTTATTAACTTTTCCAAGAGACAACCAGTATATTAACATTATGTTGTACAAATTTCACGTAACATCATTTTATGTGTGTCAGCAGACTCAACAGTAAGCTGTTTCATTGTAAACGAAATATTGCACTTACTGGAAAAATGTTGAAATACCTACACACACCGGCAAAATTAGGGGAACAGGCAAGAATCCTTATTTTTTTTTTAACTTTTTGGGTATTTTTGTAAGTGGATTATTTTTTTGTATTCCTAACCTCTTTGGAATGATGGACAAAAAAAGAATCCTGTTATTCGATGTTTAAAACTTAAATTATACCCACTTGAGTGTTTGTTGACAATTCTACGGTCATAAGTGCTATTTATCAAAAAAATGCTAACGTGTTTTAAACTGATTTTAGCTCATTCTACTGTTAATCTTTGAAGAGTATACATTGTATTGAATACAAAATGAGTGATTTGCCGGCACCTGAAGTTGCCAGAGCCGTAACAATGATCGAGGAAGGTCACACCTACCGTTCAGTGAGTAGAGTGTTGGGTGTGTCGGTATCTGTCGTCTATCGCAATGTTCAACGGTACAGACAAACGGGGTCTTACGTGCGTCGGCGTGGACAAGGAAGAAATCGGGCAACTGATGCATTAGATGACCGTTTTATAAGGGTGCAAACTCTGAGAAACCGTCGTCAAACTGCTGTTCAGACACGAAATTTGTTAGAAGAAGTCCGTAACACCCGTGTAAGTGAACGAACAGTGAGAAGACGATTAAATGAAGTTGGTTTGCAGTCACGAGTTCCCGCCAAAGCGCCAAAACTCGAGGTGAGCCATCGAGTAGCCAGATTGGCATTTGCTCGTCAGCACCGTGATTGGACAGACGAGTGGAGGCGAGTTTTATTTACTGACGAAAGCCGTTTTTGTGTAAATTTCATTGATGGGAGGGAGAAGATGTGGCGGTATCGAGGAGAACGCTATAATCCAACGAGTTTCACCGAAACAGTGGCTTATGGTGGGGGCTGCGTTATGGTGTGGGGTGGCATATCTTTTGGAGCCCGTACAGAGCTGGTGGTCATTGAAAATGGATCCCTAACTGCACTGCGTTACATCTCAGAGATCCTAGAGCCCCATGTAATGCCATTTGCCCCATTTATTGGCGATAATTTCGTGTTTATGCACGATAACGCTCGGCCCCACACAGCGCGCGTTGTGCGCGATTATCTTAATGAGGTTGCCATCACCCAAATGAACTGGCCAGCACGTTCTCCAGACATGAACCCCATAGAGCATGTTTGGGACGTCCTCGGAAGAAGGGTACATGGAAGAACCCCAGCTCCTAGGAACGTCGAAGAGCTCAAATTGGCCCTTGTCGAAGAGTGGGAGAATTTGTCTCAAGAAATGATTGATGGCATCATTGGAGGAATGGGAAAACGCATTCAGGCTCTCATAAGAGCCCGTGGAAGCAATACGCGCTATTAATTTTTTTTATATGGACGACTTTTGAAAAAAAAAACTGCATTTAATTTGTTAAGCCTAATTTCGTAAATGTGTTATTTCTTTAATTTTATTAAATTTTTCCTTAAATTAAAGGACAATCAATCTGAAATCATGTTTTTTTTATACCTCATATTCATAATTTTAATTAAAGAAACAACAAATAAAAAAGAATTTAAAAAAAAATGGGAAATTCGATTTTTTACCTTTGTTCCCCTAATTTTGCCGGCGTGTGTATTTTTAACCCGTAATTTGAGTTCTCTTCGTTTTAGCAATGTACGTATTTTCTGTTTTAAATATGAGCAAGTCTTTTTTTGTCTGAGCTAAAGGTTATCAACTTTATACGATTTGTTTTCTTTAAAGTGATACTCCAATCTCACTATTCCCTTACATAAAGCATCGAGCGTTCAATGCACTCGGCCAAAAAAGTAGGAGTATTCCAACAATGGATTCCAAATTCCTCACAGATTAGTTCGAACCAATCAATTCTGGGTTCAAAAACCACGAGAACTTTCTGTGTGAGTCATCGACTGATACCGAGAAGTGGTCCAGCAGGTTCATGTTTTCCTTGATACACTGTTTTTGTTGTAGATTCCGACCGATCTTCACGCTCGCTCACTAAAAGATGGTTTCTGGCGTTTGTAAGTAAAATTCATTGATATCTTATAGCAAAAAAGGCTTATAATGTGCTTTGTAAGAGAAGTAACTGAGAAGCATAAATATATACGTAAAGATAAAACTTTGTACCCCTTTATAAGCTCATTTCTTTCTTTCTTTTCTAAAATTAAACTAAAAATAAATAATTATTGAATAATATTTGAATTTAGACCAGATAAATAGATTACAAATAACAATATAGGTATAGGGTGTTTGGTAATATACGCAAAAAAATAAAAGGGGTTATTTTGATGAGCGTAATAAATAAATTTGTGAAATGTTTACCATAGAAATGTGAAATTTATTTAGGCATATAAAAACAAACACTATTAAACTTAGGTTGCGCTATTAGATATCTAATGCCTGCCATCTAATCACAATACTGTATTGGTGACGTCTCGAGATATCTCTTGTGATATCAAATCGGCCTTTATTTTTGAATGTCGATTGCAAGAGTAAGTTTTATATCAAATGAATCACCTAAACTTAGTCGATTTTCTTTAAAATTTGATGATATAACTAGTAGTTTTTTTATTCGAGAAGTATTATTTTATGTTTTGAGAAACCGTCACTTGAATATCGTCCGTATCCAAACACCCTGTATTGTGTAAATCGTGACCTTTTTGTATTCAGCCAATGCAAAAAAATAAGATTGACAGAACCAAAGGTTCTACCTAACCCAACTAATGGTATATCTTGGTCACCATGCACTGAGTCAGTATGATGACGTAAAAAGGCTTATATGGCGTGAAATAAAGCATTGTCTCGTTTCTTATAAGTATGATGAAAAAAAATATAGTAATTTTATCCAAGATCGCTGAAGTTTAAACACGATCTATTGGATAAAATGAAAGCTTATTTCTATCGACCGGTCAGTGATTCGTAACAGTCGTCATAACAATACCATGCCTCCGACTTGGGCCGTATGCGTCGTGTGTGGCTCGCATGCTCATTGCATCCCGCCCGCATTGCAACGAGCAACAAAATTAAATTTATTATTTTGGCGTGGAATAGGCATGAATACCTTTTGCAGGTGTATACTTTTTTATCGTAAATAATAATAAATAAATAATAAATCTTTATTCAGACAACTTGGTTACATTTAACATTGATAACAATGATCTTCTTGTAGGTGGTAAAGCAGTGTAATAATAATATGTGTGAAATATGTGTGAAGTGTATAATGTGAAATAGATCTCCATTTGACCACAATCTCACCTAATGGTAAGCAGCTACCAGTGGCTATCAGACGTGCTAAATCACTCGCTATTTTCGGACGTAAAAAAATGATAAAAATGTTTATTGCCAATAGAAATATACATAATTTGCCACGTTTTTTCAAACCAGATACAACATTTTTTTAAGTGCTTGACAGCGAGACCCAACCTAAGCATGGAGCTTGTGTCTTGGGCTTCTAGAGTGCAGTTAACAAAGTAGGTAAGTTTATAAGATATTGCTATTAGGTTATACATTACAAATTTATCTAAAATTAGGTAAGAACTCATAAGACACTGAACGAGGGACGAAGGTTAGGAGGAGGGAAGGGGGGAAGACGTATGTCAGTGAACATTATTTGACTACTTGTCGCTAACTATTGCATAATTTACTCTTTTATATTATGAATATATATTTTTGTCATTATTAATATATAAACACGGGTTTATCACGTACCGTTTTATCGGTGTTTCGACTGACAATGTTTTGAAATGTTTTGATTGATTGATTTCGATCATTATTATAAATACGGGATTTATCACGTACCGTTTTATCGGTGTTTCGACTGACAATGTTTTGAAACACCGATAAAACGGTACGTGATAAATCCCGTATTTATAATAATGATCGAAATCAATCAATCACGAAAGTTTATGTGGTAAAAATTTGGAATGCCCTTCCTCGTGAAGTTCGCGCTAGCCCATCTCTCAACATTTTCAAACGGAAAGTTAAAGAGCACTATCTTTCTCTGTAATTTTATATTATTATATATAGGTATATATTTTTATTAGGTAGGTATATATTATTATTCCATATAATTTATTTATTGAGTTCATATTAGTTTTGGGTATATATATTTATTTATGTTTTTGTACACTCACCTACCTTTAAAATCATCTCTCTCTCTCTAGCCTCAAAGGTTTGCTGGAAGAAAACTCTTCTTAGGATTAAGCTTGCCTTTGTACATGACCTCTATTTCTGTATTTTTAAATGTATTTTCTTGTGTGCAATAAAGAATAAAGAAAGTTTTCTAAGTAAAATATATTTTTGTACTTATATGTACCTATTTAATGTAATCATAAACGATAGGTTTATCGTAGTATAATATTGTAAAATATATTTTAAAGTATGTAAGTAGGTATCTATGTATGTTGTACACCATTAATACCCTAGGTAAAACTCACATGATCCATTCTATCCGAAAATATTTAACTTTGATTCAGCTCAAAATACATATGATAAATATTTTCAAAATTCTTATTTTTCACGAGAAAGCCACACGAGGAGTCACCCGTAGAGCAAATTTTATTGGTATCATGATTTTCACGTAAAAAAATGGCACTTATAATGGTAATGTGGTATTCAATCAACGTACTCTTGAATACCAATTGAGGAGTATAATCAAAAGTTATGATAGATCTAAGCATTGATCAATACAATGCCTAACAACATTTGGAATAATTTAGGGATTGTAGTGGTTTTAATTTGATAATAATATTGCTTACGACTATATTAATCTGCATGTACATCTTCGGATGTCTTACTCAGTACGCAGACCCGTGAAGATATTTCTAAGAGGGTTGTCAGAGGCAAGTCCAAATATTTCGTGTTGAGGTACATCCCACTAGGCTACCACGGCTCTTAGGGTCGGTTTATACTAGGGCAGAGTCGAAGCGCATCGAAGCGTCAATCCAAAACTTAACATAACAAATTCAACCTTAAAGTCCACAGCGTAACGCACACATTACTTCTGAGATTTTAAAAAGACGCGCGAATTCTCGCGTATCCACGCGCCTACTAGCGATTCTAAGCGTCATCAGTCGGAATTTGGCCTACGCCGGTGTTAATCACGATGGATTCGGACGAGAAATTAATTTACCTGGTGCAAAAGTATGAATGACAAACATTAAATAGCACTGCTGCTAATGCCCATCAGTACACGTAAAAGCGTGCGCGCGTATTTTGTACAGTTTCGCTTTAGCTGTGAAGAATTTGACGCTTCGATGCGCTTCGACTTTGCCCTAGTATAAACCGACCCTTACGGTATTCATTTAAGTAGGTACCTAGGTACCTAAGGTAAAAGCTTTAATCTTTGTATCTTCATTGCACACCAAATGAAATTACAAACAGGTAATATGTAGATAATCTATGTATCCAAAGTTTATATTTTATATAAAACATTTTAAAACTAATTTAAATTTGAAGAAATCACATAATTCTACATTTACTTTATTACTCTATATACATACAGTTTTTTTTTAATTCCAATGCTTTCGATACCTGAAACACAATTCTCAAAGGATATTCTTTATTTTCTGCCCGAAAACATGATAATTTATTACATTAATGCAGTTTCACGTTACGCCGAAAACAACTATTGTTTGCAAAAAGGAAAACAACATATCACCTTACGAAGTCATTGACCCCAGGAAGGTAGTCGTTATACGAAGGTGTTATTGAGTCGTTGATAAAATATCACGTCAGTGATTTGCCAATTTATCCTTTTATAGTCTGTGGGAGGAAACTTAGCAGCGGAGCCACTGACTACGTTGAAGCCAGTTTACTTACGATTATTCAATAGAGAAAGAAGAAAATAGTTGGGAGAGCTATGTTAGACTGCATCATTGCTTACCATCAAGTGAAATCGTGATCAAACGCGAGCTTTATTCTCGTTTTCAGTAACCCTAAGAGACGCCTTAATTAGATACCTAAATATGCCTAGAGCAGAAAAGCGTTTCATCCAACCTTTAGGTGATGACTAGAGACGTTAGGCGTTGCCTAAAGTTACGACACCGATTTGACGGTGCGTAATGCTAGACAACTCTCTAATCTGACAGATGTGTTTGCGTCAGTCACAGTCAACTTTTCACTTGTAAATTGCGTGATAGAATGAAAATCATAGAAAAAATGTCAAAAAGTCAATTTTTAGTTTGGGATTCAGCTACTGAAAATTAGCGTTCGGCGCCTCTATTTTCATGGTCAGTGAAAACAGGTGTTAATGCCAGCCTTATAAGTATTAATTAGGTAATACTATCGAAGGCTAATTGTCAGTTTTTCAAACGAATATTTGGACCATGTGAGGGTAGTTGCTGCAGCTGCCATCACTTCTCGACGGTAGCTCCAAGTACTCCAGTCCGTCCGTGACCACTGCTGTTGCAACACAGTAGAAACATCGGGATGACAAATAAAAAAGGTACGTACGCGATAAATACCCGTTTTAATCAGTAATTACGACTATTTGGGTTCTTACTTGCTCTTCTTCTTAGCGTGTTCTTAGTTCTACATTTTAATTTATACTATGTTGGACAGGTGTTTGGCCACAACAGAAGGATTAGATGAGGCGGTTGTTAAGTCCTTCATCGTGCAGGTGTTCGGGCACAAAGGGCACAGTAGCAAGTGCTGCATTGACTGCTCAGGTCAATGCAGTCGCACTGCGTTAAGTAAGGTTTTCTTACTTGTTTTCTACAAAATTCGATAGCACAAAAACTGACACCTATTTAAGAAGATAAAAGGGTAATTTCGAGAGAGCAGAAAGAATACTAATAAACGGAACCTTAAAAAGCGACATTCCTAAAAAAACGTTGTTTTGCGATAAGTACATTTTTATAAGTTTTGCAGTGGTCTTTTAATGGTTTGAGTCTTGCCTCCGAAAATAAATAAAATGTTACAATTTATTTCTAAATCCCTACATTGAAACATTCTCCTTGTTCTTCGTGCCATTTTCCCACATTACGCGGGGTCGACACAACATGTATTCCTCCACACACATATTGATGAAACATTATCATTAGGTAATATATCAGCCATATGGCTTCTATTGCTAAACATAAAGATTTCATAGATTTTCAAAACGACCGAATTTGTGCGGTTCTACGCAACAGCTCATCTATGCTATTAATATAAAATCTAAAGTACACTGCCGGCCAAAAGTTTGAGACCACTGTAAAAATCTTTGTCACCAACAAAATATTTCAAAGTACACATATGATAATGAGCTAATTTGAACACCTGCGTATTCTATTATTATTAAAGAATTTGTAAGAGTCATTATTTATGTTGTTGTTTAAGTTATCATCCTAAAAAGGTCTATTGTTTCAAAACATCAATGAGCGCCGCGCAAGGACCAGGTGGTAGAGTCATTGTAATATTTTTATGATCTGCTCATTACTTATTGTTTTGGGTTTGTTTCGCGTTAACCGATATCAGGGATTATGTTAGCTTCCTAAAACATATTTAGTACCTAAGTTTTTATGGAGTAAATTATTTTCTACCTTATTAGTCTGAGCTCGTCGTTGTTACAGTGAAGACATCTTAAAATGGGAAAAGTTCGCGAAATTAGCAGTGAAACTCGCTCTGCCATAGTTGTTTTATACGGCGAAGGCAAATCTGAACGTGCGATTGCCTCTCAACTTAAGTTGTCGAAGACTTGTGTTCATAACACAATAACCCGATACAAGGAGACTGGCAGTAATCAAGATCGTTCGCGTTCGGGAAGGCCGAGAACTACCACTTCTCGCGAGGATCACTTCATCGTCACTACCAGCAAGCGGAATAGACGCCTAACAGCACCAGAAATCCGCGTAGAAGTGAACAAATCCCGATCAGAACCTGTATCATTGACTACAGTAAAAAGACGTTTGAGAGATGCTAAGTTATTTGGTCGCGTCGCCGTTCGAAAACCACTACTAAGGCCACAAAACAAAAAGAAACGGATGCAGTGGGCCCTTACCCATCGAGACTGGACTGAAGAAGACTTTAAACAAGTTCTTTGGTCAGATGAATCCAAATTTGAAATATTTGGTTCAAAACGACGAATTTTTGTTCGACGTAACGTCGAGGAAAAGATGATGCCAGACTGTGTGGTGCCAACAGTCAAGCATGGTGGTGGTTCCATTATGGTCTGGGGATGCTTCTCGGGCCATGGAACCGGAGATTTGGTACGAGTCGAAGGAATCATGAAAAAGGAGCAATATAAACGAATACTACAGCAAAATGCCATTCCGTCTGGTTCAAGAATAATTGGAGATGGATTTTTTTTCCAACAAGATAATGACCCAAAACATAGTTCAAAATTATGCAGGGGTTATTTAGAACACAAAGAAACAGAAGGGGTTTTAAAAAACATGGTGTGGCCCCCTCAGAGTCCGGATCTCAACCCGATTGAGCTTTTGTGGGAAGAGCTTGATAGAAATGTGCGCAGTTGTTGTCCCACTTCGCAAGAAGACATGTGGAAGGCTTTACAAGAAAGCTGGAACAATATATCACAAGATACAATCGACAAATTGATTGCTCGTATGCCAAGAATAGTGAAAGTAGTAATAAAATGCAAGGGAGGGTTTTTCGACGAAAAATCTGTATAAAATATGAGCGACATTTTTAAAGTAAATGGTTGATTTTTCTTGATTTTTTTGTTTTCTTCATAATGTATGTGTATTAGGAAATAAGTATTTTAATTCATAATTAAACCTCTTGCTTTGTATTTTGAGTTTTATTTCATTTTCCTACTTTGATGTAGGTGGTCTCAAACTTTTGGCCGGCAGTGTATCTCTGTCATTTCACGACTAAACGGTTGAACCGATTTTGATAAATTTGGTATATTTTATGTATTAACATCAATTACAAATTAAATAACTTATCTAACTAGTCTAAATAAAAAAAGACTAAAAAATATAGATATGAAAACTTTCACTGAGGAAGTATATCTATCCTAAGAGCCAATAAAATATTTTCCTAGAATAATAAGATCATTTATAGATAGATGACCTGGACTACAAAATGTCAAACACGCGTATGAAACCGCGGGTGGAATTTAGTAGTTTTTCTAAGCCCGCCTTTTCCATCTAGTAGCATTTATAACTAATAGAGTATTTTCAAAACACCTACTGGTTTGTAGAGTATGTCAATCGTAACAAAGGCTTAATTAACAAGTTAAGCAAAGCCGAATTCGGTATGCAGAAGTGGGTTAACCAAATGATCATTTCACTATTTTTTGATCTCATTTACCGGACTTTAGTCATACATTTTAATTTGTAATGAAAAACAATTTAGCTCTAATTTTTAGCCATGTTGGGCAGAGTACTTTGGATAATGTTTGCATGATCAGCAAATAGTTAAGTATTTGATTTTTAGCTGCCGGTAGTGGCAGCAGCAGCATTTATGGGCAGGAGCACCTGGATATCAACTAGGGCCGTTTGACTCTGTTCAAAGACGAGCTGTGAGAATTGTTGACGATCCCATTCTCACAAGCGAGAGATTTTGCCTCCCTGTATGTGTTCTACCGCTTGTATAATGGGTGGTGGTCTGAGGAGTTGTTTGACATGGTGCTTGCAGGTTCCGTTTATCATCGCACCGCTCGCCATCGGCACGGAATCCATCCACACACCTTGGAGACGATGTGGTCGCGTACCGTGAGGTTCCAGAGGAATTTCCTCCCTCGTACACTTAGGTTGTGGAATGGTCTCCCTGCCGATGTTTTCCCCAGGGACTACAGTATTCTTCAAAAAAGATGTCTTGAAAATTTTCAACGGTCAGCAACGCGCGAGTAATACCTTTGGTGTTACAAACGTCCATAGGCTAAGGTAACCGCTTACAATCAGGTGCTATTATCGTACGAGTATGCTTGTTTGGTACCTTAGTAGTTTAAGAAAAGCGACCGGTATCAGTTGAAGGTGCGCGAACACAATGGATACCCACCGTAAAATGGAAGGGGTTGAGTAAGGCCTTTGATCAGTCAGAAAAAGTAAGCTAGTTTAAAAAAAACCAGAACCTAGAGTATGTTCAGTCAGGCAGGAGCATAAAAGTGTCTGTTGGTTGATTTATTAATCTTATCTACGTGTAAATTTAAAACTCACGTGTAAATTTATAACGTGAAACAGTTAAAAAAAGCTCAAATCAACAATTCACAGATACATAAGCTCTTTATGTACCTAACGGTTTGGTGGATACTCCTAAAATATAAAACATGCACCGCTGTGAACGCTCTGTGACACTGACGCACTTTCATGCATCGAGTGAATCGATTACAATAAATAACTTTCATTACTCTATGCTTTCAAATAACATGCGACTGTGAAGCCTATGCCCAGGGAATACAATTTAAAGTCGCATAGCTTTTTGTAGGTTATTACATTTTGATAGTTTGAAGATCTTTGGCGAGATGTCATAGATGAGCTTGATAACAGATAGTTTACATTGACTGTACCTAATATTGGTACGAACATGTTTTGACTTCTCTTGATGTTCCAATAGGGTGAACTTTGGAGGGCTGTTTACCAAACATATCGGCAAAGAAAACACAAACCTTTATGTTTCGGGTTTCAAAACAACCATCAGCAAATATGTTTTTATGTATGTAACAGCCAAACTAAAACGTTTGATGAAGACATCGCGCATCGTGTTTTGATAGGTAATAATCCGAATCTGTCGAAAATGTACTAATCGCTAGATATGCTAACCAACAGCTGTATTTCTCAAAGTCAAATTATGATTGAACAAGGGTTACGGCTCAAGGGACAAGAAATCTTTACATTTTGTTTATCAAGCGATGGCTTAAACATATTCAGTCGTGCCGACATCCGGCCGACACAATATATCATTCATACGCGGCGAGAACACGAGAATAACACTTAGAGTACATGGTGTTATGCACTGAACATCGTTTGCATGTCGGTAACAAATTATGCAGAGGGGCGAGTGAGATGGTACGATACCTATCTACAGATTACTTCAGATATCCAGACTTACATACTCTCGAAAACTTCAGTGGACGAAAGTACTCTTCAATATAATCTAAAATTGGCTATCAGCTGTGGTTGTTTATGTTTTGTTCCATAAAATGTTCAAACGTAGAAACCTATCCCTATAGCCTTCCTTTAACTTCTAGGCTACCTGTCCATAAAAATAATATGGCCGTTAGCTTCAATAAATAAATAAATAACATAAGCAACTTTCACTATTGAACCAACACTAAAGGCGAAAAAATCTGTTGATATATTTTTATGAGCAGCGGTTTTTTGCCACAGGGCTGGTTTCATATTGTGAAAATGTATCATTTTGACGGGCATTTGCACCCAGCGAAGAGGAATTTACTTCTAACACTCGGTATAGTATAGAGTATGTATTTATAGACTGATTGGGCACCATAGGAAAAGTGTACCTCATCAAGTACCAGCATAACATGGAGCAAAAAAGGAAACAGTGTTTATGTTACTTTGTTGCTAGCCGAAATAATAGACGTAAATAGGTTCTGTTTATTTTATTTACTGTAACAACGAAAAATAAGGATTTTATTATTTTTTATATAACTAATCCAGTTTTATCAGTCGGTGGAGATCTTAGTCTTAGTAGTATTATTAATTTATTACACAATATTATTATATTTTCATCGGAAACATTTTCATTTGAGTGATGTCATTGTTTACATAAAACGCTAAAAGATTATTTATAATAGCGTAAACAAACAGTCACCATGCATATTCATACGATAGGGTGACCTACTGAGGTCTCCTAATATCTCGATTAAAGGTGTATAAACCTTGCACGTGTAGGTATAAGATAAACATTGATTTGTATTTTAAAAGATAGAAGTTTTAATGAGTATCCTTCAAGGCACATTCAAATAATATACAAATTGCTCGCATCAATACTTCGGTTCAATTATATTCATATCTGAGTTTTACTTATTAGCTGCGCTCACAAAATGTTTCCGCAAATCTGCTATGTTCTAAACGGCACAGCTGAGATGTAGTTACTGTCTGTAAATAGTAAACATTATTTGCATCTTTCTCCTAAAATCATTTTTTTATTTCTGTCTCAAGTTGGTTTACGATTACTTGGGAGTTATTTTCAGTGCTCTCCTGGTCTATTTTTTATTCAGTCTTATGACAGTGTGGTTTAAATGGAACGGTAGATTTTTATCACCTATTATATTATACCATGACGTATGGTCATTAAATCTGCTACATTTCAAACAAGCGGTTTTAGCACCGAGCCCAGAAGCACCGAAATTACAGATAACATTTGAAATTTTTAACCCACATTTTCCAAAGCACAAATTAGAAACGTGTACTGTCTACCATTTCGACTTTATACCCTCGTGTTAGAATTCAAATTAGCGATAAATCAATTCTGCTTGAGTCGGAAGTATGTAGGCTGGTCGTGTCGGTGGCTGATAAGCGTTATCTTTCTGGGTTAACAAACTATTGCCTGTTGGAATCGTTGCAATCACTGCCCTTATCGCGGCGACTAGCATCTTGTCTATACCCGTCTACATGTGGACATTGGAATCCAATTATTAAGATTAAAAAACTTTAACGTACATACTTTTTTTTGTTTTATATCTAGGTATATGTAATACAGGACCAGTCGCATAGCACAGCAAATACTGCTGATGATGTTACTATAATTAAAGATAGCATTTATATTAGATCAGTTTCTTTAAGTTCATATGCGAGACAAAATTATAGTACAAAATTAACTGGTAGCCGAAATTTTTATTTTCTGACACTTTTGTACCGTTAATAAATAATAATAAATAAATATTGCTGGACATTACACATAGCGCTATCTAGCCCCAAACTAAGCAGAGCTTGTACTATGGGAACCAGATAACTGATAGAATACTTACATACTTTTTTTTTTGTAAATACATACTTATAATATATAGAAAAACACCCAGACACGGAACGAATATCTGTAGATCATGCAAACATGTGTTCCGCGGCGGGAATCGAATCCGCTACCTCCTGCGTCTCAGCCGGCGCAGTGGGCGCACTGCGCCACGGAGGCAGTCATCATCATCGTCATTATCTAAAGGACACAATCGTGGAATTTAAAACTAAGTTTAAACACTACCATGCATATGACGGGCTTCTACATCCGTCGAGCTACGACTCGTTTCTCCTTGAAAACGTGTCAAAAGTTTGACACTAGTTTGACACTTTTTCAAGGAGATACGAGTCGTACCGGCGTCGGATATAGGAATCCGCCAATAGATATTGCGGTGTTATTTTGGGCGATCTATACAATTTATTGCACAGAGAAATAATATACTTACTAGTGATACCAACAAGACCACCACAACAACATCCACGGGGATCTAAAGCTGCATCCATGAACCCAAAATCCTGCTCTGTTACTTCAAGGAGTTAGGATGGCTGGAGTCAGGTTAGAAGGGGGGTAATGCACAATACACCCCAATGCGGACGTCAGTGCAGTTCTTATTCCCCCCACCCTAGAATTAGAATTAGACACCAACAAGTTATACTCAACCTAACGCGATACACATAACTCTTTCTGATCAGTCGGGTAATAATAATATCATCTACCAGAGGGCTTAGCCAAGTTACAGTCGATTAGCGATTACGCTAGTCGATACGTCCGAAAATGTATGGAATTTGATACATGCTATAGAAATACCACGTGATTCAGCGGCAACAAATGTATGTAGAAATCGAATAGATTCGTGGCGAATGTAATTTGGCTACGGGCCCAGGTGGGCAGACCATGCGGCAGTGTAAGATGGTTTGTGTGGGAATCAATGCAGCGCTAAATGGCTCGAGGTGGTTCACGACTTGTTAGATTCATCTCAGAACATAAATATAATCACGAAAGCATTATGACAACTACCCTTGATAAATAGTGTTGCAGTTCTCGGCTCGTGTTGTGGCATATCGTGAATTATACAGCTAATTGACATTATATAACGCGGTTAAACACCTACTCGCGGCACTATCTAGTTACACTATCCTTAGTCTCCTTTCTGCCCTTTTCCCACATTACGTAGAGTTGTCATAGCTACATACCTATAGTGTTGTATGTAATAGTAGCTGTTGCCCGTGACTTCGTACGCGTTACACTACTAAATGTGTAGGTAACCTAGAAATAAAGCTAAACTCGCTGTTGCAACTTTACTTGACACCCAATTTTTATCCCATGGGACTTGATTTATGGGATAAAAAGGAGCCTATATGTTAATCTAGGTTATAATCTACGCACATACTAATTGAGTAACAAACAAATAAAAAAACAAACATCCAAACTTTCGCATTTGTAATATTAGAGTGATGTCCCCCCTTCTACACTATTGATCAGTAGAATCGTGAGTAATAAACGGGGCTTATAATCTACCAATCTCTGTACAATCTACCAAATAATAGTATTTTATCTTTCACTAGCTTCCACCAGCGGCTTCGCACGCGATGTTTATCAACAAAAAGTAGCCTATGCGTTAATCCAGGTTATAATCTACGCACATACTAAATTTCATCGAAATCCGTTAAGCCGTTACGACGTGATTGAGTAACAAACAAACCTCCAAATTTTCGCATTTATAATATTACTGTCATTATTATAAATACGGGATTTATCACGTACCGTTTTATCGGTGGATAAATACGTGATTTTTGATTTGTTGGATTTGTCTCCGCCCCGAATAGCAGAATAACTATTAAAATATCGGGAAAATTCACGCAAAAAGAAATTATAAAGAAAATTCATTTTCTCATACATATATGCAGCTAATGATGGCCGATTGAAAATTATACCGGGGCGACATTGGCAGCTCGCGTCAATATAATTTTATTTACTTACCTACCGCGTAATAAGTAAATAAATTGATATTGATAGTCAATTATACAATGTTGGTTTTTTAAGTGAAATATTATCTCATTCAATTAATATGAAATTATTATAATATGTAAAATTTACATGAATAGATTACAGAATCCATTGAAATTAAAAGTTAAAATTATAAATGAGTTGTTACGTGAACACAACTTGGGGAACCACCATTAGTGTATGTGATAGTGCTTTGAAAGTCCGAACAGTATTTTCAGCTCACGAGGTGCCACGCCAACAGTCGATAACTGTGATATTACTTGACTTGATATATTGCAAAGTATATTATTAAACGTGTCGTGTTCTTTAAAAGCACGGGTATTAACCAGCATTTGCAATTCAAATTAGGTTTTTGTATTTTCTGCGGTTATAGTTAAACAATATATTTGTAATTTATTTTATCAGATGTGGAATTAAATAGCACAAACAGAATTTTACCAGAACATAAGAAACGAGTGCTCCTTTTCGGAGACTAATTTATCAATAACTCCAGCACTAATGTTAGACAAAATCGTTTGATTATTCAGGACGAACTCTCTCTCTCTCTCTCTCTCTCTCTCTCTCTCTCTGTGAACGTTGACGAGAAACTACCTAAGGTTTTTAAAACTATCTCAAAAAATTTCAAGCCGAACGGGACTTGAACCCGCACCCCTCCTTTTGATACGAGAATGCGCTAACTAATTGCGTCACTGGCTTAGTTCCTGTCAGGCGTATCGACACTCCGGGAGTGCCAACAGAAGTGAAAACTTGAACAATTTCGAGATACTTATTTACAGAGGTGTCGGTGACGGTAACGGTGACAGTGTTGCGAGTTCAATGGTTTTTTCCCATCTCAAAAAATGCCCAACGCACCTAAAGAGGTTTTCCCTACTTATATACAGAGGTGTCGGTAACAGTAACAGTGTTGCAAGTTCAATGGTTTTTTTCCAATCTCAAAAAATGCCCCAAGCGCCTAAAGAAGTTTTCACTTCAAAAAAATTAGAACCTGTCAAAAGGTAGGTATACAGGTATGGAAAAAATAATTTCAAAACTGAATCTCGAGCATGTATTTTTGACAGTTTTTTTATTGGAAGTCGTCAAAAAATCTACGCTTGAGTGTTGATTCATCTCTAAACTCGTTGTCGGATTTGATAGGTGTCAAAATACTACACAACAGAACCAAATGATATGAACATAAAAATATCGTATAGACTTCAAAAATTCTTTCACCATTAGAATGCTACATCCATGAGTAACATAACATATTATTAGAAAAAAAGGGATCCCTACTTTAATAACGTATGTATAAAGAATACGCAATAAAATATGTTTAAAAAATAAATGTACGCAACCTCTAGTAATAATTATAGAAGTCAAAAGGACTTATGATTAAATTACCCATTTTATACAGGCTGTTTCATTGATATTTTAGGACTTGATATTAAGTTTGTTTGTAAATATATGTTTTCTATGCTAATGAATTTGAAAAAAACCTATTTTACAAAAATACTAGCCATTAGCCCTACCCGTGTTTTCATCTAATGTCGTACATAACAAAACACGTAGTATTTCCACTAGCTGACCCACTTTCGGGTTCGGGCGCGTGGTTTGTCAATTAAAACATTACCCTCCTGCGCAGTCGGGAAAAAGTAGCCTATGTCTCAATCCTGGTCATAATCTAATTGTTTACCATATTTCATTGAAATCGGTCAAGCCCAAGTCAAGGTCAAGTTTAGTCGTGAAAACGTAACAAACAGGCAAAGAGAGAGAGGGACAGAGTTAGGTACTTTAGAATTCATAATATTAGTATGGATAAGTGTAGAACACGGGCCAGCCCGTGCACAATGGGGATGCTTCAATAATTCGCCAATAAAAAATTTATTCAGCGCAAATGATTAAACTTCGGCAGATTCTCGTCCACATTGCATATATTATTTCGAATTAGACTCGCCACCTTATTACGTAAAATCACAGACAGCAACACGACAGCAATCGGTCGTGAAACGTCAAAGTTACTATGGGAAAATAGTTCCATTTATTGCCGTGCTTTTGCTGGTGGAGCTAGTTTCTAGTTCTAAGTTCCGCTGTAGCTGATTTTAGGTAATTACCTATAAGGATTGCACTATATGGCATCCGGGTCTACCCGATCCTACGAATCCGGAGCATGTCCCGGTTGCTTCCAGGTAAAAATCAGAGTCGGATGGCCTCCGATCGTGTGTAGTCAATGCAGTAAAAATTCAAATGTTTGGTTGTGCAACGGATTGGTCAGGGGCCGTTAAAAAACGGTCCCTGACAAGCCCGGATGCCATATAGTCCGAGTCTAATACAAGTTAATGTCTCTCAAATATTAGTTGACATAAAACTAGTAGATGATATTACTAACTTTGGGTTGTAAAATTTTGTTTTACGTAGTTACAATATGCATATAATGCGGAATGTAAGCCAAAAATAAAATGTTACCCCGATTTGCAAAGAAGCAAGTTCTGCGACCAAAGTGCTGTGCTTGATCGTCAAAATAGGTCAAAATCTAGATGAGATTGGCACAGGGCCGAAAAACTACACCCGTTTTGCAGTGTATGCGGTTAGCAACGTCCATGCAGCTGAAACTAGGCTGTGGACGCTGTGGTGCATCAAACCAGGGGGCCAACTCTGTTAATGAATTATAATGAAATCAATCAAACATGTATTTATTAATTAAAATCACAAGGATCACTTAGAAACGTCAATTTTAATGCCTGTTCCTTCACGACCAAGCCCAGAAAGAAAGGCAAGAAACATGGCTGTTTAAGAAAAACGATTATAATAATAATTATAAATCATTAAATTCAGGCAACAGTAAAATAGGCAGAGGATAGTAATTAACTTATTCTACGGCCCCTAAAGATAATGTATTTATTCATTAAATCACAAGGATCACTTTGAAACGTAAATTTTTCTGCCTGTTCCTTCGCGACCAAGCCAGGAAAGAAAGGCAAGAAACAAGGCTGGTTATTCAAGAAACAAGGTTGTATAAATAAATAAATAAATATTGCTGGACATTTCACACAGCGCTATCTAGCCCCAAACTAAGCAGAGCTTGTACTATGAGAACCAGATAACTGATAGAATACTTATATACTTTTTTTTTTTGTACATACTTATAATATAAAGAGAAACAACCAGACCCGGAACAAATATCTGTAGATCATGCAAATATTTGATCCGCGGCGGGAATCGAACCCGCTACCTCCTGCGTCTCAGCCGGCTATTCGCCCACTGCACCACGGAGGTAGCCTAGAGGTTATACGGAGGTTGTATAAGAAAAACTATTACCATAATAATAAATCATTTGATTCAGGCAAAAATATAATAGTTACAGGATAGCATTTAACTTATTCTACTGCCCATAACGATAAAATACCTTAGCTTAAAATATATATTATATTATAAACTTATATTTATTTACTGCGAGTTCTCGGTGTTCATTATCCGTCCTCGTAACTATGGTATTATGGAGCCATATAATTATTCAACGATTACGATTGTTGTTCCTGTCATAAGCTACCAACTTTTCAATTGTGTTGTCATAGCAACGACGGTCATTAAAAAATATTTTAATAGAGTACCAAATAGTATTTACTTATAGTGGTCATTTTGAGACAATACCATTGCCATAGTGAAGCGATTGGTTTAATATAATTGGGCCCAAATCGAAATACGGAGGAACAATCACAACAAGAGCGGATCCAGCTTTGGTGCCAGGGGGGGGTCACATAGTCGTGGTCAATGTCATGTGTTATGTTTAACAATTTTAATTAGTGGTCCACCTAGGTCCTGGACCCAGCCCAGGGGGGGGGTCATGCCCCTCATTACCCCCCCCCCCCCTGGATCCGCCCTTGAATCACAAGTAGGTACAAGCAACGGAGTGTTCGGTTTCAGTTTTCAAAGGCTTTACAGACAGAACCAAACATCGAAACTGGAAACCTATTCGAGAGGCCTATGCTCAGCAGTGGACTTCCTATGGCTGATATGAGGATGATAATGATCTTGTCTAATATAAGTTAAAATAAATAAAATTGCAATTCTGTCTAAATTCACGCCTATGCGAGCCTAGACGTAAAAGAGAATAATATATTGCTTCATTAACATTGCATATCAATCGTTCATAACTCAGTTTAATCTTGATAATAATCAATTTATGAGTGTTATGAATTATTTGAATAATTCCTTACCACTGGAGGCGTTTTCCGAGGCGAACAGCGGGGCGGCGTTGTAATCTGTAACAAATCAGAATGTTCTATTAGCTAAAGAAAATGATGATAATCCCACACAATGTAAATCGGCGTCGTAGAATCTAGAATTAGAGTGGATAGCTTTACTCACTCGTGAAGCATTCACTTCATATTGAAAAGGTATGACAGTGACACCTAAACAAAACAAAATGTGTTCATGGTACCTATCCATTTTTATTACCACTAATTTGTAACCTCTGTATTCTGTATTTAATTAGAGCTCATTATAAATGTGGCTTCTTTCATTTTTAATAGAAATAAGGATTTGTTTGTTTAATTTTAGAATTTGGTAAAGCTGACTATTAGGGACACTAATAACATTATACCATATCCCATTTTTATATATTATCTGTCCTTCCTTATCTCTGAACGAACCTATTCGACCACCAACAGCCAATGAAAACTCAAGAACAGCGATTTCATTCACTAGGACGGATCAATCAATCCACTCACTCATCGTAGAAAACATTCATTCGTTCTCCAAGGATTATTTACGCATTCGTCGCAATCTTTCATCAAGATAGAAAAACAAATTTAATTACTAAAACTGCCGGTAGATTAAATTCTAACGCTTAGTGCAATAAACTAATTCAAAAATAACAAAACAAAGTGTCTGTGGTGAAATATCAAGAAACCAGCCAGCTGCTACGAAAAAATCAAGTAAGTTTTTTACATTCGGTCCCTATAAATTCCACCAGCATTTATGAATGTAACGTCTTTTATTTTTAAACATAAATAAGAATTTGTCATTGTTATTGTTTCTTTATTTTAGAATGTTATGAATGCAATGAGCTTCATTCTATTTTCAAATTTACAATGACTAACTTTCATAGCATGATGAAAAATGAGTTTTCTGGCATTTCCAATATTTATTTCGCTGGTTTGTGGCTAGGTACTTATGTTACACGTGCAGTCTAGGTACTCTATGCAGTCTATAGAAGGTTGCTGTCATTGGACTGTGTGCATTGATCCTAGACTAGTGCTTGTAAGGCTTCACTTCCTCCGCATATACTTTACTCGTGTAGTACTATTGTTCCTTCTGTGGCTCACGTCACAATAAGATATAGTGCAACCAACTTATCCATTCAGCGTTGTCATAAAACGTCTGAAAGCTATTAGATCAGTCCGACAGTCGGATTTGATTTCGAATCAGAGAACGCTATTCTGTGAACTATCAACCTTTGAATCCGCGTCGGAATGTATCCAAGCTCTATAGACAGTTTTAAATAGTTTAAAAATAGCGTTTTGGAATAGAAATTGAATCCGAAAAAAAATGTCGGGCCGGTCCGACAGCTTTCCGTTTTAAAATAGCCACGCAAGTGGACAAAATTGGAACGAAATCCGACAAGTACGAAACTAGATACAAACGCGGCTTTTCAGTAGACACTAGCGACGCTGTCAACTGAACGTATAAGATGCTGTGGTGGGGCTATACACCTGAAGTGTCATGTTACCAGGGCCCGTAGCCAAATCGCCACGAATCTATTCGATTTTTACATACATTTGGTGTCGCTGGATCACGTGGTATTTCTATAGCATGTGTCAAATCCCATACATTTTCGGACGTATCGACTAGCGTCATCGGTAATCGACTGTAACTTGGCTAAGCCCTCAGTTTCATTAGAGCTTTTAGCTTCATCCTAGCTTTAGCTATTTTATTATTATACTTTTATTCGATGTTTTTTTTTGTAGTAAAACTTCTTTACGCACGCTTGATTGGGAGAGTAAGCTGGTGAATGCGTGACGAGACCGTTACGAAAAGTGTGATCGGGCGAGGCGAACGGAAGTTGAGAGGGAGATATAAGTTAGTGAAGATATAAAGAGAGAGTTACGTTTCATATATTACTGTAGGGGCAAGAGAGAGTGAGGTGCTAAAGAAGTTTTACTTCAGTCAGGTAGTTTAAAGCACACTCGTTTTTTTTCTTGAGAACACTTCCGCCTGGTAGTGATCTGGAGCAGTTATGCTATCTATAGATCGTTTGCAACGGTCTTTAGATAATTCAGCTGTTTCTTTTATATTTAAGTCATATAAATAATTGTGTATTCTTTCTGTTATTAAAGGCTTTGCTAGATTTTTAATTAGTATCGAGAATATGAATGACTCATTTTAGTTTGGTATTTTGTAGTTTAGTTTATTATGATTAAGTTATTCATAAGTTAATTCAGAAACTTCTGAAGTTAGAATGCTTATTGATATCTAGCTCGTAAACTTTAAGATGCAAAGATAAATTAATTTTACCGAACTTGAAAAAACTTGTACTTGATTTAGAAAAATATATTTTATTGAAGCCGACTTTAATAAATGCTGTTATTTATATTAATTCGGATATTTTGTCATATATTAATTAACCTACGGACAAAATTATACTTCCTAATCCTATGACTCACATACTAGTCACTAGTTTTAAACGTACATCGAAGCGAAATAGTAGGTATCTTCAAAAATTTCATACAAACTACTACACAATCTGTGTCATGTTCATATTAACTGCTAGATAATCTGTGTCATGTTCATAATAACTGATAGATATACTACGCCAAGTGGGAAGTCGCCGCGAAGGCCATGAGGTAAACGACATGCGATTACGCAACTATTGTGGTAATTATCGCCAATTATCACTGACCCCTCTAACCCCTAATTGCATACTTATAAATGCATGTTTGCAGAGGTTTTCTTAAATTGGCCAGAACGCGGGTGTGATACAAATGGACTAAGTTTATCCCGCAGACCAATTCTATATAAAAATATATATAAAAATTTGTGTTCGTGTAAGTTATTTTGTGTTAGTGTTAAGAAATTATGGATTTTAAAAACTGAAATAAATGAGTTAATTAAAATATATAAAACTAGCCGACCCGCCGAGCTTCGTACCGCCTTGACATGCATATGACGCTGGCTGCCAATGTATATATATGTATTATATAGATATATTATATAGATATATTATATAGATAGATGACCACCTCCGTGGTGCAGTGGGCGAATAGCCGGCTGAGACGCAGGAGGTAGCGGGTTCGATTACCGCCGCGGAACAAATGTTTGCATGATTTACAGATATTTGTTCCGGGTCTGGGTGTTTTTCTATATATTATATGTATGTATTTACAAAAAAAAAGTACATAAGTATCTATCAGTTATCTGGTTCCCATAGTACAAGCTCTGCTTAGTTTGGGGCTAGATAGCGCTGTGTGACATGTCCAGCATTATTATTTATTATTTATTTATATTGGTTTAGGAGTTTTTTTAAATGGAAGAATGCGAAATACAATACATTTAAAAATTAATTATGTAAGTATAATTAATCTAATTTCGCTGGTATTGACGAGTACGTCTACCTAAAACAAACAGTTCAGTTAGGTAGGTCCAACTTCGAGAAAAAGGTCAGTCGACGAATCCAACTCGGCTGGGCAGCGTTCAGGAAACTGCGTGATGTGACGCCTTGTCGTCCAAACTACCTCAGTGTCTTTTAGATTAGGACTTAGGACAAAAGAACGTATTGGATCAGTGTGTGATACCAGTGATGTCGTATGGTACAGAAACGTGGTCTTTCACTATGGGCATCATAAGATGTTTCAAGGTTACTCAGCGTGCTATGGAAACGGCTATACTTAATGTTTCTCTAAGTCAAAGAGATCTCATACTCTATGAGATCAAATCACAAATGAGGAAATCGTAGACAAACTAAAGACGACCTGATAGAGGTTGTTGGGAGCCGTTGGGTGCAAGCCGCACATGAGCCGTCGCTCTGGAAATCTATGGGGGAGGCCTATGTTCAGCAGTGGACGTGGTTTGGTTGATATGATGATAATGATGAAGTATATTTCGATTATATTTACTGCCTAAAGATATGCGTCTACCCGAGCGCAAGTGTTATAGTAAACGCTGAAAGAGAAACGTTAAAAAATGTGCAGTTCTCTTAAAAATATTGCTAACTACACATAAACAAATGTTTGCATTACCTACAGATATTTGTTCCCGGTCTGGATGTTTTTCTATATATTATAAGTATGTATTTACAAAAAAAGTATATAAGTATTCTACCAGTCATCCAGTTCCCATATTACAAGCTCTACTAGGTTTGGGCTAGATAGCGCTGTGTGAAATGTCCAGCAATATTTATTATTATTATTCGTTTGCTGAGCTCATAGTCAAACGCTTCTCAATACTGGACAAAAAACACGTGTTTCTATTCAAAAAGATTTCCTGAATACCAATCAAACAAAAAACTAATTTAAATTCAAAGTGCGTGCGGTTTTGAGAACACCTTACGAAGTGTCTACATTTCAACAATAACACAATTTAAATTGTCTATTTAGTCCCATACATTGAAAATAAAGGCTCACACACATGTGTATCGATCGTTATGTCGGACGGCGCGTCCGCAGGCCGTTAGTACTTTCATATTTTTGATACCGCATTCTATCTGAGGGTATTTGGAAAATATTGCAATAATACGTAATAGTCGCCACGGTGTATGAAAAAGTGTATTTTACTTTTGGATCGAATTAAACACATTAATATACTGGATCACGTGCAAAGGCGTTTTTTAAAATTTGTGAACTGGTTACAATTTACAAATCATAGTTGCAAGAATTTAGGTCTACGCGCGGGGGTTATTCTGAAATATACTAAATATTACATTAACAATAAATAATAATGCTGGACATTTCACATTTTTTTTGTGTTGGAAAGACTATGACATACTGATCGAGTGTTCGACGCTATATACATTAAATATAAATTTTTGCTCACTCTTCACTTTATCTTTGCATCCCTTTTCTTTTTATTGGTCAGTCATGATTTGTGTTTCCTTTAGTGTGCTTATATTGCTATCGTGGATGTTTTTAGTGTAGTAGGTTAGGGGTATTTTTAAATAAATTAAATATCAATTAAATGTCAGGTTCTGTTATTAGTTTATTAGTGAGGTCGTCCGTGAAATCAACACTGGCCTCAGCAGAAGACCAGCACTTCAGCATGGTAACATGCAGCAGCATATGTTGAGCTGCAGGCCTTTTCGCCATCACACTGAATTATATAAAATTGTTAATTTTATGTCTAATGTAATATGTTTAGTTTTAATTGTTTAAGATTATATTCTTATGATTCTGTTGTGATGCGAATAAATGTATTTCTTTCTTTCTTTCTTTTCTTTGAATAAAATTATTACCACGTAAAAACTATAAATTAAATTTTTACTTACCTTGTTGGTTAGCGTTCGGAACAGTTTTGTTCTTAATTTTCAACAAAAGTCAAAAGTTAAACATCCTAATCTCAAATTAACCACTTCAATAAATTAAGCAATCCACTTGACTCTTACCTTCATTTAAATACCCCACATAGTGTTACGCCGAGGCTGTTAAACAATGAGTAATAATCGAACCTTCTCGAACGCTTTTGTCTTGCTGTGTTATTGTTGCTATTGTTTGTGGTTTCGCAGAATGGGGAGTGGCCATTGTGTCGAGGGACCGACCCTTTCCTGGAAGGATCGACATCGTTCTCGAACAATCGAAATGTGTGCGATATAAATAGGCCGGAGAGATGGCCGGACAGTCAGTCTGAGTCAGTCTCAGTGAGTGAGTCTAAGCGAGGCCCTAGAGGACTGACGTGGAGAAGGGTCTCGCGTGAACAGTAGTTGCTCGCGGGTCAGTCTGGATTTAGCTATACGTGCGATCATTTCGGTGACTTTAAGTGGTGCAACAGTGGTGTGAATTAATGTGTTGTGATTACGTGTGACCAAGTTCGTGTATTCATCGTTTAGTGCTGAATAAAAGTGTTATTTTGGTCAGACCGATTCCCATTATTTTATCCCGAACCCTCAGCTCGTAACAATATAATGCTTAGTTTGTTTACAAATTCGCGTTAAGCGTTTGGGCCACTTTTTGTGCCGGTGAGTGTATATACTATGTTCCTCGGCAAGAGATAGAATGTTCATGTTTTATGCTCCACGCTATCCTCATACGGTTTTGGTCTATACTGGTTTTCACATCCTCAGAGCGATAAATGTTTCTAGGCAAGCGTGTACCATCGTAGGTATCTAAATATTAACAGACTTATACAGTCCATAGTCAAACTAGAAACGACGTGTCACGTGGGCCGACCCACGCTTGACCAATAATTTCAAATGGATTTTATGCCGGTAATTTTCCGGACAAGCAAACCCGTGGACAGAAGCAAGTAGAACGAAAGATTGTATTTTAAAATGAAATGACAGTACCTATTCGGGACAGACACATTCGATTTTATGTTTTTGTGATAAAAAAAAACTCTGAAAGTCGATACGCGGTCATATAAAAATATTATTCACAAGGTGACTTCCCTGGACAAAGCGATTTATTAAACAATTTGTTTTCTTTTATTTTTGACTCTTTGACGTGGGATTAGGTTTCATTCAACGTAGGTACCTAAGCAATAAGTTTATTTGTAATTGCGTGTGTGTTTAGCATAATTAAAGTTTATATGAAGAAGGAGCATAACGATCTCTTTACTGGTATCGAACTGTTTGCACCCGGCTCTTTCAGAACGAGTGTATAATTAAAAGTTAAAATCTTGTTCTTGTATGTATGTAACATACAGATATCATTTGTCTTTTTTCATAAGCATGCATTTTTATGCCCTTGTAATTTATCAACCCAATTTGTGGACACCGGGGCTGATTATACATAAAGAACCATATTTAGTATAAGTAAGATAAAGTCCACACTGTCTTAAAACACGTTTCTATAACCAATGTGTCCTGCCAACTATGACTTATAGTGCCGAGACATGGCTCACGAAGGAGGCTGTGCACAAAATAAGTGTAGCACAGAGAGCCATGGAGCGCGCCATGCTCGGCATCACACTCTTAGATCGAGTTCCCAATACAGAAATTCGCAAGCAGACTAAAGTACAAGACGTCAGCAAGCGAATATTGGGGCTCAAGTCGAGTTGGGCAGGACACATGGCCAGACGTAGTGACGACAGGTGGACTAAAGCACTAACAGAGTGGAGGCCGAGAACTGGCTATCGAAATAGGGGACGTCCACCAGCGAGATGGGTCGACGACATCCATAAGACCGTGGGTCGTACGTGGTTCAGACTGGCACAGGATCGGGAAGAGTGGCAGAAACAAGGAGAGGCCTATGCCCAGCAGTGGGTCGACACGGGCTGAGAATGATGATGATGATGAAGATAAAGAAAAATAAAATACAAAATAAAAATGACGACCCTAGCGAACATTAACAGGTAGGTAGTATGTAAGCATGCGTAGATATAGTTTTCTAGCTTGAAATTACTTGACATTAAGATTATTATTATTTTCCACTTGACATTTTTATTATTACCCGATAGCTTGACATACCTTGACATTTGTTATTCTACTGTATTATTTGACATATGCCGCTTAAACTATTTTATGATTTGACTTGTTTAATTCTATGTTTAATTGCTGTACTTTTGAAAAGGCGCAAATCCAACTTATAGTGCCCTTATAGGGTATATGTACTTCCTTCTAAGCTACCTACCATCTAAGCAAAAAATGTATATGTAGGTACATGTAAGCAGAATAAATGAATATGAATGTGCAAATGGTAAAAACTCAAATTAAGCTACCACTCTGAGAGCAATCTCTTCTAGGCAGGTAATGGAACGAAATTAACTACCTTTTCACACCACCTGCTCGACAATGTCAAATTATATGTCATGTAAACCTCACCGAAAGCAGGCGATTAAATCCCTACAGCCGACCTAGAAGTGATTTGAATTTGGAAGCTCATCTGAATTAAAATGTGAACCAAGGAGACCCACACCATAAGAACGTATTCGTAAATCGAACTCCCTCTGCACAGAAAGCACCAACCTAGATTTGGTTTTTATTGTCTCGCAGAAATTGTGAAAAGTAGAGTATTTTCCTCGTAGATAAAGCTGTCTGCATCTTGGGTGTGCTTATAATCCTCTCTGCAGTCAGGATTCTAGTAACTATCTCGCTCCGCTCGGGAATTAACTCTAGAATCCATCGTTACGTTCAGGATTCAACATAGTGCCCGTGACGCAAGTCACTGCTTTATCCCCTCATTTAATAATCTACTATTATCAGTTGAATAAGAATATGACTGTACTTATTGTTTTAATAAGTACTATGTGTAAAGCCGAAAGCAGAAGCGAGTGCATAAATAAACATACAACCAAACAATGTAACGTAAACCCACAAAATAAAGCGGTGTTGCGTTCCCGACCTATGTCAATCTTAAATATTCACCCACTCATTTGTGCCCGAGTGACCGTGCTCCATACTCTAAAGTTATATATATATAGCACGTAAGTACACATCTATATGTACTGCGGTTAAAGTGCACTGTGTGTGTGCGTGCAATGCATCAGACACATACACACAGCCCTAAAGGGGAGTACACATTAGAGTTAATTAGAGCATTACATAACAAAACTCAAAAATAAAGACTCAGGTTAGACCTAGTGCGGGGACCATTAGCAACTAAAGTCGACACTTATATTGTCAAACTTTTTGGTAAATAAATGTATTTGTGTTTGAAAATCAAGACACAAGCATACATTTTCGACAGTTCGTTGAATACATTAGAATATATTTTGATTAGGACTTTCGAATTTGTAGGAATATTTTTTTTAATGTATGTTCCCCGGTTACTCAAAGACGCCTGGAACGATTAGAGTAATACTTTTTTGTTTAAAATGGTATACTTTTCAGGTGGTCCCATTGGCACCAAGTCAGGATCTGATGATGGGATCCCAAGCAAATCGAGGGCAATCCTCAATTTATAGGGACGCTATTCGGTTTTATGTTTGTTATTGTTAAAAAATTACATGTGTATAAAAAAAAAACTATTCAAGTATTTGCGTCTGGCATCTTATGTTGCTGAGCTGATGATGGAAAATATAACTCCTTGATTATTAGGAGTTAGTAGATAATTCTTTAAATATTATAGACTCGTACAGACCGCTACTTATGTTCCTTTCAGTTATTCAGGTGAGCTGATGATGGAAGGTACAACTCCTTGTTTATTTGAAAAGATATACTTTCACATTGGTCTAATAGAAATTTCATCAAAATCGGTTCAATAGTTTGTTTTTTGCTGTTACCTGAAGTCGGTTATATTTTTGATAAAAAGTTACTTGTTCATCAGCATCACTCATGGTCTGAATACCTGATGCGTAAATGCGATTTACGCCACTAGGGTCGTAAGTAAATATTAAAATAAAATGAGGCTCATTGCATCCATAATATACTGAAATGAAATACAACCTCCATGACCAATCCTTATTTCTTTTAAATAAAAGAGGTCATATAGCTTTTTAGTGGAAAAAATAAACAATGGATACCGGAACTATTCAAGTATTTGCAGAAATGCATTTTCAGAAAACACACACTCATTGCGGTACAAAAACAAGCTTTCCGACTCAAACTGCACTCTTCAAGCCCTTACGTAATGTCGATCAAAATATTTAACAAACTACCTGAAGCGTTGAAAAATGAGACTAACAATTATTATAAAATTTATAAAACAATTAAAATATTTACTAACTATTAAAACCTACTATACAATTGAAGAATATTTTAATTAAAAATGACAAATTTTAGATGCTTACCTGCTATCTACTTTGACATTAGATTTGAATTTTTTCTTTTTAAAATAAATATAACCTAACAAGAACAATTACCTCCTCTCTCCAAAATATTGTTTTGCCCAACAGGGTCAATAATGATTATGTACCTATTATTTACCACCTATTATTATATTGTGGAATACAATAAACGATTGCGTATTGAACAATTTTCTTTTTATCAACAAACTGGTATAAAAACTTTTTAATTTCCTGGCGTTTGTGATGAAATTATAAGTGTCATACACGGGTGTGAGCGACCAATAGCACCCTCGACTTATTAGCGTCTTCGCTCGATTTCGCTCGTTCGTACGCTAAAATATCTCGGGTGCAATTGATCGCTTACGCCCTTTGCATAACAATGTACTAATGACACATGTGTACCCGCCTTCGGTATCAAATATCCTCGATTTCCCCCATGCACGCATACTAGGGCTGCCAGTAAAACCTAGGGCTTATTTTTTATGCGAGAAGGGGGAAGCTATGTTCTTTTTGTACACGTATTGATTATGTCAGTATTAATTTTAGTGATAGCAATTTTTAGCGATGATGAGAAAATGGTAGTTTAATTTTTCAGTCCCTATTTTATTCTTTTTTTTTAATTGTTCTTTACTTTATTTTCCATGTGTGCTATTTAAGATAATTATAGGCTTTATTTATGTTGCTCGAAATAATTTTTATTTGTTATTTTTATTATAATTTATTTAATAAAAAAAGAACTAGGATTGGAAAACCATATTTTCAATTATATCGGGGGCTATTCTGTTTGCACAAACTTCACTAAATTTCTGTTTGAGAGTACTAAAGTGATAAAAGTCACTCTCTGTTCATATGAAAAAAAAAGTGGCGCTCCGGGAGTGCCGACAGAAGTGAAAACTTTAGCGCTCAATGTTTGGGTATTCAAAACTTAAATGCAGACTACACTACAGATACTTATATACAGAGTTATCGGTAACGGTAACAGTGTCGGGAGTTCAATGTTTTTTTCCCATCTCAAAAAATGCCCAACGCGCTTAAAGAAGTTTTCACTTCAAAAACGTATTGCAATAATTTTGTTGCTGTCATACCTACGAGTAAATTAAGTTTGTATTAGCAGAAATGCTCCCACTGTTTGTTAATAATTTATTTCTGTTTATTATTTTTACAACAGCTATTAAAACACGGAACGGTAACTCGTAACACTGACTATTTATTTATTGCTCAATACTTCTATAGCAACAGCAACTAAAATCTCTTCAGTTGACTCCGCGTTTTGTCATCAAAGACGAATTCAGACCAGTTAAACAAATGTAATCTTAAACCGTTTCTTCGCAACTCAGAAACTCGGCTATGAAAACAAATCAATAGAATATTTCCCCATCGCGCATGTACTGGAACGCTTCCAATCGCGTTCCCTCAAACCTACCTCAACTTACGTACTAACTCTTACACCATCAACACATACCTACATACTAACTATGATATAATTTATGGCGTGTATCGTACTCATTGCTAGTTATTCTGTGTCTACTTGCGTGCTTCGGAGCGTAGTTAATGCGATGGAAACAGGCGCCCTTGGGACCTAGGCGACAGTGTTCCCAAATTAAGCTCTAGCCGTAAGTTATTGATACACTTTTAATTGGTCGTTTGTTTTGTAAAATAATGTTAATTATCAAAGACATTACGGGTCAATGATACCGATAAAGTTGATAGTATTCGTATTGAGTTAATAAAATATTGTTTTGTCTAGGGGTACTAGTAAATGTTGTATTTTTCTAAATATAGCTATCTTATAAACAAAAAAACGAGTGTGCTTTAGACCACACGACTGGAGTAAATTTTCTTCAGCACCTCTCTCTCGTGCCCCTTCAGTAATATACAAAACGCAACTCTCTCTCATTCTATCTTCACTAACTTAGATCTCCCTCTCAACTTCCGTTCGCCTCGCCCGATCACACTTTTCGTAACGCTCTCGTCGCGCATTCACCAGCTTATTCCCTAAGTCAAGAGTGCGTAAAGAAGTTTTACTTCAAAAATGATTATAAGTTAGGCTACGACATGGCACGCTTCAAGATAAATGTAAAGAGGTTTGTACAGGGTAGGGAACCGTAGGGGGCCGTAAGCCTGTTTCTCCACAAATAACTTTAAAAATAATAATAATAATTATCAATTAGTACTAACTATTTCAGCAGGTGCAAATGGCGGGTGAATCATCAAATCGTCTGCATAGACTCGCCAGATCAGGCGAGACTGCGATTTAAAAACAAATATTTTTGATCGTCAACTCGCCTCGTGTCGTAATCAGGGTGTGATTCCGTACAATGAAAGACGAATTTGTTAACTAAAAATGAGAAATAAATAAAAGACTTAGATTTGATATCAAAATAAGTAGGTATACACTTTTACTAACGAAGTACTGCCATCTAATGTTGGTCGTTAGGTTTTTTTTATTAAAATTCATATAAGACTTTTTGAGTAGGTAATAAACCAATGCTTTTACATTGATCATTTAATTACAATTCACTTAATAGCTTTTAGCATTACTTTTTCTAGTAATCATATTCAATTGTAATAATTTAGTTATAATACCACTAACCTAATGCTCAATTCAACTAATATTTATTTACCTTATACATATTTATTTATACTAATGGTTTCAAGGTAGGTTATGAAATTACGTCGGAGTGAGCAAAGCGAGCGTGCTGTGGCAGCGGCCGGTGAGGTCCAAGGTTAGGTTAGTTATTTGAATAAAATACAATTTGTATAATAAATTCAGAATGCTACGTATTCAGTGCGTGGTCTCCACTCTAGGACCTTTCTGCCCCGCCCACTGCCACTTCAGCCTACTAGTCCTCTACACCTACCTTTTTAGGGTTAAGGATGACCAATCCGCAGCTTCGCACGCGTAGTTTTTCTATAAAAACATATCCTTCCTTCTGCGCAGTTGGGTAAAATGTAGCCTATGTTACTCAGGGATAATGTAGCATTCTAATGGTGAAAGAATTTTTGAAATCGAACCATTCGTTTTTGAGTTTATTCGTTACAAACATACAGAATCACAAATATTTCCTCTTTTTAAATTAGTATAGATTTCAGGAGTTGACAACCCTGGACCAATGCGGGTATGGGAAGGGGGAGAAAGGGTAAAGCAGTGCAGTACTGACCACGCACAACTCGAGCCCTGACGGACTATAATTAGCGTAGCATTTCTGCGTATACGTTGCTTACTGAATGTACCTATTTATAACATGAGTATCTTGATGTTCAAACTCCTAATTACAGAGCAAAAGGAGTCTGGCCTCCAATTATTATGATATTAATTTTCATATGAACATAATAGTTCTCGTAAAGATCATGCTCAAACCATAATAAACCATTTGATTACATGAAATATAGGTATCAACTATACAATTTAAGTTAGTAGAAGAATAAAATTATAATAGTCATACATTATAATTTTATTCTTCTACTAACTTCCGTCAGAGGCTTCGCAAGCGTGGCTCAAAAGGTACCATATGTCTCAATCCATAATCTGCCTAAATACCAAATTTCATCAAGATCGGTCGAGCCGTTTAGTTGTGAAAACGGAACAAGCAGAGCGAGAGAGAGACTAATACTTACTTTCTAATTTGTAATATGAGTTGGATTGTATTTTAGTTTTGGTTCATTGTATAGAAGACCTTTTATAATTTAACATTTCTGAGCCGCTTACAATTTTCCGGAATAAAGACAGTCACCCTATAATTTACGACCTCCTTGGTACAGTGGGCAAATAGCCGGCTGGGACGCAGGAGGTAGCGGGTTCGATTTCCGCCGCGGAACCAATGTTTGTATGATCTACAGATATTTGTTCCGGGTCTGGATATTTTTCTATATATTATAAGTATGTATTTACAAAAAAAATGTATATAAGTATTCTATCAGTTATCTGGTTCCCATAGTACAAGCTTTGCTTAGTTTGGGGCTAGATAGCGCTGTGTGAAATGTCCAGCAATATTTATTTATTTATATGTTTTAGTGAAACATGCCCATTTTAGTCTTTATTACCTTATTTATTACAGAAATTGCCTCGCTGAAGACACGCTCGCAAATCTCCAGTGCGATAACTAAATAACGCTCTAAACCGCAGGCAGGACAGGCATTGCTGAGTACCTAGTACCTACACTACTGGACACTTTTACTGTCGCCGCATCCTTTTCTTTGTATGCATTATCCAAAACTATAATTTAATTTACTACAACTAAGTACACTGATTTTTTGTTATTTAAAAGTTCACATAACTTTATTATAAAGACAAACGCTCACAAAAAATATTAAACTACGGTCGTTAGAAAAACTTGCAAAATATCTGAAAATATACATTTGAATTTAGGGATCACGCCAATACATTTTTGTATCGTTGTGACTTGTGGTTCTAACATAATAAATCAACTTCGCCTAACTGTACACACGGCTACACCTCAAGCTAAACATTCCAGTATAAGCTGACCTCGCATTGTGTAGGTTTTCCGTCCAATGAGAGGTCAGCAAAGACGGGAAATATATAGCTTGATGTGTAGCCGTGTGTACGAACTTATCCAACCCCCTCTGATAAATAGGTACATTGACATTTCAAACGAGTGTCAAAAGAAACCTATTTTATTTAGCCTTTTATTCACTTTCATTTTTAAACCGTAAAATATATGGTAAATATATGCTAATTATGTTGTCACATAAACAAAGTAATCTCTACTGCGACATTGAACTGTGAGAACATACCGCCCATTTCCCTTCAGGAATTCAATGGATATGTTCAGAGACCGTCACGGGGAAAATTACCGTGACAGTAATAGAATAATGGCCAGCCTAAGACGGTCGGTGTAAAACGATTTTATTACAGATATAAAATGCTTGATTTTCTTGTGGAAATAAAATTGAGACTCACGTATGTAACGACCGTAACCTTTGTACATGATGACTGCAATTCCGATGGTTTCTTTGCAGTGTCGAACCAGTAATTTCCGAAGTGGGAATAAAGTTAGCAACTTTAGGTAAATAACAGCAGCTCCCGTATCGGACTGCATTTAAGTTTTCCATTGCAAATATTCAATTTATAGAACGTCCAACAGATTTTTCTAGCAACGATTATAAGAATAAGAAAAATCCCGGTTTCACAAGAAAGAAAAATCACTAGACCGCTATCGTATTTACCAATGCAATGTCTTTCTGCAGTAATAGTATAACATGATTTCAATGATTTCTGAATTTTGTTTATAGTTCGCATGAATCTTAGTTACAATAAGTGCAATCTCTAATAGTATGTTGTGATGCTATATTATGTTGACAATAATTGACATCGCGTGTGAGAGTGCAACTCGCATCCACATCTTTCCCGTCAATGAAGTCTAGTATTTTTAAATTGATGAAGTGTTGTAAGAACATGGAATATGGGTTATGATTGGGCTTAGGAACACGTATTGTAGTATTGTAATTTGACCACAAATAAAACTGTTAACAGCAGATGGAACTTGGCAAATGAATTTTCACTTGATCTAGCAACACAAACTTACCAACCTTTTGACGACCTCCGTGATGTATTGGGCGAATAGCCGGCTGAGACGCAGGAGGTAGTGGGTTCGATTCCCGCCGCGGAACAAATGTTTGCATGATCTACATATATTTTTTCCTGGTCTGGTTGTTTCTCTATGTATTATAAGTATGTATTTACAAAAAAAAATGTATATATGTAAGTATTGTATCAGTTATCTGGTTCCCATAGTACAAGCTCTGCTTAGTTTGGGGCTAGATAGCGTTGTGTGAAATGTCCAGGAATATTTATTTATTTATTTATTTAACATTAGTTGAAACGGAACGACGATGGTTAATTAATAGAATAGCGACGCGATGCCAACAAAGCAGAATGTATCTTAATCAGAATTGAATAGCAACTTCTTTATTTCATCGCGAACTTTAGACAGCTAAATTAATAAATTCCTACTCTGCTCATCGTTATTAATGATTTTTCCGATTCTAATGAAATATATACGAATCAATTGTTACAACTATCAGTGTTTACATAATGTATATATGACTAAAATTGATAAAAATAATGTATTGCTCAATAATAACGCCCTAGTAAACCATGGTAGAAACATTATGCGAATGAAATCACATTTTCCAACAAGTTTTACTCGGTTAAAGCTTTCTGCGAAAGAGAAAACGGTATAACGAGATGCGATGCAGCGGAAAATAAAGTAAAATTTCATGAAAAACGTGTTACTGAGCGGTAGACGTGACGCCACGTCCTGCTATAACATAAATCGATAATAGGAAGCCCTCCGACTAGTTCAGCAGTGCGTGCGAGCGACCTAATACACCCACTATGGCGACCGCATGCAATGCGGGCTAAATATACAGGGCCCATTGCGTTCCTGCGTTGCGCCGCACTGAACGGAACTTATTGTAGCAAAAACAACGTCTACAATTGCTTGCTCGGAGAAAATAACTGGTTTCACTGCGACCGCAAACGATTCAAGACCCAATTGCGCCGGATTTCAGTCGGTTCAGTCGCTGCCTGAGTGAGGAAAGAGGCCATTTCGCGTCCGAGCAGCCTCGGTAATAACATAGCTAGGTGCATTCTCGCTGCAATTTCGCTCTCGGTCGGGCTCTGTGTTTGTGGCGCGCTGAAGATCAGGGCTAACGATCGCCGTGGGTTCTCCGTCTCGTTCGCACCCGGGGACGTTGCAGCACGTCTCGCAAAAGAAACGCTACAACTTTATCTGACAGCGACGCGACGCGACGCCCGAGAGGCTTTTGTGCGTTTTCCATGTTTATGTTTATAGGAGAACACGTACAAGGGGTGCTTTGAACGCCGGTTGCTTGCTGTGTGGTTATAAATTCTGCGATTCTCTGGCTTCTTTTTACTCAGAGTGTTTGTATTGAGTGTTACAGCATTTTAGCTGACAAGTATTTTGTTCTACACTGAAAGTATAATGTAGGTGCGAATACTCAACTTTTGTCATATATGTACCCGTGTTTCACTAACAGGGCGTTTAGCTACTCTTACGGTATTTTCAAGAATGATACTAACAAAAACATTAATTTGATTACGATTACCGGCCAATAAACCAAACAAGTCAAGGTCTCAGAATAACCGTTCAACCGGAAAGCCACTTAATAACTGCTCACCGTATCCGATGCAGAAATCCACGAACATTAAATTTTTAGAGCAAAGCTAAAATGTTCATTGATTATTCTAAGATAAAATTTCTAGCTATAGGAATGATAACTAAACTGGTGAGTAAATGGCAGACACAACGGCTAAGCGTGTTTATGTAAATACGGGGAATGTAACTATGTAACGACGGTGGATACCCTGGACATAGCGTGACCATGGGTGGTATCAAGGTTTCTCGTTTCATATTTTTTCCCGGCAATATCTTGCTAGTTTTATATGGCGGACCGGTAGGATTCGTAGTGAGAATTTATGCTGATGAAGGCGATACGATCATAGAATGCAATTGGTATTCTAATATAGATGGGATTGCTATTGTAATTACAGCTAATACTTAGGTACAATTTATTTGAATTTACTGAGAGTTAATTTAAAAGGATGCGCAGAATCACAACGAGGTATTGGCAAAGGAAGTCCTTTTTAAAGTGAAACTTTTATTACATCGTCTCAAACTTTTTCGTCTGTGTGTTGCATGTCGCGTGACGGTCGGCCGCAGAGTAGGGATAAAGTGAAAGGCGCTCGTCAGAGCAGCCGAGGCCAATATAGCGGCGCCTATAGTTCGCATCAGCTGACCGTGTAGTGAGTGTAGACTATTACTCATTTGTGCCAACGAAAATTTTTAGTTAAATGTCTATAATGTGAAACAAAGATTCACTTTTACCGTAAAACCACACAATCCTTTTTTATTCCTTTGAATATGTCTTATTGGTTGATTTTGTTGTCTATATATAATATTCATAACTTAACAAACAATGTTATAATTCTACGTAGAGCAAAGTGTACGTGATAGCAAAGTTTATAGCATAAAGTCAGAAGAAATAACTTTCTACCAAAATAAAAGTATTCGTGGAACAACAATGAATGTTACTGCTATACCAAAGGATTCGACAAACAATCGGGATTACCGCGATGGCGTAAGTCTTGGAGTACTATATTTACTTTCGGCACGTGCCCGGAGCTGAATGGGCGAACCTTGTCCTTGAACCCGGGTGGAACGCACGCTACGCACCTCCCGCCCAAACGACCGGCCGCCGCCTCGCCCGGCCATGCGCCCTGCCTGATCAATACAACTTTTCTTTACTGTTTCCTTAATGCTTCTACAGATTCTAGCTTTACGATTTCTGGACGAGGTTTCTAGGATTTGTTTATTTCTTCAAACTTTCTCGCGTTGGTCTATTCTATAGACTAGTGGTTCGCCCCAAACTGAGATCTTGCGAGTCTCTCATAAAAACTAAAGAAATATTAGGTATTTATTTTCTTTGACTATAAATAGTGCCATGTAAACTTTACGATGTAAATTATCAACAAAATACGTGACCAAACAACTTGACCTACAGCTTCGTTCAAATTACAGGTAACGAGAGTTCATGTTAATTGGTTACCCTTTTTTGGGGTAGAAATTGCAGTTATTCTGGGTTTCAGACTTTTCCCTATATTTGTGTTACTAAAGATACAGGCGTACCACATTTCAGCAATGTGGGGTCACTGGTGTGGTGGGTGGTGGTGAATTTTGTCAAAGTTCAGTTTTTATTATGGCTAGTAACTTATAAACTACAAAGTTTAAACTAAAAATAAAAACGGGGTTAAAATGTACTCATAAATACCTTTTTATTAGATGTACCACTTGACCGGATAGTCTCATTTTGTTTTTTTACCCTTTTTGAAGACCAATATCTCAACCCCCCCCCCCCCCCCCCCACATTTTAGCTCATATAGTCACACCAAAATTGTGCCATCACTTATTATCGGTTAAACGCTTCGAAAGTTATCCTCGGACAAACAAACATACATATATACATACATACAACGCTGATTTGCCCAAGTTGATTTGGACATATCGCTTCGCTAGATCAATAAAAACTACAAAGCTTAAACTAAAAATGAAAACGGGGTCGAAATGTACCTTTAATAAGACGTCCCACTCGACTTGATTGACAATTTTTTTACACTTCACAACGCATTCAAAACGTCACTTCGTCGAGATAATAAATAAAAAAGCTACATATGCTATAAATACCTGTTTATATCAATAAATAATGTATAGAGATCGCGTTAATTTGAAAAATACTATTCTATAGATAGTTTTATAATTACAAAGGTTCTAGTATGATCTATCTCATTGATCTACTCTATAGTTCGCACAATATGAAAATAATCTTATACTGAATGTGAATTACGTGTCAAAATTCTTTTTCTTCGAGATGACTATTTCTACAGTGCCGAGTTTCTACTATTTTTATAAAACAAACCCTGTAAAAACTATTGCTTATGCTGACCGCATAACTCCAGTAATAAAATCAAATAAATTATTTTCACGATAACTGATACTTTTTGCATTTGCGAGTGGAAAAACTATAACGAGTATTTCCGTTGTTTCAGTGGACAGCAATGTTAAATACTCCGTGTCACGCTACCCTCATATTATCGTTAAAGTAGAGTCGGGTTTGTGTCACTCTAAAACGACTCAAAATGTAACAATATTTTATATTGTCCTAGAAATGAAACCTCTAAAAATACTGTGTTTTATTTTGTGTTATTCTTTTGAAGCAAAAACCCATCACGAAAATCATATTTATGTAACAAGTTTAAGCACTCTGTCCGCTCCCAAATTGGGCTATATACTCGTATAACTAGTGGTTCGCCCCGAAATAAGATCTCGCGAGGCTTCGATTAAAATAAAAAAATATTATTTGTAATCTTTGACTATAAAAATAATGCCACGAAATAATAACCAATTACTTGACCCACAGTTTCATTCAAATTACAGGTAACGGGAGTTCACGTATTTGGTTACTCTTTTTTGGGGTACAAATTGCAGTTATTCTGGATTTCAGACTTTTGCCTATATTTCTGTCACTTAAGCTACACGCATACCAAATTACAGCACTGTGGGGTCACTGGTGTACCCTGTGAATTTTGTCAGTTTTGTTTTTATTATGGTTAATAACTCAAAATCCACAAAAAGTAAACTAAAAATAAAAACAGGGTTGAAATGTAGTTATGAAGACCTTTCATTTGACGTCCCACTTAACCTAAAAGTCTCATTATCATTTTTTTTTACCCCTCTTGAACCCCAATAACTCAACAACCCCCCAAAATTTTTAGCTCATTTAGTCACAACAAAGTTGTGCCATCATTATCTACCTATATACCAAATTTCACGATGATCGGAAAAACGCTTTGAAAGTTATCCTCGGACAAACAAACATACATACACGTTTTTTTATGGTAGACTCGCGAGATCTCAGTTCGGGGCGAACCACTAGTTTATATCAATTCAGTTTCACTCTGTCGATGACTTGTAATCGTTCGAATTCAATATACTCAATAAAAACAAATGTTAAGGGCCCCAATTCTACTAAACCAATCGCTTCACTATGACTATGGTATCGTCGAAAAATCGCCACTCTATAGTGGCGATTTTATCTTATATACCTTTTGGTATTCTACTAACACAATCTTTTTTCAATTACCGCCGTTGCTATGACAACCCCATTGAACATTTGGTAGCATATGACAGGAATAACAATCATAATCGTTTAATAATGATATGGCTCCATAATAGTTTTTCTTATAAATTAGCAGAATTGGGCCCCAGTTTTAGCTATTGTCGCAGAAATATAATACACGTGCCGGTCATTTCAGTTGATTTAAATTCAGCGTGGAACAAATAAATAATTTATAAAGTTTCGGAATTGGGGTAAAGTCAATTGTGAAATAATACCAAATGTTTTGAATACCTATTCTTCTTTGTTGGTGCTTGCCATCCCTAAGTTTTTATATTTTTTATTTATCCCGAAACATTTCAAATGAATCGTTTTAATTACATGCATAAATATTCGTAATTAAAGCAAACTGACAGTTTTTTTTACAGCATTGCCAGAATTCAAATTGAAATGTCATAGGAAATCAGGTCGCACTGAGAAGTCACCTTGGCCAGTTTTCACATCTGCTGCTTGTCGGTCCGGCGAGCAAATAGGCCGAGTCGACTACACTGGACGCTGTCGATCGAGTTGACTTCGCAATCAGGTCTTGGGTATTGTCTTTGACCGAGGAACGAACAATAGTTTGCTTGTTTGTTCGTTCCTCTGAAGAAAACGAGCAGATATCTGAACATGGTCACTTTCCATAATACATGTACAAAGTCTATTCAAAAATGTTGATTTAAACATTTTCCACAAAATCGTCAGGAAAACTAACATTAAGTTGGTAGAAAATATAAGATGAAAGATAAAATAATGCCAAAATATGATTACCGTAGAAAATTTTCCGGAAGTTAAAAGTTTTAGGAAAGTGCTTTACTTTTGAGTTTATCGTCTATCAAAATGGACAAGGTAAATCTTATTTTCTTCTTTATTCTCTTTTGTTCGTTTCGTTGTTTTTATTATTGTTTAGTAAATTCATTAAGGAACCTATTTTAATATGAAATCTTCAAGTATATTCAATATTTCATTTATTTTTTATATTTTGATTTGATACTGGTCACGCACGTTTTACGACATTAGTCATTTATGGTCTTGCAACTGTAATAATGTGAGAGCGGGGTTTGGGATTAAGTATTCAATTAACGTCGCCAACCAACCAAACCCGCTCTTAATCGGATTAGGTGTCGAATGTTTCAAAATATTAACTCAAACCGGCTCCACGAATGCAATGCAATATTCAAAATATCAACTTTGTCAAGAACATTCACAATTGTTTTATTATTGTTATGTTAACTTCTAGATGCAATTTAGATAAATTGGATCTAGAAGTCTGCTACTCGGAAGGCATATTTTTTATCGCTTGTATAGTTTTGACTTTGTAGTCACCTGTTATGAATTGCATTGTACCTATAGCAACTGAATTTCAGCAGTGTGTAACGAATCAAAATTTCTTTGTTTCTATTTAAATTTATGACAATATATTAGTATCGAAGTTATAATTTCACAACGCACTTTACTTTGTTACTTCATGTTCATTAACATTAAATAATACGCGATAGTTTGAAAAGAACCAACAATAGTATTTTCACAGAGCGCTATGAATCACGATCTAGTTCCCAATTCCTTAGCAACCGGCTGCTCTTATGTTTATTTTTTATTTCGGTCAACGGCCGTGCTCGGCCCCATTGTGCTTGCTCCATTGACATCGATTTAGGGTTAGAATTAAACCGGCCAAAATAATCAGCCTCAAAGAACGGAATAGTATTCGCCCTAAAGACGACGCTCAGACACGTGCTAAACCAGGATTTTATAACGAATAAAAAAACTTTTGTTAGCAATGTAATTTATTCCTCTGAAACTGGTTCGAAGCGAATTATAAGAAGATTGAATGGAAGCATGGAGTCGTAATACATTATGTAATAAAATAATACGCTTTATAACTATTATTAAGTTGACGCAAACGACTAGGCGCTGATTTTAAAACCCACGCACAGTCTGCTTGATGTTCAAGTTTTTTAAAATAATTTATTTTTGTTTTACAATCAGATTACTCCTGGCAACCGATCAGTAAAAACTAAACGCACATAATGAGAACTTCAACCTCACTCGCGGAAGAATTATTTAAAGTTTTTTTTTATAGAACAGTGCCTCGTTGCAGAATTATTTAAAATTCAAGCTCGAAATATATTTAGCCAGGTGCCTTCGGCATTTAAAAACAAATTTGCTATTTTAAACTCGTTGTTGTGTGCTCTACGTGCTCCCCCTTTCTTCTCAAGGCTTTATTACCTTGTCATTAAATCCAATTCTACGATCTAGACGTAATAACGTAAAATTGCCTTGTGAGCTTCATTCGCAGTGTTACTAGCGGTGCCATTATAACAAATTGTGCGTCTGTTTTCTTGCAAGTAATTACATAACCTATTGATAGCATAATGAAAAAATATTTTAATGGCTCAAAGATCACAGTTGCAAGCTCAAAGTCAGGCCATTGACGCAACTCATTGTTCTTTTACACCTGCTAACAATGGAAGAGGTCATCCCCAAAATTCGTAGTTCTTTATTTATAGTTGGGTCACGGCGGTGTTTGGTCTAGGCATTCGGCCGAACTTGCGTGTGTTGACCGGGCGATTCACCTTGAGACCGCACCTCGCTTTGTATAACCCTACCAAATCCAAGCAGCGTTTTTGTTGGTTACACGTGGTATGTTCCGCAGACTATGTAAACTGGGCGAGTGTTCTCGTTCGGTACAGTGCTTGAGGACCGGTCTGCTTGCTGTGGGTGAGCGAGTTGTGGAATGCAAGGGACGGACGGAGACAGCGTTATTTGAAAGTGTGTTCGTTTCTTACGTCGGTCGGTTCGGTTATCGACTCGAATATTTTTGACCGATTAAGTTTTTGTGGAACGGAATCACCCAATTTTATTGCCCGGTATTTAAATAGCAAAATTGCTGTTGGAGCGTGGGTTTGGTTTTTTTCCCATTCAATGTCTCAAGGAACAATTGTTTGGTAAAAATTACCCGTAATCACACGCCAACGTTCATTTTTACCATTGACAGTGGGTAATCAGATTATCATATTTTAGTCGTAAATACATTTATGGGTCGCACGAGTAATAATAAAAAATATGATGCTGCTTAAATCGTAACTACAGCGTATAATCATGTCTGAATTTACCATGCAATGTTCTGAAATTTTCATCAGGTTAAATCAAACATATAATATATCATTAGATCGGCCACCGCACATTATAATTAACATTGTTTACCTATTTGATAAGCGAGTTGGTACCTACCTGACTGTTTGTAAGTATAGTTACCTAGATACCAGTCATTCTGTTTATAATTCTTGCAAAGCACGTTGAACTCAGTACCTACATAGGAACTATATAGAGTGGTGTAAAGCTGAAGTATATCAAGTTATGAGCATTTACTGAGGGTGATGATTCGACATTTCTCCATCCTTGTAAAGTCAGGGGTTCTACAACATTGACATCATCTTCCATAATGCAAGTCTGACAGCTTGTACAGTAATGGCACTTTAATAGGTGCAAATTGCTCCTGTTCCTTTTTGCTGCTATACTGTGGCTGTAGTTTCTGCCAATTTAAAAGCACCAGTAATCATAAAATCAGTATTGAAGTTTTATGACTTCATTGTACGAGTATCAAGTTCAATCCATTCACAAATCTAAAGTATTTGAACGAACTTTTACCACAACATAGATTGTAACTTTTATTGCTGTTAAATACCTACCTAATTGTGGAGTTTCAACTGAAGATACGAAACTATTTTAAGGAGTGCGTTTTACTATTATATTTTTATCTTATCTTTTCTTATCTTATTACAAGTTCATTTTAATGACATTTGAATATATTTTGATATCCAAAGCAACATTTTAAAATATTGTTCACAATTTCAACAAATTTACGCGTGATCTAAATCCAATTTAACTGTGTTATATGAAGCTAAGTAGGTAATTAATACAATGAATAACTTTTATTTTCTTCGGAAGTAGTTCTTTTTGAACAATAATTATCCTTGATCGTAATTTTAAGGAAGAAGTTTATTTATACAAGTTACTTACATTTATAAGTTTATTTTGTACAAAAAAACGATAGCTACAGTGTTTTTCTATTTGTACTACCGAATTATTTGTCCTTGATGTTGGCTATTGTTGGCTTTGCCTACTTTTGACAAAGTATGTTTATTTTAACGTTTGTAGCAATCGTTTGAAGATTGTTTGTAAGGTCAGGCGTAGGCATACCCACAAGCCCGCAAGCGATGAAATAAAAACATTCTTATAATCAATTTTCATAAAAAAAACGAATCATTAGCATCATTGTCCGCAAATCCAACTGTGGGTTTAGTACTCTTTAATCATTCGGGTCATTAATAATAGTCGTGTGTCGGTGTCCATTCACGCTGTCTTTGTTGCCATAGCTTTTAACACTAAGGTCATAAAGTCTTTTATCGAATGGTCGAAAAAACGCCCACTCAGGTGTGGTGTATAACAAACTATTTGTTTTCATCATGAGGACTGGCTCCGAAACCCCGATGTTTTAACGTGCGGTTCCAATTCAGGCCCGAAATAAACCGCGCGGTGTCCCAGATTCCCCACGCCCAGTGCGATACTCTATCTTCAATTATTACCAGTGTTTCATTTCCAACACTTAGGTCGTCAACAAAGTGCTTGAGTGCTCTGTTGTTCGATATTCCAAGTTCAGATTTTCTTGTCATTACTCTTTTCTTGGACTCGACTTTTGTGGTTTTATTTGTTAATATTTTATGGATCCTTATTTCAACTCTGGCATAAAGGAATTTTAGGTATTTTTAGGGGGTTTTAATACGTGCTCATACTATAAATATGTTAAAAGAGTAAGATTGTTCTATGATTTGTTAAAATTGCTTTCAGCATCTCTACTTTCATATTTGAGTCTTCGATCATTATCATTTGATTGTTCTATCAACTTTGAACTTCAAATCTCTTGTTACTGCAAAAATAATCCTATTATAATAACAATAAGTCCTATTCTGTTACCGCGAGCGTGCCACGTGCATGCCGCTGACGTGGGTCCGTTATCGTAGTCAACACTAACTATAGTATGGGTGTTATGTATCCAAATATTGGTGGCGGTCGAGGTGAATGACCTCGCCAGATCGTAGGCAGGTACCTGCAATCGCGTCGCTTCTGTTGACAAAGCAACCACTGACTGACGCCTCATGTCGTGATGCCTTCCAATTCAAGTGATAATCAGTGGTAGGTATACAATGTAGGAGGTTTAGATAGGTAATTTAGTGATTTCTGAGTTTTTGGAGATGCCGACGCTTACAATTTTAGTGCAATATTTAACGAGTTGTCTGGCTCACTGGCCGAAATCCTATTTTAGATTAGATGTTAGTAGGAAATAGGAATTCCTCATTTAATAATGAGTCTCATACTTTTCTCGCTGTTTGTTATTAACAATATAGGTTCCTACGTAGTCTTTCCTGTCTACAAAACGTAAAGCTCTCAGTTGAGTAAGTCCAAAGATAACACTATCATGTTACTTACATCACCATGAATTCACAATAGTAACTTTATTACACGATCCAGAGTTTTCGAATGATCGCGGGAATTGAGGGCGCGGCCTTGGCCTGCTTCTGAGATTGGCACGTTTTTATCTGCTCTTTGAACTACGGCCAAAGCAGACTGGTTTGACTGATGGAACATGTGGGATTGCTGACCAAAGTGAACTGCCTTTATTGGACATCTTATTAGAAAACTTTGCAAACCGACACGCGTCAGGCGTTTGTAAAAACTACAAAGGAAAATGATAAAAATAACCGCGCTTCGATTTCAACGTGAAATATTTTTATAGTCGTCAATTTGAATGATGCATTGCTGGCCCAATCCGTGAATTAGTTAGTTGTGGTTATTTCAAATATGGTGATAGATTAAGGGCACTTAACTATAAACTTTATGATTTATACGGTATCGAATGGGAATTTCTGACCATGTCTTCAAGTGTTATGATTATCATTTAAACACTTTTGAACTTGTAGGTATTTAAATTTCGGTCTCTAGGAAACAAGTTTTGGCTTGTACCCGAATAATGCACTTTATTTTAAATTCAATTATCATTAGAAATCATGAACTAATACAATTATAACAAGATTTCAAAGTTATTGCTAGGTAGGTATTTATTTACCAATAAGCTTAAAGTTAATCTGTTTAATACGTTTATTGTCTGTAACATCTTGATTCCTTTCAATTGCTATTTGCCCGTTCACCAGGTATTAACTTGTCTATAATTCTATTTCAAATGCATTGGACTTGGCTCTTGAGCTAATTCAATTTACTAAGCGCTTTAGTGTGTTATTGACCTAACGCCGCTATTGTTTGTTTGTAATAAAGACTATTCCTTCCGAAATGTTCTATCATAGATGGCATTACAATGAAATACACACTCAATTGATCTTAACAAACCGTCCTGGTATTGAATCATTGCTCTGATTCAGAGGCATTGTGCAGAAACAACTTTCATTCAGCATTCAACCTAGGTATGCACTTTTATGTTTCGGTAAAGCAAAACAACTTATGGCAATCAAAATACCGAAAGGAAAATAAACTTATTATGCTCGATACTTGTGATACGAAGAATCAGCTGTGCGTTTCTGGCAAGCCTTAATTGTTGGGCCGCTAGTGACAACCAGCCGACAAGTAACTTTCTAACTTGCAGCTAGCTATAAATATTTTATGTTCACTCTGCCAGCTCAAAGTAGCTGCCACTAATCTCTGTAAAATGAGGTACCCACCTATATACAGTTTGGGCTCAATTTTGACGACCCCTCTTGCACCAGGTTAAACAAACAGACGACTCCGTGGCTGTCCGCGAAACAAAAACAACTGTGTCTACAAATCCATCACTGCACATCCGCACGACACTGTTTCACTGTCACAGCACGCGGCGCCGGCCCGCCGGAGTCACAGCACGGCACCAGCACAGACACGTTGAAAGTTCCTTGGCTACCGCTGCAGCAGAATTAACCACGCGAATCAGTCGAAGGCGCGAAGATAACCCTCCGAGGAGCGAGCCCGAACGAGGTCGGAACAGCTTCCGCGCTTGACAGCGTGAGAGCCGGCGAAGCCTGAACGTTGGCAGGTGAGCTGCGTGAAGTGCAGCGGGACTCGGTATTTCGGAGAGAGGTGTACGAGACGACACGCGTGACTCGCCGCCGCCGACTGACGGGCGCGCCGCGACGGGCCTCGCACCAACACACGCGCACCAGCGCACACTCGCAAGCGAGCCCGCCGCGCCGAGGCACACAGGCGACGCAGCGTTTACACCGACACCGACACTTCTCGCCTCACAGAAAGATCCGACGATATTTTAAAGTTTTATACCGAATTTGACTTTAAAATCTCATCGACTTCGTTGAAACCACAGCCCATCGTTCGGGCCAGGTGGCGATGGTAGGCATATTTATATTTACCTGAATACAAGCAATGCCGACTGACTGAACGCATTACTTGCGCAGTGAGTGAATGGACATGGACAATGAGCGTGTGTTGTCTGAGATAAGGAGCGCATGCGCCACGCACACTCCGTCGAGGCGCCTCTATACCTAATACGTATAATGAAATTCGTATAGCAATGTACATATTTGTAGAAGTAAGCTAGTCCCTAAAATTGAAGTTGCTACACGAAAACTAAATAAAAATACTGTATTTAATATCACTCAAAAATCGCTACTAAGTTGCTTTTCACTTCGGATTTTTTTTTATACCTATAATATAAAAAATAGCTTTGACTTAACTGCTAAGATAAAATTGCAATCGGCATAAGTTAAGCTTGAATAAATATAACGTAAACAAAAATCTCAAGTTAACTTATTTGCCTAAAGCCGAGTGAAGTCAAACTCCGTGCAATCGGCCTCCGCAGTAAACACAGTAAGGTCATCGGAATGCTTTAGCAACGATGCTACAAATTGCGCAAATAGATGTTCCGATGAACTCGTTTAATAATAGCGGGCGTAGCGAAGGCGTCACTAAATACCTACTAGTTGAGAGTGCTTGTTGTAACTATTCGATTCTGATGCTGCTCAAGGCTGCATACGTACGACAACGTAACGAAAAATATTTCGTCGTGACATGATGACGTGCGCTAAAGGGCTTCTAGCCCACGCTTTGAATGTTACAAGTTTTACTTTCTGTGGGAGTAAAGTAAAAGGAAAACACGTCTACGAGAGTTACAGATTTTCCAATTAGACAAAGACGTATCTACTATCTACACATTATGCTCGAATTCACCCAACACCGATGATAATAGAAGCAAATAATAATATAACGTAGAAATATAGATTTGAAAATAGGATAAAAGCATGTACCTACTTATTGAGCTTCAGGTAGGTTCTAACAAATACTAGCATCAATTCCTTTTACCAAATTTATTTTTTACCAAAATTTACAATTACCAAAAAAGTGAACTGCAATTAAAAATGACATTGAAATAATGAATTACGGTGCAAAAAAGCGCCGCTCATCAACGAGCGGTCACGCCACATCAGTTTTGGACGAAAACAAATCTCTTTCGTTGCACAGATCAACAGGATAAAAATAAAGATAGGTAATCATCATAAGAAGTTTATTTATGTACAAGACGGTTATTTCTCGTAAGAAAAGTATCCGTAGGCCACATGACGACACGTTACCATTGATTGTAGTTACATGTTTCAATGTTTTCTTTCTTTGGATTATTGCGTCAGGAGAGAAAAGAACAAAAACATTCCATTCATACAAAGAAGAAATACGTCTTATCTCGTTGAATTCAATCCCTGATTAAAATCGCATTGGTTTCCCATTCACGCTTAGAAATCTTGATCACGGAGCAGAATTATGTGCAAAGGATGCAAGGATTTATAGTTACAAACGTGACGTGTGACGAATATCAATGTGCGACAGTTGTTACACCTTGTGATCATCCGTCAGAACACATCCTGTTAACCAGTCATAGCCAAAGGAATGAATGAAGGATCTACACGTATATTTCCATACAAGGGACAAAACCCACAAATTAAAAGTGTCATTGCTATTTCGTTGCTCAAGCAGGAGAAATGTCTATTATTTGGTCTGGCCTCTGGTTCAGACTTTTGTTCCTGAAAATTATGCTCTTTAATGTGGTCCATAATAATCGCATAAATGTACGAACCTACACTAACCTTGTACATGAATGACGAACAACAAAGATACTATTAAGGTAGGTATGTACTCGTAGATATACCAAGTCCAAATGGCACATTGCTAACAATCCGAAAGAAGATAACAGTAGAAAACGGCATCCTAAATAATAGCCAACGTCCTGGAACAACGAGGCATTTGCAGAACGGACATACGCCGTGAAATGCCGATGAAATTGAGTATGAACAGGACACATTGGCCAGACAACGAGGCTCTGTACTGTCTGACCGGACTATGTGACCATGTAGTCACTTCCGCCGGCGCCAATTCCAACATTCAATGAAAACACTGCAGGCATGAGCGACTACATTTTTTCGTCCGAATATTTTGTGGTTTTCTCACTTGGCAGCACCCAATATGATGTCCCAAGAATCCCAACGTTGTGACAAGCACGTAATGGGTTTTAAACTCTCTGATTTATCAAAAGCGCACATTTGAATTAAGTGAGGGATTGCGTTATTTATGTAAGCGAATGAGAAATAAAATAAAATAATTGCGCGGTCGAAAAGGATTTCAAAACTTTCCGCAAAATGAAAAGAAACACGTAATATATAAATTGGTGTTTCAGGAGTAGAAAGCGTGGGCGTACAAAAACTCATTTGTCTGATTATTGCAAAGTGACGGAGACAGTTGCCAGAAGACCCAATTAAGAAGCCTTTCATAATTTCTGTTGTGTTTGGGTTGCCGTTTTTTTGCTTCGATATGACAACAATTTTGTATCATTACCTTCGTTTGTTTTGTAAATTTTGGTCACTTTGGTCAGTTTCTCTGCATAGTCAACAGTGTTTTTAAAGCTGACGGCTGGTTGGCAAAACCATACCAAATGAATTAACGTGAACATTGACGGGTCAAGTCAAAGGTGATGATTGGGCACATTCAAGTTATGTTGCTAAAAGTATTCCATGCGAGCTAATGATCAAAACATATTTTTTCCCTTTCTGCCTACCTTTTAAGATTATGTAGTTCTTCTAGATAAAACATTTTCAGACGTTTTTATGCTATAATGCTATACTCTATATATATATATAATATAATGCTATATTTTGACAAAGCCTGTATAGCTACAAAATTTGTATATTACTGGATAAGGCTTTTTTACAGCCGCTCTAATTTTAATTATTTTTTAAGGTTATTTTTAATTTTTATGATAGTTGACAAAGGCCCTATGAAGCTGTATCTTTCACTTTTTGCTTTTATGTTTGCATTTATTTGTAACATGACATAACTAAGCGTTCCTAGTGATCCTAAAGTTTGAATAAATGAATGTCTAATATCTAATCATTCATATCAATCATACATAAGTGATGTATAGAAATCTCCAGTTCCAGTTTCCAGAAATCTGATCAAAAAATATCTATGGGCTTTTATTTAGCATTGGACATTTTATAGCTGATATGATAAAATATATTTGCTGACTATAGTCATACATGACCCTTTTTACCAATGCCGACTGCATACAACAAGATTTGCCGACGATTGAGACGCGCAGATTTTCAGACAAACAATGCGAAATAACGTTTTGCACTGTGAAACGTCAAAGGGGCATTTTGCGTTTTGTACGAACATAAAAGCGACAAAATGGTCGTAACACCGCTATTTGCTTCAAAGCATTGCTTGTTATTTGAAGTTTTCACGCGATTGTAGTCAAAAAGCTCCGTCAGCCTTTAACGTATTTGAATGATAGTGGATTTGTAGAGTGAAGCTGTTTAATGTTGATTCAATTGAGAACCATGTTTTAGTCATGGGGATCGAGTAATATTTGTAAAACAGTGTTTCAGAATTATCAGCTACATATTTTCTTATGTTAGTATAGGAAGGTCAAAACTGAGACAAGTGCGGGTCAAATCGCGCACTGGACACTGAGTAATGTGTAAGTGATCAATTACACCGACTCATAGCGTCTCGACTTACTTAACGGCCCATGTCTGACATAACTTTTCATCACAAATGTAAGGAAATTAGGAAGTCTTTTTCATAACAGCCTCTTTCTATTTTCAAAATAACTTACGGTGCTAAGGCCGTAAATCGCATTTACAGAGCAGTTTTCGAGTCACCTACTTTCAGAGCATGAGTGGTGAAAAATAATTAACTTATTTCAGATTTTTAACTTTACCTTGCTTCTTGCCAAGTTTAATGATTCTAGGTCAATTCCACAGAAAGTACCCTATAAGTTTGAAAAGGTCCAAATATGCGCATAGATGGCAGTATATTTTGATTTTGACTTAAAATTTGATTTTTTTACAGCTTTAAAGGGCCTGCATAATTGATATTTTTGACTACCTCCGTGGTGCAGTGGGCGAATAGCCGGCTGAGACGCAGGAGGTAGCGGGTTCGTTTCCCGCCGCGGATCAAATGTTTGCATGATCTACAGATATTTGTTCCGGGTCTGGTTGTTTCTCTATATAGTATAAGTGTGTATTTACAAAAAAAAATGTATATAAGTATTCTATCAGTTATCTGGTTCCCATAGTACAAGCTCTGCTTAGTTTGGGGCTAGATAGCGCTGTGTGAAATGTCCTGCAATATTTATTTAATATTTATTTATTTATTATATTAATTTCAACTTGATACCTCTAAGCGTTCCTGATAAAAAGGGTTTTGACAGACTGACGGACAACGACGTGATCCTAAAAGAGTTTCTTTTTTTCCTATTGAAGTAGGGAAACCCTAAAAAACGCCAATCCTAAGTTTACCTGTAGTTTGCGCTTTCGTACCTCATCGAGGTGAATCGCTGTTCACACAGGCCATTATCCATCTACCGTATAGAATCGTTAAACATGAAATTTGAGGCACACAAAACAGAATATGTATAATCAATACTAGACAAGATTTGCAGAGTTAAGAACTTGAGACGTTATGAGCTAGATCGTTTACAACATGACAAACAATTACAGGTAGTAGGCAATATCATAGGTAGAATAAATACATACTATTTGCATAGCCTTTTAGCATCCTATCTCTGCAATGTTGGTAATATAACAACCTATATATGTGTGGTCAAAACAATCTCATAGTGGTTGTAAAATTGGTCAGACAACCCGATTTAGAACACTAAGTCAACGACCCGCTTCGGTTCAGATATTTTATAAACGTGACCATTAAACCACCTTTTGGGGGCATTAGTGAATCATTGATATAAACAAGTGTATCACGAATAATCACGATAATTATGACTTCCGTTGAAAATGCATAATTAATTTAGTTTTTATTGTAGAAAAAACAAAATACCACTGCAAGATATCTTAGTTAACTTTTTGCTGATAAATCAGCTATTTCAATAGCTTTCTGTACACATGGAACTTCTTTCTGGAACCTTCAGGGAACACATATTTAAACAAACAAAAAATATTCCGTTTTCCTTACAAAATTCTACAAAAAAGTACTTAGTGTGAATAAAAAATAAATGACAATTAAATAGACAATATAGACAATAGACAATAATTTATTTGCTAAATAGCACACATAATACATTTACAAAACATGATTTAAAATGTAAAAGATGAAAACATGTAAGACATAAACAAACAATAGGTGTAATAAATAATTAATTTTAAATATGAGGTAGGTATGTTGTGTGCTATAGCTGCAATACGTAATAAGCAATAAATAATGTAGGTACGAGTAAGGCGACGACTGAATGGTGGCCGAAGAGTAGAATAAGATAGAATGTCCGGGTAGCGAGATTGGTGGACGATATAGTCAAAGTCGCGAGCGTCTTCGATCAGAACTACTTTGACTAGTGGTAGGTGACACAAACTTAGAGAGATCTATACCCAGCAGCGGTTGAAGTCTGGCTGTGGCCGATAATAATGATTAAAATAGTATCTTTCCTAGTACCTCTCGCGGTTTCACGATAAGTCTCATTACCAAACAAAACTACAATTTACATTGCACTTTATCTTGAGCCAGTTGTGTAATTAACACCTGCATAGCCTTCCGCTAACAAGCACTGGAAACTAGGGTGTATTCTGGGACACTACTCGCGGCGCCTGCGCACCCACGTTGCCCGCCCACTGCTAAACCAATGCCAATGCTGAGCAAAGGGGCAAGCAGAAGCCTAACTTTATCATGCAAGATATTATCTCAATCATTATACGAGTATGTAGGTAAAAAAGCATAATGGAACAAATTTACCTGAGAAATCAGAAATCAGAACGTTTATTTGCTCGAATATAGGTACATGTTTCGATGTTACACTTTATTGATCCTCATATATTCTACTATACAGATGGTGTGCAAATATAAATATATAAATCGAATTTAAACTAAGAGTCAAATAAAATTAGAAATGTCAATACAATACAATATAAAAAACAAATGTCATAGTATAGTCAATTAAAAGTCATTGGAATGGGTTAAATATTCATTAATGTCATACAAACAATAGTGTACCAACCATTTTGTCAACTTTGCTTTGAAGACATTGAATGGTAATTCCTTAAATACATTTGGCAATTTATTATACACCTTTATGGCACTCACATAAACTCAGCAGCTATCATATTGGTTTCTCCTCCTTAGAAGTTTAGACCTCTAGTGGCTAATTAACACTGTTATACGGATTGGACAGGTGAGATACAACTTCAGCTAATTGATTTTAGAAACCAAATGGTCTTTGACAAGTTACGGTGACGGGAGACAGTAGAACTATTTGGAAATAAATCAAAATAACTAGTAGTTCGCCCCGAACTGAGATCTCGCGAGTCTCCCATAAACACAAAAAAAAAAAATTGTAATCTTTGACCATCAAAATAGTGCCACGAAATAAATAACCAAATAAATTGCCCTACAGTTTCATTCAAATTACAGGTAACGGGAGTTCATATAAAGTGGTTATTCTTTTTTGGGGTACAAAATGCAGTCATTCTGGATTTCACCTATATTTGTGTCACTAACGCTACACGAATACCAAATTTCACCATTGTGGGGTCACTGGTATACACTATGAATTTTGTCGAAGTTTTGGTTTTAATATGGCTAATAACTTAAAATCTACAAAGATTAAATTAAAAATAAAAACAGGGTTAAAATGTACTAATGAACACCTTTCATTTGTCATCCCATTTGACGTCCCATTTGACCTTATAGTCTCATTTTCATTTTGTTTTTACCCCTCTTGAACCCCAATATCTCAACAACACTCCAACATTTTTAGTTCATTTAGTCACACCAAAATTGTGCCATCACTACTTACCTACGAGTATGTATCAAATTTCACGATGATCGGATCAACGCTTCGAAAGTGCATGTCTTGATGGCGTGTGCCCTTAACGAGGCATATCGATCTAATAATTGTAAACAATTTCTGAAAGAATCTGCTGATTGCAACATTATATTGTCAAATCCACTTTTAGATAAAATTAAATATTTAGTTATGCTTTATGAGTTGAAGTTCAACTCAGATCATTGATGGTCTCAGTTGAGCTTTGATTCAATAGATTATCTACCTATGTATTTGTTTCGTTAGTAATGTATTTTTGTTGTAACAACTGAGCGGCATAATTGCCATTGTGATTAAGCTCATTAATAAAGAAAAAAAAAGTTATCCTCGGACAAACAAACTTACATACATACATACATTACCACGCCGATTTTCCCAAGTTGATTTGGAGATCTCGCTTCGCTCGATCAATAAAAGGAAAAGGGGAACGTTGGCAAGCGACGATTCTTTATCAGTCTATTTCATCTTTGCCATGCCAACCTGTTTTTTGACGCCATTGACCAACTGGTTATATATTTACTGTGTATCTACCACCTTCAAAACTACTTACTTTAATTATTAGTTTTGTATTATCATTTGATTTATTGTTGTTTTTGGAGGCAAATAAAACACCTTTATTTACTTCAATATTTACAAGTTGAATGATTGCTACCTGTTTGGATAAAGGGTGATTTACCTTCGTAAACAAAGTCCGTAAATTGGCTGTTAACACGTCTTAAAAATTGTAATCTTAAACACATCAATATTTGGACAAAACAAGCAATATACAAAGTTTGCTTGTTCATACTCAATGCTCGACTAAAGAAACGGATTTAATTAAACATATGCATTGATTTATTGTTATGTTATGATAAATTAATGGATTAATGACATTTTAATACACCGCTTAAAGTTAACAAACTACACTAAAAAGTATAAATTAATATACAATTAAGCCCCCGACATTGTTCGGATCGGCTGATCATCTTCATCACACATATCAAAGAACCACCACAGGTAAACTAAAAAAACTGCGTCCAAATCGGTCCATCTGTTTGGGAACTATAATACCAGTCCACAGGCAGACATACGTTGCAATTTTGTAATTTTTAACACCCCCCTTTCTGCGACTTATTTTTACGGCCGCGGGATTTTTTTGAGAAACGGACTGTAGCTTGCACAAGCTAACTGGTCCAGCTGTGGCTTAGTATTCATTATTCATTTATTCACCATTTCATAATATTGGTATGCCAAAAATATATTACAAATATCAGTAAACTATAGAAATAAATAATAATAAACTAATTACAACTAGCATTATTATAAATACGGGATTTATCATGTACCGTCTTATCGGTCGTCTTATCGCACTGAAGTGCGAGGCGAGCCGTTATTCGGAGCGGATCGCACTCACCCTGATGAAGGTTCACGAATTGAACCGAAACATTGTCGGTCGAAACACCGTATTTTTAATAAATAAATAAATAAATATCGCTGGACATTTCACACAGCGCTATCTAGCCCCAAACTAAACAGAGCTTGTACTATGGGAACCAGATAACTGATAGAATACTTATATACTTTTTTTTTGTAAATACATACTTATAATATATAGAAAAACACCCAGACACGGAACAAATATCTGTAGATCATGCAAACATTTGTTCCGCGGCGGGAATCGAACCCGCTACCTCCTGCGTCTCAGCCGGCTATACGCCCACTGCACCACGGAGGCAGTCAATAATGTTTGAAATCAATCACGAACGTTTTCTAAGTATAATTACAAGTAATCAGAGAGCTAAGAGCTAAGTTAACTAAGCTAAGAGGTTACAGCAGATACCTACTACTCATGCAGGTGAGATGCTTCGTTGGCTACACAAGAGTTGGCTATTGGAAGATGGCCGTTGCGAAGTACGAAGCATTATTAATAGCTATAAAGTCATTAATCACTAGACTGGCGTATCGGTTGCGGCCGCAAGTAGGATTTCCTTTTTAGACCACTCGTCTATTAGGTCAGTGTGCGAGCGGTGAGCGATCTACGTGATAGTTTCCGGCAACTTTATTTTCTATTCAGCCATAATTTCAGCCGTTTCAGAAGAAACGACGACCAATATTGTTAGGAAACTCTGAAGTGACACCAAATTAAAAGAAGCGGTCAAGTAATAACACCGCGGTATAAATATAATGTAGGCATATTGTGCTGCTACTAACAAAATCCATAATAAGTACTATACTGAAACGCGAGGATCTAAGGATAATGGTGGGAATCATTACAGAACACTGCGAACCTAACCATCACCTCTTGAAGACCGGGGCCACGGACAGTGGGCTTTGTCGCGCATGTCTTCAGGAAGAAGAGACGGTGGAGCACGTGATACTTCACTGTACGGCCACGAGCGATATCAGGCTGAGGACGGGTCTGCAGGAGCTCATCAAATCCCCATCCGCTAACACCACAACAACATCCACGGGGATCTTGGAAAGTTGCATCCATCAACCCAAAATCCTGCTTCGTTACTTCAAGAAGCTAGGATAGCTGGGGTCAGGTTAGAAGGGAGGTAATGCACAATACACCCCAATGCGGGACATTAGTGCAGATCTTATTCCCCCCACCTTAGAATTAGAAGTACTCTACTAGCATAATACTGTATTATTGTGTCCTATGCTCTCAAGGTGGTTCAAATAAATGATTGAATTTAATTACTAGTCCTACTAGCGCGCAGAAGGTTCCGTGCCATTTATAATTGCATTTATCTGGAAAAGTATTTACTTTGATCATAAAATATTGAAATTATGAATTAAAAATCTTTAATAGGTATACCTCATAAGCTAGATACAATATTTTTAGTATCTGGCTTGTAATTATTTCCGTTGTGAAAATACCCCAAATAGATTAGGTTAGTTTTAGCTAATTCCAGCTACAATTATAATTTATAACATACTAAAACCTACAAATATAATACTTTTATACAACCTATCTAATTGAACCTATCGTAAAGCATCCAGAAGAAATTCCACACTAACGAAGATTGTTTTTATAGCAACCACAATAACAATATTGTTAGAGCCAATTTCACGGCCCCCGAGTTACTTTAATTGATGGATAAAAATCATTCCCTCTATCTGTTTTTATGTGAAAACAAAAGACGTATATAGGGCGTTTGATAAAACGCACAAACATTAAAAGGGTTATTTTGATGAGCATGATAAATAAATTTGTGAAATGTTTACCATAGAAATGTGAAATTTATTTTGGCATGTAAAAACAAACACTTTATTAAACTTATGTTGTGCTATTGCATAATGCTTGCCACCTAACCACAGATATTGTATTGGTGACGTTTCGAGATAACTCTTATTGTCTCTTTCTAACCCAAAACCCGCAGCCATTTCCGAAAGAGATATCAAATCGGGCTTTATTTTTGATGTCGATTGCAAGAGGAGGCAGTAAGTTTTATATCGAATTAATCACCTATACTTAGTCGACTTTCTTTAAAATTTGATAATATAACTATTCGTTTTTTTTTCGAGAAGTCTTTTTATGTTTTGAGAAACCGTCACTTGAATATCGTCAGTATATTACCAAACACCCTGTATAATTTATCCGTTGGATAACGTAACTCAGAGGTGGTGAAACAGGAACTTAATCTAATAAACTTAAAATGTTTAATAACTAAACGATCGATCGAAGGATCGAGCGAAGCGAGATCTCCAAATCAACTTGGGTAAATCGGCGTTGGATGTATGTGTGTATGTATGTTTGTTTGTCCGAGGATAACTAAAGGAGGTGAAATTTAGTACATGAGGAGCTGACAATGTTGGGGGGGTTTTGAGGTAATTATTATATTATTATTAACTAAGGTATTTGAGAGTACATTTCGACCCGGTTTTTATTTTTAGTTTAAACCTTGTAGTTTTAAGTTATTAGCCATAATAAAAACAAAACTTTGATAAAATTTACAGGGTACACTAGTGACCCCACAGTGCTGAAATTTGGTATACGCATAGCTTTAGTGACACAAATTTAGGGAAAAGTCTGAAATCCAGAATAAGTGCAATTTCTACCCCAAAAAAGTATAACCAGTTAACATGAACTCCAGTTACCTGTTATTTGAATGAAACTGTAGGTCAAGTTATTTGGGTATATATTTATTGGTCACTATTTTTATAGTCAAACATTACAAAAAATATTTTTTTGTTTTTATGGAAGACTCGCGAGATCTCAGTTCAGAGCGAACCACTAGTTATTATAAATTCGGGATTTATCACGTACCGTTTTATCGGTGTTACGAACGATGTTTCGGTTTAATTTGTGAACTTTTGACTTCGAACTTTTGATCCGCACCGCGACTCGCACTCAAGTAACTCGCTCAGTGCGAGGTTTAGTATGACCGATGAAACGGTATGTGACAAATTCCGTATTTATAAAAAATAAAAAATGATAATGTAAATTGCAGCCAAACTGAAACCGATTATATTATAATATTATCTGTAATCTAATAGGTACGACTATTAAGTTATAAAAAAACCATAGCGTGTAAAAACAGTACTCACCTATACATTAACTGTGCCAAGACCGCGACCTACAAAGGTGAAAAAACCTTCGACTTAAACTCAAATTTTTGACCTGATTCTGTAGAAACTTCATTATAATCTGTGATGGTGGGCTAACGACCCCGATGGAGAGGATAGATAAATAAAACAAGAGGAATGCAGCCTGTTTGGGACTTTCCTTGGTTAACGGTAACTGGGTGAGAGAGAGGGTCTTGGTTATAAGATCTCATTTTACGAATGGGAACTTAAATATAATGTAGACACCTGATTTTCCGAATGAAGGTGGTGAAATTGTATTTTGTCCGCTACAAGCATTGTATACCTAAAGCGTTGTTTATATTCCATATTCTAAGTTTCATAGTTATAAAGTTTCATAAAAAAATATGCTCGAGTCCCGATTTTGTTTTTAGTTTAAATAAAATAAATATATAAATATCGCTAGACATTTCACACAGCGCTATCTAGCCCAAACTAAGCAGAGCTTGTACTATGGGAACCAGATAACTGATAGAATACTTACTTATATAAATTTTTTTTGTTGTTAATACATACTTATAATATATAGAAAAACACCCAGACACGAAACAAATATCTGTAGATCATGCAAACATTTGTTCCGCGGCGGGAATCGAACCCGCTACCTCCTGCGTCTCAGCCGGCTATACGCCCACTGCGCCACGGAGGCAGGAGAGTTTAGTTTTGGCTTACATATAAGAATGGTAATTTCAAAAAGTTGTTGATGGATACAAATTCCTATACTTTCAACTACCGAGATAATGTTTGAATTTGACATTGACTTTAGGTAAGGCGCGAAGGACCGCCACCGCCGCAGTCCTTTACGAATTTGGGATGATGTGTGCTGCGGAGCTTTTCAACCTGATCCCACCATCCCCATTCTATGATCGGATAACCAGACGCTCCGCGATGCGCCACTGCTACATGGTAGATATACCTCCCTTACGCACAAAGCGGTACTCTTCCACCTTTATTATGTGCACCGCCAAGGAGTGGAACGCCTTGCCTGAGTCTGTGTTTCCTGATAACTACAACCTAGGGATCTTCAAGTCATGAGTGAATAGGCTTCTTCTAGGCAAGCGTGTACCATCGTAGACTGCATCATCGCGCCCCATCAGGCGAGATAGTGGTCAAACGCTAGCCTAGAATTTATAAAAAAAAAATGATGACGGCATTGTTTCAATGCTATCATGCTATGTTAGGGTAATCAATTTGAGAGGTAGGTAGTTTCTTAATGTTACTTTCATGTTCTGGACAGGAAATCCAAAATAATCGCTTTTTTTGGCAATAAGACCGCCCATCACACTAATACTATAAATGCGAAAGTTTGGATGTTTCTTTTATTTGTTTGTTTGTGACTCAATCACGTCGTAACGGCCGAACCGATTTCGATGAAATTAAGTATGTACGTAGATTATAACCTGGATTACCACATAGGCTACTTTTTATCCCATAAATCTGGTCCCATGATATAAAAAATAAAAAAATAGTTTATTGCAGGCATAAAATATACGACCCCATATCACACAAACAAAAATAAAACACAATACAACAGAATTGAGAACCTCCTCGTTTTTTTGAAGTTGGTTAAAAAATACAGAACATGCCGCGCAACAGATGCTCCAATGTAGTAATTTTTTTAAATGAGTGATAAAAATGGGGTGTCAAGTAAAAAGCTAGTTTAGCAGTAGTAGTGTAACGCGTACGAAGTCGCGGGCAACAGCTAGTTATTCATATACTTGTTTCTCATTCTGTTATACATATCTAGTTTGTAAGATAATAAAGAATTTTCATTCATTCAATAACATCGATTGAATAATGTGTAACTTTGCCTGGAGATTACAATAAATACAACTTATAATAAATCTACCCAGTATTATATTATTTACCTTTAAGACTAACTATAAGCCAACCAACTGCTTGGAGCCAACCTATTTAGATCAAGGTGTCTATTCCAATAGATGCTAAATCACTGAATTGGAATCACAACTCTGTACTTAACACAATAAATTGAAAGCAGTAATGATATTTAGAGCCAAAAGTGAATTTATTGACTTATTTGTAAGGATTCCTAGGTAGTAAGTAATATCTAGTACGCTTGGCCAGAATACTGAAATACTTATGTTATTTACGATTATAAAATCGCTATCTTCGTTCCCTTATGTACTTGTTGAATCCCAATTCGATTCAAACGTTTGAACATTGTGTCGCTCATTACTAAAATAGTGGTTAGATCTAGCCAAAACTTGGCGAGGCTGGCAATATTTGCGCACGCTAATTCGCATCCGTCCTTTTCTTAGATTGAACTAAAAACGCGGCACATCCTCTACGCTCAGCGGTTGTTCCACTACTAACGCACACTGAAGAAAGCATTCGCACGCGTTCGTAACGGTCAGCATCGATCCGGAACGAGGGGGAAAGGGGTAGGGGCAAGGGCCGCCCCCTGTGGCATATTTACGCTGAGGGGAGTTGGATCAGTCTACTCCCAAACGCCAAAGAGTGCACGTGTTCGAAAAATGAGCAGTATTGATGAAAAGCCGTTGATAGGCTTAGTGCGGAACTATCCACTGCTGTATGACGTATCCTCGCCATTGTACAATGACCAACCGAAGAAAGAAGAAGCATGGAACGAAATTGCAAGTTTGATGTCAGTCTCAGGTATTTTATATAATATATTTTCACTTCATGCCCCTGCTCCATAACGATTAGCCCTGTGGTGTATTGTATGTATACTAGTGGTTCGCCCCGAACTGAGATCTCGCGAGTCTCCAATAAAATATTATTCGTAATCTTCGACTATCAAAATAGTGCCACGACATGCAATCCAAATTACTTGACCTACAGTTTCATTCAAATTACAGGTAACGGGAGTTCATGTTAATTGGTTATGCTTTTTTGGGGTAGAAATTGCAGTTATAATAGATTTCAGACTTTTGCCTATATTTGTGTCACTAAAGCTACACACATACCAAATTTCAGCACTGTGGCTCATAATTTAAAAACTACAAGGTTTAAAATAAAAATAAAAACGGGGTTGAAATGTACTCACAAATATTAGACATGCCACTTGACCGGATAATCCCATTTTGTTTTTTTTATACCTCTTCAACCCCAAGATCTCAACAACCCCCCCACATTTTTAGCTGATTTAGTCACACTAAAATTGTGCCTTCACTCCCTACCTATATACCAAATTTCACGATGATCGGATAAACGATTCGAATGTTATCCTCGGACAAACAAATATACATACATACAACGCCGATTTACCAAAGTTGATTAAAAGATCTCGCTTCGCTCGGTCAATCATTGGCAGATTCACACTTTGGTATTAAATTACTCACAATTAATATATTGCTGGTACCTACCTACTTGTTTGCAAAGTGACGATGTATTTGGGTAGACAACCTAGTTAACAAACCGTATCCATGTTTTGAATTTTATGTATCAGTGTGATGGTTTACGATACGACCTTACGACATTACGAGCGATGGCCTATTTCAGTTTTAGCTGCTCATTTGGTTTGAACTGGACCATTATATTTGGTTTTGGTTTCGTAGATGACTGACTGACATTGACAGGGCATCATAGATAGATAGATACATTTATTTCGACAGAAGTAACACACAGTTCTGTGTTTGCATACGGGAACATACCAACAAAGTCATGTTTCAGTGTTTCCTTGCTATCCGTTAGTAATGAACTCATATTATCCTTTATATAATTACCGCGTTTATTACTTTTATGATAGATGATAGGTTTTGTTAAGAGGTTTCTACAGGGTAGGGAACGCATCGACAATACCCCGGGTGTTGCCGGTGTCAATAGGCGACGGTGACCGCATACCATCAGGTGGGCCGTAAGCCTGTTTAACACACAAATAACATACAAATAAGATTAAAAAAAAAACTATTCCAAAGCATACTGAGAGTATGTTTAAAACATTAGAGATATTAACAATGTTTTTCTTTTCAGTCAATGATTGCAAAACGAAGTGGACAAGATTGAGGGAGAATTACAGAAAAGCTCTTATCATTAGAAAAAAGAATTTTGGTCGTTTAAAGGATCGCGCAGTGAAACATGAAAAGGACTTGTCGTTCCTTAATGAAAATATGACCTTTAAAACTAAAGATCTTGATGTATCTTCACCTAAAATAAAATTTTCAACCGAAACTATTAAAAGTCCAAAAGAAAAAGCCCCAATAAGTAAACCACATGAAATGGACGTATTCTTTCAAAGCATTGCAGAAACGATGAAAAAGTTTCCTAAGAAGATGCAAATTCAATTAAAACGCCAAATTTTTAACGTTGTGAATGATGCTGAATCTGCTATGTTAGACAACGAAAATGGTATGAATGAAACATATAATTCTCCTATGGTAGGCGTTTCGCAATATGGAACGATTATAATAACTAAAGAAGAAAATATGACGAGTCCCTCGAATTCAATGCAGAATATCCATGACACCACACCTGAACAATACTGTATTGTTAAAGAAGAACCGATACTTAGCGATGTTAAAATCAAGGAGGAACCTATCTAAAGAAAATGGTTTATTAGAAGCAGCCAGAATTAATGCTTACTTAGTGTGTATGTAATTACAATAAGAATATTTAGATTTTAAATTAAATTTAACTTTTCTTTTCTTACAGTTTTACATAAAATTGTAGATTTGTGTTCCTCATTTACTTCGAATTTGCTATTATTTGTGGTTACCTATAACATACCAGCAAAGGCGTTTTAATTTGTATTTCATGTTGCTACAGTATTAATAAATTAATAAAAATAAAACTTAATTGTTTTTCTATATTATAATCCCTTGACCCTATTACAGTCTGTATATCCTGGTGCTGACATCTGCCACTTTTGCATTATAAGATAAAAATATATATCCAGGTACGGGTTTAAATAAGGTTGCAGAGAAAATAAGTCCTAAGTATTCCTAAAAGAATACGAACGTTTAGCTGCACATGACAATGTATTCAAGGATAATTATTCAAGCGTCTAAGGAGTGAGACTCGAGCATAGATTTTATTAGGACTAATTGCTTCAAAATACTTGAAACATTGGTTCAATCCTTGTGGCTCAATTCAATTCGTTTATTAGGAAACTTTTAAACATGGCCCGAAAAAATGAATCGTACAAGAGATGTGTCACTGCTATTGACAGTACAGACTGCTATTTTCGGAGTTTTTTTGGTCCAAAAGTGAAGCCGTAATCTTTGATGTTTTTTTACAATAATCATAATTCGTTTTGATTTTTATTTGTCCCGCTTTTATAGCAAAGTCGAAAACGGTATCATTATTCATGCCATATTTATAGATCCTTGACTTTCCACGAACCGTTCTTTGATATTCGTAAAGCTAAACATGTTTTATGGTTTTAGTTTGTACTATTTAAACCCAATGTTTGGTGTTATTCGTTGCTGCACTATTATTAGACCGGGTGTGTCGAGTAAATACTATAGATAACCATAGTCATAATTAGGTCCTGCAAGAAACAAAGATGTAGTTAAAAAGAAAACAAATTAACTTAGAAAGCCTGTCCGAGTAAACACAGTTACAAAAAATGTTTAACGAAATTAAAAATTAAGGCTCCGAATACCGTAAAAATTACTAAGATTTTTACGGTAATCGGAGTTCTCTATCACTCATAATGGTAGGCATCAACAAGGCAGCAGTCACTTGATGTGGTTGGGTTGCACACACTTACCTCCTCTACTTAGTATCGATGCATAAACTAACTAATATTGAAAGTGCAAGCAGTCTGCAAAATTAATTCCTTCTAGTTGCTTTGCTACTGGGCCACTATAAACGAACTCTCAAACACTAAGTGGCAACATTCATTTTGTTGCTTACTAAAACTGCACTTTGTGTCTGGAGGTCGTAGCGTGTAGTTTACGTTGATTGTGTTTGCAGTTAGGCTGTTAGTGTAGCAAAAGGAGTCCACTATTTATAGAAGGACGCGAAACCTGCGCGACAGGATATAAAGAAAGAAGCATCTAGGATTATTGCTGCAAGCTAGGTTTGTAGGTATCAAAACAAGTGAGCGGCCAGTCTTGATGATTACATACACGTACTGTCACGCCTTTATCCTGGAGGGGTAGGCAGATATCACGGATCTCCACATGCTACGATCCTGACATACTATTTTGGCTCGTTCACTCTCATCACATTTGACTGCCTCCGTGGCGCAGAAGGCGTGTAGCCGGCTGAGACGCAGGAGGTAGCGGGTTCGATTCCCGCAGCGGAACAAATGTTTGCATGATCTACAGATATTTGTTCCGTGTCTGGGTGTTTTTCTATGTATTATAAGTATGTATTTACAAAAAAAAAGTATATAAGTATTCTATCAGTTATCTGGTTCCCATAGTACAAGCTCTGCTTAGTTTGGGGCTAGATAGCGCTGTGTGAAATGTCCAGCGATATTTATTTATATTTATTTATTTTTCATACATGCTTATCGGTTTAGATAGATATACTAAAAATATTCATTAAAATCGGTCGACCCATTTCGGAAGAGTGTGACCACAAAAAATTTGACATGAGATTTATATATATTAGAAAGATTAGATAATAAAATATATATTTAAACTATTATATTATATTTAATATATATTTTATTTTATTTTATTTGTAAGGAAGATAAACAACGATAAACTAGCAGTGCGTAGACAAAGAAAGGAAATGGTTGGTAGTTGTTGCTTTAAGGTTTAGGGTACGATTGACCAGGGCCCGTAGCCAAATTACATTCGCTACAAATCTATTCGATTTCTACATACATTTGTTGTCGCTGTATCACGTAGTATTTCTATAGCATGTGTCAAATCCCATACATTTTCGGACTTATCGATCAGCGTCATCGCTAATCGACTGTAACTTGGCTAAGCCCTCTGGACTTTCAGTTTTTGCTAAGATGTCTTCATCTGGGTTATGATAACCACTTATAAGCGGTAGGCTTTATGAAATACTTAAGGTAAGTAAGTACTAGGAAGCTATTTTACTTACACACTAATGTAACATTTTAGTTATACTTAGAACAGTTTTTCTCCTTTTTTGCCAAAGTTATTTATGATAATGTTGAGTGCTAACCTTGATTAGACACTTTTATCTATTCTGCCACATAAGAGAAGATTAGCAGGCGAAAAAATTTAAGAAGCATCATCATCTGTAAATAACTAGTGGTTCGCCCCGAACTGAGTCTCGCGAGTCTACCATAAAAGGAAAAAAAAATTGTAATCTTTATCAAAAAAGTGCCACGAAATAAATAACCAACTAACTTGACCTACAGTTTCATTCAAATTACAGGTAACGGGAGTTCATGAGTTCATATAAAGTGGTTACATTTTTTTGGGGTACAAAATGCAGTTATTCTGGATTTCAGACTTTTGCCTATATTTGTGTCATTAAAGCTACACGAATACCAAATTTAAGCATTGTGGGGTCACTGGTGTACCCTGTGAATTTTGTCAAAGTTTTGTTTTTATGATGGCTAATAACTCAAAAACTACAAGGACTAAACTAAAAATAAAAACAGGGTTGAAATGTAATAATGAAAACCTTTCGTTTGACTTCCCACTTGACCTTATAGTCTCATTTTTTTTTACCCCTCTTGAACCCCAATATCTCAACAACAACATTTTTAGCTCATTGAGTCACACCAAAATTGAGCCATCACTACCTACCTATATACCAAATTTCACGATGATCGGATAAATGCTTCGAAAGTTATCCTCGGACAAACAAACAAACATACATACATACAGCGCCGATTTGCCTAAGTTGATTTGGAGATCTCGCTTCGCTCGATCAATAATAATTATGTAATAATAATGTTACGAGCTGAGGGTTGGGGATAAAATAATGGGAATCGATCTAACCAAAATAACACTTTTATTCAACACTAGAACGATGAATACACGAACTTGGTCCCACGTATCACAACACACTAATTCACACCACTTAAAGTCACCGAAATGATCGCACGTATAGCTTAATCCAGACTGACTCGGGAGCAACTACTGTTCACGCGAGACCCTTCCCACGTCAGTCCTCCAGGGCCTCGCTGAGACTCACTCACTAACTCACTGAGACTGACTGTCCGGCCATCTCTCCGGCCTATTTATATCGCACACATTTCGATTGTTCGAGAACGATGTCGATCCTTCCAGGAAAGGGTCGGTCCCTCGACACAATGGCCACTCCCCATTCTGCGAAACCACAAACAATAGCAACAATAACACAGCAAAACAAAAGCGTTAGAGAAGGTTCGATTATTACTCATTGTTTAACAGCCTCGGCGTAACAATAAGTATGAAAAAATGTTTCCTAGAATGTCACATTATTCAATTTGTGCCCTTATAGAATGTTGTTAGGTTAAATGAAAATTGATTCCGTGGTGCTTAAAATAAGCCTATTTTGAATTTATTGAAAGCGACTGATAGACATCATTAGATATTCTACATTTCTCGTAAATTAGTAAGTACCTTGAAATTACTTTCAATGATTCAACATTGATGAAGCGAACTTTAAGATAATCTTCTGTTATCAGGTTAGAAATGATCTAAAATTGTAAAAGCTGTAGGTATTTGTTTAGGATGAAACAGAAATAATTTTATTTATAAAATAAATGCTTTGATAGTCTGGATTTTATGTTAGGATTTATATATTATACTAGCTGTTGCCCGCGACTTCGTACGCGATTGTTTGTTTGTCACTCAGACACATTGTAACGGCTGAACCGATTTCGATGAAATTTAGTATGTTCGTAAATTATAATCTGGATTACCATATAGGCTACATTTTATCCCAAAAATCAGTTCCCATGGGAAAAAATGGGGTGTCCAGTCAAGTTGCAACAGCGAGTTTAGCTTTATTTATAGATTGCCTACACATTTAGTAGTGTAAGGCGTACGAAATCGCAGACAACTAGTTTATCATATTAGTATAATGTAAGAAAATTGTGAATAACAATATATACTAAATTAAACTTCTAAGACAAACTAAAAGAAAACTATTTTCTTGTGATCAAAATGTTCTAGTCCTTACCATTTCAAATTTCGAACTCTACGTCCCTATGAGGCCGTGCCCTAAAAATGCATAACCTCTTTATGCTTAGTAACCTTCAAATGAGGTAATAATATAGTACTGTGACTTTCGAGACATTCCAATTTTAAAGAGAATTTGTTTATGTTTTTAAGTGAGTTTAACCTTATTGAATAAAATCGGATTGAGTTTTCAAACATGTGTCAAAATGAAATGTAATTTAAATCAAAAGCACTAAAGAGTTCGAAGCAAATCACCGCCTAAATAACTTTCTACCCCTTTTTAACCCCGTTAGGGGATGAATTTCAATAAAATACGAAACACGTCTTCCATCAATTGTTAAAAAAGGTTTATGCAAAATTTGAAGTAGATTGCACCAAGGAATCACGTTGTCCCATACAAACCTTGCCCTCCCCTTTTCACCCCTTTAAGGGTAGGATTTTGGAAAATCCTTTCTTATCTTATTTATTATTGATCTTTATTATTGACTGCCTCCGTGGCGCAGTGGGCGTATAGCCGGCTGAGACGCAGGAGGTAGCGGGTTCGATTCCCGCCGCGGAACAAATGTTTGCATGATCTACAGATATTTGTTCCGTGTCTGGGTGTTTTTCTACATTCTATATATTATAAGTATGTATTTACAAAAAAAAGTATATAAGTATTCTATCAGTTATCTGGTTCCCATAGTACAAGCTCTGCTTAGTTTGGGGCTAGATAGCGCTGTGTGAAATGTCCAGCAATATTTATTTATTTATTTATATTTATCGGATGCCTACGTCATACAAAGAACACACCCTGCAAGTTTCAGGTCTCTACGATCAGCGGTTTAGGCTGTGCGTTGATCCGTCAATCAGTCATTCAGGACAAAGCATTTAATATGTATAGATCAGGTTATTTATCATTTTACTGAAGGCCAATGATAACTACAAAGTTTGAATTCTTTTACCCCGATTCTAATACGATTCTAATCGAACCTACATTCTTGCTTTTTGTAAAATACCTAGGAGTGTTTTGTTTGACCAACAAGTAAATAAAAAAAAATCTAAAATATAAGTTTCTAAAACTGTACCAATATCTTACAAAGTAAGAATATTACGAACACGCGAGTTAAAAAACTGTATTGGAATTGATTCATTAGTTTGGGAGCAACTGCTTCGGGCAGACCGACTGAAAAAGACTTCAGACATGAAATACTAAGCTTAAAAACCTATTTTATTTACTATTAATTTTATTCTGAAACAGCTGCCTGCCCCGAATTCGCACGGATTGTTATCTTAATAAAGTATAGCCCATAGAACTCAGGGATACTGTGGCATTCTATCAGTGAAAGAATTTTCAAAGTCGGTTCAGTAATTCCGGAGATTGGCCATTACATACAAACTAACCTCACTTACTCAGTATCAAAGAATTAAAAAAATCTGTATCCGTATGTATAGTATTAAGTGGAGAAGACAATTTAAAAATTAATTTCAACTTGATTGATGCATTTTTTATACAAGCTTCAACCCCTTTTAAGAACCCTTTCGTTTTTCACGACAGTAAATACTCAAAATATTAATCCATATTATAAGGTATCATTTTACCAAGTTTCATCAAAATCCATACAGTAGTTTCAGCGTGATGGCGTACAAAGGGACAGACAGACAAAAATGATAAGAAATGTTGTTTTGGCCTCTACGAAAAAGGTATTTAATGTACAAATTTTGCTAAGTTACGGTCAGGAACCCTAACAAAAGGTAGGAATAAAAAAAAAATTTGAACGCTTGCACTAGAGTATAATCCAATTCGTGTTTATCTGAGCGTAAAGCCGTAGATCCTATATAAATATTTGTTTTATGGCGATACACTAATTATTTTATAACAAGCACCATAGAGTATGCCTGCTAATTACAAGCTAATTGCCAATAAAACTTACGGCTTATTTACAACCGCCTTTAAATTAGATTGGAGTATGATTTGATGTAGATAGCTCATTCAATTTTGAAATAAATTATAATTGAAATAAAACTTCTTCATGCTTACTGCCTTTTCAAAAGCATTTTATTGATCGAGCGAAGCGAGATCTCTAAATCAACTTGGGCAAATCGGCGTTGTATGTATGTATGTATGTTTGTATGTTTCTTTGTCCGAGGATAACTTTCGAAGTGTTTATCCGATCATCGTGGAATTTGGTATATAGGGTAGTGATGGCACAATTTTGGTGTGACCAAATGAGTAAAAAAATCTTGGGAGGTTGTTGAGATATTGGGGTTCAAGAGGGGTAAAAAGAAACAAAATGAGACTATCCGGCCAAGTGGCACGTTTATTAAAAGGTATTTGTGAGTACATTCCGACCTCTTTTTTATTTTTAGTTCAAACCTTGTAGTTTTTAAGTTATTAGCCATAATAAAACCGGAATATTGACAAAATTCACAGGGTACACCAGTGACCCCACAGTGCTAAAATTTGGTGTGCTTTTAGCTTTAGTGGCACAAATTTAGACAAAAGTCTGAAATCCAGAATAACTGCAATGTCTACCCAAAAAAGATGTAAGTACCTAACATGAACTTCCGTTACCTGTAAAACTTACGCATCAAAATTATTTCGCAGAGGACACATCAACGTGTACCGTAATTAGTATCGCATAACCTGTACTTATTTCTCTTCTTATCTTTAAATCACAAAATAAAAAGAACTTGCTGAATCAATATCTGTTGGTAAATGGTACACCTAAAACTTTTTCCTGTTGCCAAGCAGCTTGACAAGGAAAGGCAAATCCATTGAACGATAACCTGACCCCGACATACGAATAGCATGAGGTCATAGATGCAGTTTTCGCGGGCGGGGTGCAGCAATTTGGTGCGCAGGCGCAATTGGTGCGGCAGACGGCGCGTCGTATTCAGGGATGTAGATAGGCTGGACTATGGGGGCACAAGGCTAAAATGTTATTGCCCGCATTTTCTCTAGGAATTACAAGTTTCTGTTCATGTAAATATTTACTTAAAACAATTACATAAATTATTATTCCGGCTCCAAAGCGAAACATGTGATAGCAAATTGGCTTTCAACTCTAACATATCACTGCACTGAATGCCTAATGTTATCATTAGCTTGAACAAAACTTAAATTAAAATATCCATCTATATTTATATACACTAGTGGTTCGCCCCGAACTGAGATCCCGTGAATCTCCCAAAATAAATATTATTTTTAGGGCGACTTGCACAACGATGCTTAAACGTATTTAGTGGCTAAATATGATTTAAGGAGTTGTCAAATCATACAAATATTTCAAATTTAAACATGTTTAGTCGCTAAATACGTTTAGTGATCTTTGTGAATGCCGGCTTTAATCTTTGACTAATAAATTGGTGCCACTAAATGAATAACCAACACTCTTGACCTACAGTTTCATTTAAATTAGATGTAACGGGGGTTCTTGTTAATTGGTTATATTTTTTTGGGTTACAAATGGCAGTTATTCTGTATTTCAGACTTTTGCCTATATTTGTGTCACTAACGCTACACGAATACCAAATTTCAGCATTGTGGGGTCACTGGTGTACCCTGTGAGTTTTGTCAAAGATTTGTTTTTATTATGGCTAATAACTCAAAAACTACAAAAATTCAACTAAAAATAAAATTATAAATGTACTAATGAAGACCTTTCATTTGACGTCCCACTTGACCTAATAGTCTCATTTTCATTTTTTTTTACCCCTCTTGAACCCCAATATCTCAACAACCCCCTAATATTTTTATCTCATTGAGTCACACCAAAATTGTGCCATCACTACCTACCTATATAGCAAATTTCATGATGATCGGATAAACGCCACGAAAGTTATCCTCGGACAAACAAACATACGTACATATAACGCCGATTTGCCTAAGTTGATTTGGAGATCTCGCTTCGCTCGATCAAATGTATTATATGAATAACTATTATTATTTATTAGTAGTATAGGTACATGCATATATATATATATATACGTATTTACAATAAACATATTCAAACACCTTAGTGAACGAAGCTGCCAACTGAGGCTCATATAATATATAGGGTATATAATAGATACCCACGATACAGATTATTATCTAGTGTGGGTATCAAAGGAAACCATACCATGATCAATGTATTTCTCTTCAAACCAACAAGTTATATAATTATTAGAGTCTATTATTATTATATCAGTCTATGTAGCTACATTTTATTGAGTACTTCTATTTATATATTTGTAAGATTAGATTGCTATTGTTACTTGTGTTTTTGTATTGTTTTGCTGTAATAAATGTTTTTTCATTTTTCATTTTCATTTTCACTTACAACCATGAACCGATTCCAAACTCAGATTGGCCGGTGCTGGAAGAATATGTGTATAATGTAATGCGATACTGTTTTAACTAGCTGCGACTGCGTGGAACCCAGCCAAAGTAGGTATGCTTCGCGTGGTCGATTGTTCTTTGTGCCCTAACCCCACACCTGCGGACTAAGTGAACTGACAACGTAATAGAAGTGGCCAGTTTATATTTAAATAAATAAATATATAAATATTGCTGGACATTTCACACAGCGCTATCTAGCCCCAAACTAAGCAGAGCTTGTACTATGGGAACCAAATAACTGATATAATACTTATACTATACATTTTTTTTTGTAAATACATACTTATAATATATAGAGAAACAACCAGACCCGGAACAAATATCTGTAAATCATGCAAACATTTTGGTTCCGCGGCGGGGATCGAACCCGCTACCTCCTGCGTTTCAGCCGGCTATTCGCCCTCTGCACCACGGAGGTCGATTTATTTATAATGTGATTATAAATTAAACTATTGGCTCGAAGGAAGACTTACAATTACGTGAAAATTAGTGTTTATCTCTCTCGTGAAAATCTCAGTAACGAATTCTTTTTACTGTAACATAAATAAAAAAAAGTATGGCTATTGAAGAGCGGGGTCTTCTGACACAAGTATATAATATACTTAAAACAATATCCCAACAACCTTGACAAAATTTTATATTTTGGGTACGGAAATAATATTTTTTTGTTTTTTTTTTGTCCTGAGACAATACCTGTCTCCCGAGACAGTTGGGTTGTTGCCACGGTAGACCTCCTAATGACACTACTGGTCAAGATAATTTGTATGAGTTATATACTATTTAAGTTGATGCCCCACTCGCCCCTGTCATATATTTACGATATTTTGCTGGTCCGTATTGGCTAATCCTGGCTACGAAACTGCTCGGCGTCGGATGTCGCAATTGGCATTTGTCGCGTCTCCCGCCTGTCCCACGACCAATGTATCTGTGATTTACTGGACAGAATAAATTGTGTGAAAAATAGCTTAATTTATTAATTGGTTAAGCATGCATAAAAACTGGTCGCTCTACCGATGGAAGTCCTCATTTTTATCTTATAAGCTATCGAAGAAAGAGAGGTTCGCAAATAAATAAAATATGTTTAGGCCGACTGATTTCCTGAATTATCATGGTTTATCTACTGCTATATGGACAGTAATTATGGTAGATAAATCTGTTCGACAAGATAAAATTTACCTAGTTACCTAGCGATAGGGTTTTGCCAAGGGCCTATTTGATGAAACACTTCATAAATCAATTGTTAATAATGATGATTCCTTATGTTTGTATAGGGTCAACAAAAACACGGTGTGAGTGAGATCAATCTACCCTTTCTTATGAAGATTTTATTGGAAATTTCTTTATACTTCATTCTAAATTCACAAGCCACTTAGGTCGAACTAAAACAGATCTTCGAATGGACTACTGGTATTAAAGAAACGAATTCTACAGTCTAAAACGGTTTACTTATTCATTAAAAACGAATAATCTAAATTGCATTGGCATCCAAAGCGACCTCGCCTGTCATAGTTCGCGCTATTCCCGTGGTTGCTCCAAATAATTACACCCACACTAATATTTTATGAGTAACCTTCGATGTCATTTTAATGTTAGAGGAAATCGAATAAATAACATATATAACAAACACAACACACTTTTTCAGCTAGCTGTTATTATGGCAGAACCGTGGAAATACAAAAGACAGAAAATGACTTGTCGATACGTTTTATTGATCGAGCGAAGCGAGATCTCCAAATCAACTTGGGCAAATCGGCGTTGTATGCCGATATGCCCAAGTTGAATTGGAGATGTATGTATGTATGCTTGTTTGTCCGAGGATAACTTTTGAAGCGTTGATCTGATCATCGTGAAATTAAATGTGTGGGGGGGGGGGGGGTTGTGAGATATTGGGGTTCAAAAAGGGTAACAAAATGAGACTATAAGGTTAAGTGGGACGTCAAATAGAAGGTCTTTATTAGTACATTTCAACCCCATTTTTATTTTTAGTTTAATCTTTGTAGTTTTTGAGTTATTAGCCATAATAAAAACAAAACTTTGACAAAATTCACAGGGTATACCAGTGACCCCACAATGCTGAAATTTGGTATTCGTGTAGCTTTAGTGACACAAATATAGGCAAAAGTCTGAAATCCAGAATAACTGCATTTTGTACCCCAAAAACGAATAACCACTTTATATGAACTCCCGTTACCTGTAATTTAAGTGAAACTGTAGGTCAAGTAATTTGGTTAATTATTTCGTGGCACTATTTTGATTGTCAAAGATTACAAATATTTTTTTTTGTTTTTATGGGATACTCGCGAGATCTCAGTTCAGGGCGAACCACTATTCATAAATATCTTTATGTACTGTGATAATTCGGTCATATATCATGAAACTGGTTCTGGTTCTTTCTTGGTCGAGCAGAGAGACCAGCAGCAAGTGTGCCGGTCTTAAAAGACATCTTATAGTCGTGTGGTTAATGGCGCGCCTAGCTAGAATGCTCCTTTTAAAAATCGTACTAGGTATAGTAAATAAAGTGACGTATAATCGCATCTTATATCGATTGTTGCAGGTCAGTAATGAACGTTAGTGATGGGACATGAATCGATACGACCAATTACAAAACAATATTGATACTTTGCGTCACTGTCAAAAGTTTCTTACATTCTCAACATAGAACAGAGTTCAAGCGAAAGTAGTTTTACTCCTGTAATTACAGCCTTGTTTTTACTCCAATCAAGTATAAGTGATTCACAAAACGATGCGTGACAGAAACCTTTAAATTTCGACGGCCATTACGTACCTACTGAAAAGTAATAATCAAGGTCAATGACCTCCGCGTTATTGCCCCCACTGTCATTGTTAGCCCTATACTATGAAAAATAGAAGAAAGTGGTGGAACAGGTATACCTACTTATCTACATACAAACCCATTGATGTCTACGGAGTGTGAGTGAGACACTATATGGGGCGTTTATGGAACCCATTCTTTATGTCTAAACGACTGCGCGGTCATTCTACAATAATAAAGGAGGAAGGTACTGCTTTCAGGTATAAATCTGTAAAGATTACTATCAAATTGTAGGGAGTACAGATACCTCATCATAGATTTAGGTTGTTTGTTATAAATATTTTAGGATGGGATTAGTGTGTGACTTTGCAAGTTATTCAAGTTAGAGTCTAAATCAAATATTAGGATAAAATTATAAATGTTTAACTCCATTATTTATTTATTTAATTAAATATGCTACTGGCCTTTTAAAAAGCAATGCTGATACCATTTTGTAATATACTGTTAGCCGTTCTCTACTGAGGGGTTATAATGTTTCACGCGATTGCTTCAAGCCTGTCAGTCAGATTTCTAACAGTGCGACATTGAAGCATTACCTCATATTTGTAAGTGGACGACCTCTTTATCGGTCATCGTGTACGTAACGTGCATTTATTATTTAAATTTGAACTGTCTGTGACTAACAACACGATGAACGTGACTGGACCCTGCCACAGAAACATTTTGACACTTACTGTTTTGTTTTATGTTTGTCGCCCAAGAATTGTATATGCATCTCGGGATAATTCTATCTGTGGTGTGTTGCTTGATATGTGGTGATAGGATCAGGTTGGGCCTTTTCATGCACTTATATCTAAATAAATAATAAATAATTATATATTAAACATCACACTAATATTATAAATGTGAAAGTTATGAAGTTTGTTTATTTATTTGTTTGTTACTTAATCACGTCGTAACGGCTGAACCGATTTCGATGAAATTTGGTACATACGTAGATTATGACCTGGATTACCACATAACCTACTTTTTAACCCATAAATCAGTTCATATGGGACAAAATGGGGTGTCAAGTCAAGTTGCAAAAGCGAGTTTAACTTTATTTCTAGGTTGCCTACACATTTAGTCGTGTAACGCGTACGAAGTCGCGGGCAACAGCTAGTAAAAGAATAAAACAAAAAGTTACATACTAACAGTATTACATAAAGCAGTAATAGAGGTTTGTCTTGGTGCTTAGAGACACTCGAGCTGCTACACATTATTTAGATACTTATACTATACCCGTCACATTTACCTAAAGATAATTTTATACTCAATTACAACCGACCTACCCACCCAAATTACCGTCTACAACCTGTTACCAAAAGTATGTACGCAAACATAGGAAAGTAGACGGGAGCAAAAATACGCATATGGAGTTACGTTGCTGTGTAATTCTTTTAGCGTAAAATAAACAACTTTTTACATAGTAATGGCAAATTAAAAACCTAATCAAATAGAACGTCCAGGGTTCAACGTAAAAAAAGAAATAAATAAAGAGACAGGGACGTTTGCCTTTTGATTTAATAATAAGGTTCGACCGGAAATTCACCTCAATTGATACGGTCGTTAATAAAATTGACTTCTATATACTCAAATGAATTTCAATCTTTACAGTATGAAAATGTATTCACAAAATGTCTGGGACTTACAACCTTGCAATGAAAATTATATTCGTGATGAAGGTTCACGGTGACAGCATCAAGCAAGACACATTGAGGACAACAGTGTCTAAACTCCAGCCATTTATCTCCTCTTGTAATTCGAGAACACTTATAGACTATTAAACAATGACATTGAAATAATACTTGCATAAATACTGTGGATTTATATCATTGCTTTAATATAATGCAAAGTTTTGTTACAGAATAAATCACGATTACTGTTTTTGTTAGCAGGGGCTTGAATACATATAGAATCTACCTACTCGGTCAATGATAAAACGCATTGTTAATAAAAAAAATATATATTTATCGCGTGGGTTGGTATAGCGCCACTATGATAGCATATGTGTTGAGAATCAAAGAAAAGCTACTAAATATGAAGCACCATAGAACAGCTATATAAGCTGTGTAGGTAGACTTTCGTAAATAAATTCTCGTATTATTCTTGATGAAAGAATTCATAAGCATTATCTGACTATGACATAAAACGCGCAGTAAAATAATACCCTGCAGGGAAAAAACCACGTAGAAAACATTATTTTATCAAAAGAGACCTTCATGAAAAATGAACAAAGAGCGAATTTAATACACTTGTATCCTGCAGGTGAAGCAGAAAATGAGGTTTATATCATAGCTTGTATATTTATTGAAATAATCCAAGTTTAAAACTTCGTCTATTTTGGCTGAACCTAATATAATTTAAATTCGTTTTTTCGATCCAACTCCCGCAATTAATGTCAAATGTACGAACGGTTTGTCAAAAAGTGACATATTATCATTATATTAACACTGAATGAGCTCGTCTGACGAACAGACACGATCATTCTACAAACAATTGAATATTATTACTACAATATTGCGTACAAATGACAATGACACGAAATATGCTGGTGAAAATTTATGAGCGAAATAATGGTTGAAATCTTACCACAGCGACAGATGGTTCCACACTTTGTTTTAAACTTTGCATAATATATTTATATACAGAAAAAAATAAAGTAACATGACAAAATATTATGCAAAATACATAAGAAGAAACAGTTGAATTACCCAAATACAACAATCTATAGATAGCTCTACAGCTCAACTGCTACAAATCACTACCAGGCAAAAGTGCCCCTAAAACTGGCGGCTTTACCATGTTCAATTGCATTAGCAATTTGTTGACTCCTAATCTAAATATAATTAAAAATCACAGACAAAATAAGTGAAAAGAAGGACATCAGGCCTTTGCCTTATATGCTCATTAAAATTTTACAAGCTAAGAATGTATTCGCAGATATTTACGTTTCAATCGCTCTCAGTAATCTGTTTTAGATAACATTAGGGTAGAATATGAAGCAAATCTAAAGACTGAAAGAAGGTCACATATAATAGTTTTGGAACTATCCCAAGCTACGGAACCCAAACCGCAAATGACACCGCCATGAGCGATGGGGTTACGTGTATGATTAATGGTACATCAATATTCGTGACGACTAGTGTCAGATTAACCGTCGTCTCGACGTGACACCCCTTGCAAGCAGATTGCTACACGGATTGTGAGGAACTTGCGCAATGTTTGTATTGTAGATGGAACAGGCGGTCAAATTTAAGTTAGAACAGGATTCTTGTGATTATAATTAATAAATCAATATTAAATTTGGTATCTGTAAAGTTGTAAAGTCTGTAAAAGCTTTTCATAAATCCATCAATATGTTTATTTTTTTACAATGGTTAAATCCATTAATAAACAATACGCTTTCTAATCTTACATTATTCAAATCCCAAATATGATATGAAAATTAAATTAAATTAACTATAACTTCATACGCTAGGTTTATATGTAGTTGTTAATAATTTTACATTATCGTAGGTTTTGTTTGTTATAGTTGGTTCGTAATAATATTTTCGTAATTTTATTACTATGTTACATGCATGCAGTTGCCACACAAACACAGACAGCAGAATGCAATAATGTGGCGGTGAGTGGAAGGAAATCCCAAGCTTGGAGAATCGGCGTGAATATAAATAAAATGTGTGATTTGAATCTACAAGTCATTTTATTATACAAAAGCCAGTGGAATTTTACCGAGTCCTAAGTATACAATCGGAAGGACTCAACGTTTGTATGCCAAGAGATATTTCACGAAATCGAAAATTATAGGATGTTTTCTTGGTCCAAGTATATCGCCAAAAGTAATGAAAACGGTAATTTTATATAGCAAAGAATATTATTACAATCTTATTTTTCTTAAAAAATATCTCTACATTTCTTTATTATTTAATTTTATATTCATAAGCCGTATTTTATTTATATTTTATAGCAGAATCCATTTACGGTCAAAGCCTATCTGGCGGTACAAATCTGACAGGTCCACATTGTACAAACTTATGACACTCTGACATGGATAAATGACACTTGGAATAAAAAACTAACAACCTCTACTTTGGCCTGTTTTTTACCCATTAGGGTACCTGGTGGTTTTACCAAAAATATCGTAACTGCCTTTTTCTTGCATAACATTTGTATATAGCTAATTATAAATAATTTATAAACAACAATATCGAACGAAAGACAATTTCAGAATTTGTACGACTGTATTTGACTGAATGACTGAATTTTATAAGACTGCTTATGTCTGTTAGTTAATGTAATTTTGATAAGTACTTGTAGGAAAACTAAATTAAGATTGTTTGAAATAAATACAACATTGCAACCAAAAACCAGTTGTAGAGCCTAGAGTCTAGAATACTTGGTGCTACATTGTATATCATTAACCTACTTACCAATATTTGCCTTTAGTATCATAATAATATATTGAAAAATCCGACTGTATCTGAAATCCAAATAAATACGAAATGTGACTGGTAGGTAATGCTATATTTTTATACTCTCCGTTTCTAGAGTTTTCTAACATAACGTATTACAAATCAAATTCCTACACCATTAGTCCTAAACCTACACTCAATCACAACCAACAATTTATTCAGCTGTCTGTCAATCGGATTACTCGAGTGTCATCGAGTATCGATGTATGTAACGCGCACATCACTACCCACCACAGATTATGTAGTAGTAGACACGTTTCGGGGGTCATTGTGCGGTATCGTGACGTCATTGATGACCTTGACGCTACCCTCCTGCGCGTTGCACGCGTGAAAAGTCGCCTCAATTTTATGTGATTGTAATACTAGGTGTTTTGTGAGTAGACAATGTCGTTTTATATTCTGACGTTTTATTTATTCTTTGCTGAGTAGATTTTCTAATTTGGTATTTTATGGAGAAAATAACGTACAGTAGAATCCCGATTATCCGGATCAAACAAAACCAGGGGTATTCCGTATAATCGAAAATCCGGATAATTATTTATTCTTTGCTGAGTAGATTTTCTAATTTGCTGTTTTAGTATTCGCTGTGTTTCTGTGTGTAATCCATTAAATGTTTTCTATTATAAATGGTTAAATGCATACCTATAAATATTTCACACAACCTCTCTTGCCTTTAAATGACCTGGATGAATCAAGTTTACTAAGTAGTGTAGGTACTTCATTCACATACGAGTACAGTAGAATCCCGATTATCCGAACATCTGATTATCCAGACTAATGAGTCTAATGAGTGATGAATGCATCACGGCTCTAATTTCCAATTTAATATGTATTTGTATTATGTAATTAATTATCCAAAACCGATTACGTAATAAAAACTGATTAAAATTTAAATATTGTTTGATTTGACTTTGAAACCGATTATCCGGATTTTGGATTATACGGAATACCCCTGGTTTTGTTTGATACGGATAATCTGGATTCTACTGTAGGTTATTTTCTCCAGGTGAACTACGTCTACCGCCCCAAATAATTGTATTGTGGTTTATACTGTTAGTAATTTATGTATTAAAGTTTTTTTTATTATCATCAATTATTATGAATATGGATGGATAGTGCCACCGTAGAAGGCCTAAGAAGCATTGGCGCGATGATTTGGACGTTTATTACTGGCAAGATTTGGTACAGGACTGAGATAAGTGGAGAGAGGGGAAGGCCTTTGCCCAGCAGTAGGGCAGCGTAAACTACATACACATACAAAATAGTGATATTTCATTTTGTATTAATTATTTAATAGTAATTTAATTTATTTTATTGATGTTTATAATTTTTAAAATAAAGAATAATTATAATATTAATTAAATAATAAATTATTTTGTATTAATTAACTATTTAATAGTAATTTAATTCGTTATTTTAGGTACTTTATTTTATTGATTTTGATAAAATATTATTTAATAAATGTGTATTTTTAAATGAGCCATTAATGTCTATAGAAAAAAACATTAATTGAATAAAAATTAATGATTAAAACGGGTATTATCGCGTATGTACCTTTCAGTCTGTCTGCGACCATGGCTGTTGCAACATATTTGAAACGTCGGAATAACAAATAGAAAAGGTACATACGCGATAAATACCCATTCAAATCAGTAATTACGTACCGAAAGTTGGAAAAATACTAAATTGTATAATGATCAAAAACCTATCCCCATAAATCTAAGCAAGTCATATTTTCATACAAGATTAATTATCAATTAGTCCCGACCTCAGGCTGTCCTTTCCACGTCCTTGCGCCGTCCCCGGTCAACCACTCGCTGGTTTATGACATTACTCATTACTTTACTCAATACTTCATTCTGGATTAGTATTTTCATGCAAATCATTTCGAGAGGCGCATCGCGCTATCAAATCAAACATATGGCCATGTATGAGAGCGTTCATGTAGAAGTGTTTACTTGATCTGAATCGCCGCGTCTCCATCAATGTGTCCTTAGTCGTCCAATGTGACCAATGGACACCACTTTTTTTTGTATACTATCAAGGTAGCAAATAAGCATACGGCCCACCTGGTGGTAAGCGGTTACCGTAGCCTATGGACGATTGTAAAACCAAAAATATTACTCGCGCGTTGCCGACCCTTTAAAATTTTCAAAACGCCCTTTTTCAAGACCCCATACTGTAGTCCCTGAGGAAAACCTCGGCGACCATTCCACAAGCGAAGTGTTCGCGGGAGGAAATTCTTCTGGAACCTCACGGTACGCGACCACATCGTCTCCAAGGTGTGTGGATGGATTCCCTGCCGATGGCGAGCGGTGCGATGATAAAAGGAACCTGCAGGCACCATATCAAACAACTCCTCAGAATACAACTCGTTATACAAGCGGTAGAACACACACAGGGAGGCAAAATCTCTCCTGAGACTTAGGGCTCAATACCGGAGTGACGGCCGTTGGGGCAGAAAAGTTCTAGAGTGGAGACCACGTACTGGAAAGCGCAGCGTAGGTCGGCTCCCCACTAGATGGTAAGATAACCTGATAAAGGTCGCTGGGAGCCATTGGATGCAGGCCACACAAGATCGGTCGCTCTGGAAATCTATGGGGGAGGCCTAAGTTTAGCTGTGGACATCCTGTGGATATTTGTGTGATATGAGGATGATGGACAGGTTTCAAGGCAAGCGCGTCCCATCGCAGAATGCACCATCGCTTAGTTCAAGTGTCCCATCGTAGAATGCGTGATTGCTGTTTATTTATTTTCAGGTTGGTGCTGGATTGCCGTTTGTTCCTTAGTTATTGCGGTTTTCACTGAGAAACATGTACTAGTACGTACTTATCTGTGACGAGATGATATTGAACTTATCGACTTACCGTTTATTAATCCGAATCCGTCAGTGGAGTTTGTTGATATCGTCAGGATGACACTGTACCTGATACAAACAAAAAAAAAATTTTTTTAATTTTACGAAATTATTCTACGTGTAGCTTTGGTAGTAGAAGAACATCAAAGCGATAATACCACCGATTGTGCTTCGCGATTTTATTATTGACGTATTTCTTTTATTTTTCACATGTTATTTTGGTGTGGTGTAGGTGTAATAGTATATTCTATTCTATTCAAGATGGCTTCTAATTCCGTGACGATCCGTGACGAACAGCCGACTGAGACGCAGGAGGTAGTGGGCTCAATCCCCGCGGCGGAATAAATGTTTGCATGAGCTACAGATATTTGTTCCGGGTCTTGATGGTTTTCTATCTATTATAAGTATGTATTTACAAAAAAAAGTATATAAGTATTCTATCAGTTATCTGGTTACCATACTACAAGATTTGCTTAGTTTGGGGATAGATAGCGCTGTGTGAAATGTCCAGCCATATTTATATATTTATAACTAAGGCACAGTACAAACCTCGGGTGTGGTATCAATAATTAGATATGCTTAGCCCGGGTTGCATAACGATTAAACGTGATTAGTGAAAAAAAAAATGAAGTATTTGTATGATTTGACAACTCTCTAAATCATATTTAGGCACTAGTTTCTAGATGCCTTTTCAGTTATGCCGCTATATGAAAAACCAATAGCTTTTAATATTGACGTCAGTTCATCAAGCCATATTTACCTAGGGCGAGACTGAAACCAAACAACTTAGGCACATACTACATAGTGTTAATAAAGTTGTATTTTGTATGTGAAACTTTAATATTTACCCCTATGTTCCTATTAGTAACCTGGAAAGGGATTAATATTAAAACTTCGCAATACAAACAAAACCCTATATAAATAAGGTTACAATTTGACTACCTATTTATTAAATGGCAAATGAGTGTTGCCAAAAAAACTGTATATCAACGCACCTACCATGAGGTCCCTGTAGCGCAGTGTGCGAATAGTCGGCTGCGGGTTAGATTTCCGCCTCGTAATAACAGTTTGCATGATCTACAAGTATTTTCCTGTTTTGGGTGTTTTTCTATATAATATTATTGATCGAGCGAAGCGAGATCTCCAAATCAACTTGGGTAAATCGACGTTGTATGTATGTTTGTTTGTCTGACGATAACTTTCAAAGCGCTTATCCGATCATCGTGAAATTTGGTATATAGTAGATTATGTAGTGATGGCAAAATTTTGGTGTGACTAAATGAGCTAAAAATGTGGGGGGGGTTGTTGAGATATTGGGGTTCAAGATGGGTAAAAAAAAACAAAATGAGACTATCCGGTCAAACGGCACGTCTAATAAAAGGTTTTTGTGAGTACATTTTGACCCCGTTTTTATTTTTAGTTTAAGCATTGTAGTTTTTAAGTTGCTAGCCATAATAAAAACTGAACTTTGACATGATTCGCAGGGTAGGTACACCAGTGCTGAAATTTGGTGTGCATGCAGCTTTAGTAACACAAATATAGGGAAAAGTCTGCAAACTAGAATAACTGCCATTTCTTCCCCAAAAAAGAAAAACCAACGTACAAGAACTCCCGTTTCCTGTAATTTGAATGAAACTGTAGGTCAAGTTAGTTGGTTATTTATTTCGGGGCACTATTTTGACAGTCAAAGATTACAAATAATGTTTTTGGGTTGTTAAGGGAGACTCGCGAGAGAGTTCGGGGTGAACCACTAGCTAGGTAGAGTCTATTAGATGTGCTACGCTTTTAAGCGCGATTGAAAGTGCTACAAGAATACTCAGACAGGCAAGATTTTGTCGACGACCGCCAACGACGTTGGCGCATCGATGGCTACTGCTGACAGGCCGCTGACGACGTAGACACACAGACTGACATTGACTGTCAACTTGTCAAGCTGTCAGTCAGTTAGTGCTCTTACATTAGCCCTACCTACTGTATCCAACAGCGGTTGATGCATGATGTTGTTTGCATCTATAGTACAACTAAACTCTTCTTACGACAAAGTAAGTAACAACAGTAATTATTTCAACGTAGAGCTCAGTACAGAAAGTAGAGTTCTAGATTCACAGGACTCTACGATCTCAGCTCAATGCTCTTGTGGATTGTAAAACTTTATTAGCACTATTTCTAAAGTTAAAAATAAACAAAGAATCGCCAACATCTAGTCGACGTAAAATCTGAGCGCTGACCGCTAGTAAATTGCACTGGTACCGCGTACCTTTTGCTAGGGCTGTTACTCTTGAAGAAATATCATTTTTTACTCTGAAGGAATAACTCGCCTCTAGCGTAAGGGCACCACTTAGGTACGAACCTCATCTTGGGCCGTTGCGTGGTGGGGGATAGGAGAGAAACGCCTAGGTACATACCTGGACATTATATAGGCGGCAACTGAAGGGACTCGTCGACCTCGACCTCGCGAGGTCGGTGTATCTGTGAATTGTTTGCTCTACCGAGAGTAGATGACTTTGAAATCTACTCCGCATGGCGGAGGTCCACTTGGTAACCATTGGTTCTTCAGATGTCTAACGGGAGAAGAAATGACGATGGGTCAGTGGAAAAGGTCAAGTCAAAATTAGACTGCCTAGACGTGCCCTTCATAAGTTTAAGAGAGTAAAAGGATTGTCGATAGGTAACAAATTATTTATGAGATAAAATATTACCTAGCTACTTGGACTTGAACATAAGACAACCATACCTATCAAACACTTAAAGTATAGGTAAGTAAGTACCTCAGAATATAGATAAGTAAAGGTAAGGAAAATCATGATTCATTAGAGTAAAATAAGGAGTACAAAGGCATCGGCTCGGCGGCGGTGAATCGCTAAGAACTTGGAAGTGTTTCATTGTATTGAAAAGAAATAAAAATAATTGAATAAAACCATTATGGCACGCACTGAATAGATCGCATCGCTATCTAATTGGATAAACCAAAGTATTCACAAATCTCTGAAACCGAACTACAGTACCTATAAACAACAACCATACTTGGCACTTCAAATCGACTAACAGTGAAAAATGAACTTTACTGAACTGCATGTAGATTCAGTTAGCTTTGGATGTGCGTGATTTATGAATTCCAAAAAAATTGAACGCTCAGGCGATTAAGAAATGCGCTGAATTCAAGTTTCTGTTCTCAATAGTTTTAATATCGCTCACTTGGGTTTCATGAAACTTCTGTGCGTTTACTATTATTTCGTCTGCGCCTCCATAAACAACAACTACCAAACATGGTTTTGTAAGCGCGCCGCAATCATGTCTTCGCGTTTTATTTTCTTCCAACCAGTTTCTAAAGATTTCGTTCCTTCCTTGCAAGTTGCATATTCTTTGAGCTTGGCTACATACTCAGATGTTTAAAAGTGCTCAAACTAGTTTGTACCGGTTGCTTATCAGATCTGTTGCTAGTTGAAACATTTTTTGCATCAGTTCAGCTTGTGAATTTTTTTTCTACTTCTTTTAACTGGCTCGGTATTTTTACAGCTGCAGTATGTTAGGTTTTAGATAAAGATAAGCGATGATGCAGAGATTGAGTAGACTGCGGTTCTTCATGAATAGAAATGTGATTAATTTAAAACGAGCGTCTTATGGAACTAAAAGAAACCGCGTTACTCGTAGTTCTTGTAAGTTAGATTCTCTCCGTAGAAGCTCTGGAAATCTACAAGTAAATACAAACTTTAGCTTTAGAAGGAAAAGCAGAGAATAAAATCTAAATCTTTTTTCCAAATAAACTTACGAAGTTACACCAGTGCACTCTAGAGTGGAGTGAAATCTCCAGACGTTTCTAGAACTGGCTCAAATTATGATTCTTCAATCATGAAATTGAACAAACAACGTGTAGCATTAAGATTGTCAGCGGTCATTCTATTCGGTCATTTCATTAATCACCGGATGCACAATTTTGACAAATGGAGTTGACTTCAAATGTAAACGCAGTACGCATAACACAGCTAGGGCACAGAAAGGCACCGGATACAGATGTAATCTGCACCCCACGACGCTGATGCAGAAACGTGATACACAAACGATTCTTTGATCTTTCGGTTTGATTTTCGTCTGACATTCACCAGAAATATCAGCTTTTTGCTATTTTCAGATGAATTCAACTTGAAAGTTCCTTTTAGAGTCATCGATTTTTATAAATTCTTATTACATTTTCTTTTCTTTAACTGTGTACTGAGAAAGTTCGGGAAAAATATGTTTTCTTGGAAATATAAAGGTAAAAAAGGAACAAGGTGAAGAAAACTTTGTAAGAAACTGTTACAAATTTCTAATTAAGTCCTTACAACTCTAGCTACTAAAGTACAGGGTCAGGGTTGCTTTTGTCCTATCTTGTAGGTACGTTGGAGGATCGTGCTGAATACCCATTTTATATCCTTGCACAAAGGGGGAAAGGGAGACTGAAGTACCAAGTACTACGTAGCTTAGGATAAGACGCGCACTGCCTGAAGCTATTCGTCTGATAAAGCCCTGTTTCGCTCCAACTATCCTTTATTCCATATCTTTTTACACCCGTCAAGAAATTTTTCCTTCTAAAATGATTGATGCTTGCCAGTAGTTAAAATGAGCATTTTGCAGCGTGCTAGTAATTTATTCACAGTGCAATGACTCAGTCACAGATGGAATTTAATATATTCCGTTTATGTACTAATCTTGGGAATGAGGGATATTGTCGCGTGACGCCTGGTATACCCGATGGTGATTTATGATGTGGCAATCACAGAGCGGTTCTTGCGAACGTAATGATTGTTGGAGTTCGCGGTCAGAGAGATCATGGTCGCGGTCGTGAAATAACTACTTACTCCTACATTCTTACGAAGTGTCTGTAGAACTGTAGAACTTGTAGAAACTGATAGAATACTTATATACGTTTTTTTTTGTAAATACATACTTACCTATAATATATAGAGAAACAACCAGACCCGGAACAAATATCTGTAGATCATGCAAACATTTTGTTCCGCGGCGGGAATCGAAACCTCTTGCGTCTCAGCCGGCTATTCGCCCACTGCGCCACGGAAGTCGTCGTATCGTTTACCGGGCGTATTTTTTTAATATATTTTAACATCAAGCAGTTTAATTCAATATTTTGGTTTAATATGTGATGTGATGATGGAGGGAAACAGAAGATAGATACTCAAGTAGACTGGAAATGTATAGACTCATATTTTTATATCAATGAGATAAAACGCAAGAAATTTCAAAACGATCTTGTTCCTTTTTATTGAATAATGTTTACTTTCTAGTATCAGTAACATACCTATACAATATATCTAGAAAAACGCGACCACGGCTGTTGCAATTTGCAAAACAGTCGAAACGTCGGGATAACAAATAAAAAAACCGGCCAAGTGCGAGTTGGACTCGCGCACGTAGGGCTCTGTACCATTATCTATAATAAATTGTATGAGCGCCCATACAACTCATCTTAATTGGCGTCAAATATGTATGTATTGGGACACCCTTTAATTTTTACCTTTTTTATTTTTTGTAATTTTTCCTTTATTTGTGCTGCCTTGCTCCTTGCTTTTTACCTTGCTTTTTGCCAAATTTCGTGATTCTAGGTCAACGGGAACTGCCATATACTTATAGGTACCCTTCTTCTGGTTCTTTCTGACCTAGAATTGTCAATTTTGGTTAAAAGCAAGGTCTTACAGCACAAGTAAAGGAAAAATTCCGAAAAATAAAAATGTTGATAATTAAGATAAATTTTGGTACTTACAAGTTTTCGAAAATCGAAATTTGCCCATATCTTTTTATACTGTCGACTCAGGACCTTGATTTTTATACACCTAATAGGGACTATAGACCTCAGTATCTGGTATAAATTTCAACTTGCTAGATCCACCCGTTCCTGAGAAAATCGGTGGTGATACACGGACGGACAGACGGACAAGAGAGTGATTTTATAAGGGTTCCTTTTTTTACCTTTTGAGGTACGGAACCCTAAAAAGGTACATACGCGATAAATACCCGTTTTAATCAGTAATTATATCAAAAAAAGTCGTTTAAAAGACAATTCTCATTACTTGCCTTTAAAACTATTCTCATTATCTTAGCAAACGATTTTATCGACGCAAGAAACGCCTAGCGACACTCACCATCTCCCAGAGGGTTTTGTCCTTGTCGAAGCCATCGGCCTGCCTAATGAGGCCAGATAAGCGAATAGAGTCATTCTGATTTCCCAAGCGACACCAAATGGTGGATAAAGGCCTTTTCAAGGGCAACAATGCGATCGCAGGTTTCAAAGGTTTAGTGAGTGAAGAAAGAAGACACAATGGATATTGGATGATGTTGCAGTAAAGAGTAACAGTATTTTACTAAAAAATAGAACACTAGAAAAATTAACCAAATTTTTTTTTATTAATAATAGGCTAGTGTTTGACCATGATCTCGCTTGATGGTAAGCAATGATACAGTCTATGATGGAACACGCTCACTTTTGACCAGACCACGCTCATATAATTGGCTTGCTTGTTGTGGCCGGATAAATTTCCCAAATTCATTATTCAAAACTTTCGAATGAGTTGGACATCGAAAGATTTTCAATTTGTAAAATCACTCAGTGTGGGCAGAATCTTCATCATCATCATTATTGACAGTTTAGGTGATTCGCCCACTGATAGGTATACCTAAGCCTCCATCCTCAAACGCTACTTCAATCGATCCTGTCCTGTTCGCATCCAGGTCTTTCCCTGAGCGGCCGATGGTCTACAACGGCTTCTTGGACAGAATTTTACACCATATTATCTAAAGCAGTTTTTTTGAAACTTATTCGTTATGCTATAACTCTGCTAGGCTAGCGAGATTACATCATAATACATAATTACATCCACCATTACATAACATTAAAACAGAATAATGCTGCTGTTTAAAAATATAATAAGCTCTAGGATCTCATCTCAGACAAAATGTTCATCCATCCAATTCAATTACCAAAGAAAATACCGGCGATGCGGCGAAAGTTCCACTTTCTTATTCAAATAACCCTTTGAACAAAGCGAGCTATTCATTAAAATAATCCTGTGGATGTGCATTGCGCTATACCGCAGAGTAAAACACAGTTACTGGAGCTAGACCACAAGAAAAAATAGATTTGAAACTCCTGCACAATCTAATCATGACTATTGAGTTTGGAAAGCAGGCGGACAGCCCGACGCTCCGCGGTACGCCACCGCTACATGGTAGGCATACCTCCCATATGCACAAAGCGGTACTCTTCCGCCTTTATTATGCGCACCGCCAAGGAGTGGAACGCCTTGCCTGAGTCTATGTTTCCTAATAACTACAACCTAGGGCTCTTCAAGTCACGAGTGAGATTTCTCCTATGCAAGCGTGTTCTATCGTAGACTGCATCATCGCTTACCATCAGGTGAGATCGTGGTTAAACGCTAGCCTTTAATTTATTTAAAAAACAAGTCTTCAAACTAATCTACGACATCGCTGGGGCTTAATGCTACTGTCGTCTTTTATGTCTAAACGTGGTTGTGGATAACTAGACACTAGATTCAAATGTCAATTGAACAGCGACGTTGAGTTTCAGTACCATAGATGATGCGCTCGTTCCAATTTTGTCCAGCGAGCCATAGAAGTTGGAGGCACGATTTATGTCAAGTTTTGTACATGTCGTATTTATTTCCAACTTATACCTTAGAACTGATAAGTTGATAGCAAAATAGGTACATTAGTCACAAAAATGGAGTTGTACTTCTATACGCTTGTTTTATAGTTGGAGTACTAGAATAAATACTAGTTTCTGAAGCTAGATGTCTAGAAACGAAGGTATTGCGGTTATGCGACTACTTACAAGTACTTGAAAGGTACGCTGTGCAAAGTTCTTTGGGTAATTGGTGTGGGATTAGTGCATGTACTTCGGGCTTATTATTGGGAGTTTCAGGTGCAACTATTGTTCTGCTTTATATCTCTAAAATAAGACCATTATTGATCGAACGAAGCGAGATCTCCAAATCAACTTGGGCAAATCGGCGTTGTATGTATGTATGTTTGTTTGTCCGAGGATAACTTTCGTAGCGTTTATCCGATCATCGTGAAATTTGATATATAGGTAGGTAATGATGGCACAATTTTGGTGCGATTCAATGAGCTAAAAATATTGGGGGGTTATGTGTATATATGTTGAGATATTGGGGTTCAAAAGGGGTAAAAAAAATGAAAATGAGACTATTAGGTCAAGTGGGACGTCAAATGAAAGGTCTTCATTAGTACATTTGAGCCCCGTTTTTATTTTTAGTTTAATTATTGTAGTTTTTGAGTTATTAGCCGTAATAAAAACAAAATTTTGACAAAATTCACAGGGTACACCAGTGACCGCACAATGCTGACATTTGGTATTAGTGTAGCTTTAGTGACACAAATATAGGCAAAAGTCTGAAATCCAGAATAACTGGCATTTGTACCCCAAAAAAAAAGAATTAACAAGGACCCCCGCTACATCTAATTTGAATGAAACTGTAGGTTAAATAGTTTGGTTATGCATTTCGTGGCACCAATTTATTAGTCAAAGATTAAAGCCGGCATGCATAAAAATCACTAAACGTATTTAGCGACTAAACATGTTTAAATTTGAACTATTTGTATGATTTGACAACTCCTTAAATCATATTTAGCCACTGAATACGTTTAGGCATCGTTTGCAAGTCGCCCTAAGAATAATATTTATTTTGTGGGATTCGCGAGATCTCAGTTCGGGGCGAACCACCAGTTTAGTTAAGTTTATGTTTCTGCATAAAAAATCGAATACTTAGGTTATACTTAGTAAAGGTATGTTTTTGACACACTTTTGCAAACTTTACAAAGATCTACTCCCGCGCAGAGGGTGCAGCACGTAGTGCAGGCGAGACGTTATTCGGAGCGGATCGCATTCAGCCTGATGAAGGTTCACGAATCGAACCGAAACATTGTCGGTCGAAACACCGATAAAACGGTACGTGATAAATCCCATATTGCTAATAATGGTAACTTACAAACATTTGATTACCTCTCGTCCATCTGCGTTCATAGGTACTTCTAATTATCTAATATAGTGTTGCAAAAAATAAATGAATACAGAACAACTACAAATATTTTCTCTCTGTGGCTTTTTGCTCTGAGTACACCGATGGAGACAATTATTCAATGGATAATTTCAGCAGCAGAAGCTAAGTATAAATTTCTAGTTGCAAAGCGATAAGCGGTTGAATAAACTTGCAGAGAGGAAATCTCATCCAATGAGTTGGCTTGCTCCAGGGAAAGTTGTCGGGTTTGTAATTAGGAAAGTACAACGTGGAATGCAAATGTCCCTGCAGTCGACCGCGGTAGTTTGCTCTGCTTATATTGCAACGGGACGGGACCGGTACGAAGTCTTCTTGTGAACAGGTTCTTACTAGCTACTCTAAAGTAGTAAGAGTTCTTTGTCAAAAGGCTCGCACAGGAAAATACAATACTTATTATTGCCAGTAAGGAGCATTGCTGTGTTTCGGTTTATAGGGTGAAATTACCGGTGAAATTACAGGCATATGAAGCTTTACACTAGTATGCTTAATACTGTTGGACGCAGGGTAGTGCATTTTAGGTAGGGTTGCCATGCGTCCGGAATTTTCTGGACATGTCCGGTAATATAGGTCTTACAATTTAACTAGGTAACGAGTAAAATAAAATATAAAATAAACCAAATATTTTGCTTCGGTCATTCACGATGCTAACGACATTAATGTTATATTTACAAGAAAGTCAATGTCAAATGTCAGGAATTTACCTATGAGGCAAAACTTTGTTTGCCAAAGAGGCCATTTTTGTGATTCTTTTACCTAAAAAGTATCAAATATACTGTATCAAAGTTGAATAGACTCTAACCTTGTTACCACAAAACAGTTAAACAACTGATTAAGGCGTAATTAACTGACTGTCTACGAATATCCCAGGTAATGCCCACAAAGTCCGTTCCATCCAAGATTGTCTCGTAGAGCCAATCGTATCCATAGATTTACGTTTTTATTTTTATTGTTTTACGGTGTGCAATAAAGAATTATTAAATCAAATCATTTAATAGCATCAAAAAAGGTTTTAACACGTTAGCTGCGGCACCAATTTTTGCATACTTTCCGTTCCTGCGGCACGAGGTATAATCGGCCTGTACCGTGACCAGACGTTAGGGCGACACGCGGTCTATTAGACCCCACCTCCTTTTACAGACTAAAATCCATTTTCTGGCGCGAAATCAAAGATAAATGAGAATTTTGGTCCTTATTGATATAGACAGTGAATTGATGAACCCTAATCCACCGTCGCCCCGGGATCTGATGGCTAGTTTAGGAATTATTAGCAAAACAAAATATGGGATCTTATACACCTCGTAACGCACTGAAATAGGGCAAATTTTCGCTGCGATTAGTGATGGGAAAAATAATATCGACGTTTTTAAACTGTCTTAACTACGCAACGACTTGACCGATTTTGATCAATTATATCTCATTAGATCGTTTTAAAGGCAAAACCTGGCAAAACAACACAAAGCTATCAAAAGATACATTTTTTTAAATAATCTAAATTGTGCTTGAAGGCGCCATAAAGAAAAAAAAACCGGCCAAGTGCGAGTCGGACTCGCGCACGAAGCGTTCCATTCTATACCATTAAGTGTTAAGTCCTAATAATAATAACATTATTATCACGATATAGAATAATAGGTAATTCTAGATATGTTGCAAAGTATTAGGTACGTCAATAATCGTTATTACCAATAATATCTTTAGGTATAATATACTTAAGTAATAATATCTTACACTTACTTTAGGTACATAGCTACCAAGATAAGAAAAAACTAGGTACTTACTGAAGATTTTTTCATTAAAAACTTACCTGTTTTGGCTCTGTTTCTGGGTTTTTTAAAATTAACTTCTTCCGACATCGTTTAGACATGTTCGGCGCTGTAAAAGGACGTGCTCTCCAATCGACGTGATGCACAACACTGGTCGCGGGAAGCTCGCGCTGAGTGCGGTACGAGGTCAGGGGAGATATGGGACGTTTTAGCCTCGTTCCGCACTGCATTAAAATTATATTAATTCAGTGCGGCACGAGGCCTAAGACATCCGGTACCAAGGTAGGTACACCACCGAGTCCGGAACCATTGTGATCTCAAATATATATTTATCTCTTTCCTACACTGGACCAAACCAAAGCTATGCCATTCGCACGACAGAGAAATTCACTTTTTTGCTTGCCGCACCACAGGGAAGTTGCATCAGGGGTGATTTAGGCCTCGCTTCGCACTTAACGTGTTAACAAAGTTCTTAAAATTATTATAGATGGGTCCAACTTATTTTTACCACAGAGGCATGCAAATTATTAATCAAAATGATTACAAATTACAAAAAAAAAAGTAAAAGTATTGTGAAAATAGTTTATCGTTATATTTATCTCCTTTAATGAAATTTATATATGAGTATATATATATATATATATATATATTTGTATATAACAGTTAGTTTATTAGTAAGTATAGGTAGTTTATGTAGATATATAAACATAGATACACCGCCGTCTTTTAGATTTTGTTTTGTCCTGTCCATCCAAAGGTTGCCTGGAAAAGATCGCTTTTAGCGATAAGACCGCCCATTGTACTTACCTTTTTTTTGTGTATTTCTTTGTATTTTTAGTTTTGTTGGTGTGCAATAAAGAGTATTCCATTCTAATACGAACAATGATAAAAATAAGTATCTAATCTAATCTAATCTAAAGCGTGTTTAAAAATTACTTACCAACTTTTGTATAGGATTTTTATACGAGCTATGAACTATGTCAGTACTTGGGTTTGTAAATAATTCAAACTAAATTCATCTTTGTATTATAATATGACTAAATTACAGCTTTACGGATACTATCCGTTTATGTACCCTACAAACTCTTTGCAAGGTACCTTAGGTTCTCTAGAAACAAGGCGGCTCTATGTCCAAATCATAACTCTCTGCAGTTTGTTGAAAGGTATAACTGATTGTCCCACTCTTCTCACTGAAGCCAGCCGGCTTTGCGTGCCCGAACAACGTGCCAGATTTCGATCAGGCCGAGTGCGCTTGTTGGAACCACTGCGAGCACGTACGTTGCACTGCCAACAGTCACCCATCTCCCGTGCGCAGCGCAGCCTTAATGAGCTTATTTCCATCCATCCTCGTTTGATGTGTTTGCGGATGAGTGGAAGACGATCGAGCGAATGTGTCTCAGATATTGTGAGAGGATTTAATTATGTATACCTATGTTATGTTAGTTATTTTAAGTGCCTATTGTATTTGTATATCTGTTGTTTTTTTTGTGTACCTTTTTAACTTAAAATAAGTTAATAATGAATGTAGGTAAGTATATTATAATTTGTATTTTTTTTCTTGTAGAATTCTGTAAAGTTATATTTAAGTGTAAATAAACGAATTTGAATTTGAATTTGAACAGTCGTACTGACCACCGAACACTTCACTGTGAGTGGTCCGACACGTGCTTAACTAATTTACCTATAAGAGTAACAGCTGTCTCGTACCCGCTCCGTAGTTGTATATAATTACAAAGTACCGACTCGCAGACGTGACTCTATGAATGAAAAACGTTGTAATTATGACTCAAAGTTTTCCCTTTCGTTATGTAACTTTATGAAGATTGTATATTATAATACGCTTTTAAAGGACGAGCACGCGTACCCAAGTTTTTCGAGATGAGAAAGTATGACAGCGTAATAAAGCTTCGAACTACTTCATTATCCGTTGTTATTCTAGGAAAGGAATGGTAAAATGCGACAATATCTTCCATAGAAAAATATAGCTGAAGGCTCACGAAGCTGGTTTGGTCTTACAAATAACTAGTGGTTCACCCCTAACTGAGATCTCGCGAATCTCCCAAAATAAATATTATTCTTAGGGCGACTTGCACAACGATGCCTAAACGTATTTAGTGGCTAAATATGATTTAAAGAGTTGTCAAATCATACCAATACTTCAAATTTAAATATGTTTAGTCGCTAAATACGTTGAGTGATCTCTGTGCATGCCGGCTTTCATCTTTGACTGATAAATTGGTGCCACGAAATGCATAACCAATCGACTTGACCTACAGTTTCATACAAATTAGATGTAACGGGGGTTCTTGTTAATTGGTTAAACTTTTTTGGGGTACAAATAGCAGATATTCTGGATTTCAGACTTTTGCCTATATTTGTGTCACTAAAGCTACACGAATACCAAATTTCAGCATTGTGGGGTCACTGGTGTACCCTGTGAATTTTGTCAAAGTTTTGTTTTTATTATGGCTAATAACTCAAAAACTACAAAAATTAAACTAAAAATAAAAACGGGGTTCAAATTTACTAATGAAGACCTTTCATTTGACGTCCTATTTGACCTTATAGTCTCATTTTCATTTTTTTACCCGTCTTGAACCCCAATATCTCAACAACCCCCCAATATTTTTAGCTCATTGAGTCACACCAAAATTGTGCCATCACTACCTACCTATATATCAAATTTCATGATGATCGGATAAACGCTACGAAAGTTATCCTCGGACAAACAATACATACATACATACAACGCCGATTTGCCCAAGTCGATTTGGAGATCTCGCTTCGCTCGATCAATAAATGAACCGGAGGTTCTCCCGGTGGGCTTCAACATGAACGCCTTCAAGAGAGGTGTAAGGCATTAAGTTTTAGGCAACGTGACTGCAGTACCTCGAGTCCTGCTGGAGTTTATTTTATAGACGACGGTGACCACTTAACATCAGGAGACCCATCAGCCTGTGTCTTAATATAAATAAAAAACGTAAGCATTAAGTGTACTCTTACTAACAAGATAGGGGTTTTTACACGTATAGATCTTTGATGATCACAATCTCATCTGTTGGTAAGTGATGATGTGGTCTAAGATAGAGTACAAAGATCTAGAAGATACCTATTAACTCTTACCTTAAAAGAGACCCGGATTGTAGTCTTCCGGAAAAATAGACGACGGTAAAGTTCCACACCTTAGCTGTACGCATTAAGAACGTAGAACCTTAAGGTACTGAGCCGTGCCTTGCCCTTTGATGGAATGGAGATGGCGGAATCAGATCATGGTATGTGAGCCACCAAAGAACACACCAAAGAGAAGAAAACACCCAAGCTCTCAGAGTATATACCTGTCCAGTATATATCTACAGTCGCTGTGGTAATCTGCCAGGAAGACATCATCAAAAACAAAGAGAGTGAAATATTGAATGAAATATCGAATAGAAGAATTAATTAGCGAATGGCGAATAGCCGGCTGAGACGCAGGAGGTAGCGAGAGAGGGTTCGATTCCCGATGCGGAACAAATGTTTGCATGTTCTACAGATATCCGTTACGGGTATGGTTGTTTCTCTATATATTATAAGTATGTATTTACAAAAAAAAAGTATATAAGTATTCTATCAGTTATCTGGTTCCCATAGTACAAGCTTTGCTTAGTTTGGGGCTAGATAGCGCTTTGTGAAATGTCCAGCAATATTTATTATTTATTTATTTAATTGTTTGTTTCAATCACGGCTAAACCTATCTCAACAAATAGTCGTCATCACAGAAATCGAACTCGATAACGCAATCTTATCTACCAACATAATAAGATAAGTCTTGTCTTGAATCGCGGAGCGCGTTTCATGTTTCTGCATCATACAATTAGTTTTTCATATACAGTTCTGTGATCCAAACAAGGCCTGAAATCTCACAAACAGTCTCGACTGTAAAGCAAGTTGTGAAGATCATTCGGTCGACGACCTCTGTATCAGTATGAGTCATATGAATGCAGTTTTGGATTATTCTTAGGAAATAAGAAATAGAACAGTGACTCACTAACCAAGGGCTTGCGACTCTTGCGTGTTATAGAGCTTGCAGCGCGACTGCTATTTTCAGAGAGAATAGAAGCAAGCGAATGTGCATGGAATTCAGGAATTTTGAGTCAACTATACCATACTTTTTTTCAGTGAGACTGTACAGTTTTCAACTTCTAATATTTTTTATTTAATTCGTAACAGAGTAAAATAATATGTACAAACAGAGTACTTATTAAACAGCATTTTCTACCAGTCATCCGCGACAGGTTGAAAATTACCATTTGTGTGCTTAAACAAAAACATAACAAGTAACTTTTAAAAAAATAAAACCGACTTCAAATATAAGAAAAATCTTAGGAATGCCATCGATTTTTTTGGTATCCCATCATCAGATCATGACTTGGTGCCAATGGGACCACCTGGAAAGTTTATTTAAACAAAATAAGAATTGAAGAGTTCCATTACTTTATCATGGATCCCATAATCAGAACCTAACCAAACTCTCATCAAACTACCTTTGAAGTACATACTTTCCAATAAAAAAAGAATCATCGAAATCGGTGAGCGTGATAATGAGTCATTCGTTCATTTGTCGCGCACATATTTATTGCAAATTTAAGACTTATATTATATAGTTTCAAAAGTTATAAGACTTATATGGTTTTCTCATGGATGCCATTGTTAGAACTGAACCAAATTAAAATAGGACCACACGGGAAGCACCAGCTTTCAAATAAAAAAAGTATCATCAAAATCGGTTCACCCAGTCGAACGTTCCAAGGTAACAAACAAAATTTAAAAAAATACATTCGAATTGAGAACCTCCTCTTTTTTGAAATCGGTTAATAAAGAAACAACAAATAAATGGTAATGAACTACTTATTGGCTACTATTATATGTTTAGGGACTGGACGGTCAATATTTCAAAAAGTACAATGGGTTTAATGGCTTATGTGTCAAAATGCGCGAGTGTCAAATGTACAACTGATCATAATGTTCGGTTGTCAAAAGAGAGCGCCAAAATGTACGTTTGGTATAAAGTACCATTGTAAGAACGAACTAATAATATAGGATAAAGTTATACAATATCGTATCATACATATCAAATTGAAATAATATCTATCTATCTATCTATATATATAAAAAAAGTAGTGTTAGTTACACCATTTATAACTTAAGAACGGCGGGACCGATTTTGATGATCTTTGATTTGTTGGACTTGTCTCCACCTCGAATAGTAGAATAACTATTAAAATATCGGAAAAAATCATGCAAAAAGAAATTATGAAGAAAATTCATTTTCATAGATAAAAAAACAGATGAATGGAACAACATAGATGCATCTAATGATCGGCGGCTACATTGGCAGCCCGCGTCATATGCATGTCAAGGCGGTACAAAATTCGGCGGGTTAGCCGAACATATATATAGTGTGTATATAGATAAAACAATAAGATTTTTTTTAGTTTACATACTTTTATAGGAGTGATAAAGTTTAATTTAGTGATCATGAACAAGATATTGAAAGGTGGGCTTTGACAACGACTATATACATATATGTAATCTGTAATAATATGTTAGTAGAAAATTAACTGCCGTTTGATACCTTGGTAGGTACTCTTGGGTGGTAACAAATGTTCACATCTGAACAATCCAAGCAAGCTAGTAATAATTTCAAGCAAGTAATTTCGTCGTCTAGTAAATATTATTAACGAATAAAGGAAACTAAATTCGACATTGCATGAATTAAATGAATGAAGCTTCATTATCTTTTTAACAAACGTTGCAATACTCTTTTTATTAAGTAGACAAAACAATAATGAAATACGTCGTCATAAAATAAATGTATAAATAAATAAGTTTCTGAACAATAAGTTTTTCTATAACAGGTATTTATTATTTCACTAGCTTCCGCCGGTGGCTTAGCACGCGTGGTTTGTCAATAAAAAGTAGCATAGGTGTTAATCCAGGTTATAATCCACGTGTCGCGGAAGAATGTTCTCTGTTCCCGTGTCCCCGGTGTAAGGCGAGCGGAGGAACGCCGTGGAGGTTCAGCCGGTAGGAGTCCGACATACCGCTCCCTGGGTTCAGAGCGGTATCCATGAGGATTCCTTCACGTAAAAAAAAGAATTGTGTGGTTTTATTAAACCACGGTAAAAGTGAAACTTTGTTTAATATTATAGACATTTAACTAAAAATTTTCGTTAGCACAAATGAGTAATAGTCTGTACACTACACGGTCAGCTGATGCGAACTATAGGCGCCGCCATATTATCCTCGGCTGCTCTGACGAGCGCCTTTCACTTTATCCCTACTCCGCGGCCGACCGTCACGCGACATGCAACACACAGATGAAAAAGTTTGAGACGATGTAATAAAAGTTTTACTTTAAAAAAAATAAAAGGATATAATCTACGTACATACCAAACTTTACAGTTTGGTATGTACGACGGGTTAAAGTTACGAGTAGGTACATACTTGATTACATCAGTCGCTCCGGAATCTATGGGGGAGGCTTCGATCAACAATTGTTGATCGAAGGGGGAGGCCTTTGTTCAGCAGTGGACGTCCTATGGCTTATATGATGATGATGATGACATACTGAGTGATGGTGAGTTAGATATATAGTTATTATTTTTCTGTTTCTTCCTTCGATGCTTCTAGTACTGACAGTCTTTGATTCGCTATCCTTATTTTTTGCAGGTTTCCGTTTTCAAGCCAGTGAGTAGATTTGTCAAGGGATTGGGTCTTATTTGAGAAGGCATTGCTCGTATCCGATATTTGGGCATTGACCGAGACCGTGAAAATGTGTGTCCAAGTATGTATTACAGTGAAATTGGATGGATTTTATTTTATCGGATGGATTTATTTTTTGCTTCTGAAGGGTGGATGAAGTCATTGAATCAATCATTGGAAGTCAAACTAAGCGGAAAAAAGGCTTTTATTTTCTCCCCGTGGATACATGAGGAAACCAAAATTAAATGAACTTACAGATCGTAGAAGTAATTGTAGATAGAGTTTGAGAAAATTCTGTAATGTAGGTACTACATAACTAATTAAAAAAAAAATGGCTGGACATTTCACATAGCGCTATCTAGCCCCAAACTAAGCAGAGCTTGTACTATGGGAACTAGATAACTGATAGAATACTTTTTTTTTATAAATACATATTTATAACAACAACACATTTAACACATAATAACAAAACATCCAGACCCGGAACAAATATCTGTAGATCATACAAACATTGGTTCCGCGGCGGGAATCGAACCCGCTACCTCCTCGCGTGTCAGCCGGTACGATGGAGGTCGTCGAAAAAAGGGAACTTAGATTAGATTTTTTTTTAAACTTTATAGATCTTCGTTTGACCACAATCTCACCTGATGGTAAGCGATGATGTGGTCTAAGATGAAGCACGAAGATCTAGAAGAAACCTATTCACTCTAGAGACACCAAAGAGGCCCGGATTGTATTCTTTAGGAAAAACAGATGACGGCAAAGTATTCCACACCTTAGCTGTGCGCATCAAGAACGTAGAACCAAAACGGTGTGAGCGAATATATCAACTAGGTACGGATGGTACTGAGCCGTGCGCCTGCTTGTCCTTTGGTGGAAACAAGATGGCGGAATCAGATCGTATAGTTCCTGGGCACATTCCCCGAAATGTATTCTGTAAAAGATCTATAAGCTTGCAACTTTACGGCGGTGTTTGGGTCTTAGTCTCAGCCATATATTGCTCACCTATAAGCCTAAAAGCCCTACGTTCTATCGAGTCTAAGGTAGCGAGCTGGTATTTGGCCGAACCATCCCAAAGGTGGCAGCAGTACTCCATACCAGACCGGACTTGTGCTTTGTAAAGACTAAGAAGCTGTCCTGGTGTGAAGTATCTCCTGACCTTGTTGAGGATGCCAAGCTTCATGGCAGCTGTTTTAGCCTTAGACTCGATGTATGAGAGTAGGCGTGAGCGAAACCCCTAGAAGCTCGAGTTGACCTTTCACAACTACCGGTACATCACGGAAAATGGGAACTAGATAATGTATTTAATGTTTACCATCACACTTCACACAAATTTTATAAATGTGTATGCTTGGATGTTTGTTTGTTACTCAATCACGTCGTAACTCAATGAAATTTGGTATATACGTAGATTATAATCTGGATTACCACGTGGGCGACTTTTTATACCATAAATCAGTTCCCATGGGATAAAAATGGCCTGTCAAGTCAAGTTGCAGCAGCGAGTTTAGCTTTATTTCTAGGTTACCTACACATTTAGTAGTGTAACGCGTACGAAGTCGCGGGTAACAGTTAGTTAAAAAGAAACAAATGGAAAAAAATACACTTCTAAATCATAGTTACAATAGGCGGCCTTATCGCTAAAAGCCACCTCTTTCTAATTAGTTATCCAAATTTTATTCCGTAATGTAGAAAGGGTAGGTAGTGCTTCCTTTAAAGTAAGATAAGAAAAGAAACGCTATATTAATACACATACATACATCATAATTGTCTGGAATTTATCGATCCAAAACGATAAGACCGCCACTGTATATTGTATGGTTCCCATAGGACAAGATTTGCTTAGTTTTGGGCTATATAGCTCTATGTGAAATGTCCAGCATTATTTATTTATGACTTATAAGCTTCCGCCCGCGGCTTTGCACACGCTGTTTATCAATATAAACATTACCCTCCTTCTGCGTAGTCGGCTGCAAAATAGCTTATGTCTCCATCCCGATCACCCATCAAAATCGGTCCAGCCGTTTAGTCGCGTAAACGTAACAAACAGAAAGTCAAGAGTTACATTTAAATGTATAATACTCGTATTAACATTATATTGTACCTTTTGGTTTGTGTTATATTTCAGTATTTTCTTAATTATCCGAAACAAAATGGTACGCTACACAATAATTATGTTACAAAGTAAAACAAAATGGCTGTGTAGCGAAATTCCGTGCTCACCGCTCGGAAAATTATAATTTAAGCGATCTCTGGAGCCTAAGGAACTTAATCAACTCGCTTAGATTTAAAGTGTGTTGATAAGTTACTATGAGAATCGCTTTTCTGTGTAGTGTTTTTACACATTTGATACCCCTGTGACCAAGAATAAATATAGTATCATTTTCTGAATTAAAGTTGACTAAAATGACGTCATCTTCTTCAGGGTATTCGCGATTCATTCTGCACCAGTTTATCACAATTGATAAATCGCAAATATATTATAATGATTTATAAGAATGATTGACACACAATAATATTTGAAATGTGACAGTTTGGATGTTTATTTGTTACTCAATCACGTCGTAACGGCTGAACCGATTTCGATTAAATTTGGTATGTACGTAGATTATAACCTGGATTATGATTTAGGCTACTTTTTATTGACAAACAACGCGTGCGAAGCCGCGGGCGGAAACTAGTGTACCATAAATATTAATATATATCTATATATTAATATATATTAATATATATATCTATCTACATTAGATTATCATGCTGTATCTTCCCTACTCTTAATCAACGTATGGACGTGTTAGTTAACGTGTCACGTTCAAGATGGTGGCGCAAAGTAATTTGATACTCGAACGGTTTCCCAATATTTAGATGACATGATATCATGTCAGTTTGAAAGGAGTTGGGATCTCCCACGCGTGAGAGTGTTGGGCCTTTAAAATTAAGATCTCTATTTTATGGGTGGTATTTGTGAAAAAGATGGAGAATGGTAATATATTATTCTTAAAAGCTTCTCTGTACTGGTTGCCAGTAAATATGGAAGGTCTTTAAACACGAATAAGAAACAATAAAGAACAAAAACTCATTTAAAATCTATGGAAATACACAATGAACGGCTTATCGCTTAAAGCGATTCCTTCTAGACCACCTCAAGATGAAGAAGACTTTATGGAAAATGGGACGGTGGTGTTATAATTTAAACTATTTTCAATAAGTGTATACTAATTTACATGTATCAATTAACAAATGTAAATTTTATAAAATTTTATACATAAATAGTGATTTATATCCGTTTAGCAAACCAAAAACTGAAGATACTTGCTTGAAAGGTCCTCCAAGATAGAAAAAAAAACATGGTTCACAACCTGCAGTACGTTAATGATTTTATTACCTCCTCCTTACCGTCAAAGACAAAGTCAAATATTTTTATTCATTAAAATCACAATGATCACTTTGAAACGTCAATTTTACTGCCTGTTCCTTCGCGACCAAGCCAGGAAAGAAAGGCAAGAAACAAGGTTGGTTGTTTTTTTTATGATCCTTTTAGCATAACAATATAGAAAATAAATTACGTCTAAATTGTAACATTTTGAACGAGTTGGAGCAATTTTAATCCCAAGCTTCTCTATCATCTAAATAATCCGATATTTTATAGTAGGTTTTTTTATAAAGATTTTGTTTAATTACGTTTCCAAATTTGTTAATTGTTAATTTTTGTACATTCCTTGGGAGTTTGTTATAAAAGCGTACACCTTGCCCTTTAAACGATTTACTAACTTTATGGAGTCTACAAGTGGCAACAGCGAGTTTATCTTTATTTCTAGTACTAAAATTATGATTATCGCTATTTTTCATAAACAAATTAATATTGAACATACATCAGATTTCCATAGATGTATTAACAAGAGAATGTCATAATATTTACCAAGCTTCCTCCAAGCAACGTATTATCCGAGAGCTGTGCTTATCTGGGTCAACGCATAAGCATTGCAATTCAGCGGGGCAATGCAGCCAGTGTCTTGAGGACACTTCCGCCTGGTCTCTGGAGCAGTTGAACTATCTATAGATCGTTTGCAGCGGTCTTTAGATGATTCAACTGTTTTTTCTATATATGATTGTAAATAATTGTATATTCTTTCTGTTATTAAAGAAATAAAATCTTCCAAGCTCCTACGGTAAGATCTGATATAGGATGTTTTCATGGAAATATATACCTATATAACATAGAATATTTGTATAACAATGGTCAGGATTTGAAATGAAATGCATAACATTGTGGTCGCCACTAATTGCAGGTTGCCTGGGTGCGTGTGACCCGGTCACGGAAGTAGGTCAAGGCTTTGCCCTAGTTATTTAGTCCCAAACCCGGCTTATAGACATGTTGATATTTACAAATTTTATCTTCTATTTGTTATATATCCGAAAGGAATTATTGTATTGGCTCAGTAGCGTTGTAATATTCTTTTTTATACGTGAGATGGAACAGATCGATAGATATACTCTTCATCAAATCAAAAAAATCAAAAATCAAAATGTTTTTATTTCTGTAAAATATAGAACTTTAACAAGGTTGTTGGGATCTTTTTTTAAGCATATTATATACTTGTGTCAGAAGACCCCGCTCTTCAATAGCCTTACAATTCTTTACTTTTCCAATAGTAGCAAGCACATACGGTGGGTGTATATGGGTAGAATGTGTACGTACGTGTGTGTATGTATGTTTGTGGTTGTGTTTGCTTGTGTATGTTATCATCTATGTGTGTGTATACAATAGGGTGTGTGTATATGTATGCAATAGTGTGTGTGTGTGTCTGTGTGTGTCAGGGTGCGTGTACTGTATGAGTATGGGGAGCAAATGAGTGTGATGCTAAATACTTATATATTACTACCATAATGTATTATTTCAAAATATAATATAAATCTGTTATCAGGATACAATTTGCTTAAGAGATTCAGTCTCATCGTACTTTTTGTGAGTACCTACCTAGTGAGCATTTTCTCGCAGTCATAATGATGTTTCGTGCAAATAGCACACCAAACAAAATGAAATATATAGATACGTACACAAAAATTAAGGTAAGTACAACAGATATATGGCCCACCTAATGCTAAGTTCGAACCATCGCCTATAACAAAGTATTGGCTCGTAGATCAAGCACATTCGAAACGTGCCCTACGATGCACTGTCAACTTGAGGCATGCAGGTGTAAAGTTTTATGTGCCTGTAATTTCACCGGCTACCGTATCCTTCAAACCGAAACAGCAATGCTGCTTGGTGGCGAAAATAGGTATGGTGGTAGTACTTCCCCGGGCAAGCCGATTGATAGGAACTCTAATATCTACTTTATACTTCTTTTGCGTGTAAGTAGATATTGTATCGAAGAAGTTTCTGTGGCGCGTACTGCGTCATTTTACTATTGAGTTCGGAAAACAACTGCAAAATTTAAATTTGTATTTTAAACATACAGCCGTACTGAATACGATACCCTTTACTGATGCGTGGTCTGACTCGCGCTTAGCCAATTTATGAATTAACGTTAAACCCTATGTATGGTGAGGATTCCTATAAAAAGGTAAATCTAAGAAAACGCAACGTCATAAAAGTTTTTTTAAAATTTAACCCAAATTAGAGAAGAAATATCTGAGATAAAAACTAAATTAAAACAATAAAACTAGCAAAGATAAATGTCATATAGCAATTTGAACACATAAATAATGAAATAAAAAATATTAAATTGAACAGCAATGAAACCCAAGAAAAATTGTAACACATAGAAACTGAAATAAGTCAAATGAAAAATCAACAAACCGCTGCAAGTTCAACGTCTAAACCGCCCGTCCTCTGTAACGAAGATCTCATTCTGGCGTGGAACTAAAGGAGAAATATTGTAGTACTGTAAATTTTGGAAAAAAATACAAAAACTATAATTCCAATTCCAAACTACACTCCAAAGTCACGACTTCACTGTATAAAGACTGCCCAAAGCCGATTAAATCCATGCGACTAGGTAATTACATTCCAAACAAGAATCGTCATATAAAAGTGTTCTTCGGAGACACAGACACCGCGAAGTATTTATTACGGAATAAGGAAAAACTACCAGAAAATACCCTAATATATGGAGATCAAATTCCGACGCAAGAACAGTTTTGGCTATCAGTGAAGTTACAAGAGCGTACGGAAAAAAAAATCTAATAAAAAATATCACCACCAATTCCATCCAATCCAATATACAGCTACAAAATAAATCAAATATACACAATCTACGAAACAAAATTAAATTATATATAGGTATCTAAGACTAAGACTCGAACTTATTATGGAAAGAAAACGATTTTGTTTGAGCACAGCTGCACAACAAATTACCTAACAACATAAAAGAGTGTGTTAATATAAATATATACAAAAACAAAACTAAGAAATATGTACAAACATTATCTTAAATAATTATTATAGTTATATACACGGTGCCCTTCAAACCACTGTTTTCCCAGAACAAACGTTGTTCTGACCATGATCACAAGAATATTAATTTGTTTAAGAAAAATGGCGATAATCATGATTTTAATACTAGAAAAAAAGATAAACTCGCTGTTGCCACTTGTAGACTCCATAAAGTTAGTAAATCGTTTAAAGGGCAAGGTGTACGCTTTTATAACAAACTCCCAAGAGATGGACAAACATTGATATTTAATAAATTTAAAAACGTAATTAAACAAAATCTTTATAAAAAAGCCTACTATAAAATATCGGAGTATTTAGATGATAGAGAAGCTTGGGATTTAAATTGCTCCAACTCGTTCAAAATGTTACAATTGAGATGTAATTTATTTTCTGTATTACGTATTGTAAAAGGATCATTAAAAAAAACAACCAGCCTTGTTTCTTGCCTTTCTTTCCTGGCTTGGTCGCGAAGGAATAAGCAGTAAAATTGACGTTTCAAAGTGATCCTTGCGATTTTAATGAATATAAATATTTAACTTTGACTTTGGTCTACTAACAGTATATAACATTAAATGAAAAAAAATCTAAAGCGGTATTTGAAAAATATAAAAAGTGGCGACCTTAAAACGTCTATTTTAACGTTTCGCCCTATTATATAACATACACAGCGCACTGACCGGTAGCTACTAGATACTGAGGAGTAGGTAATACGATACGGCCCATGAACTGCCTTGAAACGTCTTGGAATTGTCCGAAATTTTTTTTTTGAACGTCAGAAATCTGTAGGTTTAGGTCTATCATCACAAAATTTAATGGCTGTCATTACACGGCTAAAGTATCTTTCATTAAATTCCATAGAAATCATCTTGGGTCACCTCCTCCCATTGTGTCTTTGTGACATTTGCCTTATCAGGGTCGTCATGACATGACATGATACTCCTTGTATTTACAAAGTTAATGTTCTGACATTTTGATATAGATCCATTCTCTGAGACAAGTTTCTAGGAATTCAATGTAATGCCTTGCCTACGTGTAATCTTCGTAATTTCCACTTTATTCAAACTTCATCGTTTCCTCAAGAAAAAAAGTGGCACTCCGGGAGTGCCGACAGAAGTGAAAACTTGAATAAAAGCAGACTACACTACAGATACTTATACACAGAAGTGTCAGTAACAGTGACAGGTGTCGTTAAAAGTGTCGCGAGTTCAATGGTTTTTTCCCATCTCAAAATATGCTCAACGCGCCTAAAGAAGTTTTCACTTCAATAAATTATATGTAACTTCGAACAAAGTTGTCTGGATAAGTTTATGCTATCAGTAAATTCTAATGAAAAGTCGGTAAATTCTAAAGCAGTTATTTTGTTTTCGTAATAAATTTTCTATAAACAATACCTCTAAGACAAATAACTCGATAACTAAGTGATAATGCCAAGGCTGGGACTAAATGAAATAATGTGATTTTAGCCGTAAAACATTTCTCGAATAAACACCTCTATCAGATCTAGACGAATTAACACCATTTCAATCCACATAATTGAGCATCCATTAAAGTAGTATCGCTATAGAAGAATCAGTATAAAATTTCACTCTTACAGCCTAGATTTAGACACGATATTTGAATAAGTCAACATCATCATCGTTATTTTCGTCTATTGAAGACGGTTTAGTAAGTCTGATTGGGGCAATTTTTTTTTCTCATCGCCACAAAACTCAATGCGGGAAGAATTAATTTGTTTGTAACTCAAAAGCTCCTGAAAGCGCTGAATCTCAAACAGAAACGTATGTCACACCTTTATACCTTTAATATAAAAACAAGTGTGCTTTAGACCACACGACTGAAGTAAAACTATCTCCCTCTCAACTTCCGTTCGCCTCACCCGATCACACTTTTCGTAACGCTCTCGTCACGCATTCAGCAGCTTACTCCCCAAGTGAAGCGTGCGTAAAGAAGTTATACTTCAAAAAAATATATTTGAAAGGTTCAAATATTACCATATAGTACCTTAGTTTTTCTTTTATTGATCGAAAGAAGCGAGATCTCGAAATCAACTTGGGCAAATCGGCGTTTTATGTATGTATGGATGTTTGTTTGTCCGACGATATCTTTCGAAGCGTTGCTCCGATCATCGTGAAATTTGATACATAAGTGGTAGTGATGGCACAGTTTTGGTGTGACTAAGTAAGCTAAAAATTTTGGGGGGTTGTTGAGATATTGGGGTTCAAGGGGGGTAAAAAAAATTTAAAATGTGACTATTAGGTCAAATGGGACGTCAAATGAAAGGTCTTCATTAGTACATTTTGATTCCGTTATTTTTAGTAAAATTTTTGTAGTTTTTAAGCCATAATAAAAACAAAACTTTGACAAAATTCACAGGGTACAGGGTACCAGTGACCCCTGTAATTTGGTAATTTGCTGTAATTTGGTATGCGTGTAGCTTAAATGTCACAAATCTAGGCAAAAGTTTGAAATCCAGAAAAACTGCAATCTGTACCCCATAAAGAGTAACCAAATCACATGAACTCCCGTTACCTGTAAATTGAATGAAACTGTAGGTCAAGTTATGGGTTATTTATTTCGTGGACTATTTTTACAGTCAAATATTACGAATAATATTTTTTTTTATGGTAGACTCGCGAGATCTCAGTTCAGGCCAACTACTAGTTTAACTCGTTTTACTTTGTACCCGATAAGATAAGAGTTAACTAGCAAAAGATTACGCCAACATCAAACAGCGTTGGAATGATCTTCAACTGGCATTTGTCCTGTGAGATTTCGTTTATAGTCTCAGTTACTTGAAGAGCCGTAACGTAGGTCGTCTTCGATCAAAATCGATCAACCGAATGCCCTAATAGGGTCAACATTACTTCGGTCTGGAAACGATTAATTTTTGCTCTGGTATTTCATACCGAATTTATGAATCTGATCTTAGTTTAGTATCTGTGTGATGTTTTAATAATCCCAGTGTACGAAATGTGGCGTAAGTTATCGAGGACAAATAACCTAAAGAGTGCTTTAACTTTTTACTAGAGTCCACATTCGACAGTATGGTAAAGGTTACCCCGAACTATTTCAAGAACATATAGATATTATATGAAGGTAATATGTATCTCAACAATCTGATTGCAAAATATCAAATCAAAAAAACCTGTTGATTGATCGAGCGAAGCGAGATCTCCAAATCAACTTGGGCAAATCGGCGTTGTATGTATGTATGTATGTATGTATGTTTGTTCGAGGATAACTTTCGAATCGTTGATCCGACTATCGTGAAATTTGATACATAGGTAGGTAGTGATGGCACAATTTTGGTGGACGTCAAATGAAAGGTTTTTATTAGTTCATTTCAACACTGTTTTTGTTTTTAGTTTAATCCTTGTTGTTTTTTTGAGTTATTAGCCATAATAAAAACTAAACTTTGACAAAATTCACAGGGTACACCAGTGCCCCCACAATGTTGAAATTTAGTATTCGTGTAGCTTTAGTGATATAAATACAGGCAAAAGTCTGAAATCCAGAATAACTGCATTTTGTACCCCAAAAACGGTAAAAACCAATTAACATGAACCTGTAATTTTAATGAAACTGTAGGTCAAGAAAATTGGAGGTTTATTTCGGGGCACTATTTTGATAGTCAAAAATTACAAATAATATTTTTTTGTTTTTATCCATAAACATAATATTTTTTTAAAAGTCTGAAATCCAGAATAACTGTATTTTGTACCACAAAAACAATTAACCAATTAACATGAACTCCCGTTACCTGTAATTTGAAATAAACTGTAGGTCAAGTAAATTGGTTGTTTATTTCGGGGCACTACATATTATATTTTGATAGTCAAAGATTACAAATAATATTTGTTTGTTTTATGGGAGACTCGCGAGATCTCGGTTCTGAGCGAACCACTAGTTATCTCAATTCAGAGCTACTCAACACGAGAAGAAAATAATGTACTTTGTCAACAAACAAAATAAAGACACCCACTTGATATCACACCCTTTGATATTGGAACACAGTTTTTACTCCAGTATCTCAATCATTATCCAAAATGCCAGTATCGCGTGCCAATAAACCCGGGCTTTAATTACTGGCTCATAAAGAAGGGTATTACACGGAAAAGGTTGGTTCAAGAGCATCAACGAGCCGAATAATTATTGGACAAGAAACTTTTTAAGAAAAATTATAACCACTTTAGATAATCATTGAAATTGGTGGTAAATAACTATTCGCCAGAAAGTCGTGCAGAAGCCTTTGTAAATTAAAGAGTTTGATGATTTTCTCATCCAATCCAATCATCAGATTTGGCGAAATTTATATAGGACCACCCCTAAAGTCCAGTAGTTAGTGTAACACTGGCCACTGCCCGTCTTATGACAGTCCGCCAGTCATTACAACAGACTGTACTCTTGCCTCAACAACATCAACAGCAGTATGTTCTGAATCATGAGAATGGGCAGCTAATACCTAGTACAACCTGGAATGCAAGTTCAGAGAATACAAACTTCAACTTTTCTAACAAAATAATAATAGGTACTCAATTGAAATCTGACAACGTGGTAAAGAATTATCACTGAACATACAAAAAAAACCAGATAAGTGCGAATCTGACTCGCGCACCGAGGGTTCTGTAAGTTTTTAATTTGTAGGTATGATATAACTACAAATTTACATTTTTTGGATTTTTTTCTTTACTTGTGCTTTGAGACCTTTCTTCTTGCCAAATTTCATGATTCTAACTCAATGGAAAGTGGTTATCCTATACATAGGTAGGTTTTGATTTGTTTTCGAGAAAAATATACGGGATGAATGGCCGTATTTTGTGATTGCGTTGACTTAGAAGCTTGATTTTTTACTCCTCCAAGGGACTATAGACTTAAGTATATCATAAACACCGTTTTTGTGCTGCCGAAGAGGGCTGTTCGTGCAATTTATAATACGGGCCCCAGATAATCATTACGCAATAAGTTTAAAGAAATAAATGTTATGATATTTCCTTGTCAATAAATCTATGAAAATCTGATGTGTGTTCACAAAAATATTAATTTGTTTAAGAAAAATAGCGATAATCATAATTTTAATACTAGAAATAAAAATAAACTCCTGTTGCCACTTGTAGTCTCCATAATGTTGGTAAACCGTTTAAAGGGCAAGGTGTACGCTTTTACAACAGACTCCCAAGGGATGTACAAAAATTGACAATTAACAAATTTTAAAACGTAATTAAACAAAATCTTTATAAAAAAGCCTACTATTGGGATTGAAATTGCTTCAACTCGTTCAAAATGTAACAATTTAGACGTAATTTATTTTATGTATTGTTATCTATTCTAAAAGGATCATTAAAAAAAACAACCAGCCTTGTTTCTTGCCTTTCTTTCCTGGCTTGGTCGCGAAGGAACAGGCAGTAAAATTGACGTTTCAAAGTGATCCTTGTGATTTTAATGAATAAAAATATTTGACTTTGACTTTTTATAATATTAATTACTAATTGATACCTGCAATTGTTCCTAAGAAAAAAGGTCTTGACAGACAGAAGGACAACGAAGTGATCCTATAAGGTTTCTTTTTTCCTCTTGATGTACGGAATCCTAAAAGACGATGAATTGAGAACTTCCTCTTTTTTCTAAAGTCGGTTTAAAAAGAGCTTTAGTCGATCGAACTTTTCCTTTCATGGCATCGAACGCAGTTTAATGCGTCACTGCAGAAGTAGCATCCTTGAATATTATTGAATATACTACTCCGTAGTATCATTTATTATGTTCTAGGTTAACTGCGTGAAATCTGAGGAGCTTGACAACTCGATCGCTATGAATCAGATATCCGATGAAAGAAATCACAAAATAATGTCAAGCATATTCGATATTTTTTCTAATAAAACCGACCAAGTGTGAGTTGGACTCGCGCGCGAAGGGTTCTGTACCATTATCTATAAAAACGTCAAAAAATCAAGTCTGCTGTATGGGAGCCCCCTTAAATATTTATTATATTCTGTTTTTAGTATTTGTTGTTATAGCGGCAACATAAATACATCATCTGTGACGATTTCAACTATCTACCAATCACGGTTCATGAGATACAGCCTGGTGACAGACGGACAAACAGACAGACAGTGGAGTCTTAGTAATAGGGTCCCGTTATACCCTTTGGGTAAGGAATCCTAAAAACGGGATATTTATCATGGTTTGTGAGCTTTTCAGTGTCTCGATATTTCGGCATGTGATTCTAACGGCGCATGAAATCTAATAAACTTACAGCGGAATAAATTGAATTTGTTAAACCTGCTAGTTTTTTAAAGCCATTTTACAAAGTTGTTTTAAAAAACCTACAAAGTGAATAGACTGTTCACAACCTTTTAAAGTACTCGTGGCACGATTGCTTAAAGTACCTATATTATCTCCTCTATCAACAATCCTGATAGGGTTGTTTCATTAGTCATTCATTACCTACGTTTACTTTACGGCCTAAATTATCACACTAAATATCAATAGAACAGAAATTACTAAATTAATAAAAAAAAAATTGGGATGGATCAATGTCAATTTGACGACCTCCGTGGCGCAGTGGGCGAATAGCCGACTGAGACGAAGGAGGTAGTGGATTCGATTCCCGCCGCGGAACAAATGTTTGCATGATCTACAGATATTTATTCCGGGTCTGGTTGTTTTTCTATATATTATAAGTATGTATTTACAAAAATAATAAAAAGTATAAAAGTATTCTATCAGTTATCTGGTTCCCATAGTACAAGCTCTGCTTAGTTTGGGGCTAGATAGCGCTGTGTGAAATGTCCAGCAATATTTATTTATATTTATATTTAATTAGCAAACTCCGAAAGTGATTGAATGACCTACGAAGACCTTGTTTTATTTATATCTGCGCATAGGTAATTGACGACCTACATGAAGGCGTATTGATAAATCATGCACGTATCGTGATCTCCCGCGCAGGCAGCTACAACCGAAATAGAGATCGTTATATTACAGAATATATACAAGTACTAGCCTTCAGAAGTATCACTTCCATAAATTCCTAATAATACAAAATAAATATAAATGATTAGAGATAATGATTAGTGTATCAATATTAGATAGGTAGGTACAGTTCCAGAACAATTATAAGATATATATCATCATCCACAGCCCAACTTCACCCACTGTTTGGTATAAGCTATCTATACTATGAGAATCCTGAGTGCAGAGAGAAATCAGAAATCAGAACGTTTATTTGCTCGAATATAAGTACATGTTTCGATGTTACACTTTATCGATCCTCATATATTCTACCATACAGATGGTGTGCAAATATAAATATATAAATCGGGTTTAAACTAAGAAAATGTCAAATAAAATTAGAAATGTTAATACAATACAATATAAAAAACAAATGTCATAGTATAGTCAATTAAAAGTGATTGGAATGGGTTAAATATTCATTAATGTCATAAAAACAATAGTGTGCCAAACATTTTGTCAACTTTGCTTTGAAGACATTGAATGGTAATTCCTTAAATGCATTTGGCAATTTATTATACACCTTTATGGCACTCGCATAAACATTTCTTTTATAAATATCCAGTCTGACTTTAGGTACGTATAATTATGTGGATTTCTAGAGGCAGCTTTTTTATAACTTCCGATTGCTTCTTGAAATATCCAGGGTATCGTTTAACAAGAATGTACAATTCCCTGATGTACATGCAAGCCAAGGGCAAAATATTGAGCTGTATAAAAAGTGGTTTACAACTATCCATTAACCAAGCACCAAAGACAGCTCTCACGCACTTTTTCTGGACTCTGAAAGCTCTACTCACCTCTATAGAGCTACCCCCAGAGAGGGATACAAGCACGCCCAAGATGCAGACAGGTTTATCCACAAGGAGAATACTCTACTTTTTACCATTCTGCGAGACAATAAAAACCAAATCTAGGTTGGTGCTTTCTGTGCAGAGGTTAGTTCGGTTTACGAATACGTTCTTATTTTGTGGACCTCTTTGGTCCAAATTTGAATACAGATGAGGTTCCATGCAAGTTTAAATCACATGATGCTCGCAGGGGCATAATGAAATTCAGTACAAATTTACTCGCGGATCAGCCGTATTTATTTAATCGCCTGTTTTCGGTGAGGTTTACATGACATTTAATTTGACATTGCCGAGCAGGTGGCGTGTAAAATAATATTATATTACAATAGTAAGAACAATACTGTGTCAGTAAATTAAAAGGATAAGAACTCAATGCTGCTTTTCAGCCTCGCCTATGTCTGATGACAGCAGACATAGGCGAGTGATCTGTGATTTACGGCAGTTACAGTTTTACAACTTGGCACATTACAGATAACCTATTATGATTACCTAATAGATATCCTAACTATTATTGGTTCGATGTTCGCAGGATTGAAAAGAATGGTATGTTAATACGTAGGAGGCAAATTTGTTAAAGGCGATGGTAACCACTTAAGATCAGGTGGGCCATTTGCTCGTTCAATCTCCACGAAATGTTGCCGATACCTAGCTTTGAGTGGCTGTTGGTTTATTTGATAGATATACAGACCGAAATTGTATGACAATACTTAAACAGCGTGTTTCTAATCTCTGCCAAGATACCTATCAATAATATTTTTATACAGAAATAAAAGACCGTGAGTTTAGACCAACTAAGAGTGATACAGGCTTAGAGCTATTTTCTTCTGTGATCGTGCGTTCGGCTGCATTCGGGTTGGATCGGATTTTTAAATCGGTTCCAACAACATAAAGGTCAGAAGCCGACGACCTAGTTTCAGATTAAAGGTCGCTAGTCGGGAAACGATGATAACGTTGGCAAGGCTGAACGATGCAAATCGCCACAGTAGTCTTAGCACGAGTTTTTCACGCTAACAAGTAAGCAGAGAGCTAAGCGCGAAATTATAAGTTAGACGCTAGCGATTGTAATATCTGGGCCAAAACAGTAGTTAATTTTTAATGCCAATTTCGTAAGTATTGCTGACATCATCGCTGCGACCATTGGCTATTATTGACTAACTACCCCCTGGTCAACACCTACCTTGGCCAGTGTGGAGGACCCTCTACAGACTGCGTACCCAAGTCGGCCGCTGCAGGTGTAATCTTAGTAAATGTGGTATTATAGACAAATCGGCGACGCAATGCCAATGTGGTACCCAGCTCCAAACAATGGCACACGTCCTTACATGCTCATCCTGTCCTACCATCTGCACGATGGAGCAACTGATGACCTGCTCCGACGCTGCCATGAACGTGGCGACGTACTGCTCAAAATGGCTATAGCCTGAGACATCGACACGAAAGAAGAAGAAGAAGACTAGCGATCAAAATAAGAAATATTAGCTCCAATGAACTTTACCATATTAATCGTTTGGTATATTTTTTTAACACATCATGAAGATGGAACAAGCAAATGGCCCACCTGGATGTTAAATGGCAACAATCCCCTTTAACAAGGCGTTGTCTCGTAGGTCACGCGTTTTACGTTCAATAAATCGAGGCATACAGGCGTAAAGCCTCATGTGCCTGTAACACATTCGCCAAGCGCTTGCTAGCGTCAGTAACAATATAAAATGGTACTAAGCCACTGTAGACTTATATGCAACGTTTACTACTATAGAACGGATCACACGCGATCCGATTTGAGACCGTTAGAAGTAGGCCAGCTGATTGGACATAGCTAAATAGCAACACGCTATTTCATCAAATTGTTTACGTTCCGTCCAACATTGATTGACTTGAGTTCATTCACATAGTTTGTTGAAAACTAGTTTTTTGAATGAAAGTATATTTATCGTAAATTTTATTTCCCACAATCGTAACTTCGAGCCGACATCCTCTATAGTTTTACCAACTTGGTGTTTTAATGTAAAATCATCCAAAATGCACATAAAAATGCATATAAAAATGGAAAGACGAAAAATGAATGCTATTGAAAGAAAGAAAGAAAAAACACAACGAAACACACACAGCACACATTTATACATACAAAAAAAAACAATACCTAACAAATATGTGTCTCACAATTATACCTAAACAATGGACGTCACAAAAAGGCGTCTAACTCAGCCTTTGTTGTGCTTATGGCACAACGCTGATCTTCCGTTGGAACCGTTGGGTATAGGCCGCACAAGAACGGACTCTCTGGAAATCCACGGGGATGCCTGTGTACAGCAGTGGATGTCTTTTGGCTTGTATGATGACCCAAAAATGTTGACACACCGTCACAAAGTTCTGACCACACACTAGAGCTACAAGAAACATGGTAACTTAAAATCCAGGTCTTTGTTTGCAGATCATATGTAAATATTCTGCTTTTTCTTCTAAAGTGTCAATGGACCTACCTAAACTACGTTCGAATAGTGTTTTGCCATATCTCGAATAGCGTTGGATGTGGTGAGGTCCTGCTGTGGCCAGTCTGGAAGTCAATCAACAGACTCCAGACCCAAAGCCGCTGCAGACAACATCTTAGCGAATGGAGAATGCGTGTCTCTTCCCGGATTCAAAGTTACTACGGAGCTCCTAATCAGTCCAACTCTGTTGTGTCCCGTGTCCTATCACCTGTATAAGGGATTTGTCTCGCTCTGGGTTTTGAACCTATTGTGTCTCAGTTCGCTATTTGGCCAACTTGCCACATAGGTATTCATTACTCATACGTCGTCTTTATTAGATTCTTAAGTAAATTGTTCTTAGATTTTAAGATAAATAAATGTAATTATCCGGATTTCAATAAAACTTCACGGAACGACTATAATTTAAGACTCTTCATTTTCAAATGAAATTGGTTTATTTGTTATCACTTTGAAAGTAATACTTATTCGGAGAACTACGATTTGATTGGCTTTTAATTACGAGTGACCGCAATTGTGTGATTTATAGATCTTCCATTACATGATACACAGCTGTCTCCGGCTTCTGGAAAGTCTCTTAAATCATATCATTAATTAGTGAATAACATTCATTAGCACGAGCTGTTTACCCACGACTTCGTTCGCGTGGACTTAAATTATTGTCATAAACTATAAAAGCGAATATTGTCGAAAATCTCATATGTCCGAAAACGTCGTCTGCCCATTCGGGTAAGCATAGTCATACATAGTTAAACCAAAAGGTTTTGATTGTCTTTGCCGGAATGCTCACATCCTTTCCCTTCTTTACAGCACCCTTTTCATTCCTTCTACTCCGTCCTACCTCAAGGAACGCTTTGAGTTTCTTCATGTCTCCAACTCCCGAACCTTACGCTCTTCTGAAAACCTTAAATTGAAAACTCCTCATCATACCTCAGTATTTTATACTAACTCCTTCACTCTTCAGGCTACCAGAGTCTGGAATGCCCTACCTGTTTCAATTCAAAACGCCAAATCCCTTTGTTTTTAAAAACTTGGTTATTCAACATTACGAGTATCTGTCGTCCATCTCTCACTAGGACTCCGCGACATTAAAATTTGTGTAAGTATAATAATATTATACTCATAAAGGTTATTTAATTATTATATAATAATATATATATATTTATCATTATATATATTGCTTTCAATAATATAGGTACTTGTTCTGTTAGTTATTATTTGATTTACGCCGCCATCCTCATTTGTTCACACAGATCCTGCCCATCCAAATGTTTCGAAGAAAGAGATCGCTTTTAGCGATAAGGCCGTTCATTGTACCTTTGATTTAATTGTGTATTCTCTTTGGTTTGTTTAATTTTTAATGGTGTACAATAAAGAAATTATCTAATCTAATCTAATCCAGAAAGAGAGAGAGAGCAGAGAGAGCCATGGAGCGCGCCATGCTGGGCATCACACTGCTAGACCGAGTCCCCAATACTGAAATTCGTGAGTGGACTAAAATTCAAGCCGTTAGCAAGCGTATATTGGGACTCAAATGGAGTTGGGCAGGACATGTGGCCAGGCGCGGTGATGACCGGTGGAGCAGGGTGCTGACTGAGTGGTGGCCCCGAGATGGAACCAGGAACGCAGGTCGTCCGCCGGCAAGATGGGTCCACAACATTATAAAAATCGCAGGTCGTATGTGGGTTAGAACAGCGCAGAACAGAGGCGAATGGCGATAACGAAGAGAGGTCTATGCCCAGCAGTGGGATGAGAAGGGCTGACGATGATGATGATGATGGATCTAATCTAATCTTTGATTAACCTTTGACCTGAGCGCCTCCACACTCAGTCTGACGCGACCATAAAGAAGGTTTTCATTTCTGAAAAGTTTAACCTTTTTATAACGACATCGGCATGCAAAATTATAGACGTCAAATTACCTATTAGATTTCCTTTAGTGTAGGGTAACACCTGTCCTATGACTTTATAGTAAACTTAACTTAATTCTTGACAATTTTAATGAATATTATATATTGCAAGATACGGAATGAGCTAATGATACGGATCTGAGGTTTTCTCGTCAGGCTACGACATGGCTCGCTTCAAGACAAATGTTATGAGGTTTCTACAGGGTAGGGAGAATACCCCGGGTGTTGCCGGTGTCAATAGGCGACGGTGACCGCTTACCATCAGGTAAGCCGTAAGCCTGTTTCCACACAAATAATATAAAAAAAAATATTGTGTAATATGACCTCGACATGATTTCCAGTTTTATGTACCATAGCCGTTAGAGGCTACGCCTTGTTTCTTTATGTTTTGTTAAAAGCATCTTGTTGTTCGGTCACTTTATAGTTTATACTTTATGGCGTAGGGGTTCACAATGAAACTGTTAGGCCAAGATAAAATGTGTCACTTAGCACGAGCTGAACTTGGTACCAGTTTCACCACGTGACAGGTCATCTTCTAAGAAAAGAAGAGAGAGAAGAGACGACCTATTGTACTTTTGGCTTTATGTATTTTTACATTGATGTTTCTTTTTTTGTGGTGTACGTATAATATGGCGTTTACATTCATCCATTCATACACGTGCATTGACATTGACCCTGGCCACAATTATCAAAATGTGCAAGCTTGTTTACCTCTATTCAGTTCGTCTTGCTGAAAAGTTTGTTGTATTTTGTTTTTTATATTATGATTTTATTTTATTGTAGGACTTCATTTTCCGGCCTCCGCTATAGTCATACGAGGCATGCCTTTTAAGTGTTGTTGTTTGAAGAAAAAAACACAACTAGAACCTTATAGTACTTTTTATTGTTTTCAAAGTATTCACCGCGTAGCTTAATGCACTTTTCCATTCGCTCAAACCAGTTATTATAACATTTATTCCACTCTAAAGTGGGGGTGTTCAAAATGGCTGACTTGAAAGCGTCGACTGCTTCTTCACCGGACTGGAACCTTTGACCACGAAGACTTTTCTTAATTTTAGGAAATGTAAAGAAATCTGTCCTGCTGTCCTGCTGTATGGAGGATGGTCAAGAATTTCTACTTTTTCCTGCTTCTAATACTCAATCGTTTGACGAGCGCTATGTGAGCTTGCGTTGTCGTGGAGCAGGATGATGCGTCGCTTTGAGTTAGATTTTCGAAGTTCAGCGATGACTTGTGGTAAACAAACTGTGGTATACCACTCTGCGTTAACCATTCTACGATCTTCAAGCGCAATAGTCGCAACATGGCCGGTTTTTCCAACGAACGTGGTCATTATCTTCTTTGAAGTGCTTCGAGAACGAACAACTTTAGTCGGCTTTGGCTCGTCTTGAAAGACCCAGATTGTAGATTGTTGTTTGGAATCAGGATCGTAGGCATAGATCCAAGATTCGTCACCACTGATGATGTCGTAGATGAGATTTGACTTGCGAATGAAACTTTGCAGAGTTTTCTTACACCATCTGACGTGGGCCGCCTTGTGATCGTCGAAAAGCAGATGCGGTATCCAACGGCAAATTATCTTCTGAATGGTTGTCCTTGAGATGCCTAATAGAGCCTCTATCTCTCGATACGTCACATGACGATCTTCGAGAATTAGTTGTCTCACAGCAATGATGTTATCTTCAGTGAAGGCGGATTTTAGGTGTCCTTCGCGAGATTTGTCACTTACACTACTATGGGCACGCTGGAATTCTAAATACCAGCGTTCGACAGTCCGCAGACATGGGGCTTCATCACTGAACACAGATGTTAGCTCTTCAAAACACTGAAGCCGTGTCAGGCCTCTTCTAAAGTTGTAGAAAATTATTGCACGAACATTTTCCTTATAAAGATTAATTTCTGTACTTCGTACGTAACCTGAAAGATTCCAATCGACGCTGTGACTAAACAATAGCATTAATCCTGATACTTTCAACAGTTTTGAGATTAAAAATTTAAACACATTCGAATATAGAACAGTTTCAAATTCAAAATTGCCGGGAAATATGGAAACGACAGAACTTAAAAGGCATGCCTAGTAATAGATTCATTGTACTCCAATAAGTTTTAATCTGATGTTCAGAAATAGCTAAATATAAAGACGATCCTTAAAATAGAGATGCTATTCGATTAGCCCTGTTTACTGACATTAATCACTGTCGAGTTACGTTTAATTGGCTATTGAACTGCCCTACGCTGACTCATAGTTACAGCGTTTTCGTTCTCCAATCAAGTGGAGTTCTTTTTCATTATGGCTTTTTAACTTCTGACGCCAAAAGTGGGGTTTTATGAGTTTGTGGCATCGTAATTTCAAAACGGATTATGACGCTGTTTTTTTTTAAAAGAAAGCTAGTTTAACTGGGGTCGTTTTTAGCTATGTCAGTTTTAAAGCCAGAAGAGATTTTATTCTTTTGTATTTAAATATCTTAATTTATAATTGTTTGTAAAAATAAATAATAGAATACTAGCTGTTACCAGCGACTTCATACGCGTTACACTACTAACTGTTTACTACTGTCTACTTACTGTTTTGACACCCCATTTTTATCCCTTATATCCTTATAACTGACTTATGGGATAAAAGGTAGTGTATGTGGTAATCCAGGTTATAATCTATGTATATACCAAATTTCATTGAAATCGGTACAGCCATTACGACGTGATTGAGTAACAAACAAACAAATAAATAAATATACAAACATCCAAACTTTCGCATTTATAATAGGTATTAGTGTGATTCAGACCAAATAAATGTTTAAATCCTGTCTGTCTGGATAAAAACTTACAAATTCCTGGGTTTTTGTTTAACCCAATCGGTTAAAAAAAAAGGTTAAAATGGGTTATCGGTTCTATAATTATCAGCTCCATAGATTCATACGTACATACTGTCACGCCTTTATCCCGGAGGGGTAGACAGAGACCACGGATCTCCACTTGGTACGATCCTGACACTTTTTTGCCTCATTTCTTTATACATGCTCGTCAGTTTAGATACATAGATTAATTAAATTCATTATTTCATGTGTACAATGTGTTCATGTATACAAGGTACAAAGGTGTTCTTAAGTAGGTAAAATGTTCATGACATGAGCCCCGCTGGGAACCTACAATGATTGTTATTTAATTAACTATAATATAGATAGTAGATTATTAACTTAATATGAGGTACCTAACCGGAATATAGGCATCCTTTCGCTTCCACTAGCCTCGATTTTGAGCTTCTTTGTTGACCACGATTTTTACAATAATAAAGAATAGACAAAGATATAATAAACACACTTTAAGGATAAATTCATACTACTGTTATAAAACCCTAACTCATACGCTATTGAGAATTTTATGAGATCAAAAAAACTGGCTCATGTCGTACTAGTTTTTTAAAACCATCTTAACATTTTCCAAGCCGGGTGGAAATGGTGCCTCTCTTATCTGTTTTCTGAGTCTGTAATTAAGAGCGGAATTCATTGTACGTTTCTAGAGTCTTCTTTTTCTTAGTCGTAGTACTCTTGGCAGAGTGGTCGTGGTCGTCATGTCAGGGTTGTGGCGCGCTTAACTACCCTTCGCCACTCCTCTCGCACCGCTGCTCTTCTGGCACATTCGTTCAAAGAAACATCTAGAGTCTAGACTATCCTTCTTTATACCCTAGTACTCTATCTCTCTTCCCAGCTATGTATCCCACATGGTGGTGGGGTCAGCTTTCCTAGTTGTTCTTCTCCACTTCGCTCTATCCTCGACGTCGTTATCAGAAACTATTATACCCTAGTACTACACGTCATAATCAAATCTTAATTGTTTCCTCTGTGGTATCATACTTTTCTCGCCCAAAACAACCCAAAAAAGAATGTACCTAATAGTTTATTTTTTAATATTATATACCTATTTTATACAGGGTGTTTGGTAATATACTGACGATATTCAAGTGGCGGTTTCTCAAAACATAAAAAAAGACTTCTCGAAAAAAAAGTTGTTGAGATATTGGGGTTCAAAAGGGGTAAAAAAAAATTGGACCATCCGGTCAAGTGGCACTTTTAATAAAAGGTCTTTGTGAGTACATTTCGACCCCGTTTTTATTTTTAGTTGAAACTTTGTAGTTTTTAAGTTAATAGCCATAATAAAACTGAACTTCGATAAAATTCATAGGTGAAATTTGGTATGCGTGACACAAAATAGGCAAAAGTCTGAAATCCAGAATAACTGCAATTTCTATCTCAAAAAAAAGAACCAATGAACATAAACTCCCGTTACATGTAATTTGTATGAAACTGTAGGTCAAGTGAGTTGGTTATGCATTTCGTGACACTATTTTGATAGTCAAAGATTACAAATAATATTTTTTTGTTTTTATGGGAGACTCGCGAGATCTCAGTTCAGGGCGAACCACTAGTAAATTAATTAAATAATATTAAATTAAACCTTTAAGTAAGAGCACCGTGCTGGTGCTCTAGCCACAATTATTTTAGCGTTTCATCTACCTTAATTTAATTTTTAAATCGTGTTACAATACGAAACACCGCACAATCTTCTAACTGGTGTGCTTAATCTAATGATTAAAACGCTACACTCATTTTATTTAGCACGGCAGCTCCCACCCACCCACGTACATATATAATGTTTTTACTGCACTTTTATTAATTGTACACCATACAGTTTTGTACACCTAAGTGAATAAGGCTCTGTTGTTTGATAGCGGTAATCGTAATATGACGGTCTTAATTATACTAAATGTATCAATTTTAGGTAACATATTATTTTATGACAAACATTGCGGGTGTAAAAGAAAATAACCGCTGTTCCATACCACTTGGCCGAAGATGTAGGGAACCGCTCAGTGTTTATCATGCTTAGGGCCAGAGCACACGACGCGTCGCGGCGCCGCACCGCAAAGATTTCGCCGTATCGGCGGGCATACGAGCGGTGCGGCGCCGCAGCGCTGTTATGTCGCAGCGGCGCCGCCGGCGCCCACGTAGCGTTGGGCAGTCGGTTAGTAAAAATGGATCGGAAAAGACGTCTGTTGCTGGCTCTACTATTACGCCACCGCCGAAATCGACATAGAAGAGTACGACAATACTGGGTCTCTCCCTTTATTGCGTTAAGGAACGGTGATGGACAGTTTTTTCTCCAAGAATATGAAGAATTGCTTTTAGACGAAACGAGATTTTACAATTTCTTTCGAATGAGTGTGTCCAGTTTCGAATTTTTATTAAAATCTTTAGAACCACATATACGGAAACAGTATACTAACATGAGGAATCCAGTGGAACCAATAGAAATGCTAGGCATTACTTTGAGGTAAGTAATAAAAATAATTTTCTTTTATTAATATGACTTTTTTAATTTTCATAATGATCAATAAAATAAATGTTAATCTTCTTAATTTTAATATCTTCATTACAAATTTGCAAAATCGTACTCGCTGTCTTGAGATATTTCACCTGGAGATGTCAATGAATTATAATCTGAGTTCAAGCCTGTTGGAGTGTATGTACTTCTGTAATTACTTGTATGATATCCGTGTGATAAAGGCTGATGAGACGTTTGTTGAAACGCATATGATGATGATGATGGTTGGGACACTGGGCCATACCTCATTTCGGTGATAATTTGCAAAACTTTGCTTTGAAAGGTGAGAGTTTGAAGCTCTGTAAAATCTTGAATTGATGGCAAAATACCCTTAAAAAATGACATGTGGCGATTTTCAGGCTCCTTAATGGCTTTCAATGCTTCCTTTTCAAAATCATCGGCTGGCATTGTTCTTTTGCGGGTGATAGGAACATAACGTGAAGACTCCGGTGCAATATCGCTGGTAGAATCGGTGTTGGCTTCTCCAGTTACGTCTAAGCTACTGTCTGTCTCATTTTGTGTTACTTTTGTTAAAAATAGAAGTTGATGGTAAAAATGATATTTTTTCAGTTTTTTAGCTCCTGAGCCAGATTTAGAAGCATCTTTAATTTTTTTTAAATACTTATAGAAGTTATCTTTGACGCTTCTCCATTTTTTCACTATATCATTACCTGAAAATAAAATATTAAACCATAAACGTTTACATAAACGTTTTTGTTACAGGTACCTGGGCAGTGGAAATTCGATACAAGATTTGGAGTACCAATTCAAACGTGGAAAATCTACGATTCGATATATGATTAGGAGAGTTTGTCGTGCTATATGGAAAAATCTTCTTCGAGACAACATTCCTGAACTAACAACAGAAAAACTAAAAGAAATTTCATCAAGTTTTGATTTAAAGGCGAATTTTCCTCACTGCATCGGTGCCATTGATGGAAAGCATATTCGTATGAAAAATCCTGCTAATAGTGGCTCGCTTTTTTTTAATTACAAAGCCTTTTTCTCTGTAGTGTTGTTAGCTATTGTGGACTCCAACTACAAATTTATTTTTATCGACATTGGCGCATACGGTAAAGAATGCGATTCAACTGTTTTTCAAAATTCAAAACTATATGAGTTACTTATTAACAATGACCTACCATTGCCTGATCCTCAGCCACTGTGTGGTTCTAATAGACAAACTCCGTTTGTATTTGTCGGTGACGAAGCTTTTGGACTAAGCAAACACATTATGCGTCCATATGGAGGTAAACATCTCAATGTACAACAAAAGATTTACAATTATCGTCTCAGCAGAGCCAGAAGATATGTCGAATGTGCTTTTGGGATTATGGCGAATAAATGGCGCATTTTTCACAGACCAATAGATGTGGCCTATAATTTTGCTATGGATATTGTAAAGGCATGTTGTGTCCTACACAATTATGTCGCAGATCGGGATGGTTTTCGGCAAAACGATAAATTGGCAATAATTGATGATGAATTTCACTCATTACAACCTCAAGATGAAGAAATTACAGCAGCAAATGTTATAAGAGATCAATTCGCAAGCTATTTCATGAGCAACAGAGGATCACTACAATGGCAGTTACAGAAGATTTAATCATCATTAAAGCAATAAATATTTACTCACCAATTTGGTTCTTTTTATCACAAGCAAAATTATCATATTCTGGATATAAAATTTTAGCAATTTGCTCCCATGCTTTTGCTTTTAAACTTTTATTTTTAAAGTCCATATTGGACTTATCCCAGAGGATTTCCCTTTCTTGGACTAATGTAATAAGGTAGTCCATATCAATCTCTTCTTCGTTGGTACTCATTTTACTCACAAAATCAACAAAAAATAATATAAAAGAAACGGAACGAGGAAGCGTGTGCCCTTCTTTGTGACAAATAAACAACTGAGCGGTGCCGCTCCGACGTCGCAACGCATTCAACCCCCCCCCCCCCCCCCCCCCCCCGCCTCGTCTCGTCTCGGCGCTAGCAACTCCGGTGCGGCGCCGCACCGCATCGTGTGACATAGTAAAGATATTTCTATGTAAAACAACGCAGCGACATCGCTCCGGCGCCGCGACGCGTCGTGTGCTCTGGCCCTTAGAGTGTTGAGCATAGAGTTCATCCAATATTAGCTAACCCGCACTTCGAACGTATTATATAAAAAAATAGCCTACTAGCTGATCCGCACGCGGCATCGCACGCGTAGTCATTTTTTTTCAGTAAAAACATTACCCAACTTCAGCGCAGTCTGGTAAAAAGTAATCTATGTCTCAATCCCGGTCATAATCTTTATACCAAATTTCATCAAAATCGTTCAAGCCGTTAGTCGTTAAAACGTAACAAACGGACACAGAGACTTTGAGACGGAGAGAGTTACTTTCGAATTTATAATACTATTAAGGATATTAAGGATAATGTAGCTTGCTATTAGTGAAAGAATTTTCAAAATCAGAAGAGCCGGAGATTACGAACTATGTACCTATATCCAAACAAATTCACTTTTACCTTTCTATAATATTAGTATAGAATGATATGTACTTAACCCCCCCTCCCCACCCCCCACGAAAATGCAAGTAGAGGTGTCAAGAAATTAATTATGTCCTTGAAAATAATGTTAGCAAGGTCGGGTTCACGTCGCGTTACGGCCGTTATTTAGGAAACCAGAGCTTAAATGGTGACTAAGCGTCAGCAAAGTAGCCTGTTCTTTGCTTAGGACATGTCATTGGGGTTTCATTAACGTGTTTACTTAATCATTGTTGTATGACAATTTGAAAACTGAACTAAGTTGAAGTTGACAGCTAGGTCATTGATGAGTTGCCTTTGAATTTAATAGTTCGACATTCAATTTGTTGCCAAGATATTTGCATAGTCGCACTCTTTTCCCTGACTTGACGAAACACACTCTTTATTCATGTATATTCGGGATTTATCACGTACCGTTTTATCGGTGTTTCGCCTAACAATGACCGACACTCTTTATTATTTGCTTCACGGTGTTTGTTGCAAAGTTTTAAACCAGAACTGAGATCTCGCGTTACTTCCATAATAACAAAAAAATATCACGAAATAAGAAACCAAATTACTTGACCTACAGTTTTATTCAAATTACAGGTAACGGGTTCATGTTAATTGGTTTATCATTCTTGGGGTACAAATTGCAGTTATTCTAAATTTCAGACGTTTGCCTATATCTGTGTCCCTTAAGCTACACGCATACCAAATTTCAGCACTGTGGGGTCGCTGGTGTACCCTGTGAATTTTGTTAAAGTTCAGTTTTTATTATGGCTAATAACTCAAAAACTACAAAAACTTTACTAAAAATAAAAACAGAGTCGAAATTTACTAATGAAGACCTTTTATTTGACTTCCCATTTGACGTGATAGTCTCATTTTCATTTTTTTTTACCCTCTTGAACCCCAATATCTCAACAGCACCCCAACATGTTCAGCTCATTTAGTCACACCAAAATTGTGTCATCACTACCTACCTATGTATCAAATTTCACTATAATCGGATCAACGCTTCGAAAGTTATCCTCGGACAAACAAACATACTTACGTACAGCGCCGATTTGCCCAAGTTGATTTGGAGATCTCGCTTCGCTCGATCAATTACAGTATGTAGTAAAGAAGTTAAAGTTTTTTATTACCTATATTTCACCATCTGTTGTGTTTTATTTTTTGTACGTTGAGTCAAATAAACGTTTTCATTTTCATATATTTCTGCCTTACAACAGGTACTGAAAGAATCTCTCTGTTTACAAAACGATGTGCAATTGGTGACGCCATATTTAATCGTAACGGTCATCTAGGTACGTGGTTATATAAGCGCAAATGGGAGGAGCCAGAGGCTAAAGCCAGCAACATAAAATACCACCCAAACGCAACAAATTAAACTCATGCAAACTTTTTTCTTGAAAGTCGTGCCTCCGCTTAGATAATGAACAAAGATTGCGGGTACGTGAGCAAGTACCTAATTAATCACCACCTGGACTAACGCCTATTTCCTTAATTAAAGACTTGGTGCTTGTTTACAATGCGGGCTAATTCGATGAGACATTTCGGTTTGGAATTAATTCTGTTCGTGCAGAACAACCACTTTAGATAGTTGGACCTAGAACAAGTAACTTTTTAACGACAAATTCAGATAACAGAAAAAACTAAACTGCTTAACCGATTTCGATTAAATTTCTACGGGACTAATACATTCCAAATCGGTTGATAAATGACTGAATTATGAGGTAACAAACATAAAAACAAATAAAAAAGAAATAACCGAATTGAGAACTTATTTTGAAGTCGGTTTTATAAGCACACGAAACTGGGCAAAGTATCAAAACGTATTGTTTGGACTTGCCTCTGACTAACCGCTTATGGGATATCGTCACGGGTCTCCATACTGTGGTAGAGATCCGAGGATGTCCATCACAGGTTATTAATATGGTCGTGAGCGATATTATTATTACTATAGAAATAACTTCTCTAGTATTTAGGTACTCTATGGTAAAGGATTGGACCCATTTGATATTAGGATGGAATGTTTTTATATGTAGCATAATATATACACATAGAGCACTTAGTTCTTTAAATCTATAACTGATATTATATTAGGTAAATAAAATAAAAGCCCAAGACGAAGGTGATGACAAATGCTGCTGGATTCTCGAATTGAGATGTGATGGTTGGAAGCAAGAAGTTGGCAGTAGTCGACAAATACCTTTATTTTGGACATATTCTTTCTTTTGGTAAAGAACATCAGAACAAGGAGGTCTATAGACGAATGCAACTCGGGTGGGCTACATTTGAAAAGCTTGAAGATGATTTTCGGTCAAAGTAGATCCCACAATGCTTGAAAACCATATAACCATATAACCTGTATAACCATTGAGTCCTGCCAACAATGACTTACGGTGCCGAAACATGGGTGCTCACTAAGGAAACTGTGTACAGAGTACGAGTTGCACAGAGAGCCATGGAGCGCGCCATGCTTGGCATCAACCTGCTGGATCGAGTTCCTAATACCGAAATCCAACGCCAGACGAAAGCCCAAGACGTCGGAACAAGGGTGGTGGAACTCAAGTGGAACTGGGCAGGACACTTGGCTAGACGAGGTGATGGCAGGTGGAGTAAATCTTTGACCGAATGATGATCAAGAGCAGACCTAAGAAGTCCAGGACGTCCGACGGCGCGGTGGGTGGACGGTGGGTGGGCGCAGCACAGGACCAGGAAGGGCGTTTACAAAGGGAGGCCTACACCCAGCAGTGGGTACTTCTGGGATGTGGATGACGATGTTGATGGAATAAAATAAATAAATAATTAATGCTGGACATTTCACACAATGCCATCTAGCCTCATTCAAGCAAAGCTTGTACTGTGGGAACCAGATAACTGTATTTTTTTTGTAAATACGTACTTATAATATTATAGAGAAACAATCAAACCCGGAACAAATATCTGTAGATAATGTAAACATTTGTTCCGCAAACAACGAAATGGAAGGTAAAAAATTGTTGTTTTATTTGTTAAAACGGCCTATTCGGCCGTGACTGCCCGTGACAGTCTATTTCAAATATAGAGTTCGCCCTGTATTCCTGTAAATAAATCAAGTCAAATTCAATTTTAGCTCAACGATCGATACAGCTGTTAATGTGTTCGCAACGACTCGATCTCTAAATGCACGAGGACGTGCCTTTATTACTCGTTATTACTAGAATTGAAACACAAAAATAGCAAAGGCTTCTTTCACCTTCCTTTGCCTTGGTACCATTAGTCAGTTCCTTGGAACTGTGGCAATATTTTTGAAGTGAAAACATTTTTAGGCGCGTTGGGCAATTTTTGAGATGGGAAAAAACCATTGAACTCGCGACACTGTTACCGTCACCGTTACTGACACCTCTGTATATGAAGTAAAAACTTCTTTAGGAGCGTTGGGCATTTTTTGATATGGGAAAAAACCATAGAACTCGCGACACCGTTACCGTTACCAACACCCCTGAATATAAGTATCTCGTAATTGTTCAAGTTTTCACTTCTGTCGGCACTCCCGGAGTGCCACTTTTTTTTTTTTGATTTGTAACCATTTTTGGTGTAACCAGTTTTGCCGTCGTTACATCTAAGGTAAATAAAGTGGTAGTGGCAGATGTCAGTAGGTCGTTCGGTATTTTTTTTTATATAAGTTAATATTTGGCTATTCATTTGGGCTCGTCGGTTATCAATAAATTTCCAGAATCGCTAAGGACAGCAGCGTCCGTGCCTATATTAAGGAGTAGTCTTAAAAAGTGTTGAGTGGGATATTCTATAGTTTAGATGAGTTTTATGGACTACCTACACTGTAGAATATCGCACCCGGACTAATATAAATTATGTACTGAAATGGATTTTAATATAATTAAATTATAGAACTTTATTGTGATTGATAATGACGTGTAACTATGGAGTTATAAATAAAGTATTGTATTGTATATGTCTTTACAAAGATTTTAAGTAAATAAAGTATCACATTTGTTTCTAGTCCCTATCATATAATCCCTAATTGGTACTAAGGATACAAAAACTACTATTTGCCATCAAAGTAATGGTAAAAAGGCAAAAAAATTACATTTAATATGGGCCCCAGAGAATCATTGCGCCATAAGTTTAAAGAAATAAATATTATGACATTCCCTTGTCAATACATCTAAGAAAATCTGATGTATGTTGACAAAAATATTAATTTGTTTAAGAAAAATAGCGATAATCATAATGTTAATACTAGAAATAAAGATAAACTCGCTGTTGCCACTTGTATACTCCATAAAGTTAGTAAATCGTTTAAAGGGCAAGGTGTACGCTTTTATAACAAACTCCCAAGGGATGAACAAATATTGACAATTAACAAATTTAATAACGTAATTAAACAAAATCTTTACAAAAAAAGGATTGTGTGGTTTTATGAAACCATGGTAAAAGTGAAACTTTGTTTCACATTATAGACATTTAACTAAAAATGTTAGTTGGCAGAAATGAGTAATAGTCTATACACTACACGATCAGCTGATGCGAACTATAGGCGCCGCCATATTGGCCTCGGCTGCTCTGACGAGCGCCTTTCACTTTATCCCTACGCCGCGGCCAACCGTCACGCGACATGCAACACACAGACGAAAAAGTTTGAGACGATGTAATAAAAGTTTCACTTTAAAAAGCCTACTATAAAATATCGGATTATTTAGATGCTAGAGAAGCTTGGGATTGAAATTGATCCAACTCATTCAAATATGTTACAATTTAGACGTAGTTTATTTTCTTTATTGTTATGTGTTCTAAAAGATCATTAAAAAAACAACCAGCCTTGTTTCTTGCTTTTATTTCCTAGCTTGGTCGCCAAGGAACAGGCAGTAAAATTGACGTTTCAAAGTGATCCTTGTGATTTTAATTAATAAAAGATTTTGACTTTGACTTTGACACAGTACCATCAATGGCACTGACTAATGGTACCACGGCAAAAGAAGGGGAAACAAACCTTTGTTATTTTTATGTCTCAATTCTAGTAACTTCAGTTTTCTATTGACAATATTACGAAGTTGTCAACAAATGCTAATAATATTACAATACATGCCAATAGAAGCCCTCCAGACGTTACATACCTAACCTTGACAATCTATGTAACATTCAAATAAAGGCACAAGTGGAAAATTTCAGGCTTCAGCGGTTACCAAGGCAACCTATCCCATAAACATGTAATCCAAACGAAGTAAAGTTCAGCTAAATTTATGTTTTAATGTGTACCTACTTATCAAAGGGTATTCGGGTGTGTTATCTGGGAATTAGCTTATTAGTAATGCGATTTGGTTTTATGATTCGTAGGTACGTGATAACATCGATGGTTTAAGAGGACAATGGTGGCGATTCTGTTCTTTACCCTGACTAACTAAAATTGTGTAAAATACGAACGGTCTTATTTTTACACACTAAAGATCAAATTAGAATGACATTTAAAGTGCCATTTCTAAAATTAAGTTATTTTTGTTATGATGGCATGTTTGCGGGCTAGTTTTAGTGGTCAATCAAATTGGTGTTGACTAAAACTAGCCCGCAAACACGCCTTCTTATATAAAAATACTTACATTTAGAAATGTCACTTTAAATGTCATTCTAATTTGATCTCTAGTGTGAAAAAATAAGACCGTTCGTATTTTACACAATTTTAGTTAGTTAGCTTAAACAACAGTATTGCCACCAATGTCAAATTTATTTCCATTTATAAGAAGTTTTTACACCCTACACGGACACTTTTCTAGGTTTTTTATTTACACGATAACAAGAAGATTTATATTTAATTTCATTTATTCCATTAACAATCATAAAATCGTGTCTAAAAAATAAACTAAATTAGTGGTTCGCCTCGAACTGAGATCTCGCGAGTCTCCCATAAAAACAAAAAAATATTATTCGTAATATTTGACTACTAGTATCAGAATAGTGCTACGAAATGATCAACCAGCTCACTTGACCTACAGTTTCATTCAAATTACAGGTAACGGGAGTTCATGTTAATTGGTTCACTTTGTTGGGGTATAAATTGTTGGGGCCTATATTTGTGTCACTAAAGCTACACGCATACCAAATTTCATCACTGTGGGGTCACTGGTGTACTCTGTAAATTTTGTCAAAGTTTACTTTATATTATGGCTAATAACTTAAAAACTACAAGGGTTAAACTAAAAATAACAAAATGTACTTTTATAGACCTTTTATTAGATTTGCAAACAAAAAAAAAAAAAACAAAATGGGACTATTCGGTCAAGTGACCGAATAGTCCCATTTTGTTTTTTTTACCCCTTTTGTACCCCAATATCTCAACAACCCCCCAAAATTTTTAGCTCATTGATTCACACCAAAATTGTGCCATCATTACCTACCTATATACTAAATTTCACGATGATCGGATAAACGCTTCGAAAGTTATCTTCGGACAAACAAACATACATACATACAACGCCGATTTGCCCAAGTTGATTTGGAGATCTCGCTTCGCTCGATCAATAATAATAATAATGTTAACAAAATTTAGAAACAATAAATTAATAATACACAACATAGAAATAAAAGTAAGTTTAATTTTTATTTAAATTCGTAATATGCCTGAAGCTAAGGGAACTCAGTCCACGAATAGTTTTTTATCCCATCTGTTCGAAAAGAGGCGAAAGGTTCCTCGATAAGTGCGCGCAAAATGAGTCATTCCGGCGCACTTAATATCAGTGACGAAATTACTTTTGAATTTGGAACACTATTTAATTAAAAAGTTAGAACGCAATTCGCTCTGACAAAGTGCTAGCCGGTAATAAAATAAGCACGTCTGCCGACACGGCATTGTTTGTTATAATAAAAAAAAAATTCACGGGAACTTCTTATGCGTTTTTATATTACTTTTATCAAAATATTACAGACAATTTTAATTTGATTCACACAAATGAATAAAAAATGTGTTCTAGCAGGGAAAGTGAAATATTAACACGAGAAGGTGTAGAATTAATCGCATAAACTGTCATAAACAATTTACCAAACAGGTCGAGAGAAAAATATCTAAAAGCCTATGAAAATTTAATTACATGGAAAATGAAAATGAAGCAGTCATTTTTTTTCAACTGTATTCTAAACAGCGTGAAATGTCACCATTGACTCAACATGATCATCTACCAGTCTGAAGTTATTACGAGTACCCAAGTGATAAATAAGTCAACGACATTTTCTGTTCCCAACAAAACAGCTACAATAAACTTTCAAAATTGCGAAAACGTAGCTAATATTAATATATATTTGTAATTTGGTTATGTAAATATAAATCATTTTTATTTCTAAAGCATCTCTTATTTATTTCACACGGTACCAAAATAATTTAACCTCGAGCGACGTACTTTCAATCCCTTGCTTCGCTCTGGATTCAAACAATCGCTCTAGCCATCAGATACATTATTTTGGTCCCTTAAGAAGTTATGACACAATCTACTATCATCGTACGTAACTAATAGTAAACATTAAATAATAGGCATTTTAATTTCTAAGTTTAAGTTTTGACTTATTCTTGAGCGCAGTATTAGTATTTAATTAGCATTGTATTTTAAAGGACGACCTCCGTGGCGCAGTGGGTGAATAGCCGGCTGATGCAGGATTCGATTCCCGCCGCGGAACAAATGTTTGCATGATCTAGAGATGTTTGTTCCGGGTCTGGACGTTTTTCTATATATAATAAGTAAGTATTAAAAAAAAAGTACCTATCTATAAAGGTAAGTATTCAATCAGTTATCTGGTTCCCATTGTAGCTCTGCTTAGTTTGGGGCTAGACAGCGCTGTGGGAAATGTCAAGCAATATTTATTTATTTATTAAAGTACTTACCGATCAGTTACCGGGGTAAACCCGGTGTTCCTTTTAGGCGTTATATTCTCCACTTTTGACACTTCACTCAAGACCGGGGCAAACTTAAACTAACTTATTATTGCTTAGACTTGACTTAGGTGTTTTATTGTTGCATTTATATATTGCTCACTCTCGTTGTTAGACCTGAAACAAAAGAAAGATTTAATAATTATTTTTTATTAATTATTTTCCTAATTTAATAATTTAACTCCAAATCAACTTGGGCAAATCGGCGTCGTATGTATGTATGTTTGTTTGTCCGAAGATAACTTTCGAAGCGTTTATCCGATCATCGTGAAATTTGGTATATAGGTAGGTAATGATAGCACAATTTTGGTGTGACTCAATGAGCTAAAAATTTTGGGGGGTTGTTGAGATATTGGGGTTCAAGAGGGGTAAAAAAAAAATGTAAATGAGACTATTAGGTCAACTGACACGGTCAAATGAAAGGTCTTCATTAGTACATTTCGACCCCGTTTTTATTTTTGGTAACATTTTTGTAGTTTTTGAATTATTAGCCATTATAAAAACTAAACTATGACAAAATTCACAGGGTACACCAGTGACCCCACAGTGCTGTAATTTGGTATGCGTGTAGCTTTAGTGACCCAAATATAGGCAAAAGTCTGAAATCTAGAATAACTGCAATTTGTACCCCAAAAAAGAATAACCAATTAACATGAACTCCCGCTACCTGTAATTTCAATGAAACTGTAGGTCAAGTTGGTTGGTTATATATTTCGTGGCACTATATTGATAGTCAAAGATTATGAATAACATTTTTTTTTGTTTTTATGGTAGAGACCTAAGTTCGGGGCGAACCACTAGGTACTTATGATTCGGGCCTCCATAGAACGATGCTGTTTTAAGAGAAAACTAGAGCTGGCAGTTGGCGCTTATGCAAATTTTATCGTTTCAGGTTTTTTTAATTATTTTGCCTTATTAAATGACTTTTATCGAATGAAGCTTCTCGTTAGATGCGTAGTATACTTATTTGTCTAACCTGGCTGCTATAGGGTCGTGAATGGCTGCGTAATTGTAAAATATCTAAGAAATCATACAATGCTTTAGTGGACAGCAAGCCTTAGAGATCAATATTTTCGTACAACCGCATAATAAAATCAAACTTAATATCATGCATGTGGTATCTGCGGTTCCTTTAATCAAGGCAAGTACACATTCTAATCCCTCCTCTCAAATTATACAAGTACATTATCGAAAGTGATGCTGATGACGTCAAAACAGTAGGTTTGACTGGGTTTGACTTACTAACTATAATGTACACTGTGCCCCGTCTAACAATAGCAAATAAGTCTTTCTGAGGCGCATCGGTCAAATCTGAACGAATAATTCGTACCCTTGCCCTTGAGTACAAAATGCACGTTCATTACGAGTCGGGTATCGAATGCAATCTCCCGAAACCAAAGCACGAAAATAGCCCCTTTTTTCATTTCATTTGAGTCGGTTTTAGGTTGCAGTGACGTCTGCAGTCGGACGTCAAGTGGATACAGCGATGCAATGTTAGCTAGACCGTCTGAATGTCAAACCAATGTAAGTCTGCAATGTCTGCAGCATCGACGCAATAAAAAAATAATTAATTATAGTCCGAGTAGGTATATAGCGTGATACTGTGAATTGAAGTTTCGGACAGGATGTAGGTATACGGTCAAAGCCAGATGAGTCCTTTGAGAGCGCAAGATGACGTCAAAGTTAAACAAATTTACAATTTTATTGGTTGGTAATTGGTAGGTACGAGTACGTATGCTGCGTTTTAATACAATGACACGTTTTCTTTGGAATTTTTAATAGGTACCATTGATTTTTACACCAAAGTGGAAAATAAATGACTAGTGGTTCGCCCCGACCTGAGATCTCGCGAGTCTCCCATAAAAACAAAAAAAAATTGTAATCTTTGACTATCAAAATAGTGCTACGAAATAAATAACCAAATAACTTGACCTACAGTTTAATTCAAATTACAGGTAACGGGAGTTCATATAAAGTGGTTATTCTTTTTTGGGGTATAAAATGCTGTTATTCTGGATTTCAGACTTTTGCCTATATTTGGTTACTAAAGCTACACGAATACCAAATTTCAGCATTATGGGGTCACTGGTGTACCCTGTGAATTTTGTCAAAGTTTTGTTTTTATGATAGCTAATAACTCAAAAACTACAAAAATTAAACTAAAAATAAAAACAGGGTTGAAATATACTAATGAAGACCTTTCATTTGTCGTCCCACTGGACCTTATGGTCTCATTTTAATTTTTTTTACCCCTCTTAAACCCCAATATCTCAACAACCCCCCCCCCCCCAATTTTTAGCTCATTGAGTCACACCAAAATTGTGCCATCATTACCTACCTATGTACCAAATTTCACGATGATCGGATAAACGCTTCGAAAGTTATCCTCGGACAAACAAACATACATACATACAACACCGATTTGCCCCAGTTGATTTGGAGATCTCGCTTCGCTCGATCACTTATGACTTACTTTCCGATTCAGAAGATTGTTAGTTATGAATGTGGAAATATATTAGAGAGGTTTTTTTATAAATTACTAGCTGACCCCGCGAATTACAGCCTTAGAATCAATAAATTTTGTGTTGCTAAGCTTAGATAGGGGTTGGTTTTAACCCGAATCATAAAACAATATAAATAAAAAAATTTGTAAAAGAAAAAAAAATTGGGGTGGACATCTTATCACATAGAGGTATGAAAAATTGTTTACGTCGTGTTCTCCGACCTACCGAATATAAACAAAAAATTTCATAAGAATCGGTCAAGCCGTTTCGGAGGAGTTTTGTTACAAACACACACCTGTGACACGAGAATTTTATATACTTATTAGAGATTAGATTTCGCCTGATGGTAAGCGATAATGTAATCTACGATGGTGCACGCTATTTACACGCTACTGGAAGACCCTTAGGTTGTAGTTATTAGGAAACACAGACTCGACCAAAAAAGAAATGGGTGGATTATATAAAAGCTGATATACTATATATAGGTTTCTTCTAGGTGAATAGGTGCCATAACACACTGGCGAGTTGCTAGCGTATTTCCAGCGCGGCGATTTGTGAACGTGTTCGCGATGCTCGCCGCGTTCGCTCAATAGGTAAACACATGCGTCCCGAACTCCCGACTAGGGTTCCCAAAAATATCGGAATATCGAAAATATCGAAATTCCGGAATAAATTCCTGACATTTGATGAAATTTCCTGACTTTCTTGTAAATATAACATTAATGTCGTTAGCATCGTGCATGTGAATGAATGAAGCAAATTCTCGAATTTAGGGAGCAATAAATATCAGTAATGATCAAAATGACAAATAACATAAGTAATGTTGATTGTTAATTTATTTGTAATAAAAATATTTGGTCTATTTTATGTTCTATTTTACTCGTTACCTACTTAATTTGTAGAAATTCCGGACGGTTTAGGATCCCCCCTGTATTTCGGACAAAGACCTATATTACCGGACATGTCCGGAATATTTCAGACGTATGGCAACCCTACTTCCGACACACTTCAGCCAGTCATGCAGAAACTTTGTATTTTAACGTACAGCCTGTTTTGTTATGTACGACTCATATTAACTGATTTTACAGGTGGGTTTAATAACGGTAGCTCGAACATTTATCCAGCAATCAGTATATTTCGAATAAACAATTTTAAACGTAAATCAGCGATGCTGATGCTGCTTAGTCAGTTTAAGAGTTACCTATCTACTTACATGCTGATTATTTTTTGTTCTCATTATGATTCGCAATCAGTGAGGACTATAGGCGGATAAGTTAATTTATTTGTGGCGGTCGGGATCAAGACACATTAGTCCTTCCCTTCTTTAGAAGCAGCAAGCAGGTTGTCCAAGACATGGACTCTTTTCAGTCGCTTTGTGTCAAAATGATTTTCCGCCAGCGCTCTTGCCAGCGGACTAAATATTGCTGGACATTTCACACAGCGCTATCTAGCCCCAAACTAAGCAGAGCTTGTACTACCAGATAATTGATAGAATACTTATATATTTTAATTTTGTAAATACATACTTATGATATATAGAAAAACAACCAGACATGGAAGAAATATCTGTAGATCATGCAAACATTTGTTCCGCGGCGGGAATCGAACCCACTACCTCCTGCGTCTCAGCCGGCTATTCGCCCACTGCGCCACAGAGGTCGTCATTATCATTGCTTTTTAGGCGATCTAGATATCTTTTCGATATTAAGCCCATTTCTTGGTCAATTGTGGGAACTTCTCTTGTTGGTTGTGAACCATGAGACATTAGAGATGGAACGCAAGATTTTGTTCTGACAGCGTTGGCTAATAGCACGATTGGATTTGCTGGTCGTACTCCAGATTTGTAGCCCATAAGTCCACACTGGTTTAAGGATGATGTTTGTTAATTAGAGACAGTAGGGATTGTGGTCCAAGAAACATCATTTAACATGATTACATGATAAATTAATATTATTTAGTATTTTTCAAACTTTCGCGATCACTGTACATAATTATTGATTAAAACGGGTATTTATCGCGTATGTACCTTTTTAAAGTGAAAATTTTATTACATCGTCTCAAACTTTTTTGTCTGTGTGTTGCATGTCGCGTGACGGTCGGCCGCGGAGTAGGGATAAAGTGAAAGGCGCTCGTCAGAGCAGCCTGGAATGCGTGTAGAGAGCCTCCCCGCGGCGCATTCTGGAAGCAGCTAAGTCACGGTAACGCAGTGGCCTAGGCTGACTAATCTCTACAACACAATGGTTCTACAAAACAACGAATATGACCAACGGCACCTTTCAGAGCCACCCCTTTCAAAGCCAGCTCTGAAAGTAATCTCAATTAACATTGAAGGATTCTCGGAGATTAAATCAACTATTCTCGCAGAGCTTGGCAATACGACACATTGTGACATCTTATGTGTCCAAGAAACCCATCGTGGCCACGAACAACAAAGGCCTCGAATACCTGGATGGACCCTTACGGCTGAGATACCACATGATAAGCACGGAAGTGCTATTTTCACAAAACCCAACATAAATGTAACATCCACATCGTGCAAGAGTGACAACTCTATAGAAATAATTACAGTCGATATCGGTACCTGTACAGTCACATCTGTGTATAAGCCACCGAATCAGCCTTTTGAATTTAACAAAACAACAAATTTCGACGATCGAGTCATAAAAATAATTGTCGGCGATTTCAACAGCCACAATCTATCTTGGGGATACAGAAAATCGAACCCTGATGGTATTGCTGTCGAGGAATGGGCAGACTCCTTAGACCTTTCCCTGATACATGACCCAAAACTGCCTCCATCATTTAACAGCTGTCGATGGAAAAAAGGGTACAACCCTGACCTAATATTTGTGAGCTTAAATATAAGTTCCCTTTGCTCAAAATCAACTTGTACTCCCATTCCCAACACACAACACAGACCTATTGCATGCCAAGTCCAAGCGGCTATCACACCGAGGCAAGTTCCTTTCATGCGCAGGTTTAACTTGTCAAAGGCAAACTGGGACGGTTTTGCAAAGTGCGTAGATTCAAGACTAGATAAGGTAGAACCCGTGCCTGGTAACTATGAAAAGTTTATTGAGGTCATAAGAAAAGCTTCTAGGCAAAATATTCCGAGAGGATGCCGTAGCTCATACATCCCAGGCCTTACGAACGACTCTGCGGCACTTTTACGTAGTTATGAGCAATTGTATACCAATGACCCTTTTTCGGAGGAAACATTAAATGCTGGTAATGAGCTGATGCTCATGGTTAGCGAAAACCGAAGAGAAACGTGGATGTCTACAGTCTCAAACATCAACATGCACCATAACAGTAAAAAGGCCTGGACGACAATTCAAAAACTCACAGGGAACCCTCCCACTGCTACAAACCAAGGACATGTTACAGCTAATCAAGTAGCTCACCAGCTTTTACTCAATAGTAAACCACCCAAGCAACTACCCAGACTACAAAAAACTAAAATCTCAGATAAAAACAACTCAAATGAAATTAGCAAACCTTTTACACTAACCGAAATTATACTTGCAATAAGAGCTCTGAAGAACGGAAAAGCTGCAGGGGTAGATGACTTATTAGTTGATCAAATTAAACATCTCGGACCAATTGGTGTATCTTGGCTGCTAATGTGCTTTAATAACTGCCTGGAAACTAAGAAAATCCCAAAAATGTGGAGACGCGCCAAAGTTGTAGCACTTTTGAAGCCTGGAAAACCCCCTTCAGAGCCTAAAAGTTATAGACCTATTTCCCTCCTATGCCACCTATATAAACTATTTGAAAGGCTTCTCCTCAACCGACTTACCCCGATTATAGAGCCTCAGCTGATCCCTGAACAAGCAGGATTCAGACCCGGAAAAGCTTGCTGCGGTCAGACGCTCAAGCTTACCCAACATATTGAAGACGGTTTCGAGGCAAACAGTATCACTGGTTTGGTTCTTGTTGATCTATCTGCCGCATACGATACTGTTAATGTTAAAAGACTTCTTCGCAAAGTCGAACACCTGACTTGTGATCTTGGGTTCGTTCAAATTCTGGGTGAACTACTTCATAACCGTCGCTTCCAAATACATCTTCTATCAGAAAAAAGTAGATGGCGCTGCCTTAAAAACGGGCTTCCTCAAGGGAGCGTGCTTGCACCAACTCTCTTCAACATTTATACGAATGACCAACCCAACAGTCCATCTACTTCACGTTTTCTATATGCAGACGATTTAGCGTTGACGACCCAAACTTCAACCTTTGAAGAGGCCGAAGACAAGCTAACACTAGCCTTGGCTGAATTAGGGAGTTATTACGAAGAGAACGGCTTGAAGCCAAATCCATCTAAAACCCAATCCTGTGCCTTTCATCTGCGCAACCAACAAGCCAGCCGGACCCTAAACATAACCTGGCAAGGAGTTCCTATCCAACACGAAAACTTTCCAAAATACCTGGGGGTAACTCTGGATAGGTCACTGAACTATAAAGCACAGTGCTATAAAACTAAGATGAAAGTTGGTACCCGAAACAATCTTCTGCGTCGACTTATAACTACCAAATGGGGTGCAGCCCCAGACGTACTCCGCACTACTGGCCTGGCACTGTGTTTTTCATCCGGCGAATATGCTTGCCCAGTCTGGAGCCGGTCCGCACATGCAAAGGTCGTCGATGTCGCGTTAAACGATACATGCCGGATAATAACAGGATGTCTGAAGCCAACCCCTCTAAACCTGATATACCCTTTGGCAGGCATATCGCCCCCTGGAGTGCGACGAGATGTGGCTTGCTCTATTGAAAAGCACAAACAAGAGCATGATTATCGACACCCTTTATATGACCATAACATCCCGCAAGGCCGCCTTAAAAGTCGAAAGAGCTTTCAACGCTTCACAAGGGCCACGAGTGATGACCCGGCTGCTACCAGACGCACTCTGTGGATAAAAAGAAACTCCCCACCGCCTGATTTTACCACCCCACAGGAACAGTTACCACCCGGGCATGATCTGCAGTGGCCAGTATGGAAATCCTTAAACAGGCTCCGCACCCAGGTTGGCCGCTGCAGACTTAGTATGTGCAAATGGGGATTCAGGGACCCTAACTTGACGCAGTGTGACTGCGGTGATCCCACGCAGTCAATGCAGCACTTGCTAATGTGCCCTTTATGTCCGAACACATGCACGATGGAGGACCTAATGGCCGCCTCGCCTGATGCCATTGCTGTGGCCAAACACCTGTCCAACATACTATGAATGGAAACGTAGAACTCTTGACACGCTAAGAAGAAGAAGAAGAAGAGCAGCCGAGGCCAATATGGCGGCGCCTATAGTTCGCATCAGCTGACCGTGTAGTGTATAGACTATTACTCATTTGTGCCAACGAAAATTTTTAGTTAAATGTCTATAATGTGAAACAAAGTTTCACTTTTACCGTGGTTTCAGTTGCAACATGAATATGATTTGTTTTACCTATTTTATACAGGTAGTTTCATTGATATTTTAGGACTTGATATTAAAGTTGTTTGAAAATTTAAAGTTTTCTTTGGTAATGAATTTGAAAAAAACCTATTTTACAGCAATACTACTGTAATATCACTCACTTTTTTATTTAGATTTTGATCGTGATATTCACATTATCTTATGTAAATACTTACATGAGGAGATAAATTCTGTGTTTCCTTTTACCATACTTTAACATTTTCATCATTATTTTGGTCAGAAAACTCTAAATTCATTCTGGGAACCTTAAAATGCCCATTATTACATTTTAATATCGGTGGAATGAGCAGAATTTTCTCGTCACAGGAGTATAAATGATGCTATATTTATTTTAACTTTTTAGGACTAGACACACAAAAATAAACAGACCTGACATGGGTACTGACATTACATTTTAGACATATATTTATTTACTTTTAATTCACGGTAAAACCGTAAGGTTTTAGTTGAAATTTACATAGAAACTTTGAATATGATGTATGGCTGTACTGGCCGCCAACTAGAATATAATAAAAATGTGACGTTGGAACAGGTCCGGATGACATTGGGATGCTTGGAAAAGACAGTCGACACTTGGGAACAGCGGGAGAAAGATCTCAGAGAGAAACGCTTTAAACAGTCTCATTTTATCAATCAGTTAGTGCAGCCCGGAAACAGTTTGTTTTTAACGGCGAAGCCCTACCGGCTTGAGCCTGAGAGCCTGACCCCTTCGAGGTTAGAGTCCTCACATCTCCCTCTTGGACCCTCGAGGCTGGAGACCTTTGCTCAATACAGACCTGGAGGTCTAGCCTACTACGTCGATCGAGATCTGGTGGCCTAACCCCGGAATCGCCCACTGCATTTACTACTAACCTAAACTCTTGATCTTACTCCAACCAGATCACGGTGGTGGAGGTACTTCGTCCTTTCGTCGCTATAGGCTAGAGGTTTCACTAGCCCTCAACCAGCGCGCATTCTACCGGACCTGCAGACTCCCGGATTTATCGTTTGTACAAGTTTGTACCATAGTGGGACAATAAGTGTGTTTGATAAGTATCGTATTAATAGTCAGTCATTGTATTAAATCATAACACATTGTAAAATCCCTCTTTCTTTTTAAACCGTTAGGTAGGTCTAAATTCAACTTGGCTTACAGCTCTCTTCTTTTACAGGAGAGAGTTGTAACGCTACACTAGCCATTAGCCCTACCCGTGTTTTCATTTAATGTCGTACATAACAAACCACGTAGAATAATTTACTTATTGTAACAAAGCGACGAACACGTTTACAAATTGCATAGCTGGAAACACGCTCGCAACTCGCCAGTGTGGCGCTGTATGAAAGGAGTATGTACTGAGAGGGATACGGAAGAAGAAAACATGTGTAACTGGAACAGAAAGATGATGGAGAGTTAACATAATTACTGCAATTACTATACCAATGCCTGTACCTGGGATGCATAGTCAGATGAAAAATTAAGTATCCTTTTTTAAATTTTTTTATACTACACGGAGATTGAACAAACATATGACCCACCTGATGTTAAGATAAGTGGTAACCATCGCCTATAGCAAAGTATTGCCTCGTAGGTAACGTGCCCTACGATGCACTGCCCAGTCTCCATCAACTTGAGGCATACAGGTGTAAAGCTTCAACTGCCTGTTATTTCACCGGAAACCATACCCTTCATACCGAAACACAGCAATGCTACTTGACGGCAGGAATAGGTACGGTGGTAGCACTTCCAAGGACTAGCCCTTTCACAAGAAAGCACAATCCTAACAAACAACCAGTAAAGGCAATGTTGTTTCCCTTCTTCTCGAATCTAAGTACTTATCCCTTAATCTGTCTTTGTAGATTTTGTGACCGAATACAATACTTATTTGTTTTAAATCTCAACTAACAAAACTTCTTATATTTTGTTAATTTGGTTTGCTTTAATCTCTTAATTTACATATAGCTCACATAAATAAATAAGCATTAAAAATTAAAACATCAATTCTGGGATCCAACCACAATTGAAATTTATCGCGATTTAAATTAAGATGCTCGAAATTAGTTTTATTTTGGTACCTATTCAAATTTCAATTAACATTACGATTAGTCAGCGGATAATAAACAGCTTAGTTAATGGCCGATGGTGGATCTATTAGTTATCATTTATGCCTAAAAATCAAATCAAATCATTTATTTCATCAAGATTTACAGAGCTGTATATCTGTTTATGATACCGTGCTAGTTCACACATTTGGTTGTTAATAAGCATTGGAGAGGGGCTCAAGCCAAGCTGAAAGAATAAGCTTGTGTTTTCGGGCTCAGAGTACGAATTTAAGAGGAAATCCGGGAAGCAAGACATTGGGAAATAGGTATTTAACAAATCTATTGCTGTCGAGCTGTGCCCTATATGCCCTATGTGCGTGCGATAGAGACAACTGCAGGCCCGACTGATTATACCTATTTAAAATAGACGAAATCACTATTCGTAGTCCGCTGTTTACTCCTCCAAAACTGAACCGATTTTAATTTTTCTTTCAAATTTGTAATAAAAAGAGCTTTGGCTATGTTTGTACGTTTCGTTTTTTTTATTTATATTCGTCAAATTTGTTTGCTGGATGTCTGAAAAGGGGCAGTAAAAATTAGCAATTTCTGTAACTTTAGAAGGTTCCTAGTTCTTATAATAATTAATTTATGGAGAAAAACTAAACGTAGGGACATGACCGTAGTACTTGTAGATTGTATGGTAAAAAAATATTTGCAAAAATATCTAGTATCACTATCCAGAGAGGAAACAGGGGACTACGTTTGTATGGGCGAAACGCAGCCCAGATTTCCTCTTAATTACAAAACCACAAACTACAGAATTGTACGAACAGCAATATTATTGAAAAAAATGATTAATAAAACTATCATGAGCATGCATTACGCTATAATTACCCAATAAATTAAAAAAAAATTGAAAAAATTAAATCTTACAATGTGGGCCTAATTTATGTATGAGATATTAGCGGTGAGTGGGTGAGTGTGTGTGTGGGTGTTTAAAGGTTGCGTGTGTATGTCTGTATTGTGTCGTATATGTGATTGAGAGTTTAAGGGGGTGTGTGTGTGTGGGGGGTCTAAATAAGTACGTGTTTGAGTATATGTACCTACGTATGTTTGAGGGTGTGTGTGTGTGTGTATGTGTGTGAACAAGATTGCGCAGAATGGGAAACGTGGAATCAAAAGGTGAAGTATACCTACGCATATCAAATTAAATTAGTAAAAAAAAAGTAGGAGATATTGAGTAGCAGTTCTTTTACCAGTAGTTAGTAGTTTTTTTTAGTAGTAATGTAGTATCATTTTTCAGGTAGTCCTTTTTACCTATGCTTGTAAATTTATTTTCCACCACCATTTAAAGCCAGATATGAACATGACAGTATGTTGGCGAGAATTCGCACCATCAATCATTCTAAGTTTGAACGTTTGCAAGATGGATGATTTCCTCACCCCCTGTCTTCACTCTAATACGATAAGGGGCCGAACAAGCCCCATCAAACTATTCGTAAGAAGCTCAAGGTAATTTTGACACTAGGTAAGATAAAATATTCGGCTCACAAACCATCAAACGTGTATTGAATTGATATGTAACAACCTATTGATTTGACAGATAAGACTCATCACAGGTCATTGTAACCATCTATTTTTTTGCGATGGTTCCTAATGTCATATTCTTTAGATGTCATACCACGCACGACGCGAACTTATCAAGCATTCTCCTAAAAGCATTAGAGTAAAACTGGACCCATTAATCAAAACAACGCAATGCCCCCCAATTTAATGATACAAAACAACGATGATAACCATTGCTACATCGTCCATCACCGCACTAACGTACACTTCGAATCCAGAGCTAGAGGAAAACCGGTAATAGTCTTTGATTTGACCAATTGGTTCGTTGATTGAGGAGAGGAAGGTAGCTTCATGCACCGAACGCTCGAAGGTCGCAATGGGACGTGGATGAAGCGAGCCATTGAACTATGTTACGCTGCCGGAAACGGGGCCGATGACTGATGAACGCTTACGTGAAATAGGGCTGGTACACTAAAGCCGCGAAAAGACAGATAGGCTAAACAAGTTGGGACTGCTTATTTATAGAAACTTTTGTTTTAAGGTTTTCTATCCAGCAACCGTTTGCCGCAGGAATACTTATATTCTCTCTATCTTGTACAGTATCATGTTTAAGCCCTCTAGTCCTTATCTCAGAAGGCGCTTTGAGCATCTCCATCACTCAAATCCTCGAGCCTTGCGCTCCTCTGAGACCTTGCAACTTAAAACTTCTGCAGTCTTCTAACTTTTATCACAACTCCTTCACTGTACAAGCTATCTGTCTATGGAACTCTCTTCCTCCACACATTAGAACTGCTAAATCCCTTCCCATCTTTTTTGATTTCTCATTTTCTCATCTATCGTTACTTTATCGCTACTCTTGGTTTTATTTCACCCTTCTATTATTTAATAAACTATATTAATATGTACCTAATCCATTGATGTTGAATATATATATATTTAATTATTTTTATTAAATGCTACCGTCCTATAACGTTCTCGTGAAATCCAGTCCATCCAAAGGTTGTCTGGAAGAGATCGCTTTTAGCGATAAGATCGCCACTTGTATTTCTGCGTGTAGTGTTTGTTTTTTTATTTTAAGTGTGATTTACAATAAAGCGTCTTCTATCCATCTATTTAGCCATCTAGCTAGTCTGTCTGCGAGTTTTGCGTAGCATTCTAAAATGCCGTCGTGAGACTCAAATAATTGTACATTTGTACAATAAGCGCTTTTCTTGAATTAACAGACGTCTGGCTGCATAGCATTTGAAACTCTTTGCGTCTCTTTTTATGAGAAGTTTCATACTTGTATTTCTGTAAAAAAATGTGCCAGAATCGTGTTTATAATGCACTTTTTCTACGTTTGTTTACTGAAGTTTTTGCTCAAGTAACGTAGATGCCAATTAGTCTTTGATTAAGTATTCTAAGTTATTCAAAGAACTTCACTGCAAGGCACCCGAAAGCCACGGGCTACTAAATTCACAATTTATATATTTTTTCTGCTTACAGTGTAGTATAAAAACCAGTGGTTCTTAAAAATAGGTCCATCGTTTACGACATTTTCAGCAACTATTTTTTTCTACTTGGTTTAATAAAGGTCTATCTTAAGAAAAGGTAAAGTCTTAAGAAACCTGCACTATTAATTTTATTTTTTTGTCGTACATTCATACTTTATAATGACAAGTTAAATCTAGAATTACGAAAATCTCACAACTGACTTCAGACGCCAACATTGTCGTAACCTTGACGGTAACATCAGAGGACGTTTTTTTATTTTTTTGATTTCTGAGTTTTTGCCTCGATACATAATGTCTCACAATTGAAAGGAATACATTAGCACAGGTCGATGCCTTGTACTCCATGTTTAGGCATAAAGTCTGTGATACACTCGCTAATTACTTGTACAAACACATACAAATACCTACCTGTTTAAGTATCAGCTAACTATATGACTCTGTATTTTGGACAGTAGGAAGTGCACTTAATTGGCATCGAGCTTACCTGTAGCTTATATACCAGCTACTAGAATGCTTACTGGCATGTACCACAAATTCGTTAATTAAATAAATCCATGCAATAAAGTATCAGTCCCTAGTGGACCGAAATTTTATCATAAACAACTGGTTTTAAAAACGGAACCCACTTTGTCTGTCCGACCGTCCGTCATTCACAGCTGGTTATCTCAGCAACTACTAAAGCCTTTAAATAATTTAGGACTTTAAATTGAATACTGCCCAAAATGGAGAGGGTCGAAATTAAAAAAAAAATAGGATTACTAGGTTAAATGGGGTATCATATAAAAGAGTTTTACTTAGACAACTTTCGTGATTTATTTCAATCAAAATTGATTCATATATAAGAAGTTTCTTCTAGGCAAATGTGATCCATCGTAGACTGCATAATCGCTTGCCATCAGGCGAGATCGTGAATGAATGAATGAATGAAAATTCTTTATTATATATACCTTACAAGTTAAACACAACAGATATAAAAATAAAAAATAAAACAAATAAATGTAAGCATAATGGGCGGTCTTATCGCTTAACAAACAGATCTCTTCCAGACAACCTTTGGATGGAGAGGATAATTGCTTAATGGAAGATTGGCCGAGGTGTAAAAAGAAACTGGTGGAATCGTGGTAAAGCGCGAGCCTATAACGTATAAAAAAACCGTATATACACATTTCATTACAATATTTTTTATGTTGTATACGAGTAGTTTTGTAATAACGATGAATGAAGATTAACGATTAGAAAAAAAATACCATTTCATCCATATCTCTGAATTTTCCACAGAGCAAAATCTGAAATAATTATAGTTGATAGACATGTAATATTATATATGCAAAGAAACGATGTCTCGAACAGTTTATTTGGTTTCTCACTCGTACTTAACCGATCTTGTTTATTTATGTGATACCCACAAAGCCCAGGTTTAGTTTTGATTTGTAACTTGTAAGTTATGAAGGTTCGTGTGTTAATTTTAAATTATCTTTAAAACGAGACAGTGATGGATGACACAAGCATTGTATAAGAATTTTCTAACAATTGATAATATATGGTGCTGGTGCGATATAAGCGATTTATAAGACGATATAGTATAGAGATTGTAGAGAGAAAGATCTGGATGCGAATAGCACAGGATCGATTGAAGTATTAGTATATATGTATTAGGTATATACATTATTTATTGTTTTCATTCATTAGGTAAGATGACATACGATTTGACATTATAAAATGCATATCTTGACATTGCTTAATATGTAATGGATGACTAATGCAATTCAATGTTTATAATTGTTAGATACCTATTGACATACACAGAAATTTAGAATTCAAATGATGTATCAATTCTTTGACAATGCCCCTCTACAGCAACTATAATCTTAAGTACCTACATACTTATTGATCGAGCGAAGCGAGATCTCCAAATCAGCTTGGGCAAATCGGCGATGTATGTATGTACGTATGTTTGTTTGTCCGAGGATAGCTTTCGTAGCGTTTATCCGATCATCATGAAATTTGGTACATAGGTAGGTAGTGATAGCACAATTTTGGTGTGACTCAATGAGCTAAACATATTTGGGAGTTGTTGAGATATTCGGGTTCAAGAGGGGTAAAAAAAAAATGAAAATGAGACTATTAGGTCAAGTGGGCCGTCAAATGAAAGGTCTTCATTAGTACATTTGAACCCCATTTTTATTTTTAGTTTAATTTTTGTAGTTTTTGAGTTATTAGCTATAATAAAAACAAAACTTTGACAAAATTCACAGGGTACACCAGTGACCCCACAATGCTGAAATTTGGAACTCGTGCAGCTTTAGTAACACAAATATAGGCAAAAGTCTAAAATCCAGAATAACTGCATTTCATACCCCAAAAAAGAGTAACCACTTTATATGAACTCCCGTTACCTGTAATTTGAATGAAACTGTAGGTCAAGTAGGTTGGTTATGCTTTTCGTCGCACCAATTCATTAGTCAAAGATTAAAGCCGGCATGCATAAAGATCACTAAACGTATCGCTAAGATTAAACCTGTTTAAATTTGAAGTATTTGTATGATTTGACAATTCCTTAAATCATATTTAGCCTCTAAATACGTTTAGGCATCGTTGTGCAAGTCGCCCTATGAACAATATTTATTTTGGGAGATTCGCGAGATCTCAGTTCGGGGCGAACCACTAGTTAATCAGTGTTTAGATGCCTAAATGTTATATGAAATGCTGTGTGTTCCTGGCACCTCCAAAATTATGGTGCAATGATCTACTTAGGTAAAGCCATGTAATTAATTAAGCACTATTATTGATGTAACCAAGAGTTGTATCCCTACGGTTTGAATAAATGAGTATGTGTATGAGTAGCATTTGAGGGAGAAGGCATTCAAATTATGCTGCTGTAAATGACGATTTCTGATAAATGGAAGCTATAATGATGAATGATTCTGAATCAGTAGCTTCTGTTTATGTTAACAACAATTCTATTGTAATTTTGAAGTTTTTCAAAGATCTTTTCTATTGTAATTAGGTATATTTGGTCTTGGTCAGCGGAAATGACGGCTGATAGAGAGACGTGGAGGAGGAATACATGTAGCGCCGATCCCGCTTAATGAAGAAGGGCAGGAAGAAGGTCTTGACCCTGAAGTCCTTGATGATAAAAGGCCATCATCAGCAAATTTAAATCAAGTTGTTTAGAGGGAATTTACCATAGTTATATGGAAAAATAAGCATAATATTAGGGAAAATATTTTTTTTTTAATTTTTTTATGCTACTGGAGATGGAACAAGCTCATGGCCCACCTGATGTTAAGTGGTAACCATCGCCTATAACAAGTTTACCTCGTAAGTCACGCTCCTTAGAAATGAAAACAAAAATAGAAAAAAATATAAAATATCTTTGAAATATATTTGAAACAGTGCGATTTTTTTTAAACTTTTATGTTGAATTTTTAATTCAATTTTCAAATACAGTTCTTTTTATTCCATTTGTGCTCATATTTTCCAGTTTCATACGGAAATTTCCAAAAACTCTTGAAAGAGTTGTCAAATTTTCTTCTAAAATTCTGACCTTGAAAATGGCTAAGGCATCGACCGAGGAATCCAATTAAGTTATTCACGGGAGACGGATAGCCCGATAGGCTCCTTTATTGGGGAAAATTTGTCTCTGGGATTAATCACGATGCTTGACAGGATTTATTAGCTGGTAAAATGTTGGGGGATTGCAATTGTTGTCATAATTATTTTGGACTCGCTTTGAAATAGCTATTTCCTGTTTTGTAACTAGGAGCAACCCATGTTGACCAATTTAAGACGAAATGAAATATTTATTGTTTGTGAAAACCGGTACATTTTGGTGTTTTATAAATGGCAATAGATACTGTCACTAGGGTCTTTATTTTACTTAGAAAACATTCGTGATTGATTTCAATCATTATTATAAATACGGGATTTATCACATACCGTTTTATCGGTGTTTCGATAGACAATGTTTCGGTTCAATTCGTGAACCCTCATCAGGGTGAGTGCGATCCGCTCCAAATAACGTCTCATCTCGCACTACGCGCCGCAGCTCTCTGCGCGCGAGTTGACGGACGTGGTGGTGAGGATTGCGTCAACGATGGCCCAACGTGTTGACAGGCTGCGTCATCATCATTATCATCACTGCTGCTCTCTTTGATAGTTATCAGTACAGGTAAACTTACAACACTATGTCTCTACCAGGTTCACTCACTCCTCTGTCACTTGCATCATGAAGACATAGCCTCCAAGCTGGCGGTAGAACCCATCTTCTCTCACTGTTAAAGTTCGGCATATGGCTTATTTCTATTGCCTCTCGGATCTTGCGAGGAACGAAGAACTTCTCTCTCGCTGGGACCCGGGCCTTGACGAAACGTATGTAGTGCGTCGAATCAGATTCTAAGGCATGTTCCACCCGGAACATAGGCTATAGAGAATTGACCGAAACATTGTCGGTCGAGACACCGATAAAACGGTACGTGATAAATCCCGTATTTATAATAAGGGTCCTTATTCTTTATTGTATACAAATAGATTACAGACAAATACAGCTTACAAACTGGACATGTACAAAGGCGAGCAAGAGTTTCAGAGTCAGGCCAGCTTGCACAACGTTTCCTAAACGTATATAACGACTAAACATGTTTAGATTTGACGTATTTGTATGATTTGACAACTCCTTAAATGATATTTAGCCACTAAATGCGTTTAGGCATCGTTGCGCAAGTCACCCTAAGACCCGTAAGAGTAAGGGCCTGCTAGTTTCTACCAAAATAGGCGTATAAACTGAATTATATTATTAATCTCATTATGAATCTAAACGATTAAAATTTAAAGCAAAAGATAGACAATTAAAATTTTTAGATAGATTTGAAGTAAGGAGTGGAACTCACTTCCGGCGTATGTTTTTCCAACCCAGTATTATCTTGGACTCTTCAAGTCCAGAGTAAATAGGTTGATTCTAGGCAAACGTGCTCCATCTTCGGTCACACCTTCACTTAACATCAGGTGAGGTAGTGGTCAAGTGCTTGACTATCATGAATAAAAAAAAACTTAATGTAATATATAAATAATATGGGACTGTATATTTTTGTCTTCCCTTTTTCTTCAGCCCTTGTATGACAAATTAAGTAGAATTAAGTCCACCCACACTCCAGTGCGTTTATAAATGTGCAATCAGATTAAATCATAATTAAAAAATATATATATATATGACGGCGGGTGGTCAGAAGGGGCGTAAGCGAAGCTCGATTGCTCGTCCATTACGAGGAGTTTCTTCGAAATAATATCGCAGGCGTGTAGACCAATGTGGATTTATTCCGTTGTATAACAAATCACATGGAGATATAACCAGATGAGCGTGATGTCTTTGGATGTCTTTACTCGTCGGCGATCGGTCACCGAATCCCCCCCCCCAAAATGGCCGCCACCCTGTTTATTTTTTAACGGCTGTCAAACCAAAAACATCCCGCCAGAGACAAGCCAGTTTTGCCATTCTAATAAAAGTATCGACAATCACGCCATCTTCACAATCGAGTAGGAATTAAAATTAAAAAGAAACAAAATCAAACTGTCACTTTGACGACTAGGTTTAAAAACAGTGTAACGTAATGATGGATGTTCTCCGACATATATATTTCATTGATTTAATTTGACCTATAATGGAAATTAGATGATAAATCGACTTCTACACAGTTAACTGTAGACGTAGTTAATGTAGATGTAGTTAACTGTAAAGGAGTTGGCTCTTGTGGACACCACCGTATTCTTAGGTATAACCCGACATAATAAGCTTCAATGGTGCCCTTACATTGATGGGTTGTCGAAGAGACTTAGTTCTGCGGCATACGCAGTCAAAAAGATCCGTCTTTTTACAGACGTAGACACAGCTAGACTAGTTTACTTCAGCTACTTCTACAGCTTTGTGTCATACGGTATACTGCTGTGGGGGAGTGCTGCAGATATAAACACCGTTTTTATGCTGCAGAAGAGGGCTGTTCGTGCAATTTATAATATGGGCCCCAGAGAATCATTACGCAATAAGTTTAAAGAAATAAATATTATGACATTTCCTTGTCATTACATCTATGAAAACCTAATGTATGTTCACAAAAATATTAATTTGTTTAAGAAAAATAGCGATTATCATAATTTTAATACCAGAAATAAAGATAAACTCGCTGTTGCCACTTGTAGACTCCATAAAGTTAGTAAATCTTTTAAAGGGCAAGGTGTACGCTTTTATAACAAACCCCCAAGGGATGTACAAAAATTGACAATTAACAAATTTAAAAACGTAATTAAACAAAATCTTTATAAAAGAGCCCACTATAAAATATCGGATTATTTAGATGATAGAGAAGCTTGGGACTGAAATTGCTCCAACTCGTTCAAAATGTTACAATTTAAACGTAATTTATTTTCTGTATCATGTATTGTAACAGGATCATTAAAAAAAACAACCAGCCTTGATTCTTGCCTTTCTTTCCTGGCTTGGTCGCGAAGGAACAGGCAGTAAAATTGACGTTTCAAAGTGATCCTTGTGATTTTAATGAATAAAAATATTTGACTTTGACTTTAACTAAAAAGAATTAGGTGCTCACATAAGCCTACACTGCGTACGGTTGTTACTTAAAATAACCCTGAAACTATCGGAAGAAGTCAAAAAGGCACCAAGGCGTCCAGGGCCAAGGGCCTAATAACAATAGAAAACCGCAAAATGTCCGTTTTACTTTGAAAATAACAATAATCCCGATCAAAGTAATCGGCATTTGTTAACTTAATACCAAAGGCTTCGCTTTGTGTAGCAATTCTAAGAAAGCTTGTAATGTTTTGTGAGCTTCCTTTTGTTCGGTGCTAGGAAAATGTACGAAATTGGTATCACTATGTGGTATAAACCACAGGAGTGTTATTCGTAGCACTAGCTAGGTATAAAAAGCATATTATAACATCAATGACTTTATCTTAGACTCAGAAATTTGGAATGAATAGTTTTAGTTTTGACAAAGCCCTGTACAGCTGCAAAATTTGTATTTTATTGGACAAGGCCTTTTTACAGCCGCTCTAATTTTAATTATTTTTTTAATTTTTATAATAGTTGACAAAGCCTTTATACAGCTGTATCTTTCACTTTTTGCTTTTATGTTTGCATTCATTTGTAACATGACGTAACCAATCGTTCCTAGTGATCCTAAAGTTGCATAAATGAATGTCTAATATCTAAAGATAGATAGATAGATAACTCTTTATTGAATTACCACACAAACAGAAATAATACAAAAATAAGTACAAGGCTAGAATAAATTAGGCAATACAATGGGCGGCCTTATCGCTGAAAGCGATCTCTTCCAGGCCACCTTTGGATGGAGCGAAATTTACAATATGGAGTGCGGTGTACTTTGTAGGATACATTTACACAAATATTCTTAGGTATACTAAAAAGTATGATAAAGTTTTAATCCTAATACTTAAAATATTTATAAAATAGACTAATATATAGGTATAAGCAAATAGCTAACTATACTGACAAATAAAATGTTTACAAGTAAATAAATAACGCTAGGAAGATGACATCGTCAGGTAATGTTGCTTCACCTTCAGCTTGAATGTGTGTAAGGAGGATGACCGTCTTATTTCTTCGGGCAGAGCATTCCACAGCCGAACAGCCTGGACAGTAAAAGAAGCGCTGTATAAGGAAGTGCTGTGCGAAGGAGTTCTGAGTATCAAATTTTCTGATGACCTAAGAGTAGTTGTTTGAAGAATGAAGAAATTGAAATCTATCTTTTAGATAGTGAAGAGAGAAGGGATTGAAAAGAATAGAATAGAGAAGAGAGAGGATATGCGTGTTCCGACGAAGACGAATTCGAAGCCACTTAAGCTTTGAATGGAAGGGAGACACATGACATTACGGAGGCCAAATATGAACAGCAAGGGAAGGCAGGCTGTAGATGATTATAATGGTACGCGCTACCAGGGGCTATCAGACGTGCTACATCACTCGCTATTTTTTAGACATTGGTAAAGAAACATTATTAGACTACTTGTCGCTAACTATTGCTTATCTCTTTCATATTATGAATTTATATTTTTGTATTTAATGTAAACGTAACCTATCGCAGGTATATTGTTACGCCAAGGCTGTTAAACAATGAGTAATAATCGAAACTTCTCGAGCGCTTTTGTCTTGCTGTGTTATTGTTGTTATTGTCTGCTGTTACGCACAATGGGGATTGGTCGTTCTGTCTAAACACCGACCCTTTCCTGGAAGGATCGAGATCGTTCTCGAACAATCGAAATGTGTGCGATATAAATAGGCCGGAGAGATGGCCGGACAGTCAGTCTCAGTCAGTCAGTGAGTCTCAGCGAGGCCCTGGAGGACTGACGTGAGAAGGGTCTCGCGTGAACAGTAGTTGCTCGCGGGTCAGTCTGGATTAAGCTATATGTGCGATCATTTCGGTGACTAAGTGATGCAACAGTGGTGTGAATTAGTGTGTTGTGATTACGTGTGACCAAGTTCGTGTATTCATCGTTTAGTGCTGAATAAAAGTGTTATTTTGGTTAGATCGATTCCCATTATTTTATCCCGAACCATCAGCTCGTAACAATATTATTGTATATATATTTTAAAGTATGTAAGTACCTATGTGGTACATTGATACCCTAGGTAAAACTCACATGATCCATTCCATCCAAAGGTTGTCTAATAGAGATCGCTTCTTAGCGATAATTGATCGAGCGAAGCGAGATCTCCAAATCAACTTGGGCAAATCGGCGTTGTATGTATGTATGTATGTGTGTATGTATGTATGTATGTATGTATGTATGTATGTATGTATGTTTGTTTGTCCGAGGATAACTTTCGTAGCGTTTATCCGATCATCATGAAATTTGGTATATCGATAGGTAGTGAGTGCACAATTTTGGTGTGACTCAATGCGCTAAACATATTGGGGGGTTGTTGAGATATTGGGGTTCAAGAGGGGTAAAAAAAATGAGAATGCTACTATTAGGTCAAATGGGACGTCAAATGAAAGGTCTTCATTAGTACATTTGAACCCCGTTTTTATTTTCAGTTTAATTTTTGTAGTTTTGGAGTTATTAGCCATAATAAAAACAAAACTGTGACAAAATTCACAGGGTACACCAGTGACCCCACAATAATAACACAGTAATTTGGTATTCGTGTAGCTTTAGTGACACAAATATAGGCAAGTCTGAAATCTAGAATAACTGCAATTTGTACTTCAAAAAAGGTTATCCAATTAACATGAACTCCCGTTACCTGTAATTTGAATGAAACTGTAGGTCAAGTTGATTGGTTTTTGTTTCGTGGCACTATTTTGATAGTCAAAGATTACGAACAATATTTTTTTGTTTCTATGGGAGACACGCGAGATCTCAGTTCGGGGCGAACCACTAGTGTTAACTTTTTTGTTATTTATGGTGTGCAATAACGTATTATCTATCTATTTAATATTCCTAACTCACGGTCTGCGTGCTAAATGCATGTAAATACTCCATATTTGCTAAGATGTAGTGTAGTGTATAAGTATGGATGCTTTTTTTAAAACTTTTGAAACATTATACCGGTATGCACGTTATTTAGTTTTTTTAGCATATGTATATATATGCTATCGTATATATCAAGAAAAGAGGCTAACAAATCTACGCTTTGCGGCTGACATTGTACTCTTTGCCCCAACTGCACCTGAGTTGCAAAGCATGCTCCAAGAACTGAGCATCGCAAGCCTAGAGGTTGGATTAACGATGAATCGGAGAAAGACACAAATTATGACGAACTCCACCAGACGCAAGAGGTTCAAGGGCAAGCTACACACTACGTCGATGAGTATCTCTACTTGAGCCAGTTACTTTCTTTCAAAACAGGCAAGATAAAGAAATCGATCGCTACATCGAGAACGCCTGGAAGAATTACTGGTCCATGAAAGAACTGATGAAGGGAAACCTTCCTATATCACTAAAGCGCAAACTCATCGGCATGTGTATACTGCCCGTTCTTACCTATGGTTCCCAAACGTGGTCTTTAACCGACGCTCAAAAATCCAAACTCAAGGTTTGTCAAAGAGCAATGGAACGCAGCGTGCTAGGAGTAAGGAGGATGCTGCGTTTAAAGACCGGCATGATGCAGGAAATAAGGCTGCCAGGCTAAAATGGGATTGGGCGGGCCATGTAAAACGAATGCATCCGGACAGATGGGCAACGATCGTCACGCAGTGGATGCCTGCAGACGGGCGACGGCGCCGAGGAAGGCCTAGTAGACGCTGGCGTGACGATCTCGATGCCTTCGAGACAGATTGGTGGAATTTGGCACGCAAGCAAAAGTCCTGGAAGACAGTGGGGGAAACCTTTGACAAGCAGTGGGATGATATCGGTTGAAAAAAAATGTATATTTATTTATACCTAATAAATACTATATTGCATTTGGGTACTTCTAAAACGGCGGTTACAGAATTCAAGCCCACGATGAGAATTACATTTTCATTAGGCTACCTCTCTCCGTAAGAATGCTTTAAGTGAAAAGTCGTGTTAATGATGCTAATTAAATAGACAAGGACGAGCCGACGAGAAATGAATTAAAAGTGAAAATGAGACAAAATGTCGCTAACCTCGCTAAGAAGCGTTCCGCGCGTGCGTGTTTCTGTAATTTAGGACTTTAAAGCCTTGTTTTTCTAAGTAGCTGTACAGCGATGTTAAAGATTCTAAACAGTGAAAGAAGTAAAATGTAGAATGAAGAAATTTAATGTAAAATGAAGAAAAACGTAAAATATTAAATATTTTTACACCGAGGCTGTTATGGAATAGGTAATAGTCTGCATCTCGAAGTTATACCTACTGTGTCACAGAATAGTTAATACTAGGTATGGTTACCTATTACGTTTTTACCTACAGTTGCACAGAATAAGAAAGAGTAGTTCTGTCGAAGTACCTATACGATTCTAGTTGCAACGGAACCTTCTAGAGCGTTCGCGAAGGCGTGTAGTAACTGCGTGCTGTATAAATAGGGCGTAGAGACGCCCGGAGGGGTCAGTCGTCCCATCATGATATACTCCTCGGTAGTATTTGCCCACTCTCCTAAAATTGGTGCCATTCAGATCATCCAAAATCGCTTCTTGCGAAAAGCCTCAGGCTCGCCCTGGTATTTTGCCAACAACGATCTACATCGCGACATGAAATTAGAGTCAATAGCCAAGTTCATGAAGCTCGCTTCCAAGCGGTATTATGAACTTGCCTCCCATCATCCGAATCCTTTGGTACACACCATTCCGGTCTACCCGTTGGACCCGCCCGCCAACAAAATCCTCCGTCGTCCGAGACACGTTCTCGGAGACCCAGATGACGAAATCACATCCGCTAACGCGGAAGCGATATCTGAGTCATCTTCATCAGACAGAGCAAACACTTCACAGAAACACCGACCTCGCCGGCGAGGTCGACGAGTCCCTTCAGTCGCCGCCTATACGAGGCATGCCTTTTAAGTTTTGTCGTTTGAAGAAAAAAACACAACTAGAACCTTATAGTACTTTTTATTGTTTTTCAAAGTATTCACCGCGTAGCTTAATACACTTTTCCATTCGCTCAAACCAGTTATTATAACATTTATTCCACTCTAAAGTGGGGGTGTTCAAAATGGCTGACTTGAAAGCGTCGACTGCTTCTTCACCGGACTGGAACCTTTGACCACGAAGACTTTTCTTAATTTTAGGAAATGTAAAGAAATCGTTAGGGCTTAGGTCAGGACTGTATGGAGGATGGTCAAGAATTTCTACTTTTTCCTGCTTCAAATACTCAATCGTTTGACGAGCGCTGTGTGAGCTTGCGTTGTCGTGGTGCAGGATGATGCGTCGCTTTGAGTTAGATTTTCGAAGTTCGGCGATGACTTGTGGTAAACAAACTGTAGTATACCACTCTGCGTTAACCGTTCTACGATCTTCAAGTGCAACAGTCGCAACATGGCCGGTTTTTCCAACGAACGTGGCCACCATCTTCTTTGAAGTGCTTCGAGAACGAACAACTTTAGTCGGCTTTGGCTCGTCTTGAAAGACCCAGATTGTAGATTGTTGTTTGGTATCAGGATCGTAGGCATAGATCCAAGATTCGTCACCACTTATGATGTCGTAGACGTGATTTGACTCCCCTCGGTTGAACCTTTGCAGAGTTTTCTTACACCATCTGACGCGGGCCGCCTTGTGATCGTCGGAAAGCAGATGCGGTATCCAACGGCAAACTAGCTTTCTCACACCAAGCGCTTCATGCAAGATCTTCTGAATGGTTGTCCCTGAGATGCCTAATAGAGCCTCTATCTCTCGATACGTCACATCACGATCTTCGAGAATTAGTTGTCTCACAGCAATGATGTTATCTTCAGTGAAGGCGGATTTTGGGCGTCCTTCGCGAAATCTGTCACTAACACTAGTATGTCCACGCTGGAATTCTAAATACCAGCGTTCGACAGTCCGCAGACATGGGGACAGACATCACTGAACACAGATGTTAGCTCTTCTAAACACTGAAGCCGTGTCAGGCCTCTTCTAAAGTTGTAGAAAATTATTGCACGAACATTTTCCTTAGAAAGATTCATTTTCGTACGTGACCTGACAGATTCAAATCGAAACTGTGACTAAACAATAGCATTAATCCTAATACTTTCAACTGTTTTGAGATTCAAAATGTAAACACATTCGAATATAGAACAGTTCCAAATTCAAAATTGCCGGAAAATATGGAAACGACAGAACTTAAAAGGCATGCCTCGTACGAGGTTGTATGTATGTATGTTTGTTTGTCCGAGGATAACTTTCGAAGTGTTTATCCCATCATCGTGAAATTTGGTATATAGGTAGGTAGTGATGATACAATTTTGGTGTGACTCAATGAGCTAAAACTGTGCGGGGTTTGTTGAGATATTGGGGTTCAAGAGAGGTAAAAAAAAATTAAAATGAGACTATAAGGTCAAGTGAGACGTCAAATGAAAGGTCTTCATTAGTACACTTAAACCCTGTTTTTGTTTTTAGTTTAGTCTTTGTAGTTTTTGAGTTATTAGCCATAATAAAAACAAAACTTTGACAAAATTCACAGGGTACACCAGTGACCCCACAATGCTGAAATTTGGTATTCGTGTGGCTTTAGTAACACAAATATAGGCAAAAGTTTGAAATCCAGAATAACATTTTGTACCCAAAAAAAATTAACCAATTTGCGTAGATACCGTTAGTGTACTGTGTCGTAAACTCGTAATATGAATGTTGCTCTTGCAGTTGCTCCAAGTACTCCAGTCTGCCCGCGACCACGGCTGTTGCAACACACTCGAAACTTCGGGATAATAAATAAAAAGGGTAAATACGTGATAAATATCAGTTTAAATCAGTAATTATGTATAGTGATCCCAAAAGTTTTTAAAAATTACTATCGCTAATAGGATAAGTGTACATATAAGTAGTTCATGCCATTTTATAGTAACCAGTCAATTTTTTCGGGATATCCGCTTTCGCTTCTCACTTGTAGCTGTTTCTTGACAACAAAGGGTACAATTTAATACCATTTATTATAAAAGATTTTCCATGGTGATCGCCAACGCCATAACCACGTGTAATGTGGCAGAGGCCAAGGTTAAAACCCACAGAGTTCCAGAAATTATCATTATACTTCGGTAAAACCTTTACCGTCTTAGGAACATCATATTTCAGAAGAGATGTAGGTTTTGTTCCGCATAGTACTCCGTTTGGTGTTACTGGTTTTTTTCTTGGTCAGTGACTGTTAAATTAAGTATATGTAGTACTAAAATTAGCTGTATTGGTGATGGCTGGAGCTATAACCCACGGACAGTGTATTCTAGAATCATTATGTGTTCGACTGCGTTTTAAATTACCGTACTTGATAAAGGTCTTAAGTATAATCAAGAGCCACTGGATCTTTACCAACGGGCCATAAAGTAATTACTGGAATATCGCTATAACCAGTACAGCTAAAGCAAATAACACCCTGGGGAATGCTGTGTATGTGATGTTGTGCGGTGCATATTGATATATAACGCTTATACTCGGAAATACTGTTAGGTACTGTTTTCAGATACTTAAACCTCTTTGATATTTGTCCAGATTTAATAACTCTGTGAACAGTATTAATTTTATAGCGTTTCTTGCGTTTCAAGATCATGGTGATCCATAAAATTCACAGCTGGAATCAAAGATTATAGCGGTCAAGTTTTATAGTACCCGATAACATTAAGCCAGCAATATTTCAGACGCTCGTACCTGTCAGGGAAATTAGAATATAAAGAGGATGACGAAGTAGAAGAAGCATTATGTGCCTGTAATTTCACCGGCCACCAACCCTTCAAACCTATGCTGCTAAATGCTGCTTGGCAGCAGAAATAGGTATGATGGTAGTACTTTCCCGGACAAGCCCTTCCACAAAGAACTCTACCACTCTTAAACTTATCTAAATCAACTTGGGCAAATCGGTGTTGTATGTATATATGTTTGTTTGTCCGAGGATACATAGCTAAATAGTGATGACACAATTTAGGTGTGACTAAATGAGCTAAAAATGTTGGGGTGTTGTTGAGATATTGGGATTCAAAGGGGTAAAAAAATGAGACTATAAGATCAAATCGGACGTCCAATGAAAGGTCTTCATTAGTACATTAATTAATTAAATTTAATCTTTGCAGTTTTTTAGTTACTAGCCATAATAAAAACTAAACTTTGATAAAATTCGTAGGGTATACCTTTGACCCCACAATGCTGAAATTTGGTATGCGTGTAGCATTAGTTTCACAAATATAGGCAAATGTCTGAAATGCAGAATAACTGCATTTATACCCCAAAAAAGACTACCAATTAACATGAACTCTCGTTACCTGTAATTTGAATGAAACTGTAGGTCATGTATTACGAATAATAGTTTTTTGTTTTTATGGGAGACACGCGAGATCTCAGGTCGGGTCGAACCACTAGTTATATAGTTTAGACATTAATTTATAATAGTTTATTAGAACTTACTGGTTCTTTTATGTATATTTCTATGTAATTCAGACATTTATTTATTTAATACTCGCTGACTCGCACGCGACGTCGTACTCGTTACACTACTAAATTTGTAGGTAACCTAGAAATAAAGCTAAACTCGCTGTTGCAACTTGACTAGACACCCCATTTATATCCCTTGTGACCTGATTTATGGGCTTAAAATAGCCTATGTGGTAATCCAGGTTATAATCTACGCACATACTAAATTTCATCAAAATCGGTTAAGCCGTTACGATGTGATTGAGTAACAAACAAACATCTACACTGTCGCATTTATAATATTAGTGCGATTATGTCCGAAGTCACTTGTTTAATAATATTCTTAGTTTACTGATGGGTTATACATAAATTATTGTTTTTAATATTTTTATTTTTTTATTATTTAAATTACTTTTCGGTCCCGCCACATCAAATTCCGTACCGTAAATCTAAAATGAATATTATTAGTAAAATTACTAGATGTATGTATGTATAAAGATGCAGGTAGGATCAATTATTTTTTACAAAAAAAAGCTACTAAAAAGCCTACTTTAAAATATCGTATTTAGATGATAGAGAAGCCTGGGATTTAAATTGCTCCAACACGTTCTAAATGTTACAATTTAGACGTAATTTATGTTCTGTATTGTTATGTATTCTAAAAGGATCATTAAAAAAACAACCAGCCTTGTTTCTTACCTTTCTTTCCTGGCTTGGTCGCGAAGGAACAGGCAGTAAAATTGACGTTTCAAAGTGATCCTTGTGATTTTAATGAATAAAAATATTTGACTTTGACTATTCAATTAAATTTATTTAAATTGCTTATAATTGACTTGGAACATAAAAATAACGATATTAATGTGATTTCTGAAGAATGAGCTTTATAAAGGTTTCCCAGCAACCTTTATGGTTGCTGCAACCGTTGGGTCCAAGCCGCACAGGATCGGTTGGAGGCCTACGTTGAGCAGTGGATATCCTGTGGCTGATATGATAATTATGATGTGCCTTTTCCGTAAAAACTCCGACTCTTTTCCGTAAAAACCTTAAATACTTTTTCATCGGTGCGGTAGGAAATTGAAACTAAACTAACACCAACTCTAAACCGGGTTTAAAAAGTGAATGGCAGAAGAATAAGCTCATCTCCAAGCTAAATTAAGCTCACCTTAATTTCTACTTCTCAGAAACACCACGGTTACTGTTTTATTGATACTAAAATACTACTTTGGGTATGTTTTGGTTGTTTTAAAGCACAGCATCTGATATGCATTAAGATTTACCGCGGAATGACCAATAAACACTCGGTTTATGGTGTTGGTATCTCTAACCCTCTTGAACATAAAGGTTAGCAAGGTAGCGACTTCATAAGGTAACTTAAGCTGTTTTAAACTGTTGATGGTAAGGAAGATATTGAGAAATAACATATTATAATAGGCCTTTTATTCATATTTTTTGTATGTGAACATTGTTGCTTAAAATTATCGTGTTTTAATAACAGTGATCGGATTAGGTAGATTGATTTGGAGTTAATGATCTCAAACGTAAATGTTAATATGGATTCCGGGATTTTTAAATTATAACTTGGAGCTGGGTGTAAAGTGTGAGTAACTATATTGATTTATAGAATGATCTTAAATGTATATGTTTATATGGGCATGCCTCCGGGATATTTTATCGTGGAAACGTGTTTTCTCGATAAATTACGTAGGACTTCACGAAGTTTCATTCATCTCAGTTGGATGAATTTTATGGGAACGCATAGTGAGAATATAAAAAACAAGTATTCATTTTATCATTCGACAAATAAACAAATTTTATTTAAAACTTGTAACTATAGTTTCCTTTAAATTTAAATTATAGTAGTTACTAAATCACTAGTTTCATATTTAATTCAAACCAGTAAATAACGGAAATTTCCGGGAAAAAGGCATGTCCATGTTATGTTATCATCATGATTTATGATGCAAGGACATAAAATCAATCTACCTACTCCGATCACTGGATATCATCATTGAGGAAAGCGAAAGAGATCTTCGAGTTCAGTTGGAGGAATCGGAACTACATATATCTCTGTATGTTTGTCCAACGATAACTTTGGAATAATCTGGTCCGAACTCCCGTCTAATCTTCATGATGTTTATATGTAGAGAGATAACATAAATATAATTTAAATACGTGGTTTTATTATAATTTCATGGAGATCGCATCAACCATTTAAAGTTAACGAGGGACAAACATACACATACACATTCCAGAACATAGCGAGATCTTAGTTGAGGGCGACTACTAGTTTATTATTATACTAGCTGTTGCCCACGACTTTGTACGCGTTACACTAAAATGTTATAGGTAACCTAGAAATAAAGCTAAACTCGCTGTTGCAACTTGACTTGACATCCCATTTGTATCTCAAGGGAACTGATTTACGGTATAAATAGTATGTGGTAATCCAGGTTATAATCTATGTACATATATGTACTAAATTTGATCGAAATCAGTTCAGCCGTTACGACGTGATTGTGTAACAAACAAACAAATAAATAAACAAACTTACAAATATTCACATTTATAATATTAGTGTGATACGAGGATAACACGTCGCTTCGACCAACTATTTTATAATTTACTAAGCGACACTAAAACGTATCATCATGCAAAATACCAGCCTTACAGCACTAAAAGTCTACGGATAAAACGGCTTTAACAATCGGCCGACAAGTTACAGCCAACAAACTGTCTGACTGACTAGTCAGAAAAACGAACATGGCTAATCTATAAGGGTTCCTAGTTCGACGAAACCTTAAAAAACAATAAAACCAATGTAAATAATGAAAGCATATATCTGATACTAACTAAGTACCTATCCAACAGTCCTCCAAAATGTATTCCCTAGATCTCGGTCACGTGAAGAAGAACAAACGAGTAACTATGTGACAAAACTTTTAACCTTACGTGAAAGTACTAACTCTGTTATTCTCTTTGCGAAAGAAGTCTTTGTGAAACTACTTTCAGGAGCCAGCAAAAGAAATAAATGTTTTCACCACCTGTTTTCAATGTCCTTTCAAAATACATTAATACTGGCCTTCAAAGACCTGTGCAAACCTACCCGTCACGCACACGCTGTCGGTTTGCACAGGCCTTTTCATTTATCAATTTGAAGAAGATGCAGCATCTGGTGGTATTTGCAGCACTAGCTGGTTGAAAGACGCAGCCACTGTCGTGCCCTGAATGCCGCATGACCGTCAACCAGGCTAGGTTATCGTGCAGTGTAAATAAATAAATCTTTATTCATTTTTCATATTGTTAAGATTAACATTAGGGATTGATTCTACTTATAGGTAACACTTTATACATTGCCTGAACTAGGAGAACCTGTATCTCAGGCGAAAAAGGCTGGACTGGGTTAACTTATGAATACTCAAATTAAAAAAACTTAGAATCTATTTACATATTGAAAAAAATAACTAAAAAACTAAGTGCAAACACATAAAGGTCATAGCAGATATATCAACTCGGAAAGGGATGGATCGGCACCTTATCGCCTATCGCCTCGTCGTCAACCAGGCGTCAACCTTACATAAGCACGCAATCAAAGCGGATCAGCAGCTCCTTGGCTACGGCTGGGCGACGCCGCGCTTAGGGCTTGCCACCCGCTGGTTGACGGCTAGGCGGCACCAGTTTCACCGCTCGAGTACGGAGAGACGTAAGCGCGGGGACGACGAGCCGTAAGCGCACCGCACCGCGGTTAGTGAGCTTGTCCCAAGGGGTTACGATTCCGAGTAGTGTGCGTTGCAGTAGGAAGTTTCATACAAATAATAAATAAATAAAATATAAATATTGCTGGACATTTCACACAGCGCTATCTAGCCCCAAATTAAGCAGAGCTTGTACTATGGGAACCAGATAACTGATAGAATACTTATATACTTTTTTTTTGTAAATACATACTTATAATATATAGAGAAACAACCAGACCCGGAACAAATATCTGTAGATCATGCAAACATTTGTTCCGCGGCGGGAATCGAACCCGCTACCTCCTGCGTCTCAGCCGGCTATTCGCCCACTGCACCACGGAGGTCGTCAATACTATATATAATAATACTGATATATAAAAATACTGAACAGCTCGAGTTGATACGGTGACGATCCCTTTCCGAGTTGATATGTGTCCTATGACCTTAAGGCTGTTCGTCTAGAGCGGCGGTTGGCAACAGGCTGACCGGAAGGTGGAAACTTGGACCATTAAATACATATTGTTAAATAAGAATAACTATAACTTACCTATGTACCTACTTAATATAACTTATATTTATCTATAACCTCACTCCGCGGCTAAGATGGGTGGTAGTTACTTTGGAAGAAAAAAAGCTCTCAAGAAGAAAAAAATATCAAGCAAAGTCCCAGAGCAAGATTTTTATTGAATAGAAATTTCTGGTTCATTAGACACAATGTATGGTACATTTCACACAGGACCGGTTAATCGAGCAAAATCCAATATAATGCAACCCTGATCGGAAATGAGCGTCGAACAATGGTTGCAACGACCCTGAACTTCACCTATATTCTCACGGTGCATAGGGTTGCCTGATGAGAAGCCGGATTCTGTTGGTAATGGACCGGAGAGGATATACTAAAAGTTATCTAATATGTTTTCATCATCTAATCAGTCACAGGACCTCCACTGCTCAATATTGACAATTAACAACAGTGCTTTTGTAAATAAGAGTTGTCTATGTATTTAGTGCAAGGTGTTTTCATAATAGGGATATTTGATCGAGCAAAGCGAGATCTCTAAATCAACTTGGGTAAATCGGCGTTGTATGTATGTTTGTTTGTCCGAGGATAACTTTCGAAGCGTTGATCCGATCATCGTGATATATAGGTAAGTAGTGATGGCACAATTTTGGTGTGACTAAATGAGCTAAAAATGTGGGGGTTGTTTAGATATTGGGTTTCAAGAGGGGTAAAACAAATGAAAATGAGACTATTAGGTCAAATATGACGTCAAATGAAAGGTCTTCATTAGTACATTTAGACTCCGCTTTTATTTTTAGTAAAGTACTTTTTGAGTTATTAGCCATAATAAAAACTGAACTTTGACAACATTCACAGGGTACACCAGTGACCCCCACAGTGCTGTAATTTGGTATACGTGTAGGATAAGTGATACAAATATAGGCAAAAGTCTGAAATACAGAAAAACTGTAATTTGAACCCCAAAAAAGAGTAACCAATTTACATGAACTCCTGTTACCTGTAATTTGAATGAAACTGTAGGTTAATAAATAAAAAAGGTACATACGCGATAAATACCCGTTTTAATCAATAATTACTGTAGGTCAAGTTATTGGTTATTTATTTCGTGGCAATATTTTGATAGTCAAAGATTACAAATAATATTTTTTTGTTTTAATCGGAGTCACGCGAGATCTCAGTTCGGGTCGAACCACTAGTTAAGATAAGGTGTTAGTATCTTTTCTGAAACTTCGTCGTTAGCTCTCAGTGGATTTTATTGTTGTTTTTTTGTGTACAACTTGAAGCTGGAACAAGTAAATGGCCCACCTGGTCACTACAGGTGACCATCGCCTTTATCAAAGCATTGCCTCGTAGGACTGTGCCCTACGAATGCCTTGCGTCCATAGGGCATACAAATGCAAAGTCTTATGTGCATGTTATTTAACCGGCTCCCTTTCAAACCAAAATATAGCAATGCTGCTTGGCGGCAATAAAATATGTTACTATTCCATTTATATTCTATTCTAGAGCTAATTTAAATCGGTTATAGCTTTAAAAAATAAGTCGGCCTAAATAACTGGCTAAAGTTGGATTCAGCCCTTTAACACATGGGGTTCACAAAAGAGTTGTGCAAAAACCAAGACATTTGCATCGGGGCATATAGTGCATTTGTTATCGAACTGCACTAACTTGCATTGTACTCGCTGAATTACAATTTAAACCATATTCTTTTACGGTTAAGGTCGTGAATATATTTTATATTTTTAGGGGTTCGTTATGCAATTGCTCTACTTGCATTCATCTTTATTGTGTGAGCTAAAAGCTGTTACGACGATTAATAAGTTGAGCTCTAACATTTGATTTAAATTCTGAATAGATTTATTGTTCATTGCGTATTTCCGTAAATCGATATGTACATAGGGGAGGATGTAATAACTTATGGAATTCCATATTAATTTTCAAGGTTACCAAAGGTTTTTTGGAAGAAAACTCTTATCGTGTACATAGAAAAATAAAGAGTAATTAAGCTCTCATATTTCAGTGATAAGAGCGCAAATTGTATTTTCATGTGTCTGTATGTTATTTTTTAATGAAATTTAAATGATATTCTATTTAATTTTGATTTCCTACCTAATTGATTTTTATAAAGTGAACAAAAAAGTTACATCTGTCTATCTATAAGTTTTATCTATCTCTCTATCCCCTAAAGTTTTTGGTTAAACTTAAAACAGCGTTTATTATTTGCAATGTGCTTATTCTAAATTTTTAACAGTCGCAATCAAGCAAAACGCCAGACTTTAGCAGTGCATCCACTAACATTTCTGCTGAATTGTACAATCGCTATGGAATGAATGACAGTGGATTTGCTGGGTGAGAAAAAATTACGGTATTACTTATTGATCGAGCGAAGCGAAATCTTGGAGGCCAATTGTGGCGAATCGGCGTTGTATGTATGTAAGTCTGTATGTATGTATGTAAGTCTGTATGTATATATGTATGTTTGTTTGTCCGTGGATAACTTTCGAAGTGTTGATCCGATCATCGTGAAATTTGATACATCGGTAGGTAGTGATGGCAAAATTTTGGTGTGACTGAATGAGCTAAAAATGTTGGGGGGGGGGGTTTGAGATATTGGGGTTGAAGAGGGGTATAAAAAACAAAATGGAACTATCCGGTCAAGTGGCACGTCTAATAAAAGTTCTTTGTGAGTACATTTTGACTCCGTTTTTATTTTTACTTTAACCTTGTAGTTTGTTAAGTTATTAGCCATAATAAAAACTGAACTTTAACAAAACTCACAGGGTACAACAGTGACCCCACAGTGCTGAAATTTGGTATGTATGTAGCTTTAGTGACACAAATATAGGCAAAAGTCTGAAATCCAGAATAACTGCAATTTCTACCCCAAAAAAGTTAAACCAATTAACATATAAACTCCCACCTACCTGTAATTTTAATGAAACTGTAGGTTAAGTTAATTGGTTATATTTCGTGGCACTATTTTGATAGTCGAAGATTACGAATATTTTTTTTTGTTTTTTTGGAGACTCGCGAGAGTTCGGGGCGAACCATTAGTTAGAACAATTTATTAAGAGTTGTTTTTATTCTCTTTTATACCTCCTGGAGCTGAAATAAGCTTATAGCCCACCAGTGGTAACCATCGCCTATAATAAAGTGTTGCTTTGTAAGTCTGCTACGTCCATCAAGATGAGACATATAGATGTAGAGCCTCATGTGCCTGTAATTTCACCGGCAAAAATACCCTTCAAACCGAAGCACAGTAATGCTGCTTGCTGGCAGAAATAGGCATGGTGGTAATGCTTCTTCGGTGGTAGTGAACTCTACTACTCTTAAATCTCTACTTACACTGATTTACTTTATTCTTTAATTACTAATCTTGTCGCGTGTCTGTACAGATTGAACGACATGACAAGTCAGAAGGAATGAACGTTAGTGGATCGGCCGCTCGTACGCCAAAATATCTCGGGTGTAAATAGTCACTTTCAGCCCTTGTATAATAATATATTATTGTATGGCTCAAATTCATACTTATTTATTCAAAGAATATGGATTAAGTTGAATACCTGGTTACATCATTAGTCATACATAATGCTAATTACATATCTATGTAAGGTAGAAGCTAAATGTACTAATACAAAGGTTCTCTGGAAGAGATCGCTTTTTTAGCGAATAAGACCACCCATTATGCATTTTCTTGTTTCTCATTTTGTTGTATCTAGCTTGTAAGGTATCACACTTCACACTAAATTAAAAATGCGAATGTTTGTTTGTTACTCAATCACGTCGTAACGGCTGAACCAATTTCGATGAAATTGGGTACGTACGTAGATTATAACATGGATTAAAACATAGGTTACTTTTTATTGATAAACCATGCGTGCGAAGCCGCGGGCGGAAGCTAGTAATAAATAATTTTCATTCTTTAATTAACTATAATTTTGGTTTTAGGAACAGACAAGTTTTTATTCAAATATTATATCTTACCTACCAAAGCAGGCTGTTAGCTGCTGTAGATGGGCAATGCCAAATAATTAACTCATATTATTAATATAGAATAGAATAGAATACTCTTTATTGCACACCAACAAAATTAAAAATACAATAAAAATACACGAAAATTAAGGTAAGTACAATGAGCGGTCTTATCGCTAAAAGCGATCTCTTCTAGACAACCTTTGGATGGACAGGAAAAAACAAAATCTAAAAGACGGCGGTGTATCTACGAGTATGTTCATAAACCTACATAAACTACCTATACTTACTAATAGACTAAATATACATATATACTTACAAATAGAATAATATATACTTATATATGAACTACAAATTTTATTCAACAACAAAACAAATATGGATCTTTGACATCTGAAAATCGAATAAATGAATGAATGAATGAAAAGCTGTTAAGTATAAATTTATAAATTACCTCACTTGTTTCACGAGTAACAATTGAATTAAGGAGATTTAGAATTGTTCTGATTAATTTGTAAACATGAAGGAATTATATAATTGTGATGATGATTAATTCGCTGAGAGTACGGGTGGATTGCATCTTGCATAGCATCGAGTACTCGTTAATTGCGTACGTAAAACTAAAATATTTACTTAATAGTAATTTAGGAGTGAAGAAAGTGATGGCGTTTATACTAAAGACCTTTATGCCTGTAGCCTTTTCTAAATCGATTTCAGTTTTGTAAAAATCTAAATCGATTTAAAAAGAGGTGAGAACGGTTTGGACCGCGTTTGGACCGCTTCAATGTTTATGCACTTTTTGTAAAATGTTAATAAATCTTAGGGGTTTTGCTGAAAGTTTAGCTAAAGGTGCGGTTTTCCTTCGCTATTTTGGGATATGTAAATACGCACAAAATCTTTTCAAATAGAAAAATCCGAGCACGTAATTTATAAAAGGAAAAATTTAAGGGAATAAAGAAATGAGCTTTTCTGTGCTTTAGTATGGGCGTAGTATATTATTTCCGTTTGTAGGTGTTTGTTCTAAGTAGAGGCCTATGCCACCGAGGCAACTGCTACATGCAAATAAAATAAACTTTTACTATTAGAGGTGCAAAAACATGATATACAGTGTACAGAAATACGTAATTCAAATTCAAATTCAAAATTCATAATTCCTTATTACTCTAAAGTACCTACTTTGTTAGAGCCCCATCTACCAAACTAAGCAGTTGCCAACTTGTATCTTGGTAGATAAGTGCCTTCCCTTTTATTTCAATTAATATTACAGTGTAGTCTTATTTCAATTCATTTATTAATTCTTAAGCAAGATAAAAAAATAAACTAACAAAAAAGTGACATGCAAGCTATAAAAAAATAAAATTAAGAGACAATTTATGAATTTTATACATTTATAAAAACATTCTACATATTTATAATCAAAATTTGCAATATTGCTCATACAAGTATCACAGAATACATAAATAATTAACTCATTCTAGGTAGTAAGTAGCTGTGATAAAAAATGTAATAATTAATTTAATGCAAAATCTATGGGATCATAATAAAATAATATTACTATTCACATCCATTCATCAAATAAATTAAATAAAAAAATAGAATTGTAAAAGGTACATAGATCAATTAATTAATTGTTCCCAAATTTTTATGTTTCTTTTGAAATAATAATTGTATGAATGCGCGAGCAAGATCGTGCATGTTTGTTGCGGCGGGAGTGAGAATGTAGGGGATAGGGAGGATAGATGTCTGGTAGTGTGTGTGCATGTGTGGTATGTTAGGGTGTGTGGGGGTGTGTGTGTGTATTGTATGTAGTAATGTAATGGGCAATGAGTTGTTTTGGTATAGATATTAGATTGACCGTGTAGTAGAAGTAAATGGCCTTTTTATATATTTATTTATTTTATTTTCGTGTATTCCCAGTAGTTTTATTGACAGTTGAATTGACTGAACTTCCTTCAAAATATTCTTTGGGTGCATCTAACCAAGTTAAACAGTTCATTGTCACGTTCACTTCCTCAATTTTTCCTTCAAAACTTTTTTTTTATTTATTAAGGAATAACAAACAACTACAATATATATGTAAGGTACAGTCTGTGTTAGTACATAGTATATCATGTGTGAGCTATTGATACTGTTGTCCACGACGTTATCCACAGGTTAGTTATATACGTTTCATAAAAAGAAATGTTTCAGCTAGAGGGTCTGTTAGAGGGTAACATAGATTATTAAAGTTGTGTTAACAAAAACAAACAAAGACCCTCAAAGAAGAATAAAGAACAAACAATATAAAATCGATAAACTTGCAATCTAGCATATTTAAGAAAATCTTAGAAACTCTCTCGAATAAATTGGCCACTGATACAATTTCTGAGTCAACAGGAGGCAGCTAAACATGGATTGAAAATCGATTATTTATTACAAACATTAATCATTTAGATGTAATCTGATTATTAATTTGTCCATTTAATTTTGTAGTTCGTAAATTAGAGGGCAAAATAAAACAAAATCATTGTTGTGGTCTAATAAATTATAATAAAGAAACGATAAAGATGTCAATTATTTTTCGCAAGATATATCATGTTGGGTTTTACCTTTTTTATGCAAATGCCAAAGGGATATGTTTATCCAATTTATGACTGATCGACGCACTGCCGAGTTAACACGTTAAGTGCGAAGCGAGGCCTAAATCACCCCTGATGCAACTTCCCTGTGGTGCGGCAAGCAAAAAAGTGAATTTCTCTGTCGTGCGAATGGCATAGCTTTGGTTTGGTCCAGTGTAGGAAAGAGATAAATATATATTTGAGATCACAATGGTTCCGGACTCGGTGGTGTACCTACCTTGGTACCGGATGTCTTAGGCCTCGTGCCGCACTGAATTAATATAATTTTAATGCAGTGCGGAACGAGGCTAAAACGTATACGTAACATATCTCCCCTGACCTCGTACCGCACTCAACGCGAGCTTCCCGCGACCAGTGTTGTGCATCACGTCGATTAGAGAGCACGTCCTTTTACAGCGCCGAACATGTCTAAACGATGTCGGAAGAAGTTAATTTTAAAAAACCCAGAAACAGAGCCAAAACAGGTAAGTTTTTAATGAAAAAATCTTCAGTAAGTACCTAGTTTTTTCTTATCTTGGTAGCTATGTACCTAAAGTAAGTGTAAGATATTATTACTTAAGTATATTATACCTAAAGATATTATTGGTAATAACGATTATTGACGTACCTAATACTTTGCAACATATCTAGAATTACCTATTATTCTATATCGTGATAATAATGTTATTATTATTAGGACTTAACACTTAATTGATATTTTTGTAGGTAGTGAAAAACTCCACAAGAAACGCAAAGCAGCCGTTGACAAAACAGGTAAGTAATATAATTAATATTTCAGTAGTTCTTTGTCTAGGTTTTGAAAGTAGGTATATAAATATTAAAGATTTTTAGGGTTCCGTATCGAAAGGATAAAAACAGGACCCTCTATTACTAAGACTTCGCTGTCTGTCCGTTTGTCGCGATAGATAGATAGTTGAAGTTTTCTCAAATTATGTAGGCCGCTATTACAATAATACTAAAAAGTTAAAAACAACAAAATACCTATGTAAAGGGATATTTTTAATCACCAAGATTTTGACTCAGTGCACTCAGTGCAAAAAATCTTATTGTCTACCCCGTTTCAATGAAAAACACTCATAAATAAGTACAACATATATATTGAGATTTTTATAAAAAAAGTATATTGATACTGATTTTTTAATGTTAATTCAAGTTCTAATAAGTGTATTTTTAAAGCCCGAGGCAGAATAAATAGGACAGTTTCTTTTCTACTTCTGGTTGCCTTTTTTTTCTATTCTGTGAACCGCATTAAGATTTTCATATACAAATAGAAAGATAAACCTTATGCATAAACCGTAATCCATTATTTTCCAATGATAAGTCTGTAATAGGTGCCTCTTAATGGTATATAATGGAACGCTTCGTGCGCGAGTCCGACTCGCACTTGGCCGGTTTTTTTTTCTTTATGGCGCCTTCAAGCACAATTTAGATTATTTAAAAAAATGTATCTTTTGATAGCTTTGTGTTGTTTTGCCAGGTTTTGCCTTTAAAACGATCTAATGAGATATAATTGATCAAAATCGGTCAAGTCGTTGCGTAGTTAAGACAGTTTAAAAACGTCGATATTATTTTTCCCATCACTAATCGCAGCGAAAATTTGCCCTATTTCAGTGCGTTACGAGGTGTATAAGATCCCATATTTTGTTTTGCTAATAATTCCTAAACTAGCCATCAGATCCCGGGGCGACGGTGGATTAGGGTTCATCAATTCACTGTCTATATCAATAAGGACCAAAATTCTCATTTATCTTTGATTTCGCGCCAGAAAATGGATTTTAGTCTGTAAAAGGAGGTGGGGTCTAATAGACCGCGTGTCGCCCTAACGTCTGGTCACGGTACAGGCCGATTATACCTCGTGCCGCAGGAACGGAAAGTATGCAAAAATTGGTGCCGCAGCTAACGTGTTAAAAGATCAATGATTGCTGTCTAACTAAACTTTGATATCGATATTTTGAGACCCTTTACACATTAACTCCAAAGTTTTTACACTAAAGGCGACTTGCGCAACGATGGCTAAACGTATTTAGGGTCTTAATATGATTTATGGTGGGTTCCTATATCCGTCGGTAACCAGCTACGACTCGTTTCTCCTTGAAAACGTGTCAAATGTTTGACACTAGTTTGACACTTATTTTTATGATTCTTTATTCTTTATTGTACACAAATACACATAGAAAATAAAAATACAGATTTACAGACAGAAACAGCTTACAAAATGGGCATGTACAAAGGCGAGCTTAAATAAATAAATATTGCTGGACATTTCACACACCGCTATCTAGCCCCAAAATAAGCAGAGCTTGTACTATGAGAACCAGATAACTGATAGAATACTTATATACATTTTTTTTTGTAAATACATACTTATAATATATAGAGGAACAACCAGACCCGGAACAAATATCTGTAGATCATGCAAACATTTGTTCCGTGGCGGGAATCGAACCCGCTACCTCTTGCGTCTCAACGCCCACTGCGCCACGGAGGTCGTCAACCTAATAAGAGAAGCTTAACCGTAATAAAAGTCAATAATAGCTTTTTCAGATACGAGTCGTAGTCGATTACCGACAGATATAGAAACCCGCCATTAGAGAGTTGTCAAATCATATAAATACCTCAAATTTAAACATGTTTAGTCGCTAATTACGCTTTCGTACTTCGGGCTATCAAAAAAGTCGTCAACCTTTATTATAGTGGATTTCAGGCTGTCTGTAATTTCGACATAAAAGTAGGCTCACTTGTGCTAAGATGTTTGTTCACTCAAGCTTCGGTTTTAATTGTTAAATGTGGAGGTAGCTCTCTCGTGCTTCAGTGTAGAGGTTGAAAATGTGCTTCGAAGTTCTTCTTCTTGTTCAAGACTAAAACCTTGGTAAAAAAATTTTTAAAAGTAAGCAAACCTCCGCCTGGTAAGGATTTGGAGTTAAGCTCTATATATATAGATCGTTTGCAACAGTATTTAGATAATTCAACTGTTTCTTTTATATTTTTAAAGATATATGTAAATATTATTTCCGATAAAATGAACTTTGGAGTATTTATTCAACGTTTCCAGAACAAGTGTCTAACTGATTAAGCTCAGTACTAGTTGAGACTTTGATTAAGAAAGTAAGTGTTTCAACGCTGCACCTTTATGTTGCCTGTAGGAATGTTGTCTGCCATGGCGTTACAAAATATCAACATTATCTACAAATTACTACAACTATATTAGCAGATAATATATAATTACAACCCGCGTGGGTTGTTAAAAAAAGAACTTAGTTTAGGCCTTTGTCTCAATGCGGGTGAAAATCTATCTATCTAATTTCATCGAAATTGGTCCTGCTGTTTAGTCGTGAACGTAACAAATAGATAGAGAGACAGAGTCAGACAGACTTTCAAATTTATAATTTTAGTAATGGATGTACGAGTGAATATGTATATGAGGGACAAATCATGTCAATTATGCCTTTATATCGAATATGAAAGTTTCGATTTAAAAAAATATCAACACATATAATGAATCAATTAATATTTCTACGCGCTAAATGTTACTATAATGACAGGTAGTAAGTAATTACAGGTTTATCTATATTAATCTATTAACTTTTACCTAAATACTAACTACCTACCACCTACTTAAATGCTTTGACTTAACTTATTTGTTTATGTACCTATCTATATAATGTTTATGACGACATATTATAATGTTATCACACTAATGTAATGCCAAAGTTTGGATGTTTGCTTATTTATTTATTTGTTTGTTTCTCAATCACGTTGTAACGGCTGAACCGATTTCTATGAAATTTAGTATTTATGTAGATTATAATCTGGATTAACACATATTATTTATCCCATAAATCAGGTCCCATGAGATAAAAATGTGGTGTCAAGTCAAGATGCAACAGCGAGTTTAGCTTTATTTCTAGCTCACCTACACATTTAGTAGTGTAACGCGTACGAAGTCGCGGGCAACAGCTAGTTAAGTTTATAATTCTTTCTCATTGTAAGTGATAATGTCTTTAAATGAGAAATAAAGATTCTTCAACTGAACTCAATGATTTATTTCTATCAATATAGTTAATCAAGTAGGAGTTCATATAAATGCACCCCTATAGCACAAGCCTACACCCTCACTGTCAATCGCGGACATGCGCTGTGCGAGCAAATAGATCCCTATTTATATACAAAAATTGCATAGGTACTGGATGTTTTCTTTTTCTGTCTAAATAGAATAATTCAATTAAAACATCTAATTCATAGCGCGCCAAATTGTTTTGCCAGTATGAATGTGCCAATTTATTCAGGAATGTTGTCTAGGGACGTCGATCATAGATACCTACTTGCAGCTAACATCAACGGCGTTGTAACGTTTCACGCTTTGCACTCCTTGTCTAAGGTCAGTTTCTAGGATGCACTATTATTAACCTGGCTATTTTATACTGAAACTATTATTAATACCTAGGTAACTGTTCTCAGTTATTTCTTGCCTTGATAGCCTAAATACCAAACGTACTACTGTATCCAAATGAAACGGCGCGTTAAAAATCTGAGTTTATTTTAGAGAGTGCCCTCATTCCTGACTGCCCAGCGAAAGTAACCGAAGATCACAGCTCTCAGAATGCTATTCCGTAGACAAACTCATATCTAGGTTAAGAAACTCACCGATTCAGGACTCCACGACGCTAGCACCTCAGGAAAGATAATTATAAAAACAAAACAAAAGGTTTTTGACGTAATCGGTTTTAGGTTAGGTTTTCAGATTCGCGCGCGGTTTTTGTTTTATAAGACGGAAGGGGGAAACTGTTTTTTGTGGGTTTTATTTATAGGGGGTTATTGTATTGTTTTGGGGGTTTATTGAAATGCGGAGAGTAGAGCACGGAGCGTGCGCAGTCGAGTCCGGGCGAGTACTGCAGGGGGCCGGCAGACGGCGCTGGCTGCGCTCGCATGCGTATTGATAAAAGCGCAAAGGGCGCGCCACAGATGTCATTGTAGTAGCTACACGTACAGGAGCTTCATCCCACCAATAGATACTATAAGATAAGATACACGCAGGCAAATATTGAGCCGTAAAGCTAAGCGAAAAGAGTACGTATTTAAATTGAAAAACTTTCGCGCGGGCACCCAACTCTCCCACGTTTCAGCCCGTTGATAGTAAACGCAGCATAGTTAAACTATGCATGTTGAACCTAAATACAGCGCAATTAAGCTCATTTTACATTAAAGATGGAAGCAGTACGCACGGCATGGGTAACGATTGAAATCGCTATACTGCATACGATTCTGCAAGATAAATTATGCTGTAATCTATGACAAGAGGATGTGATCGCGACTGTAAAGTTTCAAACTAACTGATAGTGAAGCTGTGGAGGTCCTTTCAACTCTACTAACCTTGAACCCGCTCTATCGGATGTAAGATAATAGGGCTTAAGGGAATGCCCATTTTAAATTTAAATTCGTATCATATCACTTAGGCGGATTTAGAGGCAAGTCCAGAAAAGGGCCCTTTTAGGATTTTGCCTTTTTATGGTTCCGTAGTTTAATATAAAACTCTTAAAACTTTCGTTATGCCTGTTTATCCGCTCAGTGTAACACCGTTTAACTCATAGACTACTAAAGATGTGTAGCGAAATTTCGCACGATAATACATATCGGTGACACCTAGTGAGATAGGAAGAAAAACTATAAAAAATGGTTTTATACGTATACGCGCATGAATTACTGATTATTTATTTTGTATAAATTAGTTGTTTTTATTTATTAATGGACTAATTATATTTTATTTGAATTTAAATTACAATTGTATGTACAATCAACGCCAAAAGTCGCTGACCATTTACAAACTTCCAAAAGTCCTATACACCTAAAAGATTGAAAGTCGGTGATCTGCTATGGCCACATTATTCAGTAAAAAATAGTAGGTTACAAATATCGTGAACATCATCGCAACAAAAATTACTGAACGCATAAAATATACCAGCCATATCTCGGAAACTAGATGTTCTAAGCTAGCTGCGTCTTAGGACAAATGGTAGATATCAATAAGATCTGCATATCTGATGACAACTGTCAAATAATCATTATATAATTATGATTAATAAATTACTATTATGACTAATTTTAATATCCTCGGGGTCACTCAAATTTCAAATTTGCCGCAACGTGCCGCGCGGAGGCAGCGCGGCCATTTGAAGGCGCCCTAATGCCCGCGAATTATTTTTGTTGCCGTAGCAACTCATAAATCCTAAAGTCAAAACAAGAGATTGACATGGTTTTGTATTGTCAAGCTTCCAGCTTCATTTATACTGTTGAATATTTATATGCGTGGGTAGTTGGTAAATATTACGCCTACCAGCGACGTGATTAGAATAAATTATTTAACTGATTTAATTATCAGATATTTTGTTTGATTTTCAGCATACGGTGTTTAATAACGTTTGAAGTTTAAGAACGTAACCATAAGTATTTACATGTAGCTGCCGCCCACGGCTTCGCACGCATTGTTTGTTTTAAAAAGTAGCCTATCTGTCAAACCAGGTAATAATATATCGACATACCAAATTTCATCAGCAAATTTCTTGTCATTTTATAAGAAAAAAAAGGATTGTGTGGTTTTATGGAACCACGGTAAAAGTGAAACTTTGTTTCACATTATAGACATTTAACTAAAAATTTTCGTTGGCACAAATGAGTAATAGTCAATACACTACACGGTCAGCTGATGCGAACTATAGGCGCCGCCATATTGTCCTCGGCTGCTCTGACGAGCGCCTTTCAGCGACCGTCACGCGACATGCAACACACAGACGAAAAAGTTTGAGACGATGTAATAAAAGTTTCACTTTAAAAAGATTATGGTGCCATAAACAAAAATAAATAAATAAAATAATAATAAAAATCCTTTTTTCTACTACATATTCTTACATTGCTTACTTAATCACTTTTATTTACTTAATAATTTTATCTCTAATTTTGTTTTATTTATCTATTTCTCGATCAATTTGTTCGAAGCTTCGACCGACTTGATCCGAGATCCTAGTGCGCGCGCGTCTATGTGTGCGTGCGGCTGTTTTCGCTCGTTATACTAAACTTAAATTCTGATCCTAAAAATTTTGTGCTTATAGTGTTGGGGATGTCAGGCTTAGCTTAGCCCTACATTAAATTCCCAGACATACAAACCGCGTACCGACAGGCAGTTGCATACGTAGAAGTAATAGGTAATATAATCAGTCTGTTTCTAAACTCGTTCAATTTGAGGGAAATTGAATTATATTACGTGGGGTTATCCCCCACGTAATATAATTTAATTCAGCGCCTGACCTTTATAAAGTTGTGCGTATTTATTGTTTGTAGCGATGAAAACACCAATAGCTGGGAAATTAATCCGTGGGTTAATTCTGTCCTGACGGGAACGGTTGAATGACAATTTTAAATCATCATCATCATCATCCACTGAAGAATCCGAATCCACTGCCCGAGTTCACCCACTGAAAGAAAGAAATAACGAAAATACATTAATTTGACACATACAGAACGGATCACAAAGCACAATAACAATCTTTATAAATTTAAAAACTGAAACCTGACTTCGTAATACCAATGTCAATGGTAGCTGCGCAATAAGTTTAAAGAAATAAATATTATGACATTCCCTTGTCAATACATCTATGCAAATCTAATGTATGTTCACAAAAATATTAATTTGTTTAAGAAAAATAGCGATTATCATAATTTTAATACCAGAAATAAAGATAAACTCGCTGTTGCCACTTGTAGACTCCATAAAGTTAGTAAATCGTTTAAAGGGCAAGGTGTACGGTTTTATAACAAACTCCCAAGGGATGTACAAAAATTGACAATTAACAAATTTAAAAACGTAATTAAACAAAATCTTTATAAAAGAGCCTACTATAAAATATCGGATTATTTAGATGATAGAGAAGCTTGGGATTGAAATTGCTCCAACTCGTTCAAAATGTTTCAATTTAGACGTAATTTATTTTCTGTATTATGTATTGTAAAAGGATCATTAAAAAAAACAACCAGCCTTGTTTCTTGCCTTTCTTTCCTGGCTTGGTCGCGAAGGAACAGGCAGTAAAATTGACGTTTCAAAGTGATCCTTGTGATTTCAATGAATAAAAATATTTGACTTTGACTTTTAGCTTATGTCACCTGGACCATGATAACGAATCGATTGACACCCCATTCATCGAAATCGCAGTAGTAACATTAACACTGTAACATACATCCATAGACTGCCAAAAACATAGCCCTTCTTTTTGGGTTTGCCGTAGTCGTGTAAAAATTTAGCCTATGTCATCCGCACCATAAAAACAAATTGATTGACATCTCTTTCATCAAAATCGGATGAGTATTTTAGACGCTACAGTGGAACATAGCTAAATACAAGCATACATACATACATAGACTGCTAAAAACATAACCCTTCTTTGCCGTAGCCGGATAAAAAAACACAAAAAGAGAAAGAATTTAAGATATTTAATTGCATAAACAAGTATACAATAAAGTCTTAAAAACTAGGTGATGGTATTTTATAGTTATTTGCCCTTTACGAGCATCGCAAATTATTGATTACTCATTACTGGTCTTCCGTACTGTGCGGACCAAACAGGCCCCGTCTCATCGTATTGCTGCCAACCATCCGAGTTGGCAGCACTAGTTTCCAGGTGGGACCCATGGGTAATAGCTGGGTCCTTCCCAAGTGTGTGGCATCCACCATGATTTTGCGCTAGCCTCATCCATCGACGGCCCGCGACCTTAACTATGTCGTCTACCCATCTCACTGTGTTTAGCAGTTATTATAAAACTGTAATTGAGCCAAAAACGTATGTAAATTGTTTTTTTTTAACTTTAATTGGTTGTGTCTTTTTAACCGTTTTAGAGGCCAAAACGACATTTTAGAATATTTTTACCCCAAAAAACAGAAAGGTTCCAAGGGTAAAAGACGGTTGAAGTTTTTATTTAAAACAAATTGGATGCTCTCCGGAACTGCTTAACCGATTTTGAAAATTATTTCGCCAATAGAAAGCCACACTATCCCTGAGTGTTTATTGGTTATATTTTATTTTAATAACAAGTCAAACTGGTCAGCTAGTTATGAATTAAAACTAAAAAAACTTTATAAGTAATTTAAAAGTATCCAGTATTTTTAAAGTAAGTATCTACAAGTTATAATCTGTGTAGATTAAACTCTACTTAGAAAAGTACGAAAACCAGAATAACTGCAATTTACACCCCAAAAAACTATAACCAATTTCATGAACTCCCGTTACCTGTAATTTGAATAAAACTGTAGGTCAAGTTAATTGGGTATGCATTTCGTGGCACTATTTTGATAGTCAAAGTTCGCAAATAATATTTTTTTGTTTATATGGGAGACTTGCGAGATCTCAGTTCGGGGCGAACCACTAATAATATTATAATTCAGTTTCAACTATTATAATATTTTGGGGGGTTATTAAAACCTTATGTGCTAGGTAGGTAAAGTACTCTCGTTAATATATTGGTACCGGCTCTATACTACAAAAGATAATAATTTACAGAGTGCGTGCGAAGCTTTTGTCGTTCTGACATGATTTATGGTAAAAGTGTTAGAAAAACACCCCACAACACAGTTTCATAAGACACTTCCTCTTTTTACACCAAAAGATCCACAAAATACCACATACCCATCAAATTACAGTATAGATGCAAGCACAACACTAACATAAAACAAGACCGGTTAAGTACGACTGTCGTACCTACCTATATTTTATGGTAATTTAACAACGCCATCTAGTTATGGGACTCAGAAACTTCGTAAACTTTTAAGGCTGTTTTTTTTAACTGTTATAGATAGATACTTCTTTGTTCTTACTTTCTTTGCATATAATTCTATCAATCTCATGTACCTATTTCAGATTTTTTTCTTTGCAAACTTCGGAGATAAGTTTTTATAACTGTTCCAAATTTCAGATCGATTAATAGCTGAAATTCGACTTTGACAGACGGACGGATAGACAGACAAATGAACAAAGTCGCACTATAGTTTCCGTTTATACCGTAGCTGAGACTGATAAATTTATACCCCCAAGCACGGAACACGTAGTTGAAAATGCGGTCACCCATCCATAAAGTGACCGCGTAGTACATTGATTAACCTTGCTACAGTACGCTTTACTTGCGCCACGATGCGTAAAAGTATTTAGTGGTTAAATTTGGTTTAGAGAGTTGTCAAATCATTTAAATCCGTCAAATGTAAACATGTTTAGTAGCTAAATACTTTATAATGGGTTTAGGGATCGTTGTGTAAGCACCAAAAGTTTTGTCCAGGGTGTAAACTGTATGAAAATGGAAATCTCACATTTTGCACACAACCGCCTCGATCGATACAACGAAAGGTGAAGTGGTACAGGGGGTCTCGACGCAGCGACCTTGAAATGTTGCACTCCCACACTTCCTCCCCCCCTTAACACCTCACCCCTTCAATGTAACTTCTCCCTGACGATGGCAGTTCAGTCACGTTATGTACCAACCAGTACAGTGCCACGAACTTATCTTTCCCGGTGGACGAAATCCGCAAGACACAAAACTGAAAATAAAGGTTGCTGTTCAATAGACGCCGGAGACGTCGTCGGGACAGATAAGTTTGTGGCACTGTACTCTATCTGCAAGAAACAAGTGATAACATTAAGAAACCCCGACCTTTTACTTTTTACTTGCTTTTTGCTACTCTACTAAGGCGATTTTTCTATCGCTTCCATCGCCTAGCCCTCAGAATACAGAAAAAACCAGAAACCACCTTCAGCTGTGATTGCAAGCGGTGCGCTGTGTATAAAACCAAACCCGCGTCCGCACCTCTCTTACCCCCACCCGCGTAATGTTGCTAGCTTAGTCATTATTTACTTGTTTTTGGGGTAGAATTTTTATATAAACAATTTTTTTTTAATACATCTTATGAACTCCAAATTATCTAATACTACACAGGTATCACAAGTATATTTCATATCTGCGTACCTGGCTAGTACTAATAGGATTGGCACAAAAAATATTCTAATAATTACTACAACTATATTATACACAGAGTCTGTTTGGGGTGTACTAAGCTAAAAAAGGGGTCATTGTACCTTGAAATTGCAAAAAAATTAACTATTCCAAAAAAAGTTTTTATTGAGACGCCTGGCAAAATGGCTTATCTCATCTTAATGAAAAGCAGATTTTTTTATAGAAAAATTAGCTGACCCCGCGAACTTCGTACCGCCTTAGGTATTGCTAAGCTGAGATAGGCATTGGTGGTAGAAGGGTGAACATTTAGGGTTGTATGTATTTTTGAATGTTGTATCATAAAAAAATAAAAACAAAAAATTTCGTCAAAAAATAAAAAAAGTTTTAAGGGTGAACAACCCTTATCACTTAGGGGTATGGGAAATAGATAGTAGCCGATTCTCAGATCTACTCAATACGCATATAAAATTTGGTAAAAATCGGTAAAGCTGTTTCGGAGGAGTACGGTAACTAACATTGTGACATGGAAATTTTATATATTATTAGATTTGTTCACAATAGTGAGTACAATGGCCCCTCTGGTTTAGCGCACCCCAAACAGATAACTCAATATGTAAAACAAACTTATGGACCTAATAATATCAATGATTATAAATAAAACACGGTTTCAATATAAACATTTATTTTTAAACAATAATATAATTTAAAACTACAACTAATAAAAATTTTCGTCATCAGAATTCTAGAGTAGTGAAAATAATAAATCTCGATATTTGGCAACATCAGAAAAATTTAGGTTTAATTAATTACGACAACTACAAACCGAACAATTTATTCAATAATCAAATAACACATCATCTAAATACGCTTCTTACGTATGAATAGTGATCCCACCTTGTTTTTTTTGAGCCCAGCTGAATTTTTACACGTTGGGATGACACAAGGCATAACTTAATTAAATTGAACACTGTAAAATACGACACGCGTGACGACCGTCACAGAGTAACTAATGGCGTTCGCGTAAAACTACTCTATTTTTGAGTAGTTTTTGACGCTTCAGTTTAGGTGCTTTAACGGCTTTTGGTTATTTTTGTATTCCGAGACCTAGCCTAGCCGTTATCAAGTTTACAATGATCAACTTTAATTACATGAGTGATGAAATAGCACACTGTTATACAGGGGGGCATATTATACATAGGGGGCGTAAGTGGTAACATATAACACCCGAGTTTAACACATAACTTCACATCACGGATGCGAGGAAATTAAAAAAGTATTTTTAACAGTATTTTGGTAAAAAGAAAATTTGCGTTCCCGGTATCCATTGTTTTTTTTTCACTTATAAACTATGGCTTCTTTTATTTAATAGAAATAAGGATTTGTTATGGAGGTCGTATTTAATTTTGTATATTATGAATGCAATGAGCCTCATTCTATTTTCAAATTTACTTATGCCACTAGCGGCTTAAATCGAATTAACGCATTAGGTTTTGAGCTACATACATACGCTCGTAATTATGACCAATTTTCAGAGCATGAGTGATGAAAATAAATTAGTAACTGTTTCATTCGCATAGTTTCATTTCTGTTTCATTTCGACGACCTCCGTGGCGCAGTGGGCGTATAGCCGGCTGAGACGCAGGAGGTAGCGGGTTCAATTCCCGCCACTAAACAAATGTTTGCATGATCTACAGATATTTGTTCCATGTCTGGGTGGTTTTCTATATATTATAAGTATGTATTTACAAAAAAAGTATATAAGTATTCTATCAGTTATTTGGTTCCCATAGTACAAGCTCTGCTTAGTTTGGGGCTAGATAGCGCTGTATGAAATGTCCAGCAATATTTATATTTATTTATTTATAGTTATCGCAAAAACGTACTTCTTATGTATTGATATTAAGGTTGTTTTTCCTGTAACACGGGCAACATTTTATCGTCGAATGCGTACGATATATACAAAACAAATCTACCCTCACCTAAATTGAGCTGAACCACAACGGTCAGATGAAATTTACTCGGATGTACCCGAACGAGTGACAGGGCATCGCAACTCATTTACGAAAAAAACACCCAAAATTGCTCTAAAGCATTCCAAATTCCTGTGTATCGTGTGTGGATTTATTCAGACTGCATATTGTGCAAATTTATCATCAAGCAATCAATTTCCACCGGCCGGTGTGCATGTGATAAGTGCCGCCAGCATTTCCCAGCATTAGACAGCAAGTAAGCGCGCGTTGTGAAGTTGATCATCTGTTGGTGTGCTAGGTATGTACGTATTGTTACCTGGAGTATACTTTTTATCACACTAATATTATAAATGGAAAAGTTTGGATGTTTGTTTATTTAAAAAAATCAAAAATGTTTTATTGTTCTTACAAGAGTACATTTATAACTAGGGTAGGGAACTTTTCTTTTAAGTTGCATTAACCTGTGTTATTTATTTATTCGTTTGTTTGTTCTCAATTACGTCGTAACGGCTGAACCGATTTTGATGGAATTGAGTAATGTACGTAAATTATAACCTGGGTTAACACATAGGCTACTTTATATCCCATAAATCAGGTCCCGTGGGACGAAAATGGGGTGTCAAGTAAAGTTGCAACCGCGAGTTTAGCTTTATTTCTAGGTTACTACACATTTAGTAGTGTAACGCGTGCGAAGTCGCAGGCAAAAGCTAGTCACGCATAAGACTACATGGCGATGTCTATCTACATTACAAAGGTAATCGACCCAGTGTGATCTAGGCCAAATCTGTATGTCACAACACCATTACCAAAACCACCGTACCCAAACCTTTCAGTTCAGAGTTTAAAACTATATTTAAACAAAACAAAACAACACTGCATCTTTGCTTAAATGAGAAATAATCATAATGTATTTCACTGTTTACTGTAAACTTTAAGTAAAGTACTTAATTTAATTAAAATCCTCTCGTTTATTCTTCGTGGCAGCGCTAATAAAACTGTAACTTTAATTAATGTACCATTATTTATTATCTTTAGGTATTTAGTATAAAATGAAGTCGTTTCCGCTGTCTGTTCGCTTAGATCTTTTAAACTACTCAACGGATTTGAATTCAGTTTTCAGCAATAGATAGTTCAAGAGGAAGGTTTATATGTATATACATATAAACCTTTTGTTACCTTTACACGACTAAACGGCTGAACAGATCGTAATGAAATTGCGCAAGGAGATAGATTATATCCTGGAAAAGGACATAGGCTACTTTTTGCTAACAGCGCAAAATGAGGGTAGTGTTTTATTGAAAAACCATCCATGCGAAGCCGCGGGCGGGTCAGCTAGTACCTTATAAACCAGATATATCCAATGAAAAAAAAAACAAATAAATTTATTTATAATGTGCGGTCTTATCGCAATAGAAAGCGATCTCTTCTAGATAACCTTAGGATAGATAGAATCTTTACGTAATTGGATTGGCCGAAGTGTATTAATTAATAATTATTATATATATTATAATGTCACTGACGGAATCTCAAAAGTCTAAACTCAAGGTTTGCCAAAGAGCTATGGAACGCAGCGTGCTAGGGGTAAAAAGAATCGACAGGATCCGTAATACCACACTGCGCGCGAAGACCGGCATCGCAGATGTTGGCGACAAGACTGCCAGGCTGAAGTGGGACTGGGCGGGTCACGTCAGTCGTATGGTCACAGACAAATGGGCAACAGTCGCCACACAGTGGGTGCCTGCAGATGGGCGACGAAGCCGTGGCAGGCCGAGGAAGCGTTGGCGTGACGACCTCGATGCATTCCAAGATGGCTGGTGGGACGTGGCGAGTGATCGTGAGATGTGGAGGAATATGGGGGAGACCTTTGCCCAGCAGTGGGAAAGTATAGGTTAAAAAAAAATATATATACTTATATATAATAATTTATATTATTATATTTTATATTACTAGTGGTTCGCCCCGAACTGAGATCTCGCGAGTCTCCCATAAAAAGAAAAAAATATTATTCGTAATCTTTGACACGCATACCAAATTACAGTAATGTGGGGTCACTAGTGTACCCTGTGAATTTTGTCAAAGTTTAGTTATTATTATGGCTAATAACTCATAAACTAGAAAAACTTTACTAAAAGTAAAAACGGGGTCGAAATGTACTAATGAAGACTTTTTATTTGACGTCTCATTTGATCTAATAGTCTCATTTTCATTTTTTTACCCCTCTTGAACCCCAATATCTCAACAACCCCCCAAAATTTTAGCTCATTGAGTCACACTAAAATTGTGCCATCACTATCTCTACCTATATACCAAATTTCACGATGATCGGATAAACGCTTCGAAAGTTATCCTCGGACAAACAAACATACATACATACATACAACGCCGATTTGCCCAAGTTGATTTGGAGATCTCGCTTCGCTCGATCAATTATATATAGGTATATAAAAAATAATTTAACAATATTACCTAAAAGTATACATATTAATAAACTTATGAATAAATTAATAAGTAGGTACCTACATTAAATAACGCTATAGCCTCCGGTTGAGAAAGTCGACTCAGACGCTTGTGTAGCGTTAATGCTACGCGGGGTCTACACTACCTTTTTTTTTTGTTTTAAGTGAGGAAATCCGTCATGGATACCTTCCGCCTTGGGATGTGGTGGCGAAAGATTATGTCAGACTTTTACTGATTAAAACCTCACGGGGTTTCTTCTGAACACCTTTGGTCGATGCTGTGGGTACGCTTTGCATTCTTCCATGGCTTCAACGGCGTTGGCTCCTTGCAAGTCCTATCTGGTTCCAATTTCCCCGCCTTATCTCTGGTGTGAGAAGTGCGCGGAACCTCCACGCACGCCACCTCTAGGCTTTGGGTTAGTGGGCGACGGACACTCCACAGTGTCGTCGCCCAAGCCTTTATTATGGGGGACGGATATCGTAGAGGTTTCTCCTCCTACCCCTGACTCTCTATCTGCGAATGGGATTGGTAGTTACAATTTCTCTATCCCTCTCCGCAGCCTCCTTGGCGGTTAAGACTACCTCGCAAAAAGCCACTATAGCTTTCCAGGCCCCCTCAATCCCGACCATAGCCTTAATTAAAGCTGGGAGTGAAATTAAAGCTGGGAGTGAAAGGGTCTACCCTATCTACCTCAACCTGCTATTTCTACCTAAGTCTGCAGTAGGTACATACCCCACGGAATGCCTACAATTTGTCAGTTCCGCGCGTCCGTCTACACTGCAATTCTTTAGACCGTTGTAGTCTTTTTTTAGAGTTATACGACTAATGACGGTTGGGGCTTCACGAGACTTGCTGATAATGAAAATGAGAAGCAACAATTTAGGATAGTCTACAGTGCTACACAACATTGAGGGGCTATATCTACCAAAATGAGAATTCAACAGAAGTTTTGACCCAACTCTCTTTTTTCTCTTTTTAGGGTTCCGTACCCAAAGGGTAAAACGGGACCCTATTACTAAGACTCTGCTGTCTGTCGGTCCGTCTGTCTGTCTGTCCGTCTGTCACCAGGCTGTATCTCATGAACCGTTATAGACAGTTGAAATTTTCACAGATGATGTATTTCTGTTACCGCTATAACAACAAACACTAAAAACAGAATAAAATCAATATTTAAGTGGGGCTACCATACAACGGACATGATTTTTTTGCCGCTTTTATAGATGGTACGGAACCCTTCGTGCGCGAGTCCGACTCGCACTTAGCCGGTTTTTTTCTTTTGTTTATTGTTAGTTTTATTCTAACTTGTTTGTATCTTTTCTTCCTGTTCTTATTTTCACAACAGGCATGCTTTAACTTAGTTTCAAAATGCGGGAACTTAATAATAGCCAACAGCGGTATATTTCGTTTAGTTATTGCTATGTGTGTGTTAGTTTCTGCTGTTAGTTTACTTAAAAATAAAAATAAAATAAAACATCCCTTTAACAAAGCATTGCCTTATAGGTCACGCTTTAGAAACGTTTTAGTATGTTTAAAGCAGTAATTCTTCAATACTTAAAGCAACTAGCTTTCAGTATTGAAGCGCTTTAATTTTCAGATTTTCTGATTGTTGAGTTTTGTGTTACTATAACCCACACCAACGATAAACTCCACATATCGTATATTTTAAGATACACGGCTATTTCGAGGAAAATCATCTTCTTCAACGTCAGGTGTTAGGATGGGTTAATTTTTATCCTAATGGATGGACATTTATTATTTAGGCGAGGTTCTGTATGAACAGCGTATGTTTAAGTTCGATTAGACCACTTTAGTTAGGCTGAGGCCTCACTTTACGCGCCGTGATCTTAACGAAGATATATGCTTGTGACTAGATATATAGATAATTCTGAATTGTTACACCAAATTACAATAACTTAACCTAGAAAACTTAACAACTAATATTTGGTGGTACAATGGCCGGCCTTATCATTTAAAGCGATCTCTCCCAGACAACCTTTGGATGGAAAAGATTGACAAAAAGTGAGAGGAGGCGGTGTTACAATAAATAACTCAAAATCAAAAATAATTTGTTGTGTTCCAAATATGAATTTTGTAAAAGCTTTTTTTAAAATATATTTTATCAATAAAAAAACGTATTTAAACGAACTACTTTTGAGCGACTCAATATAAATCGGTTAGAACGTGTTTCGGCGGGAAGTTGTTTACACAACATTGGAAGGATGATTGAATTTCGAGTGGTTATTACTGTGGGACTTCAGACCGTATCAAAGGATTTATCGAAACGGTCCGCGACATCGTCTGCGCAAAATATAAGCGAATAATTCAGCTGATGGAAATTCCCAGGCTTCAGTTCAATTTTGTGTAGGTACTTAGATAGCTTTACTTGGTTAATTGCAGAGTCAGAAAGTACGAATCTATGGATTTGAAGAAACTGCAAATAAATATTACGTGTTTTGTTATGAACGACAGTAAGGCTAATGGCTAGTGTTGTTGTGAAATAGGTTTTTTTTCCAATTCAGTACCCTAGAAAATATAAAATCTCATACAACCTTTGTATCAAGTCCTAAAAGATCAATGAAACAACCTGTATAATATAGGTAAACAAATCATATTCATTCATCGTATCAGTAGGTACCTCTTAAACTAACTAAGCGGCATCGACTCAAAGGCGCCGCCGATTTACATTAAAAATGGTTTTTTAGAAATGTATCGTTTAATGGATAAATATTCAAGCTACCGGTATTAACCCACCTCTAAAATCAGTTAATACGATTCCGAATGTGTGTATTAAATAAATAATAATAATAATAAATATTGCAGGGCATTCTACACAGCCCTATCTAGCCCCAAACTGAGCAGAGCTTGTACTATGGGAACTAGATAACTGATATAATGCTTACTTATGTACTTTTTTTGTAAATACATACTTATATATAAAGAAAAACATCCAGACCCGGAACAAATATCTGTAGATCATACAAACATTTGTTCCGCGGCGGGAATCGAAACCGCTACCTTCTGCGTCTCAGCCGGCTATTCGCCCACTGCGCCACGGAGGTCGAATGCAGTACATGTACACAGTACAGGTACTTTATTTTATAAAATGTGATGACTGTACACGTCCTCACACATGCTTCATGGCCGTCAACGATTTCTTTCCGCAAGCCTTTCACAAGCCTAGAAATTTGAACAAATTCATCTCACGGTTTCTTCACTCTCTTGGAAGAAATCGTTGACGTGTGTGGGGCCACAATTACAGGTAAAGCAGTCTACACACCAAAGCTGCCGACCCGCCGATACAGCGCCGGAGGCTTCTTGTCGACGATCATGTTAGCACCTTGCACCTGCGACAACTGCGCCGCCAGGCTGTTTCGGCGGGTCAGCGATTTTGCTGTGTAGACTACATTACGTCCAGTTAAGACTGCATAATGCAATCTTGTCGACTGACCGTTGGTCATCGTCTCGTTTAGATGTTTTGTTATAAATTATAGAACCTGTAAAAGGGTTTTCGGTGGGAGATAATCAAAGCCTTTAATAATTAGAACAAACTATACCTACATTTATTAAAAAACTTTAACGTAACAAGTTAACAAACTTAATTAAATGGAAAACTTATAGACATATGTATAATGTATATATGTTTATGAACATATGTATAAATGACCCAAGTAGCATAACTGGGTACGACGTATAGTGCTTGAAGAATAATTAGTCCGGAAGTATTATATTCCTTGGGAATAATGCACTTCCCAAGCGAAGCAGCATGACACTAACACTATATAAAAGCGTATATCGAGTCTAGGTCAAGCTTGTCTTGTACCTATTTTTTTTTTTATTATTTATTGGATTGCATTTGACTACGATCTCGCCTGATGGTATGCGATGATGCAGTCTACGATGAAACACGCTTGCCTAGAACAAACCTAAATTACTATAAATATCTGTTATTATTTTTAATTTTTGTAAAATGTATCTTCTATTAGAATTTTCTGACAAAATCCGTCAAAAATATGACCTAATCCGTAAGCAAAATTTTGTTCAGAAATAAATCACGCTAAACTTTTCAAACACATCCAAAAACAAAACGCATTGTTCATAATTTGAATATCGACCCATCACGCTGTCCTGAAGCCTCCATACCCCTCCCAATAAGTCCCTCCCGAGACCCGTTCCAGAGTTTCAGACGTCCCTGGCAAGGTCGCAGACGAACCACAGTGTACAGTGCAGTTAGTATGTTAGTGCGTACACTTTATACGCACATTCAAACACCTGCATTAGTGTTTAAGAGGCCATTACACTTAAAGTTTTAAGTATTACCTGCTCAAACTAGGGCTATGCGATACACAAACCTACAGATTCTCTAATAAGGCGTCAGAATCTTCCCTACATATTATGTTAGTCGAGTGTGGTCCACTATTGTGCAAAGTATGTAAACGTGACATTCATCTGGACAAACACATTCTTAGCCCGGAGGAACTAACAGTTATATATCCCCTATGAATATCCTACAGTTTCTAACAGCTGTAGGGCTTAGTGGAGAACTTTGAACGTGTTTATACAACCCCTAGTGCATGGGAGCGTGCTCCCATGAACTAGGTAGCGATCACAATAGACCCCGTGACAGCAGTGATAAAAAAACCACAATAACAAATTTAAAAAAAGTATCTGTTAAAGATACAGTCTATATTTGACCAACTACTTCACTACGCTACATGAAAGTCAAATTACTGTTTTATGGATTACATCCATAATAAATAAATGAATAAATAATAAATATTGGTGGACATTTCACACAGCGCTATCTAGCCCCAAACTAAGCAGAGCTTGTACTACGGGAATCAGATAACTGATAGAATACTTATATACTTTTTTTTTGTAAATAAATACATGCTTATACTATATATTTAGAGAAAACATCCAGACCCGGAACAAATATTTGTAGATGATGCAAACATTTGTTCCGCGGCGGGAATTTAACCTGCTACCTCCTGCGTCTCAGCCGGCTATACACACGCTGCGCCACGGAAATGGTCATTAAAAAACAGTATGCATAAATAAATTATGGGCATATCATACAATCATAACAAATCCCTATAATGCAGGACAATAAAGCGATTTTTTGTTACATAATCAGTAACTTATTAATAATGTACTTGATTTTTTTAGTTATCGATAAAAAGGAAACGAAAAAATTACAAAAAAAGAACGTACCCCTGGTGGGACTCGAACCCACAATCCCCGGCTTAGGAGGCCGATGCCTTATCCATTAGGCCACAGGGGCTGGTGACTGAAGTTCTGAATTTACAAATTAGGTCATCTACTAGTAAAACAACCCTTAGAAAAATTGTTAAGGTATTTTCGTTTAATTTTTCATACTGCTATTTTTACTAGATCGCTTTATAATTATCGGCTATAATAGCTTTGGTGTATAAAAAGTACCTAATAACCTAAGGTAAAATCTACGGATATCCATTACGGGTAAGTTTATATTTTTTTACCAGAATAACTGCAATTTGTACCCCAAAAAAGCGTAACCAGATAACATGAACTCCCGTTACCTGTAATTTGAATGAAACTGTAGGTCAAGTTATTTGGTTATTTATTTCGTGGCATTATTTTGATAATCAAAGATTACAAATAATATTTTTTTATTTTAATCGAAGACTCGCGAGATCTCAGTTCGGGGCGAACCACTAATTATAATAACGACTTTTCTTGCATGATATCACGAGTAGGGACCCTAAATATCAAGATTCTGTTAATGTATAAGTTAGATGAAATAACAATAATCAATACCAAAGTGTCCTCATCAAAAATTTCATAGAATCACTATATTTAACTTATGTATCTCCACTACGGTATCTAAATATTATTTCCTCAGTGTGAATCTCCAATTAATTTAATAGAATCTCATTTTATTTCTTTCGAAATTTTCGTTCGTGAAAAACTCGAAAGAAATAAAATTTAAAGCTTTGTGCATGTCACAAAGAAACGGCAGACTAAAACAAAACCCGTCCGTCGATTGACCTGAATCTGTCTGAGGTTCGAAACGTCCTCCACGAGGGCCCTTGAGTATTGCACGCTTGCAATGTACCGGCCGATGACGTCAGATCTAAGCCCGTGCTAACACACAGATTCTAACATACTAGCTAACCCGCCCGCGGCTTCGCACGTGTCATTACAAACATTACCCTCCTTATGCGCACTCGGGTAAAAAGTAGCCTATGTCCCAATTCCGGTCATAATCACGGTTTGGTAATAGATTATGACCTGGATTCAAACATAGGTTGTTTATTGACAAACAACGCGTACGAAGCCGCTGGCAGAAGCTAGTCTATCTATAAGAATAAAAGAAGTTTCTGTCAGAATAAAAAAGAAAATAATTAAAACCCATTTATTATTTTATACTGCCAATAAAGAGTAGCACATACCACATTTCATAGAAATCGTTACGACGTGATTGAGTAACAAACAAATAAATAAATAAACATCCAAACTTTTGCACTTATAATATTGGTGTGATTAAAACAAATTATGGTTCGTATTTAGAAGATTCAAGCAAAGTTTTTTGAGTTTGACAAAATTTGTTGCAAAATTTACAAAATGTTTTGTTTTTCAAGCATAATAAGGTTTTTCTTTACTTGCATTAGAACATGTTGTTCTATAAAAAATTGTCAAAAGAACAAGCGCTCTTGATACGCCAAAGAAACGGTTCGCGCTGATAATTCCAATGGGTGTCAAATTTGTATTTTGTTTTTCACACTGCAGTTTTAGTTATTTGTATAAATCAAAACGCTACTGATTATTTATTTTTCGAATCTACCCTACAAATAATAAAGGAATCATGAGAGTGGCAATAAGTAGGTATTAACTCTTTAAAGTGATTTTTGGTGTTTACTCCTTAAGAATCGATTTTCATATATCCCAGGGTATGAAAATGTATGTGGTGCGCAACTTATCATGCGCAGCTCCCAGCATAGAGTACTCTCGGCTGCATGGTAACACTTGCGGCATGTATACATGAATAAATGTTTATTATAATACTTATATAAAATTAGATTTAACTAGTGGTTCGCCCCGAACTGAGACCTCGCGAGTCTCCCATAAAAAGAAAAATATATTATTCGTAATCTTTGGCTATCAAAATAGTGCCACGAGATAGTAACCAACTTACCTGACCTACAGTTTCATTCAAATTACAGGTAACGGGAGTTCATGTTAATTGGTTACTCTTTTTTGGGGTATAAAATGCAGTTAATCTGGATTTCAGACTATTGCCTATATTTGTGTTACTAAAGCTACACGAATACCAAATTTCAGCATTATGGGGTCACTGATGTACCCTGTGAATTTTGTCAAAGTTTTATTTTTATCATGGCTAATAACTCAATAACTATAAAGATTACACTGAAAACGAAAACAGGGTTAAAATGTACTAATGAAGACCTTTCATTTGACGTCTGACTTGACCTAGCAGTCTCATTTTCATTTTTTTTACCGCTCGTGAACCCCCAATATCTCAACAACCCCCCAACATTTTTATCTCATTTAGTCACACCAAAATAGTGCCATCACTATGTATGAAATTTCACGATGATCGGATTAACGCTTCGAAAGTTATCCTCGGACAAACAAACATACGTACATAAAACGTTGATTTGCCCAAGTTGATTTGGAGATAATAATAAGGAGTAAACTCCAGTCGTGCGTCGGAGCGTCACACTTTTTTTTTAGACAAAACCTTGTTGGTCATAAAATTCCTAATCCTGTTATTTCAACGTGTGACCAGACATGTTCTACTAATAAACTGCCACATAACGCTGATCTAGTAATAAAATTAGAAGCGATTAATTACGCCTACTCGCAATATCAATTGGCCAGTGCAATTGCAATTAGCAACTGTTATGTGCGCGGGAGCTGCGTCTGCGCATGGGCCGATGATGATATGCAGTGGATGAGTTATACAATAGATGACAACCATAATTTATTTTTTATTGCTGGGAGCCCTTGGGTGCGAGCTGCACAAAATCGTTCGTTCTGGAAATATATGGTGGAAATCTATATCTTTTTTTATCTAGTACTAGTTGACCTGGCGAACTTCGTACCGCCTTTACATGCATATGACGCATGCTGTCAATGTACGACGCCAGTAGAAATGTCAATCGGCCATCATTAGCTGCATATATGTATGAGAAAAGGAATTTTCTTCATAATTTGTTTTGTGTGAATTTTTCTGATATTTTAATAGTTATTCTGCTCTTCGGGGCGGAGGCAAATCGAACAAATCAAACATGATCAAAATCGGTCCCGCCGTTCTTGAGTTATAAATGGCGTATAATAAATAAACCCGACTTTGTTTTATATATTTAAAGATTTTAAAGCGTTTGATCACTGAGTTACCTGATGGTAGGTGATAATGTGGTCGAAGATGGAGCATGCTAGCCTAAAAAGAACCTGTTCAGTTTGGACTTAAAGACCCAAGATTCTAGTGAAAAATAAACAATTAAAGTTAAATATATATTTATAACTAGCTGTTGTTCGCGACTTCGTACGCGTTACACTACTAAATGTGTAGGTAACCTAGAAATAAAGTTAAACTCGCTGTTGCAACTTGACTTGACACCCCGTTTTTATCCCATGCGACCTGATTTATAGGATAATAAGTAGCCTATGTGTTAGTTCAAGTTATAATCTACGTACAAACTAAATTTCATCAAAATCGGTTCAGACATTACGACGTAAACAAACAAACAAACAAACTTTCGCATTTATAATATTAGTGTGATAGTGTGGATATACTTAGTCGTGGGCCGTCAATGGGTGAGACTAGCGCAGGATCGTGGCAGATGGCACAAACTTCAGCAGTGGGTGAAGTCTGTCTGTGGATTATGATGTTGGTGATAAACTTATAATATAGTTAACACATAACACATCTATCTTGTAAGATACAAAACAACAATGTAAAACACTATCATTGTTCTGATTGGGAAACCCTAATAATATTCTTGATCTCTATCTAACAAACATAACAATACCTACTTTAAAGGTGAACATTTGTAGTAGAAAAGTACTATCATCAGTTTTAACAAAAGGAATACAATCATCACTGAAAAGAATTAATTAAATATTAAAGCATTTCTGGATTTTCGGTCCCAAACGTCGTTGTTGGAAGCGAGAAACTAGAAATAGTCGACTCGTACGTTTATCTTGGCCATGTTTTATCTTTTGGCAAAGAGTATCAAATAAAGGAAGTCACCAGGCGTGTTCAACTTCGATGGGCAGCTTTCGGCAAACTAGATGACATACTAAAATCCACGTGTATTCCACAATGTCTTAAAACACGTCTCTATAACCAATGTGTCCTGCCAACTATGACTTATGGTGCCGAGACATGGCTCACGAAGGAGGCTGTGCACAAAATAAGTGTAGCACAGAGAGCCATGGAGCACGCCATGCTCGGCATCACACTCTTAGATCGAGTTCCCAATACCGAAATTCGCAAGCAGAGTAAAGTACAAGACGTCAGCAAGCGAATATTGGGGCTTAAGTGGAGTTGGGCAGGACACTTGGCCAGACGTAGTGACGACAGGTGGACTAAGGCACTAACAGAGTGGAGGCCGAGAACTACCCATTGAAATAGGGGACGTCCACCAGCGAGATGGGTCGACGACATCCATAAGACCGTGGGTCGTACGTGGTTCAGACTGGCACAGGATCAGGAAGAATGGCAGAAACAAGGAGAGGCCTATGCCCAGCAATGGGTCGACACGGGCTGAGAATGATGATGATGATAATAATGGTCTACAAAGATACTTCATATAACATAAATAATATAAATGCACCCAGTAAATACTTACCGTATTTACTGGGTGCATTTACTTTTAATATTAATTCAACAACTTCTTGAAGTTGATGCTAGAACCTTCGTTACGATAAAGATCATTCTATTGCGTATCCATACTATATTATTACTTTTACTTATAATATTATAGATGCGAGAGTAACTCTGTTTGTTTGTTAGCTTGTTTGTAAGTTATAATAATAATAATATAATAATAAATAAATATTGGTGGACATTTCACACAGCGCTATCTTGCCCCAAACTAAGCAGAGCTTGTACTATAGGAACCAGATAACTGATACTTATATACATTTTTTTTGTAAATACATACTTATAATATATAGAAAAACATCCAAACCCGGAACAAATATTTGTGGATCATGCAAACATTTGTTCCGCGGCGGGAATCGAACCCGTTACCTCCTGCTTCACAGCCGGCTATACGCCCACTGCGCCACGGAGGTCGTCAACAAAAAGTTGTACTAAAAAAACAAAAGTTTGTTTGTTTGTTACGTTTTCACGACCAAAGGGCTGAATGGATCGTAATGAAATTTGTCAAGAAGAAAAATTATATCCTGGAGAAGGACATAGGCTATCTTTTATTTCAAAAAATAATCTTGAAAGGGGTGAAATAGGGGTTGAAAGTTCCATATAATGTATTTAACCGTCGTTCATTGACGTGAAGTCATTTACATGAAATGTCGCGTCACTTTGGCATTTGATTCTGCATTTGATTTCTTTGATAATTTTTATGGTAGAACAACGTTTGCCGGGTTAGCTATATTTAGAGGTTCAATTGGACGCGAATGAGTTACTAAAAAGCTTAAAACGCTCGGTGAATAGAGTCATAAATAACTTCAATACTCAATCAGTGCAAACTCATTTCTTCACAGGAATTATTTTCCACGAGCTTTAAACCTGTAGTAAGATGAGTAGGCGCATTACATTGCGATGTAGAGAAGATGGGATGTTAATGAGCTTGGCTGGCTGATTAAGGCATAATACCGTCGTGACATGCGATCCGCTGTTTTCAAACTCATAAATATCAATCAACTGCCATTTGCTGGATAGGTTAGGAGCTAGTGATCATTTGAAAGACGACCTATTAGAGGTTTCTGGGAGCCGTTAGGTGCAGGTCGTACAAGATAGGTCGATCTGGAAATCGATTTGTTTGTTTTATTTATTTACGAAAACAAATAGACCTTCGAGACTACTTAATTATACAAATATACATCTAATGGCCATTAACAAGTTTCCGTATATTGAAACTAAGTATAAGCTTGCTTGTTGTTAAAAAACCGGACAAGTGCGAGTCGACTCGCCCAACGAGAGTTCCGCACAAATTTGTACCGACAGTTTTGATGATTGATTACGTACTTTAAATAAGGACTTTATTTTTATGATTTAATTACCAGTGTATAGTTTCAGATTTTTCCCTGTACTTGTAGTATAAAACGATACTACTTGCCAAATTTCATAGTTCTAGGTCAACAGAAAGTAACCCTATAAATTTTGATTCCCTTGAGTGTCGAAATATACGTTTTTTGCGGCACGCGTTCCCGAGATATAGGGTCTTTACGGACAGACAGACGGACAACAAAGTAATCCTTTAAGGGTTCCGTTTTTTCCTTTTGATGTACGGAATCGTAAAAAGGTAAAAAGAATGAAATGTTAAAAAATAATTATATATACAACAAAGATATGTAGTAAATAAAAAAGAAACACCAAATTAATAATCAAAAGATAGATAGATACAGAACATCTAACTATGGGGAGGCTTATGTTCAGCGGTAGGTGTCTTATGTATGAGTTATGACTAGAGATCGGATAAACGGATGCATATTTATTTACCTAAAGTTAAAAGTTGGTTGGTATGGATATCACTTTTATCGAAAAAATTCCGTGATTCCGGGATCAAAAAATGTATCATGTAATTTTTTTTTTTAATTTATTTATCTACTTAACCTAAACATCCCTTAAAGCTGCATAGGTTTTTATGGTATGTCATCCCTCATATAGTCTAAAGAAATTCACATTCTATGAAAAAACGCACATTTTGGCACATAGGTATATTAGGTATACATAATACCTTGTTACAATGTAATATGGTTGCTTTTCCCTACTTTTACTGTCAGTCATTTTTGACTCGGTCAAAAATGTTACAATTTAAACGTAATTTATTTTCTTTATTGTTGATCGAGCGAAGCGAGATCTCCAAATCAGCTTGGGCAAATCGGCGTTGTATGAATGTATGTATGTATCTTTGTTTGTCCGTGGATAACTTTCGAAGTGTTTATCCGATCATCGTGAAATTTAGTATATAGGTAGGTAGTAGGGTGTCCCTTATATACGTGAAAAATTTTTTTTCGGATATCGAAATGCATACCCCGTAATTCTTTTTAAACTACCCAGATCTACTTAAATACAAAATTTTATCTTCCTATGTCAACATTAACCCGTGCCGACAAGGCCGTAAAGATTTTGAAAATAGCTGCCTTTGACCCTTTTCGATATTCAACTAAACAAAATGAAATATTTATATTTTATAAAAACAATAATAAAAATTTAGTAAGAAAATAGGTATTTATTTATTAAAAGAACATAAAATTACAGATTAGCAAAGATATTTTCTTTTAAGGGTCTCTTTGTTACAGTCTGGATAAAGATTTCTGTGCTCTTGTACACAGCGTAGTAAAAATTGTTTCTGTTCTTCCTTTGCAGTAATTAAACCATGAAAATCTTGCATAAGTTTTACAGCTCTTTCAGCTGTATCATTCACTGCCCTTAAAGAAAAAACCTTTCTTTTTGCCTGTAAATAGGCAACATCTTCTTCCCACGTAGAAACAGGTTTGTCCAAGAAGTTATCATCAATTTTTAAACGAGAAAATAATTTTCTGCTCTTGATAGACACAAAATCACTCAATGATTTTCCTGTAACAATAGACAAGACAGTGTATTATCAGTTTATTAAAACAATTTAAGACATAGTAAAGTAAGCTTAGCGTTAGATCCTTTTACATATTTTTTTTTAATTAATGATTAATAGCTAACTTTAACATAAAATTAAGTATTCCCACTTACCATGCAAATAATCAGACATATCTTCCTTCGATGGAATGTATCTCTTCCCAGAATCATACAAACTCTCTCTTTGTAAGTTCTCTACGATACTTCTCTTGGTTGCTTCATCAACTTCATCATCAAAGAGTGACAAAACAGTAATTTCTTCTGACAAGTACCAAAGATGTTGACTAAACTTTTTCAAAGCTGCTTGGGAAATCTCTTTGTTAATAGTTTCGTATTCCTTAAGCCTTTTTAAAAAGGACAAATCTTGATTTGGTGCCTTCACCGCCAGACTACATCCCAGCCATGATTTCACATATACAACTGCAATGAATAAACAAATGTCTTGGAGTGCTCGTTTATCTTTGGCGCTAATTTTGAATTGAGATTGCAGCAAACATATTTTCAAACAGTAAATATCTCTTGCCATCCACCTTGCTTGATGCATTGCTCCAGGAGGTCTTATTTTAATTTTTTTCTCACTATCGCCTCCTAAGAAAATAATAGACAGTTCAATCAGTTCTCGATAATCGTCACGTACAATAGATTTTTGCAGTTCTTCATTATAAAATGTCAACAGTTCTTTAATTTTTGTATTACAAAAATGTTGTGTGACGATGTGGCTGTGTGTTTCAATAGCAGCAGAATTAATAGTATTCCAGCTGTCTCTAAACTTTTTAAACATCGGGATATCAGGGCTATTTGTTATTTGGTGGATTTTTGTTTCAAATACACACTTTAAAACCAGTTCGTAAACGTGATGGCGGCAAGCAAAGAGTAATAATTCCCTGTCTAGCTTTTGTTCCAAAAGTACGAGTATTAGATGCAGTTGTATCACAGCACATTATTTGTACTTTGTCCTCGAGGTTCCACTCATAAAGTGCGTTTAACACAGCTTTAGCTTGATCTTGACCAGAAGAGCTCTCCAGCTTAGGCACAGCCAAAAGTTGTTCCTTTTCTTCAAATGATATAAGGATTGGCAGGCGTTCTTCTTTAGAACTTCTTACGTCCAGTCCAGGTAATAATTTTCCATCCCAATGAACGGTCACACTTTCAGGTAAATTATTCTGAAAATCTGATTTTATAGATTCCGCTCTATCTTTTCTAGTCTTTGTACGAATGCGTTGAATAGACGACTTGTTTATCGGGAAATCATCACTACTAAGATCTAGGGCTTCCACTACAGCCTGAAGTATATATACGGAATCTCTTATGCTTAATTGACATCTATCCAAAGCTGCAACTAATTTAGGAGTGATGAAATCTTTCCTTCCCCTTTTTGTAATACTTCCAGAACTTACCGTTTGAGATGTCGACGGTAAGGGTTCGTCGATGCTTTCATCAGAGCTGGTAGGTTGATCGGGATATCCTGGTGTCTCAATAAGATCTTGTGTAGTTAAAGATAAAGATAAACTCTCGGAACAGATTTGATCATGTCTTTTTTTCTCTTCTTTTAATTTTCTCTGTCTGGATCTTTCTTCTTTCTCAGCTAACTTTTTATCTACACCGGCTAAACATCCTGGACGCCCTGGTTCTCTTTACTTTTGTAAAAAGATTTTATCTTCTTCTATTTTCATCCATTCCAAAGCATTAGCGTGTGCTATGTCGAATAAATTATCTAAATTGTTTTGAAAGTCCTTCTCACGGTGCTTGTAAATATCTTGTGTTTTTTTGGAATTTTTTTGCAACTCTCTCCAAGCATGGTGAAGATCCACAAATTTCTTTACGCAGTTAGGAATAGCTCTGGTAGGGATTCTAGCTTTTTCCCAGAATATAATACACTCTCGAACGACGAGATTTGCGCTTTCACTAACACTCAATTTAACTTCACGAATGTTAAAAAAGAGGACTGCAAGAACTTGACGGTTAGACGGTAACTTTGCCCCAGTTATTTGATAGTTCAAGTCACCTACTAAGAAAATATTTTTTTATTGCTTCTTAATTCCACTGCCATTTTTTAACGTAAAACAATATGTGTTCATCACGAGATTAACTAATAACAAATGACAAATACGGCGAGTACGCGCCGCTATTTCCGCGTAACTTGTATGAACATGATTCGATGCAAGTCGGCACGGGTTTCCGTTCTCCAAATAAGGTAAAAATTAATTCCCGAGTGTTTTAGGTACTAATGAACAAAACTAAGACCTATGCGTTAAAAAATATAAACTTTGAAAAATAAGGGACACCCTAGTAGGTAGTGATGACACACTTTTGGTGTGACTCAATGAGGTAAAAACTTAGGGGGGTTGTTGAGATATTGGAGTTCAAGAGGGGTAAAAAAAATTAAAATGAGACTATTAGGTCAAGTGAGACGTCAAATGAAAGGTATTCATTAGTACATTTCGACCCCGTTTTTACTTTTAGTAAAGTTTTTGTAGTTTTTGAGTTATTAGCCATAATAAAAACTAAACTTTGACAAAATTCACAGGGTACACCAGTGACCCCACAGTACTGTAATTTGGTATGCGTGTAGCTTATGTATCACAAATACAGGCAAAAGTCTGAAATCTGCAATTTGTGCCCCAAAAAAAAGTAACCAATTATCATAAACTCCCGTTACCTGTAATATGAATGAAACTGTAGGTCAAGGTTTTGGTTATTTATTTCGTGGAATTATTTTGATAGTCAAAGATTACAAATAATATTTTTTTATTTTAATCGAAGACTCGCGAGATCTCAGTTCGGGGCGAACCACTAATTATAATAACGTTTTTTCTTGCATGGTGTCATGAGTAGGGACCCTAAATTTCAAGATTCTGATAATGTATAAGTTAGATGAAATAACAATAATCAATACCAAAGTGTCTTCATCAAAAATTTCATAGAATCACTATATTTAACTTATGTATCACCACTACGGTATTTTCTAGGTATTTTCTATTTTCGTAGGTAAAAAACTCGAAAGAAATAAAATTTAAAGCTTTGTGCATGTCACAAAGAGTAGGTCACGTATGTTGGTTTTTATTTCGCGGCATTATTTTGATAGTCAAAGATTACGAATAATATTTTTTTTTGTTTTTATGGTAGACTCACGAGATCTCAGTTCGGGGCGAACCACTAGTTATATAAAAGGATCAATCAGCCCTGTTTCTTGCCTTTAAATCCCCTGTCGTCCGAGACACGTTCTCGGAGACCCGGATGACGAAATCACCTCCGCTAACGCGGAAGCGATCTCTGAGTCATCTACATCAGACAGAGCAAACACTTCACAGATACACCGACCTCGCCGGCGAGGTCGACGAGTCCCTTCAGTCGCCGCCTATACGAGGTACAGACATGTACCCGGGCGTTTCTCTCCTATCCCCACTCTGGCAACTGCTCAAGCCGAGGCTCGTACCTAAGTGGTGCCTTGCGCTAGTTGCCTCTTCAAACAACTTACAGGGCTGAGCGCCATCTGCGCTCGCCAAAAGTTCGGTTAAGTTGCAACAGCCTCAGAGGCCAACAGCGAGATTTCTCCATACGAAAAAAAATTTTTTTTTTTGCCTTTCTTTTCTGGTATGGTCGCGAAGAAACAGGCAGTAAGATTGACGTTTTCAAGTGATCATTTTGATTTTAATGAATAAAAACAATTCGATTTTTTTTAAATCGGTCATTTACGTACAGGTTCGGTCAACAACCGTACAAAGTAGTTCAATTTAGGTTGATTATATCGCTTACCTGATTTGTACAGTAATAATATAATCTACACTTGACTACAATATGCTTTTGTTCAACAAGTCCAAGATGCCATCATATCATCCCTATACTCAATAACAAAAAGATAATGATTTAGCGATTTACTTAGTTAAATTCTGTAAAGAACAAAATACAAAACAATTGTGTCATGTGTTCTGAATCCATTCGTTGTTCCCAATGTTTTGATTCAAACAATGTAGGAAAGACTATCTCTATCTCACAGAGTACTCTGGGTCCACCAATTTATCTAGATCTCCCGACTATCCCACGATACCCCTGAATTCGAGAGCTTTTGTTAAAAGAAAGGGGGGAGAGAAGGTCTTGATCGGTTAGCCGATGCATTTGCAAGTCTGACCGCCTAATGAGCTTCACCTCATCTTTGTCTGATGTTCGTAAGCTTGTGTATATTAGAGCGCCTTGCTGATATCGTAGTATGTATATTAATTATCTGTTTGATAGCAAATCGTCAATCTTGCGTCAATCTTGAATTAAGAAAGTTTTTCTAGATGTAATACTTTTATTATTTTTGAAACTATCGTGGTTATGTGCATTACTTTCTATGGTAAATATCCCTTTTTTAGTGGAAATAATGCTAAAACTATGGTCATAAGTTTCATAATTTATTTGTAATATATATACTCTATTACTGATATACATATATACTTTGGAATATGTTATAAACTCTACATACCATGACACCATAGTATATAACATTAAAGTCTTATTCAAGTTTGATCATCATGCTCAAGAGTTAGCGCCAACTGAAAAAAATGTGTAGGTACACACGGCTACACCGCAAGCTATATTTAATTCCAGTATAAGCTGACCTCGCATTGTGTAGGTTTTCCGTACAATGAGAGGTCAGCATAGACTGGAAATTTATAGCTTGATGTGTAGCCGTGTGTACCTACTTTTTTGATAAGTGCCAACCAAATCACCAACTTCAAAAAGCCTTAGAAACATGAATTCTCGCTCCACCCACTCAACAGAAAAATTAAATCATAGTATGAAAACTTGAAGACGCTTCAAAATCTTACAGCAACCATCTCAGGCTGTCGCTTCAACTTTTCAATGCATTTATCAGCAAAACAACACGTCTTTACACTTTATGAACTATCTATAACCTCTATTTCAAGGCAATAAGGAGCAGTTTTGTGTCTCGTTTTTTTCTTCAGCTCGTTGATAAATTTGTACGAGTCGATACCAGCGACCTCTACGAACGGACAACGAACGCCTGACATTGAAATAGGGCGACCGCCTAGGCCTCATCCCCCAGAAATATGCCTCCCAATGCACCCTTGACAACCCGCCCTATGCCGCCTTGAAGGGAGAAGGGAGGTTTCAGAAAACCCTTGGTGGTAGTTATGGACTGAAAGGGTAAAAAAAGTAGTTGTAAGCACTTCTAATTGGATGTTATAAGTAACTTTGTTTAGAAATTATTGAATGACTTTTTCAAAGCATGTTTTCATTCTGAAAAAAAGTAAGTTAAGTGAGTAGAAAAAATGTGATTTACAAAAATCAACTCTGGTCTCAAAATCAAGGATTAAACATGAAAAACATAAACCCCTTTATTGCAACGGTCGACAGTGTTACAAAATAGGCAGGTAATTAGGTAAACTTACTTGGTTTCCAGAAAAAGAAGCTAGCGCCCCCTATTTTTTTCTCCCTTAATGTGGAGCAACTTGAAAGTTGCGTTACCTGCCATCTATACCTTACACGAAGAACTAAATTATTCATTAGTTCGCTACGCCACATACGCGGCTTAACTTTTTAGAGCTTATTACTAAAGGTTTTATTACTCACCGATAGATGGTGCACCTGACCATATTTAAAAACTCTATAGAATTTCCTAAACAACTTAGAACAACTGAGAAATAGTACCAATAGTAACTAAGTACGAGTATAATACTAATTAATTTCTTTTAATTTCTACATTTAAATGAGTAACATTTTTTCGTCTGTGCATTTTATGAACTAGAGTAGAGCGTCATTTTATTTTTGACATTATCTATCTAGGTGTGACCTATTGTGTGACACAGATAACTTGACCGTTTAGGACCATTAGGATGTACCTGCTATCGCAAATTGGAAGTAACCTGTTCTCAGGAAACCGACTCATCGCTTGTTTGAGAGTGAAGCAAACAGCAGGATGTGACATAAACAGCGATAGGTTCCGAGAAAAATGTTTTTAAACATTTATTTTCTGGAAAAAAATATTATTTGGAAGAATTTTAAACCCGTTCCCCTCAACCGATTGAGCTGAAATTTGTATTATGTAACTTCAGTGGCAATGCAATAATATGGTGCCATGGAGGTGGTCTCATGATGGAGACGTATGCTAGGCTCATTTGAATCTGCTTGCGGTTCAGATTATGAATTTTTTAAAAGCTTGTTTTGAAAAAGTAATTTTTCAACAAAAAACTTATTCCTGAGACAGACGAAAAATAATCTTAAGAATCTCAGATTAGTCTTCTCTTTCACTAAATCAAGTCTCTCTCAGTCTAGTTATTTCTTGGTCTCGTTCGTGGCTAAGTTGAAGTTAGAGGATCCAGAATGTTTTCCTCGTATGTCCACAGGGTCTGATGACGTAACAAACGAGCTGACAGGCGTTTCGCAAACCGGCGCTGAGTCTCAGCCTCTCGACCCATTATGTAACTTTCTTTGAGACAAGATTAGTAGTGTATTAACTTTATTAAATACTACATTTACCTTTCAGATTTTGCTAAAAACACAGCAGTGTGACTGATAAAAATACACGTAGCAGATCAAGATTGGATTCTATATATTTGGTAATGGCAGTATTTTTTGAAGACACATTTTTTTACAGCTTCCTTGATATTAAATTCAACTTGATACCTCCACGCATTCCTGAGACAAGAGTCTTGACAGACAAACAGACAGACGGAAGGGCAACAAAATGACCCTTTAATATAAGAGTTCCTTTTTTTCTTTTCAGGTACGGAACCTAAAACCGGAGGCTGTTGAATCTATCAATAGAAGATAATTTATTTACAACGCTGAGGGCAACTTTCCGAATTACTGAATAAAGGGCGCAGCCGCCTGTGGTGCCTGAAACCAGACGCTCTGCGGTGCACCACTGCTATATGGTTAAAAATCTTCCCATACGTACAAAGCGGTTCTCTTCCACCTTTATTATGGGCAGCGCCAAAGAGTGGAACGCCTTGCCTGAGTCAAGCAAGCGTGATCCATCATAGACCGCTTACCATTAGGCGAGATCGTGGTCAAACGCTAGGATATAATGTTTAAAAAATACAAGACACAGCATTTTAGTTGGAGAGTTAGACTACTTTCTCAACCACCAACCCAAACATTTAAACCATTATTATAAATGTGGGAGTTTTGCGACGTCCCAAGTCGAAGAATTGAAACGACGGTGTTAATGTGAACCACACTATATTACCAATGTCTTACACTAGGTAAGTACATGGGTCATGAGGGAACCAGCGCTAGGGAAGATAATTAATGGATAACTATGTGAACACAATCTTTTTCCAAAAGTCCCAAGTTCCAACCGCGCGTCAACTGACAGTGGCAGATCTACTATCTTACGTAGGGATGCCCCTGCGTACTAGTGATGTAGATATGTAGAACGCCACATAAATACGGGATTTATGACGTACCGTCTTATCCGTGTTAATTTTCGCATTCACCTTGATGAAGGTTCACGAATTGAACCGAAACATTGTCGGTCGAAACACCGATAAGACGGTACTTGATAAATCCCGTATCATTACTAATATTAAAAAGAGGTAAGATTTGTTTATAGACCGAATTAAAAAATTCTTTCACCGTTGGGAAGCTTCACTATAGGGGGTTCACTACCGTGGGTAAAAAGTAGCCTATGTGACCCCCCCGGGTCACATAGGCTACTGCGCAGAAGGATATAATGTTTTATTGAAAAACTACGCGTGCGAAGCTGCGGAATGGTCAGCTAGTTTAAAACAATGATGAAATCAATCACGAAAGTTTTCTAACCAAACATTTAAAGTTTCATGTTCTGTACAGGCCAGGTATAATGACTTCTACCCAATCAAACTACACAATACCGTCACATAAGAAGTTAGTATTGCATAATTGCATTGCAAGTATAGAAATAACCTACAGTCTATAAAAGGTGGTCGGCAGATATTGGTTTACCATTTAGTTTACCCACGACACTTTTAACCCAAAGCAGAGTACTCTTTCATCGTTAACTGGATGATTAGAAATGTCTGATTGTTCAATTTAACTGACAACGTAGCTTTCAATTCCGTTTGCACATTATCTTATTAGCACGAAAATTGCTTAACTCAGACCTGACCCAATTGGAATAGAGATTAAACTAATCATAAGTCTTTTTGGTTTCTTCTTTCTTCCTATGATGCAGGAGGGGGGGGGGGGGGGGGGGGGGGGGTCGATTCCCGCCGCGGAACAAATGTTTGCATGATCTACAGATATCTGTTCCGGGTCTGGTTGTTTACATATTATAAGTACCTATGTATTTTTTATGTAATTTTATGATTATATTATACATTATAATTATGCATTTTATTTTGTATTATCTATATTTTTTATAAATATACGTGTACCAATGATATCGGATTTACGCCGCCGTCCTTATTTTGTTCACATATATCCTGTCCATCCAAAGGTTGCCTGGAAGAGATCGCTTTTAGCGATAAGGCCGCCCATTGTACATATTATTTAAGAGTGTATTTTCTTATAAATGTTTGTATTTAATGGTGTGCAATAAAGGAATTAACTATCTATCTATAAGTATTCTATTAGTTATCTGGTTCCCATAGTACAAGTTCTGCTTAGTTTGGGGCTAGATAGCGCTGTGTGAAATGTCCAGCAATATTTATTTTCCTTCGTTTTTTGATGACTTCCAAAACTAAACTAACTATTTGGCTAAAATCCTTAACCTACCCGAAACAGAAGATCTGTTCTAAGAATAAAATAACTTTAATATTTTAATTCTTGAAATATAATGATACCTAACTTGGTCACTCCTGGTATTTTATCAATGAAGATGAATGGAATAAATCCTGAAGCATCAAATAGCTTAGCAGCACCACAAATATCTCTTTTGAAGATATAAACTGCCATGTAGAGAAATTCACAGCCAATAACTTGATCAGTCATTAGGTGAAAGCAATCATAGCTGATTACCCCACCCAATAAAGCATGGTTCAGACGTCATTATCACGTAAGCATATGACAGCTGAGCCACGTAACAATGAGACATACACATTTTAGAACGTGTCTTCATGTGATAGATGTTGTTTATATTTTGATTGATATCTTTGATCTGTGCCCTTGCCTTCTTCAGACAAAACACTGAGTACCCCGATCCCGTCCCGGAGGACCCCGATTTATTGTTATCTTGATAAACTCAATTAAAAGTCAGTTTAGATTTAAATTACCGTCAGCAGATAGAATTTGAAATAAAACTTTATTACTTACTAAAATTATAAAAACTTTAAGGATCAGGGAAAAATTATAAAGTCTTGCTTGCAAAATCAGTTATACATTTCAGTTATACAATATACAATTCTTAAAACATGCCAGAGTCCAAAACATCAAGATTAGTAATAAAACAACATTTAAATAAACAAAATATTAATATGTTCAATAAGTCTGTTTAGGCGTAATGAGCACGATGTTATTCCAAAAACTTAACTTAAATATTAACATGTTCAGTCAGTCTTTTTATGATTTGATAATATTGTAACATTTATTTTATGTATTTCATACATTTTATTCAAACTGTAATTACCTACATCGTACAAAATTTCAAATTTCAAATCAACTACTTACTTTCGTCTTATTATTTCAAACACATAGATACATTTAAGTACTTTTCATGTCTACCGTACAAATTGAAAACAATAAAAAAAAGAAATGTAATCAAATTTATCCTATTCGGGGTCCTCCGGCACGGGGACCTCGGGGAGTGGGGTACTCAGGGAATAAACTCTTCAAACTACCACAAAATAAGGAAGCCTCTTAACAGCTATAAATGAACATGCATTCCCTAAGCTAATCTTTTCTAGCAGAGTATAAACATCTATTTTTGTTATTTCTCTTTCTGAGTTAGTTTCGTTCAACTACCTAGTCAAAATGTAGAGACAAAACAGATCACAATGGAGCTAAATAGGAAATTGAATAGCAAACCTTCAGTCAGAGGGCCTTCGCTACACTAAATTAGGTTGTATACCTACCTATTCTCTTATCTATTGTCCATTCTTATCTATTGACGACCTCCCTGGCGCAGTGGGCGAACAGCCGGCTGAGACGCAGGAGGTAGTGGGTTCGATTCCCGCCGCGGAACAAAGGTTTGCATGACCTACAGATATTTGTTCCGGGTCTGGTTGTTTTTCTATATATTTTTAGTATGTATGTACATATTTACAAAAAAAAAAGTATATAAGTATTCTATCAGTTATCTGGTTCCCATAGTACAAGCTCTGCTTAATTTGGAGCTAGATAGCACTGTGTGAAATGTCCAGCAATATTTATTTATTTATTTATTTATTTATTTATTTATTTATTCAACAAAATAGGTAAGTAAGTATCGCATATTGTAATTCTTTCTTTGTCTACGCCTGCTAGTTTATCGTTATGTTTATTTTTACTGTAGCTTTTATATATATATGTAAAGAGTATCACTACGTTTGGTGTCGTACCTTTTCTTTATGGAATAATTGTCTACAGGTCTTTGATTAATGTCAGTGTCACCGTCTGTCAGTATTGAGGTAATTTTTAACAAGATGCGGTTAGGCTGATAATTTAGTAAAACTTGGAACAGTAGATAGTTTCCTGTATTAATAAAAGGAAGTATATAAACTAAAATAGAAGTAAAGGCTTTAAATGTTGTTTTTTGTTATTTGAGGTAAGTTACTCTGTTTAGAGTAAATTGTGTTTAAACTTTGTATTTAATTGTGTTGTGAATAAAAGTAAATTTGTTATTTCTAAAAACTCAATTACGTCTTTATTTCACGAACGCACATTGTCATTATATATATATATACACATACATTATATATATATTTTATTATATTTGTATGTATTTCGTTTATCAGTATAAGTAGTATAAATAGTTTATGTTGGTTCATAATCATAGATAAACCGCCGTATTTTTGATTTTGTTTTGTCCTGTCCATCCAAAGGTTGGCTGGAAGAGATGACTTTTAGTGATAAGACCTTTGATTGTACTTACCTTTATTTTTGTATAATTTTTTGTTTTTTTTTGTTTGGTGTGTATTAAAGAGTATATCTATCTATCTTTTGCCTAGTTATGTACCTGGATGTACCGAAACTCAACAATGCGTTTGACGGTGACTCTTTCTGCAAAGGAAACATCATTGTTTAGTATCTGCAATGTTTATTTACAAATGTCGCTGTATATAGCCACATACCACAGAAGAGGTAGCTGGGATGTTTTTTTATGCCATGAAGGATGCGCATAATGCTTATACTAGGCAGCCTATCCATTATGGCATTACTAGCTGACGCAGCAAGGCGTACCACCTTAAGAAGACTGCGTAAGAATGTATTTTGTCCTTTTTTGTACGACGCACAACATGGAAATGAACAGTGGCCCACCTGATGTTGAGTGGTAACCATCACCTACAAGCTTTGCCTCGTAGGTCACGTGCCTTAGGAGCGTGTCTTACAATGCAATGCCCTGTGTTTATCAACGGTACTTAACCGTAATTTCACCGATACTCACACCCTTCTCCCAAAACACAGCAATGCTGTTTGGCGGCAGAAATAGATTTGATGGTAACTTCCCCGCGTGAGCCCTTTCACAAAGAGTTCTACTTCTATATTATGTTCAGAAGTGCGTGCTTTCAAATTCAAACCAAACTAAAGTACCTCCACTGACTACACAACGTGCTTACAAGTACAGCTTAGATTGATAGAAGTACATGGGGCTTTTGGACAAGTTAACAGTGTTTCCTTCTTAAATTAGTCACGGATTTATTTGCGCTTTCACTTCCCTTTATCACATCCTGCATCGGTGTTTGCAAGGCTACGTGATCGAAACAGCATTTAACGTACAAGTACATATTTTGTCAAGACTTGGAAGGCCTTGGGGAAAGTATCTTTAAACTTTGCTTATGTGTAAGCAAAAAATGTTGCTGGAAACTGTTGGGTGTAGCCGCTTCCGGTTGCTCAGGAAATCAACGGGGAGGCCTACGTTTGACAGAACATGTAGTTCCTATGGCCTTTAACCTTAGGGCCTCTTTTAGGGTGAGAATAACTAGTGGTTCGTCCCGAACTGAGATCTCGCGAGTCTACCCTAAAAACAAAAAAAATATTATTCGTAATCTTTGACTATCAAAACAGTGCCACGAAATAAATAACCAATTAACTTGACCTACAGTTTCATTCAAATTACAGGTAACGGGAGATCATGTAAATTGGTTACGCTTTTTTGGGGTACAAATTGCAGTTATTCTAGATTTCAGACTTTTGCCTATATTTGTGATACATAAGCTACACGCATACCAAATTACAGCACTGTGGGATCACTGGTGTACCCTGTGAATTTTGTCATAGTTTAGTTTTTATTATGGCTAATAACTCAAAAACTACAAAAACTTTACCAAAAATAAAAACGGGATCGAAATGTACTAATAAAGACCTTTCATTTGACATCTCATTTGACCTAATAGTCTCATTTTAATTTTTTTTACCCCTCTTGAACTCCAATCTCAGCAACCCCCCCAAATTTTTTGTTCATTGAGTCACACCAAAATTGTGCCATCCTTACCTAGCTATATACCAAATTTCACGATGATCAGATAAACGCTTCGAAAGTTATCCTCGGACAAACAAACATACATTCATACATACAACGCCGATTTGCCCAAGTTGATTTGGAGATCTCGCTTCACTCGATCGATAAATACAATGTAGGAGAATCCGCGTTATATTTGAGTAAAAAAAAATATTCAGTTTGTTTTATTTTGACGACCTCCGTGGCGCAGTGGGCGTATAGCTGGCTGAAACGCAGGAGGTAGTGGGTTTGATTCCCGCCGCGGAACAAATGTATGCATGATCTACAGATATTTGTTCCCTGTCTGGGTGTTTTTCTATATATTATAAGTATGTATTTACAATAAAAAAGTGTCTATTTATTTTATCAGTTTTCTGGTTCCCATAGTACAAGCTCTGCTGTTTGGGGCTAGATAGCGTAGTGTGAAATGTCCAGCAATATTTATTTATTATTTATTGATTTAATTTTTTGTTATTATTATTATTCATTTAAATGAAATCAATGATTAAACAAAGGTTACAGATGTGATCATTTGTATGTAATTTTGATGACTATTTTTTTAATCTTGTCATAACTTTTTCATATATACTGCTTTACTCAATAAAGGAAGCAGAAAAACTGTTATACAATTTCTTAGTTTATTTGTTAATTAGTAATATCTGTACCTACATTCACTTTGTTTTATTGTACCTTTTGCTAAATTATTTAAATTCTACACAATATATCTCAAAACCCAGAAACTACTTTCTTGCCTAATAACTCAAATTCAAATTCGTTTATTTACACTTAAATATAACTTTACAGAATTAATCTAATACGCTATATCTAAAACTTCTACAAGAAAAAAAATTACAAATTATAATATACTTACCTACATTCATTATTAACTTATTTTAGGTTAACAAGATACACAAAAAAAACACAACAGATATACAAATACAATAGGCACTTAAAATAACTAACATAACATAAGTATACATAATTAAATACTCTCACAATAACTGAGACACACTCGCTCGATCGTCTTCCAGTCATCTGCAAACACATCAAACTGAGGATGACATAAAATTTGTCCTATCCTACCCATAAAAATAGCATATGTGTGTACTTATGTACGCACGTAAGAAGTTATACCTACTTCTTTGGCGTAACAGAACAAAAATAGCTAAAGATTTCATTCCGTATGCCACAACTTGTTGTTTGTAAAAGGATGAAGTTATGAGTTTTCACGGAAACTTAGAGACCGTTATCAGCTAACTTCATCACGTCACTTTTTGGCTGTCGGTGTGCGTGCGCATCGTAAAAATGTTACGCTCTTAACTTTTTCCGAACGCGCTAAAAGAAGTATAACCTCAAAAAGTCACCTGTAATAATGCCCAAAAAATGTTTAATGATGATAATTGTCTTAACCATTCATTTACTGAAGAGGCTAGCCTAAAACCAAAATTTATAATATTATCATCATCGCGAACAGCTTTTGGAATGTAAACCCTAGGTGTTTTATAGTTCAAGTTCAAACCTTCGAAATACAGACCGGTTTAGTATGTAGATGACATCACAATAATCAACAAAATATTATAGTGTATCAGTTATATAACCAAGGGCTGAGCCGGTCAGTGGGCCGACTCGTTGACGAAAACTGAGTTTAAATAGGGTTGGCACATAAACTACTAAAAATAGTTAACCCTAGCGCCGGAGTACTGACCCCGAATGATATTAATGCCTTCATTCAAAGGTTGCCTGAAAAATCGTTTTCATCAATAAGTCCATCACCTATTCTATGGTTTGGTCCAACTTTCGTGATCACTATACATAATTAATGTTTAAAATAGGTATTTCTTGCGTATGTACCTTTTTTATTTGTTATCCCGACGTTTCCACTGTGTTGCAACAGCCGTGGTCACGGGTGGACTGGAGTACTTGGAGCTACAGTCGAGCAGCTGCCGCAACTACCTTCACTTGGTCTTCAGAATTAGAAATGCCCTCGTTCGTATTACGACACACTACAATAACCGTATCTACGCAGTATTCTATGTTTAGCGTAATCTATGGTGTGCAGTGTTAACATATTTATCGTATATATGAGGAGCATCTGTTCAAAAGGTCGTATTTCGCTAGCTAACTTTTATTGATTTTATATATTTTTTTGAACTCTTGGAGTATGTACAAGTCCATCAAATGAGCCCAAATAATGGTTCAAAACGAGCATATTTTCCATAAAATAAAATTCCAAAAATATGAATTCCAATCAAAACAGGCGTATTTCTGCACCATGTCACATAAAGTTGTTCTGTTCAAATGTCCTATGCAAAACAGGCAAATTTCTACTGCAAAAAGCATCTTCCATTTTTTTGTTCTGTTCAAAAAGTCATATTATTTTTCAAACTATTTGTCGACTAATGAAAATCGATATAAATCGACTAGGAACGGTAGAATTGATAAGTGGTGGCTGTATACTGAAGTGTCATTGCCATTGTCAACCGCTGCCAAAATAAAAAAGTATGATTGCCTCTGCACCTCTAAAATATCACATCAAATATGACAGATTACACAGGTTTTTTCTAACCGTTGATCTTTCGATGTGAGTGGATTGCATTGTGAAATTTGAAAGCTCAAAACATTATTATTATTGAGAATTACTATAAAAATGGAGGAGCAAGGTTTGGTTGAGACTTTGAATGTTGGATCAAGAAAAAAAAGCGTAAAGATCGTTCGGAATACCGTAAAACGTAAGTGACATTCTGGTGTACCTACGTTCTATTTTTTCGTCTTTATTATGGTTTTAACACTTAAAATAATCACGTTTTCATCTTTTCAGAACTTACACAGACATCATTACTAGTGAAACAATTTGGCGAAGATTGGGCCTGGATTGAAGATTTACTAAGGTACAAAAATATTCTTCTAATGGACATTAAGGTTTAAAGACTTATTTTTTTGTGTTGATTAAAAATTTTGTACTGTACAAATCATTTTGTATTTTTTATAATAAATACATAATAATGGGTATTTTACCTTTGACAGAACCACAGAAAACTTCACTGTGAGTATTTCCAAATATTCTAGTCAAAAAGCCTTATTTCTAAAAGTGACTAATCAAAAAGGCATATTTCTTTAAGTGACATATCAAAAGATCGTATTTCTGAGTGGTCCGATCAAAAAGCCGTATTTCTAAACTAAAATTACATAAAAAAAGTATCTATGATTTTTTTTTTAATAGAAAATTGTATTGTAATGATAACTTATACATCAATGGACGTTTAAATATATTTAAACATTTATTCTATAGGAACAGGCAATTTTTTTCAATTCTTGTAAGGTTTGTTTATCATGGAAATAAGACCTTTTGAACAGATGCTCCTCACCCATAAATTATAAGCCAAAACATCTTCATTAAGATCATTTTAAAACAGCTTACAGTTAATTAATTTCTATTCTAAACTTCAAAGAGGCTCGCGCCTCTCCATCGTGTCTACTTGTAAGTCTACTTGTAGCTTATTTCAGTTCAGGCGATATCTACAACAAAATCTTTGCAAAAGACAATGCAGTTGTCGGTACACGATCTACACTTATATTATAAGGAGATAAGTTTGTATGTTTGCTTGTTGTATATTTGTTGGTAATCTCAAAAGCTACTGAATCGATTCTCAACCGATACTGAAAATTATTTCACTGATAAAGAGTTCAACTATCTCAGAGATCCACACTAATATCTGCGCTAATATTACTATCTGCCTATTTGTTTGTTACGTTTTTACGATTAATGTAATTTGGTATTTAAGTAGCACCGGGATTAAGACATAGATTACTTTTTATTTTACCCGACTGCACAGAAGGCGGATACAACATTTGTAAATCATCATCATCATCATCATGCCTCCATGCTTTGACTACCTCCGTCGCGCAGTGGGCGTATAGCCGGCTGAGACGCAGGAGGTAGTGGGTTCGATTCCCACCGCGGAACAAATGTTTGCATGATCTACAGATATTTGTTCCGTGTCTGGGTGTTTTTCTATATATTATAAGTATGTATTTACAAAAAAAAGTATATAAGTATTCTATCAACTATCTGGTTCTCATAGTACAAGCTCTACTTAGTTTGGGGCTAGATAGCGCTGTGTGAAATGTCCAGCGATATTTATTTATTTATCAGCCCACATTAGTCTACTGCTGGACCCTGAGTCCGGTGTTCGGCTCTTCTCATCTACTTTCTGCCCGCCGCCTTTCTTAAGTCAGTAAGTAAATCAAGTCAAAGAAACAGGAGCTGCTTGGCATGGCGAAGTTGCGAGCGGGTCAGCTAACTTTTACTAATCTTAATCTCAACAGTGACAGCCCTGCGCCCAAAGAACTGTGTCAGTAGGTCCTTTCTCGCGGTCTCGTACCGTGGCTCGTCGCGTGCGCAACTGCAGGTGGGACAATACTGTTAGATAATATGATGACCTTTGCTATGTTTGGTATACATACTTATTCGTGGAATGTCGAGCGTTCAATGAATTTAGCAAAGCAAAAACTTTATTTTATTTTATTTTATTTATTAAGGAATAACAAACAACTACAATATATATATTATGTAAGGTACAGTCTGTGTTAGTACATAGTATATCATGTGTGAGCTATTGATTCTGTAGTCCACGACGTTATCCACAGGTTAGTTATATACGTTTCATTAAAAGAAATGTTTCAGCTAGAGGGTCTGTTAGAGGGTAACATAGATTATTAAAGTTGTGTTAACAAAAACAAACAAAGACCCTCAAAGAAGAAGAAGAATAAACAATATAAAATCGAAGAGTGAAGGTAACTAATATAGGCACTTACAAGAGTTACAAGTCTAAATCTGATTTGAAATCTGCACTAACAAGTGAGACATTTAACATCTTTTTAAATGTATAGGGAGTACAAGCGAATATGTCAATATTTGAAAAGTTTGTATTATAGGACTCAACCATACGACGAATGGGAGCACGAAGACCCGAGTTAGTGCGGCAGGTGTTAAGTGCAAACAAAGACCGAGAGCGAGTTGCTTGTGGGGTTCTTTTTCTTACCTTCGTTACATTGACCAACGACATCACAATAAGTACGCATAAGTACGCAAGTAAAAAATATATTTCTGAGAGTGTACTGCGGAACTTTTCAATCTGAACCCACTATCCCCATCGGACAACTAGACGCTCCACGATGCGCCACCGCTACATGGTAGACATACCTCCCATACGCACAAAGCGGTACTCTTCCCCCTTTGTAAGCGCACCGCCAAGGAGTGGAATGCCTTGCCTGAGTCTGTATTTCCTGATAACTTCAACCTTCTTTAATTCTCTTAAGGGTCTTTGAGTGTGATGTACAATAAAGCGGTATTCTATTCCATTCTCTGTCGATTCTTCCGAAATTGTCTTTGCCATGAGCAGCCTCAATAAGTTTTATTCCTAGACAAGAGAAAGATACTCTGCCTATAGCAACGTATGTCGTAGTTAATTAAATATCTAAGCAAAAATTGTTCGCAAGCGCGTGATTGAGAAGAGTGCGAAAGAGACAACTTGAGAAGAGAGTGTAGTCTAGACATCGTAAGACCTAGACAATTTCAGAAGAAAGTTGTCTATCCTTAAATGTCAAAGATAGAGAAAATGATGGCTATCGTGCTCTGCGTTGTAGACTACTGTCGAGGAAGTATCGACAACGTTTCTTCCCGTTCACTCTCGCAATCGCCGCGCTTGAGACGGTCGACAAGTGTCTTCTTTGTTCCGATAAATGACTCATGACTAAATCCTTCTCTACAGTTACTGTGCTAGGCCTACAGGTGAGTCCAAGTGTAAGTGTCTAGTGGTCAAGAACTTGAGAATAAACGATAAAACTAAAAAAAAAAGTGTTTTCTTAACGATGGGGTCTTTAGAGGTTAAACTAAAACCATGCAAGTTGCACTAACTAATGAGTTACTTACCTTACTTTTAGTTGAGTAACTAGCCGAGTTAGGCAACGATTGCAAGGGCACCTGTCCTAAATGTACCGATTTAATACTCGTTGCTGTTTGTCGTTCGGTAAAGCTTTGGATAGCCTAGTTTGTTTATGATAGTGTCGAAGCAAAACAACTTGGATAGAAATAGATTTACGACTACGTATGTAGAACGGTAGAAAATTATAAGATTTTTGTGCAATCGAAATGTCGAATGTAAATACCAATCATTATCATCTGCTGCCCGAGTTCACCCATTACTGGGTATAGGCCTCCTAAGTTTGTGTCATCCATCACGAATATATAAATAAATAAATAATAGATAATTCTGGACATTTTACACAGCGCTCTCTAGCTGCAGACTAAACAAAGCTTGTACTATCGGGACCAGATAACTGATAGATTTTATAAATACTTACTTTTAATATACACGCAAAAAGTAATTGTAATTTATAGTTTTTATCAAATTGAAGTGATCATTTTAGTTTTATAAACATGACACTAAAATCATATCATAACATAATATATTTTTATTTTTAGGGTTCAGTACCTCAAAACGTAAGAAAAGGAACCCTTATAAGATCACTCTCTTGTCCGTCTGCCCGTCTGTCTGTCCATGTGTCACCACCGATTTTCTCAGGAACGGGTAGACCTAGTAAGTTGAAATTTATACGAAGTATCTGGTATAAATTTCAACTTACTAGGTCTAGTAATAGGGACTATAGTAATAGTCCCTATTAGGTGTGTAAAAATCAAGGTCATGAGTCAACACGATAAAAGGATATGGGCAAATTTAGATTTTCGCGAAAACTTGTAAGTACCATTATCAACTTTTTTATTTTTCTGAATTTTCCCTTTACTTGTGCTGCTTTACCTTGCTTTTAACCAAAATTGATAATTCTAGGTCAACCGGAAGTACCCTATAGGCTTTGGGTCGAAAACCTATATCGTAGTTCCCGTTGACCTAGAATCACGAAATTTGGCAAAAAGCAAGGTACTCGTACAGCACAAATAAAGGAAAATTCCAAAAAATAAAAAAGTTGAAAATTAAACGATGTCCCCATACATACCTACATAGTTGACGCCTTAAGATAGTCTTCTGAGTTGTATGGGCGCTCATACAATTTATTATAGATAAGTACAGAATCCTTCGTGCGCCTGGCCAACTCGCACTTGGCCAGTTTTTTAAGTACAAGTATTATTCATCCAATTTACAACGCCTATCAAAATCAAATGTAATCTATAATCCCTGTTAAAATAGTCTGCGGCTTTATCTAATTACATAATTTCACGAAATTTATTTTTACATATAATTATTAACCTATTTATGTGTTAAATTACTGCAAGAGCGGATACTAATGATAAAATAACTGTCAGGATTTTATATTATGCACTTGTCACAAAGTTATCGAGATTTGTTTTTAACCAAAAATACATACAAAATGGTCACAGTACTTGAAATACTACAGTCAAGTCAATCTCGGATGCATTTCATTGATTGTCGCACGTCCAGTCGTGTTCTCTCGCTCACACAAACGTACGGAGGGCGGGGCATGGCTTGAAAATACTTTTATTTGTACTTAATTAATATATTCTTAGTAATTATTTAAGTACTATTGACGTAACCAAGTGTTCTATTGTGTCCCCAAAAAAAAGTTTTCTGGTAATTACTAAATATTGGTGTATAGTGGTGAAGCCAGAACCGGATCAAATATCTGTAGAGCATGAAAACATTTGTTCCGCAGTGGGAATCGAACTCGCAATCTCTTGCGCCTCTACTGTTACTCTACTGTTGAAGCACTGGTTTTCAATGACCCTTCAGTATTTTAAAAATACCGGAAGTGGTTTCAATCTACAAGTTTTCAAATCTTTCATTTAACCGTTATGTAGACTTAGCGTAAACGGACTACACGTAAACATACTCGTACATACCCAATCTTTGCCAGTCACAGCGCGCAAATCGTCACTCCATCTAGCCGGAGGGCGTCCTAAACTTCGCTTGCCTAGACGTGGGCCCGTAGCCAAATTACATTCGCTACGAATCTATTCGATTTCTACATACATTTGTTGTCGCTGTATCACGTGGTTCTTCTATAGCATGTGTCAAATCTCATACATTTTCGGACTTATCGACTAGCGTCATCGCTAATCGACTGTAACTTGGCTAAGCCCTGTGGTCTCCACTCCAAAACAAGTTTACCCCAACGGTTATCGGTTCTGCGGCAGACATGACCGGCCCACTGCCACTTCAAGCTGAGGATCGGGCTCAATGGCGCACCCTGGGATAGATCTACGTCCAACAGTGTACTGTAATAGGTTGATGATGATGATGATATATACCCACACAAATATGTACCTACTAGCTGTTACCCGCGACTTCGTCTGCGTAGAACTACTACTTCGTGTAAATTTGTTTGGACTGAATAGGCTCTGAAACTATAATGAAACGATTCTAATGAAGCCGGCACATTGAATTATTGAGATTAACATAGGTAGACTTTTCCTGACCCTGATCCATGACTTAACTTAGTTTAATACGTTTTTGTATACGACATTTTTTGTTTTTCCTTCTTTGGTCAAAACATGTAGGTTTTGTGGACTCGATACTCGTGAGCACGCCACATACAGTTGCCCATGGGAGAAACAGTTTTTTTCTAAATGAACACCAGCTACTTTGAGTGTCTGTCCTTGAGCTTTGTTTATCGTCATAGCGAATGCTGCTTTCAGGGGAAATTGTACTCTTTTGAATTGGAATGGCAAATCGGTAGGGATTATTGGAATACGGGGAATTAACACTTCTTCTCCCTTTGCTGTTCCTGTCATAATTATTGCTCTCACAATATTGCGTCCCAGGTGTGTAATTTGTAGACGTGTGCCATTACACATTCTTGGTGCGTCAAGATTTCGCATCAACAGGACCGGGACACCTACTTTTAGCCTCAACTTAGGCACCCCCGATAATTCTAAGGAGTTAAGAAATTCTACAGGGAACGATGTCACTTGCTCAGTGTCCATGACATTGTCTACGGACAGATACTCAACAAAATCACCTTCCACATCTGACATGATTTGTTCGTTGATCTGCCCCACTACTTCGTTTGTCGGTGCTAAAATTGCCCTTTCGCACAGCCATTGTCTGTTCTTCATATTGGTTGCAAGATCGGGATAGACGTTGTTCTTTAAGTCATCCATGTTACAGACAACATTACAAAATTCACGATTCAATGTAATCATTCCGTCACTATTTGTTTCCATACGGTCTTCTCCGATTTTCAGAAGAGCATCCGCATATTGCACCAATTGTGTATCACTGTGCAGTTGTACTCGCATATTTGTAGTCAGACAAAAATTTTTTACATGCACCCATAATGGAGACGCTTTTAAACATGCATTTATTTCATCTGCCGGCGTGCCTCTAGTAATTACCGGCAGAGTCTGTCTAAAATCGCCAGCTAAAAGTACCACCATACCACCCATGATACTTTGGTTACTCTTAATATCTTTTATGGTCCGATCTAGTGCTTCTATCGCTCTTTTGTGGGGCATGGTACATTCATCCCAAACCAACAGCTTACATTGCTGTAACATTCGTCCACGGTCACTATTTTTAGTAATGTTACAAACTGGCATTTCCTCATGAGCTAAGTTCAATGGCAGTTTAAGTACTGAATGTGCCGTTCGGCCACCATTAAGTAACGTAGCTGCTATTCCAGAAGAAGCTACAGCAACAGCAACTCCTTTATCTTTACGAATTTGGGCTAAAAGTAAATTTAAAAGAAATGTTTTACCCGTGCCTCCTGGCGCATCCAAAAAGAATAAACCACCTTCGCCACTTTCGATTTTTTGCACAACATTCTCAAAAACTAATCTTTGTTCTGGGTTTAGACGCGGAACAGACTCAGTTATTTGTTGTTGTAAAGAAGCAGCATCGTAACTCAATTCTCTTATTATATCACTGCAAACTTCCCCAGTTCTTTGCGGCCTGCTCAACCCAAAATCTGACAAATCTTTCCCAGTTATAGTTATGACTTGGTCTTCTATCTTTGTTAGGGCTTCATTAAAAATGAAATCATTGTATGTAACGTTTGGATTATGATGTTGTACTCTGTGTAAAATATCGTCGGCCATTTGAATTTTGTACCTTTCCCACAGTTGTTGAGGGTTTGAAAGCCCACATGTCGCTATTAGTATAGCAAAAAGCATTCTCACCTTGGCCGCTGATCTACATTGTGCAGCCTCTTCCAGTGTTATATTCCAATGATTGTCATCCTCCAATAATCCTCTTGCCTCACATGCCTCTCGAAATGTTGAAAATTCTTGATTGTTGTATTTTTTGAGATCATTGAAAGAGGTTGGCCCACGCACATGGTGTAGAAGCATCCTTAAACAAAAACATTCCATGTTAGTAACATGGACTGTGTAAACCCGTCCTAAGGCATCTCCAGATTTGACACCAGGCCAGTTCTGAACCGAAGTTCCTTGAATTCGGCGTTTCCAAGTTTTTCTGGTTGCGTCCCATGTGTAATATCTCGGTACCTCAGCATACATAAGAGTTCTTGCAAACTCATCTCTTATGCAAAGTTCAAAAAAAGCTGTAAAGGTGGTTTTTGGTCGAGTAGATAGTCGCTCGTGGAAATTATCTTCTGTAAAATAAACTCGTTCACCGTTCTCTAAGTGTACACTTAGATGTGTAACGGTGGGGTGCCTTTCGTGCAACGGGAACCCTAATAACCGCCACACGGCTTCGTTGCTGCTAACATAACGACCAGATTGATATGTATGTACTTCATTTACGCGATTTAGATGGATAGATGTCATATGTTGTTCTACCAATTTAAAGGTATGTAGTATTACTGTAAAACATAATGAAGACCTAAGTGACCACGCTTTTGTCACGGCTAGGTTCTCCGTTCAGGTTGAAAAACCAGTTCCTAGAATAGTGACCTATCGACCATTCAATGATTTTGATACCGACTTATATGACCTGGCGTCTTCAGCCACGCCATGGGAGATAGTTATGCAATATAAATCATTGGACGACATGGTTAAGTGTTTTAATTTCTTATTGTTAGGATTATTTGACCATTTTGTACCAGAAAAAACACGAGTTTTTAGGGACCCGCCAACACCATGGGTTACAGACAGTATCAAGGCTCTGATGAAGGATAGGGACCTAGCATGTAATCTGGCAAAGCGTACGAATAAGACAAATGATATAAAGTCTTATCAGACATTACGTAATTTAGTAACTGACTTAACTCGTAGTGAGAAACAATTTTATTTTACTACCCAAGTTAACAAACATTTAAAAAATCCTCGGAAAATGTGGGGAGAATTTAATAAAGCTCTGGGTAAAACAGTAAAGTCCACTGTACCAGAACACTTACGAGACCCAGAAAAAATTAACAAAACCTTTATTGATACCGTACCTGACATTGTAGGCTCCCACTCTTCTCGCCTTCAATATTACCAACATAGCTGTTATAATTGCGATTCTCACTTCCACTTCACTGAGGTGTCGACTGATGATATCATCAAAATTATAAATTCTATAGCTTCTAACGCAATTGGTGTAGACGGCATATCAATGAAAATGATTAGATTGACTCTTCCGTATTCGCTTGACGCCGTAACAGCCATAATAAATAAGTCATTATTATCTGGCTCCTTTCCATCCCTTTGGACTACGTCACTTGTTAAGCCCATACCTAAAAAGACGGAAGTTGATACAATAAAAGATCTCAGACCTATAGGGCTGCTACCTGCCTTATCAAAAGTGCTAGAAAAAGTAGTGCAGAAGCAATTGATGTTGTACTTTGAACATCATTCCATTATTCCAGCAAATCAGTCAGGATTTAGAAAATCACATAGCACCACAACTACCTTGCTTCACGTAGTTGACGAAGTCCTCAATGCCTCCAATGAAGGTACGGCATCTGTGCTAGTTCTGTTAGATTATAGCCGGGCTTTTGATTGTCTCGATACTAATTTGCTGTTGGCCAAGTTAAGGTATTATGGGTGTGACGAAACATGTTGCTTATGGTTTACTAGTTACTTCCAAGATAGAAAGCAAATAGTTGAGTGCTTAGATCAGAGTGGCAAAAAAATTCAATCTAGCTCCATGCGGGTTGAAAAGGGCGTGGTTCAAGGCTCGATATTAGGACCGACCCTATACTCTATTTATACTGCAGACTTGCTACATCAAGTTAAATTTTGTCTAGCACACATGTACGCAGATGATACACAAATAATTCTGCGTGCAAATTCTGAAAAGAGTGCAATACTTACATCCGTGGAAAAGCTCAATTCAGACTTGAATGCTATAAATGAATGGTCTAGTGACCATGGACTGCTCCTAAATCCACAGAAATCATCGTATATAATCCTAGGTACTAAACATCAGATTGATTTAGTTCGTCAAAATATGCCTCTGATTACTATTAATAAAACCAAAATTAATGAAACTAAAATGGTAAAAAATCTTGGATTACTAGTAGATGGACCCTTGTCCTTTGAAGATCATATTAAGTCTAAATTAGGTAAATGTTATAACTCGCTCAGATCTCTGTACAGATTCAGGCCTCACCTAAGCATTCCAATAAGGTTACGGCTCGCAGATGCCCTTGTTCTATCGCACCTTGATTACTGCGATATCGTATACGGACCATGTTTAATAAAAAAATACCAACAGAAAATTCAACGTGCTCAAAATTCTGTCATTAGATTCTGTTTGAATGTACCCAAAAGATCGTACATCACACCATTCTTGAATTCTCATGATATCCTAAATATGAAAAATAGACGAATTTTAAAGTTATATAATCTTATATTCAATCTAAAAAAAACACGAATTCCTGAGTACTTGTCTGCTAAACTTAAATGGAGAAATGATATGACTGGGCGAAACAGAACAGTACGAAATAACACCTTAGAGTTACCTAAGCCCAAACTGGAACGATTTAGGGGTAGTTTCAGATTCGCAGCATCAAAAATATGGAATGATTTACCTCCACCAATCCAAAAAATCCAGAGCTGGAAAAAATTTAAATTATCGTGTAAAAAATGGTTGCTGGACAAACAGAAATCTTCTTGTTGTTGGACGGTTCTACCAAAACAATATTAGATCAAAACCAAGATTATTATTATTAAAATAAATATATGCTTTTAAACATTGATTCGGGTAATTGATTCTTAATATAGACTTCTTCTTAATATAATTATTAGACTAAATTGTACACCTATTTTGAAATTTAATACCTACTTATTTGCTTGTTTGGATTTTAATGTTTAAGTACATACTATATCTACCTACCTCTTTTTATTTGTTACTTACCTAAAACAGTGTTAATCTCCATATCGAAAATCTTATCATAAACCAATGGTTTAAGTTTATATACATATCTATTCTTGTGTTAGTTACTAGCTATTTTTTATTAGAATAAATACTTAAGTGTCTGAACCGGTTAATCTACACTGCACTAAGGTTAGCTGAAATAAAATGCTAATTAGCGTTAAGTTTGCCTATGTATTGTGTGTGTGTGGAATTTCTCTAATTTAAGTATTTATGCGATGGGTTTTCGGTAATTGTCAAGTTCTTTCTTTTGTTACTATATAATTACTACTTGTTAATTCAGTGTATAAAGCTGACAGTTCCCGAGAACCTTATCTGTGGCGGCGGCAGCAGCAGATGTTTCTGCCAAGGCGTGGCTGAAAACCAGCGTAGCTGAGCCCTCGACCTATTTACCACCACCCTCTACCTTAGTGCTACCTACGATAATGTACTAATGTTACTTAGAATTAGGCTTAATATTAAACTTACCTAGCTTTATTTAGTACTTATTGTACCTACCAACTTATGTTAGCATAAGAGGTGTGTGTGTAAATAAATGCCCTTTTATTTTATTTTATTTATTTTATTTGCAAGCTCTGTGCTCCTAAAATTGAAAATAGCTTGGTCACTGCCTTTGTTAATATATTTGCAGATATATTTGATAGCGCGCACTGAACTGCAAGCCTCAACATTTATATGGGCGTTAAATATTTTTAATAGAATAGCGGAATAAGGGACCACCCAACTATTATCAATAGTGACGTAACTCCCATTTCGTAGTTTCACAGATGCCGTTCGACCTCCGTCTGCTGGTGCTCTTCTACGATAGAGTGGGTATCCGTTTTCACTGTGGACAGTGTCTTTGTGTAATTTGCGAGGAAATTTCTTTGTGCATTTTCCATCTTTCATGCAAGGGCACTGAGGATTTTCAGGTCCACATGGACCATGAATCATGTTTTTAACTATAATATCATGAAGTGTCTTGTCAGTGCTTGGATCGGGTATTTCTGCGCTGATAATATTATCAATTTGATCGGGTCTCAACTTGTCTTTTAACCACAATAATATGTGGACATGTGGTAGGCCACGCTTCTGCCACTCTATGGAATACATAAAGCAGATCACTTCTCCAAATATTCTGCCTTTGGGAATAACAGACATAAGTTTTTTAACTTTCAACCTAAAAACTCTTGCGACTACATCATGCCTATCAATCGCGCTTTGACCCGGCATTAATTCATTTACTATTTCCGGCCATGCTGGGTTGCAAGTAAACGTAACGAATAAGTCAGGGCGACCATATGTACGTACATAAGCAAACGCATCCTGAGTATATTCGTGTAAGTACCTCGGACTATTTACAAATGAAGACGGTAAAATTATCATTCTACCAATATCATTTGGATTTAGATTAGCGTCATTCGCTACTGCGTCTTGAAGGTGGATATAATTTTCTGCTCTTAATTTAGTTTGATTTAATGTTATGTATCGTAATCGTTCACTTTCTACCTTAACGTACATATCAACATAAAACTGATTGGCCAGTTGCCTGCATCGTGATATAATATTAAAATCATTTTCTCTAATCATGATATGAAAGGCATAAAAGTCCATACATGATACCTTTTTGTTAGGCAAGGGCAGGCCAGTTACAGGATCGACTTGTGGAATTTGAAAGTGATACCCTTCTTGCCCTTTGCTAAATATTAGCGGATATTGTAACGCATCGTAAAATTTATGTGTATCCGGCACCCTAGTTAGTGTGTTATCACGGGCATGTAAAACTATATCACGGGAAGCAAACTGTTCACCACAAACCATGGCTGCGACTTCATTTATTAAAGGTGCATTATATCGTCTTTCGTGTTCCCCACTTGGTGTACGATCTGGGTGAATCACCAACTTATAATCATCTCCCGGCATTCTTTCTAAGGCTGTTGTGAAAGTGTTTATTAGGCGGTTATGTTCATGCAACATTCTCTGAATCTTTAAGACAATATCCTTTTCTACTAATTGAATGTTTTGACACCTGCGGTCAACCTCGTCGTTTTCATTTCCCATAAAATAAATCTGTAAAAATTTTGGTTGCTCATTATTTGTAGGAAGCAAAGAACCAATCCTATGATAGATTTGACCTTGGATTGTAAAAGTAGATGAAAACCCAGGCATAACCACCTCATTTTCTACACCAAATGACGTCATTTGAAAGCATGAATTATATTTCCTTATTTTGATTAAAAAACGCCGTGATTCGTTGTTATCACCTAAAAGTAAAGACTTCAATGGTTCCTCTGGTTCTCCAAGTATTGGAATTGAAACCTTGCCACCAGAACAACACATACCCGGAGTTTCTTCTTTCCACTTGAGTGCTTCACAATGTATACATTTTTTATCCATTCCACCTATGAGAAGTAATCGATGGTTATTATACTCAATCGATGGGTCATAATCAAAAGCAGCATTGTGGAATGCTCCCCATGTATACATTGTAAACGCATTTCTCCTTTCTGACTGCCGTTCAGCATTTAACACACGTCGTCTTTGGGATTCTTCTGGCATCTCTGCAGCTATCAATGATGCGTGTCGCTCAGCATCTAAAATCTGCCGGGCCTGAGTCTGTTCATAGGTCTCGGCAGCTCTTTGCGTTGCGTGCGCTCAGCATCTATAATCTGCCGGGCCTGAGTCTGTTCATAGGTTTCGGCAGCTCTTTGCGTTGCGTGTCGCTCAGCATCTAAAATCTGCCGGGCCTGAGTCTGTTCATAGGTCTCGGCAGCTCTTTGCGTTGCGTGTCGCTCAGCATCTAAAATCTGCCGGGCCTGAGTTTGTTCATAGGTCTCGGCAGCTCTTTGCGTTGCGTGTCGCTCAGCATCTAAAATCTGCCGGGCCTGAGTCTGCTCCTCAGATTCTTGGGATCTAGCTACTTGCGCAGTTCGAGCTCTTTTAGAGCTACGCGCTAAATTAGATTTACGCTTGCGAGGCATATTACTTAACCAGTTACCTACCTAAAGTAATAAAAACAGGTAAGTACTTATGCAAAAAAAAATTCTTTAGCTGACAAAAAAATTTAGTTAAAGGTACTGAGTACGAAACTATACTTAAGGTAGGTACTTATACATATTGCATGAAATAAAACAAAAACAAAACGAATTGCTAAACTAAAACTAAATGTTAAAAAAAATATACTATCCACATGGAATAAAAACAAAATGAATCGATAAAATTATATGCGAAACTACTGGAACTATTTTATCCACATGGAATAAAAACAAAATGAATCGATAAAATTATATGCGAAACTACTGGAACTATTTTATTCACAAAACAACATTACTTACCTATTAATACTCAATAAAAACTATGCTGACCTTCTTAGGTACCGTAACTACTTACTAAATGTGAAAAAACTTAAAAAAACCTGCCTACTAATCTACTACAATTTTATACCTATCCTAAAAAATGAATTAAAGTATTTATTTTACCTATTAACTATAATTCTACCTACTACTAACTTATGCTAAACTAATAATAACAACCAAAACAACTAAGTAAATAACACAAAATGCTTATCCAAGAAACCCTAAACACCAATGAAAACGTAAAGAAAGCGAATACGTTGCAGCTCAAAATTGTAGATATCGCATGCGTCCGCCAACGACGTCTGCCCTCACGTGTCTGCCCGTTCGGGTAAGCATACTTTGTGATCTACACTCCTCCCACCGAGCCATCCGCGTCCCCCGCACGTCTTTGCCGCCGCGCCGCGCAGCGCGCCCGCGCCCGCCAGCCCCGCCACACCACACCATGCATCGTCACACTCACACATTCATAGTGTATAGGCCGATGGGCCTGATGGACATGTCAGGCAGAAAGTATTCTAAAAGCTGGCTAGGAGTATTTGAATTATGCGATACATAACTGCACCCCGCGTTTTCACCCGCATAATTCCGGGATCGGGATCGGGATAAAAAGTAAAGATGTCCTTTCCCAAGGTTCCATCTATCTCTATACCAAAATTCATCAAAATCGGTTCAGCGGTTTAGGCGTGAAAACGAAACAGACAGACTGTCTATGTCTTTCCCCAAGGTTCCATCTATCTCTATACCAAAATTCATTTAGTAGGCATATACGATACATAACTGCACCCTGCGTTATCTATCACTCGCATAATTACGGGATCGGGATCGGGATCGGGATAAAAGGTTGCCTTTGTCCTTTTCCAAGGTTCCATCTATCTCTATACCAAAATTCATTTAGTAGGGATATACGATACACAACTGCACTCTGCGTTTCCACCCGTATAATTCCGGGATCGGGATCGGGATCTGGATAAAAAGTACCCTATGTCCTTTCCCAAGGTTCCATCTATCTCTATACCAAAATTCATCAAAATCGGTTCAGCGGTTTAGGCGTGAAAAGGTAACAGACAGACAGACAGACAGACAGAGTTACTTTCGCATTTATAATATTAGTAGGGAAGTAGGGATTATAAGTCTGCGATAAATATAAAATTCGAGAATTAATAGCGTTTGCTTAATATTTAGCAATTTAAAATATTAAGTGGTACTCTGGTTAATAAATTGGGTACAAAAGTTCACCTACTTTCAGCACGTGACTAACTTTGTGAGAAACAAGAAACCAATACAAATTATCTGTTATAAACTAATGAGGCCATGCATTATGATAACTTCGTTTACGTGCCCCATAACTTTGGATACGTTACTGACGTTACTAAGCAGATAATGTGCATCGGATTGGATCATATCAGCCCCAGGACTTCCACCGCCCCCATAGATCTCCTGAGTGACCGATTGTGCGATCTGCACTCAACGGCCGCTTTTCACCTTGTACCTATAAGTACTATACAGCGAGACACAGGGCAGGTCATGTGCATTAAATAAATAAATTAAATAAATAAATATTGCTGAACATTTCACACAGCGCTATCTAGCCCCAAACTAAGCAGAGCTTGTACTATGGGAACCAGATAACTGGAAGAATACTTATATATATATTTTTTGTAAATACATACTTATAATATATAGAGAAACAACCAGACTCGGAACAAATATCTGTAGATCATGCAAACATTTGTTCGGTGGGAATCGAACCCGCCACTGCACCACGGAGGTCGTCGAACACGTTGAATGTTCCTCATTGCACCTCAATGAGGCATACATTCAAAAACAGTCGATAAAATCACCCCATATAAAATGTATGTCGAATTGTAAGATTCCATAATATCCACGAATGGAAATTTGTAATTCTATACAACACGGAATCAATAAACACCTATTAAGTATAGAGCTGTCGGTAAGATACATTGGCAATGAGTAATGATGATTAAATTAATATCATACAATTTATTACGTAAATAATGTTTTAGGAGTAAACAGGAACCATTTGAGCTAACAATGATATTCTTGTAAATTGGATAATATTTCATTGCGAATTCACCTGAGTCAACTAACTGTCGCCATTATTGCTGTAACCTTTACTTTTAATAAACTTTTGGTTTCATTACCTATTTGTAACATATTCTAGAATCATCTTTAATGTATGAATTAATGAATGAAATACTCTTTATTGCACACCAAACAAAAATACAGTAACAAAGGAAATAAACAATAAATAACAGTACAATGGGCGGTCTTATCGCTAAAAGGGATCTCTTCCTTTCGATGGACAGGATAAACAAAAATCAAAATCGGCGGCGTAAGAGTACACACGGCTACACCTCAAGCTATAAATTTCCAGTATAAGCTGACCCCGCATTGTATAGGTTTTTCGTACAATGATAGGTCAGCATAGATTGGAGATGTATAGCTTGATATGTAGCCGTGTGTACCTATAATCATACATAAACAGATTTATCATGTATTGTGCGAAACCTAAATTTTGTTTAAAATTACTCGAAATCACATTGTTTGTTATGGTGCCTGCAGGTTCCTTTTATCATCGCACCGCTCGCCTTCGGCAGGGAATCCATCCACACACCTTGGAGACGATGTGGTCACGTACCGTGAGGTTCCAGAGGAATTTCCTCCCGTGACCACTTCGCTTGTGGAATGGTTTCCCTGCCGAGATTTTCCCCAGGGACTACAGTATGGGGTCTTAAAAAAGGGCGTTTTGAAAATTTTACAGGGTCGGTAACGCGCGAGTGTTACAAACCTTTGGTATTACAAACGTCCAGTAACCGCTACCATCAGGTGGGCCGTATGCTTGTTTGCTACCTTAGTGGTATAAAAATAAAAAAAAATGACTATACCAAAATCAAGTAATAATATTATGGAAGGATATTGCACCGATGTCAACTTGAACTGAAATCTGATCGAACCAGTCTGAAATCAATTAATTGCAAAAGACGAAACACAAATAACAATAATATACTCTTTATTATCAATCAAAATACAGTAACATAGGAAGTAGGTGTACAATAAATAAGGGCACAATGACAAATATACTATATCGGCAGACACTGTCTTCTGTGATAGTGTTTTTGAACGAGCGAAGCGAGATCTCCAAATCAACTTGGGCAAATCGGCGTTGTATGTACTCGTATGTATGTTTGTTTGTCCGAGGATAACTTTCGTAGCGTTTATCCGATCATCATGAAATTTGGTATATAGTGATGGCACACTTTTGGTGTGACTCAATGAGCTAAAAATATTGGGGGGTTGTTGAGATATTGGGGTTCAAGAGGGGTAAAAATAAATGAAAATGAGACTATTAGGTCAAGTGGGACGTCAAATGAAAGGTTTCATTAGTACATTTGAACCCCGTTTTTAGTTTTAGTTTAGTTTTTGTAGTTTTTGAATTATTAGCCATAATAAAAACAAAACTTTGACAAAATTCACAGAGTACACCAGTAACCCCACAATGCTGAAATTTGGTATTCGTGTAGCTTTACTGACACAAATATAGGCAAACGTCTGAAATCCAGAATAACTGCCATTTGTACCCCAAAAAAATATAACCAATTAACAAGAACCCACGTTACATCTAATTTGAATGAAACTGTAGGTCAAGTAGGTTGGTTATTATTTCGGGGCACCAATTTATTAGTCAAAGATTAAAGCCGGCATGCACAAAGATCACTAAACGCATTTAGCGACTAAACATGTTTAAATTTGAACTATTTGTATGATTTGACAACTCCTTAAATCATATTTAGCCACTAAATACGTTTAGGCATCGTTGTGCAAGTCGCCCTAAGAATAATATTTATTTTGGGAGATTCGCGAGATCTCCGTTCAGGGCGAACCACTAGTTATACTAAAACAGAGATTTTCTACTTTGACTGAAAGAAGTGGTAGGATCTTTTTAGAAGAGATTAGAGAGAGAATCATAACGAGAGGTCTAGCACCTTAGTAGTGAGGAACCGATGCTCAAAAAGAGAGAAAGATAGTACCGCGGTAGACCGTAAACGGCTTACTTTTATTGAAACGACATGCAGTTGTAAGTAAGTAGGTATTATACCCGTTCAGTTCTATTTGTGATCTAACCTCAACTAATGTTGAACCCACGTGCTCGTCGCGCGAGGGGGCCCAGTAAATTGGGCATGTCCGCTCTCTCTAATAATCAAATTGGGCATTAACTACGCCGTGAACGCCTCGCCCTCTGTTTGTATGGTTACCTTTAGAAGGACGATACCTATCTTCCTATCGAGGTTTTATGCACTTATTTTTATCATAAAGATGTTCAGCATCACAGGGCACTCGCTTCTGAGTATAAAAGTATCTTTTCACTTTGGCAGTGGCCTCCTTTTTGTGTTTGCCTTTAGAAGGACGATACTTATCTATCCTATTGAGGTTTAAAGCTCTTATTTCCATGAGCATGATATTTAGTCATTATTATAAATACGGAGTTTATCTCGTACCGTCTTATCGGTGTATCGACCAACAATGTTTCGGTTCGATTCGTTAACCTTCATCAGGGTGATTGCGATCCGCTTCGAATAACGTCTCGCCTCGCACTGCGCGCCGCAGCCCTCTGCGTGCGAGCAGACGGGCGCGGTGGTGGGGATTGAGTCAACAATGGCCCAGCGTGTTGACAGGCTGTATCATCATCATTATCATATCTGCTGCTCTCTTCGGTAGTTCTCGGTACAGGCAAACACACAACACTAACTATGTCTCTACCAGGTTCACTCACTTTTCTGTCACTTGCATCATGAAGACATGGCCTCCAGGCTGGTGGTAGAACCCATCCTCTATCACTGTTAAAGTTCGGCACCCTGATAAAGGTTCACGAATTGAACCGAAACATTGTCGGTCGAAACACCGATAAAACGGTACGTGATAAATCCCGTATTTATAATAATGATTGAAATAAATCACGAAAGTTTTCCATGTCATCCATATTCAGCATCACGGGGTACTCTCTTCTGAGTATAGAAGTCTCTTTTCACTTTATCAGTGCCTGAATCTTAAGCTTATGAAGTCTTCTTCCAGAGACTTTGATTATGCTGTGTACCATCGAATTGACGAATGACTATGTTATTTATGGCCATAGATTATATGTTCCATTTGAGTTCCACCACTCTGATCTCTAAACACAGTTTTATGAAGGATGTGTAAGTATGTACCCAAATTTATAACTTCTGGAAATACAAGTCATTTATTTTTATAAAAGAAAAACCCGCGAACGAAGAAGAACAAACTTTTCCTATTATTTGTAAGAATAACCTTCTTCTCCTTCTTAGCGTGTCAAGAGTTTACGTTTTTATTTATACTATGTTGGACAGTTGTTTGGCCACAACAATTGCATAAGGTGAGGCAGTTATTAGGTCCTCCATCATGCAGGTATTTGGGCACAAAGAGCACAGTAGAAAAGTGCTGGATTGACTGCGCAGGATCACCGCAGTGACATTCCATGAAGTTTGGGTCCCTGAATCCCCATTTGCACATATCAAGTCTGCAGCGGCCAACCTGGTTGCGGAGCCTGTTCAAGGACTAACAGCATAACTTTTATTTAGTTTAACATACATATTCTGAGACGTCTTGACTATTCTTGGCGTCTTTCTTGATCTAAAATGGGCTAACTTTGTCACGAAGATACTTACAAATTCATCTCATTATTGTCTCTGACTTACCTATGTTTAATTAGTTTTCAGTTGAAATAATAGGTTGGGGAAAAAGTCTTTTCGCATTATAGTATGTATGAACTTGTAATAAAATATCTTTGGCTATACTATTTGTATCTGGCTGGTTTTGGTATCATTCAAAGTTTAAATTTTAAAGAAGATAATTCCAAATTCAAATTAGGAAAATGTGTGATTTTTATTTGTTTTTCGTACTGTAAAGATAAGTGAATCTAATGAAGAAATTCGATACATTTTAAAATTTTACTACAAAAAAGGTAAAAATGCAACGCAAGCCGCGAAAAAAATTTGCGCTGTTTATGCACCCAGTGCAGTGTCTGTGAGGGTAGCACAAATTTGGTTTAAGCGTTTTCAATCCGGAAATTTTGATGTCAAAGATGCACATCGCTCTGGTCGCCCTATTACGGATAAAATTGATGCCATTTTTGAAAAAGTGGAGTTAAATGTAAATAAACTATATTAAAAAATGTTTTGAATTTTCTTAAAAAATGCGAAGAAACTTTTTCCCCAACCTAATATGTAAAAAGACCGACTGACAGGAAAAACTGACTCACCGTTAAAACGTTTTTTGCAGCGGAATATACTTACCCAGAAGGCGTATCTAGATCATTGCACGCTAAGGAGGATTTACTTTCACTCCTTTCTGATCGTCGGGTCACTGCGATCTATGTCTCAACTCTACATAAATGTATTATATTATGTTCTAAACAGATGCAATAATGAATTAAGGTGGTACGATTCCTATACAAAGAATCGACGATCTCCGTGGCGCAGTGGGTGAACAGCTGGCTGAGAAGCAGGAGGTAGTGGGTTCGATTCCCGCCGCGGAACAAATGTTTGCAAGATCTACAGATATCTGTTCCGGGTGTGGTTGTTTTTCTATATATTATAAGTATGTATTTACAAAAAAAAGTATGTAAGTATTCTATCAGATAACTAGTTCCCATAGTACAAGCTCTGCTTAGTTTGGGGCTAGATAGCGCCGTGTGAAATGTCCAGCCATTTTTTATTTATTTTTAATCATTTGACATTCACTAGATAGCTGAACAGCAGAAATATCTAAACATACGCGTATCAAATTATTTACGTCTTATTATTCCCACAAAATTAATTAAATTGCACACTTTCGGTCCCATAGAAATTTCATCAAAATCGAATCAGTTTGGTTAAGTCGAATAAAAGATATTTGATTTTGTTATATGAAATATTGTCCAGTTTCCAGGGTAGGTAACTATAAGTACATTCCAAAGCATCCTGACCAGAATTTCTGAAATACTGATAATTGTTTTTGCAGTAAGTGCCATGCGATCGCATCCGATGATAAACTCAATACAGCCGCGATCTTTTGGATAGAGATTCTGGAAGCCCGGCTTGCAAACGATTCCTAAACGTATTTAGCAACTAAACATGTTTAATTTTGTCGTATATATATGATTTGACAACACTCCAAATCATATTTAGCCAGTATATACGTTTAGGCATCGTTGCGCAAGTCGCTCTCGTATAACTTTACCCCAATCTACCGCATAGATTAGTGATTCCTTTCACTCTCAATAAATACGTCATCCAAATTCAAATAAGATATTTCAAAGACGTATTTGAATTCAAAGAAGCCGATTGGTGTTTTGGAAATGATGGTCGATGACGCAACTGCGCGCACGCCGACCGAAACCGGGCCAGCGTTGGTGACCGACAAACTGACAGACACACTTTGGTGTACTTAACACCAATCTAGTTAGCATTTTTTGATGGATTGGTATCACTGAGGAAAATACGATCCTTTCAAACAAACATGTTAGGTTAGGCATAAGAAACTCAAAAAAAAATTATTTTGGAATTTCCTATGCCTATCTTTAGCCGTTTCAAGAATCCAAGTACTATTCAAGGCTAGTTTGCCCTCCGATTCGGGACACTTAATTCTAAATTACAGACAATAAGACCAAATAATAATCCACGTATATTTGATTCTGTTCTGTAGGTACAGGATATATTATAAATGCGATAGAAAAATATATAACTTTTTTATCTATTTATATGCAAAGCAACCTATTTACGCCTTCTCAGCTTTTATGAGTTGAGTAATTTGTAATCGAAGCCATAAGCAAAAAATATCTTTCTCATCATGACTGCAAATAGTAGTGACGCCATAGCCTTCATATAATTCTTTCATTTAACTTCATATCCCTGACAACATCCACGGTACACTGCCTTCAATCATATCCTCGCGCACAACCTCTGTCCACGATGTAAGCAGACTCTTAATAAATAATTAATTCCAATTACAAATATGGGCTATAGAAAACTATTTAAAATAAGATATTGATAATACTTTCAGTTTTCTCAGCAAATATTGTGCGCATGAGTACGCCGCGCCGTCTGCGCAGTAGTGCGTGAGATGGCATTCATGCTCACTCTACTTCTTAGTTATTTTGTTTATTTACCGAGCATTTAAGTTGGGTGCTCGTTCATTCGAATTGTTCGTCCGATTAATCTATTAAATGGGATTTCTCGATGTAAGTACCTAAAACATGAAAAAAAATACTAATATTGAATATTGAATACAAGTATTGATTGGTCTTCCGATCAATAGAAAGACATACCTACTCCCTTTGATTATAGGGAACATTTAGATTTAGGAAAATTTGATTTGCTAAATTAACTCTAATAAGAGTCAGAAACACACACCACAAATATTATTTACACAAATATGTATCATAATTTGATACAAATAAAATCTATTATACTTTCTAATCATTATCCAGAGCCTGACTTCAGCCCCTAGAGGCTTCCCTTTGTTTATGCCATCACCATGGCTATCACCCATATTTCTAAACCAATCTCAGCCAGTTATGCCCCGCGATTTGAACTGTTCAACGACCTACCTCGCTAGTGTTCAAAACAAGAACATTTAGGGTCGTACGTCTCAAAATAAATCGAGGCTCTAGTGTAGTAATTTGAAAACTTTCATTGAAAAGTGACAAAAATCTAGGCTTGATTGAGCTTAGTCTACGAGTAAACTGGTAAACCAATCTTGAATTTCCAAAAGAAACTTCCGGCTGTTTCCTCGCGCTCTCAATAATTAAGTTTTCTCTGCAGTTTCTCGTAGATTATAAGTGCAATGTATCTGAGAAAGCCGAGTTATTGACGGCTAAATAAGCAGTGTATTTCTTTACAAACCATGTTATAATAGATACCATAGTGCAGAAATACAGAGAATACAGTTAACAGAGCAACAATAAATAGTTTAGGAGGCATATGTTTAAAAATTTGAAACTCTAACTTTTAAATCTTGAAATAAAATGATGATGATGAAACGTAATTAAGAATGTATTTACAAAAATGTATATAAGTATTGAATCAGTTATCTGGTTCTCAAAATACAAGCTTGACCAAGTTTGGGGCTAGATAGTGCTGTGTCAAATGTCCAGCATTATTTATTTATAGATTATTCAATCTAAAGTGACACGCCCCTCAAACTCCTCACAGAATTAAAACGTTTCATAATTCTATGACTGAAAGATTTCGCACAGAGAACAAACTCTATCTTGTTTTTAAGTATATTTTTGAATGATACCATAAACAAAAATGCTTATATAAAATGATAAAAATATTAATTTCGCTATTACATACTGTGACACAACATTTGGGATTTTCCTTCTAACACTTTCACGCAATAAGTGTGCGTGATTTAATAAAGTTGCAACAGTTAGTCTATGCTTGCTTCAAGGTACTCTGTGTAATTATATTTAATTTTGCATAATACGCTCGCAGAGTGGAATATTTGCTTATACAGAGTGGAGTAATTGAACCGTACCTGGGAGGAAAGTACTCTAAATACTGAAAATAGCTAATTTTACTCAAAAGAAATGTTCCTTTATTTTTTTAAATAAGCAATGATTTTACTCAGAAAGTTTTCGTGATTTATTTCTATCATTATTATAAATACGGGATTTATGACGTACCCTGATGAAGGACGGTCGAAACACCGATAAAATAGTACGTGATAAATCTCTTATTTTTAATAATGATAGAAGCAAAGATGACCATGTCTGTTTTGACCCTTATGATTGACTCTATCGTTTGGTGCCATAAAAGTAGAGCATGTTATTTTAACAAGTGTAGGTTCGATTTCCAGGTGCGGCAAGACATTTTCAAAAATCTTTGATATCAGTTTTGCTTTTGTAAAAATGAAGGAATGTTTCCTTTGAGTGCAATTTGCTGAGTACTTTCCCTGCAGGTGCAGGTAATAAAGTCGACTAATAAGAATAGGTATGCGTATGTAATCATAAATAATATTCAATGATTATTATAAATACGAGATTTACGGGATTAGATATAGATGTTTACCTTTACTTACTTACTAGCGGTAACACTTTGTACCATGTGAATGCAATAAATGTATTGAGTATATCCAAGGGCGGATCCAGCTTTGGTGCCAGGGGGGGTCACATAGACGTGTTATGTCATGTGTTATGTTTAACAATTTTAATTAGTGGTCCACCTAGGTCCTGGACCCAGCCCGGGGGGGTCATGGCCCCCATGCCACCCCCTGGATCCACCCTTGAGTATATCATATCTAATGGGTTGGCAACATAGAGAGAATGGAGGACTATAAGACACACATCGAATTTCGAAAAGTCGTAGAACAATGATTGCTCGGGTAAGTTAGGGCAATGGCCGCTTTTCGTGTTAACATACATATTTCTAAGCACCCTGTAGTTGATTTGTCTCCTTGAGCATTGAGCTAAAAGTCTTATGAAAAATAAGTAATTATTAATATTATAAATTCGAAAGTAACTGCAGACAGTTCGCTTGTTTTACTTTGTTACGTTTTCACGACTTAACTGCTAAAGCAATTTCGATTACTTATATTTAGATTACGACCTATGGTACTTTTTTTGACAAACCACGGATGCGAAGCCGAGGAAGGTAGCTTGTTATTTATAAAGTTACGAAAGAGAGATGATGGCTTGGCCGGCCGGCCATTCCTTTACCGGCCAACAAAATAACAAATTATTTGTCTTGCAATTATTTGACAATGAAGGTCTTTTGTTACTTTTATGTGAAAAGGCAGAGCACATACATTGTAAATCGTAACATATTTCGAAATTTCGAAGCAACTTTACCTCAATTTTCTCATAACTCGTACGTAGAGAATTATTGTAGAACCTTGTAATTTTTCCTGTTTAAGTTACGTTATCAACAAGCTGACAAAATATTTTATTTTATTTAGTGTCCCAATCATGTTTTGTATAATTTTTGTTTATTTAAAAATTGATTATTGGTCCTGCAATAAAAAGTTTATATTAAACTAGCTGACCCGCCCGCGGCTTCGCACGCATCAAATTTCTTATTCCCGTGGAAACTGCGAGATAAAAACTATTTATTATGTTGTTATTTCACCCCCTTTGGGGTTAAAATTTGTAAAATCCTTCCTTAGTGGATGCCTACGTCATAAGAGGAATATGTGTGCGAAATGTTAAGTTTCTAGCCCTAACGGTTTGGCCTGTGCGTTGATACATCAATCACTTTTGCCTTTTATATATACAGTCAAAACCGTTTATAACGACATCGTTTACAACGACCTATCGGTTATTACAGCCAGATTGTATGGTCCCTTCCATTGTATATTTATATGACTGTATTGCTTAAAACGACTATCGGATATAACGTCGGCAACTATACGGTCCCCTCGATGTCGTTATAAACGGTTTTGACTGTATGTATATATATAGATAAAATAGATAAAATAGATAAAATTTCCCATTCACGTGGGAACTTCGGGATAAAAACTATATAAAGCACTCTTGTGACTTTGACGACCTCCGTGGTGCAGTGAACGAATAGCCGGCTGAGACGTAGGAGGTAGCGGGTTCGATTCCCGCCGCGGAACAAATGTTTGCATGATCTACAGATATTTGTTCCGGGTCTGGTTGTTTCTCTATATGTTATAGGTAAGTATTTACAAAAAAAAGCACATAAGTATTCTATTATTAGTTATCTGGTTCCCATAGTACAAGCTCTGATAGTTTGGGGCTAGATAGCGCTGTGTTAAATGTCCAGCAATATTTATTTTATTTATTTATTTGTCAAAATGACGCGACGCTTCATGTAAATAACTTCTCGTCAATGAACGAAGGTTAGGTTATATGGATATTGTTCATACAAAAATCGCGATTAAAAAATGGGGGGGGGGGTCTAGGAGGGTGAAAAATACTTTACGACCTATTCTCAGACCTATCAAATATACAAAAAAATATTCATTCAAATCGGTTGACCCGTTCGGACGAGTGCGAACACTAAAACCGTGACACGAGATTTCTATATATTAGATTATTATTTATATATTATTATATTCGAGCAAGCGGGATCTCCAAATCAACTTTGACTAATCGGCGTTGAATGTATGAAAGTATGTATGTTTTTTGTCCTAGGATAACTTTCGAAGCGTATATCCGATAACCGTGAAAATTGGTATATAGGTAGGTAGTGATGCCACAATTCTGGTGTGACTTTCACTTTATTTCTGACACAATGTGATTTATGTATGACCCTCTTTGGCAACGTAATTAGGAGCAATCTTCGGTGAATTATTATGTTCTAAGGCTCTAAGCCAACACGCAAACAATGCTTAAGGTTAGAGTTGTAACCATACCAACTTTTACCAACCTCTGTTTGTGATTCTTCTCCTCCTAAACGGCTTGACCAATTTTGATGGTACAATTTTTTTTCTCTGGGATCACCTGGATGGTTCATAGTTAGACCCGGAAGGTGCTGTTGTCGTCGAGATCCAAATTGACGGACAAAATTGCAGCTAGTATTTATATAAAAAACACAAGAAAACTCAAATGAATAAAGGAAAATTGATTTCTGTCAAAACTGAAGCCCGTCATCACACTGTTTGTTTTATGATCGTTCTAGTACCAGAGCGACCGATTTTGTGCGACCTGCACCCAGCGGCTCCCAGCAACCTTCATCGGGTTGTCTTTCCATTTAGTTGAGGCCATCCTACGCTGCGATTTGTGTTGTGTTGTGAATGTATGATTGTCATGTAAGAGACTATCAAGCTGACCTGAATCAGTAGATTTTTTTTACCTTTTTTTGATTATAAATTTATAAATAATGCTGGATAATCTAGCCCCAAACTAAGCAAAGCTTGTACTTTGGGAACCAGATAACAGATAAAATACATTAAGTTTTTTATTTTTTAAATTCAGTACTTATATTAAGTAGAGAAACATCCAGACCTGGGTAATTATCTGTAGATCATGTAGATCATGCAAACATTTGTTCCGTAGCGGGAATAAAACCCGCTACCTCTGCGTCTCAGCCGGCTATTCGCCCGCTGCGCCATAGAGGTCGTTAAATGGACGATGATGACAATATCAATGATTACGATATGCAGTGTCATATTGTCATTATACATTAGTCCTATATATAATTATTTATATATCTCACTCCGATATAAAGTGCCTCCAACATATCTGTTTAGGTGGACAAAATTTAAGCAAATACCGGGAAGAACAAATCTGGATACAAACGCGGCTGTACAGACACTAGACTATCGCTTACCATCAGGCGAGATCGTGGTCAAACGCTAACCCATAATTAATTTAAAGAAAAAATACTATTAGCGACGCCGGTAATTCACAAATAACTTAATGGGTATGTCTTAGAAAAATGATAAATACGAAGAAGTATTTAATAATAATAAATAAATAAATATTGCTGGACATTTCACACAGCGCTATCTAGCCCCAAAATAAGCAGAGCTTGTACTATGGGAACCAGATAACTGATAGAATACTTATATACATTTTTTTTGTAAATACATACTTATAATATATAGAAAAACATCCAGACCCGAAACAAATATCTGTAGATCATGCAAACATTTGTTCCGCGGCGGGAATCGAACCCGCTACCTCCTGCGTCTCAGCCGGCTATTCGCCCATTGCACCACGGAGGATTTGAATGAGTTTTAGATAGAAAATATAGATAAATGAAAAATAGGTACAATGCAGAAGAAATTCATCGAGTAGTCAATGACTAAAGAGCTTGCCTAGTCACATGCATCTCTTGCTCAGCCCGGAAACAGGCCATAAGCACCAACTAAATAATCGAGACGTCGATGATGCTACCGAGATTCCTTAGGGACATAGACCATAAACTCTACAAGACAAGCCAAGTTATATTTGTTCCATTTACCTTATAGAAATGGACTTGAACTCACTTCCCCCCACTTTCCCTTATCCCACTCACTTTCCCTTATCTTTATTATTCTAACTCTTCATGTAAAAAAAATCTTACTACAGTAAGATATACACATAAATCATTTCTTTTCAATGAGCTTGACATCAAATGAAGAAGGCAGAAAACTTGTTCTTGCCTTCGCAATCAAGATTTTTTTGTGATTCATTCGTTAAAGCATTTATAACACATTTGAGGGGTATAAAAGCAAATCCGCCATTGTCCATAAATTGTATCTAGGTCATTCAAAGAAACTTTAGCATAGCAACATTATATTCGATTGTTTATGGCAATGCTTGTTTTTAATGCCTTGGAAGATATTTTAAATTGAAATCAATATGCATTCTATTTTATACTAATATAAATTTTATAAAAACCCAATAAAATGACATGACAGTGGTGACTTTGCATCTCACATTGGACAGTGGTGAATCTGCGTCTTACCGACATTGGACAGTGGTGGATCTGCGTCTAAAGGAAAGGACAGTAGCGCATTTGCTTTTAAGCCTATTATTATTAGATAAAAGTACAGTCAATAAAACAAGTCAGGTAGTTGATTTTTTTTAAATAAATCTTTTTATTTTACGAAAACAAAAAACAAATTAAGTTTAATTATGCAATTAAATTCGTGAGTCCGGTTATACAAGTTTAAATATTTAATTAAATTCTTAAGTCTTTGGAAACCCTCGTAGGGTTTCCAAATCCTAGATTGTAGCATGTGTTGAAAACTGATCTAAAGTAACATTCACGTACTTGGACTTCTTTGCTCTGATTATACATTCTGCACATTTTTCGAATGTTTAGAGTAGATGGCAAATATTTTCTCAAAACGGTAGATCTGCAATAATGTGACTCTAAGCACTTAAATGACTTTATAAAGCTTTTGACTTCTCTCAATTTATGGATATTTTTGGCCGATGTATGATCTCCACCCCTTTTTTCTTGAACTATGGATCCTGTGCTGGCGAATGTTCGAGATACTTTTCTTATTCTGTGCTCGATTATGAAAGTTTTTGGCAAACTGTTATTAATTTCACTGAATTTCTCTTTCGAACAAATAATTTTGTCGTATTTTGTGTTGGCTGGCGCTGACCAACTCTTGGCCGGCGTCTTTTCACCCTCGACACTATGCAGTGCTTCAATAAAAATGCATCTTGGCCCTTTTTGTTTCTTGTCCTGTAAAATTCTTCATGGAAATTTTGTACATCAAGCATCGTCAATTTGCAACATTTAAACTGTTTATTTTCCGCATCATTATTACAGCGTGGCAAACCTGGTGGCATTTTTGCAGAGTACCTGTAAAAATAAATAAAGTCTAAAATAACCTGCATTTTATGAGACCTATTCAATAAATACCCACATGATGGTATAACAAATCCACGGTCAGACAGACTGGCTGAACAAAAATTATAAAAGTACCGTTTTTGCCGCCTAACACCGGATTCCTAGAAACAATAATAGGTACCTATTTAGTACAGAAACAAGAACATAGGATTATTTTTATTCAATTTACACTCTTAACAGTCACGGGCTCAGTTAGTAACTAATAAAAAAAACTTGCATTATCTAAGAAAAAACATGACATCCCTAAATAAGATTTACGTGCTGATTGTACATAACACACGCCATTGTAAGGAAAAAATTCTTACCTTTTAACCTTTGAAACAGCCCGTTTCCACGTCTCTGGTGCTCTCTTCTTTTTGCGAGCGCGTTCTGGAGTCACTTCCACTACATTTTCTTCCATTTTTTACTGGTTTTATCACGAAATGCAATTTTAAAACGCAAAATAGTCAGATACAGTTTCACAAGGAAATCACAGCCACGACCATCCTGCGGTCATCTTGAACATTTGAACATAGCGGTCTGTGATTGGCTAAAATGGACAATGGCGCGTTTGCACCTGATTTGTTTAGGACAGTGGCATTTTTGCTTCTCACCTCATTTTTTAAACACCATTTACTATGGGACAGTGGGAACTTTTCGTGTAAATTCTTATATGCAATAGATTAGTTTTAACGAGCTCTACTAGATGGCATTCATACTTAAGTTTTCGTTCAAAATGGACAGTGGCGGATTTGCTTTTAGACCCCTCATTTGCTCGTATAGGGTCTCTCATTTCACCAATTTCAATATCGTAATGTATGTCATTACGTACTTGTGCGTTATTGTAATGTAAAACGCACGAGTTTCTTTTTAATAAGGTAAAACGTACGGTTTATCAAGATGTTCCGTCTAAAACGAATGGTACTTTTTTAAATCTTAGCAAAGAGTTTTTATGTCAGAAAAATGGTCAACATTTTATGAATAAACTTAACTTTGGAGATAAAATATAAAAAATAAACATTTAATTCTTTAATTTAATTAATTTTGACAATAAATTACAACCATTTTTCTGAAACAAAAACCAAACAATATTAATTTACTTTATTAGTAATATTGGCAGTTTTTGTACCTTTACTTAAAAAAAAGCGATGATGCGCGCGCATCGCTAATTTGTGAACAAGTAAAAATTATTCCGTGCGCTTTTTCTTTCCGAGAAAGTCCGAGTTTTATTTATTTCCTCGCGAATATATTATAAAACGTCGTATGACATACGTGTGCTTTGATAATTACAGCCTCTGCTTTCTTGTAGCCCTCGCCTACGGCTCGGGCTAGCAATATCGCCTAGGCTGTAATTTTCAACTTACTGCACTTATATCATAATGTACTATTTACTGCTCAGATAGATGAGTCCACAACACACTTAATTTTATATAATTTCTTTTCAATGAATTTGACATCAAATGAAGAAGGTAGAAAACTTGTTCTTGCCTTCGCAATCATGTTCAGTTAGAGTGAGTTACAAATATTTTCATGGCTACAAGGTTATGAAATTTAGAAGGTATATTCTCATACTCATTACAGATATCTCAGCAATATTATGTTGAAATATTAAGTAATAGATTCGTTTCTATTGAACTATAACTACGAATAATCAAATTGTGAATGTCGAGAAACAAATTAGAGAAAAAATTAATTATTCCTTTGATTCCTATTTAGTGTTATGTATATAGGGTGTTTGATAATATACGCACAAAAATGAAAGGGATTATTTTGATGAGCATAACACATAAATTTGTGATATGTTTACCATAGAAACGTGAAATATATTTTGGCATGTAAAAACAAACTTTATTAAACTTATGTTGTGCTATTACATAATGCTTGCCATCTAACCACTGATACTGTATTGGTGACGTCTCGAGATATCTCTCGTTGTCCTTTTCTAACCCAAAACTCGCAGCCATTTCCGTAAGAGATATCAAAACGGCTGCTATATTTGGATGTCGATGGCAAGAGTAGGCAGTAAGTTTTATATCGAATTAATTACCGAAACTTAGTCGATTTTCTTTAAAATTTGATATTATAACTAGTCGTTTTTTTTTCGAGAAATGTTTTTTTTTATGTTTTGAGAAACCGTCACTTGAATATCGTTGGTATATTACCAAACACCCTGTATTAATGGGACTTGCTTAAAGTAAAAAATATATACAAGTCGAAAGCCCTTGAACTAAACTAATAGTAATATAGTAAAATAAAATAATAGTACAATAAAACTATACTTATTTGTAAACAATATATATATATATATAATAGGTTGGGGAAAAAGTCTTTTCGCAATATAGTATGTATGAACTTGTAATAAAATCTCTTTGGCTATACTATTTGTATCTGGCTGGTTTTGGTATTATTCAATAATCCCAAATTCAAATTAGGAAAATGTGTGATTTTTATTTGTTTTTCGTACTGTAAAGATGAATGAATCTAATGAAGAAATTCGATACATTTTAAAATTTTACTACAGAAAAGGTAAAAATGCAGCGCAAGCCGCGAAAAAATTTTGCGATGTTTATGGACCTAGTGCAGTGTCTGTGAGAGTAGCACAAATTTGGTTTAAGCGTTTTCAATCCGGAAATTTTGATGTCAAAAATGCACGTCGCTTGGTCGCCCTATTACGGATAAAATTGATGCCTTTTTTGAAAAAGTGGAGCAAGATCGGCATATCAGTAGTTACGACGTAGCTGAAGAACTGGGAATTGACCAGAAAACAGTTTTGGCGCATTTGAAAAAAACTGGGTACACAAAAAAGCTCGATATTTGGGTACCCCACGAGCTCACTGAAAGAAACCTAATGAACCGTGTACTCATTTGTGATTCTTTATTACGACGTAATGAAACCGAACCATTTTTGAAGAAGCTGATAACTGGTGATGAAAAGTGGATCACGTACGACAAGAACGTGCGAAAAAGGTCGTGGTCAAAGGCCGGTCAGGCTTCACAAACTGTGGCGAAACCCGGGTTAACTCGCAATAAGGTGATGCTGCGTGTGTGGTGGGACTGGAAGGGCATTATTCATTATGAGCTGTTACCACCAGACAGGACCACCGATTCTGAACTCTACTGCGAACAACTGATGAGATTAAAGCAAGAAGTTGAGAGAAAGCGGCCGGAATTAATCAACAGAAGGGGTGTGGTTTTTCATCTTGATAACGCTAGACCTCACCCATCTTTAGCCACTCAGCAAAAATTAAGAGAGTTTGGCTGGGAGGTGTTAATGAATCCGCCGTATAGTCCTGACCTTGCACCTTCAGATTTCCACCTGTTTCGGTCTTTTCAGAATTCTTTAGGCAGTGTCAGGATAACATCACGAGAGGACTGCCAAAACCACTTGTCGCGGTATTTTGATCACAAGCCCCAAAATTTCTATAGCAATGGGATCATGTCCCTACCTACAAGATAAAATAAATAAATAAATAAATAAATATCGCTGGACATTTCACACAGCGCTATCTAGCCCCAAACTAAGCAGAGCTTGTACTATGAGAACCAGATAGCTGATAGAATACTTATATACTTTTTTTTTGTAAATATATACTTATAATATATAGAAAAACACCCAGACAGATGGCAAAAAGTTATCGAACAAAATGGTACTTACATACTTTAGTTAAATGTAAATAAACTATATTAAAAAATGTTTTGAATTTTCTTAAAAAATGCGAAGAAACTTTTTCCCCAACCAATATGTTATGAGATACTAAGCTTCGTACTTATCATCTCATTCGTTGTAATATGTGCAATAACATACAGAGGTGTTTAAAAATGCAACCGCAAATATTTCAAATGATATAAACATCAGCAGAGCAGAATAAATGTGGTTGCAGTAACGGTTTAACCCACTTTGATGGCTAATGATGATGAGTTCATGTATTTACAAAACAATATAACAAAACACGTACCCATTTCTCTGGCTCAGTGACCATTATACATACATATTTCACGTTTTTTTAATCCAGTCCATCCAAAGGTTGCCTGGAAGAGATCACTTTAAGCGATAAGGCCGCCCATTGTATCACTTAAAGACTAATACGAGTCTTTAAGGTTAAGTAATTGTAATTTGATCTAACAATAAAGAATTATTTATTCTATTCTATTCTAAAGAGGCTCTTAGGGTGATTCTCCATCAAAGCTGTACGAGGAAACTAATCGGTGAGTGAGGAAAAAATCAACCCATGGGATATCTGGGTTATGCGAGGCTGGACACACGAAGCAATCTTAAGCAATCAAGCAAACAACCGAAACAACTTCAGAACTCTTATTAGTTTAGTTACGAGTATGGATGTTAAAATTCAATTATGTTTTCACCGTCAGTGTCGTTGGCGAATGTTGTATACCTGTAGTTGGTGCACGTATCTCGTAATCTTTACATAGTATAAAATGAAGTCACTTCCGCTGTCTGTTCGCTTAGATCTTTTAGATAGAGTGATTCAAAAGGAAGGTTTATATTTTTAATTGTTTGTTTGTTAGTTTGTTTGTTACCTTTACACGACTAAACGGCTGAACGGATCGTAATGAAATTATGCAAGAAGATAGATTATATCCTAGGAAAGGACATAGGCTACTTTTTAGCCAACTGTGCAAAATGAGGATAATGTTTTATTGAAAAACCACCCGTGCCAAGCCGCAGGCGGGTCAGCTAGTTAGCTATAAACTGATAAGATGTGGCCGTCTATGGGTGAAACTAGCGCAGTATCGTGGTGGTTAGCACAAACTTGGGAAGGCCCCAACAGTGGGTGAAGTCGGGATATGGATGATGATGATGATAAGAAATGTGTACTGTTGGTGTATCTTTAAATAAAAAACCAAATAAATAAATAAAATAAATCCTATTGGACACACATCCGTAGCAGGTTTCTGATGGAAAGGCATTTGTTTTTTCGATATGAATCATACAGAAAACACATCATGTAATAATGATGAAATCAAATTTAGACCTACCGCGCTCTCCGAGAATCTTTCTGGCTGCCTAGTAGGTCGCGATCCGCCATGGGTCACTAATAGCAAATTAATATCATAAAGATTTTCGAAAAATCCTGCTATTCTACAAATACAAAACATTTTATTTCGGTAAACTTAATCTAGGAAACATTTCATGAGTTTGGGACCCTTTTTTAAGTATGAAATACCTGTATTAGAGTGTCTCGCTCAGCTTATTTAGATTAAGAAGATACAAACACAATTTATATAATTAAAAAGTAACAAATTAAGAAATTCAAGTTAAGTAAAATAAAATAAGTTGAGATAAGATAAGATAACTCTTTATTGTACAAAGTAAAATACAGAACATAATCTTTACAAATAGTATTAGTACAATGGGCGGTCTTATCGCTAAAAGCGATCTCTTCCAGACAACCTTTGTATGGAAGATTAATTAAGTTAAATTAATATAGGTCAAGATAGATTATTAATGTTTAGGATAAGTTAAAGTTAAAAGTTAACGTAGGATATTGTGCAAAATCTATCTAGCTCTTCTATCCAGGGTTTGAAAACATCACATTAACTTAACAATGCAATATTGCACTGAATTTTCCCAGATCCACGTTATCAGTGATCTACTTGATAAGGTTCCGTTTTCGCGAGCTAAGTGTGGGACATTTTATTCTGTGAGTTTAGTATCTCTATGTAGGCAAGTTTATGGCCACTACTCGGAATTAAGATAATGGCATAATAGAATCCAAACTGATGTGTAAAGCTAAGTTCTCATCATCGGGTAGATAATAGACAACATTATAATTTATAGTTCACAGTTATTTGACTACTGTGGCGCAGTGGGCGAATAGCCGGCTGAAACGAGGAGGTAGCGGGTTCGATTCCCGCCGCTGAACAAATGTTTGCATGATCTACAGATATTTGTTTTGGGTTTGGATGTTTTTCTATATATTATGAGTATGTATTTACAAGAAAAGAGATATAAGTATTCTATCAGTTATCTGGTCCCATAATACAAGATTGCTTAGTTTGGGGCTAGATAATGATATGTGAAATATCCAGCAATATTTATTTATTTATTGGTAAAAAAAATCAAGTCATAAAATAACATAAAATAAAATTGATACCTTCAAAGGTACACATAATAATCATAAATTTCATCAGTTCAGTTAATCATAAAAGAAATTTTAAAAATCCAATCAAATAAAATACAAAAAAAAAGTTTGACTAAGCTCCGTTTGAGCTTATTTTTGAAGGATTGTGTCAAGCAGGCGTTTCTTATACCTCGGGTTTACGAGTACACCACATTAAAATAAAGTAATTAACAATTAACTATTACAGAAATAACTCTTTACCAAATTAACAAACAAACAGAAACAATACAAAGAATGTGCAAAGGCAATACAAAGGGCGGCCTTATGCCTGAGGACATTATGTGGTCACATTAAAAAATTATAGCCAGAAAATCTCATTAAAAAAAACAGTTTCTTACAAGATTCATTTTGGTGAATGTTCGCAAGATCTTCATGACCTTATCCCTCCTTCCCCCTTAACCACTGGACAAGAGACGTACCGAGAAGTACCACCATACCTGGTCGGCATACCACCTTGCCGTACTAAACGATTTGCTTCAACATTTCTTGTTAACACAAGTAAGAGTGGAACTTATTTTCGGTGTATGTTCGTCCTTTGTATTTGCTTATTTCTAGACAAGCGTGCTCTATCTTCGATCTTAGAATTATATTCGATAAAAAAATGAGTCTATTAGTGGGACGTCAAATGAAAGGTATTCATTAGTAAATTTTGATTCCGTTTTTATTTTTAGTAAAGTCCTTGTATTTTTTAAGTTATTAGCCATTATAAAAACCGACTGTAATTTAAATGAAACAGTAGGTCAAGTTAGTTGGTTATTTATTTCGTGGCACTATTTTGATAGTCAAGATATTTTTGTTTTCATTGGGTTTGCAATGAGAAAGGACCACCCAGTTCAGTTATTAAATTTTAAAATACATATATTTTTATGTAGTCTTATTTTTTATTATTATTGATGATAGTCACTTGCTTCGAATTATCTCAGGTTTGAATTAACAAGAGTCGACTGTATATGTTTTAATGTTAATATTTTATATGTTATATGTCAGTGGGTGAGACTAGCGGAGGATCGTGGTGGATGGCACAAACTTGGCGAGGCCTTTACCCAACAATGGGTGAAGTCAGTTTGTGGATGATGATGACGATGTATAAAGCGTTTTCTATTTTATATTCTATTCTATCCTGTGGGATATGTCTTTAGGGGTCTTTGTACTGAGTTAGAGATCTATATTTTTTATATATAATATTTATACTTTTAGAGCTACATATTTTTTTAATTTATATTATATTTTCCATTAATGAAACTATCTTTGAATATTCTTATTGCATTCGTGAACAGTTGCACACCCAGCTTTACTACAAGTGGGAGTGGCGACCCTGCGATCCAAATGTTGTATGTAATTCAGTGATTATAACATAACTCCAGAAGACAAGGTTCTAGATCTTAGTCTCCAGGCAATTTTAGCAATTGGTGAGGTCAAGTTTTATTAGGATTCGTAATATTAGTGCATTTGACTGTGACGAATAGGATGTGATTATTAAGTGCGAGTGTACTGGTGCTTCCGTCATCTTTAACTATAATAATAATAATAATATTGCTGGACATTTCACACAACGCTATCTAGCCCCAAACTAAGCAGAGCTTGTACTATGGGAACCAGATACCTAACTGATAGAATACTTATATACTTTTTTTTGTAAATACATACATATAATATATAGAGAAACAACCAGACCCGGAACAAATATCTGTAGATCATGCAAACATTTGTTCCGCGGCGGGAATCGAACCCGCTACCTCCTGCATCTCAGCCGGCTATTCGCCCACTGCACCACGGAGGTCGTCACTGGACACACACAACTGAACACAGGAACTGTTTTCTTTACTTCATCTATAAATATAAATAAAGATTGCTGGATATTTCACACAGCGCCATCTAGCCCCAAACTAATCAACGGGTACTATGGGAACCAGATAACTGATGAATACTTATACAACCTTTGTTATGTACGACATTAATTTAAAACACATATCCAGTGTCGTATTAACTGATTTTAGAGAAGCGTTTAATATCGGTAGCTTGAATATTTATCCAGTACTCGATACATTTTTATAGTAAATAATATCGTCGTCATAGTCGCCTTTGCGACAATGCCGCTTTGTCAATTTAACAGGTAGTAACTAACCTACATGATGAATGAATATAATTTTTTCAGATATTTTATACAAAGTGTTTCATTAATATTTTAAGTTGTTTGAAAATTAATTTTTTTCTCCAATATTGAATTTGAAGAGGAGGAAAGACGGAAGATGGACGAGGGCAGCAACCGAGTGGTGGCCGAGAGAAGGGCCCAGACCAGCTGGCAGACGACCAGTCAGATAGTCGGACGACATCGCGAGAGTTGCGGGAAGGCAATGGATGCGCTTGGCACAGGACCGGAGAGAGTAACCTGATAACGAGGAGGCCTATACCCAGCTGTGGGTGGATGTGGGCTTAGATGATGACGAATGAATTTAAAAAAAACCTGTTTTTCTACAATACTAGTCATTAGCCCTACCCGTGTTTTTATTTAATGTCGTACTTAACAAAACACGTAGTATATTGTTGTCTATCTATATTTAGAGGAATTTGTCGACCCCTGTACGAGTATTAACCGCTCAAAGATCTAGCTCAGTTATAAATGTCATATATTATTTTCAATGATTGAGAAAAGTTTAAGCAATATATCGTGTCACCATAATCTGCAATGATGACATTCTCCAATCATCATCATTGATAGAATAAAGACATTAGTTTTTTAACTCGAGAAAAATCGTGACATCGTTTTTGTTAGACATACCAAATGAAAACAGTTTTTTTTCGACAACATTTTTTACTAGGTACGATATTACTCAATGTTATTTTATAAACTTACAAAAGCCATTGAATTAGAAAAACTATGAAACCTACCTATGTCTTTGTTTTTATGGTTCCGTACAACGATCAATAAAATACTAGATATACGATCGGCCCGTCAAGGACGTCCACGCTGGAGAGTGCTTAAACGAAACTTAAGCACTCTCGGCTCTTAGTCGCGCGCTTGCCGTCGAAGTGACAACATGCCCAAGTGCTCCGTCAAAAGTTGCAAAAACAACACTTTAACTACATTAAAAAAAGATGGAATTTCGTATTTCCGGTGAGTATTACCTTAAAGTTTGATAATTTGATGAATTTGATTTTGAATTAGTCTATAATATGCTTTAAAACAATATTTTACGGAAATATTTGTAACTACAGACACACGACTACGCTACGCTACTGTCCCTTTCCCTCGCGTTGCATCGTTCATTTATCTGTACGTGACCGAAGACCAATGAACCGGACTACATTAAATTTCGAATGAATGGAGTCGCATACTAAAAACATTTTAACAAGTTTAAAAAACAATTTTATTAGTAAGCATTATATACTAATCAGATGCGGCCAATTCTAAAACTACCTTCATGAAACAAATAACTCTCGTGTTTTATTTTTATCAAATTCATTAAAAAAACACGCGGTAGCCTACCCTACCGTTAAATTATGGGCAACGAGATAAATTTTCGGTACTAAAAATACAGGCATTTTTACCACCAGCGCCACCAAGCCCCTTTATCTGAAGTACAATAGCCTAATGTCAACTGCTCGTTATCTGTTACAAAATACACAACAGCAAAAGAGAAATTGAAACTCTTAGCTAGGCTTACAGCACTCTATATCTTTGTCCTACTTCTTGCAATATTTACTTTTTGCTGATTTCTGCCTATACTGTTAAAGTTCTAGTACTAAACATGGTTCTGCAATATTGTATATAATACAAAATTCGATTTTATTCAAAACTAGAGGTTGCCCGGGAACTTCGTACGCGAGGATGAAAATGTTATGACCCTCCTTTTTGCATCATTGACCTCGGTCTCATACATTGAAGGGAGATTTACGATTTTATTATTGTAGAGAAGAGAATTCATCTAGGACCCGAGTAGTCGGCAAGACAAATTAATCGAGCCCAAAAACTCGATGAGGTGGCATCGTTTAATCACAGTTCCCATAGTCATCTTCTGTATCCATCATCAGACCCTGGATATCATCTAGGTAAAGAATACTCTTTAACACTAATCGAACGAGCCCACACTCGATGTAACTATGTCATTTTATTACAGAGTTCCCATAGCCTGGCTCCGTCATTAAACCCTGACCTGGATATCATTTAGGATCCGAATACTAGTTAAGACAGATCAAATGAACCTAAAGTCGATGTTGTTGTGTAGTTTAGTTTAAGCATCTGATGATGCACCATCTTACTGCATCATGAGATCAGCTTCATGTCGCATATGCATGCAAAATTTAAACTCAAATCAGAAACCGGGCAGGTCTAATATCGCAATATTTTATTACCTATAAACGATAGACAAGACAACGAGGCACATTAAACTGAATACGAGCCTGTAAAAATGAAAGATTTTATCAAACTATCCGATTATTAAAAAATCCGACTTTTGAATTTGGTTAACAAATGATTTATCCCTACGTAATAGATTCGAAATTTCATTTCTCAACAAAAAAATATTGTGTACGTTTCTACTCCTCCACACTTCTGTTCCGAACGGAGTAATTTTACGATCTTCGAACAGCACATTTTGAATCCGACCTTATTGCCATACCGTTAAAGTCAACAGTTTTTTAAATGGCAAAAGAAGGCAATAAATTTTTACGACTTAACAGCTGCTTCATTTCATAACGTCATATCTCCAAAATGCGAATGCTTGAAATGAAACTTTTAATCTGCGGAATAAAGTCGAGTTTAGACTATTTAACTTTTGGTATTAATAATGTTAGGCATTTTCGGCACTCACACAAATGCAAGGTATCGCTCGCCGCTTTTCGGCGGTGAGTTTGTTAGGGACAGTGATTCCTGAGATTATAATTTCTTTGGTTCCGTACCCCAAAAGGGAAAAAGAAACCCTTATAATATCACTTCGTTCGTATTCTCAGGAACGCGGACAGGTATCAAATTGAAGTTAATATAAAATATTTCGGTCTACAGTTTCTTGAAAATGTACTAAAATGAAGCTTCTAAGCCAACGCAATCAAAAAGTACGACCATATATGCCGCATATTTTGACACTGGCATATAAAACATCCTCACTATCCTTACTTCATTGGCATAGTAAGGATAGTGAAGATAAATAAAATAAATAAATAAATATTGCAGGACATTTCACACAGCGCTATCTAGCCCCAAACTAAGCAGAGCTTGCACTATGGAAACCAGATAACTGATAGAATACTTATATTTCTTTTTTTGTAAATACATACTTATAATATACTAGCTGACCCGGCAAACGTTGTTTTGCCCTATAAAAAAATAAGGGTTGATCGTAGAAGGGTGAAAATTGAGGATTGTATGTATTTTTGTATGTTGTATCATAAAAAATAGAAATTATAAATTTTGTCTAAAAAATAAAAAAAAAAATTTAGGGGTGGACTACCCCTAACATTTAGGAGGATGAAAAATAGATGTTGGCCGATTCTCATAGATACCGGATAAGCACAAAAGATTTCATCAAAATCGGTCAAGCCGTTTCGGAGGAGTATGGCAACGAAAACTGTGACACGAGAATTTTATATATTAGATTAGACTAGCTGACCCCGCGAACTTCGTACCGCCTTAGATGTTCTGTTGCTAAGTTGAGATAGGGGTTGGTGGTAGAAGGGTAAAAATTTAGGGTTGCATGTATTTTAGTATGTTGTATCATAAAAAAATAGAAATTAAAAATTTTGTCTAAAAAATAAAAAAATAAATTTAGGGGTGGACTACCCCTAACATTTAGGGGGATGAAAAATAGATTTTGGCCGATTCTCATAGATACCGGATAAGCACAAAAAATTTCATCAAAATCGGTCAAGCCGTTTCGGAGGAGTATGGCAACGAAAACTGTGACACGAGAATTTTATATATTAGAAGATAGAGAAACATCCAGACCCGAAACAAATATATGTAGATCATGCAAACATTTGTTCCGCGGCGGGAATCGAACCCGCTACCTCCTGCGTCTCAGCTGGCTATTCGCCCACTGCGCCACGGAGGTCGTCCTTTGAACGAAGGTCGAGATGAATTGTTATTTTTAGTTATAAATATAAATAAATAAATATTGCTGGACATTTCACACAGCGCTATCTAGCCCCAAACTAAGCAGAGCTTGTATTATGGGAACCAGATAACTGATAGAATACTTACATACTTTTTTTTGTAATACATACTTATAATATATAGAAAAACACCCAGAAACGGAATAAATATCTGTGGATCATGCAAACATTTGTTCCGCGGCGGGAGTCGAACCTGCTACCTCCTGTGTCTCAGCCGGCTATACGCCCACTGCGCCACGGATGCAGTCAAATTGTTATATCACAAAAAGTTATATCACATAAAACAATTATTCGGAACCCTATGTGCGCGAGTCAGACTGGCACTTGTTTGTTTTTTTTACCACAGCGTTAACCACGGAAGTGAAAAAACCAGTTGAAAAATCTCAAACTTAGTATACTATATGGTCGTAGAAACTTCCAATAAAGTTTTTTTCTTCAAAATATTCAATTTGTCAATGCCACCAACTTTAACTACCAAGACTCCTTTGTATAAAGAACATGTTTACAGTGAGTACCTATAGGTAACTTGTATTTTTCTACCTACGACGAGTATGCCAAAAATTCTGAATAACCTTTGTAAGAAAAAAAAGGCAGTACAGTCGTCAGTAAAAGTAACTCTCTCAGTTCCATTGCAGACAATCAGAGTAGCACTAACGTATGAAGTATGGAAATGATTGCTATTTTTAAATAATTTTCATATAATCATATGATTCTTTTTTATCACTGCTATTTCACATATGAAAAATCACTGGCAATGATTTTCATTATGATGCTAAGTCACACTTACTATTTTTACATGTGAGAAATCACAGGAAATGATTTTTCATTATGATGCCGTAATGTCGATCGACGAATTTAATATTTATTAAACATAACATTTATTACCTTTGGTAATCGGATGCATATTTACCTCAAGGTTCTGTTGGCAGCCGCAATTTCGGCGTGTTAATATTTGAATTAAACTAGTTTTAATACTTAGTCCTTGCCACATACAAAGTAGATGTTTGTGTGATGCGATGGTATGTGAAATATTGGTTTCAAATGGATCTACAAATCTATCCACATTTTTTTTTATAGAACTTACTTAAGGCCCACCTGATGTTAAGTAGTAACCATCGCCTATAACAAAGTATTGCCTCGTAGGTTAGGCTCCTTAGATATGTGCCTACTGTACACTGCTCTGCGTGTACAACTTGAGGCATAGGTACAGGTGTAAATCCTCATGTGCATGTAATTTCAACGGCAACCATATTTTTCAAACCGAAACACAGCAATGCTCTTTGGCGGCAGAAATAGTTATGGTGATATTTATTACGCAATCCCGGGATATATATATATATAATCCCGGAATATAGCCAAACTAATTTAAACCCACCACTTAATTTACCCACAAAAAGCTAAGAAAGTATGGAATTCATACTTTCTTAGCTTTTTGTGGGTAAAAGTGAACTTTAGGTAACTATGCATCAGTTTATCTGATGGCTGGTGATAAGTGTGATAACTTGTGATCAGATATTCGGATGCATATTTAACTAAAGTTGATCTTTGGCTAACAAATTATGGAAGCGGCTTCTTAGAATATTTTTATTATAAATAAAATCCCGGAATCCCGGGATTGGATGCATATTAATTTAACGTTATATATTAAGCAGGTAGAATTTGCAATCTCACATGCACACTTACAAAATGCTTATATTCCCTGAGGTCTAATATGCCCGATCTGAAACTTGTTACAAGGTTATTTTCACTTCGTTAAAAATTACTGACAGTAAAAGTAGGGAAAAGCAACTATATTATGTTGTTACAAAAATTATGTATACCTATATAATAATTATGTAACCTTTGTGCCAAAGTGTGCGTTTTTTCAGAGAATGTGAATTTCTTTAGACTATATGAGGGATGAATGGCATACCATAAAAACCTATGCAGCTTTAAGGGGTGTCTAGGTTATGTAAATAAATAAATTTAAAAAAATTAACACATGAATTTGTTGATCCCAGAACCACGGAGTTTTTTCGATAAAAAAGTGCTTTCCATACTAGAAAACTTTTAACTTTAGGTAAATATGCATCCGTTTATCCGATCTCTAGTGATAACGTACGCTTGATACCTATCTATCTTAGATAGAGTATCCCAAAATGAATCGAACGTTACCAAACTCACAGATCAGTGACACTCTTTCAATCCAAATTTTGTTTAATCTCATTGCAATAAAGCTCTATTTACCTCGCGCCAATCCGACTGACTCAAGCCTTGCTCAAGTACGCAAGAATTTAAAACACTCATATGGACTGTAATTGCAGTGGCTTACCTTCGTATCTAAGTTACGTTTATGTAGATCGCGGTATCGAGACCGTCATGGGTCAGATGGTAAGTAAACAGCACGCAATCGGATTATACAACATTTTGGTAGCGAGTATAAAATAAGACGAATCTATCATGCGATGGTTATTTGGGCAATTGGTCAGAAATATACCAATTTGGGGTAATCTGTTTTTTTTGTGCTGGCCAAGCCTACGCAATCTTAAAATCCTATTATAAAAATTAGTTTTACAGCAGGACGTTTAAGCAGGTCTATAGCAATTGCAGTTGCCAGCTAATGCTGCAACGCTGGTCACCAGGTGCTGTTAAAATCATCTTCAAATAAGAGGCTTAAAAAGTCTTATTTATTTGAATATGTGTCATACACCCTATCGAGCCCCAAACTAAGAAGGTAACTGATGTATATGTTTTGTTAATTCATACTTTTACTATCATTTGTATTATAAAATGAATAAATGTATTAAAGAAAATCACCCCGACTTAAAACGAATATGTGTAAATCATGCAAATATTAGGTCTTTACCTATGAAATTGCCGTTTTGTATGGAATAAGTGAAAGTAGTTATTTTTTTAAACTTTTTTATTTCTGTTGTCAAAGTAATCACCCATGCAATCGACGCATCTTTTCCAACGTATTGGCAGTTTATTGATGCCCTTCTTGTAAAAATCAGCTGGACGGGAGGCAACAAACTCTTCAAAGGCATTTTATACTGCCTCTCGGGAATTGAATTTTTTACCCACTAAAAAGTTGTCTAAATTTTGGAAAAATAATTGGTGGTAGGTGCAAGGTCTGGTGAGTATGGCGGATAAGGGAGAGCTTCCAACCCCAGCTCTTGCAGCTTGGAGACTGTCTGTTGTGCGGTATGGGGTCGCGCGTTGTCGTGAAGGAGCAGTGGGGACGACCGATTGACCAAAGCTGGTTGCCGATGTGCAAGGTTCTCCATCATTGTCTCCAGTTCTTCACAGTACACATCTGCAGTAATGCTCATGCCGTTTTGTAAAAAGCTGTGGTGAATCACACCCGCACGAGACCACCAAACAGTGGCCACTGTCACCTCACCTTTTTAAGGGTCATTTTTGGTTTAGGGCATTGCTTTGGTGCTCAACCAGGATCTAACCAACTTGTTGAGCGCTTTCGATTGTCGAACAGAATCCATTTTTCATCGCACGTAACAATTCAGTTCAAAATTCCTTCATTTCTTTGCCTATTGAGCAGCGCGAGGCAGGTCTCGACGCGTACGTTGCGCTGGCAATCGTTAAGTTCGTGGGCCACCCATCTGTCAAGTTTTTTTACCTTGCCTATTTGTCGCAAATGGATCAAAATTGTTTTGATGCTAACATCAAAAGCTGCTGCTAGCTCAGCGGTAGATTGAGTTTCGTCAGCTTCCACAATCGCCTTTAATTAATCATTGTTGACCAAAGTCTCCGGACGATCACGAGCTTCATTTTTCAAGTTAAAATTTTCAGAACGGAACCGGGAAAACCGATAACGGGTTGTGCGTTCGTTTGTACAGTTCTCTCCGTAAACGTTTTTGATGTTACGTGCCGTTTATGTCGCGTTGGTGCCACGACGGAACTCATACTCGTATTCCATAATTACACGAATTTTTAAAGTAGCCATTATGACGAAAAATGTTCAAATGTAATGAAAATACAACGCTAATCAATAAACAAAAGACTGAGTTTGTAAAAAGAATGTCATGTTTTTAAAACAAAATTAATTTGAATTTAGAATACAAAGCCATTCCAAACTTTTTTTCTATTTGAAATGGCCAGTACTGAAGAACGGCAATTTTATAGGTAAAGACCTATTATTTGTTTGTAATGTTTTTTGCCTTAGGAGTAAGATAGCTTTCATTTTAATAAATTACATTACTCAATACTTAACCGTTTATTGTATTCCAAAATGTAATAATAGGTGGTGTAACAATGAACCTTGTTGGTCACAATAATATTTTGGAGAGAGGAGGACGTCATGGTTTTTGTTAGGTTATATTCATTTTAAAAAGATAACATTTATATTTTTGTGGCCTGGAGATGGATCAAGCATATGGCTCACCTGATGTTAAGTGGTAACCATCGCCATAACAAAGTATTGCCTCGTGATGCCCCTTAGAAGAGTGCACTAAGACGCACTGCCCTGCGTCCAACTTGAGGCATACAGGCGTAAAGTCTTATGTGCCTATAATTTCACCGGCAACATACCCTTCATACCGAAACACAGCAATGCTGTTTGGCGGCAGAAATAAGTATGGTGGTAGTAGTTCCCCGGGCAAGCCCTTTCGCAAGGAACTCTACTACATAAATATGTGTGAGTACGTATCAGTTACTCACAACACAAGCACTTATCAACATGTTTAACAGCTCATAAATTCAATAGTATAAACAATATAATTATGTGGATCGGGAATCAATTCATGAAATTATACGCTGAGAACTTTGTAGCTTTGGGAATGTCCTATCACACTAATATTATAAACTACCCGTTGCCAGCGACTTCTTACCCGTTACACTACTAAATGTGTAGGTAACCTAGAAATAAAGCTAAACTTGCCGTCGCAACTTTACTTGATACCCCATTTTTATTCCATAGGGTCTGATTTATTGGATAAAAAGTAGCCTATGTGTTAATCCAGATATAATCTACATATTAAATTTCATCGAAATCGGTTCAGCTGTTACGATGTGATTGATTAACACACAAACAAATAAATAAATAAACAAACATCCATACTCTCGCATTTATAATGGTTAATGTGAAAGTTTGGATAGAGACCTGGATTCAAACATAGGCTACTTTATGTTGAGAAACACTGCGTGAAAAGCTGCTGGCAGAAGCTAGTCTCGAATAACTCGAGAAATTATCTGTGAAAGAATTCATCTTGCCATCAAACAAGTGTAAGTTTTATTTTTGTGTCACTTTGCGGAGGTATCTTTTATGTAGTTTTTTTGTCAAACTGGCACTTAGCTCATCCTATTGTCCTTTTTCTGTCAACGAGCGCCCACATGCTAACTCTAGAGGAAATGTTTAACAAAAGGTGTCAGTTTTCTCTCCAGAGCTAAGGTTGTGCTCTTGAGCACGTCTTCTGATAAGGGGGATAGATAACAACCAATTAAAAAAACTACACGTACTTTAGGCACTATTTACTCTTAAATATATAAAAAAATTCAATTCAATTAACTTCTCTATTTGATCTATTTGAAGTGTTCCAAAATATCTTACTTCTCAAGTTTATTATGCATCTACTCTATAAGAAAAGTATGGGTAAATTTAAAAACAGTATTTTTTTGGAAAACTTGTTGTAACCAACTAAGATCAGATTTTGAAAACCCGGATGCAATTGGTCTTACAATAAAAACTATTTATAAACCCATTCAATAACCAACGCGTTTAGTTTTAGTACCCATAAGTAAGTTTACTAGCGTATCGCCATATAAATCACTGGTCACAAAGAGTCCGTGCACATTGAAATAAAATAAAAAATACATAGAATTCCGTCGACAATGTAGCGACAAAAACTGTGACAAAGTTCATAGACTCTTAAAAAGGATTAGGGCCCAGCGGGTCCTTATCTGAGACGGTTTCAACAGCGTGCTTAGAGGCTTGGAGACACAGAATATTAGTAGCTACTATGGCCCGTAGTGGGGTGGCGTAGACCCAACACTTCGCGCCCGACCGCGACCGCTGACCGCCGCACGACGCCCGCGCATACGAACTTTCATAAACCAAAATATAACGAATTAAAATGTTTTCGAATACAGTGACGTGACCTTACAAAATAAAAGAAAAAACTCCAGTGATTTTTACTCTGTGCCAGTGTTTAGAAAGTACCGCATATTGGAGGATTTATTAAATTTGGAGCACCCCTAAAAAGTTTCAAGGTATGTTTTTTTTATTTATTTGAGCAGGTTGCCGGTTGCGACAGTAGAAATGGTGTCGAGGCGATTGCAAAGTGCAGTTTCGTTACCTATTTACAACATAACGTACGACGTCTGTCCGTACGTCCGGACTTTCTCGCAGCTGTTTTTGCAAGCATTAATCTTACGTTATATGTTATAATCACGCATATAGTAGTGGATGCGTATACGCAGTATTTATTGTACAATAAAATACGATTTCCGGGTGCGTACGATATGATCAAACGAACGATTGTTATTCGAAATTACACCTGTATATGCCAAATTTAAATATTTCAATAATATTTTATGGTTGTTTAAGTACCGTGAAAGGCTCTGTATCATCCCACATAGTTTCATGTTCTTCATAAACCAGAAAATAGCAAACAAAGCCGACTTTAGAATTTAGTTTGTGAAACTTTTAGTGTAGCAGTTTTATTTTTAAAGGTGATATTGCTTAAGATCTATTCAACCCACTAAAAGCTAATTTCGTAACATAGAAGTATTATTAGTAAAAGTAGATTTTGATCGCTTCATCTACGTAAATGAGTCAATTAATGAATTGATTCGACTGTGCTGGCGTTTAGGGAACTTATCTGTGAATTGTCACTTGTCACACTAATTATTTCTGGACTCTACTAGATTCTTCCCTGCACTTATTTCGTCTTGTCAACTACTTGTTACGCGCAGTAATATATAGCTTGAGGGCTTACATACGTATACATAAATCATTCTCTTCATCAAATTCCATAATTCAATCTCCGCTATCTGCGGCTGTTTTCTAGATTTTACGAGTTACTGATAAGGTAATTGAAATTATTTTAACCTACCAGTTTCACTTTTTTAGATACTTACCACTTTCATTCAATTCAATTTTTTTTTTCAAAGTTTTATTTTGACGACCTCCGTGGCGCAGTGGGCGAATAGCCGGCTGAGACGCAGGAGGGTTCGATTCCCGCTGCGGAACAAATGTTTGCAGGATCTACAGATATTTGTTCCGGGTCTGGTTGTTTTTCAATGTATTATAAGTATGTATTTACAAAAAAAAAGTAGGTATATAAAGTATTCTATCAGTTATCTGGTTCCCATAGTACAAGCTCTGCTTAGTTTGGGGCTAGATATCGCTGTGTGAAATGTCCAGCAATATTTATATTTATTTATTTAATTCAATCTCTTTTTAAATCAATATTGTAAATGGGTGAATTGTATACCCATAATCAGGATCGTCGAACTCATTTATTTCTATGTACGAGTACTGGAAACTGAGACACAGTATTTTACTAATTCATTTTTTAGTGTTCACATTGTTTTAGTCACATATAAAAAGTTTACTTAAATAAATAAATTACAATTACAATTTAGGCTAATATAACCTACATACTAGTAAGAAAAAGTAAAAAAAAAACAGTGTCACGTGACCTTTATAACCTTAAAGTTTAAAAATATGCTTTAAATCTTTATTACTATGGCAGATATCACATCAAGCTAAAGCGTACCTTATTTTATTACACATCTGACCTAAAGCTAGTAGATGTGTTATCAATCTTATATACCTACATATTTTTTAGAAAGTTTTTCAAAATACATATTTATTAGATCATCGTAGGTAAAGTGTGTGAAAAGAAAGCATTAAAGGATGTTCTACTAGCTTTATTATAGGTGATTGGGCCATTGACGCATAAAAAAAAAATTAAGAAAAGTAAAAAAATCATAACAAAAGCATTTTTGAAAATTACGACAGGCCTTCGGGGTGAAAGTTTGCATTGCTAAAGAATACATTCTAATGTTAGACTTTTATCTGATTTATCTTTTGTTAAGTGAAGTGAACTTTTTATTACTTCAGCTACTTCCACAGCATTATGTCGTACCGTATACTGCTGTAGGGGAGTGCTGCAGATATAAACACTGTTTTTGTGCTGCAGAATAGGGATGTTCGTGCAATTTATAATATGGGCCCCAGAGAATCATTACGCAACAAGTTTAAAGAAATAAATATTATGACATTCCCTTGTCAAAACATCTATGCAAATCTAATGTATGTTCACAAAAATATTAATTTGTTTAAGAAAAATAGCGATTATCATAATTTTAATACCAGAAATAAAGATAAACTCGCTGTTGCCACTTGTAGACTCCATAAAGTTAGTAAATCGTTTAAAGGGCAAGGTGTACGGTTTTATAACAAACTCCCAAGAGATGTACAAAAATTGAGAATTGACAAATTTAAAAACGTAATTAAACAAAATCTTTATAAAAAAGCCTACTATAAAATATCGCATGATTTAGATGATAGAGAAGCTTGGGATTGAAATTGCTCCAACTCGTTCAAAATGTTACAATTTAGACGTAATTTATTTTCTGTATTGTTATTTATTCTAAAAGGATCATTCAAAAAACAACCAGCCTTGTTTCTTGCCTTTCATTCCTGGCTTGGTCGCGAAGGAACACGCAGAAAAATTGACGTTTCAAAGTGGTCCTTGTTATTTTAATATATATAAGATTTGACTTTGACTTTGACTTTAGTCGGTCCAGCCTGTATTTGTTAGCCTTTGGCCTCATGGAAGACTATTAAACTTCGACACCCAGAAGTTATATTAAGAGTTTGTATAGGCCAATTCTGATGTCGGAATTTATAAGTCGCCCTAAGGTTACATGGCATTACTACTCGTTTAATAGCTTCCTACGATACGTATAGTTTACACATAATCGGTATTCGATTCCAAGATATCGATACATCGTTCCCATTCGTTAGATCATCGTGAAAGTAGGTGACTCGATTGCTAGAAACCTGCAGCTCTTCATTGTGTTATGCATTCAGAAGATTTCGACGAGAAACGCATTATAGAATGTGTAATCGCAGTAGAAATTGTGTATTATAAAAGGAAATGGTTCATTGTTCCCTATATTTTGACGACCTCCGTGGTGCAGTGGGCGAATAGCCGGCTGAGACGCAGGAGGTAGCGGGTTCGATTCCCGCCGCGGAACAAATGTTTGCATGATTTACAGATATGTGTTCCGGGTCTAATTGTTTCTCTATATATTTTAAGTAGGTATGTATTTACAAAATAAAAATGTATATAATTATTCCATCAGGTACCTGGTTCCCATAGTACAAGCTCTGCTTAGTTTGGGGCTAGATAGCGCTGTGTGAAATGTCCAGCAATATATTTTTTTAATTGATCTTTTGAACGAGTTTAGGTATATTCTGTTCTAAGTACGTGATGAATTAAGTTCAAAATCACCTAGGAACCTAATTTAAGAAATTTCGTTCATAGTAATATCATAAAGTAACGATATACGGTAATATAATTTTTTTTTTGCAAAATTCCTTTATTAACCTAATACAGGATGCCTAATACAGGAGAAACAGTAGAATCTTCTAAAGACCGTTGCAAACGATCTATAGATAGCTCAACTGCTCTCTGGAGCAGTTGAGTAGCAGTGAGTTGAGCTGGAGTAACTACCAGGCGGAAGTGTCCTCAAGACACTGGCGGCATTGCTCCGCTGAATTGCGATGCTTATGCGTTGACCCAGATAAGCGCCAGCTCTCGGATCACACGTCACTTCAACCAGACGACGCCCAGAAAGAATTTTGAAAACGTAATGGGCCCCGGTACCCCATGGACCCAGGGTCTCGACCCCAAATGGCTCAAATACGTAAGCTCTGCACTTCCATATTAAGTAATAACTTAAATTAGGTAAAATTATGGTTATGAGTAAGATTATTTGTACTAAAAACGGGATATTAACCATGTTTTGTGAGTGTGCATAATCATGATAATTTTAAGTTTAAGTAAGATTTTACAAAATAATAGGGTAAATCTTGACTGAGCCAAAAGACTTGGATAGTTGCAAGACTCCGATAATTTGTGTAATACGGGCATATAATCCAAAATTTTGACCTTTACTTTAAGAACAGGGAAGCAAATTTTCATAATGAATAATTTTAATAATGAGAATTAATTTTTAGGACATGTGATAGTAGTAGAAATGAGGAGATTTTGAAGTAATAATAAGTTATAGGAACAGCCAGGAAGCGCTCCGGCGTATAAATCTCTACTAAAAACCTGTTTTTTATGTGACATTAATTTAAAACATACATCCGGAATCGTATTATCTGATTTTAGAGGTTTAATACCGGTAGCTTGAATATTTATCCAGTAATCGATACATTTTCAATAAACAATTTTTAACGTAAATCGGCGGTGCCTTTGCGACGATCCCGCTTAGTCAGTTTAACAGGTACCCATAATACATGATAAATTAATATGATACAGGCTGTTTCATTGATATTTTAGGACTTGATAGACTAGGTTATTTGATTTTTTTCTATGGTACCTAATGAATATGAAAAAAACCTATTTTACAACAATACTAGCCGGAACAAATATCTGTAGATCATGCAAACATTTGTACCGCGGCGGGAATCGAACCCTCCTGCGTCTCCGCCGGCTATTCGCTCACTGCGCCACGGAGGTAGTCAATACATAGATACATTTTTTTTGAAAATAGGTACTTAAAATGTATGCATTAAAAAATACCAAGTTTTTTTTCGAATTGACTTTTCTCGCTGTTGGACTCTGAGACCGTTGCAGCTTAACCGAACTTTTGGCGCTCAGTCCTTTTATAGGGCACTGTAAAAGCTCTACCCGTGTTTTCATTTAATGTCGTATAAAAAAAACACCTAGTATATTGTCTTACCACAAAAAAAAACAAAGTTATCGCGTGTTTAAAAAAATCCTATACAAAAATGTTAAGGATTTTTTTAAATACACGTTAAACAGTTGTTTAACTTTTTCGTGGTAACAAGGATTGTTTTTATCATTGTAAGCACGTGATTCAATTGTAATCAGGTTAATTACTTACATACCGATATAACAGTAAATAATCCTAATTACTCAAATAATTGCATTACCTAAATACACAGTAATAGCTTCGTAGAACACTTATTACGCACCCTTTATCTAAATTATTTAACTATTTACAATTTAAAGGTGATAATTTTAGTATCTATGCCTACCAATATTGTAAAGAGGTAATGTTTGTAAGTTTGTTGATTGGGGGTGATCTCACAAACTACAGAACTACATCTGAAAATATTTTACTTATAGATAGCTACACTACCTAGGCTATAGGCTATGTTTGATCGAGCGAAGCGAAATCTCCAAATCAACTTGGGCAAATCGGCGTTGTATGTATGTATGTTTGTCAGAGGATAACTTTCGTAGCGTTTATCCGATCATCACGAAATTTGGTATATATGTAGGTCGTAATGGCACAATTTTGGTGTGACTCAGTCAATGAGCTAAAAATATTAGGGGGTTGTTGAGATATTAGGGTTCAAGAGGGTTAAAAAAAATGAGACTATTAGGTCATATATCTAACCAAAAATTGTTGGCAAGCGCGCGATTGAGAAGAGTACGAAAGAGACAACTTAAGAAGACAGTGTTGTCTAGGCATTGCAAGACCTAGACAATTTCAGAAGTAAGTTGTCTATCCTTAAATGTCAAAGATAGAGAAAATGATGGCTATCGTGCTCAGCGTTGTAGACTACTGTCGAGGAAGTGTCGACAACGTTTCTTCACGTTCACTCTTGCAATCGCCGTGCTCGAGACGATCGATAAGTGTATACTTTGTTTCGAAAAATAAATAAATAAATATTAAATATTGCTGGACATTTCACACAGCGCTATCTAGCCCCAAACTAAGCAGAGCTTGTACTATGGGAACCAGACAACTGATAGAATACTTATATACTTTTTTTTTGTAAATACATACTTATAATACATAGAAAAACAACCAGACCCAGAACAAATATCTGTAGATTATGCAAACATTTGTTCCGCGGCGGGAATCGAACCCGCTACCTCCTGCGTCTCAGCCGGCTATTAGCCCACTGCACCACGGAGGTCGTCAAAAAAAAATGACTCATGTCTAAATCTTTCTCTACAATAATGTGCGTCTCGCACAATCGTTTTTATAATCTCTCTTTTTATAATCTCTCGTTTTTATAATTGAGGTATTTCGTATAGTTTTAGTTAGTTATTTCGATTATTTGTCTAAAATATCTATTAATTGAAATATCAATACGAGTACATAACGTAGTTTAGTTGGCGTGATAAAATTATCATTATCAAACCAGAAGTTTTCTTGAGTTCTAAGTTACATAACTAGATGGCACTGCTAAATTCACTTATATATAGAGTACTGAACCTTCTTTGCTCGAGTTTCACTAGTATTAGACCAGCCTTGTTTAAACAGGCTCGTACCTGAATTAACATTGTCGTTTAATTAAAATTGTATAATTTGTCATATTTACTAATATTAAACGAGTATTTATCACGTATTTTTTTTTCGACTTTGTTGCATGCAACAGCCGAGGTTTAATTTAAGTAATTGTGTACAGTGATCGCGAATCTTAAAAAATCTATGTTAGTTGCTTGATTCAAGCACAGTTGAGGATATTTTAGAAATACGTGTTACGATGTTATAAATTATCCACGTAGTTTTTATATGTAATGTTCAAACAGGTTCAACCGGACCCAAAAAGGCCCATAGATCTTTGACACAAATAAGCGGTGAAGTCCGAGTTATAATGGCAAAGGCAGGGTTCTGTACTGTCGCATTTTTTTCTTACCGAAGCAAAATTTTGAAGACATGGATACAGTTGAAATAAAATCGTTGGTAAAGAGCATTTTTTTTAAGTTTTGTGTTTGAGCCCTTAGGAGGGCGACATCAGCAACGATGCCTAAACGTATATAGCGGCTAAATATGATTTAGAGAGTCAAATCATACAAATACGTCAAATTTAAACATGTTTAGTCGCTAAATACGCAGGGATCGATGTGCAAGTTGGACTAAATGTTTCATTGAGATTTGAGTCACGTGCACGTCGCATCACATCACACTGGAAAGTTTGGATGTTTGTTTGTTTGTTACTCAATCACGTCGTAACGGCAGAAACGATTTTGATGAAATTTGGTATATACATATATTATAACCTGGTTTACCAAAAAGGTTACCTTTTATCCCATAAATCAGTTCCAATGGGATAAAAATGGGGTGTCAAGTCAAGTTGCAACAGCGAGTTTAGCTTTATTTCTAGGTTACCTACACATTTAGTAGTGTAACGCGTACGAAGTCGCGGGAACAGCTAGTATTATTATATGCGGCATATTAACATGCTACAGCATTATGCTGAGCTGAGTATCAAAGAGCTTAAGTTTTTTCTTTTCTTCTTTTTACTGTATGGTTTTGAATAAAATGTTGTGTTTCTTTCTTTATTTCTAAATATGATCTGTGACGGAAGGACTAACGAAAAGCATATTATGCTCAGTAAAATGGTCCTCTTCGGTAAAGGAACCTCAAAAATGCAAGATAAAGGTCACTATTCACGTCAAAAAGTTGTAAATCAATTTGGAACTACAATCAGGGAATCCTAAGGTATAAAAAATCATCTCTTGGCATCTTACCCTTGGTACCTGTTATACAAAAACCAGCACGTGGTCCTGGCGTAGGTAGGCGTTTTTATGCATTTGGTGCACATGATGTAGTGAAACTTATTGTTTGGTGATGCTCTCTAATTTTGTAGAATCGTTAAAATAACTATTGTTATTAAATAAAGAAAGAAATAAATATTAGTGGACAATTCACACAGCGCTATCTAGCCCCAAACTAAGCAAAGCTTGTACTATGGGAACCAGATATCAGTTATCTGGTTCACATAGTACAAGCTTTCAGTACAAGCCCTTAGTACAAGCTCTTTTTTTAGTTACTCATAGAATACTTATATACTTTGTTTAATGTAAATACTTATAATATATAGAAAAATACCCAAACCCGGAACAAATATCTGCAGACCATGCAAACATTTGTCCCGCAGCCGGAATCGAACCCGGAACCTCTTGCGTCTCAGCCGACTATTCACCCACTGTGCCACAGAGGTCGTTATTGTGCCACAGAATTATTGCAAAGTATGTGTTCTATTAACATTTGTAATATGTGTGATTTGAATTTTGTATATATTTTAGTACTTTTGAGACTTAAATTAATTCACGATCATGACTTAAATTAATGCATTTGCATCGTTACAAGGATCATCTTTGAACATTTTCACAATTCTTGCATTTCTAAGTTCTGTCTGAGCTACGAGAATTGGGTGGTCGAAGAACAAATTCACTGTCGCTCGAATTACGCTCTATAAATACAGTCCCCATTCACTATTTCACACATTTTTACGTTGGGCTGAGCGCCATCCGCGCTCGCCAAAAGTTCGGTTAAGCTGTCACGGCCTCAGAGGCCAACAGCGAGTTTAGTCCATCAGAAAAAAAAAAAAAATCACACATTTATTTTATTTTACACATTCTACGATTAGATTCAATCAAACCTTGACTGATTCAAATTTACGGGGTTTGATCTTCAGATTATTAGAAAACTAACTTGAGTTTCCTCAAGTTAGTTTTCTAATAAGTGACCAACTAATTATTGGACAACTATTGATACGATCAGTTGAAGGATAGTTTAAAAGTATTGTAATTGTCAACCATCAACGTCACCGGGTAATTTACAAGCTACTTAACAGGTGGACAGGGGATCAAAAGTGGCCACTTTCGGGGCCTATATACACAGCGTATTTAAAACGCACAGACGACGGCGTAGATTTTGAAATTCACAGCGTTTGCAGCGCGTTAGCGCGCGTCGTTGGCGCGTTTAAAATTCGCCTTGTGCAAAGGTTCTAAGTTTCGATGGGCCTCAGCTCCTCTTTATTTTTGTTCAACCAATAAAAGTCAAAAAAATATGAAATGTTCTGCTTCAAATTCATTTATAGGCTTATCATACTGGCGAGTTGCGAGCGAGTTGCCAGCGAAGCGAATTGTGATCGTTCATGCCGCGTTCGCTCATTAAGTAAATATGCGCGCCTCGCCACACTTCAGCCAGTCTCATAGTAGAAACTATTGTATAATATAATTTATAACAAATTTGCTCGTAAAGGACTTATTTCACCAATTTCAATATCGTAATGTATGTCATTACGTACTTGTGCGTTATTGTAATGTAAAACGCACGAGTAAGGTAAAACGTACGGTTTGTCAAGATGCTCCGTCTAAAACGAACGGTACTTTCTTAAATCTTAGCAAAGAGTGTTTATGTCAGAAAAGTAGTCAACATTTTATGAATAAAATTAACTTTGGGAGATTATAATAATAACTCGACAACATTAAAAATGCCAACTGGCAACGTAATAATCAATTTTACAAATTGTTCAAATTTTTCTAACTGCTTTAACAAGTGATTAAAGATTTTTTCGTTAAAGAAAGTCCGAGTTTTATTTATTTCCTCGCAAATATGTTGTAAAATGTCGTATGACATACGTGCGCTTTGATAATTACAGCCTCTGCTTTCTTGTTGCAATATCGCCTTGGCTGTAATTTTCAACTTACCGCACTTACGAGTATATCATAATGTACTATTACGTATTGTATCAACGTGGGGTGCACGTTCACAAATCAACTCGCTGGACATGCTCACATCTCGCCAGTGTGGTATGATAACGCTCTTATATGTACCTATGTCCACTAGCAGCACAGTGGACATAGGTACATATATTTTATTTTATTTTATTTATTAATACTTAGATTCACAGTAACATTACCGTACATTATAAACTAATCCTGAACTTAAACCAAATTGAATCTACATTATGTAATACTAAACTTTTATAAATTTGACGCGGCAAAGTAGCTCACCATATAATATATAATATAATAACAATCGTGTATATAATTAACATATTATGAAGATTCACCTAAAGCGGTCTTTTTAGACCTCCAAAAAAACAATTAATTTTCTTGATCTTGCCCACGAGTTAAACCAAATCCTATCAGGTTTTCCAACGTCTACCAAAGTACTACCTTATCAATAAAACAATAGATCACAATCTGTAGGCGTGTCACGTTCTTTTGCATAAATTGTGTGACGCCTGTGAAGAATTGAGCCAGCACCTGCTAGATTACGAAAACCCTGACTTCACTTGTCAAGGTCAAAGTGAGAGTACGTAACCGCATCTGCAGAATATGTATGGCATTTTTATATCTTCTCTCAGAATAGAATAGAACGGGCTTTATCAAGTGTTTGGTAAAGCCTGGTTATCAAAGGGCATCAGATATAAATAAAACACATTCTTCTTCTTTTGTGACAATATCTTATAGCCATTTTGAACAGTAGGACGCCCTCAAAGCTGGTCATTCAATTCATCTATCATGCAGATGGCATGTCAAAATGGGCATGCAAAGACGTGTGGCATCGTTTGTAGCTGGGTACATACCACATTCGTTAAGACGCCAATTTTTGTTATACCCCATTATTATTATAATGAGGTCAACCTGCAGCGACTGACTTGAGTGCGAACTGTTGTGGGTCTATTTAATTGATCGAGCGAAGCGAGATCTCCAAATCAACTTGGGCAAATCGGCGTTGTATGTATGTATGTTTGTCCGAGGATAACTTTCGAAGCGTTGATCCGATCATTGTGAATTTGGTAGATAGTGATGGCACAATTTTGATGTGACTAAATGAGCTAAAAATGTCAGAGGGTTGTTGAGATATTGGGATTTAATAGAGGTAAAAAAAAATTAAATGAGACTATTAGGTCAAATGGAACGTCAAATGAAAGGTCTTCATTAGTAAATTTCAACCACGTTTTTATTTTTAGTTTATTCTTTGTAGTTTTTGAGTTATAAGCCATAATAAAAACAAAACTTTGTCAAAATTCACGGGGTACACCAGTGAACCCACAATGCTAAAATTTGGTATTCGTGTAGCTTTAATGACACAAATATAGGCAAAAGTCTGAAATCCAGAATAACTGCATTTTCTATCCCAAAAAACAGTAACCAAGTATATGAACTCCCGTTACTTGTAATTTGAATGAAACTGTAGGTCAAGTAATGTGGTATTTATTTCGTGGCACTATTTTGATATAGTTTTGTTTTTATGGGAGACGCGTGAGATCTCAGTTCGGGGCGAACTACTAGTTTACACAGCATAAGTAAAAATAAAATCAGACCTTATTGAATGAGAGCTGTGCATAACTGTGCAGCTTCTTGTTCTTGTTGGACCAGTAACCGGGCTGTATCTGTTCTTCAGACCGGTCAGTTAGCCTAGGAAAAGCAGGCCTTATTACTATCATCTTAGACAGTAGAAATTTAGCTTTAGTTTAAACCTAAAACCTTTGACGAAATGATCGTTCTAAATCGGCTGTCACTGTGCTTATTAGACAGATAACTCTTTATTGAATTCCCACACCAACAGAAATAATACAAAAATTAGTACATGTTCATGTTCTTAAAAAAAGGAAAAAAAACCTATATGCATTCATTAACACAAAGATTATTTACATATCTCTATAAAAATACACAAATAGTTGAATCATCTAAAAACCCGGTAAACGATCTATAGGTAGCTCAATCACTAACAGGCGGAAGTGTCCCAAAACCAAAAGTAAATTAAATCGATTAAGTTTCGCACGTAGAGCTTTTGTGCGAAACTGAATCGATCTTATAGGTTTATTTATCTTTATTTATCTTATACAATTTTATTCATGATTATTAACGCACAAAAGGAGCGGAGCTTGAGTTTCAGATCAATTTATATTTTTATTTATTTCAATTATCGATTTAAAGTAGTCTAAAAGCATTTCCTCAAGGTAGTTATTATCGGTTGTTGCATTTGTAGCAACGTGTAATGGTTTGTTAGGTAATATTTTTTCTCAATGCTCGTTAAATTATGTAAGTCCATTGTTTCGGCTTAAGACTGAGTGAGCATCTTCTTGTTTGTATGCCTCGTTCAGCGTTGTCATGACTTTTTTAATGAATGTTTTATTTACAAAGGTGTCTCATCATTATACCATATACGAAATAATAATGGTATTAAAAAGTATCCACTGCTGAACTGCTACCTTACAGATTTTCAGAACCACCCATCTTGTGTGGCTGCACTCAACGGTTCCTTTATCAGGTCTTTTCATCTAGTGGAGGGCCGTCCTTCGCTGCGCTTTCCAGTGCGTGGTCTCCACTCGATAACCTTTCTGCGCCAACCACCGTCAGTTCTCCGACAATTTTCATGATCTACAAATATTTGTACCGAATCTGGATGTTGTTTTATCATGGCACTTGTACTCCCAATATGTATTTAATTTTGGTATTATTCATATGTCTAGTGTAGCGAATTTTTTTATAGTTACACTACTTGTGCATTATGTTTTCACAGAGATGCAACAGATAGTGAAAGTTGAACTTTAGCAAACCAGTAACACAATTACCTCACCATATCAGCAGGACATCTACTCTTGAACATAGATCTCCCCTATAGATTTCCAAAGCGACTGATTAGTTAATTTAATGCAAATAATGGTGAGGTATTAATTGATACTGGTTGCCAGTGCATAGTGGTCGAAATACAGCCGTATTTCTGAAGTGAAAACTTCTTTAGCATCGTTGTGATTTGAAAGTCAATGAAACGAAAAAGCGACTGTAAAAAGAGACAGACACATAAATTCATAAAATTTAACGAGAAAATGAAATAGGAAACATTATACAGTGTTTCTTATGTTCGTGATTCTCTTTGTGGTTTGCTTCGTACTCCCTCCACTCGTGTTAATAATTATCTAACTTTGCATCACTATGATCATTACTAAAACCTACAATTAACATCTTCCCGAAATTTACATGACATTCGTCTCATTATCTTGAAAGCAAAATTTTTGAAGGTTTCACTTCTACCACGTGTGAATTGCACATTTTTTTTTGGTATATTGTTAGCCTTCGCCCCTTCTTACTTTAACTATGAAAATCTCATACTCCTTCGTGCGTGCAATAAGTTTAAAAAACCGGCCAAGTGCGAGTCGGACTCGCACACGAAGAGTTCTGTATCTATAAGAGCAAAAAAAATCACGTTTGTTGCTCCCCTTAAATATTTGTTTTATGTTAATTTAATTATTTATTTTTAAAGTGAATATATAACTAAATATTTTGTGAATATTTCAATACCTGTTCCCGTTATCAATATCGAGAAAAAACGAGCAAAAAAATCATGTCTGTTGTATGGGAGCCCCACTTAAATATCTATTTTATCCTGTTTTTAGTATTTGTTATTATAGCGGCAACAGAAATACATCATCTGTGAAAGTTTCAACTGTCTACCTATCACGGTTCATGAGATACAGCCTGGTGACAGACGTACAGACAGACAGACAGCGAAGTAATAGGGTCCCGTTTTACCCTTTGGGTACGGAACCCTAAAAAGAGGCACAAAGTTGTATCTTGGCGATAGTTTGTTGTTAATAAATAAAATTTTATACATTTTAGCATAAAAATTGATTAGATTTCTTACAAAACAATGTATCTGTAGAGTTTCTGAATCGAGCGGAATTAGACAAGAAGTTGAAGGCAAACGAGATCACTGCATATTCAACGTCATACTCCGGCTATTTTATCGTGTTTATGGTGCTACATCCTTTACACTGATATTTAATACGGAAGCATTTATAGGAAGTAATTTAAATTACAATCGTATGTAGATTCATCATCGGACCGACCTATGGAGACGGCGTCGCATTCGCGCACTTTGGAGGTTGACTACTTTCCGTTTTTGACAGCGATTAAAAATTTAAGCGTACGCAAAATTCATAATGGCACTTAAGTATTCGTAATTATACAACACACAGCCCTTCACATTATATGTATTTACTCACTTATGGCAGCTGCAATGCAAGCAGTCATCTTAAGGTGGTACGATTCCTATACAAGCAATCATGTGACATTTACTAGAGAGAACAACAGAAATGTCTAAACATACGCGTATCGAATTAGTTACGTCTTATTATTCCCGCAAAAAAATGCACACTTTCATTTATAAATATTCATGAGTTTTACTTATTTAAAATGTCATTAAATAAGGGGATTTTCGATGTTTTATTTAATAATAATTACGCGCCAAAAATATCTATTATATATTTGTCAAACTATCGCACTAATATTATAAATGCGAAAGTTTCGATGTATTACTTAGAAAACTTTCGTGATTTATTTAAATCGTAATTATAAGTACTTACGGAATTGATCACGTACCGTTTTATCGGTGTTTCGACCGACAATGTGATCAGGGTGAGTGCGATTCGCTCCGAACAACGTCTCGCCTCGCACTTACACCGATAAATCCCGTATTTATAGTTATGTTTGGATGTTTGTTTTTTATTCGATCACATCTTAATGGCTGACCCGATTTCGATCAAATTTGGTGTTAGTATAGATAGATTATGACCTGGATTTAACTTTTTGTTGACAAACTTGGTGTAGAGCGATTCTGCCAGAAGAGTCAAGTGAAACTGTTAAGTTTAATGAATGAATGAATTATTTATTTGCAGAAAAAGGGTTGTTAACTTGTTATTAAAATATTTGTCGTTCCACTAATTCAACCAATATTGGTATGCGAATAATGGCAATACTTAGTCAAAATAAAATTGGTTTTAACAATGAATAACAATAAAAAATAATGATCCAGGTATCACATGTTAAAAACCATCACACTAATATTATAAATGCGAAAGTTTGGATGTTTGTTTGTTTGTTATTCAATCACGTCGTAACGGCTGAACCGATTTCGATGAAATTTGGTATACACGTAGATTATAACCTGGATTACCACATAAGCTACCTTTTATCCCATAAATCAGTTCCCATGGGATAAAAATTGGGTGTCAAGTCAAGTTGTAACAGCGAGTTTAGTTTTATTTCTAGGTTACCTACACATTTAGTAGTGTAACGCGTACGAAATCGCGGGCCTAGCTGTTGCCTGCTTATGTAAAATATAGAAAATGTCAGGTAAGAAAGTATCAGTACATGTCGAACTCAGATGTAATTATCGATTTCACTGTTGCCCTTGACGATTATTTACTATTTCTTATTTTGTAGTGGTTAACTAGGGTGAGTAGTGGTTAACTAATTATTTTTAAATGTATATAAATAAACGTTTATACTCTTAAACTCTTGAAGACCGGGGCGGTGGAGCACGTGCGGTTTCACTATACGGCCACGAGCGATATCAAGCTGAGGACGGGTCTGCAGGAGCTCATCGAATCCTTATCCGCTAATACCACAACGGCATCCACGGGGATCTTGGAAAGCTGCATCCATCAATCCAAAATCCTGCTCCGTTACTTTAAGGAACTAGGATGGCTGGGGTCAGGTTAGAAGGGGAGTAATGTACAATACTCCCCAATGCGGGACCTCAGTGCAGATCTTATTCCCCCACCCTAGAATTAGAATAAGAAACGTTTATAATATCGGTAGATAGCGACGGTTGGAAGAATTTGGGACAGACCTTACCTACAGTGAGAAGAAATAAATTTCAAATAGGGAGAGTTAATATTCATATAAATTTAACCACATGTTCTTTTGTTTGTGGGAGTTGCGAAGTGATGGTAAAAAACACGTTCTTTATAAAAAAACTAGCTGACCCCGCGAACTTCGTACCGCCTTAAAATCAATAAATGTTGTGTTGCTAAGCTGAGATAGGAGTTGATCGTCTTACTCAGGTACTCACCGGGCACGGGTGCTTCGGTGAGTACCTGAATAGGATCGGACGCGAACCGACACCGCAATGCCACCATTGTGGGAGGGATCGGGATTCCGCCCAGCACACGCTTGAGGAATGCTCGGCGTGGTGTGAGGAGCGGCGGACCCTGATCGCCAGGATCGGGCAGGACCTCTCTCTACCAGGCGTATTAGTGTCTATGCTGGTAGATGAGATGGCGTGGAAGGCGGTGGCCTCTTTCTGTGAGACCGTTATGGTTCGGAAAGAGGCCGCCGAGCGAGATCGCGAGAGGGCTGATCCCGCTCGGAGAAGGAGGCGACGGCGAGGCGGCAGTGGCCGCCCCGCTGCGCCTGCCCCATAAGGGGCTTTAGTGTGGTATCCCCTGCCAGGCAGGGGAACTTTCGGGTCCGTGGGTGGTCGGAGTGAGGGCGTCGGCCGTCCGTTAAACGGGCCCCGGGAGGGCGGCGGCAATGTGCTGCTGTCAACACCGTGGTGTTCGGGGGTGGCTAGATAGCCTCCCCCTGGACGTGCCAAGGCACAGCGCGAGGTGGGCACCGGTGCGTTCCCTTGGAGATCCTGGAGCCCCCCAACATGCGTCGAGGATGGCCACCGGGGGGGTTTTAGTGAGTACACGAGTCCGTGAACCTCACATAACCCTACTGTACCCTCTATGCAGTAGGGTATCTGGTTGCAGATTTCCCCCTCGTCAACAAAAAAAAAAAAAAAAAAGGAGTTGATCGTAGAAAGGTGAAAATTTAGGGTGGTATGTATTTTTCAATGCTGTATCATAAAAAAATATAAACAAAAAAAATTGTCTAAAAAATAAAAAATAAATTAAGGGGTGGATCACCCTTAACATTTAGGGGTATAAGAAATAGATGTTGACCGATTCTCAGACCTACCTATATGCACACAAAATTTCATGAAAATCGGTCGAGCCAATTCCGAGGAGTTTAGCAACAAACACCGCGACACGAGAATTTTATATATTCGAAGTATAGATACAAGTTTCAGTAAAACGTGACTTATTTTTGTACATTTTTCATGAACAAACAAAGGTATACTATAGCAATTACACGCTCGCTTGCATCGCTCAGATCGAGAGATTGTCGGTGATAGCCACGCGATGCCGATTCATCCACCAGATCTAATTTAGATAGCTCTTGCCCTGAACAATATGAAACTGAATAATACGATGATCAAGGAACAAGTTCACCGATGACATTGCAATGTTCCTGGGGGTACGGTACTCAACCTTACATTACGGACTAAATTTGGAGGCCCTAATAGGAATTAAAACAATACGTTGGTGGACGCAGGGCAAGTTTCTAAGATGCGTGACCTAAGAGGCAATACTTTGTTATAGGCGATGGTTACCACTTAACATCATATCTTTGTTCCATCATCAGTCGTACAAATATGTATATATATATATATATATATATATATACATATTTGTACATATTTGTATATATATATATAATATATTTTAAAAGACTATTTTTTTATTATTTATTATCAACCCATAGAGTCCCACTGCAGGGCAAAGGCTTCCTTCTTTCTACGCATCTCGGTTACTAGCTAATTGGCGCAACTCTGTATATGTAGTATGCATCCAGTTCATCTCACCACGCGGCCGCCGCCCGTTTGGAACCCATTCCGTTGTGCTCTACCCAAATATGTTTTATTGTTAAACTTAAAATTAAAGCTTTCTTATAACTGTAAAAGCGACCTTATGTAATATAAAAAAAAAAGTATATAAGTATTCTATCAGTTATCTGGATCCCATAGTACAAGCTTTGCATAGTTTGGGGCTAGATAGCGATGTGTGAAATGTCTAGCAATATTTATTTATTAATTATTAATCAAAAAGCTATTCATAACTTAAGTAACTTCCTATACTTAATACTACTTTAATATATTATACATTTATAGCTCCTATTAGTTATATCAAGGTTGATGGTAATATTCAAATTAAATATTAATATGATCTATTATATTTTATACGAAAATCTACGTAAAACACTGGTAATCTATATATAAAAGAAAGGCGGGTTAGTCACACCATTTATAATTCAAGACCGGCGGGACCGATTCTGATGATATTTGGTTTGTTGGATTTGTCTCCGCCCCGAATAGCAGAATACCTATTAAAATATCGGAATAAATCACGCAAAAAGAAATTATGAAGAAAATTCATTTTCTCATACATAGATGCAGCTAACGATGGCCAATTGACAATTCTACCGGCGACGAACATTGACAGCCCGCGTCATATGCATGTCAAGGCGGTGCGAAGTTCGGCGGGTCAGCTAGTAATCAATAAAAATAAACGTGGATTAACCTAGTGACACCCTAGTATTAAAATAAACTTGTTTGAATACCTACATTGTTTTCCAACAATAATTAGTGTTTTCACATGTGCCATGACTGCCTCCGTGGCACAGTGGGCGTATAGCCGGCTGAGACGCAGGAGGTAGCGGGTTCGATTCCCGCCGCGGAACAAATGTTTGCATGATCTACAGATATTTGTTCCGTATCTGGGTGTTTTTATATATATTATAAGTATGTATTTACAAAAAAAAAAAAGAATATAAGTATTCTATCAGTTATCTGGTTCCCATAGTACAAGCTCTGCTTAGTTTGGGGTTAGATAGCGCCGTGTGAAATGTCCAGCGATATTTATTTATTTTATTTATTTATGTATCCTGTTGTTATTTATTTATGTATCCTGTTGTTATTCAGTAAAATATACAATGCCTAAACTAACCAACCAAAAAGCAAAAAATGCAAAAAGTTGCATTAATAGCCCTTTACCATCCCATCCCATTACTGGATGTAAACACAGAAAGCCCCATAAGTATATCGTCTAAATTATGTATACTTTATGCAAATGACATTACTCTGGACCTCGTAGAAAGGATCAAAGACTGTAGACCAACTAAAGTCCTATATCATCATCATCTTGGAATTATACATCTATAAAAGATGTACGGTATCTAACTAGTGGTTCGACCCGAACTGAGATCTCGCGAGTCTACCATAAAAACAAAAAAAATATAATTCGTAATCTTTGACTATCAAAATAGTGCCACGAAATAAAAACCAACTTATTTGACCTACCGTTTCATGCAAATTACAGATAACGGGAGTTCATGTAAATTGGTTGCTCTTTTTTGGGGTACAAATTGCAGTTATTCTAGATTTCAGACTTTTGCCTATATTTGTGATACATAAGCTACACGCATACCAAATTACAGCACTGTGGGGTCACTGGTGTACCCTGTGAATTTAGTCAAAGTTTAGTTTTTATAATAGCTAATAACTCAAAAACTACAAAAACCCCTCTTGAACCCCAATATCTTAACCACCCGCCAAAATTTTTAGCTCATTGAGTCACACCAAAATTGTGCCATCATTACCTACCTATATACAAAATTTCACGATGATCGGATAAACGCTTCGAAAGTTATCCTCGGACAAACAAACATACATACGTACATACAACGCCGATTAGCCCAAGTTGATTTGGAGATCTCGCTTCGCTCGATCAATAAGTATATAATGTTAGTCCGACGTATCCCATTTGATTAACCAGCACCGGATAATGCAGCGTAGGACGGTCCCCCCACTAGGTAGAAAGACGGCCTAATAAAGGTGTCAGGAACCGCTTGGTGCAGACCCCACAAGATCCGTTCCTCTGGAAATCTTTTATTTAAGAATAATTTAATTTAAGAATAATTTTTTTTTTTTTTTTGCTAGAACTTAAAAAACAGTTGTACGTAAGTGCTAAGTTATTGCATAAATAAACATACGATTTGTTGAGGGTAGATTTGCATTACGCACGAACACCATTACCTCCCGCGCTAGTTATAAACTGTGTTACGGCAAGGTAAGATCCTCGTCCCATACAAATAAGGTTCAGATTGCTACTGAGATTGCGGTCCGACCAATAGAGCCGAACGAGTTCAAATGACTCAGCCATCTGCAATTGGACGTAAACAAGTTTCACAGTATACCTTATTTAGCAGACAAAACAGTATGATATATTTTATGAAAAGTAGTAAAAAGACAAGATAAATAATGATTAAAAATCAGTTATCATCATGCTATGTAAAATAAAATAAAATTATGAATACATAAATCTAAGTATATTAAATATTACGATGATAATAAATATGTTTATATATTTTTACACATATAAATATTATTTTTATATATAAGTGATTAGTTTTTACTTTATTATTTGTAGATAGTTTTCAGTTCTTTCATAGTCAAAGTTACGCAGGAACTCTTCTAGTTTCTTTCCACAAAGGTATTTAGTTTTATCATTTAGAAAAATCTCTTTGTTGATGCGATTATATAAAAGTGGTGCAAGGAAGTAGGCAAAGCCCTGTGCAAAAGTAGTTTTGCATGCAGGCACTTGAAATATTTGATGACACCTTCTTTTATTAGATGTATCAGAGCGGATTGGATTAGCATGTTGTCTTAAGACAATAGTTTTGATATAAAGCTGACGTACAGTAAGGGCCAAAGATTCATTGTAAAGATTTGTTGTGGGGTACTTAAATGGTTTAAAATTTAGTACTTTTAAGATACAGCGCTGAGTACGTTCAAGTGTAATAAGAGTCGTTTTTCTAGCACCTCCCCAAGCCGGAATACCATAGGTGATTAAAGATTGGCATAACGTTAGATAAACGACTTTATTTGTCTTATCATCTCTTAGATGTCTTACCCTCTTAAAGAGAGGTATGAGTTTGCGGATGCGCGACTTTAGTGTATCAATATGGATTTTCCAATTTAGGTTTTTATCAATCATTACACCGAGGTACTTGAGGCTGTCCGTAGTAGAAAGATTGTAACATTCACAGCTATATATATATATTTATCATCATCATCAACCCTTAACAGGCCACTGCTGGACGTAGGTCTCTCCCAGGGTGCGCCATTGAGCCCAATCCTCAGCTCTTCTCATTCAATCTTTGCTAGTCACGTGCGGAAATCGTCACTCCATCTAGCTGGAGGGCTTCCTACTCTTATCTATAAGGAAATACTAATATATTCAGCAGTAGAAATCCTACGGCTAACAATGTTGATGATGACGAAATAGTGTTTAATCACCATAACAGCATAATATTATAAAATCACGATGCCGCATAATGACGAGGTAATCAAGCTGGCAGTCCTTAAATTATTAAATTATTTATGTAAGTAGGTAAGAATGACTTGCAGCAGACATCACACGAGTCGCAACTGACCTACTTCATTCGTTATAGCTTATAAAATCAGATATATCTCTAGCTTCGAGAACTTCCGCACATAATTGAAAGGTAAGACAAAAGTTAATATAGGTACCAATGATTTAGTTATAGCCACAGACTTTTAGATTATTGATCGAGCGAAGTGAAATCTCCAAATCAACTTGGGCAAATCGGCGTTGTATGTACGTATGTATGTATAATGTATGTATGTATGTATATAACTTTCGAAACGTTTATCCGATCATCGTGAAATTTGGTATATAGGTAGGTAATGATGGCATAATTTTGGTGTGACTCAATGAGCTCAAAATTTAGGGGAGTTGTTGAAATATTGGGGTTCAAGAAGGGTAAAAAAAAAATGAAAATGAGACTATTAGGTCAAGTGAGACGTCAAATAAAACGTCTTTATTAGTTCATTTTGACCCCGTTTTTATTTTTAAGTAAAGTTTTTGTAGTTTATGAGTTTATTAGCCATAATAAAAACTAAACTTTGACAACATTCACAGGGTACACCAGTGATCCCACAGTGCTGTAATTTGGTATGCGTGTAGCTTATGTATCACAAATATAGGCAAAACTCTGAAATCTAGAATAACTGCAATTTGTACCCCAACAAAGGGCTAACCCATCTATATAAACTCCCGTTACCTGTAATTTGAATGAAACTGTAGGTCAAGTAGGTTGGTTAAATATTACGTGACCATTTCGATAGTCAAAGATTACGAATAATATTTTTTTCTGTTTTTATGGTAGACTCGGGAGATCTCAGTTCGGGGCGAACCACTAGTTACACAGTTTAATAATAAAATGGTTAAGTACGTGTTGGACCACGCACAGTGAAGTGTTCCGTTGTCAGTCAGTGCCAGTACGGCTACATCTTGGTCATTATAATCTCAGATTATACAAACAAACAGATGGAGTGTACGCAACAAACAGTATGACGGCACTTATCATTCATGTGTGCGTGGCGATTAGAAATAGCTCTGTAGGGACACACGCATCAGTGTGCGTGTAATGATACCAGAAAAAGAAAAACTCCCTGTATTTTTTTAATGTCCTTTTACGACAACAGGTTCTAAAATTTTATTTAGATACATGAATTTGTTACTAATTGAATACAAATTTGTGTGAGTATTAGGATTGAACAATTGTTTAATTAACTAGTTTATTAAACACTTAAATATTTCATGTACCATTGTAAACGCATTGTAAAATTACAGAAGAAATAATATGTGAAGATTTTTATAACTAGCGATCCGTCCGGTGTTTATTGAGGTTTACATGGACTTTAATGTCCTCCTGGCCGAATTACGGCTACGGCGGCCATCTCGCAAGAGACTAGCCAACAACGCAGGATATATTCCTGACTCCGAACTGTTATTAGAATTTGAAAAATTACAATAACAATATAATATACAAATACAAATAGAAACCCATTCCTTGCGTAGAACAACATCTGTCGGCAATCTGCAAAAATCATAAAATAATAACACTTGACACTGATTACAGTAAGTACACGTTAAATATAACTAGCATCCTCCATTCATTCCACTAATATTATAAATGCGAAAGTTGGTGAGGATGTTTGGATGTTTGAGATTCAATCACGCGTAAACGGCTGAACGGATTTTAATGAAATTTTGCACATATTGAATATGATCTGGATTAACATATAGGATATTTGTATTCCGGTAAAATGTTCTGGTAGGATATTTTTCCCGAAGCGAAGCGAGGGCGGATCGCTATTACTTCTCTATATATACCATTTATTATATATGTGTATATGTATATGTAATGTATATACATTACATATATACATACGGAACTAAATTGTTATACATATACAATTATATTTAAAATCCCGCATAAGATATTAATCACCGAATCACAGTAAACGGCAATAACATAATTATAGAAATACATCCAAATTCGGAATAACAATTTAGGCGTGAGATTACGCGTGGGAACAGTCAGGCTAGCTAACGCCTAGATCAACAGGTAGTTTCCCCAATTGAAGGGAAAGCATTTTGCCGAAAACTGGCAACACAGTGGAACTAATGTCGAGGTTTTGTGTTTCGAGACAACCGTTTAATGATTGGGTGAATAAATAATAAAATCAATTAAATAATTTATAGTTACTTGTGAAATGATATTCTATCCACTTTTTTTTTGTTTTTGGGAACAACTTTTACACTGTTTAATAACACAAGACGGCATATTTGACAGAAAATAATGAATCACTCGAGACGTTTAAGCAGTACGACGCTATCTTTAGCACTGCCGCGAGATTTTATTCGCTTTTAAATTTGTATTCGCTTTTGTGGCTTCACTCGCACGTTCGGTGCGCTCTATCTGTTTGTTTTTTTTTTTTTTTTCGAATGGACTAATCTTGCTGTTGGCCTCTGAGGCCGTGACAGCTTAACCGAACTTTTGGCGAGCGCAGATGGCGCTCAGCCCAGTAAGTTTTTTAGGCAACTAGCGCAAGAGCACCACTTAGGTACGAACCTCGGCTTGGGCTGTTGCCGGGATGGGGATAGGAGAGAAACGCCCGGGTACATGTTTGTACCTCGTATAGGCGGCGACTGAAGGGATTCGTCGACCTCGCCGGCGAGATCGGTGTTTCTGTGAAGTGTTTGCTCTGTCTGATGTAGATGACTCACCTTCCGCATTAGCGGAGGTGATTTCGTCATCCGGGTCTCCGAGCACGTGTCTCGGACGACGGAGGATTTTGTTGGCAGGCGGATCCAACGGGTAGACCGGAATGGTGTGCACCAAAGGGTTCGGATGAATAGAGGCATGTTCATAAAACCGCTTGGAAGCGAGCTTCATGAACCTGGCTATTGATTCTAATTTCATATCGCGATGTAGATCGTTATTGCGAAAATACCATGGCGAGCCTGAGGCTTTTCGCAAGAAGCGGTTTTGGATGACCTGAATGGCACCAACTTTAGGAGAGTGGGCAAATACTACAGATGAGTATGTCATGATGGGGCGAATGCACGCTTTGTAAAGGGTCACCTTATTTTTAAGGGACATTTTACTTTTCGCGCCTAGTAGTGAGGACAGTCGTCCTAGGGTGAACTTTGCCTGATTGCACCTCTTAGTGATGTGCAATCTAAAGGAGAGACGCCTATCGAGGATGACACCCAAGTATTTGGCTGATGGGGCCCAGCGAATGGGCTTGCCAAATAAGGAGATCGGTTTGGGAGTGAGGTTTCTCCGTGAGAAGTACACTGCTGTGCTCTTCGACGGGTTTACCTCAATCCGCCACTTGCGGAACCAAGTGGCTAATGAATGAAGGGCAGCCTGCAGCCTTATACCCACCCGATCAGGATTCCGATTGGATTTGATTGGTACAAGGCCGTGTCGTCTGCGTATAGGGCTATTTCCACTTGAGGAGTGCGTGGGATATCGCTGGTGTACAGCGTGAACAGGAGGGGGCCGAGAACGGAGCCTTGAGGGACTCCTGCTCTGACTGGTCTAGGACTAGAGAGAGTGCCTTCCACGGTGTAGCGAAAGCTGCGCCCTTGCAGGTAGTCTCGTAAGATGAGCACGAGTCTATCTGGGACTCCGAATTTAAAAAGCTTGTAGATCAAGCCATTGTGCCAGACTTTGTCGAAAGCTTTCGCTACATCGAGGAAGACGGCACCAGTATCTGCAGGCCAGGTACTTTGCCAATTGGAGAGGACATGCTCCGTTATGCGGAGCACCTGTTGTGGGCATGAGTGTTGGGCACGGAAGCCAAACTGCTCATCGGGAAGGAGTTTGAACTCATTGACATGAGCCCAGAGACGCTTCATTAGAAGAATCTGTTTGTTTGTATAATCTGAGATTATAATATACAAAGTTCATGTTGCAGTTGAATTTGGAATGTACTCGTATGAATAATATGTCAGTATTAAGATCTCAACTCGAAACGAGACAATCCATAAAAAGCAGGAAAACCCAAGGTCAATGACATAACTGTCAGATTCGAAAGTCGAAGTAATAAGCGTTCTTTGGTTAGGGCATAGAGGCATTTTTTTATAGATTTGACAGCGGACGATAGTGGATACGTCAATTGTCACGAATCACCTCCAGTAGCCCGTGTGAGAGCAACCTTAGCTCAGGCTAAAGGCCAAACGTGAACGGCAAGTTTCAGTTTCCGCAGTTATTACCTGGCAGGTTCAATTTATTACGTTTGCAACGAGTAGGCAGGCATTGCTTAATGTAGACAGTTTAGCTGGAATATGGCAAGAGACGTCATGAACGGCCGAACGTGTTCATACGCCGATAAATTTTACCGCCGTATGACGCCACCTTCCTGGCTATATTTTGGTAATATTTATTGTTTTTTTTTAATGGTAACTAATAGTACAGACGAAGTCCGAGGAATTGGGACGATCGCGCTCAAACGATAATTGAGTAATCGAGTCAGCGATTGATTCGAGTGGCAATTTGACATTGTTTGATGACTTTTAGCAGCGTGCTCATGATTTTAACGTGTCCTCCGAAGCAATAGCAATACCACTTCCGGTTATTCATCCTTAGCCGGTATTTTATGAACGATAAAGCAAGCTACACTATGAATGCTTTGTAACAGAAGGATAAAAATAATCTTACTTACGTGCTTACTCCATTGGCGCAGGGACCCAAAGTGAGTATTGGCCTCCGATAGGAGAATTCTCCACTTTTCTCTATCCATTGCCATCTCCGTACACTTACTGTCTCTTGTTTTAAAAAACTAGGTTTCGTATCCCGTCATTGTAAAAACTATACCAATGTTAATGCCATTAAACTTCTCTACACTTCTTTAATCCGGTCCAAAGTTGAATCTAGTGCATGCGTTTGGAACTCGTATGAAGTCATATACTCACTTATGTATGTTAGAAAAGGTTCAAAAAAGATTTTTGCGTTTTTTATATAAAAAGATTTACTGATACTATCCGTTTATGTACCCTACAAAGTTTTTGCAAGGTACCTTAGGTTATAACCCCCTAGAAACAAGGCGGCTCTATGTCCAAATCATAACTCTCTACAGTTTGTTGAAAGGTATAACTGATTGTCCCGCTCTTCTCACTGAAGCCAGCCGGCTTTGCGTGCCCGAACAACGTGCCAGATTTCGATCAGGCCGAGTGCGCTTGTTGGAACCACTGCGAGCACGTACGTTGCACTGCCAACAGTCACCCATCTCCCGTGCGCAGCGAAGCCTTAATGAGCTTATTTTTATCTATCCTCAGTTTGATGTGTTTGCGGATGAGTGGAAGACGATCGAGCGAGTGTGTCTCAGTTATTGTGAGAGTATTTAATAATGTATACCTATGTTATGTTAGTTATTTTAAATGCCTATTAACGCTGCCAAGAACGTGGCGACGTACTGGTCAAAATGGCTATAGCCTTGAGACATCGACACGAAAGAAGAAGAAGAATGCCTATTGTATTTGTATATCTGTTGTTTTTTTGTGTACCTTTTTAACCTAAAATATCTACCTAAGTTTCATAATGAATGTAGGTAAGTATATTATAACTTGTATTTTTTTTTAGTAGTTTTAGATATAGCGTATGAGATTAATTCTGTAAAGTTATATTTACTTAAGTGTAAATAAATAAACGAATTTGAATCTCTTGCCAGTTGTCGGCTCCCAGGTCGCGCAGGTCAGCCTCCATCCTGTCGTTCCAGCGATACTTGGTCGTCTCAAGTATCGACAGTTGGCGGCCAGTCGGTCGACCCAAGTATGCTCTCTTTACGCTTGGATCTTCACCCATTCGCAGTAGCTGGCCGAGCCAGCGGAGTCGGTGTGACTTGAATGTACTCGTATTTATATAAAAATAATCAATCAATCAATATTATAAGTCTGTCACCGCATTCACGACATTAATTTAAAACACATATGCAGAATCGTATTAATTGATTTTAGATATTGGTTTAATAACGGTAGTTTGAATATTTATCCAGTAATCGATACATTTCCAATAAACAACGTAAATCAGCGGTGCCTTTGCGCCGATGCTGCTTAGTCAGTTTATCAGGTACCTATTTATATGATGGATGAATATGATTTGTTTACCTATTTTATACAGGCTTTTTCATTGATATTTTAGGATTTGAAATTAAGGAAGATTGAAAAATTAAAAAAAATCATGGTAATTTGAAAAAAAAAAATTACAACAATCAGCAATTAAGCAATCAGCCCTACCCGTGATTAAAATTAATGTCGTAAATGCGGTGACACGCAGTATATTGATTGATTTGTACCACAGAGAATTAATATTTGTAGCATCAAAAAAAATTCTTAACCAAATTATTGAACGCAAGATTATAAAAAGTAGATTTAATATTCTACCTCAAACCAAAGCATCACTAATCAAAACTGAAAAGGCTGTCTTTTTTCCGGAAAACCGACATTCAGACATAGAAATTAGATCTTAAACTGCTTAGTGACATAAATGAAACGCCTGAATTTACTCAAATGTTTTGCATTTCAAACAATTTCAACAAACTTGTTTTTCAAAGACAATAGAATGTTATATCCGTGCGTATGTATGTAATTTAAAACAAGACATTACAAACATCGTCATCATCATCATAACAGCCATAACGCCGATGTACAAATAAATATTGCTGGACAATTAACACAGCGCTATCTAGCCCCAAACTAAGTAGAGCTTGTACTATCGGAACCAGATAACTGATTGAATATACTTACTTATTTTTGTATATACATACTTATAATACATATATAAGAGAGAGGAGAGAGACGCAGGAGGTAGCGGGTTCGATTCCCGCCGCGGAACAAATGTTTGCATGATTTACAGATATTTGTTCTGTGTCTGGGTGTTTTTCTATATACTAAAAGTATGTATTTACAAAAAAAGTATTTAAGTATTATATCAGTTATATGGTTCCCATAGTACAAGCTCTGCTTAGTTTGGAGCTATATAGCGCTGTGTTAAAATTTCGATTTCAATTTTCAATTTCAAATTATTTATTTTAGATTACATCCATAAATTGTTAGTAAAAAATGAAATCTTAAAACTATGTTAGTGCAGTTGGTAATAATTCATATTAATTAATTAAATAAACAGTTAAAATACAGATTAAAAATAATTCAACAATTTAAAATTAATAACTTAGAAAAATAAAATAATAAAAACTAATACAATTTAAAAGATACTACTGTTTTACAAGTTGGGGGGGCTTGTGTACCTGCACCCAGTGTCTCATTATGTTGGAACTAAAGCTATTAATAACTATTGTCAGCATGCTGTTGGTGCTGTCGCTGACCCGGCGCATCAGGGATGCAGTTCTTTTGCACACGATGGCAAAGAAGTCGTCTACTCGCGCGTCCACAAACATTCCAGATGCACTGCAGAATCGCGGCAACCCCAACAGCATTCTGAAGCCGTTATTATACTGAACGCGTAGAGCATTGTAAGCTTTCTGCGTTTATTTGACCCACAGGCTGCACGTGTAAAATGTTAGACAATATGCCTTGAAAAGTGTTAGCTTGACCTGAGAAGAACAACGTGCAAACCTGCGAGCTAACATATTGCATCTCACTGACAATGCTCTACGCTCCCTCTCTATATCCAAATCGTCACACATGTCTTCTGTCCAAATGAATGTCCAGCAATATTTATTTATTTTTATTTATATAGAAAAACATCCAGACCCGGAACAAATATCAGTAGATCCTCCTGCGTCTAAGCCATTCACCCATTACGCCGCAAAATAGTCACCAACCACCTCTTGGGACGACTGGGGGGGAAACAAAGCACTAGACTCACATTCTCCCTGTTACTTGAAACAGAGCGGATCACAGTATTTACAGAGCCTAAATAGCAACGTTGTTTCATAGAAACACCGATTAGCGTTCGAGTGGACGCGTTCGGTTACATCACTGTCGTTGCACCACGTTCGCCGTGGTGGAACGCTTGCGACAGCTCATAATGGCCATGCGTCTTCCTGAGGGCTGGGACTTCCTGACATGCTGGTTGAGGATATATGCTGTCGTAAAACAAGTAGCAGATGTACTTGAGTGTGCTACTAATGCAAATAACGCGGTATTCTAATAGAGAAGCAGTTTTTTTGACAATTATAATTCTACCACTAAAAGAAAGAAATGTGATGGTGTTGTCAATCTCGTTGTAAGGCAATGTCTATATCGCGCGCTGGTCTAATCTGGTCAGTTATGTTTGCTATTATAATGTAGAACTCTGGACATGAAATACGGACTAATTATAAGAATATGTAGATAGTTTCTCAGCCTACCTTAATGAGACCGCGCTGGAAAAGACTGATAAACATTTTATTTTCGTCAAGAGCAATATGTTATTTATGAAAAATTGTTTATTAAGAACTCAGCTGACCTAGCTAAACATTTGTCTTGCAAGTTATAATTTTTTTTAAATTATATTTAAGGAATTAACTGAGTGACATTTATAGAGATCTCACGTTTATATCAAGTAAGTATTTTATTACTTTATTGATGACTTTTATTTTTTAATATTTGATGATTTTTGATTATTAGAGTTTTAGTAGGGATCCCTATTTTTTCTATAATAAATATAGCCTATGTTACTCAAGCATAATGTAGCATTCTAATGGTGAAAGAACGTTTGAAATCGGACCCGTAGTTTTTGAGTTTATTCGTTACAAACATACAAAAATGCATGCCACTGATTGTGAATTGTGACGGTGTAGGGTTCAATAATGAATATAATCGCAATAGCCTGTTAACAAAATATAAAGATTCAAAGTTGACATTTTCATAATTTTTTTTTGTATACTATGGAGATGGAACAAGCCTATGGCCCACCTGATGTTCAGTGGTAACCATCGCCTATAATAAAGTTTGCCTCGTAAGTCACACTCCTTAGAAATGTGCCCTACGATGTACTTCCCTGCATCCATCAACTTGAGGCATACAGGTGTAAAGCCTCATGTGCCTGTAATTTCACCGGCAACCATACCCTTCAAACCGAAACACAGCAATGCTGCTTGGCGGTAGAGATAAGTATGGTGGTAGCACTTCCCCGGGCGAGCCCTTTCACAATAAACTCTACTACTCTTAACGTTTTGCGAATGTTGCGATAGATAATAATGATTCTTTATTATTTATTCTTTATTGCACACAAGAAAATACATTTGTAAATACAGAAAAAGAGGTCATGTACAAAGGCGAGCTTAACCCTAAGAAGAGTTTAACCCTAAGAAGAGTTTATTATTATTATTTTTGTTTTTTGATTGACCTTATGGTGGACACTCGCCAATTAAGTTTGCATTTGTGACAATTCAATAGACCAATAAGTAGTCCACATGACGCGTTGAAGTCTTTTGTAAGGTGATTTTATCCTCAAACGGTTTGTGGTAAAAATGTGGAAAATTGTAGAGGTACACTGCTTAGGTAAGTTGATATCTACTCGAACTACTTAATTTACCTACCACTTGATGACAATAGCTATTTTAGTCCGTAGTGACTAATTGTCTTTAGAAAACAATGTCGTCGTATGAAAAACTTTACAATTCAATTCAACAATAAGCAGAAAGACAAATATTTAAACAAAAACTTTAATATCACTATTATTGACAGCCTGACTTCATCCACTGTTATGTACAGGGTCTTTGAACACAAAGACGAGATGTCTAAAATCGATGATCGATTTTCTCCACAGCTTCCAACTTGGCATCATCATCATCATCATAAATAATAATAATAGTATTTTTCAAACTTTTGCGATTACTGTACATAATTATTGATTAAAACGGGTATTTATCGCGTATGTACCTTTTGAATTTGTTATCCCGACGTTTCGGCTGTGTTGCAACAGGCGTGGTCACGGGTTGACTCAATTCAATTGCATACTTTATACGCGTTACATTACTAAATGTGTACCTACACATTTAGTCGTGTAACGCGTATAAAATCGCGGGTAATAGCTCGTAATTAATAATTCTAAGACGTGTCTATCCATCCAATCTTTACTCCTTTGCATATGGATGCAATTGCTTACCAGGTTGTTATTGTAAGTTACCTACCTTAATACCTATTGGAGGTCAAGCGAAAATGAAACTTGTGTGCCTATAAATAAATCAGTGAAAGTGTATTTCAATAACCGTCGGGTGGAACCGGTTTCATTCCTTGTTTTACGGCTTCTTACGAGGTAAGCTAACCTATTTAAAAGTTTCCATTAAACTTGTAACTGTATTTCCTACTTATACTATATTTTCTTTAAAAAGAAATACCAGTTTTTATTAGCCATCTGGGTTAACTAAGGTTATAAGGCTACCGTCTTTTAACGTTCTTGTATAATCCAGTCCATCCAAAGGTTATTTATTTTAGGGATAAGACCACCAATTGTACTATCGCGTGTCTAGTTTTAGGGGTTTTAAATATGATTTGTTAATTTAAGTGTGGTATACAATAAAGCTTTTTCTATTCTATTCTATTTACTATTCCTTAGCACACAAACTCGCTCCAAAGATTCTATTCTTTCCAAAAAATACAAACCAGACGAGATGTGAACCCGCACCTTTCTCTCTCATACGGAGACGCTTGGCACAGGGTACACAATTTTGGGTTAAATATAAAAATCTCGGACTCTACCATCCTACTTTATGGTTACAATAAACACAAATAATAAAAATTATGATAAAATATTTAATCAACATTTCCACACTCTAGATTCGAAAGTAATTCTGTACCTTTGTATTTTAACGGTTTAATGACTAAAAGGCTAAACCGATTTCAATTAAATTTGGTATATAGATTGAGATACGCCAATTGACCTGGATTAAAACACAAGCTACTTTATATTGTCAATTTAAGCTTGCGAAGTTGAGGGTGGAAGTAAGTGTTTTATAGTTGAGGTATGCTAATTATAGGAACTTAAGTAGAGACCACCCCCACAGATAAATAAGGTTTAATATTTGCGAAATGACTTATTTTAACAACTACAATTAAATAGTATTTTATTTTAATAATGTTATCCGAACACTTACGGAATATTCTATGATTTAGAGTGAGGGATGAACTATAAAAGTTTTCCTGTAGATGGAGCCAACGGCGCTTTGAGTCGTACTCTGAATCAGCTCACTAATTTCGAACCTGACGTGACAAGAGCCTGTAGCACAATTGGCAGTCATATAGAGTTATCAAGCGGAAGGTTTCGGGTTCAAGTCCCGTCTGGCTTTAAAAGTTTTTGAGATGGTTTTAAAAATCTTACAACTACAATTTAGGCTCTAGTTTCATTAAATAATTACGGTTATATGTACCTTAGCCCTTAAAACCCGTCATCGTAATTATGGGCCTATTATCATCCATGAAAGGTCAAATCAGCATGGCATAACAATGAGACACAATGAAATTTAGAGTTACGGAAGCGTCGTATAAGGAAAGCCGATTGCGATAACCACCTTGAAACAACCTCGAGGGACCACGATCTTTCCTTGAAAACGACCTTATTACCTTCCCTCAAGATCTAATTTTGACTAGGTACTCAATTTAAGTAAACTGCAGATGAACACCGGATTTCGATCTAGAGGTTGTGTTCCAATCCCGTGCACTTATGGATTTTTATAGTCGAAAATGCATGTGTAGCGTACTGATGAAGGAAAACATCGCGAGGATACTCGTGTACCAGGTGCTTGTAAATGGTGTATACCTGCCCCGGCTTCGCATGAATTATTTTAATGTATCTCATAAAATTTAGCAAGCGTTAGCAATGCAAACGCCCAAAAATATTTTTATACGACTTCATTACAAAACATCGACTTTTCTCTACTTTCTATAAATATAATAATCATATATTATACATATAAACTTTCCAGAATAAATTATCTAAATGATAGTAAACTCGTATTAGAAGTTGCGTAGATTATAAAAACTAAGCCCACAAACAGACAAACGCGGATAACTATTGAGGGATAGAGATAATGGGGATAAGAGTAGTTTTCTTATAAAAGGGTTCGTTCGGAGATGTACTACCACCATACCTATTTCTGCCACCAAGCAGCATTGCTGAGTTTCGGTTTGAAGGGTATGGTTGCCGGGGAAATTACAGGCACATGAGGCTTTACACCTTATGCCTCAAGTTGATGGACACAGGGCAGTGCATCGTAGGGCACATTTCTAAGGTGCGTGACCTACGAGGCAATAGTTTGTTATAGGCTTTTTCCATATGCAGAGGTCGTATAAAAAATGCAAATATTAAATAATCGAAATAATTACAAGCCAACTTCAACAAAAATTACTTCCACTCATCATCAATTTGATGGGTGTATAAATGCCACAGTAGTAGAAATTAAGGGTACTTACGTAAACTTGAATGGGTTTCAACATTTCATATCAAATACCATTGCTTTGGAAACTCCAACCTTTAAAAAGGCCTTATTGTAATCTAAAGATCTAATTTTGCGTTACTGTAGAAATGTTTAATGATGATTAGGGATTTCCACATTATACGTAACAATAAAACTACTGCGAGATTTTGGGTTTCAACATGTTTGTTTGTTCGTGTCATTAATTGCAAGTAAGTACCTACCATTTTTTTGCAATACCTCAGTTCCGCTTTAAAATAACAATGGGATTTTATTCGCGACATACAATCTAAGTATAGATACTTAGGTCAAAGAAAAGACGGATGATTGGATAAAAAAAATACATTCAAAATTCAGTATTCATTAAAATCACAAGAGACACTTTGAAAGGTCAATTTTTGCCACCTGTTCCGTTGCTAGGAAAGAATCAGACAAGAAACAAGGCTGGTTATTCTTTTTGATTCCTCTTTTACATAATAACAAAAGATACAATTGAGGAAATAGAAGAAAAGAGTCAAAGTCAAAGTCTAATATTTTTATTCATTAAAATCACAAGGATCACTTTGAAACGTCAATTTTACTGCCTGTTCCTTCGCGACCAAGCCAGGAAAGAAAAGCAAGAAACAAGGCTGGTTGTTTTTTTTAATGATCCTTTTACAATACAGAAAACAAATTACGTCTTAATTGTAACATTTTGAACGAGTTGGAGCAATTTCAATCCCAAGCTTCTCTATCATCTAAATCCGATATTTTATAGTAGGCTTTTTTAGAAGGATATTGTTTAATTACGTTTTTAAATTTATTAATAGTCAATTTTTGTACATCTCTTGGGAGTTTGTTATAAAAACGTACACCTTGCCCTTTAAACGATTTACTAACTTTATGGAGTCTACAAGTGGCAACAGCGAGTTTATCTTTATTTGTAGTATTAAAATTATGATTATCGCTATTTTTCTTAAACAAATTAATATTTTTGTGAACATACATCAGATTTTCTTAGATGTATTGACAAGGGAATGTCATAAGATTTATTTATTTAAATAAAGTCAGTTCTGTGACGACGGTTGGTGAAGTTGTTAGCGAAGTGAAAAAGATATGCCGATCCCACGTGATGTTAGGGCAGGAAGATGATGATGATAGTTCAGACCCGCCTATTTTCAGGCATGTTGTTGTCAATTGACAGTCTTGTTTTGTCGCCAGCTTTTATAGTCTAATGACCTACTGCCGACCAGGCACACTGGATGGCAATAGACCGTTAGGTTTTTATTGTACCAACTATTGATAGCGAATAATAATATAATTTTTACAAAAATCTAATAACCGACTTCGAAGTTACCCGAAATATTCACACCAAAAATACAATCGAATTGAGAACCTCCCCCTTTTTTGAAGTCGATTAACCTAACCAAAACATCAAACTACCCTTGAAGTCCTTTCCAATAAAAAAAGAATTATCAAAATCGGTTTTCGTGATATTGAGTTATTCGTCCATTTGTCGCGCACGTATATAATGCAAATTTAAGACTTATATGGTTTTCTCATAGATGCCATTGTCAGAACTGTACCTAACTGAAATGGGACCACACGGGAAGCACCAGCTTTCAAATAAAAAAAGAATCATCAAAATCGGTTCACCCAGTCCAAAGTTCTGAGGTAACAAAAAACATAATAAAAAAATACTGTCGAATTGAGAAACTCCTCCTTTTTTGAAGTCGGTTGAAAATATCAGTGTTTCGGTTTACCGGACTAACGACCAAACTACTGATAAGTTTTTTTTAATGAACGCAATTGCACAGGCTGTGGCCAGCGCTGTACAATTGTACGCCTGTCGGCTGCAGCTTTAACTGGGTAAAGGATACATCTGTAGTGTCTAGACAGTATTTGACCATACCAATAATTAACAATTATGATTGTTGTTCCTGCCATAAGCTACCAAATTGTGAGTATTCAGTATTCATTTATTCATCATTTTATTACATTTCATAATATTGGTATGTCAAAAATATATCACAAATGTCAGTTAACTAAAGAATAAATAAAAATAAATTCATTACAATTAAGCAGAGAGGCTAAGAGCTAATCTAACTAAACTAAGAGGTTACATCAGATACTACCTATACTTATGCAGATGAGAAAATGAACAGCTCATATATTTTATTTTAAATGATAAAATATGTGGTTTTATAAGAATGTTTTTAAATTGAGTTTTAATGTCAATGGTGCTGTCTGTGTTAGTAGAATACCAAAAGGTATTTAAGTGGTCATTTTGCGACGATACCATTGTTATAGTGAAGTGATTAGTTAAGTAGAATTGGGCCCCTGGACTAGCCCAGCACCTAATCATCCTTTCAGCTTAGCCTTAATTAGCGTAGTAGATCACAAACTAGTATTCAAGGGGACGGTCTTCAGCTGTCCTATTTATGAAATAATCGCGTGTAGCTCTTCATATTACTTTGCTACCTAACCTTGTTGTACGTAAGAAAATGATTATCAAATATATATTTGATGTTCTGATTTGACCTATTGATATCAAAGATAAAATAAAACGCGAGCATAGTTTTCAGCTGTTACCGTGGCATATAAAAAAATAAATAAAAATAAATAATGCTGGACATTTCACACAGCACTATCTAGCCCCAAACTAAGCAAAGCTTGTACTATGGGAACCAGATAACTGATAGAATACTTATATACATTTTTTTTTGTAAATACATACTTATAATAAATAGAGAAACAACCAGACCCGGAATAAATATCTGTAGATCTTGCAAACATTTGTTCCGCAGCGGGGATCGAACCCGCTACCTCCTGCGTCTCAGCCGGCTATTCGCCCACTGCACCACGGAGGTAGTCATAGGTTATAGTGGCAAAATATTTGCCTAGAAGATAGATTTTGTTTCGGAAATAAGAGTACTTAGTGCTTACAAATGGAAAAGACCGCCAGTATGAAGTGGAACTGGATCGGTCACGTCTGTCGCATGCCTGACGAGCTGTGGGCCAAAATTACTACTGTGTTTCCTGATAACTACAACCTAGGGATCTTCAAGTCACGAGTGAATAGGTTTCTTCTAGGCAAGCGCGTACCATCGTAGACTGCATCATCGCTTACCATCAGGCGAGATAGTGGTCAAACGCTAGCCTATAATTTATAAAAAAAAAAAAATTACCACGAAGTGGCCCCGAGACAGCAAATCGGTGCCGCGGCAGAACACGCCGGAAGTGGCGGGACGAGCTGGACGCTGCCGAGAGGGACTGGCATACGGTGGCACTGGACCGTTGTGAGTGGCGGAAATGCGGGGAGGCCTTTACCCAACAACAATATGTGCTAATAGCTCACAACCACGTATATTCGGCACCGTTGTTAACCGTTTGATGAAATTTATGTTGCCAGCAAATAATTATTGCAATCTAATTCTAGAGTGCGGGGAATGAGTCCATCCTGCATAGGGGCATGTTATATACCCTCCTTAGCTAATCCATTTTTGCCATCAGGTGCTCTCTATTTGTTCAATAAAATATAGATATTATAAGCCATAGATAAGAAAGAAGAAGAGGAAAACATTAAAATTGACTATACTAATGATGTAGATTAGATTAGAAAATTCTTTCTTGCAGTAATAAAATAATACATAGGCAAACTTAATGCTAATGAGCATTTTCTTCCAGCTAACCTTTATGTAGTGTAGATGATTTATTTCTTTATTTTTTGTAACTTTCACGGTTACCAACACTATTTTCAGCAAAACTCACAAATCATGGTAAATATCCCGTATTTAGTAAAAACAGTATTTTATTTAGATAATATTGTTGTAAATGTCTTCAATTTGCAACGACTTCCAATGATGCAATGCGACTAAAGAAGAAATTGTAGTTTCAAAGTTATTTAAAGTTTGGCATAGAACTTTGATAGTCATGATTCCAAACAGAACCAGCTTTAGCCTCTGCGGATATCTATGAGGGAATGAGCTATACGAAAGCACTGCAAAACTGCCGGCCTTGCCGAATATTTCTTTCATCATCGATGTGCCTGAGTAGCAGCCGGAAACTGTAACTACATAAGCACAAGTTTGCGTGAATTCAAGCAGTTAATAATTATACCATGTTGAATATAATAACGATTATTGGCTGAAAACGGCCTTCTGTATGGACTATCACTTTATAAATTAAGTTATGTAGTACATTGCAACAGTTGATCGTGACCTTAAGTTTATTTGTATTAACTTCGGTAACTGGGGGCACGGTAGTTCCCCCACCAAGTCGAGCGCAAATTACCTTTTCTGGAATCATGTCGCCCGATTTTCAAGGCACTGTTTTGGAACTAGGAACGATTAAAACGTTGAAAATATCGTTATCTACGTACTATGTAGCAACGTACGAAGACCCTTGAATTTCTAGTTTATAACTTAGATATTTTCGAAGATATCTGATGGTAAATTTTAGCTAATTTAACACTCACTCACTCACTCACTTATAGATCAAAATAGAACTAGTACTTCCGCGATAGGTTTTAGTGCACACACAAATGGAAAACAGAAATACAAAGGGCATTACAAAAAAAAAATTAAACACTCTTTAGCGCGTGTTTAAAATATTCCTATACAAAAAACGTAAGATTTTTTTTAAACAGTTGTTTAACTTTTTTGTAGTTACCAAGAAAATGTTTAACGGACAAGTCACTGGTTTTATTTCGTTCACTTAAACTTGGCTCTTTATTTGATCTCTCTATATTTTATACCCAAGTAGATAATCTTAACCGAGAGTTAGAACATTACACAGACACACAAACAGACATAGGTGTCGAACTTATAACAACACTCTTTTTGCGACGGAGGTTAAAAACCTGCTAAACTCTTTAAAACAGCCCATCTTACAAGTACTGCATATATGCGGGTCACAAGTTAAGGACACATGCACTCGCTCGTAGAGCAATGAATCTTACCGACAAGACGAATTGTGACTCACGAAACGTACTCATCATCTGTCACCACTGATAAATAACACGACGCACAAAGAACATTCAAGTAGGTGTTACAGTCAGGGGCAAAAGTTGATTAGCTCTTTCGAAGTTTATAACCAACAAAAGCAGGTTAAAGGTACTCTTACACAGCCGTATTTTGATTTTCGTTTATCCTGTCTATCCAAAGGTTGTCTGGAAGAGATCATTTTTAGCGATAAGACCGCCCATTGTACCGTTATTTATGGTTTTATAGTAAAACTTTTATTACATCGTCTCAAACTTTTTCGTCTGTGTGTTGCATGTCGCGTGACGGTCGGCCGCGGAGTAGGGATAAAGTGAAAGGCGCTCGTCAGAGCAGCCGAGGCCAATATGGCGGCGCCTATAGTTCGCATCAGCTGACCGTGTAGTGTATAGACTATTATTAATTTGTGCCAACGAAAATTTTTAGTTAAATGTCTATAATGTGAAACGAAGTTTCACGTTTACCGTGGTTTCATAAAACCACACAATCCTTTTTTTGGTGAGCAAACTCTTTTTTGCATTAGATTAATTAATTCAAAAGCAGATTTATGATTCCTCTACACGTACACACGACTACATATCAAGCTATACATTTTCAGAATAAGTTGACCTCTCATTGTACTGAAGGAACGGCGAGTGCGAGCACAATGCGAACACAGTACGAGCTCAGGTTATACTAGAAACGTATAGCTTGATGTGTAGCTGTGTACACTGCTACGTTCATGCTCGATGAACATGTATCAGTGTGCTCGACGTTTTGACGTTTTGTGAGCATTTCGGTTCGACTCACAGACGAGATACAATAATATCGGTTTAGTCGCGATTCGACGTGATTGAATAACAAACAAATAAATAAATAAACATCCAAACTTTTGCATTTATAATACTAGTGGTTCGCCCCGAACTGAGATCTCGCGAATCTTCCAAAATAAATATTATTTTTTGCACAACGATGCCTAAACGTATTTAGCGGCTAAATCATACAAATACTTCAAATTTAAACATGTTTAGTCGCTAAATACGTTTAGTGATCTTTGTGCATGCCGGCTTTAATATTTGACTAATAAATTGGTGCCACGATATGCATAACCAACCTACTTGACCTACAGTTTCATTCAAATTAGATGTAACGGGGGTTCTTGTTAATTGGTTAATTTATTTTGGGGTACAAATGGCAATTATTCTGGATTTTAGACTTTTGCTTATATTTGTGTCACTAAAGTTACACGAATACTAAATTTCAGCATTGCATGGTCACTGGTGTACCCTGTGAGTTTTGTGTGAGTTCCAAAACGGCTAATTCGTTCAAACTGATTCAATGGACTTTTTGTTTGAAAGCTGATAAAATGTAGGGAAAATTATTGCGGTTTTCGCCGATTATGAGATTGGTTATGCATACAAAAGTACATTCTCAGAACATACACAAAATGGAATACGCTTAAAATATGAACGCTGACTATACTTAGGTCTAAATAGCTGAGTAGGTCTTATTGATAAACTTTATAGATTTTTTACAAACTAATTAGACTTTTTGTTACTATTTTTTATTTAATTTATTTGTATAGTTTTGTAATGGATTCGCTAACACAATCCTATTACATTTATTACATTCACGGTTGGGTTTACCTTGAGAAACTAAAGACTGAATTATTTTGATTAGTGTATTCCGGTAAAAAAAATGGAGATTACCTTAATATGAGGGCGAAGGAAATGTAGGTAATTTTAAAATAGTTATGATGACGTCTGGGGGCAAGAATGAAAGGCAATGCTGTTTTGGACCTTGAGCGCTTGTATGTCTTATACTTACAGTATATTTTGATAAAGATAAAAGATAAATATTCATTTATTTGCGATACATGGGTTACATCAGTTGGTAATACAATAATCTAGGTACAGCCATGACCAGCATACAAGCATTCAAAATTATTTAACAAATATTATACATTAATTATCAGTTAATATAAATAAATTAAAAATATGTCAAGTCATTGCAATTTGTTCATTAAATATTCATTTATAGTGTGTGTGGTAAACATACCTCCCATACGCACAAAGCGGTACTCTTCCACCTTTATTATGCGCACCGCCAAGGAGTGGAACGCCTTGCCTGAGTCTGTGTTTCCTGATAACTACAACCTAGGGATCTTCAAGTCACGAGTGAATGGGTTTCTTCTAGGCAAGCGTGTACCATCGTAGACTGCATCATAGCTTACCATCAGGCGAGATAGTGGTCAAACGCTAGCCTATAATTTATATTTAAAAAAAGTAAAGTTTTAATTTTAAGTTATGAATTTGGTCAATTTCTAATATATGTTTAGGTAGGTGATTGAATATCCTACGTGCCATACAGAACACACTGTTATTATATAATTCTGTACTGCTTTTAGGACAACAGATTTTGGAGCCATGACGTTGGCTTTTAAAGTTATTAAATAATGACATGTTCTTTTTTACAAATAAAGCTATTTCATGTATATACAGTGAGGGTAATGTCAAGATAGTAAGGTCAACGAAAAAAGGCTTACAGCTGTCAGTTTGTTTTAATTTATATATTGTCCTCACACATTTCTTCTGCGCTTTGAAAACAGATTCCTTTCCAGTTGAATTACCCCAAAATTATAATAGCATACCTGAGTATTGATGCAGCATAACCATGATAGGCAGTGATAACTGTTGATGAGTTTGAAACTTTGGAGAGCATGTACAGGGCATAAGACTGTTGACTTAGTCTATGACACAAACTCTCGACATGTAAGCGCCAGTCAAAATTTGAGTCAATAAATAAGCCTAAAAATTTTGTAGAGTCAACGCGTTTAACTTTTTGTCCTAAATAATTTATGTCAATGTCTTTAATTCTAACAGTTCTATTCCTAAAAATCCTAATGACCTACTGACTTTCTTACTGACGTACAAATAATCTTCGACAATTTCAGTTTTTAAAACATTTTAGTGTCTGCCTTGTTGACTTGTAGATTTTGAAAACAAGGAAGTTTTGAAAATAATGGGTTATGTTGGGGTTTCGGATGGATTCAGAAATGTTGGTTAAAAACATTACTGTACTTCTTTGCAGTCGGGTAAAATGTGCTTATTGTATGTTTGTGCTTAAAAACTAATCTTATAATGATTTTTTGACTCACACATTATTACGGGGTTTTATTTGTTTATGATGTGAAACGTGTATTGGCGCGCCTTAGCAGTAAAATCGACTTCGATGCCGACACGCCGTGACGGCATGTGTCCAATAAGCGATGTCTTTTATATATAGGGGTAAAATGTCAGATGTTTCGGACTATTTTTCCCAAGTGCCAAGCCCGTTGGGGCATTGGTTAAGCCATTGTGCAGTTGGGCCGTTTATTTATTTGAATACCAACATAGTACACATTAACACATAATGAATCATTTAGTATTTCTACGAACTAAATGTTACTATATTTACAGGTGAAGACTACATTGACTAATTTATTGAGCGAGTATATTAGGTGAGCAGAGAGTATATTAGTTTTGGGTATTATAAGATAAAATAAGATGATTATAAACGATGTTCCTTAATTATGTTTTTTTTCAATAACACATTGTATTTGTAACTATCATTAATATTATGTTCACGATATTATTTATAATGAATTTGAGTAAATTACGAAACATAAAACTTGTACCATTACGGACCGAAATCGTAGGTACTCGTTGCGAATTCGCGTCGCATCGCATCATGAATTTGAGCGATATAAGACGGTACTTATAAACAGTATTTATACTAATGTAGTTACTGATTAAAACGGGTATTTATCGCGTATTTACCTTTTTTATTTATAATACCCGTTTTAATTAGTAATTATGTAAAGTGATTGCGAAAGTTTGAAAAATACTTTTAAACTAATAATTCGTTACATTGTAGTTTCAAATGAAGGATTTCTTTAACTTAAAATCAATAATTTTCAGACTCAAAGTGCGGTCAACTGGGCAGAAAATACACAAAAACCCATAATTTATGCTGTCAAAATACAATGCATAATTTGCAGTGGTTGCACGTTGCTGACTATGGACGTACATTGTACATAGTTACGAATCGCTTACGATTAGGACACGAAATGACTCTGCGTTGCATACTTGAGCCGTGGCACAGTGCTAAGAGGACAACTGGTTTATTTATAGCACTCGTAGCTCTCGTAGAAAGGAGTTCTCGGAGCTACGATACCAAGTTTAGCTCTTAGCTTACGTATTAGTTCGTAGGGCTTTTAGGCATTTAGCTACTTTATTTTTCTAAAGAAAAAAAAGAAAAATTCTAGCTAGTAGCCATGTGAGACACAGGAGGTTCGATTCCCACAGCGATCTACAGGGTCTGGTTGTTTATCCATATATTACATTCATATTTTTGTATGTACTACAAAACAAAATCTAAATTATTTAAGTATTCTATCAGCTATCTGATTCCCATAGTAAAAGCTTTGCTTAGTTTAGGGCTAGATGGCGCTGTATGAGATGACCAGCTTTATTATTATTATTATTACTTTAAAAAATAATAAACTTTAACATTTCTGGTTTAACATGCAAGATTTTATTACTTTAAATTTGTAATAAGCGTCTGAATTATTTAGCCATAGATTGAAGCGTATTAATTTGATCAGGTGAGCACTTTTATTTATAGTTATGGCTAGATAAGACATTACTAAAAAATTATTACTCTATGCTTCAGATTGAAATATGAACCTACACTCATTTACCTTAAAGGTAGATATTTTTTCATATTTTTCAGACAGATTTCAAATTGTTATTCCAACACCGTTTCGACAAAATAATTTTTTAATTAAAGGTTTTTCTTTTGTTTGTAATAAGAACGCAAAACATTGTAAAGTATCAGACTTATGAGTGTTCAAGTTATTTCCCCTGAGCTGTGTCAATGCGTTTGTAATATTGCGTGCCGCTAATTAGAGGCACATATTAAGAACATTAAAGAAACAACATTAACATTTTGTGTTTAGAACAAGGCAAGCTCTATCTGATGGCTTCAACGGCCTCTAGTTATTTCATTATACTTATTTACTGAATGAAGTTAATAACTAACTACTTATTGAAAATACAAAATTAAATGTTTTTATTCACTTTATAGTTTTATATTGGTAAATTTACGAGTTGTTCGTTACCTGCATAATATTATATGTTCAATGAGATACATACAAATGGTTTTGTATCAAATTTGGAAATCGAAACAGATATAAGATGACAACTGCTAGACATATTATTTTGAAAACCTATGGACACGACAAAAGATGTTCGATACAAGATGTGAGAAAAGTAAACAAAGTCTCTAGGTATATAGAACAGTTTTTTAGAAATCTGCTTTAAATTTTTAGTTGGTTTCGTTTTTACCAGTCACATAACAAAATGGCGCTGCTAAACTACATAGTCGTACATCTATCTCGATGACCACCTGCCGCTGCCCCAATACAATTCCAGAGCATCCGATCTTGTTAGGCTTGCCCTGACCCAACGGTTTCCAACAACCTTTAATAGGTCGTTTTTCCATCTTATCATCATCATCCTCAGCGCAACTTCACCAACTGCTGGGAATAGGCCTCCCCAAGTTTGTGCCATCCGTCACGATCCTGCGCTAGTCTCAGCCATTGACGGCCCGCGACTCTAACGATGTTGTCCACCCATCTCGCTGCCAACATCCTACCCTTCTACAGCCATTCCTCGGCCACCATTCAGTCGCCTTCTATTCTATCCTGTTTCACCTGTCATCACCACGTTTTGCCGAGTGTCCCGCCCAGGACCATTTGAGCTACATAACTCGACTCCCAACATCTCTTCTTCTACGGATCTCGACGTTTGGAACGCGATCTAAGGGTTTGATGCTGAGCATGGTACGCTCCATGGCTCTCAGTGTAACTCTTAACCATCCGTTTTCTCATCTAGTGGAGAGCAATATTTCGTAAAACATTTACGACATAACCTAAAAATGCACGGTCAGTTGAATGAAACATAATAATATAAGTGATCAATAACTATTTTCCAAATACAATACGTAAACAGGCTGTTTTCTATTGTCCTCAAGTTAAAGGACATAACAAAATTAAATGACTTTTTATAGATTACCAGAATGCTACGCCGTAGCTGTTGAGCTACGAAAATGATTTTAGAAATAAAACATATTTATACAGAGAATACATGCAAGACTAGCCGATCCGCGCGGCTCCGCATGGATTATTATCAACATAAAATATAGCCTACTAGCTGATCCGCCCGCGGCTTCGCACGCGTTGTTTGTCAATAAAAACATTACCCTTGCTCCTTTTGCGCAGTCGCGTAAAAAGTATCTTAAGTCTCAATTCCGGTATAATCTATGTATCGTGAACATAACAAACAGACAGAGAGACAGAGTTACTTTCAAATTTATGATGTTAGTATGGATAACAATCAGCGACAGCGCGGCTTTGGCTTTCTATTAGTGAAATAATTCAGAATCATTTCAGTAGGTTTTGAGTCTGTTTTTTTATTAGTATAGAGAGATTAACAAGAGAGACCGTTCTTTTAGGTTTGAAAACATGAATTGCCAACCTCTAATAATTTAAGGTCGGTCACCGTCATTATCGGTCGCAGCACCGATTAAATGGTACGTCATAAATCCCGTATTTATAATAATGGTCTGTCATATTTTTATTTCAAAAAAATCCGCGTGATTTCTTTCATGATGTAAACTATTTCATAGTTCATAAGATTATAGAAGATTATATGCCATTAGCTATAAATGTTCTCATTTTTTTATATTGCTTACAAAATGTTTTCGTATACAATATTTATATTAATAACAAAAATTCAAACATTTATATAACACGACACACAAAAAAACACAAAAGATGGTGATAATCATCATCATAGACTTTGACTTTTGGTTCAAATAAGAAGGTAGGTAAAATAGGTGATAAGTACACGAAATTTCAAAAATATGTACTTACTTACTTACTCCATTGGCGCAGGGACCCAGAGTGAGTCTTGGCCTCCGATATGAGAACTCTCCACTTTCCTCTGTCCATTGCCAACTCAGGCCAGATGGTCGGCTCTTTACGCTTCTTTAATATGTAGAACTACTTAATTATTGATTAAAACGGGAATTTTTCGCGTATGTACCTATTTTATTTGTTATCCCGACGTTTCGGCTGTGTTGCAACGGGCGTGGTCACGGGTTGACTAGTTAACCCTAACGACACGATAAATACCCGTTTTAATCAATAATTATGTACAGTGATCGCGAAAGTTTGAAAAAAACTACTTATATTTTTACTGTAAGTAATGCAAGCACCTTTTATTCCTATTCATATATTCATATTCTTTATTGTATACAAATAAATTTACAGACAGAAAAAGCTTACAAAACGGACACGTATAAAGGCGAGCTTAACCCTAATAAGAGTTTTCTTCCAGCAAACCTTTGAAGATAGAGATAGTCGATTAAAGTGGTGGGTACGTGCACAGAAAAGGGCATAGGAGTAAAATACTAATACTAATAGTTATACATAATATATACCATAATAAATAAAATACTTAAATATATTAAAAATCCTCCTTCCTCTTTTGATTTAAAAATTATTTTGAGATGGGTGGTATTAGACGGTCTATTAGAACATAATTTGCATTACTTATGCAAAGCGTAGTTAACTAATGGGTTACTAATAGCTCTTTACACCTACACTAATGTCTTCGTCCTTAGTTCTAAGCAGAGGAATAAATACCAACTAAGGTTGTCCAAGTATACATATAACAAAATTAACATAGTATGAATTGAACTCTAATAATTACTTAATAGTTTACTTGTAAAATCATAACATTATCCATAATTGATCGAGCGAAGCGAGATCTCCAAGTCAACTTGGGCAAATCGGCTTTGTATGTATGTATGTATGTTTGTTTGTACGAGGATAACTTTCGTAGCGTTTATCCGACCATCATGAAATTTGGTATAAAGATGATGATGGCACAATTTTGGTGTGACTCCATGAGCTAAAAATATTCGGGGGTTGTTGAGATATTGGGGTTCAAGAGGGGTAAAAGAAATGAAAATGAGACTATTAGGTCAAGTGGGACGTCAAATGAAAGGTCTTCATCAGTACATTTGAACGCCGTTTTTATTTTTAGTTTAATTATTGTAATTTTTGAGTTATTACCCATAATAAAAACAAAACAAAAAAAAAGAAAACAAAAGTTTTCTATATACATATCTATCTATGACTCTACCTGGAAGGTAGTGCACTCTTTGATCTGTGACTCTACTTAATTAGTAAATATTTGTGAATATGTATTTGTTATTTTGTTTATATGTGAATAAGTATATTGATACTTATGTACCTAATTAGAAATACTCTGTTTTATTTATTACTAGTTGACTCGCCCCGGCTTCGCACGGATTTCAAACTAAAATATAGCCTAGTTCTTGAGTTCATACAAAAATCCCGAAAAAAAGCACTTTTAATTTTTTCAGAATTTTATAATTTTCCGGCCAACTTTTCAAAATTTTCTTTCATAAAATAACACCTTGCCCTAAAATAACGAACACAACATAAAAAATCAGTCAAATCGGTCTAACTGTTTTTGAGTTTTAGCGAGACTAACGAACGGCAATTGTTTTATAAATATTAATATAATAAGATTTCTACTAAAGATAGTCAAGAATTATCTATTAATACCCCTCCTTGCGTCGGGGGCTAATAAATGAAAAAATTTGCTGTAGTTTCCAGTTCATTTAATAAATTTAGTTTCTCTCTGCCTACATATTTAATCTATTTAAAATCATAGTTTGCTATAAAAAGTTTTTATGTTTCGTGTTATCACTTAAATCAATTTGCAACGCATCCTGTTATTAACGAGTACACAATTATGTACTACCTACATACTAAAACAGGGTACTTCGGAATATGTAAGTTAACCTGAAAGGGGGTCATTGTTCTCACTTATACGAACAATGTTTGTTTTATTACTTTTCGAAATTCTATTTTCAATTTTAAATAATTGATAAAAACTAGGAGCCTTACAGTAGTCACATATGATTTGTAACATCTGACCACCGCGCGCGCTCATTGGTCAAATCAAAAAGCGCGCGCTTCCCCGGTTTCCTGTTACACATTTCCGTCCCTTCCCGCCAAAATCGTTCACACAAACCGAGAGGAAAGATATTACACATCAAAAACAGAGAGATCAGTTTTTTTAGTACAAACCCTGAAGTGAAAAATCTTACTAAATACGTTTATGTTCATTCTAAGGAAACGCTAACAGTTCATGCTGCAACAACTGTAGTAAGGCTTAGCTATTCACGATCACGATTTTTATATATAGAATAGAATAGAATAATTATTTATTGTACACCAGGAATACTTAAAAAAGAATGTATGCTAAATAAAGTACAATGGGCGGCCTTATCGCTGAAAGCGATTTCTTCCAGGCAACCTTTGGATAGAAAACGAGCGAAGCAGTAATGGACAGCGGTGCACATAGTATATTTTACAAATGAAACAAATAATAAAAAACATTATATCTAATAAAAACTGTACTTATAATCCTAATACATAAATAAATACCTAAAGATAGACTAATATGTATATATATATATAGTTTATAGGTACTCTATGATTTTATTTTAAGAAAAGTTCTTTCTTTTCACGGTTAGAAACACCCAATTTCCGATTAACATACCTAAAGAAACAACCTGTATAGTTAAGTAGCACTGAATAAACCTGGCTATCTCCTACGTATTATACATTTGTATAACCCAAATAAGTAGTAAAACATATGAAATACCATTAATTCTTTTAATAGCGTATTTACCCAACAGTTAAGTATTATATAATTATGAGTTAAGTATGAGCAATGTAGTTAAGTAAACAAATAACATAATAATCTGCAGCGCTAACTTACAAGTAATAATTTCAAAGTCTGTTTAGGTTTTATTCACACAGAACTAATGAATTTATTTTCCAGTAAAGTGATTTAATTATGTAGGTAAGTAGGCGAGGCACTGACAATACGATCCAATCCAATTTTAAACTAAGGTACTCGCCCTAAGATAATATAGCCCATAGTTTAAAAAAGCGTTTTACTGATTTAAAGCTCTAAACCAGGGGTCGGCAACCGGCGGCCCGCGGGCCGCATGCGGCCCGTAGACTATCTCGGTGCGGCCCGCAACCCTGAGGTCCGTAAGAAAAAAATACCGAAGCAAAAGGCCATATAAATTCACTAGAATTTATACGGCCATGCTGCTGGGCCATGAGAGTATTCTTGAAAGCTCGCTCCCACGCGGGGTGATAAAAATGTACCTCTATTTCATTTCTTAAGAACTGTTTATCAAGACTGTGATGTTATGTATTGTTTCTACCGAAAATAAATATTTGCTGTACTTATTCAATTCTTGGCAATTTCTTTTGCGTTTATCCGCCGCACGTGCGGCGGCGGGCGGCTCCTTTGAGACAATAGGCGGGGCGGCAGTCTTTGATTAGACGCAGGTGTGCGGCGGCGAAAAAATTCAAAGCGACCGGTTTTAGTTAAAATCACAGCCGCGCGCAGCTCTCGCCACATTCGGTTGTGGAAATTCGCCGGAAACTCACGTCTCATCTGGTTGCTAGCTACGCGTTTCGTTTCACCTTTCTTCCCTTCGCTGATAGCTTTTCACGCACGACGTATGAGGTAAGTTGTATGCACTCGCGAGCATTTTGTTTTATTTTATTTACTGCTTGTTAATGTGAACCTTCAGATTGATGGGTAAATGTTATAAGGACGGGGATAGTAGTTACATGACATGAAGTTAGTTACGAGTGTGTCATGTTTTAATTATTATTTGAATGTGGAGTTGAATTTGTAGGTGCTAACTGGAACATATAATTTTACAACGAATTTAATTTTTTTCAATATTGTTACAGAATAATTATATAAACATGGCTTCAAGAAAAAGGAAGATAGAAGAAGAAAAAAGAGTTTTTTACGAATTATGGACAGAATTATACTTTTTTATCGAGTTTAAAGGAAAACCGTTATGCTTGATTTGTCAAAAGAGTATTTCTGTAGTAAAGGAATATAACCTGAAGCGACATTACGACACCGAGCACAAAGCTAAATTTGACTGTCTTGAAGGAGAAATACGGAAAAGGAAAATTTCCACTTTGAAATCGTCATTACAAAATCAACAAAACATATTTAAGGTTGTGGCAGACAACAGCGAATCGAATGTTCGGGCCAGTTACAGGGTAGCAGAGATTCTTGCAAAAAGTGGACGTCCGTTTACCGATAGTGAATTAGTAAAAGAGTGTGTCTTAGCTATCGCAAAAGAAATATGCCCAGAGCAGAAAAAAATGTTTGAAAGTCTTAGTCTCTCTGCAAGAACTTGCACCCGACGTACTGAAGACTTGGGTGCTAATTTGTGTGAACAACTCAGGGATAAGGCGCAGTCTTTCGACTGCTTCTCTTTAGCGATGGATGAAAGTACGGACGTGTCGGATACAGCACAGTTACTCATATTTGTACGCGGCATTGACGAAAACTTTACTGTTTACGAAGAGCTTGTGAAAATGTGCAGTTTGAAAGGTACAACTACGGGAGAAGATTTATTTCACCATGTGGAACAAGCTCTGGATTCATTGCAATTAAGCTGGGAAAAGTTAACAAGTGTCACTACCGATGGAGGCAAGAACATGAAACAAAGGTGTTGTTGGGAGAATCATCAGCAAAGTGAAAGATTCTGGATCTACTGTGCCATTGATTTTTCACTGTATTGTCCATCAAGAGGCATTGTGCTCCAAAGTTATATCCTGGAAAGAAATAATGGATACTGTAACATCCACTGTTAATTTTATAAGAAGAAATGGGCTCACACACCGTCAGTTCCAAAAGTTTTTGGAAGATCTGGAAGCTGAACATGGTGACGTGGTTTACTACTGTGAAGTGAGGTGGCTCAGTCGAGGTGCCGTTTTGGAACGGTTTTTTGATTTGAGGAAAGAAATTGGCAACTTCATGGAGATGAAAGGAAAGCCAGTAGAAGAGCTTACTAACAAACAGTGGATTATCGATCTTGGTTTTTTGACTGATTTGACTAAGGACCTGAATCAGCTCAACAAACGCTTGCAGGGAAAAAATAAATTGATTTGCGATATGTATACAGATGTAAAGTCATTTGAAATGAAACTGAAACTGTTTATCAAGCATATTGATGAAAAAAAGCTTGACCATTTTCCTAATTGCAAGAAAGCCGTGGAAGAAGCTGGAGATAATTTTGTGTGGCAAAATATTACAATGAGAAACGTGTTAACACAACTACAAACTGAGTTTGTAAATCGATTCACCGACTTTAAAAAGAGCTCCCTTAACATGGAAATATTCCAAAACCCTTTTGCAATTGATATTAGTGAGATACCAAGCAATTTGCAAATGAACATAGTAGATTTGCAAAGTAATAGCACACTTAAAACGGCATTTAAGGAAAGCACTGACTTGATACAGTTCTACGGAGGTTTGAGTTCTGAAAACTTCAAAGAATTGAAAAAGTTTGCTCAGCAGATAATAACTATGTTTGGTAGTACATATTTGTGTGAGCAGACTTTTTCAATTCTCAACTACCGCAAAAATAAGAATTGTTCGCGGTTAACGGATGAACATTTAGACGCGATACTGCGCGTGTCTACTACTAAAATGAAAGCAGACGTTAAAAAACTTGCAAGTCAAATGCAGCCTCAAAAATCTCACTAGTTCTTACTTTTATGTTAGTATAGTAGTTCAATTAAAAAAGAGATAATTGTATGAATATATATGCGTTTTATTTCAAATATTAAAAATACATGCCCGAACATATAAATATAAGTGCGGCCCGCACTGATACTCTGGCAACATATGTGGCCCGGCTATAGCATAAGGTTGCCGACCCCTGCTCTAAACGAATATGAAAAACGAACGGAATCCAGCCGCTATTTTGAAAGCAAGCATCAGTTTTTTTTTATAAAGATAACCGTCAGTATTATGGTAATATCAGATAACAAATATTTAGGTATGAGTAGAACAGCCAGTTTGTCAGTGACATCCAAAAAATCACAGGCATTCACCAATTTATAGCAAAATACAAAAACGTGAGCCATCTTAGAGCTCGTTACCTTATCTCTCTTTTAAAGAATGCTTTTATAGACCTTATTTAGTTGTATGTATGTATATACAGGGTTACAGGAAAAATCGTGCTAGATCCGTTAAGGGCGTGGAGTACCCATCATTTCTGACTTATTTCACTATGAAACATCCTACCCTAAACTTAACCCTTTTCGAGATATTCGACTTTTAATTTTTTTATTGAAAATTGCCGATTTTTAGGCTACTAAATTTAATTTTGTTTATTTTGTGTATCTTATTATTATTATTATTATTGCATTTTTACATGTGTAATAAGATGCGTTAGGACGTCAATCATTAAAATAGTGCATAAGTTAATTGAATAGACCGTAGTAGACAAGTAAAAGTTAAGAAATAAAAAAAAATATTAGAAAGTTTATTTTTCTCTAAGGGATATCTAAAAAAAATATTATGGCAATGGTTCGGCAGATGTTTTTTAAAATATCTACGTTTCATCAGCTATCTAACGAGGTATACCAATCTAGGGTTTGTATTACATTTCGTGGAAAAAAAGTAGTTGGGACGCAAGCTCGCAACGAATACATAACTCGCTACCCCGGTCGTCGAGTGCCGGATGTGGCCGTTTTTGACAGAGTCTATCGAAGACTTCGAGAAACTGGCTCTGTTTTGAGACGAAATACAGACATGGGAAGACCACGAATTGATGACGAAGAACAGGACAATGAGATAGTGCAACGCTTTCGAGCGGATCCGACTACTTCCACTAATATTGTTGCCCGTGATCTGGGACTTTCGCAATGGAGAGTGTGGTTTACAGTGCATACTGCTGGCCTATACCCGTACCATTACACGCCGGTACACGTTATTGAAGAAGGAGACCCCGCGAGAAGATTGGACTTTTGCAGATTTATGCTAAATGCTGACGTAGAAGACCCAGATTTTCTAAGAAATATCTTGTGGACGGATGAGTCCAAATTTGATAAAGATGGCATAACTAACTATCACAACGCCCATTACTGGGCCCCAAAAAAGCTAAGGAATCCCAATAAGAAAAGAGTGAAGGGGTCCCAACGAAGATTCAGCGTGAATGTGTGGATGGGCATTATCTCCAATCATTTGATTGGACCTTACTTTCTCCCGGATAATCTAAATGGGGAAAGCTACGAAAATTTCCTGAGAGCAGACTTAAGTGATTTGCTGGATGATCTGCCACTCAACCTGATCAGGGACATGTGGTTCCAACACGATGGCTGCCCTGCCCATTTCAGGAGAAGTGTCAGAGACTGGCTGGACACAAATTATCCAAACAAATGGATAGGACGAGGTGGACCGTTGCCATGGCCAGCAAGAAGTCCGGACCTAACCCCCATGGATTTTCACGTGTGGGGGTGCATGAAAAGTCTTGTGTACAGCGAGCCGAATCCAGTTTCGTCTGTGGAAGACTTACGAGAAAGGATTGTGGATGCAGCCAATAAAATGAGGACCACGTTAACCACTGGAGTAGTAAAGACTGGTCTCCGTAGAAGGATGCGACAATGTATCAGAAATAGAGGCGGCCATGTTGAACATGAACTGTAGAATAAGAAAAAGTTGTGTGAAAATCTTTAATAAATGACATTTCATGCTTACCTATTATTTTATTTTACTTTTTAGGGCTAAGTATAAATTTTCTTCTCCACTGTCGCCTATAAAACTAAATTTTTTTCAATGCATTTGAATAAAACCCTAGATTATTATACCTCGTTAGATAGCTGATGAAACGTAGATATTTTAAAAAACATCTGCCGAACAATTGCCATAATATTTTTTTTAGATATCCCTTAGAGAAAAATAAACTTTCTAATATTTTTTTTTATTTCTTAACTTTCACTTGTCTACTACGGTCTATTCAATTAACTTATGCACTATTTTAATGATAGACGTCCTAAAGCATCTTATTACACATGTAAAAATGCAATAATAATAATAATAAGATACACAAAATAAACAAAAATAAATTTAGTAGCCTAAAAATCGGCAATTTTCAATAAAAAAATTAAAAGTCGAATATCTCGAAAAGGGTTAAGTTTAGGGTAGGGTGTTTCATAGTGAAATAAGTCAGAAATGATGGGTACTCCACGCCCTTAACGGATCTAGCACGATTTTTCCTGTAACCCTGTATATATGTGTGTATGTTTGTTTGTCCGAAGATAACTTTCGAAGCGTTGATCCGATGATCGTGAAATTTGATACACAAAGGTAGGCACAATTTTGGTGTGACTTAATGAGCTAAAAATGTGGGGAAATTGAAATGAAAGGTCTTCATTAGTACATTTCAACCCTATTTTTATTTTTAGTTTAATCCTTGTAGTTTTTGAGTTATTAGCCATAATAAAAACAAAACTTTGACTAAATTCACAGGGTACACCAGTGACGCCACAATCCTGAAATGTGGTGCTCGTGTAGCTTTAGTGTCACAAATATAGACTCCAGAAATCCTCTCTCTGAAATCCAGAATAACTGCATTTTGTACCCCAAAAACGAGTAACCAATTATATGAACTCCCGTTACCTGTAATTTGAATGAAACTGTAGGTCAAGTATGGTGTTTGTTTATTTCGTGGCACTATTTTGATGGTCAAAGATTACAAATAATATTTTTTGTTTTTATGGAAGACTCGCGAGATCTCAGTTCGGGGCAGAACCACTAGTTTTAGTGTTTTGTTATTATTTCTCTATCGATTTTGACTAGACTCAGTCGGCATTCGGCAAACGATAAACCATTTGATAACAAAAAAACAAAGTTCTATAGGTAATATAGCGAGTATTAAAAGATAGCTTGAAATGTTATGGGCCCAGTAATAGGTAATTTTAAAAACTTGTTAATTTAAGTTCCATAAAATAACGTTCGTTTTGCCTTATCTGACAATTTTATTAGTTCAATATCTAACTAACGCGTGTTTAACCAGGTTTTCCTTACTTAACAAGTAACTGATAGCTAAAAACCTTAAGATAAAGACGTGCCTAGTTTATCTGTTAAAAATCAGAGGGTCATTGGATATCGTTTCTTCCATTATTTTAAACTGCTAGATTTTCCAATTTTCCTCTAGCACCACACATTACTAAATAGGAAGCTAAAGGCCGTATGATTCACTTGTTCAAGCAGTTTTATTGAAGCGTGCATGTGACCTAAATGATCAGTATTAGAATACGAACGTCCTTGCGAAACTTTCCTGGTATGAGGATAAACGGTAAACCAACCAACCATACATTTTTTTACTAGGAACATTCTATTATTCTGAAAATTATAATAACGAAGAAATTACGCTTTTCTGTAATATATACTTTGTAGCATGAATTAAACCCCGAAAAATATATATGTTTATGTACCTATAGATAACAATTTTTTTTAAATCACATTTAGTTTTACTAATAAATTCATTTATTTTAAACAACTTGGTCCTTAATTATTCTACATTAATAACATACAGTTAGGATATTAATTTGTGTTTAATTGAAAAAGAAATGAATAGTAAAACACGTACTTTTTGACTTTGACAATAACATATCTATCCGACGCTAGACTTTGGGTCATGCACCGAAAACGGCAAGTTTTAGTTTCTCACCAATAAAAAAACATCATATTTCGAAAGGTCGTAAAACAATAATTGTGGTCGCGTGTGAGGACAATGACCTTCTTTTGGGTTAACATGCATATTCTGACATACCTTGTACCTATTTTCGGATTATAAACACATGATAAAATAATGTTTAAATAAGTTGCGTTTTCTATTCCACATTATCTCGAGATAAAGCATTTATCTCAACAAATGTGTCAAGGTTTCTGAACCCACAAAACATTTTATAATACCGTCTGACATCTGACCAACAATTTTAAGACCATTAGCTATTTTTTTAGCCCTAAAACACCAGTAATTACCAGGTTATAAGTCATTGTCGTCTGCAAACCTTGACACAGGTCAAGAATCAATCATTCGTAGGGTTAGAGCTGGTTTCTTATTGATACTAATTTTGACATGGTAGTGCATTGTTTGTGCCTATTAGGATTCCGGACCAGAATTGTAAAAACGGAACTCTTATGGTGAGACTTTGTCCGTCCGTCCGTCTGTCACAGCGGATTATCTCCACTTAACCACCACTTAACCTATCGGCTTGAAATTTGAAATATGTAGTTATAAATAATACTGACCTTCCTCTAATGCCAATTTGCAAGTAAAAAATAAATCAAAAATATTACCTACCCTAAAGGGTAGGGGGAGATAACGGTATAATTTCGACATTTTTCATCATACCTAACTCCAAAACTGTACAAAATCAAAAATCAAAAAACTGTCTGGTAATTTGTGAATCAAGTAGTAATAGTAAAGTAGTATTTAGGAATATTTACCCCCCCCCCCCCCCCATTTTGGAAATGAGGGGGGGTAACATTTCTTTTGGCCATCAAAATAAAAATATTTTTCTGATCTGAAATTAATTTAATTGATAGATACTATGCAAAACTTGCAGGAAATCTATAACGAAGAATATAGACGAAATTTTGACAGATGATGTATTTCTGTTGCCGCTATAACAACAAATACTAAAAACAAAATAAAATAGATATTTAAGTGAGGCTCCCATACAACAGACATGATTTTGTTGCCGTTTTTATAGATAATGTTACGGAACTCGCATTTGGCCCGTTTTTTACTTTGTTCGGATAAATAGGCACATTGAATGTAGTTCGTCTAACGGACTACAGTTTTGGACCAGTCGACTAAAATCACATTTCCACTTTAGTGTTAATTTTCTCTACCTGCCTGCGTAGTTTGTGTACGTATCGACTGCAAAGTTACCGTTGTTGTGGCATTTACTTTGTATTTAGCTTTGTTGCAATTTGAGCCATCGCACCGTCTAAAATATCTAGTGTGTGTTTCATCCTGCATTTGAGATCAGAGCTCTAAGTTTTTTGGAAAGAAATGGTTAATTTTGGACCATTTGGTAGAAAGTCAAAGTCAATTATTTTTATTCATTAAAATCACAAGGATCACTTTGGAGGATCATTTTACTGCCTGCTCCTTCGCGACCAAGCCAGGAAAGAAAGGCAAGAAACAATGCTGGTTGTTTTTTTTAATGATCCTTTTAGAATACATAACAATACAGAAAATTAATTACGTCTACATTGTAACATTTTGAACAAGTTGGAGCAATTTTAATCCCAAGCTTCTCTATCATCTAAATAATCCGATATTTTATAGTAGGCTTTTTTATAAAGATTTTGTTTAATTACGTTTTTAAATTTGTTAATTGTCAATTTTTGTACATCCCTTCAGAGTTTGTTATAAAAGCGTACACCTTGCCCTTTAAACGATTTATTAACTTTATGAAGTCTACAAGTGGCAACAAATGGAAACTCCAGCGTCGATGTAGTTCGTGGTAGGGCACTAATTGGCAAACCACTAGCCGGTCGTTAGACGGCAATGGATGCACTTGGTCTAGGATCGTATACTACGTGTTTTGTTATGACCGACATTAAACAAAAACATGGGTAGGGCTAATGGCTATTATAAAACAGTTTTTTTTCAAATTCATTACCATAGAAAATTTTAAATTTAGAAGTCCTTAAATATCAATGAAACAACTTGTATAAAATAAGTAAACAAATCATATTAATTCCGCATATAAGTAACCTGATAAACTGACTAAGCGACATCGTTACAAAGGCACCGCCGATTTACGTTGTTTATTGAAAATGTATCGATTACTGAATAAATATTCAAGGTACCGGTATTTAACACACCTCTAATACCATTTAATACAATTCCGAATGTGTGTTTTAAATTAATGTCGTACATAACAAAACAGGCTGTATAGTGGCATGATAACGAAGAGTCCTAGTAGACGCCCAGGTAGTCTTTGATTGTAAGACTAAATTAAATTACTAATAATACTAAACTGTGTGTGTCTACCCAACCAAACGCACCACCATGCGGAGTCGGACACCATTTTGTGACGTCATCACGTGGATGCCACTGAGAGACTATAAAATGTGTTCTACTTTCTTTGTAACTTCTATGTCTTCTTATGTCTGTGTCTCGCTAATGTTCCGTTACGAACAAATAAAAACTATTTCTTACTTTCTTTCTAAATTTACTGGATTTTTTGTACTTAGTTAAATATGTACTAGGTATTTAACTTAGTTTCCTTACCATAAGAACATTATTTTATGAGTTACATAAACGGTTTTATTTAAACCAATTAGGTAGGTAGGCAAGTAGGTAGAAGTGCCTACCCCGGATTTAGAAACCGAAAGTTCAATCACTTACCCTAATTACCTGGTAAAACCCCAATAAACCCTATCTAAGGTAATTACCAAGTTGCCTCAAGCAATTAGAAGTCATTGCACCAGTCATTCGCCATGACGCTGACGTGAGGTGCCGTTGACCGCCTGTTTACTTTCACGCCGTTTCAAGTGTGACATACCTACATACTACAAGAGACAAAGCTTTGAAAGGAATCCTACAAGCTGAATCAGTGTGTGTCGAGTAATGATGATGTATTGTCGAGGACTTCTTCAGCGACATTCTTTGTTATCCGAACGCAGCACATAAGTAGATACTTCGGATGGCACGCAGTTCTACGACAAAATGTACTCAGCAAAATTGGAAGATCAAAGATTTGTAAACAAGCCCAAAAGTCACTTAGCATTATGTCACAGAACCAATTTGCATTTGTTGACGGTTTGTGCTCACGCTCTATTTATGTAAGTATATGATATAAATTATATCAAAAAATCAATGCTTATGTATCAACTAATTGCAAGTTCAATGTGCGGTTTGTTAACAAACATTTCACATTAAATTTTGCGGAAGTACTTAGGTATAGCTATAACATCCTCACTCACTCGGCTTTCGGACAGTATACACCTACCTACTGACGCTCCAACTTCAGGTTAGGCCACAACTTGACCACCGATTAAGAAAAATCGTTCATCAATCTACAAACATTGATTCCACTTGTTTTCCTTTACCTAGCCGTGCCTATGTATAAGTGAAAGGTATATGTTACGATCAGCTGGTCAAGGAGGTCCACGGTCCGATGTGCTACATACCTAACTACTTAGCTAGTTATAGCTGGCAAATTAATCAAGTTTCATAGAAATCTACAAACGCTTGTAGCTAACTTCGTACGCTCAAAGCCTCAAGCTAAGGCGACTCGCCAATTTATGTAAGTGGGTTAAACGTTTGTTTGGAAATGGTCAAGTTTCCTGATAAAATTAAGGTTTTAAGTTTAAAATTACTCTAGTACGTGTCGCCAAACCGCGTCATTAAGAAATATTAAAAGTAAACAGACCCAGATAAAGTCATTCCAATTTAAACTAGAGGCAAACTTGTTATAGGCGATGGTTACCACTTAACATCAGTTGGGCCATAGGCTTGTTCCATCTCCAGTAGTATAAAAAAAGAACTTGTATGTCCCAGCATCAATAGCGCTGGATGCATTATTGATTATTAAGTATTTATTGAACTGAACTGCGCTCACGGACCCTAATCGTAGATGTAGCTTCGAAAGCCAATAAGTGAAATGGGATTGGGCTGTCTGTTGCCAGCCAAGTGAGCTGTGGGCTAAGGTCGCCACTTAGTGGCACCCGACCCAGTGAGAACTGCGAGAAGGCGACGAAGAACACAGGAATTAGACTAATTCCTGGAGGACTGGGAGAATATAACGCAGGATTGCGATGTCTGGAGGGAGCGGTGGAGGTATCTACTCAGCAGTGGGATAGAACTGGCTAGTAATAACAATACAATTTATTTAAGGCTGGAATATCTCAAGCTGTATGTATACGTTTAGTAACAAGATATGATCTAATAATGAGCTCATATAAACACAAAACTATTGAAATAGGCAAAGCTAATAAAAGGTACCTAGGCTTCGTTTAGTGCGAAATGTCAAACTCAGCTTTCGCAATTAACAAAACAACCGAATCAAGGTCACCTTTTCAGCATTGAATTTACACGCTTTTTATTTTCGTGAGGCGACTGAAGAAACTAACTATAAAATATGAGGTTGCATACTGCTCCGTAGCGAATACTTAATTTAGTGAACTATTCATCCAGTTATTGGTAAAAAACGCTAAATTGGTAGAAATCGTAATAGATTTAATTTCATTTTAGTTATGATTGACTACATGAATTCAATGACGCTTACTCAGTGACAGAACAAAATATATTATTTTCTTAATGATATCTGGGACTAGGTATCTAGAATCCTAGAACATCTTCTTGCGGTATTTAAAAGCCCTTAAATTTGATTATCTACTAGTCCTAGTACCTTCGTTATCAACTTGCAAATTGAAATAACCTATTCTAGTCTTATTTCTAAACGATTACTAGAAGCTTTAGCAAAGCTTTTCTGCATAGAATCTAATTAATCGTTTCATAATCCGATTAGGTATTGTAATTTATAAGTTGCATTGAATATTATCTAGAACAGACATCTCGATGCTGTAACTCACCTGTTGAAACCGTAATAAGAATCAACAGAACCGCAAGTAATCATCATTATTACCACTTACTTGATGGCTGTCATAAATCTTCGTAATTGGCCTAATTGTCATACTTTTCATGACGTATTGTATACAAACACATAGTTACCTTCATTTACAACATGTTTAACAGGTAAGGTGGAGGTGTATCTATCTATATCTCCTACTAAACTAATGTTACATAATTATTGTGGTAGAGCAGGAAACTTTAGCAAGACGTATTTAGTATTGCTTCAGAGGTTCATTTGCGTAAAAGTTATAAGGTCAACGAGAAAGATCTAGAGACGGTGTATGCATCTTTATAATTATGAGTAATAGCATAAGACGCTTTGATAAAACTGAATCTCTACCATTTGAGAATATTGACCCAAAACTCCGCAATGTCTCACAAACCCTTCGCAGATCGTCGCTTCACCCAAATGTGTCCTTTTAGAATTGAAAGTCGCTTATCTGATCATTTTTTTCCTTTGTTACAGATGGGGGGTTGTAGGCTTACAATAGTGGACGATGTCCTCAACAGATCCTTCTACAAGCTGGGTCTGGTAGTCGGCCGGAACCCCGGCTACTTCATCATCATCCCAGTCCTTCTCACATTGCTCATGATCACTGGATACCAAAGGATACACTATGAGATGGATCCCGAGTATTTATTCTCACCGGTCAGCGGGCAGGGCAAGTACGAGAGGAGAATAGTGGAAGAACATTTCAAGGTTAACTACACGCACAGGTTCAATGTTGGGAGGATAACACGAGCAGGTATGTGGCGGTGCGATACCAATGTGCCTTTTTAATTGCCAATTAGTAGCTGTTATAAAATTGCACAGTGCAATATAGTGTACGTATGTAATTCTGGAATGTGTTCGTTTTAGAAGTTAGAAGACTGTGTCATGTACCGAGCCACTTTGAGTGTCGGTTCAGCGGCTTTCCTATTCAGTTCACAAAAGGCTTTTCTATTCAGTTGGACTTGGAATGTACCTAACCTATGGTATTGACATGAAAATCCTTCTGTAGTCCAGGCAGAATTGTCGATTCAATCAGGGCCGCAAATACTGTACTTGTATCTAGAGAGGTATGGTAGCAAGTTGACCTTTACCTCCATCATTTACGTCAATTATTCCATTCTGTTTCTGTCAGAAGAGGGTAGGTAGGTACTTTAAATTTTTCACAACTGGCCCTTCCTTTCCACACAGGTAGATTCGGCCGTGTCATAATAGTCTCCAAGGACAACGACACGAACATGCTTCGGACGGAAGTATGGAAGGAGCTAAGACAACTGGATGATCTGGTGCAGAACGTGACGGTATCGCTGTCTTCAGGGGAGAGCTTCACATATCGAGAGGAGTGCGCGAAATGGGAGGGGCAGTGCTTCACGAATGATATTCTCAATCTGGATAAGATTATAGGCGAAGTAAGTTCTAAAGTTGATTTTTAGTCTTCCAGAATTCAGACTTCCTAGATCATTTCAAGAAAGAGTCTGTACGTTGGAAGGGATTTAAAGCAAGCACAGAAAGGAAGTTTGATTCGAAAAATTGATTCCTAATATCATAGGGTAGATAACAGGGTGTATTAGCTCAATAAGAAATGAAAGCCAATTTTAGATATCTACAAATCGAATATTACCGAACCGAAATAAGGTAAATTTTCATTTTCATTTGTACAACTTTCACTTTGATAATCCAATGTTAACTGATAAAGGAATACACATTTCTTATGTAGTTGCCTACTTCTGTAATCAATGTATAGTTTAAACGATTACATTCCACGTAACCTAACGTAATGAGATCGCTGATATTACGGGTTTAGTTACCCACGAACTATGAAATATGTTAGTTAAATTGATAACAACGAAGTCAGTAAATAATGTTCGATTGCAATCTCTTCCGGGCTCTTACGAGAAGGGAAGCTGTTTATAGTTAAATTAATATCGTCATAAAAGGTTTATGAAGAGTATTTAATGATAATGTGACCTACTTAGATATTATTTTTACACAGGACGAAGATACCATTGTGCCAAAAAATATATAAGTATGATGTTGGTGTAGAAATTTCATTTCAATCCAACGATCATCCACACTAAGCTACGGATAGATTTCATTTCAACAACAATAGCAAATTCACAGTTCAGAGTCATGGGGTTTCGACAACTGATTTGCATTCAGATCGATTTCCTTCCAAATCATCGTTTGAGTCAAGGCAAGGAATAGAAGTGATTCACAGTAATAAAACCAATGAGCCCTATCTTCCAATAAACAATAGAAGGTTACTCATAACATCCAATGTTCCTTCTGACCACAGGTGGTGATCAGTTATTTTCTAGGTATTTAAACAAAGGTTTTGTTGAAACAACGCATTTTAGAGGTACGAGGTTCTGTGGTGTTTTTGACTGAATAAAGTAACCACAATGTGTACATATGTAGTACGTATTTACTTAAATTAATTAAAAATTAATGTAATTAGCATGACAAATTCAATTTGGTTGAAATTCAGTGTCACCTACGTTCATTAGTTTACGGTAACTGTGAATTAATAAATAAATAATAATTACACATGATAGAATCTCACGTTTAACTATATTGTTGCTAATATGCAATCAATTGGACATGTTTCTGTCACGTGTTCAGGATCATTTGTATGCCGAGCACACGCATGCATTTATTTGTGATGTGATCTCGCGAACCACGCAAGGATTCACCTTATGAGGAACGCATAATCATCGACACAACATTAATCAACCATTGTGAATTACCTACTTGTAATCTAAAATTGAGAAACTACTTATGCTCCACAATTCCACAAGTCTTTGTACATTGTCTATTTGTTATGCTTCGAATTTTTTCATCAATAACATGTTTGAAATTGAGAAGCCTTTTTGGTAATTTGGAAGGAAAGACCCATACATTTTTAATACATCTCCAATACCAACTAACAAGATTTTAATAAACATAATTAAACTCAAAGTAGTCCTATATCATCCTCAGGTGGAGCGAGGCGAACTGAATCTCACGTTTCCAATCATGTTCAACCCTGTAACTTGGGAAGCCCACGCATTCCCAGTGTTCTTCGGAGGGTCGAAGGTCATAGACGATATCATAGTCTCGGTACCAGCAGTGCAACTAGTCTGGTTTGTGAGGACAGACAATGAATTGCAGCAACAAAGGTAAGCATATAATCCAGAACTTCAAATTCCGACTTAGTAGGTTGGTACATGAGCAATTACATATTGTTTATCTCATACAACTTAATGATGGACATCCTTTAAGTTATCAGCCCTAGTATTCGTACTCGTAGCAAATCATGCAAGTGCAATCAAATGCAACGAAAAGATGATTGTAGGCTTTAAGGTTGTTTTAAGAGGCCACAAAGAACGTTTCTATTTCACATTGAGTGATTGCGTTCATTCTGAACGAAGCTTTTACGACTTGTTTTGAATTTCAAAAGTGGTTTAGCGGTTGACTTACTAACACAAGGTACTATAACTTAGATAATAGACATCGATCTTGACACGGTTAAAGAAATAGTTTTGAATACTAAGCGCTGCGTAATATTCATCAAGAATACGAATAGAAAGGTCGACACTTTAACTAATTGTAGTTGTATGTCGTTATGTTTATGAGTTTCCTGCATTTTATGATTTATACGTACTTTAATTTGCATTACCCTTCTAATTTTCTTTCTTATTTTTAGGGGTGCAGCGTGGGAAGATGCTTTTCTGGATGCAGTAGGAATAGCTGAAGACACTGGCAGATTTAAACACATATCCATTGCGCGATTTGCTTCAAGAACCCTGGACCATGAGCTCGAAAAGAACACACGAACTGTCATACCATTCTTCAGTTCGACGTTTATACTCATGGGCATCTTTTCTATAGTAACTTGTATGATGACAGACTGGGTTAGATCGAAACCCTGGCTGGGTTTAATGGGCAACATCTCAGCAGTTATGGCAACAGCAGCGGCGTTTGGCTGTGCGATTTACTTGGGAATTTCATTTATTGGCATCAACTTGGCTGCTCCCTTCTTGATGATTGGTACGTCTCGGATAGTATGTTTATACATTATTATTTCTACACTAAATTCAAATATTTCAACAAAAACATTATCTTTTGTTTTAGGCATTGGTATTGACGACACATTCGTGATGTTAGCAGCTTGGCGAAGAGCGTCTCCAAAGCTTCCAGTACCGGAACGAATGGCAATAATGTTATCAGAAGCCGCAGTTTCGATTACCATCACCTCTGTGACTGACATGCTGTCATTTTTCATCGGGATATTCTCTCCGTTCCCTTCCGTTCAAATATTCTGCATGTACTCAGGCAAGGAAAATTTCTTAACACAAAATTATGCTCATGTAACTTGTTGCAATTTCCGTGAGTAATTTTTGAACGTTTTACAGGTCTCGCTGTGTGCTTCACGTTTGTATGGCATCTGACGTTCTTCTCTGGGTGCGTCGCCATATCCGGCTACCGTGAAAAGGCCAATCGACACACTATCACGATGTTGAAGGTTTTACCTGAATCCAGGGCCCGTAAAGGTACGAGAATGTATTTAAAAAAAATGATTTTTATAATTATGTTTGTAGGCTTTCATTTCAAACTCCTTCATTTTGTTACAGAAGAGAAATCTTTGCTGTACCGAATGTTCTGCAGCGGAGGTATCGACCCAGCTGATCCCGATAACCCGATCGATAACCAAGAGCATTGCATCATGGCTTTTTTCCGAACCACAATGGCTGATTTACTCAACAACAGCGCAGTCAAGGCTCTAGTGATAGCTGTATTCATCATTTACTTGGCCGGAGCAGGATACGGAGTAACCAATCTTCAAGAAGGCTTAGAGAGAAGAAAACTTTCAAAAGTAGATTCTTACTCTGTTGTGTTCTTCGACCGCGAAGATCAGTATTACAGAGAGTTTCCATATCGAATTCAGGTAAGATAAACGAAACCCTATACGTAGATGTCAATAAACTGGGTTCTTCAATAGTTTTTCTAATACCATTTTCACTTTTTCAGGTCGTGATCACCGGTGAATACAATTACTCAGATCCGATGGTGCAATATGAAGTGGACAAATTGACGAAGCGATTAGAAAACACTTCATACATATCTAATTCACTGTACACAGAATCGTGGCTACGAACATTCGTCGATTATGTTTCGAGAAATAACGACTACTTGAATGTGACGATCGATAATGAAGTTGATTTCATCCACAATCTCAAAGAGGTAAGTGATGCATTGCGCTTATTGTAAGAGTCACCCACTAAATTGTTTAAGCACCTATTGCTCATAATGATAAAAATAGCTGCTTGCGTGCATACGATTACTCCAATGACCATGACTCATCTGCCTCCTACAGGATACTTTGACATAATGATGATTGCGTTGATTTCAGTTGTGGTTGTTCCCTGCAAACCCATTCTCTCTGGACGTTAAGTTCAATGAAGCGGGAGACAAGATAATAGCTTCGCGATTCTTGATCCAGGCTGTCAACATCAGCGGCACTAACCATGAAAAAGAAATGGTCAAGGTTCTTAGAGATGTTGTTGCTCAATCTCCATTGAACGCGTCTGTTTTTCATCCATACTTCGTGTTTTTCGATCAGGTGAGCATTAAATTTTGTATGATTTTGTCTATTATTCATTATTTTCTGGTTGATATTTTAAATATTTTTTTCTTTTACAGTTTGAACTGGTTCGGCCGACTTCAATTCAAAACTTGTGCTACGGAGCGCTAATGATGATGATCGTATCTTTCATCTTCATCCCGAACATTTTGTGCTCACTCTGGGTAGCGTTCAGCATTATTTCCATAGAGATTGGTGTCGTCGGTTACATGGCTCTTTGGGACATCAACCTGGACTCAATATCTATGATCAATCTCATCATGTGCATTGGATTCTCAGTAGACTTCACCGCTCACATCTGCTACGCTTACATGGCATCTAAGGCGAAAACTCCAGATGAGCGCGTCAGTGAATGTCTGTACTCTCTCGGACTCCCAATAGTACAGGGATCCTTCAGCACGATACTCGGAGTAGTTGCTCTTCTTCTAGCAGACAGTTACATATTCTCAGTGTTCTTCAAAATGGTATTCATGGTTATATTCTTCGGAGCTATGCACGGTCTCTTTCTTCTACCGGTTCTTCTATCACTCTTTGGGCCCGGATCTTGTACGAGGCGGAAAGACGATATAACGATGACTAAAATTGAAAAGCCGTTTCCAAATGCGTACTGTTTACCACATCCACAGCTGATGTTGAATGACCAAATATACAACGGAAAGAATTTAAGTCCGAATGGTATTTATAAAATCTACGGAGATGATAAAGACTTGGGAATTGGAACATCCGGAGAGGATACCAGTGAAAGCAGCTCCAACCAATCGCAACGTAGACAAATTGGTGAAGATGATACCGGGAGGAAGAAATACGAGGATGGATGGAAACGGTCGAGTTATACCCAAGGTGGGAGTCAATTTCAACCATCTGGAGAGTTAGATTTATACGGACATGACCTTGATAGAAATTGGCAGCGGCAACGCTACGATGATAACCGTCGTATTTTTGATAATTATAGGAAGGCTCCAGTGATCCCGCGAGCTAGAGACGAGGAGCGGACCTCGACGCGTAAGACGAGCGACTCGGGGCCTGACCGCGAGGGGACCTACAGAGTGATGCGCGCGCATTCCCATCACAATCTACACAGGCCGCGACCCCCTCGCCGCTCCAACTCGCACCATAATCTCGATCACATAGATTATGTGGCGGAAATGCGATTTCCCTGACGGTGACCCCCTAACCTCTCTTTATTTATGTAATGGTAATCGAAGTGCTCAATTGTGAACCAAAGTTTTATGCTACTTTCGTTTATCGAAATTAGTGATCTAGTTTCAAAACAGGAAAAGGACAATAATGGTGTTGTAGAGTTATCAAGAGCCTGCGGCCGGATACTAAAATCTATTTTCATGCTTAGTGACATGGAAGTTTGTGTGTTCTATTAAGAACTATATTTTTTGAAGTTTTTTGTGGTAGTGACAAAGTGTAATAGATACAAAAGGAACATTTTAAAGATTTTAGTACAAGGCTGCATAAGAGAGGTTATTAAAAGTAGCTTGTAAGTCATATTTAGGAGTTGGTAATACAATAACAGCTTTGCACATTTGAATGCGAAGGGCTGTAAGTAAAATTAGATAAATTTATACTACCTATCGTTAAAGCCAAATAAATATACCTGCAATTTCATTAACACTTTGAGGAACAAGTGTCTGCTTTCAGAAATACCTTGATTTTGGAACTGCAAATAAAATGTTTACTTTTCTAAGACATTTATTACAAAGATATAGTTCCTAAGACATAAACTAAATCAGTCGTTACATCGATTGCTCTGATTCTAAACAAGTTACAGCCGAAGCGATATTTTTTTCGAATGTAACTTATTTAGGCTTCTAGACAATATGTCGTAAGCAAGAAGATATTTCATATCTATCTAAAATACTAAGATTAAGGTATAATATGGGTATAGCGTGATATAGATAGGGGTGGGCGTTGTATTTGTATGTAAATAAGTGTGTGTAATATTTATAAGAGCGTGTGCCCGAATACTAGTAATTTTCGCTTTAAATGGATGTAACTTCATTTTTTCAAAATCGATTCAAAATTGTGAGACAACTATGCCTTATAATCGAATTCTTCATTGCTAGTATTTGTGCGCACACCTAATCGTGTTAGAAATATAGCTTTAACGATACCTGCGCTGTACATATTAGGTGTGATACTTTCTTGATGCCATGAAACATCCCTTTAGGACGGTTCACACGATACAAGTTTGTTATGGCAGAACAGCTCGTATAATTTATTAGACGTATTAGAGCAACGAGCTAATAAACGTAAGCAGACGAAAATAAATTGATAAAATCGTTTGTACGCGTAAATCTAAATCTACTTGTATAGTGTGGACTCGCCCTTTACTCTTTTAGTTTACTTTAGCAACTAAAAAGTTGATCTTTTCATATAAATTGTACAAGATTTCTCATGTTCCCAACATTTTGTTCGGTGTGAATGGCTTTACTTATGATTTCGAAAGTGACCTGGGCTCATTCTGACTGAAAATTGTAAATAATTTACTTTGTATTAAATAAAATTGTTTGAATTATGTTTGTTTTTTTACATCTTTGCATATATTTTCACAAATTTTGTGCAAAATAATATAATATAACTGTTTTTTACATGATGATAATATAATTCAAATACAAAAAAACTGCGCGCCTTACAGTAGTCACATATGATGTGTAACATCTGACCACCGCGCGCGCACATTGCTCAAATCAAATAGCGCGCGCTTCCCCGGTTTCCTGTTACACATTTGCGTCCCTTTTGCCAAAATCACTCCCACAAACCGAGAGGAAAGATGTTACACATCAACAATAATTTTAATAACTAAAACCTATTTATTTACGTGTATTAATTAATAAATTAATTATATCTACAAAAAAACATTATAATAAAAAAGCTCCGAAACAGTTCGGTAATTTAAAAGCTACAAGGATTATCTTAAAAGAACTTAAAACATTAAAGAAAAACGTATCTAAAATAGCCCCGTAAATCATTACTACTCACACACTATTACATGCATTAGTTTCTATAAATAAACCAGATTATATCGTCACATAACAATAACATTATATGTTTCACCAATTGAGAAATTCTAAAGCTCGTATTCTAAAGCTAAATTAAATACTCATGTTTTCATCACTCACTCAAGTATACAGCAAAATACAAATAATTTGTCACTGGCAGGCTAAGAGCGAATTCTAAAAGACCAACCTAAACATAAAAATACGAACTAGTTTTTAACATATCTTTCAAAACACCATACAAATTTGTAATGTATTTTGATCCATACAAAAAACAACAATAAAACTGTTCAATCCTGAATCATTGTTGACCATGAATCATTGACGACCTTCGTGGTGCAGTGGGGAAATAGTCGGCTGAGACGCAGGAGGTAGCGGGTTCGATTCCCGCCGCGGAACAAATGTTTGCATGATCTACAGATATTTGTTACGGGTCTGGTTGCTTCTTTATTATAAATATGTATTTACAAAAAAAATGTATATAAGTATTCTATCAGTTATCTGGTTCCTATAGTACAAGCTCTGCTTAGTTTGGGGCTAGATAACGCTGTGTGAAATGTCCAACAATATTTATTTATTTTATTATTTATTATTGTACGAACTATTGGATTGAATCAAAGGCACAATCTTTTTTCTATTCGAGTTATGGGAACCAAGTTAACATACACCATGTTTCAAAATGGCGCTTTGAAACCTTAAATTAAAAAAGTATTTACACAAAAGCTGTGTAGTCCAACTCAATCCTACTAGAGGTAGAGGCTAGTCCTAATATTTGGTTAGTTTATTTTTTGTGTTCCCAAACAAATAAAAAAATAATAATAACGGCCTACTGGCAACCACGCATATTTGAATTGGTTTCTCCAAACAATTTACAAAAAAATTATAAAAAAAACTAATGACCTACTGCCATCCAAGCACACTTGAATATGCAGGTGGGGCGTGCTGGTGGGGGTTATGCAACTAACCCTAGGATACCCGATACATCCCCTCATCATCATCAATTTTTTAACATGCCCTCATCTACATACTGAATAAGAGATCAGGATTCTACGTGAAAGTCAGAGGTTTAGGGTTCTACGATTCTATGGTAGTTCATGAACCTTTTGTAACATTTTACAGAGTAAAATTACATCTTCACTCGACAACTCCACAGTGCTCTTCTTATCTTTCGAGACGCCTTCGCTTTGCTGATTCCATTTTTTTAACAGTAAGTCAAACAACTTTTTCGAAGATAACTTTTCTGCGATGACTTCTAATAACTGCTCACTCAGTTTCTCCCCGAAATCTTCCTTCTGTAAAATACAAGAATCTATAATATTAATATGTAAAGAGAAAACATTGTCCCCCTTTTTAAGCTGAAAAAAAGTGGCACTTCGGGATTGCCGACCGACGTGAACTTGAAAAGCAGACTACACTACAGATACTTATATAGAGGTGTCGGTAACGGTGACAGTGTCGCGAGTTCAATGGTTTTTTCCCATCTCAAAAAATACCCAACGCGCCTAAAGAAGTTCTCACTTCAAAAACTTAATTAATTATTGTCGAATTTCGACCACTGTGCATTGGCAACTAGTTCAAATTACTCAGGCATAGAGGGGTCGAAGTTAGACGTCAGTCACCAAAATCATCCAAATATTTTTGGTTCCAAAATCATGTGGCCCGCGTATAACAATTTTGTACAGTCTGTGTTTTTATAAATTAGTCTATAGCTACATATACTGTATATGTACTGTTTTTTTGTTTGTTTGAAAAAGGTCTTTATTCACGTGTGTACAACGTATTATAGCTAAACACAGTTTAGAACAACAATATCTTATTTTATATTGAAATAACTCAGCCGGCTTTATAAACGTAATACATTTTTTGCTAAAATTACTTTTTATATTTCAGTTAGACTTTGCAAATCTGTATTTTATTAATTTTATGTAGAACACTTTGTATAGCTGTACTAATATTATAAAAAGGGAAAGTTTGTAGTTTGTAAGGGGGTAAGAAATCTTAGACACGACTAATCCGATGAAAATGAATTTACTAATAGAAAGCTCCGACACTATCTCTAATGGTAGACTATACAGGCTGGTGGTCAACAGTGACGTCCTAAAAAAACTGGTCAAGTGCGAGTCGAATTCATGCGCCGAGGGTTCAGTACCTACCCTAAATTGTATCAGCGCCCATACAACTCAGAGGACTATCTTAATTGGCGTCAAATTTAGGTACTTACAAGTTTTCGCGAAAATCTCAATTTGCCCGTATCTTTTATCGTGTAGACTCAGGACCTTGATTTTTATATATCTAATAGGGAATATAGACCTGGTATAAATTTCAACTTGCTAGGTCCACCCGTTCCTGAGAAAATCGGTGGTGACACACGGACAGACAGACGGACAAGAAAGTAATCTTATAAGGGTTCCTTTTTTACCTTTTGAGATACGGAACCCTAATTAATTCCTCACACCCGGGGGTATCTAAAAATTTCCCATGTATGTTTCTCGATTTTCGTACTTTTCGAGTTATGATTTTTTCATGTTTTTTTGAGAATTTGTGGCAGTTAAACATTATTTTGATTAATTTGAGGCATTTTCTACCGTAATAGTCAGCCTTGCAAATGACAAAACAGGCAATAATAATAGAATTTGATCAAATTACTAACTTTGTTAATTTTCACCTTCGCACCATTCAAGGCCGATTTCAGCAAATAATAGCCTATTGTGTAGCACTGTTTTCGTGATATTATGAAAGCTTAGATATTATGAAGTCTCTGCAAGTTTTAAAAAATATTCAGAAACTATGGATTAAAATTATTTAAATTAAAATTTTTAATTTGATGTTGAAAATTCAACTTTGACTTGCTCAAACAAGTTCGTCACTTTAGATCAAAACTTTTATAACTTGCCCTAATGAAGTTGAATATTTTGTGTATGAAAGTACAATTCATAAAGATCATGTTATAATAAAAAAAAAAAAAAAAATTGGTTGTCTGTAAAGTCGGTTTACGGATGATAATTTTACGTGATAACGATAGAGATAGATGCGCCACAAGCCGAACGCTTAGGTCGATCGTGCCTCTCTATCGCTTGTTCCGCGCTCTCGCTTGTACGCTCGGCTCAGGCGGAACGTGACAATGAGTCATGCTTTTTCGTGCATGCAGCCGGCGTTCATCAATTCATAAGACGTTATCACGTCAAAAAAACCCCAAACATTGTTTTTACTTTTAATTGGTAACTGGTTTTAACCGGCCCACAAATTTTCAAAAAAAAACAAAAAAAATTATAACTCGAAAAGTGCAAAAAATCGGGAAACATACATGTGGTATTTTTAGATATCCGCGGGTGGTAAGAATATTTTTTTTGGACGTCTCTGTTTGGAACAACCTGTATTAAATTTTTATAAAAAATCTGCGCGCATCCCTGTCATGTCAGCTAGATCAGTACCAACTAGGCCATAAATAATACGCATAAATAAATTCGAAGATCCAATTCTGGCCGATTTTCAAAAGCTCGATGTGTACAGCAGTCATTATTCGCATATACTACGTGTTTTGTTATGTACGGCGTTAAATGAAAACACGGGTAGGGCTAACGGCTAGTATTGTTGTAAACTAGTTTTTTTTTCAAACTGATTACCATAGAAAATTTTAAATTTTCAAACTATCTTAACATCCAGTCATAAAATATCAATGAAACAGCTTATATAAAATAGGTAAACAAATCATATTCATTCATCATGTTAGTAGGTACCTGTTAAACTGACTAAGCGGCATCGCCACAAAGGCGCCGCCGATTTACGTTAAAAATTGTTTATTGAATATGTATTGATTATTTGATAAATATGCAAGCTCTGGTATTAAACCCACCTCTAAAATCAATTAATACGATTCCGGATGTGTGTTTTAAATTAATGTCGTACATAACAAAACAGGTTGTATAAAGGGAACTAATCATTTCAGATAATTGAAAATAGTTTATTTAAAAAAACAAAACGATGGAAGAATGAATTAAAACTAAGATCCTGAGTGCAGTCTAGCCAAATTATCGCTTTTGCGTATATTTAAGTAGAAATCATTGCAATCAGGTCTACAAAAATATACGTAAAGAAATCTGAAAAAGCGTTACATTTAAACAACTTAAAACATTGCAATTATTATTAGCAAATGTTTCTCGTCACCTTAAATGTTTGGGGGTGACATTGACGATGCGATTGTTCTATCAATGTTATGTCAATATCAAATCCATCGTCAATAACATCTGACAAAGGACATCTGCTAGACAAAGGTCGTCTAATGTCGAAGCCGCGACGAACTCACTTTAGCCGCCTCTATCTACAGACTTCCTACGTCTGTGACAATATCATCTATAATACGGTATCGCTTTTGCGTGCTATAAGGCCCATATTATGTCAACAGCCAACATATTTAACCTTGAACACATGAATGAAAAATACTTACGTCCGCAAGGCGGTTGATATCAGATATGATATCAGCTGTTGTCTTGGAGGCAGGTGCATCAGTCTGCACACTCGAATGCGCTGTGCACACATTGTCCGTCTGAGTTGAAGCCAATAGCACTGGCTCAACAACAGTCTGCATTTCTGTACTGCTAACTTCAACTGCATCAGTTTGCATTTCTACATTAGCCGTTTTGCTTTCACTTAGTAATGACTCCGCCATTGGCTCGCCGAACGCTTCTTCGACTACAGTTTCTACGCTAACTGCTGGCCTATTAGTGATATAATCGGCCAATACTTTCATGGCAATTTGTATTTTAGGCGCCTTGATGCAGAGTCTATTGACTTCGAGCTCGGTCATTTTTGCTAAATCGCCGATCGTCTCCACTTTTCCTTCCAACTCTTTTATAAATAAGTGTCGCATTGCCGGCGATGATAGCTCCGTCGCTATTATGTCTATGGCATCATTGCAGTCGATCAGATCTGGGCAAATCGGATCTGTATCATTTAGTTCACTGGTTTTAACTATCTCCACAGCAGGAGTAATGTCCAGCGAGATATTCTCAGTATTATCAGGTGTTTGGTTAGTTTCAGTGAAACTTTCTACAGTTTTTGATAATACTGAGTCCAGGTTAAATGCATTATTCTCAAGTCTTTTAGGTGATTTGATGGCCGAGCGAGCTTGTCGTTCAAGGCGCTTCTTACCCGAGCTTAGTGGTGAGCGATCCATTGACAGTGGCTCTATGTATTTGTGGACAGCTATAGTGGTAGATACCGGGGGGTCATGGAAGCTTACACGTTTTCTCTGAAAATACAAACAAGATCAGTATATTTCATGTGGTATTGGATAAGTGGTATTTCTACAGATACAGGGTGTTTGGTAATATACTGACGATATTCAAGAGACGGTTACTCAAAAAATAAAAAAAATACTTCACGAAAAAAAAACTACTCGTTATATTATCAAATTTCAAAGAAAATCGACTATGTTTAGGTGATTAATTCGATATAACACTTAATGCCTACTCTTGCAATCGACATTGAAAAATAAAGGCCAAAAACAAATACAGTATCTGTGGTTAGATGGCAAGCAATAGCACAACATAAGTTTAATAAAGTGTTTGTTTTTACATGCCAAAATAAATTTCACATTTCTATGGTAAACATTTCACAAATTTATTTATTATGCTCATCAAAATAACTCCTTTCATTTTTGTGCGTATATTATCAAACAACCTATATATAACGAGGAGCGAAAGAAAATATTTAATGTAAGTTTAACTATGAAAAAAGGATTATGTGGTTTTATGAAACCACGGTAAAAGTGAAACTTTGTTTCGCATTATAGACATTTAACTAAAAATTCTCGTTGTCACAAATGAGTAATAGTCTATACACTACACGGTCAGCTGATGCGAACTATAGGCGCCGCTATATTGGCCTCGGCTGCTCTGACGTGCGTCTTTCACTTTATCGCTACTCCGCGGCCGACCGTCACGCGACATGCAACACACAGACGAAAAAGTTTGAGACTATGTAATAAAAGCTTCACTTTAAAAACAATACCTTGCTGGCAGGTGATGCAGTAGCCTCATCTGCAATTTCAACAAGTTTCCTTTTCAAAATAGGGCCCGACGGACTGCTAGTAACTGTAGGTAAAGTCCTATTTAGCTTGAGGAAATTCTCTGGATCTTCCCCAAAGTTGTCAGGCAAACTATCGGTATTTTCACCCACTGAATTGTACAGAATTCTTAGATTTCGTCTAGCTGGGGTACTTGTGCTAGCTTTCTTTGTTTCTTCAGGTTCATTGCGATCAGTAACCATCGTTATTTTTAAATCTGAATTCACGCAAAGACCTAACATTTGTGCAGCTCGTCCACCGGGTCGTACTTGGGGCCGGTTTTTCTTCAAAGACAACGATGAACTAGGGCTTGTATTGGTTAGTGTAACATCGGCTCTAGGTGGAGACGCATCCCTTTTGTCAGGCGAGACTTTATCTTCAGTGAAGAATTCAGGTGATCCCTGCTTTTCAAACGGTTCGCCGTTGATCTGCACAGGAGATGAAAGTTGTATAACAACGAAATCACTGCTGGTTTCCGGCGAAGGAGCCTTTTGGTCTCTATCCGGACTTTGTATCTTTATCGGCGATATTTCTAAAGTATTATTTAGGAAGTCTTGCTTCCTCTGACCGTCGTCTTTGCACGGTGACGACACTTCGTTTGTATTGGTCATTTTCATACTTGCGAGGATAAGGGCAGCTTCAGGCAAACTCTGGGTAATATTATCTATGTATTCGATAGGTTCATCTGTTGTAATTTCAGTCTCGTTGAGCCTATTGATGGGAGGCAGGACTTCCAATTCGACAAAATCTTTAGGATCATTAGGTTGGGTATCAGCTTCGGCTAATTCTTGCGTTTCGGGTCCGATTGGGGGCTCAGAATTGATTTCGATCGGTGGCGTTACAGATTCGCTAAGAACAATGACATCATTCGAAATAATATCATCTCCCATAGGTTCAGTATCCATACTTTCCGTTAAATTCGTCGTATTTGTATCTAATTCAGCAGACTTATTCTGAGGCAATTCGATGTCTGTCTTCTCATGGTGATCTTTATTGCATTCATTTATCATTTCACAATCTTGTATAAGCTCTTTTGTTTCTGATGTTACAATATTTAGTTTTTTAAGAGCTACAACAGGTTGTAAGTTAGAATTTCGCTTCGTGGATTTGACGCTAATAGTTGTCATGGCAGAATCTTGGGAGCTTTCAATAATATCCTCAGAGTAAGGAGGTTCGTCCATAACGGCATTTTCAGGCGAACTGCTTCTCCTGCCCTGGGAATCTTCGACTGTAACCGTATTTGTTGTTGAAGAAATTTTCTTATCTTTATTAGATTTTGTAGTACGTTTAGGTGTTATTTCTAGTTTTGACTTATTCAATTTATCTACTAAGGTTTTTCTTCTTCCGCTATTTTCCACTTCCATTAGTTTATTTCTTGTAAGGCGTTTCTCAGACTGTGCTTTGAGGAATGGGTGTCCTTCTACCATATCGATCATTAATTCTTTTTCAATGCGCGACTTCTTCGCTGTCTTTTTCATTGAAGTTTTTTGAGAAACGTCTTTAACTTTATTTTTAGGCGTTACTAACTCTATTTCTGTTATCTTATTTTCAGTTTGTAAATCTTTATCTTTGACAACAGATTTTTGATGACTGACATCTTCAGTTTTCTTTAACAACGGTATAACTGCTTCTAATTTTTCATCAATTTCATTCGTTTCTATTTGCTTAACTCTTCTTTTTTCTCCTTTATTTATTGGAGTGGATACTATTTCCAAGTTTTCATTGTCTTTGTTAGTTTTATTATGATTGTCTATACAACTTTTTTTTACTGATGATTTTTGTTGGCTTGGGTCTTTAATTTTACTGATTGGGGTCAAGGATGATGTTTTGCCGTCGTTTTTAATATTTTCATTTTGAACTTTGGATTTTTTTAAGCTGTTCAATGGCGTTGTGATTGTATCCGATTTTTCATCATTTTGTGCATTAGCTTTTTTAGGTGTTAATTTTTGTTCATTGACTTCTTTTATTTTATTCAATGGTTTAGTCACGATTGGTGATTGTTCGGCGTTTTGTTTTCTTTTAATTTGTGTAACGTCATTTTCGATTCCTTCTGATGCTTTGCTCATGTTAGTTGGGGTTTCGCCTATATTTGTAGGTTTTTCTGGAGATTTGTCAATCGGGTTATCTGTGCTAGGTGTCGTAGGTGTAACGGGAACTATTTCTTTAGTTATGTGTGATTCTATGCTATCTTTATCGATCGGAATATAAACCATGACATCACTATCAAGAATTGTTTGAACTTCATTACCATTTCCTTTATTTACCGCTTCAACCGAAGTTATATCTTGTAGAACCGTGTCAATGTTGTTTTCCATATTATCATTGTTATCTTTCGAAGAATGTACTTGATCTACTGCAATTTCTTCTTGCGAGTACTGAGGGCATGACCGCGAATCGATTGAATTCCGCCTCTTTTTAAAATCCAAAAGCACGTTATCGTCGAATTTTTTAGGTTTTCTTTTCATACGAGCGGGTCTTTCGACAGATAATAGGGGAGGGGTTGTGATATTCTTTGGTTCACACACAAGCGTGTTAATCTGATTGTTTTGCTTAGCAGTCACGACTATACCTTTATAAGATTTAATTTCTGGCGAATGAGAAACGTTAGGGGTTAGATTCTCTTGTTTATCAGTTATAAGACTATATTCCGGTTTTTGTTCAGGCAGTGTTTCTTGTTCATCTAAATTGACAAGATTATCATTTTTTGAGTTGGATACTGGACTTTTAGATACATTGTCAATTTGATTCATGACTACTTGTACTATAATTTCATTTTGTGGTGATGGTGCTGACTTTTCAATTAAATTTCTCACGTTACGAAAAACTCTATCTTTTAAAGCCATGCGAGGTGACTTAGTGCCCACAGGTGTCGTCTTATCTACTTTCTGTGGTTTATTTTTTGTTACTGGTGATGTAGTTGCATTAGTTTTAGGAATAGTACTTTTATTGTCCAATATATTCTCCATTATTCTTGGGACTACGTCAGTACCAGACATGTTTAATAGAATTTCTGATGCGTTTGTATTTGTAGCTGATTTGCTAGATTTACTAGAAGATAGTGATGTATCTTGCGAATCTGTTTTCCAAGCAGAGAGTTTAAATTCTTCTTGTGATTGGGACAAGTCCTGGTATAATGCTGGTATATCTCGTTTTTTCTGTAACCTTTCTTTCTGATTTTCTGTCAAGTTCTTGGGGTTGAATTTCCAATTAGATTTTATAACCACGTATTCTTCCCCGTTCTCCGTAACTGTGTTAACAATGCTGGCTTCCTTTCTCTTCGTTTTTTTAACTTCTTGTACTTTCGGCGAAGCGAATTCTTTCGGTGCGACATCAGTATTCTTAGGACTTTCAACGGCTTGTTTGTCACTGCTTTTGTCATGTGACAAAATTATTTTTCTGATTTCACTTTTGATCGATTCATTTGAACAATCCCCCAAGTATATTTTCATTGCAGTGAGTATGGTGTCAGATGGTAGTTTTCTTTTGTTTAACGTAGTTGTATTTGCCATGAGTTCACTGAAAGTAGTTTTCTTTCCTATTGAGGATGTATTACTGTCACAAGACTCCGTTTCCGAATGAAAAACTCTTAGTACGTTTTTAATGCAGTTAATTGTTATTTGCGCTAGATTTTCATCCTTTGTCTTTCCGACGAAAGTAAGCATCAATACAAGCGTATCTACTAATGGTGGCATAATTTGTTCTAATTCAGTGTAGTCAGTCATTTCATCAGTTAGGGCTTCCAGTTTTGCCATCTCTGAAAAAACAAATAACAGAAACGAATTAATGCCTACAAAATCTTAGTATCACCTTGAATTATAGTTTTTAAATGCAACATCATATTACTAAAGATGTCATCAAATAACCACCAAAGTGACTAGCTTAACCCAAGATTGCCCGTTAGATAGAGTGTACAATAATGTTTGAATTCCATTTAGACTTTAAAATAAGAATCCAATAAAACTTAAAATTGCTGACAGAAACTAAACTACTGCATTTATAAATGACTAAAATTCAAGGACTATGTAAAAAGGACAAAAATAATAATAAAAATTTAAAATACACACATAACATTTAAATGTAGGAGTTTAGTTTGCAAGTCAATTCTGTCTCACAGGTTTTACAGAGGTCATTAGATTAAGACTACTGCCACCAAGATTATTGTGAGCGGGTTCATGGGCTGAGTCGAAGCTTAGTTCACAGTTGATGGAATGATTTAGGCACGCCTTTTCTAATCATTAGTTGCTCACTTCCTGGGACCAGAACTTTCTCTTTGAGAACATGATGCAAATTACATCAATGCTAAATGTTAAAACAACGTACTGTCTTCATCCTGTCTATGCTTTAAAACTCCTATTAAAGCAAACATGAAGAAGTAATTTGCAGCCTTACTGTCTTCTACAGGTTTGATAAGGACTTTAGAAATTTCATTGTCAAATCCAATCATATCTAGTTTGATGTGCATGACGTTGTATAATGTGTACCACGCCGATGCTGCTTCTTTCACCTGTTAATATAAAATTAAACATTATTCAAAGGTACTTCTGATTTGAACCATAACTTTTTTATTAATGTAAAACAAACCAGAAATGTTATTGTTCGATCTTTCATTTTCTATAATATTCTAACTGCGACCACGGCTGTTGCAACATAGTCGAAACGTCGGGATAACGAATAAAAAAGGTACATACGCGATAAATACCCGTTTAAATCAGTAATTATGAACAGTGATCGCAAAGAGTACCTCCTCCTTTTTTGAAGTCGGTTACCCTAACCAAACTCTTATCAAACTACCCTTGAAGTACATCCTTTCCAATAAAAAAAGAATCATCGAAATCGGTTGGCGTGATATTGAGCTTTTCATCCATTTGTCGCGCACATACTTTATGCAAATTAAAGACTTATATGGTTAGATTATCAGAACTGGACCAAATTGAAATGGGACCACACGCTTTCAAATAAAAAAATAATCATCAAAATCGGTTAACCCAGTCAAAAGTTCTGAGGTAATAAACAAAAAAAAATAAAAACACAGACGAATTGAGAACCTTCTCCTTTTTTGAAGTCGGTTGAAAATATTTAAATTACAGTATTTTAATGAAGTGGTTTCATGGTTAGAATCACAGAATCATGAATCAATTCGAAAGAAGAATTTGTGCCAAGATCTATATTGAATAGATTACACAAGTTCACCTAGTTTGCATGTCTTTTAGTTGGAGCATAGCTCTTCGATACATTAATAATTTTGAACTTAGCCGACTTGCCAGTAGCAAGTCAGCAGTACGCAGCAGTACGCGGTGCCTTTGAATCGACTGAGCGCGGTGTGTGAGCATCCCAACATTCAATTGCTCTTGGGGCGTCATAGTAGGTACAAAAATTCGGCAAGCTTGGTTTTCTTATAAATTGATGCACTCGCGTTATCTAATCTGTGGTCAAAGCTTTTTAAACTTACATTAGCGCAAACCTGCACCACCTTAAATGGCCACCTCAGTATACTGTTGAGTACTTGTTGGCACAAATGAGAGTTAGTGGCTTTCCGCGCCAAGGCCGTCCACAACTTCAACGCGCTGTCAGTTGCTGGAAGCTCGTCCAAAATCCAAATCATATATGCGGGCATCGCAACAGAGTCATCTATTAACGCTATTACTACTGGCTCCAGAATGAACATCAATTCTTCTGGTTGGTATCTGATAAATAAAAATCACATTAATATTATAAATAGGAAAGTTTGGATGTTTGTTTATTTGTTTGTTACTCAATCACGTCGTAACGGCTGGATCGATTTCGATGAAATTTAGTATGTACGTAGATTATAACCTGGAGTAAAACATAGACACTTTTTATCCCATAAATCAGGTTAGATGAAATAAAAATGGGGGGTCAATGTTTCTATTAAATTAATGTGATATGTTGTGATCAATTAGTACACAATTAGTAGTGTAACGCGTACGAAGTCGCGGGCAACAGCTAGTTAATTATACATTATAATCAACTAGCTGTTGCCCGCCTCGAGATCCACCTAGAGATTTATTTTAATCTAGCTAGCCACTGTGAAATTATAGGCGTACTAGCTGACCGCCTCTGACTTCGCACGGATTTTTATCAAAATAAAATATAGCACTCAGAGATATTGTAGCTCTGTGAGAGAAATATTTTTTTGAATTGGGCCTGTATATTTTGAAATAACCCCCTACGAACTTACAAACTTAACCTCATCATAATATTTGTGTAGATGTGGCTTTTCACCTGTATGTCTCAGAATAAATAAATAAAATATAAACATATTGCTGGACATTATGCACAGTGCTATCTAGACCCAAACTAAGGAGAGCTTGTACTATGAAAACCAGATAACTGATAGAATATATATATAGAAAAACATCCAGACCCGGAACAAATATCTGTAGATCATGCAAACATTTGTTCCGTAGCGGGAATTGAACCCGCTACCTCTTGCGTCTCAGCCGGCTATTCATCCACTGCGCCACGGAGGTCGTCGCCGTACGTAGCCTGCATCCCAAGTGTTATGGGCAGTGGCAAACACTTACCATTAGGTGGATAAAAAATACCACTTTTCCCGCGTATCACTTTGTTAGATGCCTGCGATTTTGTAGTAACTAACTATATAGATTATATTTCTATACTAAAATCGAATTATTTGTCGGTGTATAATTCGTCAACCGTGTCAGAGTTTTTAGGCCGAAGGCCTATAAAAAGATTAACATTTTTATAACTGGTACAAACATCATAAAATCCCCTTTAAACCTACTACTTCAAGTTCATTCTCTGGCCTCTGTCGGTGACTTTAGATATCAACAGAACTCATTTCTGATTTGACCTCAAGATAAATGCTAAACCCTCCTTATAAAGAAAAAATACGTACTTGTCATAATACTGGTTGAAAGCTTTGTCTGTGAGTATTTTTACAAGCTTACTCATAGGCCGATATTCTTTATCTCTTGACATAAGTAGTGGCCTTACGCGGGAGTCACTGAATAAAGGCAGTGCTAAATCATCTATCAATATCACCGAAAGGTCAGCATAGTGTTTACTATCCTGAAAAATACACGAATAAATATTAATAAGAACAGCTAACAGAATATGTTTTGTCATAGGCGATGGTTACCGCTCAACAGGTGAGCCATTTGCTTGTACCATCTCAAAGCTATATATTTTTTATATATAAAACACGTACAAACCCTTATATAGCCCTGACCTACATATATGATGTACAGACAGCATTGCTAACTGGTGACCATTCTGGTAAATCCAACTGCAAGCCCTATATGTGTTGTGTTTCGATATAATCTATATTTGAATTAACCAACTTTTAGGAAGGCCTCCTTTTTTTTATTGATGATAGCCAAGCGCTTGACCACTACCTTACCTGATGGTAAGTGATGGTGTGATCGAAGATGGAGCACACTTGCCTAGACAGAACCTATTCGATCTGGACTTGAAGACTCCAAGATTATACTGGCTCGGAAAAACATACGCCGGAAGTGAGTACAACTTCTTGTGCGAGCAAGAAAAGTTGAAGCAAATCATTTGGTACGGCAAGGTGGTATGCCGACCAGGTATGGGTGGCACTTCTCGGTACGTCTGCTTGTCTGGTGGTGGAAGGGGGAAGGAAGAATAAGGTCATGAAAATCTTGCGCACATTTACCAAAATGAATCTTGTAAAAAACTGAAAGTCTGGCTACTCGGCGTCTGTGCTCTAGTCTTTGTAAATTGGCTTCCAGTAGGGAGACATCACCAATGAGTCTAGAAGCACTTCGCTCAATCAAATCAAGAGCTTCAAGCTGATATTTGGCCGAGCCTTCCCAGAGATGGCAGCAGTATTCCATACATGAGCGGACTTGTGCTGTGTAGAAACTGAGCAGCTACTAGGATGCCGAATATGCCCATAGCATGCATGCCGCATGCTTCATAGCTGCAATTTTAGCCCTAGATTCGATGTGCGAGCCTAAGTTCAAGTTGGACGTGAGCTGAACGCCCAAGTAGCTCAGACTTTCAGTAATTGAATTAATGTATTAATATGTATTTATTTCAATTTCAAAAAGAATTTATATAAATACTTTTATATAAATAGTTCTATTTCAAGAATACCTAGGGCGTATCAAATACTTTGATACCTTGCTCTAACTAAGTTTAAATACTTGTGTTTAGACGCAAAGGATCTCTGTTTCAGTTCGACACACATAGGATAGACATTACTGACTACAGATAGAGTAGCTATTAGGTAGCCAGACTGAGCTTTATACTAATATGAATAAACATCATTAAATTGCTTCTATTATGAACAAGAGAAAAAAAAGAATAACTATAGACTAAAAATAATACTAGCTGAGACTTATCAACTAAAAGCCCGTGTTTTTTAATTTAACGATCAATGCATTTTACTATTATTTTATGAATTTGTGTGTGTGCGTGTGTGTGTTGATGTGAAGGTGTAAGCAAACATTATTGCAACATTTGGTTGAAATAAATGTTCTCATAATTAAGTTTTAGAAAATATATATACATATATAGTGTCTCGTATAATCATTATTACATATTACGTTGGTATAGTGTTGTGGTATACGAGGCATGCCTTTTAAGTTTTGTCGTTTGAAGAAAAAAACACAACTAGAACCTTATAGTACTTTTTATTGTTTTTCAAAGTATTCACCGCGTAGCTTAATACACTTTTCCATTCGCTCAAACCAGTTATTATAACATTTATTCCACTCTAAAGTGGGGGTGTTCAAAATGGCTGACTTGAAAGCGTCGACTGCTTCTTCACCGGACTGGAACCTTTGACCACGAAGATTTTTCTTAATTTTAGGAAATGTAAAGAAATCGTTAGGGCTTAGGTCAGGACTGTATGGAGGATGGTCAAGAATTTCTACTTTTTCCTGCTTCAAATACTCAATCGTTTGACGAGCGCTGTGTGAGCTTGCGTTGTCGTGGTGCAGGATGATGCGTCGCTTTGAGTTAGATTTTCGAAGTTCGGCGATGACTTGTGGTAAACAAACTGTAGTATACTACTCTGCGTTAACCGTTCTACGATCTTCAAGTGCAATAGTCGCAACATGGCCGGTTTTTCCAACGAACGTGGCCACCATCTTCTTTGAAGTGCTTCGAGAACGAACAACTTTAGTCGGCTTTGGCTCGTCTTGAAAGACCCAGATTGTTGTTTGGAATCAGGATCGTAGGCATAGATCCAAGATTCGTCACCACTTATGATGTCGTAGACGTGATTTGACTCCCCTCGGTTGAACCTTTGCAGAGTTTTCTTACACCATCTGACGCGGGCCGCCTTGTGATCGTCGGAAAGCAGATGCGGTATCCAACGGCAAACTAGCTTTCTCACACCAAGCGCTTCATGCAAGATCTTCTGAATGGTTGTCCCTGAGATGCCTAATAGAGCCTCTATCTCTCGATACGTCACATGACGATCTTCGAGAATTAGTTGTCTCACAGCAATGATGTTATCTTCAGTGAAGGCGGATTTTGGGCGTCCTTCGCGAAATCTGTCACTAACACTAGTATGTCCACGCTGGAATTCTAAATACCAGCGTTCGACAGTCCGCAGACATGGGGCTACATCACTGAACACGTGTCAGGCCTCTTCTAAAGTTGTAGAAAATTATTGCACGAACATTTTCCTTAGAAAGATTCATTTTCGTACGTGACCTGACAGATTCAAATCGAAACTGTGACTAAACAATAGCATTAATCCTAATACTTTCAACTGTTTTGAGATTCAAAATGTAAACACATTCGAATATAGAACAGTTCCAAATTCAAAATTGCCGGAAAATATGGAAACGACAGAACTTAAAAGGCATGCCTCGTACAAGAACTTTTCAAGATTGAATGTGTAACAAATCTTCTATTTGCTGGTAGTTTATGTTAAGTAAATATTTTTTTAAATCTATTTTTACATTCTATGTGTGTTGTTTTATGAATTGTTGTTATTTTATTTATTTTATTTTATAGGTATGTCGTTAGGAAAGTTGAATTTTTTCCTGCAAATGAGGTTTTACAAGTTGATTGTTTGTATATTTTTTGTGTTCGTCTTTTGTTTAATATGTTTATATCTGGTTTAATTTTGTGTTGTCTTAGAATAATTTGTTGTATAAATAATTGGTCTTACAGATAAAACTTCACAGTCAGTATATAGTAGTTTCGTCGGGTACATGAAAGGTCGAGTAAAAGCTACTTTCAGGACCGCTCTTTGGGCCCTTTCAAGTGGAAGCAAATGTGTTGTTGAAACTCCCCGCCAGGTCGATAGGCAATAAATCAGCAGTGATTTATTGCATTATGTGATTTATTTAATCAAACCAAGGGAGCACATATTGCCCAATCGCTTAGTGGACACTTGGAATCGGTTACCAGAGTCAGTAATTAGTACCCCCTCAGTGAACGCTTTCAAAAACAGACTGGACAAATATTTAAAGCGCACTGACAATAAATAAGATATACACGCATCAGCTCTAAGAGCTGCCTGTGTATTACAAATAATAATAATAATCAATACAAGTAAATCATAAAAATTACCTCAACTAATGCAGACAGCAAATTAACAAGTCCATTGAACATGTCTCTTCTCACAGAGTGATCTATAAGCTCTGCCATCAACAACACAAATGACTTCCAAAGGCACCGTATATTTGTTTTAACACTTGCTGAGTAATCACTTGCAACCAGCTTTATTGCCGCCATCAGAGCGAATACCCAGTGTTTCCAATGTTCAGCCAGCATGGCTGTGTTTATTATTTTCCCATTCAATTGTAATACGCTATTGGTGCATCTTGTACCACAGTAACTATGCCCAACTATCTCCACGAAAGCTTCCAAGCATTTCACTCTCATCCCTTGAGATGTCTGCCCTGGACAAGAATTTGGTTTTGAGCCACGTTCCTTCCCAAACATAAAATGAAGAAACGGTATCAATATCTCATTTGCAAATTGTTCCATCTTTGGTTTGAACTTTCGTATCAAAAGCCACCATGTGTTGAACTTTGCCACTACAGCCTCTATCGTTTTAGTGTTATTCAACTTCAATGGTATTATAACAAGTTTTAATCTCTTAGCAATACAGTTGATATTTGTTTCATTTGCAAAGTTTATTATCAACTCATTCCAACACTCAAATGCGCGTACTCTTTGTGGCGATTCCTTTTTAAAGGCAGTTTCAACAACAGGTAGCATCGAGTTGATTGGGGTACCGAATGAGCTGATGTTTCGTGTCACTTGATTTTTCAATAGTTTGATGATTATAATCCAGATTCGGGACCAAGTACCTTTGCCTTTATCCAATAATTTTTTGATAGATGCTGGGAACCTAGAAAGTTAGCACAGATAAAAACATAAGAATACATATATAAAAACTTGATAAAAACATAATTATATGGTATGGTATGGTATGGCTATGATATATATCTTTTTACACCACCTGCTTGACAATGTCAAATTATATGTCATGTAAACCTCACCGAAAGCAGGTAATACCACTCGCGGGCATAATGTAATTTGAATTTAGAACCTCATCTGTATTAAAATTTGAACCAAAGAGACAATAAGCACTTATTCGTAAATCGAACAAACTTCTGCACTGAATGCACCAACCTAGATTTGGTTTTTATTATCTCGCAGAAAGTGTGAAATGTGGAGTATTCTTCTCGTGGATAAAGCTGTCTGCATCTTGGGCGTGCTTATATCCCTCTCTGCACTCAGGACTCAAGAATCCTTCGTTACGTTCGGGATTCCATATGGCGCCTGTGACGCAAGACACTGCTTTATCCCCTCGTTAATAATTTATTATTATGGGCCTTAAAATAAGTTATTAACTATCCTGTAACTATCTGTAGTACACCACACTCCATTATAACTTCACTCATATATTTCCATCCTAAGATTGCCTGGAAGAGACCGCTCTGAGCAGATTATGAATAGAATGAACACAATACTTTTTGGCATAATTCAAACCAACCAGTTTAGAAAGTGGACACGCAGTCGAAGTCGCGGGCGTTCAGCTAGTAAGTAATAAACACTTACTTTTCTGGATCAACAATGCTATCCACAAGAGTTTGCCATTCAGGGTAATCAAAGTAGTCAAACAGAACCAGGCGTTCAGCTAGTAAGTAATAAACACTTACTTTTCTGGATTAACAATGCTATCCACAAGAGTTTGCCATTCAGGGTAATCAAAGTAGTCAAACAGAACCAGTTGATTTGTCAATAATTCAACAAGCAGTACTTGAGTTTTTATCTTCTCATGATCATCTACCATAGTTAGAATTTCTACTAAAGTTGGCACGACTTTTGACAGCCACAGTGGTATGCCTTGCTTGACATATATTGCCTTCTCACGGTCTGGTAACCATTCCAACAGTTGAAGTAGAATAAATGCCTGGAAGGAGAGATTCAAAAGTTTCATTACTTTGTCATTACAATACCTTTTAGTATCAATCAAATGGTTTTTTAATAACATAACTAGGTCCTCATAGGCTTTGGCTTGGCTGCATAATCTTTCCCCAAGCATAGCTGAGAATTACCTCAACTCTCTTTTTTTGGTCAATTTTTTTAGCTTTTCATTTTTTACAATGATCTCAGCCATATTACTCTCTATACACATTTACAATTATAATTACTCATAACTTTCATTCACCAGCTCATATGTGAAATGGTAGAGCATGTTGGCTGTATCTGATGATTGTTCAGCTAACTTGTTAACAAACCAACTTTAAAACAAAACAATCATAGAAATTTGGGATCTATGATGACCAGCGATTGGAGTAGGTAGATTGATTTTATGAACTTGCATCATAAATCGTGATGATAACATAACATGGATATTCCTTTTTGCCTGGAATTTTCCGTTATTTACAGGATTATATACTTATGAAGCACTCAAAAAATCATATGTCACATCTATTGCCACATAGAAGAATACTTGGCCATCAAAATAACCTACAGAGCAAGCATCAACATGACACTGAGACAGCGACAAGTAACAGCAAAAGGAATAACTATCCTAGATCCTAGACACATGCCCATATAAACATATACATTTGAGATCAATCTAGCTACTCCCACTTTACACCCAGCTCCACGTTATAATTAAAAAATCCCAGAATCCCAGAGGCATGTCCATATTAATATGTTTGAGATCATTAACCACAAACCAATCTACTTACTCTGATCATAGGCATGGCCCTCTAATTCTAAGGTAGGGGAATAAAATCAGCATTGACACCCTGCATGTATTGTACATTACCCCCCTTCTATCCTAACCCCAGCCATTTAAACTCCTTAAGTGATCCTGGAAAACTGCTGCCATCAGCCTTACTCTTTTATTTCATCAACTTCTTTGTATCAGGAGTTAAAAATAATTACCTCCATCTTGACATCAAAAGCACTCTGGTTCAGTGCGAGAAATAGTTCAAAAGTCTCAATTAGTATTGAAGAATGGTTAGCCACTAGTTTTATCAGTGTCGCTCTAGGATGTGCCATCAATACTTGGAATGACAATGTCCGTATATGATTTGTCTGGCCCTCAACACATTTTGTCCTCAATAATTCCAATATAGCAAGGGCAGATGGTAAGAAATCCACAAATTGTTTTGTCTGAAACAGAAATGAAGAATAAAAATTAACAACACATTCAAATAGCATAAATTTATAAGAAATGTAATAAAATAAATATATATAATTATAATCTAATATATAAAAGTCTCATGTCACAGTGTTTGTAACAAAACTCCTCTGAAACGGCTTGACCAATTCTTATGAAATTTTTTATGTATATTCGGTAGATCTGAGAATAGGACGTACATTATTTTTCATACCCCTATGTAATAAGAGTAGTTCAAAAAAAATTTTTTTTGGGCAATATTATTTATTTTATGATATGGCAATAAAAAATACATATAACCATAAATTTTCACCTTACTACCACCAACCCCTATTTTTTAATAGTGATACTAGTACTTTTAACCATTTTCTACTTTGAATATAGTGATAGTTGATTATAGTGGGTACATGCACAAAAAAGAACAATGAAAAAAAAATTAATATAACTCTGCTTAGCAACACAAAATTTATTGATTCTAAGGCAGTACGAAGTTCGCGTAGTCAGCTAGTAAAGTATAGATTTATATGATAAATCATTCGGTATTTCCATTATGGCGAATAACCTTATTCAAAATTTGATCTGCTTTCTACCTACTCACATCCAACTTACAATTACTTTTTTACTCTCCAGATTTACCTTGTCAATGTTTATCAGTGTTGAGACGATGGATAACACGTACGGTACGCTTCGCAGGTTAGTTTTGTATCGTAAGCACAATCTAAGTACCTTGTCAGCGTCAGTAGAAGCTACCGCGTCAACTCGTCCTAACAACGAGTTCAAGGACATCAGCAAGTTATTATGGCATTTGTTTGAATAGTCCGCGTCATATGGACTGTTTTGCAGCCCTTCGAGCATACCTAACAACCCTTGGAGGGTTACTCGAGCGTCTTCTGGCATTTCTGTAAACAAATATCACTATGAAAACAAAATGTAGTAGCAGTACAGTTTAACAATCTGCTATACAGAATCTAAACTGTATTGTGCAATGAATTAGTTGATATATTAAAAATGGGAGCAAATAATCCAGTTATCAGCAGTTTTTTTGTACATTCTTCACCCATGCAGGTGTGAGCCGTGCGTGTTACGCTGTCGCACAATTTTTAACAGATTTGATATTAAATTAATAGGATACGCAGTTAAACTAAATACGTACCGAACGTTTTCAATCTATCTTGTTACTGAGCACAATTAAAGTTTCAAATCCACATATTCCACACATTTAGCAAACCAAACCAACCAACATTGTTTGACATTCCGTCCGTTCGCTTTTTCAGTTGTCTCGTTTCTGGCGCGAACTATGACAGTTATATTCTTGCCATATGAAAAAATATTGCATGTTTAACCTAACCTACATAACCTGACTATATACCGATGATAAATGTCTGTCATAGAAATACATAGAAACCAGTAGTGCCGCTGCGGCCGACTGCGTGCAGCAGCGCCACTTGCAGTTGGCAGTTGCAGTCAGCAGCGTCGTTCAGAATAGTTCCGACAATGCTGATCTTATTTCGCTTACCTTAGAATTATAGGGTGATGTCTATATTTTTTCCTGGCATCATAGATCCCAAACTTGATTGTATAGTTTTTGTGCGATTATTCTTAGCTTGGTGGAAAATTATGCAGCCAAGCCAAAACTTATGAGGACCTAGTCGTGTTACTAAAAAACCACTTCAACTCAAAATGACCTTTTAAATACATTATAGGCTTGCGTTTGACCACGATCTCGCCTGATGGTAAGCGATGATGCAGCCTGCGATGGTATACGCTTGCCTAGAAGAAACCTATTCACTCGCGACTTAAAGATACCCAGCAGGCTTACTCCCCAAAGTGATTCGATTCTGATTTTGTCTTTGATTCGAACTCGTTTCGGTTGCAGCTACGAGGGGTGATCCAAAAGTAATGATAATCAATAATAAACCCAATGAATAAAAAAAAAAAATATTTCTCAACATAGTCTCCTAGCAAGTCTATACATTTAGTCCATCTCTTTTCTAAACCTAAAATTCCCTTAGAAAAAAAATCTTTAACTTGACTCTCAAAAAAGTCCTCAACCGCGGCCATCACGTCGCTATCATCGTCAAATTTCTTGCCTCGGAGGTGTTTCTTGAGTCGTGGAAAGAGATAGAAGTCACTGGGGGCTAGGTCTGGTGGTAGGGGGGGTGTTCCACCAGCTCGAAGCCCGCTTCCTGAATGGCAGCCATGGCAATTGCAGCTTTGTGAACCGGTGCGTTGTCTTGATGGAACAGCACTCCAGCCCGCAGTTTGCCTCGCCTTTTCTCCTTAATAGCCTCCCGCAATCTTCTTATTTGTTCTGCATAGTAGGAGCCTGTAATAGTGGCCCCCTTTTCCAAGTAGTCCACCATGATTATTCCTTTAGCGTCCCAAAAAACAGACGCCATAACCTTCCCTGCTGAGCTTGACACTTTGAATTTCTTCGGCGTCGGTTCATCGGATCGTTTCCATGTCATCGATTGTTGTTTTGTTTCAGGATCAAAATGGTGGATCCAGGTCTCGTCCATGGTCACAAAACGTGACAAAAAATTATCTTTGTCTGCCTGAAATTTTTCGAGATTTGCTCTTGACATGTCGACTCGTTTCTTCTTTTGCTCGTCGTTTAACATTTTCGGTACCCAACGCGCGGAGACCTTTCTCATATGCAATTCGTTCGCAAGGATTCTTTGAATGCTGCCATATGAGATCCCTGTGACCTCAGCTACATGCCTGATAGTCACTCTTCGATCTTCTAATACAACTTCTTCAACTTTTTTCACATTTTCTTCAGTGAGGGACGTCGATGGGCGTCCTTCGCGGTGTTCGTCTTCTGTCGATGTTCTTTCCAGCTTAAACTCCTTAGCCCAGCGTGCAACTGTGGAATATGGAGGAGAAGAGTCCCTTAATGTTTCCACCAAGTCGCTGTGTATGTCTTTGGTACACATTTTTTTCAAGCAGAGGTATTTAATGACAGCTCTGATTTCGTGTTTTTCCATTTTTATGTTCACTCCTTGACAGTCCGTATTCAAATGAATGTAGCTCCCGGGAATCGTGGCCTATTTATATGATTTTTTTTCCTGAACTAGTGGGTAACTGAGCAAGGGACTGATATTTTTTTGTATTTTTGTGTGCACTAGAAATAACTGATTATCACTACTTTTGGATCACCCCTAGTATCAGGAAACACAGTCTCTGGTAAGGCTTTCCACTCTAAAACATATACTAATAGAAAAGAGTTACTACACATTAGACGACTTTTTTAACGACAAGACATGTAAATAATTTTCTACAATAATGATTTCACTAAGCAATCAAATTCAAAACATAAAATCGGTCAACTTTGATTCCACTAGACCTACCTATTTAGCTATAATATTGCTACACCCTTATTTGCAGGGTACATTTAAAGTTCTGGAGTTTTGACTAGTCAATAAGATCTGACATATAACATTTAATCCACTTTATATGAACGCAATAAAATACTGAATACTGAATAGACGTGTCTTCATCTCACACACCGGCGAAGCCGGTGTGGGGGGATGCAGTGCCGGGCTTTTTGGCCCTTTCCTGCGGAGTTCTTACCGCCCCCCGTTTCAACGGGGGGGTCATCGGGTCGGCTCGCGGAGCCTCAGGTTTGCTACTCACGCGTTACTGGCCGCCCGATGCTCACTCCGCAGGGAGGATCTTCGGACAGTCGCCGCGCAGGTACCTTCAAAGGAAGATGGGTAGGGGGAAGGGATGAGGGAGGGATACCCCGATCTGACGACGCCTGGTCGTCGTCAGTGTCTGTGGCCAGTTCCCGCGGGTACGGCTTACTCTTCGGTGGTCTTTCTGCGAGAGGGGCCAGTTCTCGCAGATGAGAGTAAGTGGAGTTATCTAGGCGCTCAAACATCCTGGTCGCTAAGCGGCCTATAAATTGATCCAGACTTTCAATTTTCAGGTCCCGCTGTATGGTGGCGTTTCGAACGTACCGTGGCGCGTTTACGATCGTCCGGAGGCATAGGCTTTGCTGACTTCGCAGTATCTTTCTGTGGTCTTTGGCTAGCAAAGCATACCACGCGGGGGCCGCGTATGTGAGACGCGGGCGGACGTACGTCTTATACAATCCAACCTTCATTAGAATACTGAATACTCTTTAGCGGTGCGCATATGAAAGGTCGAAGAGACCCGATTTGTGCGAATGGGAGGTATTTCGACCATTTAGCGGTGGTGCACCGCAGAGCGTCTGGTTGTCTGATGATAGAATGGAGATGGTGGGATTAGGTTGAAAAGTTCCGCACACTCCCTGAAATGTACTCGATAAAAAACCGAGAGGCTAGCAACCTTTCGTCGATGCTCCAGGCTGAGGAGCCTTGCATAAACTAGCTCATCGTTGCCTATGAGCTTCTTAGCTCTTCTCTCAATTGATTCCAGAGCTTCAAGTTGGTACTTCACTGATCCGTCCCAGAGGTGAGAAGAGTACTTCAAACACGATTGGACTTGTGCTTGGTACAAGTTGAATAACTGTCCCGGTGTGAAGTAGTGCCTCACCTTTGCGGGTATAGCAAGCTTTTTAACAGCCAACTGGGATTTCGATTCAATGTAGGAGCCAAAATAGAGAGTCGGAGATGAGATACCAAGAAGCTCGAGGTGGTTAGATATCGGCACGGATACAGTTCGGAAAGTAGGAGTCAGATTGACTTCGTTTTGCGGAGAACAGACACGCCTAGATCATAATCGCATTGAACTTGATCAGATTGGCACCACCTTTACAAAAACCCTACTAGCAGAACCTTTTTTGTTGAATACCTACCTAAAAAGTATTTACAATAGTAGCAAATATACCTACTGTAGGTAGTTGTAAGAATGATCAAAGCTGAGTAAAGTAAACTCTGTAAAACTAAGTACTTAGGGTGATGGAACCAGCCTTCGACAAGCATCAGTAATTGACACTACTATATATTATTTTTGTTTTGTTTTTATAAGCTTATAAAAAAATAGCCTCATGGCAACACATACGTAGAGTCAAATTTTGTTTAAATCGGATACTCGCGAGATCTCAGTTCGGGGCAAACAACTAGTTATACTTAACTAGTTATAACTAGTTTAACTTATACCAGTTGTAAACAGTGGCACGGGATGGGGCTTCGCCATGAAATGCTAATCGAAGTCTATCGCAATATTGTTGTTGAGTAAGACCGCAAAGAAAGTCGTAATAAATCATTGAGGGAAAATTTTCTCTAATCAAACCAATTTCGACGCACTACAGACACTTTTTAAATTGCCGCCAATTTGTAAAAACAAATGACATATGAATTTATTACACATCTACAGATTCCCAAAGAGTTCCTAACCGATCGAGGGAAGCGAGATCTCTAAATCAACTTGGGCAAATCAGCGTTGTATGTACCTATGTATGTATGTTTGTTTCACAGACTACTAAGATGCTAATGTTTGTCCGAGGATAATTTTCGAAGCGTTTTCCGATCATCGTGAAATTTGGTATATAGGTAGGTAGTGATGGCACAATTTTGGTGTAACTAAATGAGCGTAAAATGTTGGGGGGTTGTTGAGATATTGGGGTTCAAGAGGGTTAAAAAAAAATGAAAATGAGACTATAAGGTCAAGTGGGACGTCTAATGAAAGGTCTTCATGAGTACATTTTGACCCCGTTTTTATTTTTAGTTTAATCCTTGTAGTTTTTAAGTTATTAGCCATAATAAAAACTGAACTTTGACAAAATTCACAGGTTACACCAGTGAACCCACAGTGCTGAAATTTGGTGTGCGTGTAGCTTTAGTGACACAAATATAGGGAAAAGTCTGAAATCCAGAATTACTACAATTTCTACCCGAAAAAACGATAACCAATTGACATGAACTCCCATTACCTGTAATTTGAATGAAACTGTGGGTAAAGTTAAATGATTACCATTTCGTGGCACTATTTTGATAGTCAAAGATTAGGTACAAATATTTTTTTTTTTATGGGAGACTCGCGAGGTCTCAGTTCGGGGCGAACCACTAGTTATAAATTTATCATCGGCTGCTTTTTTTACTGGCCTATTCAAAATCTTTCAGTGTGAGCCCCGTCAACAAAACCTAATCTCACACTTCCCCTAAAGTGTCCCTCATTGGTGCAATAACCCCACCTATTCTTTTTTATTTTTTTATATTGGGTAGAGACTTAAAGACCATATGAACTAGGTACCTTTACTATATTTGTGTTCTGTGAGGTGTCCCATACATTAGTAGCCAGTAGCCATTAATGAGTTTATAGCGGGGTATCCTAGCGGGGTATCCGTTTGCCATAGCATTTTATTTTCGCAAAGCCACGAGTGGGGGTGTCGGTAGGACTAATTGCACATCGTTATATAGTTTTAAAAGGCGTGCGTCGCTTAGAGCGTTTGGTGCACTGCACACACTTGTCTTGTTTGCCTCACTCCCGTCTCCCACCGCGTCGATTGCATCGTCCGTTGTCTTATGTCCACGCGAGCCGCGTCGAGAATAACAATCAGTATTTCCAAGCGCACCGAATATATTACACACAACTCCTTATCTGGCCGAAGCGCGTGAACGTGTGGTGAAGTCGTGATGGTTATGTGTTCAAAAGAAGGTGACTGATGGTTCAGTACGAAAAACTTTATTGTGGCATCCAGTGGTTCAATGTTTAAATTTTAAAATAATGCCTGGGCATGAAGGAAGCCCTTACTGGGCGGTTGTAGACTTCGACAGCGAAGGAGACGACGTACCGACACCTCCTCCAAGCCATCGAGTGTATCTTGACCCCTGGGATAATGAAGCTCACGGTATCATTCAGCCTGAGAGGCCCGAGTCCAGCCAGGAAGAAAACATGAACTCGTTCGCCGGCGAGCCTGTCAGCGCTAGTTTTTATTATGTACCCACAAAAAACTATGATTCTGGTGAGGAGCCTCCTCTGCCACCGCCAAGGAGAAAAATGAGTGCTCGGGAAGAGCGCTGCGCTGAAGAATACTCCACATACGGAAGAAAAGTCTCCAGGGCATTAGTGCCTGATATACCGGAGCACACGATTTATAGCGAAAGACCAATGAGTAAGTGTATTAGTTTGAATTCCAATATATTTTGTCATTATTTCGCTCTTTTGTAAGTAGGTAATAAGGTAAAAACGTACCTTACTTTACAAAAGATATAATAAATCGCCTAGTTACCATCCTAATAATAACTTTGCCTAGAAAAAATATTTTATTTAATATCCTCTTAATAACTTAACAACAAGTACTTATTTTACTATGATAAAACAGGTACTCGAAAGTTATAAGACTACAATAACGTACGGTACCTACCTACTTAACAATTACTCACTTTACTAAATTGCCAATTAATTAATACCCCTGTGTCCAGTACCTACCTACGTACCTAGATATAATTTAATGGAGCTGATGCAGACAAATTATGTTACAAGGATCTTAGAAAATTGGCAATTTCCTGTTCTGAATTGACTAAAAATCACTTTAGTAGGTAGATTTCTTGGTAATTTTTGACTACCTCCGTGGTGCAGTGGGCGAATAGCCGGCTGAGACGCAGGAGGTAGCGGGTTCGATTCCCGCCGCGGAACAAATGTTTGCATGATCTACAGATATTTGTTCCGGTCTTGATTGTTTTCTATAATTATATGTAAGTAGTATCTATTTACAAAAAAAAAGTATACAAGTATTCTATCAGTTATCTGGTTCCCATAGTACAAGCTCTGCTTAGTTTGGGGCTAGATAGCGCTGTGTGAAATGTCTAGCAATATTTATTATATTTATTTTTAGATGAACAACCAAGATGCGAACTTACAAAGTGCTATCAACGTACATATTTTGTGTTTGTATACTTTGCTTTGCGATAAAAAAGATTTTACTATCTAGTAGGTAGGTACCTACTAGATAGTAATAGAAATCTAGTAATATTTGGCTAATTAACATTAAAACTTTTCTTAACATCAGGAAGATTCCTAAAATAATAAATACTCGTCACCAAAATCTTACCGAACCTCATTTATATACCTACCCAATATTATAGCAACCAATAATTTGCCTGTACCGAACCTAATAAGTGTCAAAGTGATGTAGGTGCCTACCTACACTACCTACCTAGGCAGGCAAGGCTTAGCTGTAGGTGGTTTAGGCGAGTCATCCATGACTTAGATACTTCTCAGGTATTGCATATGCACATAATATGGCAAGGTTAATGTACCTATGTTTATGAATTGCATGATGGATGATAGATTATATGACAATACTCCCTAATCCCCAGGGGACCGCCGACGTTCAGTTTACATCGAAGAACCGATATACGTACCTCACCCCATGGCTCCAATGATGTACGAACCACTATACGGTATGGCGCCACCTCCACCAGGCTATCTTCCCCCGAGACCTAGGACAAGAGTTTCTCTGCCTCATCCTGAATACATGATGGCTGCTCATCAGCAATCTAGACGACCTTCCAGGTATTTGAGTCTTCTTTTATATAATTTTGATGGCATTATTGATCGAGCGAAGCGAGATCTCCAAATCAACTTGGGCAAATCGGCGTTGCATGTATGTATGTTTGTTTGTCCAAAGATAACTTTCGAAGCATTGATCCGATCATCGCGAAATTTGATACATAGGTAGTGATGGCCCAATTTTGGTGTAACTAAATATGCTCAAAATGTTAGGGGCGTTAATGTTGGGGTTCAAGACGGGTAAAAAAAATAAACTCACAGGGTACACCAGTGACCCCACAGTGGTATTTGGTATGCGTGTAGCTTAAGTATCACAAATATAGGCAAAAGTCTGAAATCTAGAATAACTGCAATTTGTACCCCAAAAAAGTAACCAATTTACATGAACTCCCGTTACCTGTAATTTGAATTAAACTGTAGTTCAAGTTATTTGGTTAATTATTTCGTGGCACTATTTTGATAGTCATAGATCACGAATAATATTTTTTCGTTTTTTAGGTAGACTCGCGAGATCTCAATTCGGGGCGAACCACTAGTTATAAAAAACGTAATTTTTATTGCGTTGACATAGTTAATTTTTCAGAGAGAAATTATCAACAGGAAATCAATAAGGATTCTGTTTTTCATAAAAATACCAAGTTCCAACAAATTACCCACCGATTGGCCTATTAACGAGTAGTACTGGACCGTTCGGAGATAACGATGTATGAAATATCGTAAAGAGTAACGTTCCGCGGCATGACCAAGACACCCGAGAGTCGAGAGCATAACAGCTTGAAGATTTCACGATAATGAGATGAAAATAAAATAGTAGAGGACATGCACGGAAAACAGAGATTTCTATGCCTGTCGCATCGTAATTGTTGCCAGCACTCTTTGTAGGTAATTATGATAGCAATGCTTACACTCTCGTTATAGTGAAACTAGTCGCGTTCGCAATGTATAATCATTAATATTTGCTTTCCTTGAGATCTTTCTAGATCAATTATTTTATACGTACAGAAATAATACAATTAAGTAATAGGTGGTACATGTTATGTACAAAAAATGTATACACAATATTATGGACTTTACTGCGATCTAGTACCCTCAATTGTTTACATAAATACTAACACCATTTACAGGAAAATAAATAAATAAACAATAAATATTGCTGGACATTTCACACAGCGCTATCTAGCCCCAAACTAAGCAGAGCTTGTACTATGGGAACCAAATAACTGATAGAATACTTATATACATTTTTTTTGTAAATACATACTTATAATATATAGAGAAACAACCAGACCAGGCACAAATGTCGGTAAATCATGCAAACATTTTGTTCCGCGGCGGGAATCGAACCCACTACCTCCTGCGTCTCAGCCGGCTATTCGCCCACTGCACCACGGAGGTCAAGACATTGTGATAATTACAAAGAATTGCAAAAGCCCAACTAGGTAATCCTAAACTAATTAAGATCTCTTTAGAATATGCATAGTAAAGCTTATTCTAAAGAGAGAGAGAGAGAGATGAGCTAAACTCCTATTAAAAAGCTTGACCCAAAACAATTAAACATAGGGGCATTATGGAAGAAAGGAAAAAGGCCTTTACCTTTAGGAAGGTACCTTGCAGTGGGAAACCATTATATAAATAAATGAATAAAAATCCAAAAATACATAGCATTTAAAATGTAACGAAACATTAGAATGTATGAATGAAAATTCTTTATTATAGTACCTTACAAGCTAGACACAACAGATATAAACATAAAAATTTGATTTCATAAATTCACATTTTACTTGCAAAAAGAAACCTATCCATTATTGAACCTTTCGTTCCCATGGCTTAGTACATTAACTTCCAAGGAAAGCATTTACTGCAAAAAACACTGCTATTGCTACGGCATGTAACAACGCTATTTTGTATAATAACAACGCCCCGTACGAGCCATCGTGTGAACGTGCACCAGTTTTTGTCTATTACAAATGAAAGTTGCATTTGTGAGAACTTATCTTTGTTTTGTTGTGGAGAAACTTGTTCAGCAATGACCTTAGTGACCGCTCATCCTTAAGGTCAAACACAGCCCCATCAGCTGGCGAATACCTACTTGCTTGGCTTGCATCGCAATACGAGTTTGAGTTACAACATTGCAGTATAGTTAAACTATATGGTGGTAAGTTGTTTTGGGCTGCACATGAAGTAGGTATATCTAGACATTAACATAGCAATACTAAAATAGATTTTTGGTAATAACTATTTGGACTTCGAGGGAATATCGCTGGAAACTCATTTTTGATCGAGCGAAGCGAGATCTCCTAATCAACTTGGGCAAATCGGCGTTGTATGTATGTATGTTTGTTTGTCCGAGGATAACTTTTGAAGCGTTGATCCGATCATCGTGAAATTTGATACATAGGTAGGTAGTGATGGCACAATTTTGGTGTAACTAAATGAGCGTAAAATGTTGGGGGGTTGTTGAGATATTGGGGTTCAAGAGGGTTAAAAAAAAATGAAAATGAGACTATAAGGTCAAGTAGGACGTCAAATGAAAGGTCTTAATTAGTACATTTTAACCCTGTTTTTATTTTTAGTTTAGTCCTTGTTGTTTTTGAGTTATTATCATTAATAAAAACAAAACTTTGACACAATTCCCAGGGTACACCAGTGACCCCACAATGCTGAAATTTGGTATGCGTGTAGCTTTAGTTACACAAATAGAAGCAAAAGTTTTAAATCCAGAATAACTGCCATTTGTACTCAAAAAAAAAATAACCAATTAACATGAACCCCCGTTACCTGTAATTTGAATGAAACTGTAGGTCATGTAATGTGGTGCTTATTTCGAGGCACTATTTTGATACTCAAAAATTACGAATAATATATTTTTGTTTTTATGGGAGACTCGCGAGATCTCAGTTCGGGGCGAACCACTAGATAATTATTGTCTACAAATGGCATAAGAGCAATTATCCAGTAACACATCACTTTCTAGTCACGCATTACGTGAGCGCATTGTGCAGTTTAAGCTGATACTAGAAAGTCAGTCAACTCACTGGACATTCTTCATAATATTCATAACACTAGCAAACTAGTGTGAAGTGTTTCTGGAGCAGCGATGATGGGAAATTTTGATTGGCAATCTTATGTCATGGTACAGTGACCGCTCATGGTATCGCTCATGATGCACTAACAAACATTTAACATGCATTCGTTGGTGTTGATTGTTATGTTAATAATGATACGCTATGTTATTTTATGACGGGAAAAGCTAAAAGGCTGGAAAAAAACCAATACCCAGGTTTTTAGGGTTCCGTACCCAAAGGGTAAAATGGGACCCTATTACATTTTATTTGTTTGTACGCCCTGATCAATCCATTTGCTCAACAAATATTTTATATTAATTAGTATGTAAGGATAATTATGTAATGTTTATATTTATTTTAATTATTATTAATGTATGAATTGTGAATATGTGAATACTACCTATTGATTTATTGTAATTATGTAAGTGGATTGGGCCTATGTTGTCTGAATAAATAAAATAAAATTACTAAGACTCCGATGTCTGTCCGTCTGTCACCAGGCTGTATCTCATGAACCGTGATAGTAAGACAGTTGAAATTTTCACAGATTATGTATTTTTGCTCGTTTTTGCTCGGTATTGATAACGGCAACAGGTAGACGCTTGAAATAAACACAGAATATTAGTTATATATTCACTTTAAAAATAAATAATTAAAATAAAACATATATTTAAGGGGGGCTCCCATACAACAAACGTGATTTTTTTGCCATTTTTATAAATAACGATACGGAACCCTTCGTGAGCGAGTCCGACTCGCACTTGCCCAGTTTTTTTTTAATGTTTAAAGATGTATGCCAATAACAAAACAAGTCAGATGTGTAAAAAAACTAATAAACAGAGGTTATAGCTCCTCCAATTTTGTTTCAGGTTGCCAGAAGCTTACGAACAGTTCATTTACGAGAGCCTGTCTCCAGATTACGAAGACTGGGCAAGACCGTTCCCGAAGACAGCTCCTGATAACTTCCACCTGTCCAGGTATGGACATCTTCAAATCGACTATTCATTCAGTTGGCATTCGCTTGATCGTCTTATCCGAAATCAATAGAACTTAATCAAAATCTTTGCACGATGTATACTTCTTTAATTTATAAGATTTGTTTAGTTCTAAGTATGTATATACTTAAACACTTTGATAAAAACATAGAAAAATTCTAGTATAAGTCAATATTTTTAAACTATTTCTTATAGATCAGTATTCCTTAAACTTTATTTTAAATTGCATAATTATGGTGTACTAATTATAAATGAATAGCCAAAGAAATAAACGAAGGTTGTACAGAAAATTAAAACGCTTTATTACATTCCAAATCCAGATTATAAGGCTAAGTTCATATGAACGCGCGGTACCGTGAGCAAATACTAACCGCACGGTACAAGACCAAACTACTCGTAAATAGTGTTTATCGTCTACATTACCGCGCGCTACTCGTGTACATTACCGAGCGCTACTCGTATACATTACCGCGCGCTACTCATATACATTACCGCGCGCTACGTTAGCGTAAAAGCGTAATGTAGACGATAAACAATATTTAGTTTGATCTTGTACCGTGCGGTTAGTTGTTCCGCACGGTGTCGCGCGTTCATATGAACTTAGCCTAATAGTAATGTAACTTTACAGGCCGTAACACCAACTCACACAACGTTTTCATGACCACAAACAAAGTTGCAATATCAAGGTCTAATCTTTCGTAACGCTATCATAAAGATGGTTTGATCGCCATTATTCGCCATACTATCTTCAAGAGCAACTTTTTCATCATACTCGCAATAAGAAGTAGGCAGGTAGCAGCTCAGTACATACGTAGTTTAATTTGTTATTTAACTATTCAACTAATCTTATCTCACCGGTTCATTTTCAGTTTGATAGATTTGTTATGGAAAGTACTACAACTATACCTATTTTTGCCGCCAACACAGCCAAGCAATTGCTGTGTTTCGGTTTGAAGGGTATGGTTGCTGGTCAAGTTACAGGCGCATGAGGTTTTACACTTGTATACCTCAAGTTGATGGACGCAGAGTAATGCATCGTAGGGCACGTTTTCAAATTGCGTGACCTAGGAGGCAATACTGTGTTATATGGCGGATGGTTACCACTTAACATCAGGTGGGCCCTAATAATGTTTGTTCCAACTTCTGGATGTATAAAAAGATTTCTTCAGTTTACAGAATTTTACGCATATAAAAGCCTGAAACCTAGTATGAACTACACCTTGTAATTAATTGACATTCAACATTGACGAACAAACATCATCATCATTATCATTCACAGCCTAACTTCACCTATTGTTGGGTCTAGGCCTCCCCAAGTTTGTGCCATCCACCACGATCCTGCGCTAGACTCACCCACTGACGGCCCGCGACCTTTACGATGTCGTCCACCCATTTCGCTGCCGAACGTCCTACCCTTCTATACCCGCTCCTCGGCCACCATTCAGTCACTGCCCTGCTCCATCTGTCATCACCACGTCTAGACCAGTGGCCCGCCCAAGACCATTTGAGCTCCATAACTCGAATCCCAACGTCATGAACCTTCTTTCATCAATAGATCTCGACGTTCGGAACTTACAAAAATAAACAAACATTTCTTAAAATAATTTATTGTTGTGCCAATCTGAAAATTCTCCTGAGAAACACGATCGATGATGATTATCGTAAGTGCCCGCCTCTTGTTAGTGTGGTTAACTTTCAAAAGAGATTGAAAATGAAGTGCTTTCACTATTCCATGGAAAACTTTTCTCTAAGGAGCACTTTAATAATGCACGACATCTCGATGAAAACGATAAAAGGAGAAATCTAAGGCGGTCCCGAAGAGATTGGAATTTATGATCGCAACCACCAAATGCCACAGATGGGAAGTGTTTAACCACAGTAACTGGTTATAAATAAGGCAGTACCTAGATAGATGCGACTTGCTTCAGAAAAGTAAAGTCTTACGTTCAATTTAAGTTTGTATACAATTAACTGACTGAAGGCATGCCATGCTACTGCATCTTTATGTAGTAAACAAGTCTTCAAAGCAATCTAACTAGTATTTAACACGAAAAGTGCATAATTACAAAAGTATACTTTAATAAAGCGATTCACGCTCCAAGGGAATACCAACACTCCACACGAACTAAACACAAGTATGTAGGTCATGATGTAAGAACGAATTAAGTGTTCATGTAATCATTTTCATAATTACGTTCATATTCGTAGTAACAATGTGATATCTCAAACTAGTAAATTAGAAAGAGCGGAGATGTTTTAATAATTTTAATGACGTATGGTAATTAATTCTAAGACATTGAATTTAGTTAAGGAATCAACATGTATTTATTTAAATAACAAATGGCAATCACTGAAAGGATTGGTAATCTTTTTCATTATAAAGTTTACGTTTCTTCGTTATATTGAATGTACCCTTCTTTGCTGCTTTTGGCGTTGGAACATTATTCCCGTAAAACATAGCTTGAAAAGTACTTGGTTTCGTAGCTTGATTCTGGGTTAATTTAGGAGTAGACCTCTTAATGGCTGGATCCATCTCCGCGTCTTGATAATCCCTTTGCACAGAATAGGGTCGTTCAACTTGATTTTCGTAGAGCGAGCCAGTGCTATGTGCCAAGTATTGCTTAAATTGACTCTGTTTAAATTTCTCCTCCGAATCTTCCAATCGCTGCAAATGCAGATATAAAGTGAAAGTCGTGTTCGATAATGTTTAATTAAATATGAATGCTGTTGATTTATAATTATGTGCGGAAGCGGAATCGTAAAAAGTTGGATAACTGAACTAGAATTTTGGAGATGGTCTATTGATGTATGCAACTGAGATCATGTTGCAAGAAATTGTAGTTTGCTTTGAAAATGTACGCACGTTATGAATGAATGAATAAAATAATTTATTCTTTAACTGTCTGAATGACGAAACAAGAGGCGAATCACAGTTCAAAGTAAGTAGTTTATATTCAAGTGTTGTCGTTATTGGCAGACTCATATCAATTACAAAAAGCATCTATACGACGACCTCCGTGGTACAGTGGGCAAATAGCCGGCTGAGACGCAGGAGGTAGCGGGTTCGATTCCCGCCGCGGAACCAATGTTTGTATGATCTACTGATATTTGTTCCGGTTCTGGATGTTTTTCTATATATTTTAAGTATGTATTTACAAAAAAAAGTATATAAGTATTCTATCAGTTATCTGGTTCCCATAGTACAAGCTCTGCTTAGTTTGGTGCTAGATAGCGCTGTGTGAAATGTCCAGCCATATTTATTTTTATTTTATTTTCTATCAGTAATTAACCGGCCACTCTGTCACAAGGCCCAGCAATTGTATTTATAGGTATGTATTTTTTTGTTTTTACTATAGATTTGTGTATGTTCTGTCTGACTAATGCTGAACCACAATCGTTGGTCACTAGATAAATAAATAAATAAATAAATAAATATTGCTGGACATTTCACACAGCACTATCTAGCCCCAAACTAAGCAGAGCTTGTACTATGGGAACCAGATAACTGATATAATACTTATATACTTTTTGTTTTGTAAGTACATACTTATAGTATATAGAAAAACATCCAGACCCGAAACAAATACCTGTAGATCATGCAAACATTTGTTCCGCAAAGATAGTGTTATCTAAGATGTTGTCGTTGACAAGGAAGTGCTTAGAGAAAGTTTAGTTATCTTTATTTGCTTCAAGTTCTATTTCACAAATCACGTTGAATCTTACTGGACGTGATATTTAGATAAATAAATATAAATAAATAAATATTGCTGGATATTTCACACAGCGCTATCTAGCCCCAAACTAAGCAGAGATTATACTATGGGAACCAGATAACTAATAGAATACTTATATACTTTTTTTTTGTAAATACATACTTATAAAATATAGAGAAACAACCATACCCGAAACAAATATCTGTAGAACATGCAAACATTTGTTCCGCGGCGGGAATCGAACCCGCTACCTCCTGCGTCTCAGCCGGCTATTCGCCCACTGCACCACGGAGGTCGTCAAATATTATATATTTCAATTATGTAAGCCATATCGCCATTTAATATCATCATCACAATCACACTAATATTATAAATACGAAAGTTTGGATGTTTGTTACTCAATAACGTCGTAACGGCTAAACCGATTTCGATTAAATTTAGTATGTACTTAGATTATAACCTGGATTAACACATAGGCTACTTTTTATCTCATAAATGAGGTCCCATGGGATAAAAATGGAGTGTCAAGTTGCAACAGCATGTTTCCGTCGTACTACAGATATAGAAATCGCGGGCACCAGCTCAGTCATCCATAACACGATCTTATGCGACCTTTACCCAACGGCTCCCAGCAACCTTTATCAGATAGTCATTCCATCTAGTATAGGGCCAACCAACGCTGAGCTTTCCAATACGTAGTGGTCTCCACTCAAAAATGTTTCTGCCCCAACGGCCGGTCAGCGTCACGGTCAGTGCTTTGATTTCAGCTATAATGTTATGTATGAACTGCTAAATATAACTTACCCGTTTATAAGCGTCGATGTTGGCATCAGAGCGAACAGTCTGGCGTGCAAGTTGATCTTGCAACTGCGCTACTTGAGATGCGCCTCTTTGGATTTTCTCCTCGTACTCCAATACGACCACATTCATCTGTAATGAAGATGAACGGTAAAGAATGTTTGCAGTATTTATTTCTATAAATTCTACGGATCTGCTTTCTAATAGTACGTAGCTACAGAAAGTATAAATTACAGAGATGGGTTCTGGATACTCTAAGATTTTCTCATTTTAAAGATTACGCCAATACTTTTTTTTTTTCACGAAAAGATTTTTGTTTTTTTTTTTTGTTATTTTTTATACCATCTGGAGATGGAACAACCATATGGCCCACTTGATGTTAAATGGTAACCATCGCCTATTTTATCAAAGTATTGCCTCCGCACCTTAGAAACATGCCCTAAAAGCCTCATGTGCCTGTAATTTCACCGGCAACCATACCCTTACCGAAACACAGCAATGCTGCTTGGCGGCAGAAATAGGTATGGTGGTAGTACTTCCCCAGGTGTGTCCTTTCACAAGGAACTCTACTTCTATATAACCTTGACCACAAGTCCACAATCTCACTTGATGGTAAGCGGTGATGTGGTCTAAGACGGAGCACGATGATCTCAAAGTCAAAGTCAAATATTTTTATTCATTAAAATCACAAGGATCACTTTGAAACGTCAATTTTACTGCCTGTTCCTTCGCGACCAGGCCAGGAAGGAAAGGCAAGAAATAAGGCTGGTTGTTTTTTTTAATAATCCTTTTACAATACATAATACAGAAAATAAATTATGTCTAAATTGTAACATTTTGAACGAGTTGGAGCAATTTCAATCCCAAGCTTCTCTATCGTCTAAATAATCCGATATTTTATAGTAGGCTCTTTTATAAAGATTTTGTTTAATTACGTTTTTAAATTTGTTAATTGTCAATTTTTGTACATCTCTTGTACGATTTTCTATCGATCTTTAAACGATTTACTAACTTTATGGAGTCTGCAAGTGGCAACAGCGAGTTTATCTTTATTTCTAGTATTAAAATTATGATTATCGCAATTTTTCTTAAACAAATTAATATTTGTGTGAACGTACATTAGATTTTCATAGATGTATTGACAAGGGAATGTCATCATATTTATTTCTTTAAACTTATTGCGTAATGATTATCTGGGGCCCATATTATAAATTGCACGAACAGCCCTCTTCTGCAGGACAAAAACGATGTTTATATCTGCAGCACTCCCCCACAGCAGTATACCGTATGACATAATGCTGTGGAAGTAGCTGAAGTAAACTAGTCTAGCTGTGTATACGTCTGTAAAAAGACGGATCTTTTTGACTGCGTATGCCGCAGAACTAAGTCTCTTCAACAACCCATCAATGTGAGGGCCCCATTGAAGCTTATTATCTAGGGTTATACAGTAGTGTCCACAAGAGCCAACTCCAAGACATTCATACAACAAATCTAGAAGACATTCTTGTCTTAAGCTGGAACGTTGTTCTGTTTGGGTTTGGAAAAGGGCGCTGACATTGCTACTCAGATTTTAACATTTGCAGTTGTAAACGTTTTCATTTGTCTATTGTTCTACTTTGTTTATGTTCAAAATAAATAATGTTGATTTTTTTAAATTCATTCTTAAGTACTTTAAAGATTTTTGTTTTGATTTTGGTGCCTCACCGATTTCTTCCTATGATAAAGAGGTAAAGTTTGTAAGTTTGTTTGTTTGTTTGTAAGGGGTAATATCAGAACTTACTAAACCGATTCAGTCTTTCACATGTTAGAAAGCTACACTATCCCTAGTGATTTGTTAGAGTATATTGTATTTTGTTTTAAAAATAGTTTTCAGTAACAAATCTTTAAAATAAATATAACTGACTTCAGAACACAGAAAAACTAGAAAAATCGGAAACGAGATCTAAAATGAAAAGTGGTTAATGAAACGTCTACTTATTTTATTAAGACCTTTCGAACAATAGCAATTAACACACTCTGGAATACAAGCAAAACCATTTTTTTTTATCCCCTTTTTACCTCTATGGAAAGTACTTTTAAAATTATTTGACTTCAATGAAACTTATCTTAGAGCCTACTGAACCCAACGCAAAAAGAATGATTTAAATCGGGTTCATAAACAAAGAAGTAATGAGGCAACATACATTAAAAAAAACGACCAAGTGCGAGTCGGACTCGCGCACGAAGGGTTCCGTACTTATCTATATGAAATTGTATACAACTAAGAAGACTATCTTAATTGGCGTCAATAATGTATGTATGGGGACACCCTATAATTATCGACTTTTTTATATATTGGAATTTTTCCTTGCTTGCCTTGCTTTTTAACAAATTTCGTGATTCTTGGTCAACGGGAACTACCATATAGGTTTTCGATCCAAAACCTATAGGGTACTTCCGGTTGACCTAAAATTGTCAATTTTGGTTAAAAGCAAGTCTTACAGCACAAATAAAAGAAAAATGGCAACACAACTAAAGGGAAAATCCGAAAAATAAAAAAATTGAAAAGTAAGGTAAATTTTGGTATATACAAGTTTTCGCGAAAATCTAAATTTGCCCATATCTTTTTATCGTGTTTACTCAGGACATCTTTATTTTTATATACCTAATAAGGACTATAGAGCTCAGTATCTGGTATAAATTTCAACTTTGTTAGGTCCACCCGTTCCTGAGAAAGTCAGTGGAGACACACGAACAGACAGACGGACAAAAGAGTGAGCTTATAAGGGTTCCTTTTTTACCTTTTGAGGTACGGAGCCCTAAAAACACTAAGGAATTGAGAACCTCGTTTTTTGAAGTCAGTTAAAAAGAAAACGCATGGTCTTGCATTGCAAGCCACTAATGATAACCACGAAATTCATCATCATCGGTAGGTACTAACCTTATCCCTGTTCTCAACATCCATTTCTTTCATCTTGCTTCTTAGCTCTTCGATGACACAATTCAACTGGGCCACCTGAGTGTCCGATTCGTGCTGCACCTGTTGGACTAATAAAAAAAATAATCTGACTTAATAACTAATCAAGATTTTCGGGTTTTTGAAAAGTAGAAACAATAAAAATAGAAACCCAAGGTTTTGGAAGATAAGCAATCAGTACTTACAAACGATATACGTATATTTTATAACAGTGGCCAGATATTTGGTTCCAGGTCTAGATAAAAGTAAATATTAAAAAAAAGTTTATGCATTGCTACCAGTTAGCTGGTTTTCATAGTACATATTTTGGGGCTAGATAGCACTGTGAGAAATGTACAACTTTATTTATTTCGGTTAAATTGAGTTAAAGTTTATTAATTACACCGATGCAAAGCAGTACACAAATAAAACATATACCTACAGTAAAAGCTCCTTATTCGCGTTTTCACTATTCGCGGATTAAAAAAATGCGATCCAATTCGTATATTCGCAGCGAAAGATTTTGTTATTCGCGTATCTAAACGGTATAGTTTTGACTGCGGAAAATGACGAAGAATCTGTGCAAATTCAAACTTTACCTGCAAACATTGCCGAATTTGCAAATGGAATAGGACGGGTTCAAACAGATAGAATCAAGTGACATTCAGGAGTTGCTTAAATCACAAGATGAAAATTTGACTGACACCGTCTTGCAGGAAATGTTAAATTCACAGCCCATTGACGAAGAGGCACTGAAAACGTGACAATTTGAAAAATCTTAGTGAAGGTTTAAGAATGGCAAATGAGCGTTGTGAATTCTTTATAACAATTGATCCTATATGGAACGAAGTCTTAATCGAAGAGGCAAAGTGCTAATGCCACTGCTGAATATCAGTCTGAATTGAAGGTTTTAAAAACAAGCAAGAAAAAAATACGAACTTCTTTAAACCTTGTACTGAAGATAATAATTAATCGATATGGTCAAAAACTTCAATTAAATTGTTTTTTTAATATATTTATTTTTTATTTAATCCCTATAATTCCATATAAATTACCATTCCATATTCATGGTTTCTGTATTCGCGGCATATTTACGGAACATATACCCCGCGAATAAAGAGCTTTTACTGTATAATAAAGATGAATACAATATGCTCACATGATTTTCATGATATTCATATAGATCACACTTCACATTAGTATACCGTAACCCCCCCCCCCCCCCCATTTACACCTAACACGTATGCACTCCTACACTATCCCACAACTGCATCCATAATCATATCCGACCTCATCTACATTCGATGTGAATACATACTTACTCTACATTATACTCTTAACAACCAAATGAAATCTGAATAATATAATTTATTTCATTAAGTACTTAAATAAATTAAGTACATATTTAATTCAATAAATTATATTATTCAGATTTAATGATCAATTTAAATGTACAAGTTCGGAAGAGAACTAACCCCCACAACACAGGTTTTCAACACTCCTAGTGAGTGAGACTTTTTTAGCTATCAATTTATTAAATCCTACTTTAAATTAGTTCTATTTTTTCTTTAGGCATGCTTAGCTTAGTTATAGTATATTTATAACTAGCTTCCGCCCGCGGCTTCGCACGTGTGGTTTGTCCATAAAATTAGCCTGTGTTAATCCAGGTTAGAATGCACGTCAGGGGTTCCCAAAGTGTGCGCCGTAGAGAGTAAACAGAGGCGCCGGCCGTGAGGCGCTCCTGTCTACCATTCTCCGGAAACTAAACATAGGCATTCGTGGTTACAAAATGAACAATCGAAGATCAATGTGGAGCAAGAGATGAGAGTATTATTTCTTGTTTATAAATATACAAACTTAGCTTCATATTGTGGATGTTTTAATTTTTGTGCCTATCTCTTAGTATTATTAGACAAAATACTAAACCTGTAAGGGCGCCGCGAACTGAAAAAGTTTGGGAGCCCGTGATCTACGTGCATACCAAATTTCATCGAAATCGGTTAAGCCGTTACGACGTGATTGAGTATAAACAAACAAATATATGTACATCTAAACCTTCCCATAAATAATATTAGTGTGATCGTAACATGTACTGAATAAAGATTTATGATTTAGGTAGGTAGATACCAAGCCTACCAATTTATTGTTTAGAAAGTCAAGAAATACAAACTTTTCCTTTCATTGATAACCTTAAGCTCTTCTAGCTGTTTTTCGTGGTTCTTACGTAATTCTGTCACACTTTCATTGTGCCTCTGGTTTAGATTTTCTATATCCTGAAAATATAAACACCATTTAGGAAAGATTGCAAGGCAACTGACCTTGCCTAAATAAGTATGGATTGCACCGAAACATTGTCGGTCGAAACACCGATATAACGGTAAGTGATAAATCCCGTGATAATATAGAATAATGATTAAAGTTAGCAACATTCGTTTTGGCGCCAACGCTGTAAGACGTGTCTTGTACTTTCAGAGATACGAAGGGGATGGTGGCGAATGGGGGGGGGGGGGAGGAAGGATTGATTCCCACCAAATATTTCCGTTCCAAATATTTATATAGTAAGTACCTTTTCCATAGCCAGACTTGTACTCTCACGAGAAATAATTTCTTCCCTCATTTTCTTTAAATCTCGTTTGAGGTGAACTAATTGCGAAACTGTATCCTGCAGGCTTCCGATCATCTCTCGAGAAGAAAGCAAATGGTAGCGGTGCGACTTTTCAAGTTCGCGAGCCTCTTTCAATTCCACTTCTAATTTTACGTTTAATTCTCGTAACTTTTTGCATTCTTCCTTCTCATTGACGAATTCCTAGAATAACATAAATAGTGAGTACATTAATTACTAAAGTTTCCTAGACTAACATATCTACATGGTACCTAAATAAGTTTATTTGGCTAGGCAGAATGTGCCTAGGTACGTAGGTACTTACAATTTTACATTTTGAAAGAGAACTCAATAAATTGTTCAAGCGTCCGCTTAGAAAATCTGTTTCTTGACTTGGTTTTACATCCGTATCATCCATTCTACGAATTATATTAATATAATATAATAATTATTCTAACAAACTAGTTTCTACCAAAACAATTTAGTTTGGTTGTGGTGTGGTTTCATTTTTTTGTCACATTTTAAAATCCCGCCAACATTTTTTTTTTTAACTGGATAGAACTTCGTTTGACCACAATCTCACCTGATTGTAAGCGATGATGTGGTCTAAGATGAAGCACGAATATCTGGAAGAAACCTATTTTGATAAAGGTCTGTTTACAAGCTTACATCAAGCGCTGTTTACATCTAGTACATACTAAGTATTTTATTAATTCGTAATTCTTGCTATAAACTGGTAACACTAATACAAATATCAATGCCAAACTGAAAGTATTTGTCAATGTCACAAAGTTTTGGTGTTGCCAACTAAGAATTTAACCTAGGTTAAGGTTATAATTAGTTGAGTTGGGTGACTACTATTTTAACGTATAAAAATATATAATATATTAAAATATATAATGATAGGTTTCATATTGCTAAAACCTGAAAAGCAAACCACACTTTATTCAAGCAATTAAAATAAATTAAATACTGTAACACTCAAAATTAATGTCAAATGTTTTCTCATCTAAACAAATCGGGGTATTTTGTTGATGCAGCAAGGAAAACATTTTATAGAGTTGATACTACTGCAAGAAATGTCAATGTCAAAACAGAAAGTCGATAAAAAAGCATAGAACACGAAGGGGAATTTAGGTTATTTTATACGTACGTAGTGTTTGAAAAATAAAAAGAATTTTGGAAGAATATACGTCTTGACTCACATAATGGCTGCAGCATACGGGATACATTTGGGTAACAGCACTGCATGTTTAGCGTCATACAGCAATGGTGCTCCAGCGGTGATCGCAAACGACGCTGGAGACAGAGTTACACCAGCCATAATAGCGCTCAATGGCACTGAGTGGGAGATAGGCCTCCCAGCCAAATCAGGCAATGCTGCATCAAAATCCATAATCAAGAATAACAAACGGCTTATGAACGCCGATTTCGATGCAGAAGATCTAGTTTATGTTGAGTCTTCGTCAAACTGTCGCGTTCAGAACGACGAGAAACTGGAATATGTGTTTGAAACAAGTGAGACCACTGTTTACTCCAATCCGGACAATATTGCTACGAAAATGTATGCCAAGCTGTTTACTATCGCTAGCCATTCTATGAGGGACGAAGGTGACCTAAAGCTGGTATTGGCTGCACCTCTTCACTGGACGAGCGCTAGCAGAGAAAGGTTGATAAAGTGCGCTGAACTAGCTGGCTTTGATGTCCTTCAAGTTATCAGTGAACCAGCTGCTGCTCTCCTTGCATACAACATTGAAGAAACTACAGAAGACACCAATGTTCTAGTATACCGGCTCGGAGGATCCTCTTGTGATGTTTCAATAGCTAAAGTGTCTGGTGGCTTCATTTCAATTGAGAAAAGTATTTACCGCACAAATTTGGGAGGTCAGTGTCTTACTAAGCACTTAGCGGACTACATAGCTCAAGAATTCAAACAAAAGTGGAAACTAGACCCTCAAGAAAGTAGGAGAGCCATGATCAAATTACAAAACCATGCTGATAACTGCAAACATGTTCTATCAACCCTCAACTCAGCCCACGTCTTTATTGAATCATTGTTGGATGGTGTGGATTGGAGTCAAAATGTTTCCCGTGCTAGATTTGAGAACATAATCCAGTCAAAGATTTCGGAATACATTGAACCAGCTCAGAAGTTGATTGAGAGCTTTGATGGTAAAATTAGCAAGATTGTGCTGTGTGGTGGCAGCATGAAGAGTCCTAAGTTACAATCTGCTATAGCCAATTTGCTACCGGAGGCTGAACTGCTATCTGGAATCAACCCTGATGAAGTAATTGCAGTTGGATGTACCAAACAAGCTGGACTTCTGTTAGACTTACCGGAATCTGCTCTAAAAGATTTAAGCACAGAGGTTGAATTCTTAGGAAAAGACATCTACTTGAAATATTTAGACCAGACAGTACAAATCTTCAAAGAGGGGTCTCCTCTTTACACCCAGAGCATCCAGACGATCAATGCAGGAGATGTAAAAGACATCAGTTTCACTTTACATGAGAAACCTGAGAGTGATGAGTTTGCAGTGGAGAAATTCAATGTGGAAAGTTTGAGTAAACCCTTCACATTGAAAGCTACACTTCAACAGTCTAATATTTTGTTGAAAGTTGAATGAATGTAAAATTTAGTTTTTATTGGAGAATAGGAGTCATTTTTATCACACATACTTAAAACAAGTTATTTAATAAAATGTTATGAAAAACTTATATGATTTATTTGCGTAGCTTCTGTTATTTGTCCAGCAATATTTATTTATTTATTATTTATTAGCTATATTGAATAATTTACCTACATATGTTTAGGTAACAAATCTCTAATAACTGCCTAGCCATCAAAAGAAAGTAAATACATTTGTGTAAACCCACATACATACAACATTAAAACACAAAGTAAAAACAAAGTAAGAGATGAACAGAGAAGTAGGTAGTTACTTCAGAATACGAGGCATGCCTTTTAAGTTCTGTCGTTTCCATATTTTCCGGCAATTTTGAATTTGGAACTGTTCTATATTCGAATGTGTTTACATTTTGAATCTCAAAACAGTTGAAAGTATTAGGATTAATGCTATTGTTTAGTCACAGTTTCGATTTGAATCTGTCAGGTCACGTACGAAAATGAATCTTTCTAAGGAAAATGTTCGTGCAATAATTTTCTACAACTTTAGAAGAGGCCTGACACGGCTTCAGTGTTTAGAAGAGCTAACATCTGTGTTCAGTGATGTAGCCCCATGTCTGCGGACTGTCGAACGCTGGTATTTAGAATTCCAGCGTGGACATACTAGTGTTAGTGACAGATTTCGCGAAGGACGCCCAAAATCCGCCTTCACTGAAGATAACATCATTGCTGTGAGACAACTAATTCTCGAAGATCGTCATGTGACGTATCGAGAGATAGAGGCTCTATTAGGCATCTCAGGGACAACCATTCAGAAGATCTTGCATGAAGCGCTTGGTGTGAGAAAGCTAGTTTGCCGTTGGATACCGCATCTGCTTTCCGACGATCACAAGGCGGCCCGCGTCAGATGGTGTAAGAAAACTCTGCAAAGGTTCAACCGAGGGGAGTCAAATCACGTCTACGACATCATAAGTGGTGACGAATCTTGGATCTATGCCTACGATCCTGATACCAAACAACAATCTACAATCTGGGTCTTTCAAGACGAGCCAAAGCCGACTAAAGTTGTTCGTTCTCGAAGCACTTCAAAGAAGATGGTGGCCACGTTCGTTGGAAAAACCGGCCATGTTGCGACTATTGCACTTGAAGATCGTAGAACGGTTAACGCAGAGTGGTATACTACAGTTTGTTTACCACAAGTCATCGCCGAACTTCGAAAATCTAACTCAAAGCGACGCATCATCCTGCACCACGACAACGCAAGCTCACACAGCGCTCGTCAAACGATTGAGTATTTGAAGCAGGAAAAAGTAGAAATTCTTGACCATCCTCCATACAGTCCTGACCTAAGCCCTAACGATTTCTTTACATTTCCTAAAATTAAGAAAAGTCTTCGTGGTCAAAGGTTCCAGTCCGGTGAAGAAGCAGTCGACGCTTTCAAGACAGCCATTTTGAACACCCCACTTTAGAGCGGAATAAATGTTATAATAACTGGTTTGAGCGAATGGAAAAGTGTTTTAAGCTACGTTGTGAATACTTTGAAAAACAATAAAAAGTACTATAAGGTTCTAGATGTGTTTTTTTCTTCAAACGACAAAACTTAAAAGGCATGCCTCGTAGCACCCACATAACACAAAATAGATAAGTAGTAAGTAGGTACCATTCTGTGTTCCGCTTCCTATTATCGCATAGTAGGTAGCCTACCAAGCCAAGCAGTTCTATAGTAGGTACTATAGTACCCCTTGACTATGCAGGAAACTGATAGTCTACTGACTGGCACAATTACCTTATTGTGTGTAAGTTATTGGATATTCTGACTATTATTAACTACTCACAATGTACAAAACCTACAGCTTAGGTTGGTAGGTACATATGGAGTATGTCTCTCAGGCTGTTATATTATTATTATTCATTTAATTCAGATTTAAAATCCATATAATAATTCTTAACCGCTAACATACAATATTTTATAGTCATAATCATTAAATAATTATACAAAAATTAAAAATTAATAACAAAGATAATTGAAGATTTATATAAGGATAGTTATGTACTTTGTCCATCCAAGAGATTTTTGTATAGTTTTTTTTTGAACTCTTTTGGAAGCTTAGTTTGGAAGGCTTCCAACACGAGCAAATAAAAAAACTGCTGTCATTGTCAAATTTGACAATAAAATCATGTAAGTCAGTCATGTTATTGTCAGATATAGTTTCCCGTCTACTTTTGCACACGACTTTTTCGAATTACGTGAAATAAAATTCAAGTTATTTTCATAAAAAATATCTTAATTTATAATGAAATTTCAGGTTTTCTGTGTTTCCATTGTTTTAATATACCACTTCAATGTAGCCACCATTCAACATGACAGTGTTTTCGATCGTCTGACAACCAAAACACCATACCGGTTCAAAGCAAACAAAAATGATTCGAGGGTCAAATTTCCTGGTAAGTTCTCTAGAAAACTGGTACAAATAAATTCTAAGTGTATTTGATATACCTAATTATATAAGATTTCGCACGTTTATACTCACTTATACCTCTCATAAAACTATTGTTCGGCAATTTGAAAAACCCATGTTTATGAGGGTGTTCCTTCATTTGCCTAGCCTCGCAGAACCCAGCTATCCTAGTGGAGGATTTTTTCCTCGCATATATCTGATGGAAAGGCACCTTAGAGCTCAGGTATCTTAGTTGTTTATATAATCTTACGGATAAAACAAAAGTGTGTATTTTAGTGGACCTAAGGCTAATAGTAGTTTCTACCAGTCAACCTAGAGTGTATATACTTAGGTGTGTATCTCTCCGGCTATGGCTTTGAGAGTTAAAATCTTTTAAAATAGTTTTTGAAATAAGTGGCCCATTTGCATCTGCTCTCTACGACTGGCACTTACTCTTACGCTACATGGATAACCAGTACAAGATGAGAGAGAGATAGATAAGATAGGAAGACAGAAGGAAGGTAAGAAGGAGACTTTGTTTGTGAAATGAAACAAAACAAAACTAAACTTTGGTTATAATCAGATGATTCTGTGTTGTTCTGACTTGGCATTACGAGCAACTGTAACTTGTTCACTAACGAGACAACCAGTACGGTAGGAGTTGCGTTAGGGTAAAATAGATGTAAACGGATCTGATACATACTATCTAGATCTGGTTCTGTGCTTCGTTTGCTTTACATGCACATCAGAGCCGGTGATCCGAATGATAGAAATGAATAGTTTCAGTGAACCGATCTTAGGCCAGAACCAGATAAAGATGAGCCAATCTCAATCAAGAGTCATTTTTACCACCTCGACTTAGAGATTATGCTTCATTGTTTACATCAAAAGCATTAGAAATTTGTTTTGCTTCTAGGCTGCAAGGAGAAGAAGATATGGATGATGATACGTCACGGGACAAGGTTGCCTAGTTCTAAAGATATTTCAAAGATGAACCTTGCTTTACCAGATCTAAAGTTTAATATATTGCTGCAACATAATCTCGGAAAAGGTAAGTCTATGTGAACCTGTGTCATCTAACTACATGAGTAATCCTGTTATGGAATTAGTGTTAAATACTTTAAGGATGGAGAGACCATCTACTCTGAAAATAAATGCCCCTCCACTTCATTACGTCGAAGCGAAATGTTCTTTATTCACTCTAATCACAAGGCCCATTTTGAATTGTCTTGCTGTGGTGGTGATGCTATTGTTGGTATGTACTTTTGTGAATATTTTTGTGGATCAATAAAATTATTATTTGTTATTTACAAGCTTCCGCCTGCAGCTTGTCAACCAATTTTGATGATATTTGGACCTGTGAATTAATTGAGAATAGCTGTTATGATACAAAATCGAAGTGTCCTAAAACTTATTTGTACACCTAATAAATAGATACCTGGCTTGAGTTCTTTAAATATGATTTCAGGTAGATTAAACAAAGATCAGTTAGAAAACCTTGAAACATGGTCCAATAACCTGGATGTGGAAAACAAGATGATATTAGCCTTGGAAGGTCAAGAAGAAATGGTGCTGTTAGCAGAAAGAATGCAGAAGAGATTTCCTGGTGTTATTAAAAGAAAATATGACAATGAAACATTTCTAGTAAGTATCTTGAATTTTGCTAAAGCCTTATGATAATCAGTAAAGGGCTTACAATCTGTTACATTTAACTACTATACAAAAAGTGGGCATTGTATCAAACATGTTTTGACTTGGCTCTGACTATATCTTTACTGATTCTAATATTGAGTACATACTCGCTACTATATACTGAGATCTCTGGAACTGATGTCCTCTATGAAAATTAAAAACTGCGCCTGTTTATTTTATCTTGTCTGTTAAGTACCTAAGTAAGTTTGACGCACTCTGGAGTTTTTAGACTACCTGAAATCAACGAATTTTATATCCTCATGTAATATTTTAATGTGCCCTCCGAAGCACAGAAGCAGAAGCGCCTCTAAAGAGGTGATTATCACCGTAGTTCATTGTGTAATCTTACTGAGTCTACAAGGTTCTCAAACTTATTTCTCTCACTGCCCCTTTGATGCAATGACGATGCCGGCAAGCAGCACACAGCGAAAAGGAAGTAAATTTTTGGGTTTTATTTCTGGGTTTGAACACTAAGGTCAACTGTAAAGGCGAACGCCGATTTTAGCTTTAATATTTTATTATAAATTTTTAGCTTAGTGATGGATAATTAAGTGTTAAAAAGGGGAAACTAGAGAAATAGATAAGCGAAAAGAGCTAAGAAAGCTGTGATATATTAAACTAAACAATACTGGGTTTAAAACGCAACGTATGACGTACCTAGTAGGTACTTAAGTTTAGTTTTCAATTTCAATCAAATATTAGGTAAATAAGTAACCATAAAACTGCAAACTAAAAAAAATATTGAATCAGCCAGTGCCCCCCTTGACCGCCTCAACACCCCCCAATATAGTGTGGATCCCCAGTCCCCCTGAAGGCCCTCAGCCAGCCACTTTGAGAAAGATTGCACTAATACATAATGTGTTTTTTTTATTACAGTTCCGATACACTGCTACAGAGAGGACACAGCAAAGCGCTAGGTACTTTGTGAATGGTCTGTTTGAAACAGGTGGAAAAGATGTTATATTCGCACCAGCTACCAAAGTGGATCTTGTTTTAAGAGTAATCTATTTTAAATTTGATTAGCTTATATTTTTAAAACTCAACTATTCGGTATAAGGATAATAGATACAGTTTCTGTTTGATGCTTTGGCACATCATAGTCCCTCAATGGTATCCTGTGCCGCAATAGTCAGAAACGGAGGAATATCAGTTTTATCTTATTTTGAATCTATATCTAAGCTTTTTCTACACTGAGTTGCAATTTTTCAGTTTTACAAACATTGTGACAAGTGGCAAAAGCAAGTTAAGAAAAACCCCAAAACTTACGCGGAGCGAGAAATATTTAAACAAACCCCGGAAATGAATACGGCACTACAACATGTGTCTAGAATATTGGGGTTTAATACCACTTTGAGTTTCGGTTTGTAAAATGCCGCTATGCCGACAGCTTGCTTTGCTATTTGCTGCACTATTAATTGTACATTAATTTGTAATACACATGCGTTTGCACATGCTTAATTCTTGGTACCCCATAGGAATGAATGAAAACAAATTATTACACATCTCAAATAAGTTCTTTTCAAAACAAGCTTTTACAAAATTAATAATCGGAACCGCAAGCAGATTCAATTGAGCCCAAACACTAGTAGCCTATTATAATCCATTCAGAAGTTCCATTGTCTAGCATCCGTCTCCATCATGGGACCACCTCCATGGTACCATATTATTGCATTGTCACCGAAGTTACATATGTATTCCAAATTTCACCTCAATCGTTTGAGTGGAACAGTTTTAAAATTCAGTTTAAAGATTTCACCCGGACAAACATACATACATTGCAATTAATAAAAAGCTTGTAAAATAATAGTAAATTGTGGTTCCCATAGTTGTGGATTTAATAAACTTAATAATATTCAAAACTTCCTAAACTTGAAAAGAGTTAATTGAGAGATTCTTTGAGATTCCGAATTTAAGAAGTTATAGGCAATGTTAAGGCGTTGCGCGCGCTACGAAATTTAATCGTTGCGGATAATAATCGCCAATCTGTGAACAATACCAATATACTAGAGTCAGCGCACTGCGAAAAGAATCAATGTTCAGAATTGAATCATCGAAAAAATCGCAACGCTTAAATTTCGTAGTGCGCGCAAAATAGTCTGTCAAAAATAGTCACAATCGATTAGCATTAATTTACATTTGCAATTGCAATTAGAGATACTCAGATCACATGGTTCAGGTTGGCAATAGAGATAGCGCTGTGGGCGTGTTGCTTCTGCTTGTACCCAGCTCATTTCATAACGTTCTCTCTAATAATTTTCCCATCGAACGATATCTTTATCTACTCCCTACTTTATGCATACCTCTGTCAATAAAGTCATTTAAAAAAACTCAAAGAGCAACGCCATCTATTAGCATTATGGAAAACTTTATTCAAGGTGGCTTCAAAAATTGCTCCATCCCATTTATGCGCGGGTCTAAGACCTTGATCATGTCAGTTGCTGCCATAGACGTGTGTGTATTACAATCGTTATCGCATCGCATTGTGCTTGCAATTACACTGTACTCCACTCGTATTTGGTAGAAAATGAGCAAACAAACTCACAGCTGCAATAATTTATGTGCAATAATCAATAAAATAAATGCACTGAACTATAACATGTACTAACAGTCTGTTAGTGTGTCAGTTGCCTGGAAGAAATCGCCTTCAGCGATAAGGCCGCACATTGTACTTTATTTAGCTTAAATTAGTTTTTTTAAGTATTCCTGGTGTACAATAAAGGATTATTCTATTCTATTCTATTCTAACAGTCAGGGACCTTCAAGTACCCCTTTTATGGATTCGGCTGGATGTTCTATATACACGCTAAGAAATTTCACCGAATCTGCGGCAGATAAAACCAATCCATCATGTAGGTACACGATTACAATTTAGTGGGATCTAGCCACGAAAATTTGTCGTGACTGCTCCAGACAAGATGAATGTGAAGTAAATGATGCGATTTTTTTCTGGCAGTCGTGCATAGGGTATGGTGCACTGGTCAAGTCACATTACTACAGCTCACCTACTCCCCTCTCCTCCCCCTCCCTTCACCGCAACAACACAGACCGCGTCGTGTCTAGCGCTGACAAGATTTTTTTCTTGTTTCTTGGAGCAATGTTCACAGTTCGTGTGTAGAAACGACAAGAATTCTTGCGTAGACCCGGCGACTTTTATTAGCGTGTAGCTCTTACTATCTTAACCTTTCTACATAATCCAACAATTCTATCACTTGGTCTCATCTAAATTTCAAACTTACACTCCATAGTCTCACCAATAGAAGTCGCTGTAAAAATGCCATCATTATACTAAAACCAACCTATTGCAAATTTATTTCAAACTGTTGCAGGTAAAGTGTCGACGATGCACAAAATGTGTGCATTCGAAACTGCATGGAACAAGCACTATAGGTCGCCCTGGTGCGACGCATTTGACGCAGCAAGTGCTGAGGTATTTTTTCCATACGCATCTTATCATATCGATTAATATACAACCTGTTTTGTTATGTACGACATTAATTTAAAACACACATCCGGAATCGTATTAACTGGTATTAGTTGAATAATTATACAGGGTGTTTGGTAATATAGTGACGGTTTCTCAAAACATAAAAAAAGACTTGTAGAAAAAAGTTATATTATCAAATTTTAAAGAAAATCGACTAAGTTTAGGTGATTAATTCGATATAAAACTTACTGCCTACTCTTACAATTGACATCCAAAAAAAGGCCGATTTGTTATCTCTTTCTGAAATGGCTCCAGGTTTTGGGCTAAAAAGGGACAACAAGAGATATCTCAAGACGTCACCAATACAGTATCTGTGGTTAGATGGCAAGCATTATGCAATAGCACAACATAAGTTTAATAAAGTGTTTGTTTTTACATGCCAAAATATATTTCACATTTCTATGGTAAACATTTCACAAATTTATTTATTATGCTCATCAAAATAACTCCTTTCATTTTTGTGCGTATATTATCAAACACATATTGAAGAGAAGAGAACGTAAATCCGCGGTGCATATGCGCCGATGCCGCTTACTCAGTTTAACAGATACCTACGTACATGATGAATGATTTGTTTGAACTATTTTATACAGGCTGTTTGAATTTATATTTTAGGACTATTTTAGGACTGATATAAGGGTTGTTTGAAAGTTTAAATTCTCTAGAAATCTAATTCACAACAGCCATAACCCGTGTTTTCATTTAATGTCGTACATAATAAAACACGTAGTATAATGAATGAAGGAATTAATAAATTAAAATTCTTTACTTATAACTTATAAGCAAAAGTTTAAAAAGAAATAAAACAAAAAGCATATTAGAAATAAGCATATGGGCATTTCAGTTCCAAGGAACCGTAGACCTACGTATTTGATATTAATCTTAACTTGATACCTCTATGCGTTCCTGAGAAAAAAGGTATTGACGGTCAGACAGACAGACAGACGGACAACAAAGTGATAAGGTTTCATTTTTTCCTTTTGGGGTATAACCCTAAAAATAGCAAAGCGAGATAAAATAAGAAGGTTAAGTTATAGAGAGGGTTTATTTTCTGTCCTCAGATTAAATAATAATATGTACGTCCGCTAATTATTTATAATGTTTTACAGGTAATGGAATACTATATTGATTTGAAACATTACTGGGCCGATGGTTACGGACATGATTTGACATATCGCCAAGCATGTTTATCTGTCAATAATATGATCGACAACTTTAGGTAAGATGTTATCCATACTAGTCATCATCATCATCAACCACAGCCTGACTTCACCCATTGTTGGGTATAGGCCTCCCCAAGTTTGTGCCATCCACCACGATCCTGCGCTAGACTAACTCACTGACCTTCACCTTTACGATGTCGTCCACCCAGTAGGTAATAGGTACCTAAGTATTATAAAGTAACTGTCTTTCTGTCTGTCTGTTTGTTACGTTTTCGACTAAACGGTTGGACCGGTTTTGATGAAACTTAACAAGGAAATACTGTGTATCACGAGAAATAACATAGGACAGTTTAAGAAAAAATAATTAATAATGACCAAAACGCTAAAGCTTGAACTACACCAATTTAAAAATATAAGTTGAGAGCCTGACAAGATTCGATTTTTCAAACCCTTTTTTATTAAAAAACTAGTTTAACTGGGGTCGTCCAGTTCATAGCTATGTGTAGTGTAGATCAGGTCAACCCATATCTATCATCCCATAGCTTATCAGCACTTCGTATGTGGTGAAGGGTTTAAAAAAACATTAATTACGTAATATGAGTAATACCAAGGTGATAATAAGGTACAGGAGCCTAATTCTATTAAACCAATCGTTTCACTATGACAATAGTACCGTCGCAAAATGGCCGCTGTAGATACCTTTTGGTATTCAATAACACAATCTTTTTTCAATGACCGTCGTTGCTATGACAACCGCATTGAAAATTTGTCAGCTCTTGACAGGAACAATTATAATCGCTCAATAAAGGTATGGCTCGTCTATCGTTTTTCTTATAAATTAGTACAACTGAGCTCCAGTTTTTCGTAGGTATAGCCATATTCAGCGTTTAACGCATGCAATGTCAAAATATTTTAATTTATACTTATGTATATTTATTTTCTTGCAGCAGCGATAAAGCACCGTACGCAACATTCTTCTTCGCCCACTCTGGTACAATCCTAAAGATAATATCTCACCTGGGTTTATACAAGCCAGAGTCGCATCTCAGAGCGGCTAATTTCAAGGAGAATAGACGCAGGAATTGGAGGACCTCGGATATCGACTGCTTCGGTTCAAATATCGCTTTTGTGTTATTTGAGTAAGTTAAAATTTATATATAATATCTCATCTGGGTTTATACAAGCCAGAGTCGCATCTCGCAGCGGCTTGAAAAAGTATATTTAATTTTTCAACAAAAAAACTTATCTAGCTTTTTGCGATTTGTAAGATTTTACATAGGTAGCTAAAATTTATATGGAGAAGGAGCAACAAATACTTAAATTAATCTATAACAAATATGTTCGGTCGAATTTCTATCACTGGCAACTGTATACTACTGTGTTTTGTTATATACGACATTAAATGAAAACACGGGTATTTAATGGCTAGTATTGTTGTGAAATAGGGTTTTCAAATTTATTATCATAAAAAAACAAACAATCTTACCATCAAGTTCTAAAATATCAATGAAAAAGCCTGGTATAAAATAGGTAAACACATAAAAATATTCATTCATCATGTAAGTAAGTACCCGTTAAACTTACTAAGCGGCATCGGAGCAAAGGCGTCACCGATTTACCTTAAAAATTGTTTATTGGAATGTATCGATTACTGCATAAATATATGAATAAATATATAAAGCTACCGGTGTTAAACCCACCTCTAACACCAGTTAATACGATTTCGGATTAGTGTTTTAAATTAATGTCGTACTTAACAAAACACTATTTGTACTAAAAACGGGATATTTACCATGATTTGTGAGTTCTCAAATCATGGTAAATATCCCGTTTTTAGTACAAATAGTGTTAATAACCATGATAGTTTCAAAAGTTAACAAAACACGTTGTTATATTTCATAGAAACTTACCCACTTAGTTTTTTTCAACTTATTCTTTATATAATTATTTAATATAGAATGAAGTCACTTCCGCTGTCTGTTCGCTTAGATCTTTTGAACTACTCAACGGATTTTAATACAGTTTTCAGCAATAGATAGAGTGATTCAAGAGGAAGGTTTATACGAGGCATGCCTTTTAAGTTCTGTCGTTTCCATATTTTCCGGCAATTTTGAATTTGGAACTGTTCTATATTCGAATGTGTTTACATTTTGAATCTCAAAACAGTTGAAAGTATTAGGATTAATGCTATTGTTTAGTCACAGTTTCGATTTGAATCTGTCAGGTCACGTACGAAAATGAATCTTTCTAAGGAAAATGTTCGTGCAATAATTTTCTACAACTTTAGAAGAGGCCTGACACGGCTTCAGTGTTTAGAAGAGCTAACATCTGTGTTCAGTGATGTAGCCCCATGTCTGCGGACTGTCGAACGCTGGTATTTAGAATTCCAGCGTGGACATACTAGTGTTAGTGACAGATTTCGCGAAGGACGCCCAAAATCCGCCTTCACTGAAGATAACATCATTGCTGTGATACAACTAATTCTCGAAGATCGTCATGTGACGTATCGAGAGATAGAGGCTCTATTAGGCATCTCAGGGACAACCATTCAGAAGATCTTGCATGAAGCGCTTGGTGTGAGAAAGCTAGTTTGCCGTTGGATACCGCATCTGCTTTCCGACGATCACAAGGCGGCCCGCGTCAGATGGTGTAAGAAAACTCTGCAAAGGTTCAACCGAGGGGAGTCAAATCACGTCTACGACATCATAAGTGGTGACGAATCTTGGATCTATGCCTACGATCCTGATTCCAAACAACAATCTACAATCTGGGTCTTTCAAGACGAGCCAAAGCCGACTAAAGTTGTTCGTTCTCGAAGCACTTCAAAGAAGATGGTGGCCACGTTCGTTGGAAAACCGGCCATGTTGCGACTATTGTACTTGAAGATCGTAGAACGGTTAACGCAGAGTGGTATACTACAGTTTGTTTACCACAAGTCATCGCCGAACTTCGAAAATCTAACTCAAAGCGACGCATCATCCTGCACCACGACAACGCAAGCTCACACAGCGCTCGTCAAACGATTGAGTATTTGAAGCAGGAAAAAGTAGAAATTCTTGACCATCCTCCATACAGTCCTGACCTAAGCCTTAACGATTTCTTTACATTTCCTAAAATTAAGAAAAGTCTTCGTGGTCAAAGGTTCCAGTCCGGTGAAGAAGCAGTCGACGCTTTCAAGTCAGCCATTTTGAACACCCCCACTTTAGAGTGGAATAAATGTTATAATAACTGGTTTGAGCGAATGGAAAAGTGTATTAAGCTACGTGGTGAATACTTTGAAAAACAATAAAAAGTACTATAAGGTTCTAGTTGTGTTTTTTTCTTCAAACGACAAAACTTAAAAGGCATGCCTCGTATGTATAATACATACATAGTAACTGCGAAAGTAACTGTTTGTTAGTTTGTTACCTTTTCATAACTAAACGGCTGAACGGATCGTAAGGAAATTTGGCAAGGAGATAGATTATATCTTGGGGAAGGACATAGGCTGCTATATACCCGAGTGCGCAAAAGGAGGGTAATGTTTTTATTGAAATACCACGCATGCGAAGCCGCGGGCGGGTCAGCTAGTTATTAATTACGAATTAATTAAACGAAATTAATTAAAACGTTTCTATTTTACAGATGTAAAGATGGCGACCACGTGCTAACCTTGCACCAAGAACGACCTGTTATAATGCCAATGTGCGAATCAGAACTCTGCCCACTCGAAGTCATAACTAAGTATTACCACGATTCAATACACAATTGTGACTATAACGATATATGTAAACTTGTCATTGACAAAGAGTTATAATTACGTCATCATCATCGTATCAGTCACAGAACGTCCACTGCTGAACAAGGCCATAGGCCTCCCCCTTAAACTTCCAGTGACCGATCTTGTTCGGCCTGGACCCAAAGTCTCCCAGCCGAAATCGACCCTTGTGTTACGTGTAAAAAGTTTTTAAAAGACTGATAAAAATATATATAATAATAAGAAATAATAAATATTGCTCGACATTTCACCCAGCGCTATCTAGCCCCAAACTAAGCAGAGCTTGTACTATGGGAACCAGATAACTGATAGAATACTTAAGTATATACTTTTTTTTAAATACATACTTATGATATAGTTTAAATGAAACCTTTGTTAAGTTACCTCCTTGGTTGGCATGTTTCGGAGTAAAAGATCGTTCCATTTTTAAATAACACGACAGATATGAGTTTACTATGTAATTTATTTGGCCGCTAAACCACACAGATATGGATTTTCATACAACTTTTGCCGGCCGCTGCTCGCATGTATTTGGCCAGTACAGCAATTTCAATTTATCTCTGAGAAGGTTGTCAAAATAATGCTCAAATTTCCAAGCATGTTTGAGAAAATATATATGCGCATTTACACGTGGTCGAAACGTTCTTAAATGAGGGGTTTTCACAACCATGTTTTTATAACTGCTAATAGATGGCGTTGCTCTGTTATGCTCTGATCAAACAAATGAAAGTGAATTGTCAATTTTCGAGAAACTTTAAATAAAAAAACATCTGTGTTTGTTTATCTAACGAAGTGAGATTGATTTAGACAAATTTCATATTGTGTTTGAGATTTTGGAATAAAAACCTTATTTTTGGCGGCGTATCTCCAGACAGCGCCATCTATTACGCTAGTTGGAACTAGTTTTTTTCTTTTAAAATCGAAAAGCCCTCATTGTAAGGAAACCGGCATGTACTAAACCAGAAACTCGAAGGCATTTTGCAATGACGTTAGTATTTTAATAAGCGGGTTATGTTCTTGCAACCTGTGCATGTATCAAACGTCATCCATGTATGTATCCATTGTAAGTTATCTACACGGGTTTGTGTACCTGAGTAAGAGATCAGAGTATGTTCATTGTCCATCATATAGAGATTATATGGTCGTGAGTTAAGTACTTATTTTTTTTTTATGTTAACAAACCGCATTTATCATAAAACATATTTGCTTATGTTTAATTTTTCGAAAGAATTGGTGTCAATTTATAATAAGTGATAAAATTCTGTGTTAATTCTGTCGGAACATCAACTCAAAGCAAAACACTTTCACATCAAACTTGGCTTTACTTGGTATATTATATTGGATAGTTTTTAGCCCAGTGCTAAATTTGTAAAATAACCCAGTAAGTAGGTAATATTATTTGTAACACAATGTTACAAAAAAAATTACAAATAAATCATAATTGCTACCAAATCATATTTCATTTATTGTTCCTATTTTTGATTAGGTATTTACTTTTATATTTACATGTAACAAAAAAATTAAATAGGAAATACCTAAAATTTATTTTTTGTGCAACGAACCTAAGAACCAAATTTAAAATAAAAAACTAAATTAATAGTTTAAAATTAAACCAATTAAAGTTCTCTTTCAACCAGAAATGGATGGTAAGCTATGAATGTGTGTCCCCTCAATAGCATCGCTTTATTTTCATCTTACTACATTTTTTTAGTGCATGCGGTGTTTACCCATAATTGGTTGTGCAATTAGTACCTACTTATATTAATTTTTAGTCAAGCATGTAATATTGTTACAATCGTTGGTAAACCAAATAAATAAAAAAAAAATAAAAAAAAATCTTAGCTCAGCTTTTGAGGAAAGTGGTATATTGAAGCTAAGTTTACTGGTAACTGGTTTACTGGTTGAAGCGAGGAGGGATGCTAGCGTCACCTATTAGCTTTGGTGGATATACTATGCCACCCAAACTCCATCCCCCCACCGTTTTAGCTCATTTAGTCCCTCACATCCGGGTTGTGCCATCACTACCTACCTATATACCAAATTTTAAGATGTTCGGATCAACGCGTCAAAAGTTATTCTCGGACAAACAAACATACATATTATGTATAATGCCGATACGTCCAAGTTGATTTGGAGATCTCGCTTCGCTTGCTCAACTATCTTAATACGATAAATCCATCACGACTTCAGATAAAATAAAATCCACAATATCCGGCAATTCACTTTAGTTTTTGTTTAATTATCCAAGAGAGTTTGTCGATTTGCGACTTTGCTTGGTTAAAACCAATTTATCTGACGCGACTTTTAGCCACTACCTTACCTTACCCTTCAACCCTCGGAGCATAGGTTCTACACTTGCGCCTCCACCCTCAACCGGTTAAGCAAGCCAATGATCAGGGGTCTCTGTCGACCCCAGGAAGTAATGGGGCCTGGCGGTGTCACTACGCACTGAACTCTCGCCTAAGCGTGCCCTATGAGGTTTCTCATATTACTAGCGTGTTGTATCCCACTACAGGGCTAAATCATCCCTCCCCTCCATTGGATTGGCCCTTACTCGCTAACAATAGAGACGAATGGAATATTATTAAGTTGTAGATACAGATAAATCACACCGCTTCCACACACGTTTTTTTCAATCCAGTCCATCCAAAGGTTGCCTGGAAGAAATCGCTTTGAGCGATAAAGTCGCCCATTGTACCATCATGTATTAGTCTAAGTTGTCTAGGTTAAGTTATTGTAATTTGGTGTAGTAAAGAATTATCTATCTATCTATCTATAAATATTCTGTCAGGAACACCATAAAAGAGAGTCGCGCTCCGACAAAAATGAGAAGGTAGGTAGGTAACTCTCAATATGGCGTTCGCAATCAAACTTACGCCCTGTAGTTGAAGCTTTAATGGCTTATTCTCTTTTCTTGGAATTTCATTTTGATTGCGATCAATTTCAATTTCACTTAAGTACCTATTGAAAAGTTAAGATTTCGATCCGAGACGTTCTTCGAAATTCCTTTCAAGAAGTTTTAGAATGCCCACTGAGTTTTGATAACGAAGGCTGTATTTCTAAGCTTCTTATTACTTAGTAGGGTCACAGATAAAATAATACTTTTCGTAGGGTACGTATCTTTAACATTGTTACGGAAAAACAGATTTGTAAGGCATGTAACCAATTACTACCATCACACTAATGTTATAAATGTGAAAATTTGGATGTTTGTTTATTACTCAAACACGTCGTAACGGCTGAACCGATTTCCATGAAATTTGGTGTAAACGTAGATTAAAACCTGGATTACAACATAGGCTACCTTTTATCCTATAATCAGTTCCCATGGGATAAAAATGTGTGTCAAGTCAAGTTGCAACAGCGAGTTTAGCTTTACTTCGAGGTTACCAACACATTTAGTGTGTACAGGAACAGAGAAGAGGGGAAACAGGAACATCACGAAAGCCACCAAGACGCGTCTCGTAAGAGCGCTAGTGTTTCCCATATTCCTGTACGCTTCAGAGACATGGACTCTCCGGGAAAGCGAGAAAAAGAAGGTAGACGCTCTCGAGATGTGGTGCTGGAGAAGAATGCTTGGGGTATCATGGTCCATACTTCAAGAACTCGGCATCAAGCAGCGTCTCTCTTCCACGGTACAATCTCGCACCCTCACCTTCTTTGGACACGTGTCGCAGCGCGGGGAGCTCTCCATTGAGCGCTTGGTGGTGCAGGGGAAGGTTGACGGCAAAAGAGCGCGTGGCAGATCGCCTATGAGATGGACGGATCAAATAAAGGCTGCCATAGATGTTCCTTTGAACGAATGTGCCAGAAGAGCAGCGATGCGTGAGGAGTGGCGAAGGGTAGTTAGCGCGCCACAACCCTGACATGACGACCACGACCACTCTGCCAAGAGTGCTACGACTAAGAAGAAGAAGAACACATTTAGTAGTGTATCGCGTACGAAGTCGAGGGCAACAGCTAGTAGAGAATAAAGGGTAAGTGTCAACCATTAACCGATAGACTGAGTTGAGAGCATGGTAAAGGTGCTGAGTAGGTACCTAAGCTTCCATCCTCCATCTAAAATCCTTTTCTATGGACAAAAGCGATTGAAATAAGACCGTTGGGCCCCATGCGCTAGGAATCTGTGTTCTATGTAAACTTTAGCTATCATTTTGTAGTGGCCGAAAACCGTATTTCTGAATTTGTAGTTCCACAGTTTAATAGTTTTGTGTACTTACTTATTTTGTTCTTAACATCCTGATCTCGGGGCGTTGGGACCACCTGGATCTCCGAAACTAAGGACCTGACGTTCAAAAGGTTAGGTAGCTTTTTGTGTTATGAATTTGTAGTGGTTTGTTTGTAATGGCTCTTAGGCCGAAAAAGTTAGGGTTCAATCAAATTACCATCAGGCCTTGAGAACCATATGTGGCTACCTATGTCCGTAACCGTACAAAGCTCAAAATACTGTCGCAGTCGAGCGAGTCAAAGTCAATTGCAAATTTTTACTTAAATAGGCTGTTTTTTAGGAGTCAATTAGATCAAAAGAAAAACTCGTATCAGCATCATTAGAGATTATAGCAATGAGATAGTGTTCAATCATTGAACATAAATGTTCATACATAAGTACGAACATTACCTTATCCATGTACACACTTCAATTTATTATTCTTGAAAAACCTAGTTATGCGTTGTTGAAATGCTCAGTTTTGCAGAGTCAGCTCGACACTAGTACAAAGGTTATAAACTCAATAAAAGATGCTGTGTTGAGTAAGTACACCGACGACACACAAATGTAAAATTATATTAGTGTTCATAAGAAAAATGTATGTATAAACCAAAATATAAATTAAAATAAAATTACTTACCAACAAGTCGTCGAGTTTCACTCATCTCCAAGCTACCTAACTAGAAGACCCGCGGAACCCCTGGACCAGCAGCCCAAGAAGTGCCTAGCAGCCGCTAGAGGAGCAGCCCAGACCCCAGCAATCGCTGGTCCAGCCGGCCAGAGACGCCCCCAGCGCCCGTTGGACGACCAACCCAGACGTGCCCAGCAAGCGCTGGAGGAGCCTCCCAGATAGGGTGACCACAATATACCTAATTAATGGTTTTAATCCGAATGTATACCACCACTAAGCATTGTGCTTGCTTGCGTGGTTGCACATAGGCAGGGGTGGGCAGTATTTGAATTAATTGTGATTAAAATACGTAATTGAAATAAAAATACGTATTTTGTATTTGTAATTCAATTACTTCGTAAAAATGTAATTTGTAATTGGTATTTCAAATACGTGACGCTGAGGTATTTTGTAGTTAGTATTTTAAATACTTATACATCAAAATACATCTGAACGTAAATACATTTAGCGATCTTATTAAGGTAAAAAACTACGGGAAAAAAGCGCTCGATAGTTATTGTAGTTATTCGTAAACAAAATGGCAACCGCTAAATATGTCAATCTTTAAAGTTGGCAACACTGCACCTGTACTGTACTTACGTCAAATTGTCAAGTTCCTAACACCTGTCTGTATTTTGTAATTTATATTTTATGTAAAAATAGTTAATATACTGTTTTGTATTTTATACTTAAAATACACAACTTAAAAATATTTTGTATTTTAAATACGTGCGAGATAGTATTTTGTAATTTGTATTTTAATTAACGCAAAGCATGTATTTTGCCCAGCTCTGCACATAGTAAACTTTTTCAACGCATCTAATGGGATCTTAGAGCATTAATGGGATGGGCAAGAGAATGGGATAGGATAATTAGCGTATTGCGTCCAAGGTTCACCCGTTTGTAACTAGTTTCAACGCGTTATGTTCAAGGGGCCTTTGACTGGCTTTGACTAATTATTCACTTGATAGAGCGAGCTGGTGTATCATCGTCCAAACAGGAGAATGAATTAATGAATGAACGAAAACACTTTATTGTACACCATATAAATAAAAATTACAAACATAATAGAATACACAAAGCAAATAGAATAGTGTAGTATAGTAGGCGGTCTTATCGCTATAAAAGCAATTATTCCAGATAACCTTTGGAAGGATTTTGCTATAACAAAGATATGGTCGGGGCTGCTCATTTAAGATGAATAAATTAGGAGATACGGGTTTCAAGAATTTGTGTACCTACTACTCACCACGTGTAAACTTTGCATCAAGTGGGCCCTAAGACAAGATGTATAAAAAACTTTGTACCTACTTTTCTACATGCCCTTTTTGAATTTGAAGTTTTGATGACTGTAATCTATTTGCCTTAAGTATTAAAGAGTAAACAACAGCATAAAAAAGACTAGTTAAAGCAAAGCGCATTTGATATTGGGTTTAATCATAATTTTAATACTAGAAATAAAGATAAACTCGCTGTTGCCACTTGTAGACTCCATAAAGTTAGTAAATCGTTTAAAGGGCAAGGTGTACGCTTTTATAACAAACTCCCAAGGGATGTACAAAAATTGACAATTAATAAATTTAAAAACGTAATTAAACAAAATCTTTATAAAAAAGCCTACTATAAAATATCGGATTATTTAGATGATAGAGAAGCTTGGGATTGAAATTGCTCCAACTCGTTCAAAATGTTACAATTTAGACGTAATTTATTTTCTGTATTGTAAAACGATCATTAAACAACCAGCCTTGTTTCTTGCCTTTCTTTCCTGGCTTGGTTGCGAAGGAACAGGCAGTAAAATTGACGTTTCAAAGTGATCATTGTGATTTTAATGAATAAAAATATTTGATTTTGACTTTGACTTTGGTGGATACTCGTATTACTAATTTCCTAAAGAAATAGCACAATTAGACAGCTAAGAAACTTGAATTGTTTCAAGTTACAAAGTAAACTTTACGGTGTTTTCTAAAGCCCGGCGGCGCCGCGGTAATCACATGAAAAATTCAATAACGACGATCCTAATGTTTGTGTCCACATGGGTCTCAGAGACCGAGCGCAGCCTGTGCCACTCCAACCAAATAGAATTTTAAACTGTATTTCGACAAAAAGTTCGGCAAATAAATTCTTATAAACTCCCATTTCTATGGTTGCTTCTGACGATAAGAGACGAGACAGTACAACACTAATTTTATAAATGCGAAAGTTTGGATGTTTGTTTATTTATTTGTTTGTTGGTTACTCAATCACGGCTTATTTCGATGAAATTTAGTATGTACGTAGATTATACAAAAAAGGTTGTATACTTGTTCTGAGGAATAAACCAATCAGATTAGATTGATTGATTTACATAACGTCGCTGTTTCAGTGGAAACAGTGTTAACTGAAATCAGAAGTTTTTGAAGTGAAAACTTCTTTAGGCGCGTTGAGCATTTTTTGAGATGGGAAAAAAACCATTGAACTCGCGACACTTTTACCGACACCTGTCACTGACTACTGACACTGACTGTTACTGACACCTCTGTATATAAGTATCTGTATTGTAGTCTTTTATACAAGTTTTCTCTTCTGTCGGCGCTCTCGGAGTGCCACTTTTTTCGGTGCGAAGCGATGCGAACTTTAGCGGAATGGAGCAAAGTGAGATGCGGTGATAACATGACGTGTAAACTACGCGACAAATCGCATTATACTGAGGGTGCACTAGGCCCAGTTCCAAACCTATTCCAAAACCAAATTGCTCGCTGCAGACCTGTGTAAGTGGGGTATAGGAGACTCCTCCCAGACTAAATGCGACTGCGGGCGGAGCACCCATTCAGTCCATGTCTCACTGCTCTCCTGTTCCTTGTGCCCTGCCACCTACACAAGGGATGACCTCAACAAAGCCACGCCCAATGCTATTGAAGTGGAAAAGTACTACTCTAAAATAGTTTAGCCAGTGACACGATAAAATAATTTAACAAATTATATATATTCATTCGATTTCAGATAAAATATTAATTCAAATTATTTATCCGTAATTACTTTATGTAGGACTATTTATTGTGATTATGTATTTTACTAAGTTTCTTTTTCATCTTTCTTCGGTCTCTCTCTGTGCTCGTTAGGTCATCGTAACACTAACAGACTCGCCTAAGCGAGTCTTAGTTTGTTAGGCTCTAAAGTCTAAGCGTGGACCAACAGAAAGCTGAGACTGATCTTTTTTGGGACAGCACGCAGGCCACGCAGCACAGAACCTTTTAGTGCCCACGTAATTATGTAGGTACCGGCCTATAGAGTTTCTTCTTAATTTGTTGTTTTTCTTTCTGGGTTTTCTATACGTACCTAGGTACCATTTTTATACTCAGTCTTGTTTTTAATGTCTTTTCTTCAATGTATGTTTTGATTTATTACCTAGGGTTGTATTTGTGCTAGAAAAAAAAACAAACAAACCAAAATATCTACGCCGCTTTTGTCTCCTGGGCAGTTTCAGTAGAAACACGCACCACTTTTCACATTTCTGCTCCTCTTCTCCCCTTTCTCTTCTTCAATTTGAAATGATCTTTGCCATGACATTTAAGATTCAATATGACTTCATCATTATGCTAAACATAGGCCTCTCATGGATTTGGCGACCACATCAGTCGCTGTGAGACTTACTTTTCTGAAATAGCTGGGTTTTAATCGTGCCGGCCTATTTTATATCCATTTTAGATTAATCAAGAATAAAGTTGTCATATATGATTTGGCAGTTACTATCCAGTGAAACTTTGTTAGCAGTCGGCAGTAGAAACCTTCTATTTCTGCTGTGACCGAGGCTTTTAACGACCGCATCTTAACCCTCCATAAAGCATGACCAGCCGTACTTTGTATTCTGTAAAATATTACTGGGAAAGGTCGCTGAGGCCGTAAACGGAAAGCCTTAAAAATAATTGTGTGCGTAAAAATGTTTGACATCTGACACAAAGGCTTGTATCTTGCTCACATTCATTTGACTTTGGTAGGTACTTTTAGGGTTCCGGATCAAAATAGTAAAAACGGAACCCTTATGGGTGCGATTTTGTTTGTCCGTCTGTTACAGCTGATTATCTCAGCAAATACTGAACCTATCTGTTTAGAATTTGGAATAGTTATTAATAAAACAGACTTTCCTCTTTTGCAAGTAAAACTTAAAAAAAATTTATTTGATGGCCAATAGAGCCAAAATAACAAAATAATGTCAAGTGGAGTGGAGATTGAATGAATGCATGAATGAAAACATTTTAATGTACACATTATAAAATAAAAATTACAGACAAAATAGAAGACATGCTTTGTGTGTTCTATTTTGTCTGTAATTTTTGGTATTTTTGGTAAATGGTGCAATGGGCGGTCTTGTCGCTTTGAAGCGATTTCTTCCAGACAACCTTTTAATGGAGAGGATTTAGTAATGTCAAAGATTGATCTACATTATAGAACCATTTTTTTTCTACCGTTTTGGAGTACAGCTTTGATTAAATCGGTCTCCAATCAGAATTATAGCGAAAAAGCTTACAAAAAAGACTTAATAATACTTATCTAATTATTATATTCTTGTACTAACGAATACAAGTAAAATTCACACACAATTCCACAGTTCATCTGAAACCGAAAAAAAAGTATATCATCAATTTTTGTCATCTCGTGTTCGTTTTCTTAGACAATGGTGGCAATTCTGTTGTTTACACTGACTAACTAAAATTGTGTAAAATACGAACGGTCTTATTTTGTTCGCACTAAAGAACAAATTAGAATGAAATTTAAAGTGACATTTCTGAAATTAAGTAATTTTTGTTATGATGGCATGTTTTCGGGTTAGTTTTAGTGATCAATCAAATTGGTGTGGACTAAAACTAGCCCGCAAAAATGCCTTCTTATTTAAAAATACTTAAATTCAGAAATGTCACTTTGAATGTCATTCTAATTTGATCTTTAGTGTGAACAAAATAAGACCGTTCGTATTTTACACAATTTTAGTTAGAGTAAACAACAGAATCGCCCCTAAGGAACAAATATACAAATGATGGAAACATTTGTTCTGTAGCGGGAATCGAACGCCTCAGTCCCCCACCGGGCCACAGAAGTCGTAAGATGCATCTGTATTCTGATTACCTTGAAAACTGCTTCTGTACCTAAAATCGGGTCAGGAGTATTTATAATATATTTAATTCGTTCCGAGCCTCGAGAACAATGCTCGGACTTTAACGACTCGTACCTAAATTAACACACTGTACTAAATTGTTTCGAAATAATTTCAAAGGTCGCCATTTTAATGTTACAGAAATGTAGGTAGGTTACGTTATGTACCGTTTCAAAGATGTTTTTGTCATGGTTGAGATACAGATTTTTGTTTATTAGTTTGATTGGACAAAATGAATGGGTGTATTACATGAATATGGTCTGAAAAAAATCGTTGACTCCTAGAATGAGAGAGAGAAATATAATTCTTTATTGTTACACCAAATTACAATAACTTAACCTAGAAAACTTAGACTAATACATGGTGATACAATGGGCGGCCTTATCGCTCAAAGCGATCTCTTCCAGGTAACATTTGAACGTGACGTAACATACAAGTAGTAGTGTACACAAAATACTTTTTCTAAAGAACCTTTTAAACAATTCATCATCCGTATCGAAAGCAGATTTAAATGAAACCACTAGTAACCTAATGTTAGGCATAATTTATTCAGAATTTCCGTTTTCTAACATCCGTCTCCATCATGAGACCACCGCCATGGTACCATATGGCCTTGCCACCGAAGCTATGCGTAAGTCCATACGAACAAATTTTACAGGAGCACCAAAAAACTGATTTTTTATACCTTAAAGTATGAGTGAATCAATAACAATCTCAACTTTCAAACTTTTGATAATAGGCTGACGATATGTATGTATTCCAAATTTCATCTCAATCGGTTGGGGGGAACTGGTCTAAAATTCTGTTGCAATATTTGAGAACATTCCTACTAATACGGCAAGTTAAGCTTCTAAGGCTAAGTTCATATGAACGCGCGGTACCGCGCGGAACTATTAACCGCGCGGTAAAAGATCAAACTAAATAGCATTCTGGGCACGCTCCCCACTGGCAGCGGCTTGTTAGATTAGGGTTTTATATATAGTTTGCTTTGTATATATGTTTTCGTTGCATAAAATAAATTACGTTCTACTCGTAGACATATAGGTAAAATAAAAATTAAAAAAACAAAAAACTAAATAGTGTTTATCGTCTACATTTATACGCGCTACTGTAGCGCGCGGTAATGTAGACGATAAACGCTATTTAGTTTGATCTTGTACCGCGCGGTTAGTAGTTCCGCGTGGTACCGCGCGTTCATATGAACTTAGCCTAATACTCGTAATAAAATAGCAGCCAATTTTGTCTCATCCAAATGTCTTCATCCAAATATAGCGAGAAAAGTACCAAATGAAGATCCTACGTATAAACGATAAGGTCTCCATACTTAAAATAAATAGCTACTATAGGTAAAGTAATAATAAAAACAATTTAAAACTGTTTACTTGTTTAACTTTCGGTAAATTAACCTTTTGTGTTTTATTTTTACTAAGTAACTAAGTATTTCTCTGAGTTTACGAATTGTCTGTGTCTCCGCAACATAATGAAATTCCTAGTAACCAATAATGAAAAAGTAGAATTCTGTTAACTATCTTAACTCCAAACCGAAAAATAGGTCAGCACTCACAAGAAAAACAATTTCATTACCACAATCTACGATCGGCTATTGTCAACTTGAAAAGTTACTTTTCGTTGTACAAAGTTTGGCAAAACGCATCGTGTAGTGAATGGTTGACGTGCACGCATTCTACAATGGCGTACTTTGGCAAGGCACGTTAGAGTTATGGTGTCACTGAGTTGGCACTGCCTGGGAGTTCCAGACATGTATTGAGGACAGTCTATCGGATGTTGTCCGCCCGCATTATTCAGTTACTGGAGGAAGTCGTTCTCGTTAGTTTAGAGCACGATCCATAGTAGAAAGCAGATATCTTCCATGGTAGCCTAAGTTCGTCCGGGTGACAAGTGCTCGTATAGTCTAATGACGTGTCCTTGTCGTTTATAAGTATTACACATATCTAAAAATCATACCTAGGGTCACAACGGTAAATTTCTAGCCTAACTAAAAACTGAGCTGCCACCATATACCTAGTTAGTATTTTATTGAATACTAGCTGTTGCCCACGACTTCGTACGCGTTACACTACTACTACTCCATATTTCAAGTCTCTAAGATCAGCGGTTTACGCTGTGCGTTGATTTTCAGTCAGTCTGTCAGAACCCGTAACGATTATTTAATATATTGATGATAATATTGTTGGTTAAGCCGCCCATTGTACCGTTATTTATTGTTTATTTCCTTTGGTACTGTATTTTTGTTTGGTGTGCGTGTAGTAAAGTGTATTTCATTCATTCATTAAGAACGGTCGATTTATCTATCTTCAGACGCTGGTAGTCAATTGTATCGTGAAACGTCTCGCAAAAACAATTTAATAGAACCCAAACACGATATATCTACTGTTAGCCATTAATGAGTTCTGTAGATTCCCTCCTGGCTCCATCATCAGACCCTGGTGATCTTACCATGATAAAATGTTTCATTATTTACCTATAAAAAGCATATATGCAAAGTTATATGTACGTTCGTAATTGCAATTAACATTGTTTTAGAACAAACTACAACATCCCTTTTCAACCCTAAAGATTTTCAAAAAAAGTAACTATGCATGTTTCATCCCTTTTCAACCCTAGATATTTTCAAAAAAAGTAACTATGCATGTTTCATTATGTACCTTTTTAAGTATTTATGCAAAGTTTTACGTTTATTAACCTCAGGAATAATGTTTTACCATACAAAGTTCAACACTCTTTTTCACCCACCCAGGGGATGATTTTTGAAAAACAAAATAATACTATTTCTCTTATTTTTGTTAAAAAATATATTTGCCAAGTTTAAAATTTATAAATCCAGGAACCACTGTTTTTCATACAAACATAAAACCCTCTTTTAACCCCCTTAGGGGTTGAATTTCAAAAAAATCTTTCTTAGTACACCCCTACGCATTAAGACACATATACCCTATAAATTTCAAGTTTCAACGACCAGCGGTTTAGGCTGTGCGTTGTCTGTCAGTCAGTCAGGACTTTGACTCTTATTATAATAGATAGATATGAATTTCGTGCCTACTTGCTAAAAGTTTTTCGCGAAAAATTCTAAAGTGCAGCTTCGTCTATTGATAAAATCAATAAACGATCGTTTATCAATAACGCGAGCAAGGGATGTGCCCGTAGCAACTATTACCTACCCGGCAACACAGTAGACCAGTGAAATGGAACCAGGAGTGAGCCGGCGTAAATTTAATCAGCATTCTTTCTAAAGCAGAGGAATACCCACAATCAGGAACAAACTGGCGTAATAACTGAACAGCAATTTTTTTGTCAGGTATTTTAAATAAGCTCCATGATTATTCGTTCATATTACCTAGATAGAATCTTAAAATTGCTAGTTTGACCCGGAATGGAGCAATTTAAATCGGCTCCCACTAGCATTATATAGAAAGAAAGAAAAAAAAAAAAAAAAGAAAATACATTTATTTGCTCCCACAGAAAGTGTACAATAAACAACACAACTCGTCTCAGCATGGGCTGCTTGTTGGGTACGATGCATCGCTGGTTTTCTGGCAGGGCCTAAGTGAGTACACGAACACTGGTGAACAAGTATATAATAATAAATAAATATTGCTAGACACTATTATACAAATTAAACTAAATTATAGGGATACTTCTAACATATCCAACTAAAGTTTAGATTCTTAATCCGTTCCTGCATCAGACATCGTCTCGGCAAGATGCCACAGTTCGATGCGGTTCAACGGCATTGCGAATATACCCGGCTAACCTAGAACGCACTAGTCACTGCAGATTCAAAATATCGGCTGGCACACTACATCTATTAGATAGGCGTCTCGTACTTAACTATGTTTTAAACCTTACACTGCAATTATGTGCTTTTTAAGCGTGACCAACATGTCGCATTATTGAATTTATTAAAAAATTTTTTCTATAAGCCGTACTTTCCTACTGGTGGGAGTTATTCTTCATCCCTCAAAATTTCGATATTTCGCTAAAACCTAGAAATAATGAATCCTGTCTATCATCATCGCGAACAAAACTCTTTTTCAGTTATGAACCAGCTGCTTTGATCTCAAATTTGTGACAAAGGTCAGTTCTGAAGCAGCCGACCATCTCATAACCTACTGATCTACTCGAACAAGCTGACTCCCCAGCTATTCAGAAGGAAATGATTAAAACTTCCACCACGTGATTTACGATGTAATCTTGCTTTGTTTCTTTTTGATTAATCGGGGGATAGAATTACCTGAACAAAGGACGCCACAACAAATTGGAATCGATAAAAGCAACCATCGCACCGACAGACTGTTTGGTTGGTAACCCCTTTTGTTTTTTGCAGGATTCAACCGGGCCCAATTATATTATACTAAATCAATCGCTTCACTATGACAATAGTACCTATAGTTGCAAAATGGCCACTATAGATACCTTTGGGTATCTAGGGTAAACTGTACTATTGTTGGCACCCCCTCAATGATTGGCACTATGACATAAAAATCAAAATAATAAAATAATCTTTAACAATTTATGTAGGTGGCAATACATTATAAATAAATAAATAAATAAATAAAAGGGCACTTATTTACACACACACCTCTTATGCTAACATAAGTTGGTAGGTACAATAAGTACTAAATAAAGCTAGGTAAGTTTAATAGTAAGCCTAATTCTAAGTAACATTAGTACATTATCGTAGGTAGCACTAAGGTAGAGGGTGGTGGTAAATAGGTCGAGGGCTCAGCTACGCTGGTTTTCAGCCACGCCTTGGCAGAAACATCTGCTGCTGCCGCCGCCACAGATAAGGTTCTCGGGAACTGTCAGCTTTATACACTGAATTAACAAGTAGTAATTATATAGTAACAAAAGAAAGAACTTGATAATTACCGAAAACCCATCGCATAAATACTTAAATTAGAGAAATTCCACACACACACAATACATAGGCAAACTTAACGCTAATTAGCATTTTATTTCAGCTAACCTTAGTGCAGTGTAGATTAACCGGTTCAGACACTTAAGTATTTATTCTAATAAAAAATAGCTAGTAACTAACACAAGAATAGATATGTATATAAACTTAAACCATTGGTTTATGATAAGATTTTCGATATGGAGATTAACACTGTTTTAGGTAAGTAACAAATAAAAAGAGGTAGGTAGATATAGTATGTAAACATTAAAATCCAAACAAGCAAATAAGTAGGTATTAAATTTCAAAATAGGTGTACAATTTAGTCTAATAATTATATTAAGAAGAAGTCTATATTAAGAATCAATGACCCGAATCAATGTTTAAAAGCATATATTTATTTTAATAATAATAATCTTGGTTTTGATCTAATATTGTTTTGGTAGAACCGTCCAACAACAAGAAGATTTCTGTTTGTCCAGCAACCATTTTTTACACGATAATTTAAATTTTTTCCAGCTCTGGATTTTTTGGATTGGTGGAGGTAAATCATTCCATATTTTTGATGCTGCGAATCTGAAACTACCCCTAAATCATTCCAGTTTGGGCTTAGGTAACTCTAAGGTGTTATTTCGTACTGTTCTGTTTCGCCCAGTCATATCATTTCTCCATTTAAGTTTAGCAGACAAGTACTCAGGAATTCGTGTTTTTTTTAGATTTAATATAAGATTATATAACTTTAAAATTCGTCTATTTTTCATATTTAGGATATCATGAGAATTCAAGAATGGTGTGATGTACGATCTTTTGGGTACATTCAAACAGAATCTAATGACAGAATTTTGAGCACGTTGAATTTTCTGTTGGTATTTTTTTATTAAACATGGTCCGTATACGATATCGCAGTAATCAAGGTGCGATAGAACAAGGGCATCTGCGAGCCGTAACCTTATTGGAATGCTTAGGTGAGGCCTGAATCTGTACAGAGATCTGAGCGAGTTATAACATTTACCTAATTTAGACTTAATATGATCTTCAAAGGACAAGGGTCCATCTACTAGTAATCCAAGATTTTTTACCATTTTAGTTTCATTAATTTTGGTTTTATTAATAGTAATCAGAGGCATATTTTGACGAACTAAATCAATCTGATGTTTAGTACCTAGGATTATATACGATGATTTCTGTGGATTTAGGAGCAGTCCATGGTCACTAGACCATTCATTTATAGCATTCAAGTCTGAATTGAGCTTTTCCACGGATGTAAGTATTGCACTCTTTTCAGAATTTGCACGCAGAATTATTTGTGTATCATCTGCGTACATGTGTGCTAGACAAAATTTAACTTGATGTAGCAAGTCTGCTGTATAAATAGAGTATAGGGTCGGTCCTAATATCGAGCCTTGAACCACGCCCTTTTCAACCCGCATGGAGCTAGATTGAATTTTTTTGCCACTCTGATCTAAGCACTCAACTATTTGCTTTCTATCTTGGAAGTAACTAGTAAACCATAAGCAACATGTTTCGTCACACCCATAATACCTTAACTTGGCCAACAGCAAATTAGTATCGAGACAATCAAAAGCCCGGCTATAATCTAACAGAACTAACACAGATGCCGTACCTTCATTGGAGGCATTGAGGACTTCGTCAACTACGTGAAGCAAGGTAGTTGTGGTGCTGTGTGATTTTCTAAATCCTGACTGATTTGCTGGAATAATGGAATGATGTTCAAAGTACAACATCAATTGCTTCTGCACTACTTTTTCTAGCACTTTTGATAAGGCAGGTAGCAGCCCTATAGGTCTGAGATCTTTTATTGTATCAACTTCCGTCTTTTTAGGTATGGGCTTAACAAGTGACGTAGTCCAAAGGGATGGAAAGGAGCCAGATAATAATGACTTATTTATTATGGCTGTTACGGCGTCAAGCGAATACGGAAGAGTCAATCTAATCATTTTCATTGATATGCCGTCTACACCAATTGCGTTAGAAGCTATAGAATTTATAATTTTGATGATATCATCAGTCGACACCTCAGTGAAGTGGAAGTGAGAATCGCAATTATAACAGCTATGTTGATAATATTGAAGGCGAGAAGAGTGGGAGCCTACAATGTCAGGTACGGTATCAATAAAGGTTTTGTTAATTTTTTCTGGGTCTCGTAAGTGTTCTGGTACAGTGGACTTTACTGTTTTACCCAGAGCTTTATTAAATTCTCCCCACATTTTCCGAGGATTTTTTAAATGTTTGTTAACTTGGGTAGTAAAATAAAATTGTTTCTCACTACGAGTTAAGTCAGTTACTAAATTACGTAATGTCTGATAAGACTTTATATCATTTGTCTTATTCGTACGCTTTGCCAGATTACATGCTAGGTCCCTATCCTTCATCAGAGCCTTGATACTGTCTGTAACCCATGGTGTTGGCGGGTCCCTAAAAACTCGTGTTTTTTCTGGTACAAAATGGTCAAATAATCCTAACAATAAGAAATTAAAACACTTAACCATGTCGTCCAATGATTTATATTGCATAACTATCTCCCATGACGTGGCTGAAGACGCCAGGTCATATAAGTCGGTATCAAAATCATTGAATGGTCGATAGGTCACTATTCTAGGAACTGGTTTTTCAACCTGAACGGAGAACCTAGCCGTGACAAAAGCGTGGTCACTTAGGTCTTCATTATGTTTTACAGTAATACTACATACCTTTAAATTGGTAGAACAACATATGACATCTATCAAGGTACGGGTGGTGGGGGTAACTCGGGTAGGTTCACTCACAACTTGCTGTAATCCATGCTCAGATAACAAAGCCATGAAGTCTCTCAGGGAATTATCATTGCCTAGTAGGTCTATGTTGCCATCTCCTGCTATAAAAATATATTCATAGGCTGGTGCAAATATAGATAATGAGTCGTCAATTTCATTAATAAATCTTTGAGTACTGAATTTTGGTGTGCGATAGAAAATTCCAACAGCTGATTTACGTTTGTTTAATTTAAATTCTAGCCAAAGCTGTTCGCAATCGGGACAAGGTAATTCCTTAACTCGGAGATCTTCGCGAATGTACGCGCCGACCCCTCCCCCCCGCGATTCATCTCTTGGTTTATGAATGAGACGATAACCTGGAATAACATAATTTTGTGTGTCGGAACCCTTGTATAACCATGTCTCAGTAATAGCTAGCAAGTCAGGTTTTTTTGCTTGCACTGTAAGTAATAGTTCGTCCCTTCCTGTATTAAGAGTTCGTGCATTCAACAATGATATTTTAAAATTTACTTTAGAGCTACCCATTGATGAGATATAATCATCGATAAATCATAACTACTACTACATACCTCTTTTACAATTTCATTAATACTTTTGACGGACTCTGTATTTACACATATTTTCAAACAGTAGGTATAAAAGCCAGTAATAAGTTTTGTGCTACCTAGTCATTTTTTTCGAAGCAGGTTCTTCAGATCTTCCTCATTTCCAACACGAATGAAAGGAGTGCCTTCTGCCTTTCTAATGTAAATGTTTCCATTAGTACTCCAACAGAAGCGATACTCATTCGTCTTCGCAAAGTCTCGGGCCAAAAACAGCAACTTTCTTGACTTTTGTGATAAGGATTCTGACACGAACACTGGTTTTGGCGGGCCATCCAGCTTCAATATTTTTCCTCTGAAGAGGATGCGACCAGAAGTACAAAGTTCTGTACCAGATGAGTGGGGTATTGGCTTGTCCGGTAATGGATGGATGAAGAGTGAGATTTTTATCCAGTACATAGAAAATGTTCTGTATCCTGCGTTAAAGAAAAGAAATGTGGAATTTCCCATTATCCTTTTTCTGGATGGACACAAGAGTCATACCACTCTGCAAGTAGCTCAACTATGCCAACGCCTTGAGATAATACTCATTGCGTTATACCCGAATGCGACACGAATATTACAACCGGCTGATGTAGCTGCATTTCGCCCTATAAAAGTCATGTGGCGTAAAGCTGTCCTGGAATGGCGTACAGAAAATTTGAGTAAATCGTTGCTCAAAACAAATGTCGGACCTATCTTAGCTAAGCTTTTGCCGAAAATTAACAAAGCAACATTAAAAAATGGTTTTGCGACATGTGGCTTATGCCCATTTAATCCTGATCTTGTGGATTACTCAAAATGTTTGCAGCCTTCGAAATCAGACCAAGACAATTTGGATGAACATACACCAACAAATCTGAGCTATCAGACTTTTCAAGAAATAGTTGGGCCACAGCTGATAAGGAAAATGAAAAATCATATTGTAGGTAAATCAACAGAAGCTCAAAAACTATTTGAACTTTATAAATATCTCACATCAAATACTTTGCTCCAGGAATTGCCATTAACAATGAATCAATCTGAACTTACGCAGGACATAGAAATCGACCTTGACCAAAACAACAATAATAATGAAGAAGATTTGTCTAAGCAAATAAATACAACAGTAACAGAACTTTTACCACAGGAAACAGAAAAACTGAAAGAACCCACGGAAGCCACCCAAGCCGGTTACTGAAATTGATTCAACAGATGTCTTTTACTCCGAAATCTTAGAACAGGAACCATCTTTGCATGCTGAACTTGAATACTACGAAGACTTCGATAATTCACTCTCTGTACCAATCACCAATTCATTGGTACCAGAAGCTGAAAATACAGTTGAGATAATTCCTGAAAATCAAAACGAAAATGCACCTATGAATGTTTTACTTGATGTACTACCATCGACCAGTCGACAAAATATAGTGTTTGTGGATGGTAAATGGCAGATTGCGGATGACTTACCCATTAAAATCCTACCGAAAAGTCCATTAAAAAAACCAGATATTAAAGCTTTTTTACAACTGCCCAAGACTCCAATTAAAAAACAAAAAACTGGCATCGAACACCGTAGTTTTGTGTTGACAAGTAAAAGCTGGGAAGCCGTTGAATTGCAAAAACAAAAAAAGAAGTTGGAGGAAACCCAACAAAAAGAAGCAAAACGTAAAGAAAGAGAAGAAAAAGCGAACCAAAAACGATTAATTAATGAACAGAAATCAACAAAAAAGAACAAAGCTAAAACTGCTGACCTTATGAAACAAAGTAAGCCAAAATCAAAAAGCCCAGTTCCATCTAAAATTATAATTCAATCCAACATCTTGTATAAGCCTGCCAATATCAAAAACCCTATAGAAGCGAAAAATGAAGAGGATATCAAACAAACGCCAAAAGAAACATGTATAACAGGTCATGAAGTAATGGAGCACAATGTTTTTACGATAAGAAAATGTGATAACATTAAAGAAATGCAATACAATCCTCACACAACTGGACCAGAAGACAACCTAAAAATATATAAGAAAAAAAATGCTCATAAAATAGAAATAGTAAAAGAAAATACTTACTGCGAAAGAAATTACGAACGAAGCCGATACAAAACAAAAATATAAGATGAAAGACATGAAAATCATTGCTGAAATTACAGAAAAACAGAAGATAAAGGAAATAATTAGCGTTGCCCATAATATTAACAAGACTAATACAGAAGTAAAGATAGAGGAAGTAAAACGCGATGTGCAAAACTATAATACAATATTTCAGAAGCCAGCAAAAAAATGTCAGACGAAGATTTAATAAAAATATTGACCGAAGGTGACTCACAATAAAATTAAAAAGATATAAACTAAACTATGCTGCTATTAATCTCTAGATAGATCAATGGCTATTTCTATTTTTTGATTACTTAAATTTCGTGCCAATGATTATACTTAATTCATACTGCCAATAATTATGCTAGAGTGCCAATGTTTGTACTTTATCCTAGTTTTAAGTTTAATTTAGTCTATATGACAATAAACATTTTTTTTTCTCACCGTTTTGTAATTTTATTGTAAGTTTGGGCATCAAAGTGTACATCAAACCATCAATATTCATAGACAAATTGTTAAACATTGCAGAGCTGACAATAAACATGTCCAAAGCCAGGTTAGGGTGCCAATCATTGAGTAGTTTACCCTACTAGCACACAATATTTTTTCAATAACCACGGTTGCTATGACAACACCATTGAAAATTTTGCAGATTATGACAGGATCAACAATAATAATCATTAAATAGAGGCAGGGCTCCATAATAGTTTTTATTAAAAATTAGCTGAATTGGGCTCCTGTGACAAGTCACATATTAGGTAAAATAGTAAAAGAAGTCTTTGATCTTAGGTAGGTACATATTTTAACTTTAAGTTTTTAATTGTTAGTTTTGATAAAAGACATTATTCCAGTTCATCTTTGTGTACTTAATTTAGAAAAACAATTTGTAATAGTATTTTATTTTTATAGTGTTATAAGAACACTTACGGAAAATTCTTCTTCGTTCTTGTGAAATCCAATCCATCCAAAGGTTGTCTGGAAGAGATCGCTTTGAGTGATAAGACCGCTACTTGTATTTCTGCGTGTCTTGTTATTTGTTTTTATAATGCTTTTTTTAATTTAAGTGTGATTAAAACGTTATCAATCAACGAAATTCGAAGATTTTTAAAAACATCACAGAACTTACAAGCCGGACGGCGCAACGTCCTGCATGTAAGTTTTATTGTTAAGCATAAAATTATAATTTTTATCTCGTCATATTTTCTTCACCATTACTCAATAGAGTAAAACTTAATGCTGCACGGATAGATAAAAACAGTCATTACGTCTAAAGTAAAGTTTCCACTGCTCTTTCAGAATTTCAATAAAAAGAGTAGGTATATTATACAATAAATTGTTAGCGCAGAAAAAACATGATGCTCACTGCACTTCAAAAGACTTGTGTTACTTACCTATCCTATTCTTCTTGCCTCTAAAAATAAAACTACGAAATTTATCCGGATGTTTGTATTTTTGCGGTATTCTAAAAAAGTGCCGTAAAATCAGACGTTGAGTTTGTTTCTGCTATATTTATCTTAAAAATAACTCATTTAACAATATACATAATTTTAGCAACTTTGGACAGATAAATGCATTACTTTTTTAAATTAATGATATGCATGCGTTTGACGACAATTTCGCCTGATTATTAGCGATGATGCAGTTTACGATGGATCATGCTTGCCTAGAAGAAACCTGTTGAATGTAATTAATTAGAAAGTTATGTAAACTCTGCATGTTATGCAATCAGAAGCCTTCGGGATGAAGTTCTACTAGTACATATAACTAGTATATAGGGTGTTTGATAATATACCTACGCACAAAAATTAAGGGAGTTATTTTGATGAGCATAGTAAATAAATTTGTGAAATGTTTACAATAGAAATGTGAAATTTATTATGGCATGTAAAAACAAACAATTTATTAAACTTATGCTATGCTATTGCATAATGTTTGCCATCTAACCACAGATACTGTATTGGTGACCTCTCGAAATATCTCTTATTGTACCTTTCTAACCCAAAACCCGCAGCCATTCCCGAAAGAGATATCAAATCGGCCTTTACTTTTGGATGTCGATTGCAAGAGTCGGCAGTAAGTTTTATACCGAATTAATCACCTAAACTTAGTACATTTTCTTTAAAATTGGATAATATAACTAGTAGTTTTTTCGAGAAGTCCTTTTTTATGTTTTGAGAAACCGTCACTTGAATATCGTCGGTATTTTACCAAACACCCTGTATTACGCGTTAGTAGAATCGAAACTTCGTTACAGCATAATGTTTTCGGGGAACAGCTATGATTAGGTACAACATTTATTCAGCGCATATTTGCATACCGCAAACCGACTCATCCAAAGATCACTTTATTAGACTTGGCCTACTCACTGTCCCTTGTCTATACATCTTGGTTCTTCTTACAGATCTGGTAAAACACCTAAATAAGCTTGAAACTAAAGAAGAAAGGGCTATCAGAGAGAGCACTAGAAGAAAAGATTTAAAAAATGACTTTGTACCTAGACTGAGAATTTTAGAACATAGTGTTCAGCACCAGTGTAAAGCATTTAAAGTGAAACTTTTTTCGTCTCAAACTTTTTCGTCTGTGTGTTGCATGTCGCGTGACGGTCGGCCGCGGAGTAGGGATAAAGTGAAAGGCGCTCGTCAGAGCAGCCGAGGCCAATATGGTGGCGCCTATAGTTCGCATCAGCTGACCGTGTAGTGTATAGACTATTACTCATTTTTAATAACTTGCCTATCGTCTTTAAAACCATCTATAGCACATTCAAATTCAAAACTAAATTTAAGGTTAAGGTTAACATAACTAAACCGCCGTAAAGTTGCAAGCCTATCGATCTTTTACAGAATACATTTCGGGGAATGTGCCCAGGAACTATACGATCTGATCCCGCCATCCCCTTCCATCAAAGGACAAGCAGGCGCACGACTCAGTACCATCCGTACCTAGTTGATATACCACACATTCGCACACAGCGTTTTGGTTCTACGTTCTTGATGCGTACAGCTAAGGTATGGAACACTTTGCCGTTGTCTGCTTTTCTTAAAGAATAAATAAATATTACTGGACATTTCACACAGCGCTTTCATTTCATCTAGCCCCAAACTAAGCAGAGCTTGTACTATGGGAACCAGATAACTGATAGAATACTTATATACTTTTTTTTGTAAATAGGTACTTATAATATATAGAAAACAATCAAGACCGGAACAAATATCTGTAGATTATGCAAACATTTGCTCCGCGGCGGGAATCGAACCCACTAACTCCTGCGTCTCAGCCGACTATTCGCCCACTGGGCCATGGAGGTCATCAAATGAAACTGAAACTGAATTTGTAAACGTCAATACTGATTTCAAGATACAGAATTAGGGACAGAACATATTTTGGATGGCTAGAAATTGTGACCTGGAACAGGATGATGTGATGGCTAATGGGTTTCCTCGTAGGCATACCACCTTGAGTGGATGGAACTCGCTTACGAGGTGTTTTTTTTCGAACCACTACCTATAACTTTGATTTCTGTAAGTCCAGAATGAGCAGGTGCCTTCTAGGCAAGCCTGCCACATCTTCGACCAAACCATCACTTACCATCAGGCAAGGCTCTTGACCACAGAAAATTAAAAGAAAAACTTGAATTATCTCGGTACACGCGAACAAATTTAATAGCAGAAGTACTCTAAAATAAATTAAAGCATTTGTTTACGCTTCTCTCATAAACTAACTTGTAAATATTGGTTTTAGTACATACAATTTAATTAGCGCGGCCGTCGAACTAAACCAAAGGCTTTTGATCTTAAATGGAAAACTTTCTAAAAATACTATGAAGTTTAATGGTGCTTCTGTTTCGCGTCATTGCGCTTAATGACTAGGAATTTCATTATCCCACTTGCTGTCTCTGTCTCGGGAGAGACGAGAGGACCAACGTCTTTATATTTTAACTTGACATAAACAACATATTCAAGGCTACTGTCCACGTGATTCAAGAAGCGAGCATTACATGACAAAACTAGTTTCCGTCAGCAGCTTCACACGCGTTTTCTGTCAACAAAAAGTAGCCTATGTGTAAATCCATGTCATAATCTATCAATACACCAAATTTCATGGAAATCAAATCAGCCAGCACAACGTGATTAAGCAACAAACAATTAAAAAAAGGATTGTGTGGTTTTATGAAACCACAGTAAAAGTGAAACTTTGTTTCACATTATAGACATCTAACTAAAAATTATGGTTGGCACAAATAAGTAATAGTATATACACTACACGGTCAGCTGATGCGAACTATAGGCGCCGCCATATTGGCCTCGGCTGCTCTGACGAGCGCCTTTCACGTTATCCCTACTCCGCAGCCGACCGTCACGCGACATGCAACACACAGACGAAAAAGTTTGAGACAATGTAATAAAAGTTTCACTTTAATAAACAAACATCCAAACTTTCACATTTATAATATTAGTGTGATTGAGCAATTTGGCGGTAGGTAAATATAATTACTCCTAAAATTGAGGATACAATAAACTTTGTTTGGAAAAATTTCTGATTATCAATTTGACTACGTAAGTATATTTATTAATAGAAATTTCAGTCGACTTTTATTTTTTTACGAACAGCCGAAGTATAAATTTGGTATTACAGATTCGATTATTGTATTCAGACTTCATTTTATCCTTCGAACGAATTTTACATATCGAATATTTTTAGCATCGCATATGTTGCATTTTCTTCGATATCTAACCCATCTCTCTTTCAAAGCGTAGGCGTCGGTCGACTAATGGCAAATCTGAAAGAATTACTTTACTAAAGTGAACTGTCATCGCACTGACAATCTGAGGAACCACACCTGATACCGAGGTCATTTCTAATCGAATACTCTATAAACAAACTTGGTGATGTGGATGATATAATTAAATGTATGGCAAGGACCATCTAAATCTCAAGGAATTTAAAAAGGTATCAGAATAGGTCTGTAACATCGGCTACGTTAAATATTTTATAGTCGCTAAAACAAACAACTTGGCTTGGTACACAAATTTTTATTAATTTCAGCTTTAGTTTCCGGGATATAATAGTAATAAATAAATAATGCTGGATATTTCACACAGCGCTATTTAGCCCTAAACTAAGCTTGTACGGCAACGAGATTACTGTTAGAATACAAAATATTTTATTATGTAAAATAACTTTACATCGAGTATATGCATACATATATGCATACATAATATGCATACATGTCTTTCTGGGACCCAATTCCACTAAACCAATCGCTTCACTATATCAATCGTATCGTTGCAAAATGGACACCATAGATACGAGTACCTTTTGGTATTCTACTATGACGCCGTTGCTATGACAAAACCATTGAAAATAAGGCAGCTTATGACAGAAATTACAATTATAATCGTTAAAAAACAGTATGATTTCATAATCGTTTTTCTTACAAGTTGGCAGATTTGGGCTCCTGTGTTTTCACTATGTTACTGGAATCACAAGATCACACCAATCTTTATATAGTATAAAATAAAGTCGCTTCCGCTGTCTGTTCGCTTAGATCTTTTATACTACTCAACGGATTTTAATGCAGTTTTCAGCAATAGATAAAGTGATTCAAGAGGAAGGTTTATATGTATAATACATACATAACTCTGTTTGTTTGTTACCGTTACACGACTGAACAGCTGAACGGATCGTAATGAAATTGTGTAAGGAGATAGATTATATCCTGGGAAAGGACTTAGGCTACTTTTTAGCCAACTGCGCAAAGTGAGGGTAATGTTTTATTGAAAAACCACCCGTGCGAAGCCGCGGGCGGGTCAGCTAGTATTATGTATATTAGTGTTTGTTACGCAATCATGTCATAACGGCTTAACCGATTACTATGAAATTTGGTATATGGATAGATTATAACCTGGATTAAAACATTAGCTACTTTTTATTGACAAAACACGTGTGCGAGCCGCGGGCGGAAGCTAGTAATACATAAGTACATAAGATTTTAAGTGCATGAGTACATTTGAGTAGATAGGTGCATGTTGGAATAAATTTTATAAATACTAGTGGTTCGCCCCGAACTGAGATCTCGCGAGTCTACCATAAAAACAAAAAAAATATTATTCGTAATCTTAGACTATCAAAATAGTGCCACGAAATAAAAACCAACTAACTTGACCTACAGTTTCATTCAAATTACAGGTAACGGGAGTTCATGTAAATTGTTTACCTTTTTTTGCAGTTATTCTAGATTTCAGACTTTTGCCTATATTTGTGATACATAAGCTACACGCATACCAAATAACAGCATTGTGGGATCACTGGTGCGTACCCTGTGAATTTTGTCAAAATTTAGTTTTGTAGTAAAAACGGGGTCGAAATATACTAATGAAGACCTTTCCTTTGACGTCTCACTTGACCTAATAAACTCATTTTCATTTTTTTTACCCCTCTTGAACCCCAATATCTCAACAACCGCCCAAAATTTTTAGCTCATCGAGTCACACCAAAATTGTGCCATCATTACCTACCTATATACTAAATTTCACGATGATCGGATAAACGCTTCGAAAATTATCCGCGGACAAACAAACAAACATACATACATATATACATACAACGCCGATTTGCCCAAGTTGATTTGGAGATCTCGCTTCGCTCGATCAATTATTCGGTTAAGAATGGAGAAGTGATCCTAAAAGAAATAGGATGGAGAATATGGACAAAAAATATTATACCTATACTTAATTAATTAGATAGGCCAAATTTAGGACCAGGGCCTGTAGCCAAATTACATTCACTTCGAATCGATTCGATTTCTACATAGGTTTGTTGCCGATATATCACGTGATATTTCCATAGCATGTGTCAAATCTTATACATTTTCGGACTTATCGACTAGCGTCATTGCTAATTGAATGTAACTTATCTAAGCCCTCAGAACATGATGTATTTAGAAGAGTCAATTAAATTTTAAGGGTGCTAGATTCCACAATGTCGACGTGATGTAAATAAAGCTTTTATAACTAGCCAACGAAACAAGACTTCCTCTGCAAAGTCAGTCAAATATTTTTATTCATTAAAATCACAAGGATCACTTTGAAACGTCAATTTTACTGCCTGTTCCTTCGCGACCAAGCCAGGAAAGAAAGGCAAGAAACAAGGCTGGTTGTTTTTTTTAATGATCCTTTTACAATACATAATACAGAAAATAAATTACGTCTAAATTGTAACATTTTGAACGAGTTGGAGCAATTTCAATCCCAAGCTTCTCTATCATCTAAATAATCCGATATTTTATAGTAGGCTCTTTTATAAAGATTTTGTTTAATTATGTTTTTAAATTTGTTAATTGTCAATTTTTGTACATCCCTTGGGAGTTTGTTATACAAGCGTACACCTTGCCCTTTAAACGATTTACTGACTATATGGAGTCTACAAGTGGCAACAGCGAGTTTATCTTTATTTCTAGTATTAAAATTATGATTATCGCTATTTTTCTTAAACAAATTAATATTTTTGTGAACATACATCAGATTTTCATAGATGTATTGACAAGGGAATGTCATAATATTTATTTCTTTAAACTTATTGCGTAATATACATATATTTCAAGCAATAAATACATTTGATTTGATTTGATTTGAATGATTCTCTGGGGCCCATATTATAAATTGCACGAACAGCCCTCTTCTGCAGGACAAAAACGGTGTTTATATCTGCAGCACTCCCCCACAGCAGTATACCGTATGACATAATGCTGTGGAAGTAGCTGAAGTAAACTAGTCTAGCTGTGTCTACGTCTGTAAAAAGACGGATCTTTTTGTCTGCGAATACTTACGCTTTGATATTCCACAAAAATGTAGTTGAAAAAAAAAACTGGAAAGTTCGTTTCGGACTTTTAGAAGCGGTTAGCGAAACATAAAAACCATAAAAATCGAATCTGGTCTGTATCAGGGGATATTTACGAGGGTAATGATTGATGGAATCATTGTTACAGAGTTGCCGATAGCCGATAGACTTCAGACATTCTTGTCCGCCTGAGACAGTTAAGACACAGTTTAATGTGTAGTATGTATAGCATAGTATATCTGAAGGAGAGTTTATTCGTTTTTAACGGGCAAAGCAAACAAGCCGTGGATGATTATGCAGTGTTTGTTTAATCTCCCGTGCAGTGAGCTCGCGCCTTAGCTTGTATACGCGCGTACGCACGATAAGTGAAAGAAGATTTTCGTATTGCCAAAGGATTTTACATTGAGGTTTATGACTGACATGTAAGTAGAAACTACAAATTCCTATCTCATTTATCAAATTATAATCGTAATAGTTACATATCAATACGTTGTTAATTGCAATTTGCACATCTCAATAATTTTGCCATTGTTTTGCTATGGGTTAATTTTCGGGGTGAATTTGTAAACAGTTGGTAATCAACGATGCGTAGTCGTATTTAATGCCTAAATATGTTTATGAGAGTTGTTAAATCATTCAAATATGTCAAATTTAAACATGGATAGTCGCTACCTATTTATTTTAAGTTTTTATTTTCGCTTACGTAAGTAGTTATACAGATAATTAATTCCCTTTTTTATTTATAAAGCTACCATCCATTAACGTTCTCGTGAAATCCATCCAAAGATTGTGTGGAAGACATCGCCTTTAGCGATAAGACTGCCAATTGTATTATCGCGTGTCTAGTTTTAAAGTCTAGTCCGTTTTAAATATTATTTGGCAACTTAACTGTGGTTATAAATAGTTTTTTGTTATATTTTTAACCGGCTTCAATAAAAAAGGAGGTTCTCCATTCGTCGGAATCTTTTTTTTTATGTACCTATGTTCCCCGATTACTCGAAGATGTCTTGACTGATTCTAGAAATTCTTTTTTTGTTGAAATGGGTATACTTCTCAGGTGTACCATTGGCACCAAGTTAGGATTCTAGAAAAATCCTAACCTAGTTAGATAACCTAGATCTTAACCAAGTTAGGTTAGGAGGATGGGATCCCAAAAAAATTAAGGGCAACCCTCAAATTTATAGGTACGCATAATGTGTTTTATATATTTTCAATAAAAAACTATTCTAAAGTCAGTAATATTTTTGTTAAAAAGTTACTTGTTCCGGTGCCTTTTAATATCTATTTTTTTTTAACTCGTTATAAAAATATAAAATTCTAGCTTCCGCCCGCGGCTTCGCACACGAGGTTTGTCGATAAAAAGTAGCCTATGTGTTAATCCAGGTGCATACCAAATTTCATCGAAATCCATTCAGTAGTTTTTGCATGAAAGAGTAACAAATATCCATACATACATCCATACAAACTTTCGCGTTTGTAATACTAGTAGTTCGCCCCGAACTGAGATCTCGCAAGTCTCCCTTATAAATAAAAAAATATTATTTGTGATCTTTGACTATCAAAATAGTGTCAAGAAAAAAATAACCAAATCACTGGACCTACAGTTTTATTGAAATTACGGGTACCGGGAGTTCATGTTAATTGGTTAAACTTTTTCGGGGTAGGAATTGAAGTTATTCTAGATTTCAGGCTTTTCCCTATATTTGTGTCACTGAAGCATACGAAATTTCAGCGCTGTGGGGTCACTGGTGTACCCTGTGAATTTTGTCAAAGTTCAGTTTTTATTTTGGCTAATAAGTTAAAAACTACAAAGTTTAACCTAAAAATAAAAACGGGGTCGAAATGTACTCACAAATACCTTTTATTAGACGTGCCACTTGATCGGATAGTTCCATTTTATTTACTTTTACCCCTCTTGAACCCTAATATCTCAACAACCTTCCCACATTTTTAGCTCATTTAGTCACACCAAAATTGTGTCATCACTATCTATCTATATACCAAATTTCACGATAATCGGATAAACACTTCGAAAGTTATCCACGGACAAACAAACATAATATACAACGCCGATTTGCCCAAGTTGATTTAGAGATCTCGCTTCGCTCGATAAATTAGTCGGATAATTGAATATCGTAGTCAAAACATAAGATAAATAATTATATTGTGAGCTTACCCAGCAGGGGTTAAGAAAGTAATAGCAACCCGTTGATACAAAGTGAGGATAAATTGCAGTCTCCGGTCGCCTAATGAAATGCATGGTATTTAAATTTCCTTATAAAAGGAAGACTGTAGCTAGCTACAAACTGATTGCTAAGTAGGACCTGCCTTGTTCCATCTCTACCCTGCTATAGCGACTTGCCATTACTAAGACTGTTATCGTCTTTAATGTAAAGGCCTTTAGAGTGGGCACTTTTTAGGGTGCCGTACCGCAAAAGATAAAAAGGGACCCTTATAAGATTACTCTCTTGTCCGTCTGTCCGTGTGTCACCACCGATTTTCTCAGAAACGGGTGGACCTAGCAAGTTGAAATTTATACCAGATACTGAGGTTTATAGTCCCTATTAGGTGTATAAAAATTAAGGTCCTGAGTCAACACGATAAAAAGATATGGCCAAATTTAATTTTTCGCGAAAACTTGTAACAACCAAAATTTACGTTAATTTTCGACTTGTTTATTTTTCGGAATTTTCCCTTTTCTTCTGCTGTAAGACCTTGCTTTTAACTAAAATTGATATTTCTAGGTCAACCGGAAGTACCTTATAGGTTTTGGGTCGAAAACCTATATGTTAGTTCCCGTTGACCTAGAATCACAAAATTTGGCAAAAAGCAAGGTTATTATTAGGGACAGCACAAGTAAAGGAAAAATTCCAACAAATAAAAAAGTTGAAAATTAAAGGGTGTCCCCATACATACATAGTTGACGCCAATTAAGATAGTACTTTGAGTTGTATGGGCGCGTAATACAATTTATTATAGATAACGTACGGAACCCTTTGTGCGCGGGTCCGACTCGCACTTAGCCGTTTTTTTGGTACTTTTTTGTACCTACTGGTACTTTTTTTGGTCATCATGTTTGGTTTAGTTTGGTACGGAAACGTGGAATTTTACTTAGCACAAAGGATTAGCAAGCTGAAGTGACAAGGCACATAGCTCGAAGAACCGACGGACATTGGAGCAGAAAGGTTCTTCTGGTAATCGATACATTTCCGATAAACAATTTTTAACGTAAATCGGCGGCGCCTTTGCGATGATGCCGCTTAGTCAGTTTAACAAGTACCTACTTATATGATGAATGATTATGATTTGTTTACCTATTTTATACAGGCTGGTTTATGGATATTTTTGGACTTGAAATTAAAGTATATTAAAAATTAAAAATATTTTAAGGTAATTAATTTGAACAAAAACTATTTTATAATACTAGCCATCAGCCCTACCCGTGATTTAAATTAATGTCGTAAATGCGGTGACACGCAGTATAGCTAGATATATATATTGTAGGTACACAGGACAAGAATAAAAATAGGTTTTTTGTTGAAAAATTTCTTTTTCAAAACAAGCTTTTATAAAATTAATAATCGGAACCGCAAGCAGATTCGAATGAGCCCAAACACTAGTAGCCTGCTATAATCATTCAGAAGTTCCGTTGTCTAGCATCCGTGTCCATCATGAAACCACCTCCATGGTACCATATTATTGCATTGTCACCGAAGTTACATATGTATGTATTCCAAATTTCAGCTCAATCGGTTGAGGGGAACAGGTTTAAAATTCAGTTGCAAGATTCCACCCGGACAAACATACATACATCGCAAGTTAATAAAAAGCTTGTAAAATTTAAAAAAGTTTGAAGTATGGTGATTTTGAAAAGGATTGTAAATAGTAGTCATAAAATTTTGTTTTAAAAAGTATTATTATTTGTAGAAGCAGTGACGCAATGAATCTCAAACTGAACAACGATGCGGACGTGAAAAGCTTCACTGCAAATGTGAAGTCACCGGACTCCTTAGTGAAGGTATGGTCAAACATTCAATATTTCTTTACTTTAGTACTCTTCACGTCGTAACGGCTGAACTGATTTCGATGAATTTTAGTATATACGTAGATTATAACCTGGATTAACACATAGGCTACTTTTTGTTAACAAACAACGCATGCAAAGCCGCTGGCGGAAGCTAGTTTATAATATTAGTGTGACTAGCCACCCGTAGCATTATACACGCCTGGTTTTTCAATGAAAACATACAAAACAAACATAAAAGTAGTCTATATCCCAATCCTTGTCATAATCTATATGTACACCCAATTATATCGAAATCGGTCAAGCCGTTTAGTCGTGAAAACGTAACAAACATACAAACAGACAAAGAGACAGAAAGGAGTTACTTTTGAATTGATAATATTAGTATGGCTTGCATGGATAATGTCCAATTAATTAAAGAATTTTCAAAATCGGATCAGCAGTCAATAATCAATATTCATTAAAATTACAAGGATCACTGTGGAAAGTAAATTTTACCGGTTCCGCTGCGACCAAGCCAGGAAAGAATCGGGCGAGAAACAAGGCTGGTTAATCTTTTTAATGATCCTTTACACAGTATAACAATAGGAATAATACAGAATTAAAAGTAAGCACTTAATATAAATCAAATGTTAAACAAAAGAAAATGTGATATTGCAACATTCAGTTAATATAAGCTCCGGAGTCGGTAGTTCCAAAGATTTACCCCTAGATCCAAACAAACTAATAAACTTTACCTCTTATTAATATTATTTATTTATTCATAAGCCTGATGTTTCCCACTGCTGGGCAAAGGTCTCCCTTCCTTCCTCTGAATATTAGTTTAGATAAAATGTATCTACAGGTGGGCTTTTTTAATTTTTTTATTGATAGTCAAACGATTGACCACTACCTTACCTGATGGTAAGTGATGGTGTAGTCAAAGATGGAGCACGCAGGCCTAAAAATAACCGGTTTACTGTGGAATTGAAGACTCCGAGATTACACTGGTCCGGAAAAACATACGCTGGAAGTCAGTTCCACTCCTTACTCGTGCTAACAAGAAAAGTTGAAGCAAATCGTATTAGCCAAACCTGGTGGTAGTACAGATATTGCAAGCTAGAATTGCGGAACCTCCACCTGTACCTGTAGTTTTCTTACTGTAATAATTCCAATATCTCTTAACTGCGATTGTTTGGCTTCGACGTATTAAAAAAATGGGGCGTAGAATTTTAAACTGAATAAGAGTTTTATCTTCAGAAGGTTCTTACCTAAAACCAAACAGTGAAGTTGGTCTTGATTCAAAGATACATATTTTATGCGCTCATTATAAAGTGCAGCAGGAAATAATCGTCGCAAATTAGAAACCAGTATTTTTTGGTGACTTTTGCTCCATTGTGGGCCTTGTGGGGGAGCAGCCGACAGAGACGCAAGAGGGTGCGGGTTTGATTCCCACTGCTGGACAAATGTTTGCATGATCTGTATATCCATTCCGGGTTCAAATGTAGTGGAGCCATGGTATTTGGGAGTTCCTGTTACCCAATGTAGGGCACCCTAATGGGAGTCAGAATTAAAGGTGAGCATTATATGGCTGAGACTAAAACCCAAAGTATCGAACACCGCCGTAAAGCTGCAAGCCTATCGATCTTTTACAGAATACGTTTTGGGGAATGTGCCCAGGAGCAATACGATCTAATCGATAGCTCTATGTGAAATGTACAGCAAAAAAAATATAACATAGTGTTTTTTTGTGTTAATCCCGCCATCTCCCTTCCATCAAAGGACAAGCAGGCGCACGGCTCAGTACCATCCGTACCTAGTTGATATACCACCCATTCGCACACACCGTTTTGGTTCTATGTTCTTGATGCGTACAGTTAAGGTATAGAATACTTTACCTTCGTCTGTTTTTCCTAAATAATACAATACGGGCCTATTTAAGGTAAAAGTAAATAGGTTTCTTCTAGAGGTGAGATTGTGGTCAAACGTAGTTCGATCCAGTTTAAAAAAAAATGTGGCTCATGCGGATGTTATTTATAATTGTAACTCACCTGCCTAAGCAGGATTTACCTCTTTATGATCTCTATGTGTGTATGTGTTACGGTTTAGTTATCTCACTCTATCCATTACAACTCCTAACAAATCGCTAACTACATTTCTAAATGTTGCCTAACTTTTATAATTCTGTCGTAATTAATACTGTCCCCTAATTTTAGGGATCCCCTGAGATGAACAAGCGAACAAAAGAGCCTCGTTAATAAAGTTTCGTTTAGGGAAACCCTGAATGGATAAATTAGGAAAAGGCCCAGTGCGTAGAAACTAGAGATATTTTGTACGAATAAAACCACCAATTTATGATAATCGTGCGTGACCTATAGGCTAAATGGGTTTATGAAAATTCAGCTCTTGACCCAAATTGATTGATGAGAATAACTTTTATGAATTTTCCTTGCAATCAATGTTCCACTCAATCTTGTGAACGCCAAAGCTCATTTTTGCTAAATGTATCCTTTTGACCCACGATTGTAGATAGCTTTTAACCTGTGTGTTATTGAAAATTCCACTCTTTTGTATATTCCTTCCGGTAAAAAAGGACTTTTAAAAGGACTCTTGAAAGACGGGTTCGTATGATGGATGGTATTTTTGAAGTGGCAAAGAACCCACCTTCGTGATTTATGTTGAATTATAATTAGTGAATGGATATTCGGATGCATATTTACCTAAAGTTGATTTTTGGCTAACAAATTATGGAAACGGCTTCTTGGAATATTTTTATTAAAAATAAAATCCCGGGATACTGGGATTGGATGCATATTCATTTAACGTTAAATATTAAGCAGATAGAATTTGTCATCTCACTCGCACACTTATATTCCCTGAGCTGTAATAGGCCCGATCTGACACTTGTTACAGGGTTGTTTTCGCTTTGTCAAAAATTACTGACAGTAAAAGTACGGAAAAGCAACAATATTACGTTGTAACAAGGCATTATGTATACCTAATAATATACCTATGTGCCAAACTGTGCGTTTTTTCATAGAATGTGAATTTTTTTAGACTATATGATGGATAAATGACATACCGTAAAACCTATGCTGCTTTTAGGAATGTCTAGGCTAAGTAGATAAATAAATAAAAAAATCAACACATGATAAATTTGTTGATCCCGGAATCACGGAATTTTTTCGATAAAATAGTGCTATCCATACAACTTTGAACTTTAGGTAAATATGCATCCGAATATCCGATCACTAGTTAAAATATAACTCATATCATATTATATGTCATATTTGTCTTTGATAGAGCTTTAGGAGCTTGACACACAGAACAGCGGGGCGATGCGGCGCGGCGCGGTGACCGCGACAGCAGTGTTTACGAGAATCATATCGAATGTCCATGTAGCGTCCACCCCGGTATCTGTTTGGAACTCTAACCACGAAGTTGTTAACGAGTACCTTTTCGATTTGACGGCTTGAAATATTTTATTTATTTTTATTTAAGACAAACAGTCGAGTTAGATAGGTCCTACTTTGAGAAAGAGACCAGTCCACGAATTCAACTCGGCTGGGCAGCGTTCGGGAAACGTGACGTCTTTTCGTTTAAAATACCTCAGTGTCTGAAGACAAAAGGCTTTGATCAGTACTTGTCAGTGATGACATACTATGGGCTTCACAAGAAGGTTCAAGATCGCTTAGCGTGCTATACGCACATAGTTCGAAGAACTAACGGTTTTTGGGGCAGAGAGGTTTTCGAGTGGAGACCATGGCGCACTAAAAAGTGCAGTGTCGGACGGCTCCCTGCTAGATAGAAAGACTATATGATAAAGGTTGCTGGGAGCCATTGTGTGCAGGCCGTACAAAATCCCTTGCTCTGGAAATGTATGGAGGAGGTCTATGTTGGATGGCCACCAGTGGATATCTTATAGCTCATATGATGATGATAATATTGATAATGTATAAAGAAATTTTATATATTGGAGACAACACATCAATCGAGTCGTTATTTCACCATTCTTTGCCTGTCCCATCCTGTTCCGCCGTGCCGCGTGAGCAATGCATATCGAAAGCAGTGCGGTGCGTTCACTAACCGAACCGCTGCTTTTCGCATCTGGTTCGGTGTGTTCAACTCTTAATATAAATCCCTTTTAATGCGATGATAGCTTACTGGAAACACAGGTCGTAAGTTCGTTTCTGTTTATCGACTTGTTTATCCCTTTCTGTAAAATGTGTCGTCATAATGTTTGGTTTGTATGGCTTTAGAAAGATTAATTCTATCCTCGGGCAAACCGTAACCATCCGAATTCAATTTGAAATGCGTCAAAAGCACGAACTGCAGAATAGATAGCAATTATTCATAGGTAAGTGGCATTTTGGATTTAGACCAACCATTTTAGATAATAATACATAAATAAATATTGCTGGACATTTCACACAGCGATATCTAGCCCCAAACTAAGCAGAGCTTGTACTAACTCAAGGAACCAGATAACTGATAGAATACATATATACTTTTTTTTCTAAATACATACTTATATCTAGATAAACAACCAGACACGGAACAAATATCTGTAGATCATGCAAACTTTTGTTCCGCGACGAGAATCGAACCCGCTACCTCCTGTGTCTCAGCCGGCTATACGTCCACTGCGCCACGGAGGTCGTCAACAATTGTTTTACACAGTAAACAAAAATAGCGTCCGAATCCGTGCATCCGTTTGGGGACTATGATGCTACAGACAGACACACAGTCAGACATATGCGTCAAACTTTTAATACCGCTCTTTTTTGGTCGTAGGTTAAAAATGAAACTCCTGACAATGATTAGTAAAAAAAAAGGTAAGTGTATTAAGAGGAAATCTGGGCTGCGTTTCGCCCATACAAATGTAGTCCCCTGTTTCCTCTCTGGATAGTGATACTAGAGCAAATATTTTTTTACCATACAATCTACAAGTACCACGGTCATGTTTCTACGTTTAGTTTTTCTCCATAAATTAATTATTATAAGAACTAGGAACCTTGTAAAGTCACAGGAATTGCCTATTTTTACTGCCCCTTTTCAGACACCCAGAAAACAAATTTGAGGAATATAAATAAAAAAAAACGAAACGTACAAACATAGCCAAAGCCCTTTTTATTTCATATTTGAAAAAAAAAATTAAAATCGGTCAAGTTTTGGAGGAGGAAACAGGTGACTACGAAACAGTGATTTCGTCTATTTTAAATAGGTATAATCAGTCCGACCTGCAGTTGTCTCTATCGCACGCACATAGGGCATATAGAGCACAGCGCGACAGCAATAGATTTGTGAAATACCTATTTTCCAAATGTCTTGCTTCCCGAATTTCCTCTTAACATCGAGAAAAAAGGATATCGTCTTGCGAATTAGACTCATCGATAATTGAACGAGTATTGCTAATTAAACGCTTCGCGTAAATGGATGTTTTGCGTGTTTGATCGTCAATACTAGAAATTATCCTAATTTGCTACTAGGGCTGTGTAATTTGTCGCTTTCCACTTCCCACAGTTATAAATTCGATTAGTGAGAGGTATAGTGGTCAAAACGGCTTAGGAAAATATTCAGACTGCTTTTCCATTAGAGATCAAAGTTCGCTGGAAGAAAACAAGTTTTGAAGTTGAGCGCGCCTTTTTCTGCCTTTTGCTATGTTTTTTTTATGTTATTTGTGGGAAAACAGGCTTACGGCCCACCTGATAGTAAGCAGTCACCGTCGCCTATTGACACCGGCAACACCCGGGGTATTATCGATGCGTTCCCTACCCTGTACAAACATTTTAACATTTATCTTGAAACGTGCTATGTCGTAGCCTAACGGCAAAACCTCAGATGGTAGCTCATTCCACATCTTGCAAGTATGGGATAGAACAGATCGCGAGAAGCGTGTGGTGTAGTTTTGTGTATATTAATTAAATGTTATCTTTTTTATTGCAGGAGGAACGCCGACGCACTGGAAGGTACATAGCCATCTTAGTAGGTATAATGCTATTTATACTAGCGTTGTACCACGCGTGGGTTCGCCGTATACCGGTGGTGGCCAGCCTCGTGGTGCCAGCGCTGATCATGTTCGTGTATGTCGCCTGGGTTCTATATACCGCATCCAGGGATAAACACCGGGTAAATACATTTTTATATACCGACCGATTGGGTCCCACAAGGCCCAAGAGGAGATGGCGCGGCGAGACGAACTTAACACGCAATGTAGAGTTCCTACCCAGGCTTCAAAATGATAGGCTCGGTACTTAGCAAAAGTGGACTGTATTTACTTCTTCTTAGTTACTAGTTTACAAGGTATAAAATCGCGTACTTGATGATCACAACTTTTCCGTTCAAATCGGTTTATACTTATGCAAAAATAGTTCTCGCCCTAGCCATGGTGCGGGGATTCACAAATCATCTTATATAATTTTTACTACATTTCCAGCAAAGTTAGACGGGGGGGGGGGGGGGGGGGGGGTTATCTCACTCTTTTGACCGTTACAACTTTTGACCGTTACAATCTTAGCTACCTATACATTTGAATCTGATTCGATCTTATAGCTACCTAATACATTTAAATCTAGATTCGATCCTGTCCCGTCTTTGATCGTCCGCTACACGCAAAGTGCAAACTTGTCGACAGAAGCCCTAGATCGGGATGAATAGAAGAAGGGAAGGGAGGCCTTTACCCAGCAGTGGGATCCAGCGGGCTCTTTAGATTTTTAGATTAGATTAGATGACCTGGAGTTGGAACAAGCATATGGCCCACCTGATGTTAGGTGGTAACCATCGCCAATAACAAAGTATTGTCTCATAGGTCACGCACCCTACGATGCACTACTCTGCGTCTATAAACTTGAGGCATAAAGGTGTAAAGCTTCATGTGCCTGTAATTTCACCGGCAATCATACCCTTCAAACCAAAACACAGCAATGGTGCTTGGCGGCAGAAATAAGTATGATGGTAGAACTTCCCAGGGCGAGCCTTATCAGAAGAACTTTACTACTCTTAAATACTCATAATGTACATATACTACAATGTACAGCTAACAAGAAAACTTTTAAGACAGATGTCTAAAAACCTGTTCTAGATAGAGAGAGCAAATTTTGACCCCCACTATTTTGGCGCTTTTGGCCACCAAAATTTAAATGTTTTTGATTTATTTTACTTGCTATAAAAGAAGATCAGTATTTAAATTTCAAACCGATAGGTTCAGAAGTTGTTGAGCTGTATGACAGACGGACGGACGGACAAAATCGCACCATAAGGGACCCTGAAAAAGTTAATAATATTCCTCGATGAAACGCAGGTGCAAAAACAACATCTTTCTAGTTTTCAGGCGATTAGATTACCAGTCAGGCTACATTCAATGTTAAATCGTCTAGCAGTTAGACGGTTTACGGTCATAGTAATCATTGTGGTCATTTGGTCAGTAAGCTGGCACAGTCATTCACTGTGTCCGCTTTGAGAACAATAAACTGACCAGTAGTGACTGTCTCATTGTTCTCACGAGGCTAGTAATCATTGGATAGCAGATGTTATATTTAACGCAGTGCATTTGGCTGTTTGTACAGTGCATGCAAGTGCAAATTGCTTCATAATTACAGCTAAAGCTTATGGAACCCATGCACGTCAACAATTTCTTTGGGCAAGCCCTGTGCAAAGATGGAAGTTTGAACAAATTCTTCACACAGAGGCTTGGCAAAGAAATTTTTACAAATTCTTTCCGCAGCGGCCCATAGCAAGCCTTGCATAAGTTTTGTGGGGCCCGTAAGGGGTTTAAATAATATATTTATTATAACTATGGATTTTGCACCAACGGCTTACCTAAAACGCGTAGATGCAGCAGTTTGCATCAGGGCTGTGCGGATTTTGTGAAATTCAATCACTATCACAATCATTCATTGACCCGTTAGTTACAAAAAAGAATTGTGTGGTTTTATGAAACCACGGTAAAAGTGAAACTTTGTTTCACATTATAGATATTTAACTAAAAATTTTCGTTGGCACAAATGAGTAGGTAATAATAGTCTATACACTACACGGTCAGCTGATGCGAACTATAGGCGCCGCCATATTGACCTCGGCTGCTCTGACGAGCGCCTTTCACTTTATACCTACTCCGCGGCCGACCGTCACGCGACATTCAACACACAGACGAAAAAGTTTGAGACGATGTAATAAAACTTACACTTTAAAAAAATTAGTAAATCGTGTTTGTCATAAACATGTATATAAGTCATACTGGCATGATCAAGAAAGAGAGACTTGAGATATAATATCTACTGATTTTTGGCAGATTATGATATTTTTTTAATCTTTATAAATGTTTTCTTTAAGGATAGAATCACTGTCCGATGAAATGTATATTCAAAAGCATTTATATTATTTATATTTTATATATACTAGTTGCCAGTGCACTGTACTCGAAATTCGTCCGTAATTATATTTTCTGTTTAATTTTAGCATTATCCCCTCCTCCATATATAAACTTAACTATGCCAAATCTTCTCCGTGCGCGCATTAAGCTTAAACAGGGTAATAAGTTTTCTCTTCGCATATTAATCTATTCTTCTTATATATGTACTCAAGAACGGCTGGACCGATTTTGCTGATCTTTGATTTGTTGGATTTGTCTCACAATGGCAACATTCACGCAAAAAGAAATTATGAAGAAAATTCATTTTCTCATAGATATATGCACATAATGATGGTCGATTGACAATTCTACCGGGGCATTGACAGCCCACGTCACATGCATGTCAAGGCGATACGAAGTTCGGCGGGTCAGCTAGTAAAAAAATTAATCTCTACTTCCAACTAATATGTCAATTTCTTATGTAAACAGTCGTTATTCTATAAACGATAGATCAAATTATGTGAATTGGTGAAGTTCTACCAGAAAGTAGTCTTATTAAAGTTCCTTAGCAATTATAAGCTTTGCGTCACCTTGTATCAATAACTAAGAACTTATTAAATGGTTCGGGATACTTAATCTATTTTATTTTGGTAATGTAGTTTAGTAAATTTTACATGACACAGAAACCTAAATGAAGCACAAACGTACCGGTAGCTTTATTACGTAAGCCATTTGCTGGACCTGGATTTTCTTATAGCCGTTTCCCTAAACAAATCAGTTTTCTGACTACAAACAATTGAGAACCGAACATTGAAGAAACCCAACAACATCAGCATATTTTTGCCCTGTCTGATGCAAACCATAACATTCGTGGTCAAGGCGAACAAACTCACTCAATTACTCAAACAAAATATTGTTGTTTTACATATTACACACACAGACAAGGGGACATTTTACGTGAAGCGGGCAGCGAAAAAAAATGAGATTTGAAATTTATTTTTCTTTTAATTTGTACTACTAGTAGGTATGAATATGAACACGCTTTTTGTATCATGTTTATATAGGATGTTTGATAATATACACACAAAAATGAACGGGATTATTTTGATGAGCATAAGTAATACATTTGTGAAATGTTTACCATAGAAATATGAAATTTATTTTGGCATGTTATAACAAACATTTTATTAAACTTATGTTGTGTTATTGCATAATGCTTGCCATCTAACCACATATACTGTATTGGTGACGTCTCGAGATATCTCTTGTTGTCCCTTTCTAACTCAAAACCCGCAGCCATTTCCGAGAGAGATATCAAATCGGCCTTTATTTTTGGATGTCGATTGCAAGAGTAGGCAGTAATTTTTATATCGAATTAATCACCTAAACATAGTCGATTTTCTTTAAAACTTGGTAATATAACTTAGTTTTTTTTAAATAGAGAAATATTTTTTATGTTATGAGAAACCGTCACTTGAATATCGTCAGTATATTAACAAGCACCCTGTATGGGCTTCTAAAGAATTGACGTAATTACTCTTTCTAATATACAGTTTTGATTTTATTTGACGTATAAGTAATTCTTCTCGCATCTAAAAGATGGCGCTATTACTCACGTTTCATTATGTATTTAAAAAAATGTTTTTTACTACTGCTTCCTACTAATATGTTAGTTTTATTTGTTGTTGTTACAAACCCACATCATTGTTAGCGCTAAAGTACGCTTAAATAGGTTAAAACATATAATTATCGCAGCGATTTAGTGCGATATCGCGCAAACCAGTCGACGTAAGGACATTTTGACATTAAAAATGCGCGCTACACAAAGTGCTCATATGAACTTTTAAATAAGTAATTACTTCTGTATTATGTTTGATAAGTACATAACATTAAGAAAATTGATTTACAAAGTGCAACTCTATTATAAATAGTAATTTTATCAAAAAACTTATAAAGGTGCTATAGCCTGCTGAGTTATTCTAAATCAAGATATGATTATACTAAACTGTGTTTAGCTGTAATACGTTTATAACATTTATGTTTAATAAAATCTTTAAAAAAAAAAAAAAAAAGTCGACGTAAGGAAGGCTACGTACCTCGAACAGTACTCGACATGTATTTTAATTCATCTATCTTTTAAACTATTGCAGATTTTTTTAAAACTTCTGATGTAATAAAAATAAACTTTAGGGTAAATTATGAAATAAAAATAATTAAATAAAAAATTGGTTGAAGTTACTAAAATTCTGATTTGAAATGTTCACTTCCGGTTTAGTACATGGCATAAGGGGTTCATAGTTCTTACTTAAACAAGCAATGATTGTCCTACAGTGCTTCGAAATTTAATGTTTACCATAGAATTTCCCATATTACAATAACTGCAATTTAAAAAACAGTAACAAAAACAGTAAACAATGTAAAAAACTGCAATTTTCGGTGAAAATCCAGAAAGCTGTTTAAGATTCGTAACAGGACAGGAGTAAACAATTTGATCGATTATGGTAAATACAAAGTTCAAAAAAAGCGGATTCAGAAGCCGGATAGAAAGCTTCAGACTTTTTTTATTGAAATTCAATTTATTTTTAGAAAAAGTTCTTTATAAAACACTCTGTATACTGAAATATTAAGCTAGGTACTTGGCTTGATTAATCTTTTAATGGCGCTGTGTGAAATGTCCAGCATTATTTATTATTCGAGCGAAGCGAGACCTCCAAATCAACTTGGGCAAATCGGCGTTGTATGTATGTATGTTTGTTTGTCCAAGGATAACTTTCGAAGTGTTGATCCGATCATCGTAAAATTTAATATATAGTTAGGTAGTGATGGCACAATCCTGCTGTGACTAAATGAGATCAAAATGTTGGGGGGTTGTTGTCATAAATATGTCATCAAAATGAGACTATTAAGTCAAATGGCACATTAAGCAATGAAAGGTCTTCATTAGTAAATTTCAACCCCGTTTTTATTTTTAGTTTAATATTTGTAGTTTTTGAGTTATTAGCCATAATAAAAACTGAACTTTGGACGAAATTCACAGGGTACACCAGTGACCCCATAGTGCTGAAATTTGGTATTCGTGTAGTCGTGTCGTGTAGTGTCACACATATAGGCAAAAGTCTGAAATCTAGAAAAACTGCACTATCTACCCCAAAAAAAGGGTAACCTATTAACATGAACTCCCGTTACTTGTACGTTGAATTAAACTGTAGGTCAAGTCATTTGGTTGTATTTCGTGGCTCTTATTATCGTATTCGTAAAAATAACTATTTGCTTATTTTTTTTGGAGACTCACAAGATCTCAGTTCGGGGCGAACTACTAGTTATTATTATTAAACTTATCGATCACGGTTTGCTAAAAGGACGAATAACAAAAAAACATCAAAGTTGTACTACTTATTCGGTAAACATTCGTCTGAGTCATCAGTAAATCGGCGGCACATTACCGGGCTAACATCTGGCCCAATTGATGCTAGTTTGACAGTCTGTTTATGAAACAACTAGACTCCGCAGTAATTAACTAGTATTTGGCTGGCTTGCCTTGATGTTAATGTACATAGTGAAAGCATAATTTACAAGTGATAAGTGGTACCTTCCACGACGTAAGTCAAATGCTTCCGGAGAAATGGGCCAACATCGTAACACCCTGGGTACCTGAGGATAGACAGCGACGTCGGGGTCGGCTAAGAAAGCGTTGGCGCGTGATCAGTGGATTCGAGAGGGAATGGTGGGAATCTGCTAAGGATCGCGATAGGTGGAAGGAGTTGGGGAAGACCTTTGCCCAGTAGTGGGAAAATATAGGTATAGGCTAGCAAAAAAAAGTGGTACTTATTGTATGTTATTCCGCATTTATATCTATCAGGTTGTTAGAGAGCCAACTTTATTTCATTCATAGCTTTAGTCATTTGTGTTTAATTTGGTGTGCAATAAGTAAATAAGCAGTCGTTTGCAAACCTTTAAGCCGCGTACAGACATCGCGAGGCGTGCGTCGCGAATGGTTCGTCACGCATGCCTCAACCTGAGGCATACGACGGCACATTTAAGCATGCGTCCCAAACCACACATGCTCAAGCTGAGCACGCAAACAACCACGCACGGTGTTCGTCAGTAGAAAAATGGCTCTGACAAGGCGAGACGTGCAGATTGCAGCTGCGGCATATAGAGTGATTCATTCAATATTTAAAAAAAGAAGATTAAGAAGGAGGATAAGGTTTAGAGTCCCACAATACTCTGTTATTTTCATAAAGTAGGGCAAGTTCACGCAGCGATTCGGTATCGGCCTCCATGACGCATGAGCGCGCAAAGCAAATAACACCCGTCCGTCCACGCGGAGCGCACGGCTCGCACTGAGGCGGCGTTCGCAACGATCGTATGATGCGAATGCACACTGTGAGCATACACGTCCACACAGCCCGAGGCATGAGAGACGAACCATTCGCAACGCACGCCTCGCGATGTCTGTACGCGGCTTTAAACGTTTTTTTAGTACAGAAGAGGCACTCTAGTCGTAATCCAATCTTTATCTTAATATTTCAGCAGATACAGTATTTTTTTAGAGGAACAAATATGGTATTGTGTCTTTATTTGATTAATAAGCTTTCAAAATGTTGTGTTTGATCGTACTACATTATAAATGATCGCTTAGGCAATTTTTTTTCATGTAGATAGTTTCTTTACAAAATCATAGATAGACATTTTCAATTCCTCACAATAAATTTCGTACCTAGGCATAACGAAGGACGTGGCAACGGAACAGGTGTGAATAACGATATTATCATTCAGGCGCTGAACCACGTAATACAACATTCGCCCACGAATCGTGATCCAATATAAAGCGAAATATATTTTGAATATAAAGTTTACTTAGTATACAGCGTGCTTCGAAACATATAATTTTCTTCACTTACACGGACAGTGTTTTTTTACCACTTTTCAGAAATCGATGATTTCATTGAAGAAACTCTTGGTAAAATCAGCTATTTTGAGGAAATTTCAGTAATTCAGTTGTTTTAGGTTCAAAACCCGATCTCAAACCTAAAACAACTGAATTACTGAAATTTCCTCAAAATAGCTGATTTTACCAAGTGGTTTTTCAATGAAAAACATCAAGTTCTGAAAAGATAGCTTTTTCAGCATAATATTTCAAAGCTCTCTTTCCAGTATTCCACATTTTGGAAGATGATTTTCTGAGCTGAAATGTGAAATATATTAAGGTTTGCCGTTCAGATTCAAGTAGGGTAGAGCAATTATTATTTAAATTCAAGGTAACCCTCGAAATAATTTTATAGGTTTCCAAACCGTGCAAGTTTATTGGAGGGCCTCAAATTAAAACAAATTAATAGGCGCCGAGGAAAAAAGTAAAATTGATGAAAAAAAAGCAACTGAGACCATCCATTTATTCCAGAGACTGAGTCCATTTATTGAACATGAATTATACAGCGTCTGATGGTTGCTAGTTACAGCACGAGCTGGGTAAAGAACTGCAGTATCTAGGAGTAGCAGATATTCTTGTGAAAGGGCTCACCCGGTGAAGTTCTGCCATACCTTGTTCTGCCGCCGATCAGCATTGCTGTATTTCGGTTTGAAGAGAATGGTTGCTGGTAAAATTACAGGCAACCAAGGGCTTTACACCTGTATGCCTTAAGTTGATGGACGTAGAGCAGTGAATCGTAGGGCACGTTTTTTATAGGCACTTTGTTATAGGCGATGGTTACCACTTAACATCAGGTGGAGTGTGCTTATTCCACTTCCAGGTCCTATAAAAAAGTCCTGGTTGGGGCAGGCTTTTATAAAGATCAAGTAGGCTTGCCCAGCTCCTATGCCTACCATGGTCTCTGCTAAGTCCGCCTTAATTCGAAATAAATTCATGGTCGAGCTTACTAAGCCTCGAATATCCTCACGATGCGATTGATCACGTACCGTCTTATCGGTGTTTCCACCGACAGTATTTCGGCGCAATTCGTGAACCTTCATCAATTTTGATCACGCATAAATGAGCTCATAATTTTTTGCGAGCAAAAATACACCATGTTGTGCAATTGTTGAGCAAAGATTGACCACTTGAGTCAAGGATGGGCAAGCGTCTCTCTGGTTACCTCACCAGGTTATGTCATGCTACGCCCTTATTACGCCCTGGTTACGTCCTAAAGGTTCTCCTAAACTAGCAACATTCTCACAGCAACTTTTGTCGGCAATAATGTGCGTAATGCTCGTCAATATTGTCATATTTCCCGGCCATATTGATTTATACAATTATGTTAGATAGTGTGCAATATAACAAATAAGAAAATAATAGCACATAATTACTAGTAATAATTGTGCCATACATTGCACGGCACCAGTACACAATAGATTGAGCAGCACATGTGATGCCGGACGGTGGTGTTGGTTATTGCCGTTTAAAGAGTACTCATTTAGAATCACATTTAGTTTCTATTGTTCTATGACGTTGTCTCAAACTTCCCACCTGCAGCTTTAGTTTAGAAGTAAGTTACAAACTTCAACGAAACAGAGATGAATATGTATTGATTGTTCAGCTCTTAATCTTGTTAGTAGACATTGGTAAGGCCTCCTTGATAAAGTTGCAACATAAGGGTGATTACAGACGATGCAAGTAACTTGCATGCTTTGGCTCGACTACCGTGTGAACAGTTGTGGTCTATTTGATTGTCCGACGGTAGAGAAAACCACTTCCGCCGCTGAACTAGGTAACTCTACTTCTCAGAGTAGAGTCTGAAGTGTGGCGTGGCGCGCGTGTTGACGTACTATATCAACGCGGCGTGCATGTTCACAAATCGCCTCGCTGGAAACACGTTCGAAACTCGCCAGTGTGTTAAGGCACTAGATAATCTAAAATATTCTCTGTTATAGGCGATGGTTACCACTTTACATAAGGTGGGCTATAAGCTTGTTTCACATCCATGTAATATAAAAAAAAATACTGCATGTAGCTCGTGCAAGAAGCACATGTTTGGGGACAACTTTTTTTACTTGCATAACGTACTCTATCGTCAACCCATAGCCATAAACTTCTTTAGTTGGATGACAATCCAGGTACGGTTTCTTATAGGATAAAGTTTGTTGAAAACTTGTTTTCTTTGTTCTGTTGGACTAGTAATAAAGTTCGTATCAGTTGTCAACTAATTACCATACTGAGTAAGTTGTTAATACACTTGATTAGCCATTTAAAACACGTTTATTTGTTATTTTTGATGGATGCAGGGCAGTGCATCGTAGCCTCGTAGGGCACGTTTATAAAGTGTGTGACCCAAAGGCATTGGTTTGATCTCCTAGATATATAAAATATATATAATCTTCATAGTAGAGCCATTTCAGGGAAAAAACGTCCATTTCCTCTTTTTAACCCTCCGTCATTGACTAGTTAAAAAAGAAATAGCTAGTCGTCGTGTTACAAAATATAGATATGATTTGACAGTGATTAGAAATTCAAAATATTGATCTCTATTTAATAAAACTAGCTGACCCCGCGAAATTTTTAACGCCTTAGGATTGTAGTGATACAATGCTCCATGTTCCCACAGAATCAATAAATTTTGTGTTGCTAAGTTGAGTTAAATTAATTTTTTTTTCAATGTCTTTTTCTGAGCACCTACACACTTTACTCAACTATCTCTATATTCAAAGTAGGAAATTATTAAAGTACTAATATCGATATCAAAAAATAGGGGTTGGTGGTAGAAGGGTGAAAATTTAGGGTTGTATGTATTTTTTAATACCAAATCATACACAAATAATAATAAAAAAATTGTCCAAATATATAAATAAAAATTTAGACCACCCTTATCACATAGGGGTATGCAAAATAGTTTACGTCCTATTCTCAGACCTACCAGAATATACACAAAAAATTTCAAAAGAATCGGTAAAGCTGTTTCGGAGGAGTTTTGTTACACGAGAATTTTATATATTTTTTTTTTATGTTACTTGTGGGGAAACAGGCTTACGGGCTACGGCACACCTGATGGTAAGCGGTCACCGTCGCCTATTGACATCAGCAATACCCGGGTATTGGCGTTCCCTACCCCGTAGAAACCTTTTAACATTTCTCTTGAAGCGTGCTATTTCGTAGCCTAACGGGAAAACCTCAGATGGTAACTCATTCCACATCTTGCAAGTATAGGGTAGAAAAGATCGCTTATATTAGATTGATTTATTTTACGAAATTCAATTTCCGGAAAACATCCATTTAATTGACAGCTATTTCGGCTTTGTAAGAGCTATTTTGTTATTGATGGGTCTGTAATGAGTTAAAGTTAAGCCGTGATGGCTCAGTGGGAAGTAAATTCAAAGGCTTCTTAGAACGCGAGCACCTTTTCGTAAAATCTGAAATTGTAAGAAAAATATCATTTAAATAGAAGATTTTAACGACCACTTTCTACTAATTGAAATACCGAGGATTTGACTACTATTATAAATTTGAGAGTAACTCTTTCTATCTATCTGTTTGTTATGTTTTCACTACTAAACCGCTGGACCAATTATGATGATATTTCGTATACAGATAGATTATGACTTGGATACATAGGCTACTTTTTATTGACATACACGCGTGCGGAAGCTTGTTGAAATATATATATATTTTAGAGTGAATCACAAAAAGTGAAGTTTCTGACACAACTTTAGAAAATCCATATTTGTTTTATCCTGATTTACGGCAAAAGAAAATGTAATTATGTATTTTAATTTTAATTTAGCCGCGCGTTTTTACTTGTAAGTAAACCAAGTAATTTACTAATTTAAATTATATTGTGTATTTTAAAGCTGACTACATCATTATTATTAATCCGGGATTTATCACGTACCGTTTTATCGGTGTTTCGACCGACAATGTTTTGGTTCAAAAACCGATAAAACGGTACGTGATATGTATATCCCGGATTTATATTAATGATTGAAGTAAATCGCGGAAATTTTGTGACTAAACATTTTGATAAAAATCGAAGGAAAATACTTTATTACCTTACAAGCTAGATACATTAAAATGGTGGGTTCCGAACGAGTTACACTGTGACTTGTTTGTGTGTAACTAGTTGGGAACCCACCAAATAAATGAATACAGGAATATTTATAATGGGTGGACTTATTGCTAAAAAAGCAATCTCTTCCAGAAAAATTGGATAGAGAGGAGTATTATTACATGGAAGGTTGACCGAAATCTAGATGCACTCCACTGGAGGCAACTCCACTGATAAAATAAGAGTATTTAGAGCTCAAAAACGCTGTATAAGGGCTATCTGCAACATAAAAAAGAAGGAATCATGCAAAGCAAATTTTATCGAATTAAAAATTCTTACCTTTACTGCATTGTATATTAGCGAAGTAGCTCTGTTTGTCAGAACTAACCCTGAATTATTTACCTGGTTTGCAGCTGGAAGCCGCCTAGAAGGCAATTTGCGCAATCTGACATGTGGAACAAAACTACTACGCTCGAGCGTGTTTTGTATGGCATCCAATATATACAATAAGATTCCTTCATCTGTACGAGCATTGCCAAATTTAAATGTCTTTAAGACAAAACTCAATGACATATTGATTCAAAAAGCGTATTATACAATAGACGAATTCTTGAGTGACAAAAATGTTATCTAATTTATATTATATCTGAATCAAATTTTTATTGTTTTGATATTTATCTATTTTGTTTATTGTGGTTTATTTCGTTCTAGTCTTAATATTATTATTTTTAAATTTGCTATGATATCCCCATCACATATATTGTAATTTGACAATTAATCTTAATGTGTTTCTTTTTGTCAAGCTTTTTAGCCATTTAGAATATTTGTATACCTTAAGTAGGTGAAGCACAGTGATTTTTCCTTAATTACACCATCTGTCTTGTACAATTTACCTGTGTTTCGTGCAAATAAAAATCTTGAATTTGAATTTGAATTAGAATAAAAAATCTGTTACTCGAAACTATTATCCACTGTATGTCGGTCACAGCCTGACCAGATCAGACTTGGTTATGCATCCATATGCTTGACCCTGACATTCCAATTCAGATGGATTTGATCTCATCCGTACCACATTTTTTATGTGTAAATAAGAGAATCAGTAAATGAATCAAAACGTTGGATGACATAGTTAAACTCGCGGGCCGTCGATATGTCAGACTAGGATCGTGGTGAATCGCGGACTCCCCCTCTGCGTTTCGTCCCATTTGCCTGCTGGACGAGGCCGGCAAGTTGTTCGAAAGAATAATTGCCGCTCGTCTATGCACACACCTGTGGCGGGTAGGCCCCGACTTGTCGGATGACCAGTTTGGTTTCCGGCGTGCTCGTTCGACAGTGGACGCGATTCTTCGTGTCCGTACGCTGTCGAACCAGGCGGTGTCCCGGGGTGGGAAGGCGTTGGCGGTGTCCTTGGACATCGTTAACGCATTCAACTCCCTGCCCTGGAGGGCGATCAGGGAGGCGCTCGTGTTTCACGGAGTGCCGCCCTACCTGCAGCGCATAGTCGGCGCCTACTTGCAGCACAGATGTGTGCAGTACGTGGGCAGGGACGGTACCTTGCATGAGAGGGATGTCAGTTGCGAGGTTCCGCAGGGTTCTGTATTGGGCCCGCTTCTGTGGAACCTCGCATACGACGCGGTCTTGCGTGTCGATCTCCCCGTCGGCGTACACGTCGTCTGCTACGCGGATGACACTCTTGTGTTAGCCAACGGGGACTCCTTCGACGGGACCAAGGAGCTCGCCGAGCTTGGGGTGGCTTATGTCGTGAACAAGGTCCACGAGCTGGGTCTGCGGACAACGCCGCACAAGACCAAGGCGCTGTGGTTCCACAAGTTCCCTAGGGGAAGGGAACCACCCAGCTTGTCGGTTCGTGTGGGTGACCTCATCCTGGATAGTCGCTGGGGTTTCGAGGAACACTTCAGTCGTTCCGTCCCCCGGATCCAGAAGGTGGTGGGTGCTCTGCACAGACTGCTGCCTAATCTCGGGGGACCTAGGGAGGGAGTTCGCCGCCTCTACGCCGGAGTCGTGCGGTCGATGGCACTCTACGGAGCGCCCGTCTGGTGGGAGAGACTGGCGCTCCGACGCAGCAGGACTATATTCTATAGCCTGCAGCGTATTGTCGCCATCCGGATCGCACGAGGATATCGGACGATATCTTTCGAGGCAGCAACTCTCCTGGCGCGGTTCCCGCCCTTCGACATCTTGGCGGAGATGGACGCATGTGTGTACGTGCGCCTCCGCCGGGATGACGGGAGCGGAGTCGCGCCGGCTGAAGTGCGGGTGCAAGAGCGCCGACGTGCGCTCGGGATGTGGCGCGAGCGGCTCAAGGAGCCGTGGAACATGCGCCAACGCGCCGGCGCGATTGTGCCGAGCTTCGAAGCTTGGCTGGGGAGGGAAATGGGTAACGTCACCTATCCTATACTCAGGTACTCACCGGGCACGGGTGCTTCGGTGAGTACCTGAATAGGATCGCACGCGAACCGACACCGCAATGCCACCATTGTGGGAGGGATCGGGATTCCGCCCAGCACACGCTTGAGGTATGCTCGGCGTGGTGCGAGGAGCGGCGGACCCTGATCGCCAGGATCGGGCAGGACCTCTCTCTACCAGGCGTATTAGAGTCTATGCTGGTAGATGAGATGGCGTGGAAGGCGGTGGTCTCTTTCTGTGAGACCGTTATGGTTCGGAAAGAGGCCGCCGAGCGAGATCGCGAGAGGGCTGATCCCGCTCGGAGAAGGAGGCGATGGCGAGGCGGCAGTGGCCGCCCCGCTGCGCCTGCCTCATAAGGGGCTTTTGTGTGGTATCCCCTGCCAGTCAGGGGAACTTTCGGGTCCGTGGGTGGTCGGAGTGAGGGCTTCGGCCGTCCGTTAAACGGGCCCCGGGAGGGCGGCGGCAATGTGCTGCTGTGAACACCGTGGTGTTCGGGGGTGGCTAGATAGCCTCCCCCTGGACGTGTAAAGGCACAGCGCGAGGTGGGCACCGGTGCGTTCCCTTGGAGATCCCGGAGCCCCCCAACATGCGTCGAGGATGGCCACCGGGGGGGTTTTAGTGAGTACACGAGTCCGTGAACCTCACGTAACCCTACTGTACCCTCTATGCAGTAGGGTATCTGGTTGCAGATTTCCCCCTCGTCAACAAAAAAAAAAAAAGGATCGTGGTGAATGGCACAATCTTCACCGTTCATGGGCATTCATGGGAAGGCCTGCACCCCCATACGGTAAAGATGCCATAATATGTTATGCTAAGAAAAAATGTCGCTCGCCATGCAATCCAATGGACCATCACCGACCTCCGTGGCGCAGTGGGCGTATAGCCAGCTAAGACGCAGGAGGTAGCGGGTTCGATTGCCGCTGCGGAACAAATGTTTGTATGATCTACAGATATTTGTTCCGTGTCTGGGTGTTTTTCTATATATTATAAGTATGTATTTACAAAAAATAAAAGTATATAAGTATTATATCAGTTATCTGGTTCCCATAGTACAAGCTCTGCTTAGTTTGGGGCTAGATAGCGCTGCGTAAAATATCTAGCAATATTTTTTTAATATTATAAAGAGGAAAGATTTGTATGTTTGTAACGATTAAACGCAAAAACTACTGATCCGATTTCAAAAATTCTTTCACCATTAGAATGCTACATTATCCCTGAACAACATAGGTTACTGTTTACCCAACTAAAACTAACGTTGAAAGATGGTAATGTTTTTATTGGAAAACTACGCGTGCGAAGTTTTGGATTGGTCAGTTAGTAATATATATTTTCATGGTAGCAGTATTTATGTTAGCATCTTCATCGTGCGTGACGCACTTTAGGAAAACAATATCAAAAATCAAAATTTAACAACAAACTAGCCTGTGGGTAATCATGATAAAATAAAAACATTAATATTATTTAATGGGTTACAAAATAACATGTTTTGGTAAGCAAATAAAATTTATGACGCGGATTGATCGCGAAGTGAAAAATGAATGATTCAATTTGAGCTAATTTTGAAAGTTCCTTGGCATTTCTGTTTGCTAACATTTGTAGGTGCACAACTTTTACCTTATTTGCATAGTGCTAATACAAATAAAATAGAACGGTTTGTCAAAATGAAAATTAGAATTCAAATCAAATCTATTAATTAAGTGCTGCGTCTTGGCGCTGATGGACAGTATTTAGTAGCATATACTAGCTTAATAACTCACGCAGCTACTATATAAAACAGTAGCTAAAACACAGCAATATCTAATGCGTTATTTCTATCCGAAAGCTTTTGTAATTCTTAAAATCAGCGTTGTACTTCGGTGTTTATTTACACGCTCACAGTTTAATAGACGTTGCTCTAATGAATATAATATAGTTTTCTAATGAACTCTCCCTGACTGAAGGGCTGAAATTGTTCACATACCGTAACATATTCTAGTTAGTTGGATAATTGTGTTAGGAACATATTGACGTAAGTTTTCCGAAAGGGTACAGAATAAGAGATTGGTAGCTTGTATTGTTTCATGGTACACTACCATAGAGATGTATTAAATGTGTCATTTTCATGAATCGTGATAAAACAGACCCTAAATATAAGAAATAGAAATGAAATAATAATAACTAGTGGTTCGCCCCGAACTGAGATCTCGCGAGTCTACCATAAAACAAAAAACGTAAAATGTAATCTTTGACGATCAAAATAGTGCCACGAAATAAATAACCAACTTACTTCACCTACGGTTTCATTCAAATTACAGGTAACGGGAGTTCATGTCAAATGGTTACACTTTTTTAGGATGCAAATTGCAGTTATTCTGGATTTCAGACTTTTGCCTATATTTGCGATACTTAAGCTACACGCATACCAAATTACAGCACTGTGGCGTTACTGGTGTACCCTGTGAATTTTGTCAAAGTTTAGTTTTTGTTATGGCTCAAAAAAAACAAAACAATACAAAAAATAAAAACAGGGTCGAAATGTACTAATGAAGACCCTTCACTTGACGTCTCATTTGACGTATAGTCTAATTTTCATTTTTTTTACCCCTCTTGAGCCCCAAGATCTCAACACACCAAAATTGTGCCATCACTACCTACCTACGTATAAAATTTCACGATGATCGGATCAACGCTTCGAAAGTTATCCTCGGACAAACAAACTTACATACATACAACGCCGATTTGCCCAAGTTGATTTAGAGATCTCGCTTCGCTCGATCAACAATAGAAAATATAAGCTTTTAGACCTTTGCAACCCGGCTGGCCAATCTGGCATTGACGGAGCTCCAATAATGGCGGGCTAATAAAGCAGATAAGCTGCCCAGTCTGCTAAAGATAACACTTAAGTATCTACGTAATTTAAAAATGTATGTTATATGTATAAGTTCGTATGAAAGTATAAATTTATAGTATTTTTTCGCTCTGTTTCAGTTGCTGGACATGGAAGCAGCATTGGAGGCAGCCAGAAACGAGGAAGAAAATGACTTTCATACACCTGACTCAACTCAGAACTTGGAGATCACCGTCATAACCAGCAAAGAGAGCTCCAGTCTAAGCACACCAGAAGAACGACATTGGTCGGATATGTCAACAGCCTTCCTCAAATCAACAAATAATAGAAAGCACAACGGATTTCTACTACCAATAATATTGATAAACGATGAACCGGTAGAAGACTTAGACCAGAAATGGTTGAATATTGTAGAGAAAGCGACGAACAGTGACAAGTTGAAGGGTTTTCATTCGAGGAGAAAGTTTAAGAGGAAGTTTTGTAGGAAGAAACGGTATGCTGCTTTTAAGAGGTCCTATTCTATTGGTTAATTCGTAGAGCAAATACTCAGTGCCTGCAGGGGCGAAGCTTCGCCGAAAGAGCTTTGCTAAGTTTTCTGGGTTAGGCAAGCACCAAGGCACATTAATACTGAATTCAGAAATCGAATATTTATTAATGACTGTTAAACACCTCATAAACGATGTGATTTTAGAAAACGTATTGTATTTGGAGTTTTAGACCTATTACGGTGTTTGATAGTTACTTTTTGACAGTGTTAAAATCTGTGGAGAAATAAAGACAAAACACTTGATACGTAAAATGCTTGTTAAAATGTAGATGAACTTTTGTTTGTTGTAAATATTTGTGAGGATAAACATTGTTTTATGATAGTCATAATTAGTTTTTTATATCAATAGGTGTGTTTGTCCTGAAGTTAGTGTAGGAGGCTATCACGGAATTTGAAATGAAATCATGAATATTCAGTCTACAGTGCTGTTCATGAGGAAATATCCACATTTTGTAGACATTGGAATTCACGTCTTAAGTAAACAGTATTTTCAGACATGAAATAGGGCGATACTTATGCTTTTATAAACCCACGACATACAGCGTGAATTTGTACCAGTTTAAACAGTCCAATTTAAAGGCCTCTACACACCAAAGCTGGTCTGGCGGCTTAGTGCCGGCTTAGAGCCGCGCCGTGGCATCAGGGGTGTGTCGTTAAAGTTCTACTCAATGAATGCTGGCATAACCCGCCGGCATAATTGTTTCAAAATAAGCCCGACAGCCCGACCGGCGGGTAGTGCCTTTAGTGTGTATGTGTAGAGCCTTTTATGGAACGACCCAGCCTGTAATTCAGTACCATAATCTGTGTTTATTTTGATCCATTAATTAAGTCATCTGTTTACTTATTCTCCATGTACACAAGGTATGCAATTTAATGGGCATAAAAATGAGCAGGTTCAATTTCCGGCTTATGCGATTATTAATTTCTTTAAATGTGTTTTCATAATGTGTAAATGTGTCATTTTAACGTGGAGAAGCTGAGAAATGGCTGAGATATCTATATATATAAAACAAAGTCGAGTTAGTGACACCATTTATAACTCAAGAACGGTGGGACCGATTTTGATCATCTTTAATTTGTTGGGTTTGTCTTCGCATCGAATAGCAGAGTAACTATTAAAATATCGGAAAAATTATGAAGAAAATTTATTTTCTCATATATACTAGATGCAGCTTAATATTATAATATGCATTAACAAAAAAAGGGTTCTTATTACTATGTATTGTATTCTATCTGTTATCTGGTTCTTTGTGTAGTTGTGGGATTATTTATTTATTTAATAATACAATAAAATACTCGTATATGTTAAGTCCTGCATAGTTCAGATTCGACCAAGTAAATTCCGTCATCACTTTAACCAGGTTTCATTGGTACTAACATAAAGTCCGCTGGACTTATTACATTTGAAAGAATTTTATTTTCTAGAAAATAAATAGCAGAATAAGGGCACGTTCAGATGACAGACGTTATGCGCCCGTCGAGCGTGCGTTGAGCGCGCGTTACGTTTTGTGTAGGGTATACGTGGCGCACGCTTGTCGGACGTTGACAGCGCGTTGTCAAAGGTTCAGCTCGATTTCTTCATTTGACTATAAGGGACTTGTCTCACCGCCGGCGATGAGCGAGAAGCGAGTAGAGCTAGAAACTAGAAACGAGTTGGCGAGCAGCGAGAAGCGAGTGTGTAGTTCCTATAGTTGTTTTGCTGAGCTATAAAGCGAGTGAGCGAGTGCGGCGGCCGATACTCGCGCCACTCGTTGAGCGCGTGGCGCGTGCGTCCTATTCCGCACGTTCATCTCACGTCGTGTGTTCTGACCACCAAGCAAACATCGCTGAGCGCATATCGCTGAGCGAGTATCGCTGAGCGAGTGTTGTAGTCGCTACGACAAAATAGTGGAGAGCGAGTTCTCGCCGGCAGTGTGAACGGCCAGCGATCAACTATTAATATACGTGTCACTGACACGGAATCTATATCTTTTGTTCGTTTATCTTTCGCTTACTCGCCGGTGATGAGACAAGTGCCTAATCGAAACAACACGTCTCTACGCATCGAAAGTGCGTGGCGCAAATCAGATCTCAAAGCGCACGTTTACGTGCTTGACAAGTGTGCAGGGTCGCCGTCGGAGGGCGCAGTGGCGAAAATTCGTATAATTTAATTTTATTTTTATTTATTATATATATATATATATTAGTACGCCTGTCATCTGTTCTTGCCCTAAAGGTACTATTTTCTTTTATTGGAGCTTTGTACACAGTCCATTCGCAGTTCGTAATAAAGTCTTCTATGGTTCAACCCGAGTAGAAATACCTACATACGTAGTAACCATTCTATTGAAAGTTGGCAAAACTATTTCTTTGCATGGATAAAATTATGCAATTTCCCTAGAATCTCTAGAATTTCAGTCTTTTTAATAGTGTGAAACTAAGATGCGTGCGTGGATCGACGGGATAGTTCAGGCCGCACATGGATGAGACTGGCTCAGGATATTGGCGGGTGACACCAAATAAGGTAAGACTCATGAAGAGATTCGTAGACGAACCAAAGTCAGTGACATAGCACAAAGGATTGAAGTGGCAGTGGGCAGGGTAAATAGCTCGAAGAACTGACGGCCGTTGGGGCAGAAAGGTTCTCGAGTGAAGTCCACGCTCTGGAAAACCTCCACTAGATTGAAAGACGACCTAATAAAGGTAAAATGCTGGGAGCCGATGTGTGCAGGCCGCACATGTATCGTTCGCTCTGGAAATCTATGGGGGAGGCCTATGTTCAACAGTGGACATCCTGTGGCTGGAAACTTCGCACGCTTGGTTTGTCTACAAAAAGTAGTCCGTGTTTTAATCCAGGCTATAATCTAATACCAAACATCGTCATTGGTCTGGCCGTTAAATCGTAAAAACGTAACAAATAGACAGACAGAGTCCATTTCGAGTTTTTATTAGTATGGAAGTATGGATCCGATTTAGTTCACGATGTGCATGTCATAATACGCATACGATCTGACTCAAATCTCTGTTGTTTAATTGTTGATCTGTTGGTTGTTTTTGTTTGGCATCACTTTCCGTAATTAAAATAACATTTTAGTGTTCCAGAAATAGTTTTATAATCGGTGTAACACTAAAATGCTTCGCTCAGCTCAGTCAGAGCCATAAAATTGCTTTATCTTTTTTAAAACAAGGTACGATTGCTTTTACATTTTAGGAAGCTATTCCCGGTAAGCTAATGTATGAGTTTCTCATAGTGCAGTCAGCGATAAAAGTTCATTAATTGATCCCTACCTTTTTTTCAAATTACACTATCACACTTATAAATGCAAAATTTTATTTGTTTGTTACTCAATCGCGTTGTAACGGCTGAAGCGATTTCGATGAAATTTGGTACTTTTGTAGATTATAACCTGGATTATGATCTATGCTACTTTCATAAAACATTATAAACATACATTCAAGTTCATAACATTGCTAGTTGCAGATTTACTGTGGTAAAGGAACGCCTGGGTCTGAATTTCTTGATAATTACAAGTAAGTATATAAGTATTTTTTATTAGTTAATTGCAAATTAAACCTAATAATTAACTTTATATGTATAGCTTTTTAGTTTTAGTTTTAACTGATAAATGTACATACATTTGTTCGACTCCAAATACATTTTAATGACAACCTTCAGGTTGGGGTCTTCAAGTCGCGAGAGATCAGAGGGTTTAGCCAAGTTATATTCGCTTCGAATCGATACGTTTTCTACTTAGGTTTGTTGTCGAAAGATCACGTGATATTTCCATAGCATGTGTCATAACCCATACATTTTCGGACTTATCGACTAGCGTCATCGCTAATCGACTGTAACTTAGCTAAGCCCTGTCGTTTCTTGTAAGCAAGTTTGCCCCTTCATCGTAGACTCCATCACTTACCTCCAGGGAGATCGTAGTTAAGCTCGAGCCTTAAAGTTATAAAAAAGAAAAATCTTAATTTCATTAACAACTTATGTCTCAGATTGCACCTTAATTATGTTATTTATATTTGTATGCAAGCTACTCATTCTGCAGGAGTTCAGACTCGTATCTTCTATCTATAGCATGCTTATATTACTCAAAAACACATCATGTTACGAGTACAATAGATACAATTAACGCGAAAGTATTCGGGATATAAACAATATCTTGTTTAAAATTGGCCCACACGAGTTGTTTGAATAGTTCCTGGTATACAATTATATAAAATTATAAGCAGGTACCTACTTACTTAAATATTTACTATGATCTATTGAAATAACATTGATGATTGATAAGTAACTAGACCGAATACTTGAAGAATTACCTTCGGACGTGCTAAATACTATCGAACATCGTTCAGTTCAGAGGGCTTAGCCAAGTTACAGTCGATTAGTGATGACGCTAGTCGATACGTCCGAAAATGTATGGGATTTGACACATGCTATAGAAGTACCACGTGAATCAGCGACAGCAAATGTATTGTTACGAGCTGAGGGTTCGGGATAAAATAATGGGAATCGATCTAACCAAAATAACACTTTTATTCAACACTAAATGATGTTTACACGAACTTGGTCACACGTAATCACAACACACTAATTCACACCACTGTTGCACCACTTAAAGTCACCGAAATGTTCGCACGTATAGCCAAATCCAGACTGGCTCGCGAGCAACTACTGTTCACGCGAGACCCTTCTCCACGTCAGTCCTCCAGCGCCTCGCTGAGACTCCTCACTGAGACTGACTGACTGTCCGGCCATCTCTCCGGCCTATTTATATCGTACACAATTCGATTGTTCGAGAACGATCTCGATCGTTCCAGGAAAGGGGTCGGTGTTTCGACAGAACGACCAATCCCCATTGTGCGCAACCGCAGACAATAACAACAATAACACAGCAAGACAAAAGCGTTCGAGAAGTTTCGATTATTACTCATTGTTTAACAGCCTCGGCGTAACAGTATGTAGAAATCGAATAGATTCGCAGCGAATGTAATTTGGCTACGTGCCCAGTACCTTCTACGGGTATACGTATGTGATGTTAGCAGAGAGTAATAATCTGTCAGGTTTTGACGTGAATACATTTTTAAAATTGCTTCCATAGTAGGAGGCAATTCAAAAATCGGGGGATACAGTTTAATGTTGCAGCTGCAAATCTATCATCTCCATCCAAAATGTAATTAATTACACCACTGGATAGCTAAAGGATCACAGAATTCGCTAAGTGAGGACTGTGATGCACCACGCGCGGTGGAGGGGGAAGAACTGCCATTTTTTTTTTTTTATAAATCATAGGCTAGCGTTTGACCACTATCTCGCCTGATGGTAAGCGATGATGCAGTCTACGATGGTACACGCTTGCCTAGAAGAAACCTATTCACTCGTGACTTGAAGATCCCTAGGTTGTAGTTATCAGGAAACACAGACTCAGGCACTCCTTGGCGGTGCGCATAATAAAGGTGGAAGAGTACCGCTTTGTGCGTATGGGAGGTATGTCTACCATGCAGCGGTGGCGCATCACGGAGCGTGGTTGTCCGATCATAGAATGAGGATGGTGGGATCAGGTTGAAAAGCTCCGCAGCACACTCTCCGTCCGAAATGTATCCGATAAAAAACCGAGAGACTTGCAACCTTTCGACGATGCTCGGGGCTGTGGAGCCTTGCATTTACTAACTCGTTTGAGGTTATTTTACTGCGTTTCGAGATTTCCATTTAGAAGGAAGGACCGAAGGACTTCTTAGTGTTTAAATATGATTACAACATTCGCAAAGTAGCTTATTTTATATTTTGTATATAAAATATCACCTGTTACGTACACGTTTTCACGTACAACACACCACACCACATTTTTTTCTATGCTACACGTATAGAACTTATTTTGTTAAGTAAGACATTAATTTAAATACACGTCCGGAATCGTATTTACTAATTTTAGAGGTGGGTTTAATACCGGTAGCTTGAATATTATAATCGATACATTTTTTTTATACTATGGGGATGGAACAAGCCTATGGCCCACCTGATGTTAAGTGGTAACCATCGCCTATAACAAAGTTTGTCTCGTAGGTCACGCTTCTTAGAAATGTACCCTACGATGCACTTCCCTGCGTCCATCAACTTGAGGCATACAGGTTTAAAGCCTCATGTGCCTGTAATTTCACCGGCAACCATTCCCTTCAAACCGAAACACAGCAATGCTGCTTGGCGGTAGAAATAGGTATGGTGGTAGTACTTCCCCAGGCGAGCCCTTTCACAAGAAACTCTACTACTCGTACATTTCCAATATACAGTTTTTAACATTTCGAAGACGCCGCTTAGTCAGTTTAACAGGGTACCTACCTATTTACATGATGAATGAATACGATTGGTTTATCTATTTTATACGGTTACATTGATATTTTAGGACTTGATAATAAGTTTTTTGAAAATTGTTAAAAAATTATAGGAACGAGTTTAAAAAAAACCTGTTTTACAACAATACTAGACATTAACCCTACCCGTGTTTTCATTTAATGTAGTACATGACACATTGTATATAGGATAAAAAAATATATAGCTCGTATCTCAAATAGAACCCGCTGGGTTAGCATGCGCGCCGTGAGATACGGGTATGTCTCGCATAACATGAGACATTTTGTCGATGTCGACTAGTTTCTCGTTTCTAACATGCGCCACAGAGAAGTTTGTCTTCATTCGCCGCCGTTCTTTTTGTTGACGTACAAACGACATGTAACTTCACTCTACGTCCCATTTCCGTATTTCATCCCCAAAAAGTATGACGACAAAAAGTATGTTGCACGAGAAAACGGGTCGATGTCAGCTTTTCTGGTCAACATGTCGCTTGGTAAAGTAATTGCTTCTATCGTCTATTCATAATCTTGAAGTTTTTAAAACTGAACAAATTCTTTCTAAGCCATTGTCCTCCATCTTTGACCACACTATCACTTACCAACATGAGGAAGTAATCAAGCAATTTTCTCATTAAAACATATTTTTCGTCTCAAACAGGTGCTTGCCTTAGAGCTTTTCAGTAAGACAATTTACTTTAACCATAATTATCGTTTAAAGATAGGCAAAGCTCTTATAAGCTGTTGCATTCAGTAATCAGGACGTGGGCGGTAAACCGCCTCGCTGATATAAAATAAAGCTATTTCTTCAACTATGAAGAACTTGATGAGTTGGCAAGAATCTGATCCAATTCCCATCTAGGTTAAACGAGACTGGTCTTCCGTAAGTTTACCTAATTGAAATGATATTGGACGACTGAGCTTTGGGCAAGGGGTCTAACTAAGATAGGTTTAAAGTTGACCTATCCTAACTATCATCAATTAATAATAATACATAAACGTAAACGAAATACATAAATATATCTATATGATCGTGAACAGTTTTTATTGATCTAGCGAAGCGAGATCTCCAAATCAACTTGGCCAAATGGGCGTTGTGTGTATGTATGTACATATGTATGCTTGTTTGTCCGCGGATAACTTTCGTAGCATTGATCCGATCATCGTGAAATTTAATATGTAGGTAGTGGTAGCACAATCCTGTGACTAAATGAGCTAAAAATGTTAGGGGTTGTTGAGATATTAGGGTTCAAGAGGAGTAAAAAAAATCAAAATGACACTATTAGGTCAAGGTCAAGTGGGACGTCTAATGTCTTTAACAGTAAATTTCGACCCTGTTTTATTTTTAGTTTAATCCTTGTAGTTTTAAAGTTATTAGCCATAATATAAACTAAACTTTGACAAAATTCACAGGGTACACCAATGACCCCACAATGCTATAGTTTGATGTGTTTTGAGAAGTTCTAGTCTCTTCTTGTACACAATAATCGTAAATTGAATTCAATTATATTGGTAGAGTGGTTGATGAAAATGCTCAAGTTGTCAGTTGCCGCTCTGCTAGTTTCCCACCCTAACAAGGAGTGAATAAAATGTGTTGGATGTAGGAGTCACACTCTGAGGCTTTCTGAGGATTTGTTTTTATCTAAACTGTTTGTCGTAACACGTAGGTTTGGTAGAAACGCAAAAAATCCTAGAAGTAGTTTTAGGCATGTGCCATATTGTTGAAGGCTAATCCCAAAAGTTAAATCAAATCAAACTCTAGTTTCGTTAATTTCGATGCAACTTTTCACTTTCACTGCAACTTTTCACGTTAACTGAAAAGTGATCCTGCCAGTATCGTATAAACTTCGTAATACGATCAAAAATTTACACAAAAATTTTAGTAATCTGTACTCTGATTGTGTATACGCTCAAAGTTAAAAATTTATAATAATGTTCTCATAGTTACAGTAAATTATGTACACTTACAGAAAAATCTAAACAATCAATTTCTGTTCCTATTTGACAAATAATAAGATTTATCTTGAAAAAATACTTTTTCAATACAAGCTTTTATAAAATTCATAATCAGAACCGCAAGCAGATTCAAATGAGCCCAAACACTAGTAGCCCACTACAATTCATTCGGAAGTTCCGTTGTCTAGCATCCGTCTCCATCGCTCACCTCCATCTCTACCATATTATTGCATTGTCACCAAAGTTATTCCAAATTTAAATGCAAAAACAAAATTTCGTATCTGTGTTGTTGACCGTTGAGAAGTTCCTATTTGGAACCCAACCCTGAGTGCAGCAGCGATGTCATGGTGGAACTTTTAACTATAATAATTAAATGCGTATACAAAATTTCGTGTTCCTGATGTTGACCGTTTTGGCGTTCCTTCGGCTGGAGCCAGTCCAGGGTGTAGAGTCAGGTCATGCATACTTTAAAACTGCATTATCATCGGAACTGAACCAACATATCAAATTTCAACTCCGTAGGATAAGAGGAAGTGGACTAACAAACTAACAAACAAATACTGCAAGCTAAATAAAACCGTATAATAATGTGACGTTGTATTTTGTGTTTTCCTCTGCAAGCCCCTTTCATTTGATACCCTTACTGTGGTAGTGCAGAAAAAAATAACTAGTCCGCCATCTTGGATGATCCGCCATATTGGAATTAGAATGACGTCACATAGCTAAGCATCCATTGTCATCCAAAATAAGCGTGTATACTAAATATCAGCTCAATCGGTTAAAGTAACTGATTTAAAATTCAGTTGTAAGATTCTACCCGGACATTGCATACATTGCAAGGTAATAATAAGCTTGTAAAAAGGCTATGAAACCGGAAGCTCGACGAGTACGTAAAACAATGGTAAAATAAATATTCTTTCAACATTATCATTTATTATAGTGTTACGCCGAGGCTGTTACACAATAAGTAATAGTCGAAATTTCTCGATGGCTCTCGGCTTACCTACTGTGTCACGGAATACGTAATACTTGGTATGGAATATACCTGCATGCTGCGTTTTTACCTGCAGTTGCGCAGAATGGGGAGTGGTCATTCTGTCGAAACACCGACCCTTTCCTGGAACGATCGAGATCGTTCAAGTGTTGTGAGCTGTGCGCGATATAATTAGGCCGGAGAGATGGCCGGACAGTCAGTCTGGATTTGGCTATACGTGCGAACATTTCAGTGACTTTAAGTAGTTTATTGTTCAACAGTGGTGTGAATTAGTGTGTTGTGATTACGTGTGACTAAGTTCGTGTATTCATCGTTTTAGTGTTGGATAAAAGTGTTATTTTGGTTAGATTGATTCTCATTATTTTATCCCGAACCCTCAGCTCGTAACAATAGTAACAAGGCAACTTTGTCTCCTTTCATCAGCTTGTTTATCACGAGAAGGGGTGATAGATTGTGCCGCATTAATAAAGTGCTATTGAGCAGTTGGGCTTTGTTTTCCCTAACGCCATCAGTTTGATCCCTCGCACATTACTAAATAATGGGTGCTTTTATCAGCACGATATACCGTAAGACTATTAATATTATGTATTTCGTTTATGTAAGTGTATTAATATTTACACATACATATTTATTTTAAAACTAGTTAAAAAAAATCATTTTTGTAAGTTTATTTTATGATACCTAAGCTAGAGTTTGTTTACCTTTCTGTTTTCTGGCACTACCACTTTATCCACACTATACAAAGGTTAGCTGGAAGAAAATGCTAATTAGCATTAAGTTCGCTTATGTATTATCTTATTAGCACAAAAAAAATTCTAATCTAATCTAAGACTGAACTTTATAGTAACTACTAGAGGTTGCGTTGTGCGCGAGCTGCTCGCAGCTCGCGTGTTTTTCTTTTAGTCGAAGAAGTAATTAAAGAGGATATCGAGCTGTTAAAAGCCATCAAAGAGGATATCCATGTGTAAGAAGCAGTCAAAGACGATATCGAACTGGAAGAAGCAATCAAATCAAAGAGGATTTCCAAGTGGGAGCAGCAATTAAAGAGGATATTGAAGTGAAAGGAGCAATCAAATAGGATATCGAAGTAGCAGAAACAATCAAAGAGGAAATTAAAGTTGAGTAAGCAATCAAAGAGGATACCGAGGTGGTAGAAGCGTTCTAAGAGGATGACGAAGTAAAAAAAGCAATCAAAGACGATATCGAAGTGGAAGAAACAGTCAAAGACGATATCGAAGTGGAAGAAGCAATCAAAGCGGATATCGAAGTGGAAGAAGCAATCAAGAGGATATCGAAGTGGAAGAAGCAATCAAAGAGGGTATCGAAGTGGAAGAAGCCATCACAGAGGATATCGAAGTGAAAATGCTGTCAAAGCCGATATCGAAGACCAAGACGCAATCAAAGAGAATATTGCAGTGCAAGAAGCAATCAAAAGGAAATTGAAGATGACATCGAAGTGGAAGGAGTAATCAAAGAGGATATTGAAGTGGAAGAAGCAATCAAATAGGATATCGAAGTAGGAAAAACAATCTAAGAGGAAATTGAAGTTGACTAAGGAATCAAAGAGGATACCGAGATGGTAGAAGTATTCAAAGAGGATGACGAAGTGAAAAAGCAATCAAAGACGATATCGAAGTGAAACAAATAGTCGAAGACGATATCGAAAAGGAAGAAGCAATCTTAGAGGATATCGAAGTGGAAGAAGCAATCAAAGAAGATATCGAAGTGTAAGAAGCCATCACAGAGGATATCGTAGTGAAAATGCTATCAAAAACGATATCGAAGATGAAGACGCAATCAAAGAGAATATTGCAGTGCAAGAAGCAATCAAAAGGAAATCGAAGATGATATCGAATTGGTAGAAGCAATAAAAGAGGATATCAAAGTGGAAGAAGCAATCAAAAAGGATATCGAGCTGTTTAAAGTTATCGAAGAGGATATCCATGTGTAAAAAGCAGTCAAAGACGATCGAAATGGAAGAAGCAATCAAATCAAAGAGGATATCCAAGTGGAAGCAGCAGTCAAAGATGATATTGAACTGGAAGAAGCAATCAAAGAGGATATTGAAGTGAAAGAAGCAATCAAATAGGATATCGAAGTAGCAGAAACAATTAAAGAGGAAATTGAAATTGAGTAAAAGACGTCGAGGACAAGGATAAAAATAAAAAACGGTTTCACCAAAAACTTATACTAATATTTTGTAAAAGTTTCCTCGAGCTATCTCTTCCCGTTTAAAAGATACGAGCGATTTAAGTTTTGTATGAAAACCCATAATTTTGTGGAGTGAAAATTGAAGTAAAAGAAGCAATTGAAGAAGACATATAAGTAGAAAAAGACATTAAAAAGGATATCAAAGTGGAAGAAGCATTTAAAGTGGAAGACGAAGTAAGAGAAGCATTCAAAACGGATGTCAAGGGCAATGATGGTATTAAAAAAACTATTCCACCAAAAATTTGTACCAATATTTTGTAAAAGTTTGCTAGGCGTAACTGTTCCCGTTTAGCAGATACGAGCGATTTAAGATTTGTATTAAAACCCATAATTTTGTAGAGTGGGAATTGAAGAAAAGAAGCAATTGAAGAAAACATATATGTACAAAAAGCAATTAAAAAGGATATCAAAGTGGAAGAAGCAAAATGAAAGAAGCATTTAAAGTGGAAGACGAAGTAAGAGAAGCATTCAAAACGGATGTCAAGGGCAATGATGGTATTAAAAAAACTATTCCACCAAAAATTTGTACCAATATTTTGTAAAAGTTTGCTAGGCGTAACTCTTCCCGTTTAGAAGATACGAGCGATTTAAGATTTTTTTATGAGTTTCGGGGCCAATCTTGTTCGTCGTTAGATTAATAGTAAATCAGGCATTCATAACATAAGAAAAAAAATGGTTAAGTGCGTGTCGGAGTAAAAAACACTACTTCGGGGAGGTACCCCAAAACACCTTTTTTTTCTTCTTTTTCTTTCATAACTTACTTATGCGTAACTAACAGGTATCAGTGTACTGAATTTCAGCTTTACAGTCTAGTAACTGGTCGGACAGACTCACTGGCAGACAGAAATACGGGCTAAAATTAGAATCAGAATATTTGTTGTTGTTTGTTACGGTTGACTGGTAGAAAATGCATGTAGCATTAAGTCCTCCATTTGTACATTTTTATTTTTGTGCAATAAAGAATTAAAACAAACAAACAATATTTATTCACTAAGATGATAAACATTAACAATAGTTTGCTTTAACACACAGAAAGTACATTTGAATTTGTTGAAAATTTGTAAAATAATTTCCAAAACAGACAAGCGCTGTAAAAAGGCGTTTGTACTTGTGTATTATACGCTGTACTGGACGAAATAGTGAACTTACATACATATAAATAAATTATGTGCTCCTAGTATAATAAGACTACCGGAACCCTAAAAAGAGCTTTAATAATAGGAAATTTTTATGCCAAATTTATTTTCTTAGATAAAGGTTTTCCCTGAAATCTCTGAACAACAGTTTTCCGTTATTGTTACGGCATAAGGTAATAATGGTGCCGCTGCCAAACAAATACCAATAACGCCAACGGCTTGCCAAATGTTCGAGCATACTTTTTGAAGTACACATTACCAGTCATGATTGGCTGTGATTTGGCTGGCGAGGAATATTTTGTCTGAAAGTGAACCATCAAAGTTCGAATATATTTAACAGATATTTCTCTCGCCATCTCTATTGTTGTAATAGTACGAATATTTACGTCATATTCATACTACTATAGTTATAATAGTGCATTTGTGTTCTGACATTAACCAAAGTTGCCTGAACCAAAGCCGCATACAGGCTAACCGAGCTGCCTCGCGAGCCACGCTTCTATTTCAGTCTATAGTCTATCCGCGGAAACAAGATAATAGAGAAAAAATGGACCGGCATGTTGTTGGTAAAAAAATTAAGCTAAGGCTGCGTACACAGCGCTAGTTTTTTTAGTTTGTTCGTGCGACTCCCACTGTTCAGACGTGCTCACTGTGTTAGTGCAATGTGTTGTTTTATTTTTTGACCTGGCTTGTTATTTGGATTCTTTATATATCTATGTATTTATATATAATATTTGGACCCAGCTGGTATTTTGGACGTTGTGATTGCTTTTATCCCTGAAGATTTGACACTTGTTTAACGGACTGTTTGAATTTTCTATCGATTTGCATCTGTAAATTGGCCGACAGTAGTTCTGTGGAAAAAGGCTCAAACGAGCTTTTTCGTAGATCTTTAGATTACAGAACATCTGTTCTATTGTCCACAAAGTAGTAATGTTTGCAACGTAATCTTATGTTGTGAAGCGGCAACTTTAAAACAAATAATTCAATACTTAGTTATATTGTTCTAGGAAAAAAAACGGTTAATAATTACTCACATTGGAAGTGATGATGGATTCAACTTTATAAATGTAAAATCTTTTTAATAAATATAAACAATGTTTAATGTAAAATAAATGTAAATGTTGCATATGAACATAACATAACACATCTTGACTTTGTAACTGTATTGTTGACGTCCACTGACAGTTTTGTGTCCTTGTCTTTTGTATGGGGTTGTGTGACAGAGAAAACACTCCATTATCTTGTTCTGGCGGATACAGTATATATAGTGGCAAGTCACACAGCAGAGCGAGGCAGAAGCGTTATCGCGAGGCAGCTCGGCTAGTACGCGGCTATTGCCTAATACTACAATGTGCAACTACCGTAACTCTAGCGTCTAACGTAAATAAAGGTTTTTGAGGATTTTTGACGTATGTCGCAGTTTAGGTACGACTCGTAGATTATCATCATCATCATCAGAGTTTTCCAAAGCAACCGATCTTGTGCTGCAACATTTTCCAGCAACCTTTATCGAACACCGGGAACTCATGTCTAAAATTGAAGTGTTTATGTAGGAAACAAATAAAAGTTTTTATTATAATATATATTAAAATACATGGCAAACAACACAATGGCATAAAGGCTTGATCTTGATGGGTCGTAGCGTAGATTATGTTATTTACTATTCTGTAACTATTTTTTTTTTGACTGCCTCCGTGGCGCAGTGGGCGTATAGACGGCTGAGACGCAGGAGGTAGCGGGTTCGATTCCCGCCGCGAAACAAATGTTTGCATGATCTACAGATATTTGTTCCGTGTCTGGGTGTTTTTCTATATATGATAAGTATGTATTTACAAAAAAAAAGTATATAAGTATTCTATCAGTTATCTGGTTCCCATAGTACAAGCTCTGCTTAGTTTGGGGCTAGATAGCGCTGTGTGTAATGTCCAGCAATATTTATTCATTTATTTTATTTTTGCCTGAATTAATTGATTTATTATTATTATTATTTACTATCCCAAACGTGGTCTCGACGCTCGAAAATCCAAACTCAAGGTTTGCCAAAAAGAAATGGAGCACGCTGCGCTTAGAGTAAAGAAGATTGACAGGATCCGTAACACCACGCTGCATTTAAAGACCGACATTGCCGACGCAGGAAATAAGGTTGCCAGGCTAAAATGGGATTGGGCGGGCCATGTAAGACGCATGCACCCGGACAGATGGGCAACGATCGTCACGCAGTAGGTGCCTGAAGACGGGCGACGGCGCCGAGGAACGCCTAGGAGACGCTGGCGTGATGATTTCGATGCCTTCGAGCGAAAGTCCTGGAAGACAGGGGGGGGGAGACCTTTGGCTAGCAGTGGGATGACACAGGTTGTATATTTTTTTGATTGTTATTATTTCATGTACTTTTTCCAACTAGTGGAGCTATTCTAAACTGCGTTTCCACTTCTTCTAGCTATGCTTCCGCTACTCGTAGGTAAGTATGTAAATTTCTCAATGGCATATCGTGTCGCTATCGTATCGCCTGATATAAAACGTTATGTAGCAAGTTAACATGTTGACCCAGTTATTAAGATGAGTTTTATGAATAGACGTTGTAAGAAAGGAAAGAGCAGCCATAATGAATATGTCAGTTTGAAACTTGATGCTTGTGTATAGCGTTGAAGCTAGGTTCCATTACTATTTCTAACTAGATTGCTAATCGAGGTGGGAACAGCGCACTTTTAAATGTAAAGATTTCAATTCCTATAATTTTATATGGTCGAGAATGTACATAAATGTACGCATCAATGTTATCTATAGGCGCTCAAAGAAATGTGGAAATTCAAATACGCGACTAAAAGATCAGAATATGGAACAAGTTGCAAAAAAATAGTATCCAGTTTTTAATACGCGCTTTTAAATAAGCTCATTCTTGAACCTTGTAACTTAGGACTTATCTTAAACGTACAAGACTTTGGATTTTGGATATGAATTGACATTTTGAGAATGAGTTTTTCCCTAAATTGCGTCTTATTTTGAAGTCTTAGAACAAACATTGCCCTCATAAGTGAAAACAATGAACCCCTTTCAGTTTTGAATCATCGAGTTCCATTATCAAATGTGGTGGAAGAGAATGAAGTTTTTTTTAAATAAATTAATTTAAAAATGGGATTGGGCAGGCCATGTGGGTCGAATGCATCCAGAACGGTGGGCAAATCTAGTCACCCAGTGGATATCAAGCACAGTGCATACACATGGTAGGCCCAGAAAAAGATGGAGAAACGACCTGGATGCATTCAAACCCGATTGGTCAGATTTGGCTGTGGACCGTGATGGATGGAGGGGAGATGGGGAGACCTTTGCCTAGCAGTGGGACTATATATTATTTGTTTCGCTGCGGGAATCGACCCCGCTACCTCCTGCGTCTCAGCCGGCTATTCTCCTCCTATTGACAATCTCCGTGGTGCAGTGGGTGAATAGCCGGCTGAGACGCAGGAGGTAGCGGGTTCGATTTTCGCCGCGAAACAAATGTTTGCATGATCTACGGATATTTTTTCCGGGTCTGGTTGTTTCTCTATATGTATATGATAAGTACTTATTTACAAAACAAAATGTGTATAGAAATTGAATTTGATTGTGTAGAAATTTGTTCCCATAGTACAAGCTCTGCTTAGTGTATGAAATGCCCAGAAATATTTATTTATTTATTATTTATGCATTCTCCCACTTCGCAGCGGAGATCGTTATATTACGTACTCTTTAATCTAATGCTTATTTTACAATTACTTTACAAGTAGGACTCTCTCGAAGTTAGCTTACAGACGTCACGTCTACCAGCAAAATGATTAATCCTAATATCTCCCAGCTGAACTCGGCAAGCAAATAAAGTCGAGCAAGGTGTTAGCTCGAATTGAATATTCATAGAACTTTAGTTGTTGAGATCAGATTTCTGAGGTAAGTTTAAATTACCGAGTATTTCAATATGAATAACTTAAATTTCAAAAGCTCTGGAGTGATTATAGTATCAATAAGTTTTCTTTCGTAGGACTTAAGTTGACAAAATACGATTGCAACTGTTTCTACTTAAACCTTTATAGTTTGATAATATTTATATGTTAAACATTTATCTATATACCTATAAATATGTATAAAACAAAGTCGGGTTAGTTACACCATTTATAACTCAAGAACGGCTGGACCAATTTTGATGATCTTTGATTTGCTGGATTTATCTTTGCCCCGTATAGCAGAATAACTAATAAAATATTCGAAAAATTAAAGCAAAAAGAATTTCTCATACATACTATATGCAGCTAATGATGTCCGATTGACAATTTTATCGGCGATGTACATTGGCAGCTCGCGTCATATGCATATCAAGCGGTACAAAGTTTGGCGGGTGCTAGTATGATATACTCTAACTAAAACACTGTCCCGGGCTACCATCACGAATGCAAAAAATATATATTATTATATTATTATTACATCATTTGATTGATAAATGTAAATTCCTCAGATTATATATTAGTATAATATACAGCTTGATCTGATGCTAGGACAAAATAAATGAAAACATATATAAACAGTTAATTTAATTTGTTAAATTAAAAAGCAAAAAGCTACTTTTAAGCCTAAAGTCCAACCAACGTTCCATTAGGTTGAATGATATTAATTACTGAAACAGGCAAGCAGGCTGTAGCCTAGCAATTCGTAAATGTCCCTCGAAAATGCCCATATAAATACTTAGGCACGTTTTGTGAATTTTACGTATTAATCTTTTCTGTTATAATGCTCGACACCCGCCGATGAATAATCGTGTTTGGAGACAGTATTTTTGGGGAAATGAAACATGTGTGTACAAGCCACATTGGCACCTAGCGACTTTGTTACACTGTCGCATTTCCTACGTATCAATGTACCCTGTTAGTAAATGTGTGTTATGCTTCGATGGCATTGTTGATACTGTCACGTTACGTAGATATTTTACCTGTAAAAGCGTAATTTCAGCACTAATAGGTCATCAGAGCTTTACAACTCTGCTTTGCTTCAATTAAAATTTGAATACGTAAATTATTTTAAGAAAACGCTGGGATAACATTTTCGACGATACAGGCAGATAAGAAAACATATAACTTTCTTCATAACAACGCACCTCACGTCACAACCCTAAAATCAGCTGTTTCGTGAACTTTGGGTTAACCTCAAGTTTGGTGTCCAAAGATCAACAAAGGTCAACCTCTTTGAATTTTTGTTGGTCCTATAAACGTCGGTCGACAAGCAAAAGTTGTTATACTAAAGTACCATTTTCTATGAATATAGAATTCTATGACTATATTGCTCAAAGCCATAAGAGCGCTGATTGTACTTTGCGATATAATTTTCAATAAAAAGTAAAGCATGGGCTACACGGTTTGAAACGATGGTTTAAAACAGATGTTTTAAACCGTGTAGATACTGGTATCATACCAAATTTTGCATGACCTTTAAACGCCCTTGGTAGACAGGCGTGCCCAGAAAAATAGTGGCAGAGTGGTTTAAAACTTGTTTCAAACCGACTAGCCGCTTGTTTAAAACCACGTGTACCACAATCGCGCCGCTGCACGCACCGAGCGCAGACGTATTGCGCGCACGCACGGAATTATGAATGCCGTCGAAGTCCAGTAGATTTATTAAATTTTTATGAGTCGTTCCTTCAACCACCGCTTCCATGGCCATGGAGCCACGGCGTCTTTGTAATAGTGCAACATAAACGTTCTACACAAGTCTATTCAGCACGAGCGTTTTAAACACACTGAAGTTTGGGGTTTGTTTTAAACCGTGTAGACAGAAGCGTTCTAGCAAGATCACCTTGGTAGAAACTGTGGTTTCAAACCGTGCGGCGAATGCTTAATCCTTTTCATTTTCAAACATTGAAACTGTAAGATATCAAAAGTAGAAAAGATTAGAAAGGAAACTTTATGCTCGTGTAAACGGCAATACGATTCAGGCCCGATCTAAGATCAAAATACATTTTATATTTCCAAGAAAAATATGTTTTGCAGCAATCACAAACTGAAGCGGGCGAGGGATGAACCCGTGATGTCATTATCTGCGCGAAGCGACTACAATTCGAGCAAATTAGCATCATTTCTTGTTCTTGTCTCTTTAATTTATTACAATTAGGTTTTATTGCTCGATATTTCGTAAGTCAATTCTTACGTTATCATCAATAGTTATCATAAGACATTTCACATTTCACGGTTAGCATGTGAAACATCATACCTCGCACCTGCTACAGTTGTTCGCGTAACCTGCTAAAAATCATTCCAATGATTCGTATCGTCTTATCGCTAAGTAGCGTTAAGCTTTGGGCTCACAGGTCTTTAAAAAACCATTCTGTATACAATTTCATTACTTTAGTAATAATTAAATGATGCCGGACATTTTACACATTTTACATTTTATCTAACCACAAACTAAGCAAATCTCGTATTATGGGAACTAGATTTATATTTTATACTTTAGAGAAAAATCCAGTCCCAGAACAAAACTCTAGATCATGCATTTGCTCCACGGTGAAAATTGAACTCGCTACCACCTGCCTATCAATCAGCCGGCTATTCGCACACTGCGCCACGGAGGTCGTCTTGTAAAATTGTGCAAAATACATTCACCCGTCCGTCACCGTCATCAGTATTATAAATCTGCGTTATCCTGCAATACAACGCAGATCGTTAGATGGCAATCTATCACATCTATCTGAGGCATTCTTTATCCTTATCTTTATGCGAAAACCGCAATGTCGTCCGCATATTTTTCTCATGCGGACGACATTACTAATGATATTATTTATTGAACACGAAGTGCGTGTTATGTTTCGTTGTTACGTTGGCGTAGCTTTGATCCATGTTACGGCGTAGGCCATACGTAGCCATTGCTACAATCGAACACAGCTTTATTTTTAGATGGATTTTTTACCTTAGGATTTTTATCTCCCATTTTCCATCAATACTTATTCAACAACGGCCATTTTATATTTTTAAGGCTTGTTGTAAAAGATCTTTCGAAAAATATTCATACCAACTTGAAAAATGTCTACCAACTTGTAGATAAAAATATTGCCCTAGGGAATATTTTCTTCAGTATCTTTTTCACAATAAATTTTGATATTTTTCAGGTCTATCGAGGTTATACATAAATATTTCAACTCTCATAAGCTCTTTCAACTTCATTTCCATAACATCGAATCTGAGTGACGCCGAGTAATTTAAATATTCCGCTTAAACGAAAAAATCTTGTTGGAATTGCCGCAGGGCTGAGAGAAATCCGACGAGTATCTAGTAGATTTAAATGCTAGTAGCACAACTGTGTCTTTATTAGAACCTAGAACCAGGTAGTCTATATATATTTTAAATTGTAGGAAAATGTCTTAGACTCGAGAAGTTCGAGAGAGACTTCAATTTCAGGGGCAGTAAAAATTACGAACATACCGTTTACATTTTGTCTCGTCACTCACCTCCTCGCTCGTATGAGTGTAATTGCGATGGAACAAATAATCAACCCAGTGTCATTATTCTAAGAACCAACCCAAAGTTCATACCAAGAATTGTCAAATTACTCAGTTAAAACTCTCACTGAGTTATCCTTCAAGATAGAAAATATAAGTCTAGTGTAGTCAATAAGTGACTACGGTTATATATTATGCAGTAAGTATACTGGAAACGTCATTCTGTAAAAGATAAGACACTGCTTAAAAACCATACCGTGTCAAGACTGGATTACTTTCCTAGAGTCTCTTTTCGCCGCGAGTTGAGTACCTTGAGTACACGCGGGCGGGCAAGTTGAACACGCAATAGAATGGAGCTTCAAGTATAAAAGGAGATGCTCAAAAGGTTAAGTTGTGGGGTTTATTTACTAACAGTAAGCAAACTGCAAAACAATATACTCTATATTGAGAGGCAGAAACAGAGTGACAATAAAACACTGTGAACCGCGAAAACAGGTCTATAGCTTGCTCATTTTACTCTATGTCGGCCCTAATAGCCCTTCTCTGAGATGTAGAGACACAAATTAATTCAAATTGAAACGAGACTTATTTAGGGATCATAAAATAAATTTCTAAATAATTATGCCTTATTTTATTTTAAAATTTACTTTCGTAGACATTCTTGTTGAATCTGACAAGCACTGTGCGCAAATCCATCATTATGCACCCATAGAAACAGCCCAGATATATCACAGACCGATGAAATCTACCAGGCTTTGCCCGAGCGAGGTTTATTGGAGGAGAGTTTTGGCAATTTCCAGTAAAATCTTACTCCCTTTGCTGTCACTGCGTCCGCTAAATCTAAGTTTAGCTCTCGGTCACTGTAAACGAGTTAACCACTGCGCCCTGCTTCTGAATTCAACTGTGGGTTACTGAATTTTGGAACAGGAAAATTGATTAGATCCCTGAAACTGTTATATTTATTTATTCAGGAACAGCTTAGAATAAATTATAATGCTTTAAGCTCGAAGGGTATTTCATTGTTTATTGTTATTTTACTTTAAACCCAATCGAGTTTTGTAAACAAACCATGGTAAATAATCTAAAAATTTAAGAAGAAACGTGATGGCAAAAATCACAATCTCCTTATCGATGCTAATCTAAACTGGGCGGCTCAGCTAAAGGAAGTATTCCGTAAATTTTTTGCATTGCTCCAATCCAATCCAATCCGTTTCAATAATTTTCTCCCAACAAGTACTAAAATATCCCTAGTCAACTCTCTGTTCCTACCTATAATTGACTATGCGTATATATCGTACCTAATTAGCATTTTAATTTTTATAGTGTTATCCGAACACATAAGGAAAATTCCAAGATTTAAAAATCATCTCAAAAATTTCAAGCCTAGACGGGACTTAAACCCGCAACCTGCCTCTTGATACGAGAACGCACTATCCATTTGTGCCACCAGGCCGTCTCACGTCAGGGTTGAAATTAGTGAACTGATTCAGATTACGACTAAAGCGCCGAACGTCGTTAGCTCTATCTACAGGAAAACTTATACGGCTTTTTGACCTGCTTAATGCCAAACGTTGCAGTTTAGTACATTGATAAGAGATGCCGCGTTGCTTATTTCAATTAGTATTTTTATTTTTATAGTATTATTCGAACACATACGGAAAATTCCAAGATTTAAAAATCTTGATTTAAATATCGTACCTTAATCAGGTCCTCCTTAACAAATTGGACATGCATTAGGTTCATCTACGGTCTCCGTAAGTACGATCATGTATCTGAGTATCGCTCCAAACTGAAATGGCTCACAATTCGTGACAGAAGAAATTTAAGAATTGTGTCTTCTTTTTTCAACCCTTCGGGACCTTTTTACTCCTCATTATCTAAAATGCCAATTTTCCTTCCTCTCTGACACCCAAGACAGAAACCTCAGATCCACTGATTCTCTCCTTCTTCCTACCCCGAATCACTCATCGTCCTTCCGTGGCAACTCTTTTGAGGTGGTAGCTGCCGTATTAAAAAGGCGCATAATAAACCGGCTTTCAGACGACTAGTCTACAGTAATTTCTTGCAGTCCTCCAGCTAGCTGTTAAAATATATGGAAACGTAGTAGGTTTATGTTTTTATTCTTACTGTGATCGGAGTTTGTTGTTATTTGTGTTTTTTTTTTTAATCTCATCACGTTAATTAAATTATTGTTTTAAGTTAGCACCTTTTTTGTTAATTCTGAGGTTGGCAGGTAGAAAATGCTATTAGCATTAAGTCCACCTTACCTTTTGTACATGTAATTTGTATTTTTGTGCAATAAAGTATTAAAATAAATGAATAAATAAATGGCAGTTGGAATTGAACCTTGACCAAATGGTGGCCAAGGACCAGCCAAAAAAGTCCAGAACGTCCAATCGCGATAAAAACAAGTTTTACATATTTCCTAAATCGCGTATATTATATTAGTAACACTTATCTCTTTATATATCAAGGAAGATATTCATTCATATCAGTACAACAATCAATCAACAGCGATAATATTTTGCTCCTTCCATATCTCCTGTAGTTTTCCACAGAAACTTCACGATTATTCGAGGGAATAATATAAAAGCACTCTGTTTTTCCTGTATTAAGTAAAAGGGTGCTGTTACTCAGCAGGAGCTAAGTGCATGCAGTTTGTAGACGCGAGTGGATAAGTGAATTCACTTACTGTAGCTTTCGAGTCGCTCAGTGAGGTTCTGTTCAACTTTAGTGCTAAGTTAAAGCCAAAAAGAAAAGAAAGAAAGCAGTGTGACGGCCGTAATGATGCTGGCTTTGTGATTACGAAAGTTGCCTGGAAGAAATGCTTCGAAGTAAGTAAGTACGCTTGTGATTTTGTGTTTGTTTGTGGTGTACTATAAAGTTTTTAAATTCATTCATACGAATGTGATGAAATAATGTCATTATGAATGTTGTGGTATAAGGTTCTCAAGTGGAGACCACGCATTGGACACAACAACCGCATTATATAATCTAAGACGGCTCCCCACTTGATGGAAAGACGACTTAATAAAACTTGCTTGGTGCTGTTAGGTTATGTTAGCTCGCTCTGGAAATTATGGGGAGATCAATGTTCAGCATTGGACGGATAATTTCTTATGGCCACCACAAGGTTAATTTTAATTGGTCCTTGGTTAGAGCCAACCGAACATCTGTCAACCTTTATGGAGGAAAATTATTGGCCGAAAAGATGGAAAGGTGGTAGGGATGGGTAGGTCAGTTATGATTATGTCTAGGTAAGGTTAACGTATCTAAATAATGTGTAGCACCTCGAGTGTCTCTGAGCACCGAGACTAACCTCTAAGGCAGGATTTCCCAACCGCTGGGGCACGCCCCCCTGAAGGGGGGGGGGTAGAGAAATCCTAAGGGGGCATAATGTGTTCAGACACTTTAATGTACTCATTAATGTTCATGATTTAACAGTAACACACAGATTAAGTCGCGTCACCTAATTCCAATCGGGTGAACTAACTACTATACCACTATTTGTTCGATCAGACATTGTATGTACTAAAGAATGCGTGCTCTCGCTCAATATGCGCGTGCGCGGGTGTTACATACAGTAAGTAACACTAAAAATGTGATTTAATATTCGAGTTAAATAAATATACCTGGTGAAAATTAATTTTGTGTTTTTATTGAAGCAATGGAAAAAAATACAAGGGGGCATAAAAATATTTTTTTTATAATCCGGGAGGCGCCAGGCATAAAAGGTTGGGAAACCCTGCTCTAAGGTTTTACAGTGTTATTTGTTACGCGTAAGTAACTTTTAGTGCAATAAATAAATACAAATACTAAAAACGGAATATTTATCAAGATTTGTGAGTTTTTGAGTATCACGATATTTCGGCACAGTTGCATGAGTGGATGGTAATTAGCAGATATATCAACCTACCCTCTTCCTAATTAATATTATTAACACCGGTTTCTAGATTCCGATACACAGCACTCGCGGTATCAGGATACGTAATTGGCACTTCACTTCCTCGGTGTTCTTGCAAATAGTGTGCATAACCATCGTAGTATCAAAAGTAATATTGTTTGATGAAATTCTACAGTAATGTTAGAGGCAGGATTTCCGGCAGATAATTTTAATTATATGATAAGTACAGTCCACGTTTTAAAGGAGAAAAATTGAGTTTTTGACACGATATACGATAAGTCAAAAATAGTCATGAAACCTTTATTACTGTTAACTTATATGTTTAAAGTGAGTGTTTTTGTCCTTAATACTCTTTAATTTAGCTTTTATTTACTAAATACATTTAAATTATTTACAAACCTCTTTAAAAAAATACATTAGAAACAGTTGAATCATCTAAAGACCATTGCAAATGATCTAAAGATAGCTCAACTACTCCAGATCACTACCAGTTAGAAGTATCCAAAAGACACTGGCAGAATTTGATTGCCTCGCTGATTTATAATCCGAGAGCTGGTCCTTATCTGGGTCTATGCGTAAGCATTGCAATTGCAATGCAGCCAGTGTCTCGGGAACACTTTCACCAGGTGGAAGAGGGCTCTTAATTAATAACGGCTAAATTTTTTAATTTCAATTTGGTTCTGACTGTATAAAAGATATATAAACATTTTATAGGGCATCAAAATTTCAACGATTAAGAAGTAATCTTGAAACGTGAGATGGAGAGTCTAATACGAATGGGACCAATCATGAGTACACAGTCAGTACTTGGCCCATTTGACTTTTACCGGTAATTTAAAAGTCGCTGCTCTCATTCAAAGACCCCTAGTGGATTACATCAAAAACTGGATAGCGTTTTGATAGCGGAAAATAATTTAACGTCTGATTGGCGACGATCTCGAAAGCTTTAATATTAATGAAATATGATATCATGAAAATGTTAAGGGGCCCATAGTCAAACTCGGGACCCTTATAGTTTCGCTATGTCTGTCTATCCATATCCTAAATATTTATTTATACCTCCAACAGAAATACGAGGAATGAAAACTTCTACACACATTTCTATTAACTAGTATAAGTTTATGGGATACTTCAGCTGGGAAAAGTACTAGCCATAGCATATTGCAGTATTTGTTTATGTTATCCTTTAAAAGCTCGAAATGCTTTTCGAAAATTGCACATGCATCCTGCATTATCTGGTTACCGTCCGTCAAATGGCCATTACGCCGACCGAGCTATTGTGAACCCGTTATTGTGGAGACACACCAGTCTTTCGAAATAATTTAGATATTTTTAGACCACCAGTGATGACATGAGGTTATGCTTGACGTTTTAGGCTTATAGGTGAGTAATATATGGCGGAGACTAAGACCCAAAGTCCGAAGTTGCAAGCCTATCGATCTTTTAATGAATACATTTTGGGGAATGTGCCCAGGAACGATCTGATCCCGTCATCTCCTTTCCAATAAAAGACAAGCAGACGCACGGCTCAGTACGTAGGTACGGATGGTAATCCGTACCTAGTTAATATACCACCCATACGTACACACCGTTTTGGTTCTACGTTCTTGATTAATTTGCGCAAGCCTTGGGCACAGAAATGGCTGAGGTGTGGGGGCTCCACGGTAACCATTTATCATCGCCGTGTGCTTGTTTGACATCTTACTGAGGTTTGGTGTGTCTCCAGCATAGTAGTGCAAATTTATACCTCACATGCGAGATGTAGTTCGCCTCTATAACACATTTTGCACCCTATTGCTATAAATAGTCGTATTGCTAACGGTGAAATGCGAGTTGTAAACTTTATGGTCTTTAATGGAAACTCTGCTTTCTGCCTGCAAACACTATACTCGTACACTGGTTTATTTCAATTGCGTTCAGAAATTTCAATTTTGAAATGGCGTGGAATTTTCTCTTTATTTTTATAGTGACCCTAAAACCCTAAAACAACAACACAAAAAAGTGACCCTAAAACGGGACCCTATTACTAAGGCGCCGTCTGTCTGTCTGTCATCAGGCTGTATCTCATGAACCGTGATAGTTAGACAGTTGAAATTATCACAGATGACGTATTTCTGTTGCCGCTATAACAACAAATACTAAAAACAATAAAATAAATATTTAAGTGGGGCTCCCATACAACAGGCATGATTTTTTTGCCGTTTTTATAGATAATGGTACGGAACCCTTCGTGTGCGAGTCCGACTCGCACTTGGCTGGTTTTTGTTTATTTACCTAGTGTTCTGTCTTTATTTCTCCTTGGATTTTGTACTTTGTAAGAAAGTCTCAAATCATTGGCTAAAATGTTCATGAATAACAATCATTATTATTTTATAAATATACCTACAATATCTTGAACAACATCGTTTCAAATAAAGGTTGCGAAGGAATCAATTGCCTCATTTGATCTTAGATTAGAATTGAGTAGAAAATGCAATCGAGTGACTCTGTGCCACCAATAAATCTTCCTTCCGTAGTTTTATAGGCCGATTGATTGAAATCGTGGAATGTTGAGAGAGATAAGTTTTTCCTTCGTGGAGAGGATAAAACTTCGGAAGATCTTTCTCGTAAAGTAAAGCGATGAAAAATAATAACATTTTATTTGTCGTCTGAATGTTTTTGCTTCGTCACCTCATCATTGTTCTGAAGTCACTTCTCAGAGAATGTCAATATCTAAGCACTTGATCCCGATTTACTGCATTTTTTAAGAGCTTAGCTTACTTGATGTTCTTAATTTTTTAGTAAAAACGATTGATATCTTTTAGCAATTTTTTTATGGAAAGCCTTTCTTTTCTAAGTAAGTCCATATTCATACTTTAGGCCCAAAAACCGATACAGATCACTCGTATGCCAACGTAGAAAAGTATAATCCTCAATAAAACTAATAAATATTTTCGGTATGATATCTTATCGACTTATGTTAAAGGATACCGACCTAAAACTAAGGGGATTCTGTTATACATCAATATATTTTCATTTTTGATCAGCTGATTTTGATGAGCATTGATCAAAAAAGCTCCTTTGACTCAAATTTGGGTATTTTGCCAAAAGGCATGGTTATAGACGTATGTAAAAAGCTATAAACACTAAACATTTCGCACCTTTAGAGACCCAATACGAAATTTTGATATTTTGACTTTCCGCCACAGAACGACCTAAAATGATCATCTGCATCGACTTTAATTAAAACAGTAACCTATTTATGAGTAGAAAAGGACAAACACATATTTCGGTCATTATCGCTCCGCCCCTGTTCCCCTCGCCCTCTCGGGTTTAGAGTGACGCAATCTGTAATGTGCCACACGTCATAAGTGAAAGTCGCTAAGTGTTTGTTTTTATGGAGACCTCATCCGGATTCAGTCTTTACATTACTGAAAAATAAGGTATGTACACGTTACTTTTTTTGATAAAGTAAAAACCTATTTTGTAATAAGTCCATGTTATAGCAAAAATGTTAATTGTGTACAAGACTTATTATTGTTTAAGTCCATCTATAACTGAAAATATATTACAATTAAAGACTCAATCATCCTTTGGTCGTTATAATTATAAAATACTGTGCATTATAAAAACTTATTCGTGATTACGGCTTTCTTGTAATAAAAGTTATAGTTTTTAAAAAGTCCTATTTATCGAAATGCCTATCTGGTAATGAAATTGTTTTGTTTCTTCTATTGAATGTGACAATTATTGTAGTTCATATTTTTTTACATTTTAGGTGAAACAAGTCAAAACATGAAGAGAAGAGTAGATTATATTTTAGAAAAAGTCAATTTCAACAGTAAAAACCAGGTAAAGATACTTTTGTTCGTATTATTATTCTTGTTTTTACCAAAACAGTAATTATTTTATACAATAACCTTCTTAATACCCTTATTTCTAGGCACATGCTAATAATATTATGACGGAAACATCACAAAATTACCAAGATAACTGTGTTCGTATGGTATGTACCTTGGTAATATATTTGAAACAAATTGGTGTTAAATTGTTGGATATCATAAATTTAAATATTATATTTTCAGACTGACACAAACAAAGAAAATAATATTCTACCATTTAATTCATCTTGTGAGGATCATTCGCGGTATAAAAAAAGTTTGGACTTACGTGGGTAAAATCGTAAAGAACAGCTGCTAGTATTAGGTAGTTACCAAAAAGTTTCCTCAAGGTAGATGTTGTGTGTACTTTGACTTTTATATTGACATAATTTAATCCAATATTTATTTGTTAAAAAATTACCTTCAGGTCATCCCCGAAACAAATAATAAATCGTTAACGGATAGCCCTTCCGTAATAGAAAACTCTCCAAACCGATCCATTCCATACTTTGACCCAAAGGATCTTTGTGTAGCTGACACCAACAAGGTGGGTTTTCAATTGACAATTTAAATATTATGTTGTTCATTTCTTCTTCTATTTAAATGAAATAATATTATTTCCAGCTACAAAAGAAAACGCAAATCCAGGAATTTACTATAGTTTTAGAACCAGAGTTGAACAATTCTGAACAGTCACATGTACCTACTAATGAAAAAGAATACCCACCGTCAAAAAAGTCATATCGTGATTCGTCAACATCATCTGACAGTACTACTTCTTCTTCAAGTATATCTTCATCATCATCGTCGTCGTGTTCTGATGCTCACACCAATTTTGACAATAATACATCAAATACCCATTTATCCATAGATGGCCTTCCACATCCAACTTGACGGGTCAAGTTACACGCAAAAATACAAAGAATTACCATCAGTCACCCATTCATTCAAATGAAAGTGATGCAGACTTAAGTGACATAGATCCAACTTATACTCTTGATAGCTCTCGGTCTAGAGGAACTACTCGTTTATCCAGCAGCAGTTCTTCGTCTTCAGCCAACACTGCCCTCGAATTGACTAAAACTTCCGAGACAACTAGAAAATCAAGAAAACGCATACGAAATCCATTAAACTAGAAGCAAAATGTTGCAAAAATCTTAAGAAACACTGGAAAGGCTTATGTTTCATGTACCACTAAAAAGGAAGTATCTAAACCTAGACTACCGAATAATGCATTTTATTTCACAATAAATAACACCCGAATTCGGGTATGTAAGACTTTCTTCATTAATACTCTGGGAATATGCGATCGTCAGATCAGAACAGTAAAAAAGAAGACTGACCCACAAGGATTCTTAAATACCGATATAAGAAGTAAGCACGTGTCAAGACAACCTATAGATCCAGCACTCATTGAGAATATTAAACAACACATACACTCAATTCCAAGAATAGAGTCTCATTATTTGAGAGCAGCAACTTCCAGAGAATACATCAGTGGGGATAGAACAATAACTGACATCTGGAAAGATTTTGATAAAATTCAAAAACAAGAAGGTAAACCTTCTTGTGACTATTGGGTCTACTATGAAATTTTTACAAAACAATTTAATATTAGAAAAAAAATATGAGAAAGAAGTTAAAAAAAACAAAAAAGCTGGACCAATTTATGCACCAAATCAATATGTAACTCTGATTAAAAATGCACGTAAGAATGGGAAACCTTTTACCGTTAAAGAGTTAACACACGAGTTTTTTACTAATTTAAAGGCACTTCAAGAACTATGGGGATATAATTTCAATGAAGATGATGATAAAAACAATAAATAATAATAATAATAAATAAATACATATTGCTGGACATTTGACACAGCGCTATCTAGCCCCAAACTAAGCAGAGCTTGTACTATGGGAACCAGATAACTGATAAAATACTTATATATATATATTTTTTAAATGTTATTTTGAATGACGTAAAAGTTTTGCAGTTTAATAAAGCCGAACCATTTTCTTCTCTTATAAAACTTCGTACAGTCAAAGTGAGTTAAAAAAGGTTAACATAAGGAACAAACGTAAGAAAATGATGAGTCCAGAAGAAATAACTGTGACCAAAGCATTTTCACAAAGACTAGAATTAAGTGAACGTAAGAAAAAAGACTTGCGCGATCTCATTAATAAAAACCTAATTCCTAGTTATTACGCAGATTTTTATAACTCTATACTGTAATTTTTTGTTATTATGAAAGTTTTAAGTATTAAGTTCCAAACAAGTTCCTTAATTTAATTTTTAATAAAACATTTTTATTTCTTATGTTGTTTTTTATGTATCGAATATAAAATTACCCTAAATAATTTAACTATTATAGTGTCTTATTTGTGAATGTAACACATCTTACAATCAAAACTCAGAAATATAGAGACCTAAAACATAAAAGGTCTTTTTAAAAAATCCAATTTCATTAAAATAAAAACCTAAAATGCACCATGATTTAAAAATGTTTTAAATATTATAGTTTTATTTATTTAATTTCATTTATTTATTTAAAATGATCTAGGTAAATAACTAAAGTTTGATATAAAAATAACAATTTCATAATATTTTCAAAATTCAGTCGAATATCTTTTGTTTTCTACAAGATTGATAGACTTGTGAATCTTTATGCCACGCTTACCAAAAATTTGCGTTTCCTTGTTGAGTCTCTATAATTCTAAGGGTGCGATTTATTGTTGTAGATATCGTTCCACCCTGTATACGAGTTTATATATGACTGTATGCCCATTATACTTCGTTATCAATCGTATTCTTTGATATTTATAAATGGTCTGCAGTAAAGATAGTATATCTGTAAACGATTAGTTCTATACACAATCTCACACAACTCCCCACTACGTGTCTGTCCGTGCTCATCCTTTAAAGATTAATGCGATGTCAATTCACCACCGCGCCGCGCTGCGCCGTTTCCTAAAATATATTAATGTGAAAGGAAATTGTTTACATCGTTTTTAATCGAATGTTGATCTGTGGTTTCGTGCTGTGAATGCAAGTTTATCATGTTTACTTATATCGTTAGCACACGTGCAATAGTTGATCGAGCAAAGCGAGATCTCTTAATCAACTTGGGAAAATCGGCGTTGTATGTATGTAGGTATGTTTGTTTGACGAGGTTAACTTTTGAAGCGTTTATCCGATTATCGTGTAGTATATAGGTAGGTAGTGATGATACAATTTTGGTGTTACTAAATGAGCAAAAAATATGGGGGGGTTGTTGAGATATTGGGGTTCAAGAGGGGTAAAAATATGAAAATGAGACTATGAGGTCAAATGGGACGTCAAATGAAAGGTCTTCATTAGCCCATTTGAACACCGTTTTTATTTATAGTTTAATTTTTGTAGATTTTGAGTTATTAGCCATAATAAAAACAAAACTTTGACAAAATTCACAGGGTACACCAGTGACCTCACAATGCTAAAATTTGGTATTCGTGTAGCTTTAGTGACACAAATATAGGCAAAAGTCTGAAATCTAGAATAACTGTCATTTGTACCCCAAAAAAAACCAATTAACATGAACCCCCGTTACATCTAATTTGAATGTAACTATAGGTCAAGTAGGTTGGTTATGCATTTCGTGGCACCAATTTATTAGTTAAAGATTAAAGCCGGCATGCACAAAGATCACTAAACGTATTTAGCAGCTAAACATGTTTAAATTTGAAGTATTTGTATGATTTGACAACTCTTTAAATCATATTTAGCCACTAAATACTTTATACGGGAGATTCGCGAGATCTCAGTTCGGGGCGAACCACTAGTTTATTTAAATTCAGTTGCTTGCTGCAGCACTTACAGCGTAAACCATCACGTGCAGTATACTCGTACTAATAATTACAATGGGCAGTTATAAAAAATACATAGGTACGAATTAACTTAAGACTTAACTTGTATTCGATAATACAAGAATTGAATATTACATTATGATCGTTATTATAAATACGGGATTTATCACGTATCGTTTTATTGCAACAATGTATTATAATGTCGCGTATTTATAATAATCACACTAATATTATAAATTCGAAAGTTTAGATGTTTGTTAATTTATTTGTTTATTTGTTCACGTCGTAACGGCTGAACCGATTTCGATGAAATTTGCGAAGCCGCGAGTGGTGGTGGTGGTAGTGATTGAAATCAAAAGTCAAATATTTTTATTCATTAAAATCACAAGGATCACTTTGAAACGTCAATTTTACTGACTGTTCCTTCGCGACCAAGCCAGGAAAGAAAGGCAAGAAACAAGGCTGGTTGTTTTTTTAATGATCCTTTTACTTTACATAATACAGAAAAGAAATTACGTCTAAATTGTAATACTTTGAACGAGTTAGAGCAATTTCAATCCCAAGCTTCTCTATCATCTAAATAATCCGATATTTTATAGTAGGCTCTTTTATAAAGATTTTGTTTAATTACGTTTTTAAATTTGTTAATTGACAATTTTTGTACATCCCTTGGGAGTTTGTTATAAAAGCGTACACCTTGCCCTTTAAACGATTTACTAACTTTATGGAGTCTACAAGTGACAACAGCGAGTTTATCTTTATTTCTAGTATTAAAATTATAATTATCAAGAAACATTATTAAGAAACAAATTAATATTTTTGTGAACATACATTAGATTTTCATAGATGTATTGACAAGGGAATGTCATAATATTTATTTCTTTAAACTTATACTTTTAACTTATAAATCATGAAAATTTTCTAAGTAAAATTACATTTAGTTTTGAAAAAGTAAATCTATTTCTGGGTATTTTGCAACCAGGGCGTTAATCAGATTTAGGACTTGAGCGGTAGGAGCATATATGGCGGTTTGCGTCCGCATCGACGCGACGGAGCCGCGAACGCGCGCCGCGCGCAACCGACACAGACGATCCGGCGAGCCACCGCATTGTATAACTAAAAATATAACAGCTGGTACGTAATAGTGCATCAGTATCATCACGACGCAAGTGTACGTTACACTTGCGTCGTATTTCTAGTGTTGATGCCGACCATTCCGGCAACGAATAGGGAGGGATATAAAGGATAATAAAAAAGGATAATATATCCATTCATTTGGTTATTGCATAAACCAACTGCAATTAATTGTCCAGAGTCTTAGCCAAGTTACAGTCGATTAGCGATGACAATAGTCGATAAGTCCGAAAATGTATGGGATTTGACACATGCTATAGAAATTCCACGTGATACAACAATGTATGTAGAAATCGAATAGATTCGCAGCAAATGTAATTTGGCTACGGGCCCAGTTATAGGATCGACAACCTTCATTATGCAAACAAAATATCAACATAGCGTGGCTTTACCAGGCTGTGCCGTGCCGCTTGAATTCATTAATGTGAAAACTTGATGAAATGTTAAGATTGTAAAAGCCCAAAATGCGTTAAAAATATATATATATATATTTTAATTTATTACTAATACTTACATAGGTAAATCCACTTAAACTTATTCCCCTGTAGAATCAGGCTGTACCAATTGTAAGCTCTTTTTATAATATAATCAAAGTTATTTACCAGAAACTAATAATGCACTTAAGTTTGTAGTTATTCACCACTATACATCAGCATAAATACAATTATGCTACAAGTAAGTTTGCTATGCATGTTTTGACGTGGTGTCTAGCAAGTTTAGACGTGTTTTGTAATTGAGTTGTCTCCTCGATGCCTATAATAGAAGACGGTGTCAGGGAAGGACAGGAAAGGGCTTTTAGTGATTTCCTGTGAAGCCTGTTTGTTCTTCCTATAATAAAAGGTTATTTTGTTTATTCCTCATGGTCAGTCATTCTGAAATTCTTCTCCAAAATTAATTTAATAGCAGACTGTTAAATTTCACATCCAAGCAGTGCAAAGAGCGGAAGTCACAAAAAACGCTATGTATCCCATCTCGTTCGTTTTTTGTGAAGAATTATTTAAGTCATTTCCTGTCAATGACCATTTACTTTACGGAGTTAGTGTTTTTTTCCAATACAGTCATTAGGATTTCTAATACACTAAATATTATGAGAGTGGTATAAATCGTATTTCTAGTGAAAAGTTCAAGTTTTTGTTTCTATCATTTAAAAATTAATAGAAAGTTAAGTTTAAATGATTATTCTAGCAATGCGAATGATTAATTATTATTCAAATAAATACGATGGTCAAGATTGCATTTTGGTTCATTGCTTAAAATACATATTTTTATCAAAAAATACAGAGCAGTTAATTGAAACAAAGCAGACAATGGTATTCATTTGCTGCGTCTGTTAAATCTTTGGATTAAAACGAGATTGAATATCGATTTTATCTGCAAACCATCTAGGCATTGTCAAAATTAATTACTATTTAAAATCTTAATCAGAAATAACAAAAGAATTTCTCTCACAGTATTATTAAAAAAAAACGAGAGTTGTTTCACGAAAGAAAGGAATAATAATGTGTATGAAACCTAAATGTAATACAAAAAAACACGTCAGACACTAGACAATAGCCATATTTTCATTGGGGCAAATAAGCTTGTCGTACTCTTCATACAAGATACGGGTTAGTTTCATAATCCCCACCGCTCTGCACCACGACTGGGGATTAACCTAACCTTATTTTTTTCATATTAAAACACAGCGCTATCTAGCCCCAAACTAAGCAGAGCTTGTACTATGAGAACCAGATAACTGATAGACCTACTGCGCCACGGAGGCAGTCAAATGAATCAAAATTAGAGTTATGAGACAATAATTTATTTATATTTTAAAGTGTTTTTACACGAATGAAACTCTTCAAACTGTTTTAACCTGTATGGTTTTAGTTTAGGTACACATATAAGGTTAAATAAAGTAGCTGTGATTGTTACCATAATTATACTCTCTCGCGGTCGACATCGTAACAGCAAAGCAAGATCCACATTTTAACCTGCAATCGGTTTTTGATTCACCATTTGTTTAGCCAAGATCCTACCTCTAAGAACCAAACAAGTCGATTGGTCACGTTTTACTCTGAAAAACGTTTTGTGGCGTGCTAGGACTTTATAAGCATGAAAATAAATCACAAAATATTTGCTGATTGAATCAAGACAATGAATTACATTTATTTGGGGAAGATCGAGTCATCAGGACGACCTCCGGGGCGCAGTGGGCGAATAGCCGGCTGAGACGCAGGAGGTAGTGGGTTTGATTCCCGCCGCGGAACAAATGTTTGCATGATCTACAGATATTTGTTCCGGGTCTGGTTGTTTTTCTATATATTATAAGTATGTAAGTACATATTTTTACTAGATTACGCCCGCGGCTTCGGACGCGTGACCTGGAATTAAAACACCTCTCTATCAACACACCAAAATTCATCGGAATCAGTTCTGCCATCACGACGTGATTGAGTAACAAACAAAATAAAACAAAACAAACAAATAAAAAAATAAATAAACAAACATCCAAACTATCACATTTATATTATATTTATATTGACGAACCTCCGTGGTGCAGTGGGCGAATAGCCGGCTAAGACGCAGGAGGTAGGGGGTTCGATTCCCGCCGCGGAACAAATGTTTGCACGATCTACAGATATTTGTTCCGGGTCTGGTTGTTTTTCTATATATTATAAGTATGTATTTACAAAAAAGTATATAAGTATTCTATCAGCTATCTGGTTCCCATAGTACAAGCTCTGCTTAGTTTAGGGCTAGATAGCGCTGAGTGAAATGTCCAGCAATATTTATTATTATTATTTATTATCAACATAATATCAGCCACAGGATTTTATATGCTGAGCATAGGCCTCCCAATAGATTTTCAGAGTAATCTTGTACAGCCTGCAGCTAACGGCTATCAGTAACCTTTATCAGGTTGTATTTCAATGTAGTGTGCTTTCTAATGCGTGGGCTCCACTCTAGAACCTTTCTCCCCTAACGGCCGTCACTTCTTCGAACCGTGTGCTTCGCCCACTGCCACTTCAGCTTGATGATCTTTTTGGCTATGTCTGTGACCTTGGTTTGTTCATGGATCTTCTCAATTCTGATTTGAACTCGTAGAGAAACGCCAAGCGTAGCCCGCTTCATAGCACGTTGAGCGACTTTAAGCCTTCTTATGAGGCGTATAATGAAAGACCAATTTTCTGTGGCATATGTCATCAAAGAAGATCGAGCACAATAATTAAATAATTTACCGACGAATGAAATAAATAATTGATCCATCTAATATTATAAATAAATAAATATTGCCGGACATTTCACACAGTGCTATCTAGCCCCAAACTAAGCAAGCAGCTTGTACTATGGGAACCAGATAACTGATAGAATACTTATATACATTTTTTTGTAAATACATACTTATAAATATAGAGAAACAACCAGACCCGGAACAAATATCTGTAGATCGTGCAAACATTTGTTCCGCGGCGGGAATCGAACCCGCTACCTCCTGCATCTTAGCCGGCTATTCGCCCACTGCACCACGGAGGTTCGTCAATATAAATATAATATAAATGTGATAGTTTGGATGTTTGTTTATTTATTTTTTGATTGTTACTCAATCACGTCGTGATGGCAGAACCGTTTCCGATGAATTTTGGTGTGTTGATAGAGGTGTTTTAATCCAGGTCCTAAGACCTGGATTAAAACAGGCTACTTTTTGTTGCCATACAACGCGTGCGAAGCCGCGGGCGTAATCTAGTAAAAATATATATAAGGTTTTGTATTTATCTTAGCGTAATTAGCTGGTAATTGATTTTCATTTAAGTCACACTTGCGGGATCTCAGATCGGGGCACAATTAGTTAAAATAACTTCGGGGCAGTCGAGTATAACTTTAAAACCATCCAAATAGTCAGGAATTTTTATTATTTACCTATATACTGCGCAATTGCAAAATAACCGGAAACGCCCTGCCCGACTCGCGTTTCCTACATAGATAAAGTATATTTTCCTATGATTTTATGTTGCCTCATCCCCAAATGTGTCATCAGCTTAACAGTTAAAAACAAAATAGCAAATTACGGAACAAAATAAACGTTCATATCGGAAACGAAGCTCAATTTTATTTATTTAAACAGAACGAACTTGATTGCACTTCGTCATAGTTTATTTTTTAAATTCTGTTTGATTTTTTCAGTAAAACTAGTAATTTATTTTTTCACACTCTGCTAAGCCTTTCATTTTGATTAAAACGTTTTGCATTAATCATTCAATTTAACAAATTGCTTTAGCAGGCGTTGGCTTATGAAATCAAGGATCGCTCGTAATTCAATTCCATTACAAAGAGAATACTTAAATTGTCTATGCTATAAGACCGCAGTCATGAAACCCAAGAAAAGAAGTGGTGATCATTTTTTTTTAAGTCTTTTTAACTACAGAATTAACAGCACTTGATAACAATGTAAACAAACTCTTACAGCTAATGCTTGATGCAATAACAGATTCTTATTTTATAGACATAACTTTTAAAAAAATAGTCACTTAGGCTAAGTTCATATGAAAGCGCGGTACTGTAGCGCACGGTAGTGTAGACGATAAACACTATTTAGTTTGATCTTGTACCGCGCGTTCGTATTAACTTAATCCTTAGAGAGAACTATGGAAAACACAATATATATATGTATATATATGTTTTTTACGGATTTAGTAGGTTTAAACGCATTTGAAAAAAGTAAGGATGGGAAGGATTTTGTGTAAATGTAATGTACTTGAGGGAGTGAGTGAGACAGGTGAGTGTGTATGTTGTGTGAGTTTCTGATAAATATTTTGTGGAACGCGCTATGTATGATTAAAAATAAAGATAATATGTTTCTTAAAAGTTGAATTGCTATTGGAAAATATGTCTATTGACGAAAAATCCTTATTGTGCATCATGGAAATGATTGTAAAAGTAAACACATCTGATTTTTTTTCTCATGTTCACGCAAACAGAAGCAGCTAAATAGGTTGGCGTGAATAACGCGTAGAGTTGTCCAGAATATTTCATTAATATAATGCTAGGTATTTATCGGATTTCTCAATTCAATCCACGCAAAAAGGCTTTCCATGTCGCACTGCATATAATTACGGTAATTTCTACATTACTCGAGTTCACAAGCGGATGAGGTTCGATGATGGAAATTGCGTTGTGAAAATATTAAGGTGGGCCGAAGCGCCAAGATATCTGGTAGAAAATAATAAGTATATACATTATTTTTATCTACTGTTATACTAATATAGAGTTATACTAATGGATCATTACTAGGTATACAACATTTCAGGAAGACCTTTTTTGAACCCAATTAACACTATATTGTAAAGGTCGAGGAAAGCAGGCGAACGTGACGAAAAAGGTTTATCTTGTATTGTACCAAAATTCAAAAAGGCCCAATTCTGGAAAACACACGACTTTGCACAACGTCGCTGGTGACAATCATTATTTCTCTTTGTGAATTTGTTGGAAGTAAAGCCTGGTCAACATGCAAACACGAATTCGGCATGGCCCCAATCCGTAGCGCGGTTCGGATAGATGTCACACTGTTTTTTACCTTTTTCTACTAGTTCCCAAATTGCGCTAGTGATAAAATCCTGCGAATGATATAGTGGCAGTATATACTCTAGTTTTATTGTACGATGTCAGACGACGCCTTTTTTAAATTGTGGGTACTCTAATCTAGGATTAATCAAACGCTGTAGCTAGATTACTGTTCGTAACTAGGTTTCCTATACAAATAGAGAGGATTGCAAAATGAAGTAATTTTCGCTTCTGAATATGGTTTAGATATATATTTTACGTCGCTCGGTAATAGAAGACTATTTATCTGTCGATGGTTTAGTCGAATCGGGCTTAATACAAACTACTGCTGGGCTCTTATACAAACGGTTGATAAGTGCGCGTACTCATGTAGAGCCTTTACTGTATTTTAAAATCAATTGAACTCTTGGCCAATCATATCTAAGTCTTAAGCCTTCGAGTCTAAAGGTAAAGTCTAAGGTGAAAACTGAGTCCTAAAATCTAAAAAGTCGGATTTGACAGGTGACAACTTATCCAAATGACTTATTAACAATTTATCCAAACATTGGAATATCGCCCAGTGGAAATATTGATCCAGGATTATCTAGTGTTACTGAGTTTTTTTTCCGGGGAAACACCTGCTCAGATCAAAAGATACCTAAGAAGTTGAATATTAATTACTCGCTCCATTACTTTACAGAGTAGGGAGGTAATTGCTATAGGCCGATAGTTAGACGGATTAGTTCGATCCCCTTTTTTAGGGATTGGAATAACTTATGAGTTATTTGGCATTATATATAAATAAATAATGCTGGACATTTCACACAGCGTCATCTAGCCCCAAACTAAGCAAAACTTGTACTATGGGAACGATGTAAAGGAGTTATGTTATGAGTGCCTGCGTTAAAAAAATAAGTATAAGTCGCAGGCCCGAACTAAGTGTACCTACGATGTCTAGTATCGTACGCAAAATGAACAATAATTTAGTATGCAATACTTACGATAACATCCCTTTTCTGAACTTGCAAAAAGAGGCTCCCCAAGAGCACGCGATTGAATCTGCCAAGTAAGATAACGCCAAATGAGTTATGTTGGTAATATGTCAAAATGCCCACAATGAGAGCGGAAGCGGCTATCTTTACTGTTTCTTTCGTTTTCTTGCGTCTTCAGAAACTGATCGAGCTTTGTTATTTTTAGCTTATAAGTCAGTTATACGAACAATTGGTTTATTGGTAAAGCGACGTGACCTGAGGTGACTAACGAGCAGCTTGTCTTGTGAACTAACTTGAAGCTGAACTAATTGCAACGACCACTTAGCAAACTAGGACAAAAAAAATCAAGAATAAAATTATTCTTATTTTCATTTCAACTCTTTGGTCTGTTTAAGAGGGAAATTATTTGTATATGTCGCGGTCAAAACTCATAACCGGTCAAAACCGATTTTGACTACGAAAATCAGTCAACATTAGTTTTGACTAAAGACGTCGGTCAAAACATGTTTGAACGAACTAACCTTCGCCATCTAATGTATCTGGTTGGCAGTAGATTTAGGGACTTTTTTGTCCCATAATTCCCTTCCGGCACTCAAAGGGGATTCTGTCTAAAGTAAGTTTTGAACGACGTCTTTAGTCAAACTTAGTTTTGACTACTTATCGCAGTCAAAATCGGTTCTGTCCGGTTATGAGTTTTGTCTCTAACATACACAATACAAGTTGTCTGTAGAGATAAAATTAGTTGTCACTAGTGCTTACAATATTTTATAGCTTTTAGGCACGTGGCCTCCAATTTATATGGGAATAAACTCTATCAATGCGCGATTGAATAAGCTAACGAAGTTGTTAAGATGTAACTGGGTTAGCGATTGACCAGAATTGAACTGACGTTGAATATCGCTACATGTGCAATTTTAGCGCGATTTTGTCTGGCAGTGTTAATAGTAGATTGTGTCATAACATAACATAAGGGACCAAAATAATGTATTGCAGGCGAGAGCGATTGTTTGAATTCTAAGCGTAGCGAGGGTTTCAAAGTACGTCGCTCGAGATTAAATAATTTTGGTACCGTGTGGCACACTCTAAATATTATTAAATAAATTAGAGATGCTTTTAGTAGTGACGAATATTTATATTTACATAACCAAACTACAAATTTATACTAATATTAGATACGTTTTCGCAATTTTGAAAGTTTATTGTAGCTGTTTTTTTTTTGATATAGAAAATGTCGTTGACTTATTTATCACTTGGGTATTCGCAATAACTTCAGACTGGTAGATGATCATGTTAAGTCAATGGGGAAATTTCACGCTGTTTTGAATACAGTTTCTGAAAATGACTGCTTTCATTTTCATCTTTCGATGTAATTACATTTTCATAGGTTTTTAAATATTTTTCTCTCGATTTGTTTGGTAGTAAATTGTTTATGACAGTTTCGTTTCTGCGATTAATTTTACACTTTCCGGTGTTAATATTTCACTTTCACTGCTAAAACTCATCTTTTATTCAACTTGGCTGAATCAAATTAAAATTGTGTGTAATACTTCGATAAAAGAAATGAAAAAATAAATATAAAATACCCGCGTATTTAAAAAAAAATTGATTAAACAATGCCGCGTCGGCAGGCGCGCATATTTTATTACTGGCCAGCACTTTATCGAAGCGAATTGCGTTCAAACTTTATAATTAAATAGTGTTCCAAATTCAAAAGTCATTTCGTCACTGTTATTAAGTGCGCTGGAATGACCCATTTTGCGCGCACTTATCAAGGAACTCTTGTCCTCTTTTTGAATAGATGGGATGACAAATATTTTTCCAGTACTCCTTTGACTATAAAGCGAGTATAAAGTTAAGAAATATTTTTTTATATTTTAATTACGTAAATTCTAGTTCCGTTTTTATTGTTAAGATATGCCCATCTGTCTGTGTATGTCCGACCAGTTACAGCCTTTTACTGGTAGGTAAACTTTCAGTGCTGTAAAGCTGAAATTATAGCATGATGATACGTTTTAGTGACGTCAAAACTTGTAGGTATTTTAGGGTAACTAAAAATGTGGGGGTTATTATTTTTACCAACGCAACGCATCGTGTGGCTTATCAAAGAATAGGTCTTCTAAAAACACTACACTTTGCCCTTTGCATGAACAGGCATACGTGGGTCACAAAGTATACCTCTCTAGGATTGCCACTTCTGCCAGGCGATACTTATTCTGCGGTTTACGACTGCCTCCTTTTCTGCAGTGCGTGTTACCACTGAGCCAAGGTATTTAAAGTGATTGACTTTTGGTACAGATGTTTTATCGTGACAGTAAACTCTTGAAGTCCCTTCTGTGCAGTTATCCTTACTAAAACAGCACTCCATGTGTTCAGTCTTCGTTCGGCTCACTCTAAGACCAGCTGTTTCTAAGGCGTTGATCCATGAGGGCAGTGATATTTGCAATTGTTGAGGTGTTTTGGCGATGAGTACGACGTCGTCTGCGTACAAGAGATTCGAAGGTAACGGGAACTTTTTAAATCACAATTATGTACAAGAAATAGGCACAATTGAAAGATGTTTTGGCGTACATAAACGACGTTTTCCACGCCTATCTATGGGATTGCGATGAGTATAATAGTGTCTTGCTGCATACTTTTAGGTCATGTTTGTTTTTTAGAGAGAAAAACGACCAAAATAAATTTATTTTTATACACATTCAAATTGTACATCTGGTTTTCGACAAAAATCCCAAATCTGTAGACAGTGACATAAGCAAATGTATGACGTGTAGGAATGAAAGATTGAACTAAAATAATATTTTAGATGGTGTGACCCTATAAAAACAACACTAGTTTTACAATAAAAAGATGATCCTTTGGTTAGCTAATTATTCACTTATCAACCTTCGATATACTCGATTTGATTTAACAAGAGTGTTAAGTTAAACACTATGACAACTGATTTGCGATTTGATTGGCGTACGAACAACTGGCTGTAAGTGTTTTAAAATAACTGAAATACACGTACTGATTGGAACCCTTCAATGTGCGTAGTTCGACACGCACTTAGCCAATCAGTACATACTAGTTGCCCGCTTAGTGGTCAAAACACAGCCGTAATTAATATTTTTTACCTTCTCCATGTACCTAAAGTTAAACAATGCGAAATCTCACACTCCTCCGTGCGCGCAAGTGGTACAATGTTATCTCTTCGCTTATTAATATATTACGGAAAATATATAGTAATAAATTAACTATCTCTGCAGCACCCTACATAGATTCTCCAGTTATTATTTTCAATTAAAAGGTCCTTCGAAATTACTCTTAACCTCATGTACCAGCGCCCTATGTTCATCTCCAACAATAATACATCTCTATTAACCTGTAGCTCAAGTTAATCTCGCTATGTGGTTTGTCTTACTGTGGCTGGCTGAGCTCCGGTTATTGATTTGATTACAAGGGGAAGCAATTTCTACTGAAACAATACTTCTCAAAGCTTCAATAAATACTCGCTTAGTTTGAAAGAACAAATTGAGTAAAATTAGATTATTTTTTTATTGTTTCTGTACGTGAGTCTGGGTCTTAGAGTGTTTTCAACTTATCACACTGGCGAGTTCCAGCGAGCGATTTGTAAACGAGCGCACTGCTTTGTTACAAAACACGAATTTTTTTAATTATTGCGCGCACGGAGGCGTGTGATATTTTGCATAGTTAAAGTTTATATAGGGAAGGAGGGACGAATGATAAAATTAAGCAAAAAAATTATAAATTACGGTTGAATTTCGACCTCTGTGCGTGCATTGGGTACTAATTTTGATAGAACCCGCTAAAAGATAAAACTCTGATGCGAGCGAGACTTAAACCATCAAAACCTCTGGAAATAATACCCGTATCCATAACTTAAACGGGTCTTTAACCTTTGAACTACTAAATAAACTAACAAATTAGTTGGAAAACTACATCAGATGGATATTATACACTGATTATGTCACAAAGTTGCAGAGATCTGAACATCTGCATGATTTATTTACATGATTAAAGGTGAAACAGCCTGTTGATTCGGGGTCTTGGCGAAAGTTATCTCAACGTTGCCTTACGTCATATTGCGCACAGTTTAGTGTGAGCTAGACATAAAATTGACTTTGCAGGTTATCAAGTGAGCAATAAAATACCTATCGAACTTTAGAAGATAACGGAAGTTTTCAACTTGATCCCACCATCCTCATTATTTATTAGGACAACCAGTCGCTCCGTGGTACGCCACTGCTACATGGTAGACAATACCTTCCAAACGCATAAAATGGTTCTCTTCCGCCTTGCCTGAGTCTGTGTTTCTTTTATAAGTACTACCTAGGGATATCCAAGTCGCGAGTGAACAGGATTCTTCTAAGCAGGCTTGCTCCATCGTAGCCTGCATCATGGATTACCATCAGGGGAGATCGTTATCAAACGGGAGCCTAAAAAAACCGAATGTAAAGGTGCAATACGCTACTCGAGTCAATAAATAAATAAATAAATTAATATTGCTTTACATTTCACACAGTGCTATCTAGCCCAAATTAAGCAGAGCTTGTACTATGGGAACCAGATAACTGATAGAATACTTATATACATTTTTTTTGTAAATACATACTTATAATATATAGAGAAACAACCAGACCCGGAACAAATATCTGTAGATCATGCAAACATTTGTTCCGCAGCGGGATGATCGAACCCGCTACCTCCTGCGTCTCAGCCGGCTATTCGCCCACTGCGCCACGGAGAAAAGTATTGTGGTGATACGGTGATTCCAACAACACTAGGTTTTTTGTATTAGGAAACCTAATGCGAGGTTGAGGTCAAGACAGGATTTGATGACTGATGAGGACTAGATAGATAGATAGATTAACACTTTATTATAAAAAATACAATTACACAATGAAAACAAGATAACTAAAACTAAAAAATAGCAGATTACAACAATGGGTGGTCTTATCGCTTTATTATTATCGTCTTATTATTTCAGACAACCTTTGAACGGAGAAGACTTTATAGAAGAAATGGATGATGGTGTCGGTTTTTACATCCATAGAAGATGATTTAAGAAAGCATGAATAGTTTAGGCACTTTCTTTCATGGCTAATAAGACCTATTTTGGAGCGGTAGCCACGACCGCACTTTTTACATGTAAATACAACCTCTGTAGATGGTTCAGGGTTTGCGGCACGTTCATGTCTTAGCGCCCGCTTATGCGCTAGATGGTCGAGTCAGGCATTGTCATGAGCGACTACTCCGCTGGCGACAGATTTCCTCTAATAGTCACGGTCTTCTGCCTCGCTCTCCCATTAGAAATATAGATACATATAAATTAAATACTTTGTATAAATAATATAGACATAATGGCATAATGTTACAACTTGTAAAGTAGTTAATGGCTATTTCTGGAATCGCAGGCCCGTTCTGCGATATGCGCAGAATTGTGTGCTTTACGGATTAATTCCAGTATTAAGTGCTTCCTAGAAACATTGCTAATGGTTCTAGGAATTTAGACTACAAACGCGTGTATGATAAGTCATTACTGTACTCGGGTATGTCTCAGTTAACTTAGCTATAATGTTATAATGATATAATGACTCGGTAATGTTACTACGTGCTTACATCATGTGTACATAAGTTGGATATAAAGTTAAGACAACAATACTATAATTTACCCGGCCTTCCCGTACATCGTGAAATTTAAATATCTAGATCATTGCTGTCATACCATACAAATGTGACGTTTGGACTTAATGCCGTGACGACGTCCATAAATGACCAACGAACCTTTCCTTGTATAAGTCTGTACAAGGAACAGCAGGATGCTTATTTCTATTACAAACTTGTAGCAGAATACGGGCCGGGTTATATAAATTACATAAAACCGAGAAAATGCATTTTAAGTAAATAAAAAGTGTATTATTTCTCACAAAAAATATACACTTGCAACCAAATTGAGCTTATAAATAAGTGAAAGGTAACTTTACGCTATACTGAGTGTACGTGTGCTGGTGAAATCAGGCATAATGAATGGGATTTACAGTAGAAATAACCTACATATCAGTTTACTCGTCCACTAAAAATAGATCGCCAACAATAAACCAGTAACCGTAAAATAATTTTATGTGATACGTGTGATGTTAAACTGAGATGAGCTCTTTCGGAGAAATAGAGTGTGACGAAAACAAATTACTAACACATGCAGTCTGAGCCTCAGCGCAGAAGTAATCAAATTCGAAGAATAGGTAATATTAATAGTATATTGTTATACAAAGGGCGTAAGCGATCAATTTTAAGTACCCGAGATATTTTGGTGTACGAGCGAGGACGCTAATGAGTGTTATAGCGTTACAACTCTCTCCTGTAAAAGAAGAGAGCTGTAAGCCAAGTTGAATTTAGACCTACCTAACGGTTTAAAAAGAAAGAGGGATTTTACAATGTGTTATGATTTAATACAATGACTCACTATTAATACGATACTTATCAAAAACACTTATGAAAACAACCCCTAAGAAGACCTGGGAATAACTCTGAAACACAAGAACCTTTCTAAACCACTTTTATTTCCTTAAATCTGCACAAAGACATTGGATCAATCAAACCACCTAGCCCGACCGCGACCATCTAGACTGCCACCCCAAAAAACCCCCCCCGCCGTGCGCTGTGTTCAGAAATCGTCCGTAAACAAACTACATCCCAAGGAGGTTATTTCAGTAAGGTTTAACATGAAAGAACATGGCTATAAATACTTTTTAAATACTACATAGAATATTATATTAGATTAGGATTTGCTAACATTCGGCCATTCTGACCACGCACGCACGCGTCCCCGCGTTAAACAAAATACAAAATCAAACAAAACTCGAAACTATTTTCCCTTAAATTAATAACATAGGTATCAATAGTAGGTTACTGAAATAAGTTGTTTTTTTTTACATTATACAAATTTTTTAAAAAAATTACCTAAAATTATAAATGTAGATATAAACATACTCGTATTACCTAAACACATGTTTTAGTTGTAAATGCAAATAAACACTTATGAAACTTCATTGACCAGTAATGCAAGTAAACACTTATTTTAAGAAACTTCATTGACCACTACAATTGTTACTTTTTGTCGTTGGATCCTGAATACGGAGTCTGCGAAGGTGGCCCCCGACAGGGCTGGTGATGCCCGCCAGAGCTGGCGACGCCCGACAGGGCTGGTGATGCCCGCCAGAGCCGGCGACGCCCGCCAGGGCTGGTGATGCCCGACAGGGCTGGTGATGTCCTCAAAGGCTGGTATCGTCCACAACGGCTGGTCTCGCCACAAAGGCTGGTAACGCCACAAAGGCTGGTAACGCCACAAAGGCTGGTAACGTCACAAGGGATGGTAATGCCACAAAGGCTGGTAACGCCACAAAGGCTGGTAACGCCACACAGGCTGGTAACGTCACAACGGCTGGCAACGCCACAAAGGCTGGTAACGCCACAAAGGCTGGCGACATCACAAAGACTGGTAACGCCACAAAGGCTGGTAACGCCACAAAGGCTGGTAACGCCACAAAGGCTGGCAACGCCACGAAGGCTGGTAACGCCACAAAGGCTGGCAACATCACAAGGACTGGTAACGCCACAAAGGCTGGTAACGCCACAAAGGCTGGTAACGCCACAAAGGCTGGTAACATCACAAGCGCTGGTAACGCCACAAAGGCTGGTAACATCACAACGGCTGGTCTCGCCACAAAGGCTGGCAACATCACAAGGGCTGGTAACGCCACAAAGGCTGGTAACGCCACAAAGGCTGGTAACATCACAAGCGCTGATAACGCCACAAAGGCTGGTAACATCACAAGGGCTGGTAACGCCACAAAGGCTGGTAACATCACAATGGCTGGTAATGCCACAAAGGCTGATAACGTCGCAAGGGCTGGTAATGTCACGTAGTCTAGTATCGTCCAATGTACTGGCTATGCAACTTTAAGTCCCCCTAGGGTAATTTACACGAAAAGGGTCTTTAACGCCCACTAACGTATGACTATTACATCAGATTTCGTTAATAAACATATATCTTCTACCAGAAGGGCTTCTAATGCGTACAAGGAACAATTATTTTTTAACTAATTATTTACAACTAATTAATTATTATAAAGAATTATTTTTAAACAGAATTAAATTCAAATATTCCCTCTTAAGAGCTTTCTTCAAAATCTGAATCACTATCTATGGGAACATTGGCAAAAACAAGCCACGGATGTATTTTATCTACGGCAAATACGGCTTTATAATGAGGTTTGCCAGGTTTTTTAGTTATTGGAGTATCTTCTATCTCGTATCTATCGTTCCCAAGTATCTGCATAATCCTATAAGGCCCACAAAATTTAGGATGCAATTTTTTTACTTCCCTGGTATCGTATTGCCTATTTCTCTTTCAACACGCACCAAATCCCCCACCACTTGTGAGCTTCTTTTCGTTTCTTATCAAAAGTTTCCTTCTGTTTTTCTTGTTCCCTCGTAATACGTTTACTAACATTCGTTCTGATATCCTCCCAATCCTCGTATTCATGTACATCTGAAACTACCGAATTCATAGCTCCATCTGAAGTGCCCGTAGGTATAACACCAAACATCACCTCTGATGGCGTTCTACCTGTTCCTTTGTTAATTGTGTTATTAAGTCCCCATTGAACGCGTGGAATCATAACATCCCATTCATTATCTGGTCGATCATTATTAATTGCTGTTAGAGCATCTATTATGGATCGGTTATATCGTTCAAGTTGGCCATTGGCCCGAGGAGTCGCGACAGCATTTAATACGTGACTAATTCCTTTCCCATTAACAAAACTGGTAAATTCCCGACTTGTAAAACTTGTGCCCCTATCCGTAATTAACCGTCTTGGCACACCGAAAAGAGCAAAATACTCTTCGAAAACATTAACTGTAGTTTTACTTTTACAATTTTTTTCAGCTTTTATGTAAATAAACTTTGTAAATGAGTCTATAATGGCCAATATGTAACAATTTCCCTTTTTGCTTTGGGGAAATGGACCACAGTGAGCGGCATGCAAAACTTCGAAAGGCTTATTAGGTTTTGGTATGGGATGCAACATACCTTCTTTTGGCCCACCAGGTGCTTTATTGTGTGCGCACTGTAAGCACGACTTACAGTATTTTTTTATAAAACGACGCATACCCTTAAACCAATAGACTTTTCGTACTCTATCATATGTTTTATCATAACTAAAATGTCCAACTTCGTCATGATTGGCTTTAACTATTTGCCACCGTACTGACTTTGGCACGACCCACAACAGCCGGACACTGTCCTCTTTTTTTACCACTCGATATAGCTTATTATTTTTTAGTGTAAAATTAGCTATTATCTCAACTACATTAGTACTGTCCGAATCTTTTAAAATATCAACTATTCGTTGTAATTCAGTGTCCACCTGTTGTACCGTTTGAAGCCATCTTTCGTCTTCTACATCAACATTAGCTACACCAACATCAATCCGAAAGACATGATTATCATCATCGCGAGACGGTGGGTCCCTTGCATTAATTGCATTTCTACTAAGAGCACCAACATGTGCCATTTTCATACCTGCACGGTATTCTATTTCAAAATCAAATTCCTGCATTGCAATCCACCATCTCGCAACACGGGGAATCAAGTCTTTCTTAGTCATCGTACTTTTAACTGCATTACAATCAGTAATCAATTTGAACTTAGTCCCTAGTAAGTACACACGGAATCTGTTTAAGGCTGTAATGACGGCCAGAGTCTCCAGCTCATACGAGTGAAATTTTTATTCTTCTGGCGAGGTTTGCCTGCTATAATAAGCTATGGGCTGAAACCCCCTACCACCATCCTGAAGCAGAATTGCTCCTATTCCTAACTTGCTCGCATGCATGCATTGTACCGCATGCAACGGATTGTATACTACTGGAGAATCATCAGTAAGTTTAATAGTCATTTCAGTCAAGTTCGTTTTTCCTAACTCAGATAAATCATGTGCAAAACAGTCTCTATACCTATTCAATAATTCATCAAAACGTTGCTTTTCTTCATCCGACAACTTTGTGCCAACATTCATATCTTCTAACCGCAAAGACGCTTTATCTTGAGTCGTAGTTACAGTAGTCCCAATAAATGCTCCCTCAACTTCATCATACTCTATTCCTCTCGCTAATGTGTGACCCTTTTCGATAGTTAACTTAGTGGTCCCTAAATTAGACACCATAATAAACCCTTTTTTGCCTTCAAAATCGTAAATTCCTGGTAGCACTATATATTTTTGGTCACCAAAATCGCAAAAACCAGTTGGAACGTATAGAGAACCAGAAAACTGCGTAAGTGTCACTACTTCAACTGGTGATGTCGTACAGGATTCAATATCAACCTTATCTGAAGTTATGAGTTTCAGCTTAACCTTTTCATCATCCGATCGCATATCAGGGGCTTGGTAAAAATATAGCTGTCTGAAGTTTTGTACATAACTATATTTGGCAGCCCAGTGAAAGTTTGGCCGATAATAATATCACATGGCATATAATAATCCGGCACTATAACCAGATCCACCTGAGCTGAAATATCATCGACCGTGATTTCACTCGCAATGGTTCCTACAGGTTTTACACTAGAGTTACCAAATCCACGTAGATTTGGTAGATTACCGTCATTCTTATAATTTTCGTAAATTTCCTTCACTAACCTCTCTTTTATTAAAGTACAGCTGCTACCTAAATCTACAAAGGCCCGTTTGATGGAACCATCTATTTTAACATCTTTGAAATACTTGTCACTGTCAGTTTCATTTGATTGTATTCGCATAACGCTATTTTGAACAGGTGGAGCTGTGATCTGTAATAATTTATTCGCATTATTACCATTAGTGATTGTGTTTGGGGTTAAAACGTTCCTAGCACGACAGTCTTTAGCAAAATGTCCGACCCCTTGACAATTATAACATTTTTTCACTGATTTCATACATTTTGTACGAATATGTCCTGTTTCACCGCAATTAAAGCAAACAATGCCTGGTTTCAAGTTCCCCGGCCCACTGTGAAACTGTAGTTGTGATTCTGGCTGTGAGACTGTATCCCTATTTGAAGTGTAGTTTTTACGCCTATTCATTGTATAGCCATCGCCGTGAGCTAATGTTTTTATGAAGGAAAACAGCTGTTCTGGTTCTTCAAAACGACATAAATTTGCACTCATCCTAACAAATTTGTCATCAATACCATGCACGAGGCATCCTATAGCTTTACGACCAAAATCTTCACATTTATTAATCAAAATCATCTTTTCGTAATAATACACATCCAATGGCTGAGATATTTTACACCGTAATTGCAACATTCGCTGCAGTTAATCACCGTAATTTTCCGTAGACGGAAAAGCTAATTTTAGTCTGTCAATCCATTGGTCCCATGTAAAAAGCACTGAGGGTAGACCTTCGTACCATCGTTTAGCAAGACCTGATAGTTTTGCCAACGCATAGTGACGAATTTGTGTTTCCTTCCATGAATATATCTGAGCGCACTCATTTACTTTATGTATCCATGTTTCGATATTTTGGGAACCATTACTAGGGTCAAATTCTGGTAGCACATTAATGTGAACTGTATATGCTTGAGCCGGAAAGATATTCGCATTTTGTACAAAACTGTTATTGCTAATTGTCTGCCAAGAACCGGCAGTAATTGCGGTTGGTATTGTTTGAGTAACATTAGCGGTAGTCAAGTCCACGGAACTCTGAGCCTGAGGTGCCTCAGATATTGGTGGAGTTCGTGTGTGTGTCCTATTTGTGCACGCAGTATCCCTAGCCGGCCTCGAATTTTGACGTCTCTTAGAATGATGATAACGACGCCTTTTGTCTTTTCTAGAGCGCGTTTTCGACTTCTTATGTCGCTTACGAGAACTTTCGTAGACAGTAGATACCGAGGAAGAAGTTCGGCTCGCACTTTTTGAGTATCGACGACGACGATGACGTTTTGAAACGTGCCTTTCTCGAGACCTAATACGTCTATCAGACCCCATGGCTAATAATATCTCGAACTAAACATTCATAAATTTAGAAATAAAACAAAACACAACCAATCCCATAACAATATACAAAATTACGCCGTATTCACTCTCGAACAACAAACAAAACAAATAACAAGAGTGAACTTACACCACGAAACTCACGAAATAACAACACATTATGTACTTGACTGCAAATAAAATTGATTATTTCGTTTCAACAAATTATATTGGCATCACTAGGTCAAAATTATTTCCTTTGTTATTGACGTTTTTTTTCAAACTTACGATTTTTACTGCCAGACAAAGCGTGTTTCACCTCACTTCTGATTGAAAACAACCCCTAAGAAGACCTGGGAATAACTCTGAAACACAAGAACCTTTCTAAACCACTTTTATTTCCTTAAATCTGCACAAAGACATTGGATCAATCAAACCACCTAGCCCGACCGCGACCATCTAGACTGCCACCCCAAAAAACCCCCCCGCCGTGCGCTGTGTTCAGAAATCGTCCGTAAACAAACTACATCCCAAGGAGGTTATTTCAGTAAGGTTTAACATGAAAGAACATGGCTATAAATACTTTTTAAATACTACATAGAATATTATATTAGATTAGGATTTGCTAACATTTATTGTTCGGGAATCCGGGAGTCTGCAGGTCCGGTAGAAAGCGCGCTGGTTGAGGGCTAGTGGAGCCTCTAGCCTACGTCGACGAGAGGCCGAGAGGACGAAGTAGCTCCACTGTGATCTCCAGGTCTGTATAGAGCAAAGGTCTATGCAGCCTCGAGGGTCCAAGAGGGAGACGTGAGAACTCCAACCTCGAGGGGGTCAGACTCCCAGGCTCAAGCCGGTAGGGCTTCGCCGACAAGAACAAACTGTTTCCGGGCTGCGGTGACTGATTGATAAAATGAAACTGTTTAAAGCGTTTCTCTCCAAAATCTTTCACCTGCAGTTCCCAAGTCCAGACTGTCTTTTCCAAGAATCCCAATGTAATCAGGACCTGTTCCAAAGTTAAATTTTTAGTATATTCTAGTTGGCGGCCAGTACAGCCATACATCAAATTCTGAGGTTCTATGTAAATTCCAAGTAAAACCTTACGGTTTTACCGTGAATTAAAAGTAAATAAATATATGTCTAAAATGTCATGTCAGTACCCATGTCAGGTCTGTTTATTTTTGTGTTTCTAGTCCTAAAAAGTTAAAATAAATATAGCATCATTTATATTCCTGTGACGAGAGAATTTAGTTTATTTCTTTAAATGTAATATCGGGCATTTTAAGGTTTCGAGAATGAATTTAGAGTTTTCTGACCAAAATAATGATGAAAATGTTAAAGTATGGTATAAGGAAAATCAGAATCCATCTCCCCATGTAAGTTTAGATGGTAACATTAGATAACGTGAATATCACGATCAAAATCTGGATAAAAATGAGTAATAGGTATAACATTGTGAGTGTGAGGATGCTATTTATCGCTTACAACCAAGTATAACACATAACTTTTCATCACAAATGCGAAGAAATTAAGTCTTTCTAACAATTTGTTGTATTTATTCATAAAAATCATAAGGATCACTATGAAACGTAACTTTTATTAAAGGCCTCTATTGTATAATAGAAATAACAATTTATCAAAGAGGTTGTATTTAATTTAAGCATTTATGAATGTAACCTCTTTTATTTTAAATAAAAATAAGGATTTATCATGGAGGTTGTATTTCATTTCAGTATTTATGAATGTAACCTCTTTTATTTTAAATAAAAATAAGGATTTGTCATGGAGGTTGTATTTAATTCGAGCATTTATGAATGTAACCTCTTATAATTTAAATAGAAATAAGGATTTGTTAAAAATGTTGTATTTAATTTGAATATATTATGAATGCAATGAGCCTCATTCTATTTTGAAATCGCAAGTACGAATAAGGCATCGAGCTAACAATGACCAACTTTCAAAGCATGAGTAATAAAAAAATATAAAAAACCCCGACACAAAAACCTGTAACACAAAGTCAAAGTGACATAAAGTTATATAGTGACATATAGTGTAGTTATGACCCAGGCCTAGCCCTAGCTTTCTATTATTTCTAATTTTAATTTTTATTAAAAAAAATCCCACAACATGTAAAAAGAATTACAGAAACATACATTTCCTGCTTTTAGCCTTACTGAACTTCTCAATAACTGTATCGAAATTCGGCCTTGATCTGTTTTAATTGATGATTGATGCGAAACGTGACAGCAAAGTAAACAAACAGAATCGGCGGGGAATCTCCGGGATTCCCCGCGATAGCGCCGCAACGACAGCAGCTGTTGCCTAAACAAAAATAAATTTGATACGTCAATAATATTTATCGTTTTATGACGAGTAAAATTTTTTCGTCACGTTCACGGCTCAGTAATGCATAAACCTCCGTGTTGGCCGTGGGCGGTGGCCCACGTCGCCCACGCCTTACGCAGCTTCTGGACACAGTCAAACAGACACACAAACAGACATAGGCGTCAAACTTATATTAACCCTCTTTTTACGAGGGTTAAAAATAATAGACCGTTAGGTATTGTAGGCAATGAAAGACGATTTATACGTCGCGTGGTGGCAAGTTGCAGCATTATTAAAGGACGTTATTGTATTGCCCGTGCCAGGATTTTTAGGCAAACAGCCTAGGTAAAAATGTTGGTTTCTTTATACAGGACTAGCGTCTGCCCGCGGATTTTCACGCGTGATTTTGTTCATAAAAAGTAGCCTATGTTTTAATCCAGTTCATGATTTTTATGTAGAAAAAAGGATTTGTCTTTGGGATTGTCTTTCAATATAATATTTATGAGGATTTAGACTGCCTCCGTGGCGCAGTGGGCGTATAGCCGGCTGAGACGCAGGAGGTAGCGGGTTCGATTCCCGCCGCGGAACAAATGTTTGCATGATCTACATATATTTGTTCCGTGTCTGGGTGTTTTTCTATATATTATAAGTATGTATTTACAAAAAAAAGGTATATACTCGTACGTATTCTATCAGTTATCTGGTTCCCATAGTACAAGCTCTGCTTAGTTTGGGACTAGATAGCGCTGTGTGAAATGTTCAGCAATATTTATTTATTTATTTATTTATATGAATGAATGGGGCAGGCCTATGTTTAGCAGTAGACGTCATTTGGCTGATATGATGATGATGATGACTCATTTGTTAATTCTCTATGAACTTATTGTTTTATTTTTTTTATTTAATACTATTCTGTTCTGTGTTTTACACAAACCAGTAGTGCTAGGAGGACTTAATGTTAATAGCATTATTTACCAGTCATCCTGATCGTGCTAAAAGAAAGTAATGCGTGACACAGGAGAAAAGGTATTTCAGCGCTAATAATAATAACAAACTCTAAATAAGTAGTGGTTTGCCCCGAACTGAGATCTCGCGAGGCTACCAAAACACAAAAAAAACAATTATTAGGGCGACTCGTGCAACGATGCCTAAACGTGTTTGGTGGCTAAAATTGATTTAAGGAGTTGTCAAATCATACAAATACATAAAATTTAAACATGTTTAGTCGCTAAATACGGTTAGGGATCGTTGTGCAAGTCTGCCTTAATCTTTGACTAATAAAATACTGCCACGAAATAAATAAATGAAATGAAATAACCAAACAACTTGACCTACAGTTTCATTCAAATTACGGGTAACGGGAGTTCGTGTTATGTGGTTTTTTTGGGGTATAAATTGCAGTTATTCTGGGTTTCAGACTTTTGCCCATAATTTGTGTCACTTAAGCTACCAAATTACAGCACTGTGGGGGTCACTGGTGTACCGTGTGAATTTTGTCAAAGTTCAGTTTGTATTATGGCTAATAACTCAAAAAGTATAAGAACTTTACTAAAAATAAAAACGGAGTCTAAATGTACTACTGAAGACCTTTCATTTGACGTCCTATTTGACCTAATAGTCTCATTTTCATTTTTTTACCCCTCTTGAACCCCAATATCTCAACCCCCCCCCCCACAGTTTTAGCTCATGTAGTAACACCAAAGTTGTGCCATTACTACGTCACTAGACTCTTACTTTTTATCACTGAAAGAATCACGACTCGCGCCCCAAGATATTTGGCGATGTCGCGCGTCATGTCTCGCGACACTTTTTCCGGGACATTTGTCGCCTGAGTGAATACGGGGTTTTAAATATAAAGGTTATCCGGAAGAGAACGCTATTCAGCATTAAATTGAAATATTTGTAAAGTATAATAAGGAGTTATCAATCAATCAATAAACATAATTCGCTTGGAGAGCTACAAACTTATATGAGCCACAAATCCTTTACCAAAACCTCGTTAGTTCCAAATCCATTTTAGAACCCCGTCGTTAAACATCGCAATTTTGTATTTTAGTTTTCCTCGTATCTTTAGGTAAGTTATATTAACTTTGGGAAGGCAAGACATGTCTCCACGTCTTCATTGTAAAGGTTATTAACTTTAGGAATGGAGGATCCTACACGTCGAGTGGATGTTATTTCTGCAAGCTGGCACCTTAGTAAAGTAGGTATTCTACGTCTTCTACGGTTAGCCTCCATTATCACTAAATATTTTAGCCGACGCGAGGATTTTCCTTGATAATAATCCGCACTAATATTTACTAACAGTTTGAACGTGTTTAGTTGCTTGGTGCGTTTGGGGGTCGTTGTGCAGGTTGGGCTAAAATCAGCAAAATCCTGGTTTTGTTTGTTTTCTAGATAATCAAATTACTCACTGGTTTGAAGTAGCCACCAATTTTATTTCATTTTATTGACGACCTCCGTGGTGCAGTGGGCGAACAGCCGGCTGAGACGCAGGAGGTAGCGGGTTTGATTCCCGCTGCGGAACAATTGTTTGCATGATCTACATATATTTGTTTCGGGTCTGGATGTTTTTCTATATATTATAAGTATGTATTTACAAAAAAAAGTTTATAAGTATTCTATCAGTTATCTGGTTCCCATAGTACAAGTTCTGCTTAGTTTGGGGCTAGATAGTGCTGTGTGAAATGTCCAGTCATATTTATTTATTTATTTTGGATTTAGCTTCGTATATAGGTAGTTACAATACCTTACGCGTATGTTTACCTAACTAACGTGTTAGATTACTGAGCATGTTGTGTTTGCCTGTTATTGGTTTCACATGTAGCATAAAGCATTTAGATAATAAGGTTTTTTTGTAAGTAATCATTCTTTATTCTTTATTGTACACAAGAAAATACATTAAAAAGTACAGAAATAGAGGGCATGTACAAAGGCGAGCTTAACCCTAAGAAGAGTTTTCTTCCAGCAAACCTTTGAGGCTAGAGAGAGAGAGATGATTTTAAAGGTAGGTGAGTGTACATGTAAGAATCATAAATATGTACAAATATCAATCATGTAGGTAAACCTAATAAACTAGTGGTTCGCCCCGAATCTCGCGAGTCTACCATAAAAACAAAAAAATATTATTCGTAATCTTTGACTATCAAAATAGTGCCACGAAATAAATAACCAAATAACTTGACCTACAGTTTCATTTAAATTACAGGTAATAGGAGTTAATTTTTATTATGGCTAATAACACAAAAACTGCACAAACTTTACTAAAAATAAAAACGGGGCCGAAATGTACTAATGAAGACCTTTCATTTGACGTCTCACTTGACCTAATAGTCTCATTTTCATTTTTTTTTACCCCTCTTGAACCCTAATATCTCAACAACCCCCCAAAATTTATAGCTCATTGAGTCACACCAAAATTGTGCCATCATTACCAACATATATACCAAATTTCACGATGATCGGATAAACGCTTCGAAAGTTATCCTCGGACAAACAAACATACATTCATACATACATATTTGCCCAAGTTGATTTGGAGATCTTGCTTCGCTCGATCAATAAAATAAAAAACATTATATTATCAATTGTAACGTTTTTATGACAACGCGGTAGATTTCGATGAAATTTGGTATATAGATAGGTTACGACGTATATAGAGACTTCTTTTTATGGCTTATTCTCAGGCAATGGTGATTTTTTTCCCCAGCCAATGCGACGGAATAATTTAATAATAATAAACTACCAAAGTTAGTTTCAACCAATGCGATGACAAGGAAGTATAGTCAACGTCATCGTACTAAGATCGGTAAGATGTTTTATTACTACCTCAATAAAATGTCCCTGTCTAAAAATTTAGTTTATCAGCCCTGTCCCAAGGCGACATCCCGTTTTTTGCAAAGAGGATACTGTAAGGTGCTTCAATACTAGTATTCGTGTGAATACTAGTATTGAAGCACGTACAATACTAAACGAGATCCTGCAATAGGTAGCGCGGACGCATAATTTGTACTTGGCAGTTGGATTGTACTATACCTACTTCTTTGCATTTTTTTATATCTCTAGGGGGGGGGCAGTTGCCCCTGCCTGCCCCTCCTTGGGGATGCCCTTGCGTACATTAGAATACAACTTGTAGAAACAAAGTACTCTCCCTCTTAGAATTGTATTTCCTTACCATCCTATAAAAAGAAATTGATAACTATTCTACTCATACAATAAGCATAAATCCAAATAGCTATGCGGATTCTCCTCCCGTCTCCCCTATTTGGGGCAGATTTATCACCTCCTGGGCTGAGTTTATAAACGGATATAATGGCCTATACATAGAAGAAAATTTTGGAGCTCAGAGTAAAAATTAAGTAAATACCCGCTCAAGAGCGATCATGCCCATTTTAGCTTTTTATGGACAAAGTTACGGCTATTGGCGTGTGTTTGCAAATAAACAATAAGTACATAAGTTAACATAAAATAAAAAGGAAATGGCTGTTATCGCGCACGGTGTCTCTATAGTCATTGGCTCTTAAATTACACACATATTGTTAAGTGGATGTTTCAGTAAGCAATAAGCCGGCACGGCGGTCACTTTAACATCGTGGAATGTTAACATAAGTTTGCGATCATCCAAACCGATTAAAGGTATTACCGAAGGTAAACCGAATAAGAGGGTCGTTTAAGAGCAGCGGTGAGTCCCGAATTCCAAGAAAACTAATCTTGTTATGTTTTGTTAGATTGCCCCTCACAAAGTCTTTTTACGAGTTTCGTGTCTAATTACGTAGCGTTAGATCGAATGAGCATTGTAAACAACCTTATCTTATTAAGTACCTGAATGATAAATTATGTTATGTGTTATGAAGTTATGTGATAAAAGTGGACACGATGGGTTGTCGTTTCGAAATCAAAGGCAATTTTCAGAAATTTTTGTTTGATCTGTTTGACCTTCCAACGCAACGTAGGACGTAACGATACCGCCGCTAAAATCGTAATGTGATCGAGTTGTTGATTTGTTGAATAAAGTTAAAATTACAAGAATTGGGGTACTGGTATTTGATGAGGTAGAGTGGCCTAAGTACCCACGGTCTTTATCCTAACTTCCAAACACAGATTAACATTGTTTGTTTTGATCCTTTGTTCCCTTATGGATTGTTTTGAAGGCCTTCAAGTAAGCTTTTAGAATTTTGAATATTTTATATTTAAATTCAATATTTATGTCATTTTAAAGTTTTTTTCGGAGGCGTTGCTGCTCAAAATAAAAGTTTTATGTTAATAATAAGTATTTTGCTTTCTCTAGTAAATTATTTAAACTCTGAAATACTAGTGGTTAGCCCCGAACTGAGATCTCGCGCCGCGAATCTCACAAAATAAGTATTATTCTTAGGGCGATTTGCACAACGATGCCTAAACTTTAGTGGCTAAATATGATTTAAGGAGTTGTCAAATCATACAAATACGTCAAATTTAAACATGTTTAGTCGCTAAATACGTTTAGCGATCTATGTGCATGACGGCCTTAAACTTTAACTAATAAATTAATGCATAACCAACCTACTTGACCTACAGTTTCATTCAATTAGAGGTAACGGGGGTTCTTGTTAATTGGTTATTGTTTTTTGGGGTAGAAATTGCAGTTATTCTAGATTTCAGACTTTTGTCTATATTTGTGTCACTAAAGCTACACGAACACCAAATTTCAGCACTGTGGAGTTACTGGTGTACCCTGTGAATTTTGTCAAAGTTTTGTTTTTATTATGGCTAATAACTCAAAAACGTCAATGATTAAAATAAAAATAAAAACGGGGTTCAAATGTCCTAATGAAGACCTTTCATTTGAAATCCTATTTGACCTAATAGTCTCATTTTAATTTTTTTTTACCTCACTTGAACCCCAATTACCCAACATTTTTAGCTCATTTAGTCACAACAAAATTGTTCCATCACTATGTATCAAATTTCACGATGATCGGATCAACGCTTCGAAAGTTATCCTCGGACAATCAAACATACATACATACAACGCCAATTTGCCCAAGTTGATTTGAAGATCTCGCTTCGCTCTATCAATTATTATGAACCTGTTACTTAGTGATGCTCTTACAAGCGTGTACGAAGAAAGAATTAGCTATTCTCTTATATTGTAAAAGTGTTATAAAACTCTTGTTCAATCAAAAATTCTTGTTTCACAATCTGAGCACTCATTATTTCTGAAAGTAGCAGTTCAAAGTAGAAACTTAGATACTAAAATTTAAATTATAAAACAGCTCTATGGTAAATTACTTTACAGTTTTGTGGTAAAGCTAAAAATTCTTTGAATTCACGATAATGCTGCGACAAGCAAAGTTTTTAGACGCTCCCTCAGAGTAAACTTGTAGTTATAGAGCGCGAAACTTTAACGGTTGCCAGGTCAAAGCGTGTCTGACCAATGTTTGCATGATCTACACATCAAATCAAATCATTATTTCACAAAGTATCACATACATGCTATTCACAGGACGGTATGTGAACACAAAATGATCACTATCTCCCACCTTAGGTATAAACCTGTGTTGTGAGAAGGTACCTAGTCTCTTTCGTCCGTTTTTATACATAAGGTAGGTACATAAGAGTATTAAGCTAAAAATAATTATTATATTTATAAAGGACATGCATTGATTAACAAATTTTGAATATTGAGGGCAGCATTATGTTTTAACATTTTTGTGTTTATGTTTTTGAGTGTATGTGAGGGTGTGTTAGTGTGTGTAAGTGCGTGATATTTGTAGCGGTCTGGGTGCTTTCTATATATTATAAGTATAGATTTACAAAATATATTTATATATTATATATTGACTGCCTCCGTGGCGCAGTGGGCGTATAGCCGGCTGAGACGCAGGAGGTAGCGGGTTCGATTCCCGCCGCGGAACAAATGTTTGCACGATCTACAGATATTTGTTCCATGTCTGGCTGTTTTTCTATATATTATAAGTATGTATTTACAAAAAAAAAATGTATATAAGTATTCTATAAGTTATCTGGTTCCCATAGTACAAGCTCTGCTTAGTTTGGGGCTAGATAGCGCTGTGTGAAATGTCCAGAATATATTTATTTATTTATATATATATATATATATATATTGTAAATCATATATATTGTATAATATGTATAATATATATATATATATATATAGTTATTTCGGTCAAGTAGTACAAGCTTTGCTTAGCTTGGCGCTGTATATCACTGTGTGAAATGTCCGGTATTATTTATTTATTATTCCAAGCTTGAATTATTTAGCTGTTTCAGGACCGTTGTAAATAGAAATCGTAGGCATTGGACTCAGTCGATCATAAGAATAAAAAAGTGGCACTCCGGGAGTGCCGACAGAAGTCAAAACTTGAATAAAAGCAGACTACACTACAGATACATATCATTTCGATGGTTTTTTCCCATCTAAAAATTACCAACACGCCTAAAGAAGTTTTCACTTCAGGAAATTGAACGTGTTTCGGACATTACTGAGCTATCATACTGCGTATAAGGTAAAACGAAAATATATGGGTGTTTGATAATATACGCACAAAAATGAAAGGGGTTATTTTGATGAGCATAATAAATAAATATGTGAAATTTATTTTGACATGTAAAAACAAACACTATATTAAACTTATGTGCTATTGCATAATGCCTGCCATCTAACCACAGATACTGTATTGGTGACGTCTCGAAATATCTCTTTTGGTCCCTTTCTAACCCAAAACCCGCAGCCATTTCCGAAAGAGATATCAAATCGGCCTTTATTTTTGGATGTCTATTGCAAGAGTAGGCATTAAGTTTCATATCGAATTAATCACCTAAACTTAGTCAATTTTCTTTAAATTTTGATAATATAAGTAGTAGTTTTTATTTGCGAAAAGTCTGTATTTAATTTTTGAGAAACCGTCACTTGAATATCGTCAGTATATTACCAAACACTGTAGTGTTTTCTGAAAAGCTAAGGTTTGCCTATGTCCTACCTAGTGTGATTTTCCTTTATTAAAAAATTTAAGTTTCGATCTATACCTGTCATTGCATTGCTAAATAAAACAAATAAATAATGCGGGACATTTTACACAGCGCTATCTAGCGTTATATCTATTGTTTGATGAACTAAAAGGTAATGCTGCTTTTAATATATCGTAACCAAAAGTTGACTAATAATCAAATTTTTTTTTTTTTTCTCTAACCTATCTCGTCCCACTGCTGGGCAAAGGTCTCCCCCAAGTCCCTCCAAGTATCCCTATCCGTCGCTATCTCCCACCATCTTCTTTGGAAGGTGACCAAATCGTCCCGCCAACGCTTTCTCGGCCGACCCCGACGTCGCCCTCCGTCTTCAGTAAAATAATCAAATAAAAATCAAAATCAAATAAAATAATCAAATACAAAATTCAAAAATTCTATATTCTTTATTACTTTAAAGTACTTTGTTGGAGCCCCATCTACCAAACTAAGCTGTTGCCATCTTGGTAAAAAATTACGGAGACCAAGCGCTTTTTTTTAACTTAATAGATCTTCGTTTGACCACAATCTCACCTGATGGTAAGCGATCGTACTTGTTGTGAACTGCGTGTTGTATTCACCTGTTGTATTCAATTGGTTGTGCATGTAGCCATAAGATATAGATATAATATCTCTAGCATTATATCATGTAACAACTGTCGGTGGATAAATAAATCTAAATCCAAATACTTCCAGAATTCATACTTCAGAATACTTCCAAAAAACCTCTCTACTCTTAGAACCACTGTCACAAAACGAGTAAACTTTGTGAAGTATAAATCACTGCGATACTGGATACGAATTCCTACGAATATACTTAATTTATTTACTACTTACCACATTGGACCCTCTCCATCAATTTAGCTCCTTTCAGTTTTTTGTTCGTTTCTCTTTGTTTTCCTTTTCATATCTTTTTCTCTTTGTATCTCTTCTGCCCAGGGGTTTCAGGTTTTATTATGCCTTAAGAGATAAATTTGTACGTGGAATTAAGTTCTTATTTTATGTGACTATCTATGAAAATGGATTCATTATGTTGGTTTAATTCAGTCGATAATCACGTGCCGGTACGTGATTACTTTAATATCTTTTGTTGAATAATTGGGAGTGAACTTTCTGTGTAGTTTTTGGCAAGCATTAAAATGTCTTCAACGTAGGTTTGAGAATTCTGGTTAAAGATTTTTAAAAGCATGTTTCGTGATTATGATAACATATTTGGAATGAAAATACTTACCTGATACTAACCTGATACTTATTACTCATAGGTATATCTTTGATACCAAAGACTGCAATAAGAGCTGAAAATATTTGTCTCAGACTTAAATGATAACAATAGCTGAACCGCCCGCAGCTTCGCACGCTTGAAATTTCCCATTCCTGTGGGAACTTGGGGATAAAAACTATATAAAATACTCTTCTCAAAGTGACGCGACACTTCATGTAAATGACTTCACGGAAATGAACGACGGTTAAATTATATGGATATTGTTCATACAAAAACACTAAAATTGCGATTAAAAAATGTGGGGGGGGGGGGGGGGTAGGAGGGTGAAAAATACTTTATGACCTACTCTCATACCTACCAAATATACAATAAAACATTAAAATCGGTCGACCTGTTTCGGAGGAGTGCGACCACTAAAACCGTAACATGAGATTTTTATATTTTAGAAAGATGTTATAAGTTATCTACACCCCAAGGTTCGCTGAAGAAAATGGCTTTAGGTCATATAACTAACCATTTACCGTGAATTTCTATTCTTGTTAGGTATTTATGTATTTTTATTTGTAATTTTAGTTTTCAGATTTTAAAACCATCTCAAAAACTTTAAAGCCTGGACGAGACTTGAACCCACAACCTTCCTCTTGATACGAGGATGCATACCATTTGTGCGGTTTAGTTCTGTATTTAGTGTTATCTACAATGTATATTATATAGTTAATCTGTCTATGTTTTGTCAACTTGGTTAAACCAGTTTACAAAATCATGAGCTGATTAATTTATATGTACGTACAAATGAATTAATTAATCTTTAGTTTAAGTTTAATAGAAATTGTATTGTAGAATCTATGTATCTACTGAGGATATTAAAAAGTCTATTAAAATATCTCAAAGGATATCAAAACATCTAAAGCCTTCATCACATAAAAAAAACGAAGACAGTTTGTACATGTAGCTACAAAATGTAGACTCACTTGTTGAACGCAATTTTTCCTCCTCTGTCTTCTCTTTCAATTGTCCCCCACCACAGAATACCGAATAGGCAGTCACCCCACCCTCCCCATCCAGCCGCACTAGGCTAATTTGCAATTCCCTTCGGAGCCTCCCTGCTGTCTCAACACAACTGAATTTCTAACACCCGAGGTTTATTTCATCAAGTTTTCTCCCAGAATGTTTTTTCCGCCTCGATTCACCAGTGTCCTTCGAGTCCTTTCAAGTTAGGAGCTTCAGTGAATCGGCAGTTATTGACGGAATTGGAAAAGAACATTTTGTATTGACCTTTCAAAGTGAGTGATTGGAAATAAAATCAACGCCTTTTTGAAATCTAGGTCGCCTGGCTGTCACATTAATTCTGTTGACAGTATTTTAAAGCGTTTTATTGTTATCAAGATGGTTTGAATCAATTTAATTCTTTGATGTATTTTTGTTTATTTTCTTATAACTACAATACGCCTGATATCGTATTAAACTCAGCGCCGAATGAAATCAATTGACTGTATATTTTAAACAGAAAGAGTACATTTTATTTGCAGCTTTCTTAACAAGGCTATATTCAATTGTAGTAGCGACAACTTCTAAAAAAATATTACTGGACATTTCATACAGGGCTGTCTTGCCCCATTTATTTATCTTCATTTGTAATTATACTCTGTGCACAGCTGTCCATATCTGCTTCGCTCATTACTCTCCATCCAAAGGTTGCCTGGAAGAAATCACTTTCAGCGATAAGGCCGCCCATTGTACTATATTTAGCATAAATTCGTTTTTTTTTAAAAGTATTCCTGGTGTACAATAAAGCATTATTCTATTGTCTATTCTAGCCCAATCTAAGCAGAGCTAGTACCTACTATGGGAACCAGACAACTGATTTAATACTTATATAATAGGTTGGGGAAAAAGTCTTTTCACATTTATATTATAGTATGTATGAACTTGTAATAAAATCTCTTTGGCTATACTATTTGTATCTGGCTGGTTTTGGTATCATTCAAAGTTTAAATTTTAAAGAAGATAATTCCAAATTCAAATTAGGAAAATGTGTGATTTTTATTTGTTTTCGTACTGTTTTTCGATGAGTGAATCTAATGAAGAAATTAGATACATTTTAAAATTTTACTACAAAAAAGGTAAAAATGCAACGCAAGCCGCGAAAAAAAATTGTGATATTTATGGACCTAGTGCAGTGTCTGTGAGAGTAGCACAAATTTGGTTTAAGCGTTTTCAATCCGGAAATTTTGATGTCAAAGATGCACGTCGCTCTGGTCGCCCTATTACGGATAAAATTGATGCCATTTTTGAAAAAGTGGAGCAAGATCGGCATATCAGTAGCTACGACGCAGCTGAAGAACTGGGAATTGAGCACAAAACAGTTTTGGCGCATTTGAAAAAAACTGGGTACACAAAAAAGCTCGATATTTGACTACTCTACGAGCTCACTGAAAGAAATCTAATGAACCGTGTACTCATATCTGATTCTTTATTACGACGTAATGAAACCGAACCATTTTTAAGAAGCTGATAACTGATGAAAAGTGGATAACGTACGACAAGAACGTGCGAAAAAGGTCGTGGTCAAAGGCCGGTCAGGCTTCACAGACTGTGGCGAAATCCGGGTTAACCCGCAACAAGGTGATGCTGTGTGTGTGGTGGGATTGGAAGGGCATTATTCATTATGAGCTGTTACCACCAGGCAGGACCATCGATTCTGAACTCTACTGCGAACAACCGATGAGATTAAAGCAAGAACTTGAGAGAAAGCGGTCGGAATTAATCAACAGAAGGGGTGTGGTTTTTCATCATGATAACGCTAGACCTCACACATCTTTAGCCACTCAGCAAAAATTAAGAGAGTTTGGCTAGGAGGTGTTAATGCATCCGCCGTATAGTTCTGACCTTGCACCTTCAGATTTCAACCTGTTTCGGTCTCTTCAGAATTCTTTAGGCAGTGTCAGGTTAACATCACGAGAGGACTGCCAAAACCACTTGTCGCGGTATTTTGATTAGAAGCCCCAAAATTTCTATAGCAATGAGATCATGTTCCTACCTACAAGATGGCAAAAAGTTATCGAACAAAATGGTACCTACATACTTTAGTTAAATGTAAATAAACTATATTAAAAAATGTTTTGAATTTTCTTAAAAAATGCGAAGAAACTTTTTCCCCAACCTAACACATCTTTTTTTTGTAAAAACATACTTATAATATATAGAAAAAACATCCAGACCCGAAATAAATATCTGTAGATCATGCAAACACTTGTTTCGCGGCGGGAACCGAACCCGCTACCTCCCGCGTCTCAGCGGGATATTCGCCCACTGCACCACGGAGGTCGTCTAAACTTCTTTTGAACAAAGGACAATTTGAACAATCTTGTAAAAACAATCCTATATAAGAAAAACATGAAAAGTTTGAGATCACTAGTTCATCCCACTTTCATTCCCTGAACGTTCTTCAGAGAATAAACGTGGGGCACTAGTTCTTCAGAGAAAGTTACAACACGTAAATTTTATTTTAAAAAATCTGATTAAAGTCTACATAAGTTAGCTATACCAATTACTACACTCACAGACAAATGGATTTATAACACTCCTATTTTTGTGTCAGGGGTAAAAACTTTACTTAACCAAGTCCTTGATTATTAGAACATATACCGCATTAGGAAATGTTTGATATTGATGCTGCTGCTATACATAATCGTTAACTAACCACTTATGTGGTAAGGTTTCCTACATAAAATAACCAATTTCTATCAAAAACGTTAAAAATAGATTGTATTATGCTTAGTTCAACAATAAATGCGGTAAAACCAACTTCATTCCAAAATGATGTTTGTTCACAATCGATTTAAAATTTCATCCAAATCGTAACAGTTTAAATAAATTTATACATACCAAACATATCAAAATACTCGTTTGCAACGTTCCTAGAAGGCTGTTTATTTTGTATTTTGTGAAGAGAGGTACATACTCTTCTGTCTGCTTATATATGTACTGTCCGTCCAAACACAAATTTGCGTCTAATATATTTATAATAAGTTTTTTGTTGAAAAATTACTTTTACAAAACAAGCTTTTATAAAATTCATAATAGGAACCGCAAGCAGATTCAAATGAGCCCAAACACTAGTAGCGTACTTATAATCCATTCAGAAGTTCCGTTGTCTAGCATCAGTTTCTATCATGACACCACCTCCATGGTACCATATTATTGCATTGTCACCAAAGTTACATATGTATTTCAAATTTCAGCTCAATCGGTTGAGGGGAACGGGTTTGAAATTCAGTTGCAAGATTCCACCCGGACAAACGTACATACGTTGCAAGTTAATAATAAGCTTGTGAAAAGAGCACAGACATTTTTTTTATCTCTAACGACCTTTTGTTTGTTCAGACATTTTGCATTTTACTTATCAAACCCACGTGACGTCGATTAACCTTTTCGAACACAACACAAATAAAACTCCAGTGCACATAAAATGTTCCCAACAAAGGCAGGAGAATGGTGTCCGTAAACAGTGTTTCAAAAAGTTTGCGGAAACCTGATATTTTCGTTTCCTTTGTAAGAGATTGAAGCCGCTGAAGCAACAGGCTTGAATCTCTACAATATCTTCACATTAAGTATTTAATCGTACAGCGAGTTATTAAAGAAGACTAAGCATAAAAGGCTCATAACTTAATAATATTAAATAATACATAAATCATATTTATATATTGATATTTGTTCCTGGTCTGCATGTTTTTCTATATATTATTTACAAGTAGAATTTACAAAAAAAATATAAGTATTCTATCAGTTATCTGGTTCCCACAAATACAAGCTCTGCTAGAAAGCGCTGTGTGAAATGTACAGCAATATTTATTTATTTAATATGTTTTTATTTCAGGCAACAGTATATGTTAAAACTTAATTCTACGGCCCATATAAATAATATATACCTTAGTGACTAACATACTAATGAACTTATAAAGAATCTATAATAATAAACTTATAATTAATGAATTGTTACGCCGAGGCTGTTACAGAATAAGTAATAGTAGGCCTCTCGAAGTTATACCTACTGTGCCACAGAATAGTTAATACTAGGTATGATATATACCTACTACGTTTTCACCTACAGTTGCACAGAATAAGAAATAGTTATCCTGTTGAAATACCTACACGTTTCTAGTTGCCAGTGGAACCATCGAGAACGTTCGAGAGATATGTACTGTGCGCGGTATAAATAGTGCGTAGAGACGCCCGAAGGAGTCAGTCTTGATTTGCCAATACCTACGTGTGAATACTTCGGTGACTTTTAGTGGTTTATTGTGCAACAGTGGTATGATTTAGTATGTTGTGATTACTTGTGATTAAGATCGGTATTTATCATTTTAGCGTTGAATAAAAGTGCTATTTTGGTGAGATTGATTTTCATTATTTTATCCCGAACCCTCAGCTCGTAACAGAATCTTTATAGTGGATATAAGATTCAGTAACCAGTATTCTTGTAATTGTAACATCGGACTCTCGTTCTCATTACGATAAATACAGCCATAAATACATTTTTTCAATTAACGGTGAACGTTGCTTTTCACAGAAATTGACCCTCAGTATGCAGGCCGGGGAATATATTCTCAATTAAAAGTAGAATAATTTAAAACCCTTTTTTTTTCTTTTTTTATTGATGATAGCCAAGCGCTTGACCATTACCTCACCTGATGGTAAGTGAAGATGTGACCGAAGATGGAGCACGCTTGCCTAGAAAGAACCTATTCACTCTGGACTTGATGACTCCAAGATTATACTGGTTCGGAAAACATACGTCGGAAGTGAGACACTTCGTCTTTTAAGCGTGTAAATCTACACGCTAATCAAATAGATTACTTCCACTAATTAACTTGTAGGATGCTTGCTTTGATAACCATTGTACCTAATTAATTAACTTATTATGCCTATCTTACTTGCAACATACAATTTTACCTTTAGCCTTTCTGAAAAATATATTCTCTTTGTTTCATGTTATAAAGAGCTTACCGCTAAAAAAAGGGTTCATGACATATCCAGAAACCTTTTTTTAAATTTACCTTATTTAAGCGCTTCACCACTGATGGTAAGTAATGGTATGGTCGAAGATGAAGCACGCTTTCATAGAACGAACCTGTTCTTTTTGTACGTCGGAACGAGTTCAACTCCTTACTACTAATGAAATTGAAAGTGAATCGTTTGGAACGGCAAGGTTGTTTAAGTACGGGTGCTATTTTTCAGTTCATCTGCTTGTCTGGTAGCCACTTTGGCACCAATACGTCAGGAGCACTATATTCAACCTGCACTCGATTAAACTTCAGTAAGTTTCGGTCACGTCACTCGATTCATAGAGGTACCTTTAAACGTCAATCGTAGAATTTTCAGGCATCGAGAATAGGTCGAAACTTGAATCGGGAATTGGTTTTCAGCTGACCTAAAGCAGGGTAAGGTGTAGTGACCTGGCTGATATTATGAGATTACTTCAGCTTTATTTATAGGTATGCCATCTCTTTTAATCCATTTCCTTTTCATTCTAAAATCCGTTTTTCCAGTCATATCCGTGAAAATATCAAGAAAATGATTATTTGGTTGTTTGTTACTTGTAAATATGTTTTTAGCCGGAGGATTATAAGATAAGCATTTCCTTTACGAAAATTGCTTACCTGAGATCTTATTTGGGGTTTACTTTAGCAACCTTCTTATTCATTTGGATACTTATTTCATACTTATATTCATAAAGATGATTAAACCTTTGTATCAGCACAATGTGTGGAAACTCATGCTTTTTTTTAACTAGGTTATTATCTACAAAAAATAATCAACAGCATATTTTTGCGATAACAGTTCCGCGGTTAAAATAAGAGTTATCTGTATCATTCATAGTATTTTTCAAACTTTCGCGATCACTGTACATAATTATTGACAGTTGGTGCTTATGAGATAGACTGTAGCTGTGGCCGCTCTTACATCGGGCGTACCATAGCCGAGCGTGTCAAAGAACATATCGCAGCTGTCAAAAATCGACAGGTAAACAAGTCAGCGATAGCAGAGCATCTGGTAGACTCGGAACGGAATCATTGGATTTAATTTCATGATCCTAAGGTTCTCTCACGCTCTTCACGTTTGAACGAAGCGATTGAAATCAAGAAATTTCAAAATTTCAATCGGGAAGATGGCTATAGACTCTCAGCGTCCTGGAACCCGATAGGTGTGCGCGTCGTGATCGGTCGTCTCAGTACGTAGATACGGTTAGTGTAGTGTGTCGTAATATGAACGACGACATTTCTAATTCTGAATACCAAGTGAGCCGCTGCAGCTACCCACACTTCACGACGGTAGCTCCAATTACTCCAGTCAACCCATGACCACGCCTGTTGCAACACAGCCGAAACGTCGGAGTAACAAATAAAAAAGGTACATACGCGATAAATACCCGTTTTAACCAATAAATATGTATCATATTCTAGTTTGAGTTTCATTGTACAAAGACACGATTCATGATCATTGCACGACTAACTTGTTGCTGAGGTTCGTACTGTAGAAACCTGATCAATAATTGGACTAGATATCAAACTTTATAAATACATACTGTGTTTATACAAGCGCGAAACATAACCTCAATAGTTGACATCCATTAAATCGGCAAATAACTCGATTACGAGTTGCCATAAAATATTCAAATTTAAATCAATTTAACCGAATCAAAGTTAGAATCTGTTTAGTATTCAGCGTCGTATTATATACTTATATGTATAGAGAGGTGGGCTTCTTCGTAAGTGTATAAGTAAGTTATAAGTATAATGTTTTCATTAAAGGATGCGCTACAGAGCGGCAGCGGGCGAACCCGGCCACCGCCATTCGTCTGCCGACCACCAGTCGCCGCGCACGTCCGCGGAACCAGCGATCCTAATATTTCGCGCCTGTTGCCTCACGCAACCTCACAGTGGACTAAACCTATTATGTGCTAAAGTGAACCACCATCATGAAGGGACGACACCAATTCCGTCGCAGATTCAGTCTGCAGCCATCGTTTATGAAAGAGGATCACGAGGAGGACAGGAGGCCCCACAGGTGAAGAATCTGCAATCATTATTTTGATAATAAATAGTACTACGTGATCGTCTACGGATTTCGTAGCTACGTCTACGCGTCACGTAGCGCTTCAAGTTCGTACATAATTTGTTTGGGTACGCATCGTTATTTTATTACATTTTACAGGCTCTTATATATCTTGTTTTGTTTGTATGTGTGTATCGATGGAGTTTTGCAAAATGAAGTAACAATTTTACATACACCAAATTGACAATACAGTAAAATCATCGTGCCAGCAGCTCTGATGATGGAGACATAAGATTTACAGCAAAACTTCTTGGTTGATTATAGGTTATCGATCAGTTTTATCATTAAAAAGTTTTCAAAGCGTAAGTAACTGATTGATTTACAAAGTTCAGTACTTTAAATGGACTTTATCTCAATAAATATTAAATTATAAGGATTTATCAACACAGGTCTCAACTTCTTTATTGTATGTATTTATCGTTAAACGATTGTAGAACCGTTCGGTTTATATGACAAAAGACTTTGAGACGAGCTCGTTATCTTGAGGAGGCAATTTTCTGCAATTTGATATTACGCGTATATTTTACCTGTGCATTTGGGGGTTTCCGAATATCAAAGGATGGATGGAGTACAAAGGTTTTTGCACACAGGTTAGTATCAGTTTCAAGCCTCATTGAACTTGAGATGAAATAAATCTAGAACACCTTTTGAAAAGCCCTTATTGCGATATATTTTTAGAAATAAGTGGTACGAATTTCGCAAGCACATTTTTATTCCAATTTTCGTCGTTTTATTAGGGCACAAATCATCACATATTTGGTCAAGATCCGATTACAATAAAAATCCAAAGCTAATCTAAATTGTATTACGTTATGAGACCGTTGTATTTTCGCGTATTTGGTTATTTGATTTAATAATGTTTTTTTTATTATTTATATTAATAATGATTTTTTGATGTGGTGTATAATGAAGAGTTGTCTATCTACTATGAAATAATAAAGAGCAGTGAAGGAGAAAAATGGCTGTTACAGTGCATAATTCGACCAACTAAAGATGTTGATAGAGCTATTATAAGCTATTATATATAAGTAAATAAATAAATATAGGTAATGCTCGACATTTCTATTTCTCTTAGCTCCAAACTAAGCAAAGCTTGTACTATGGGGACCAGATAGCTTATATAATATTTTATACTTTTTTTCTTAATAATAAATATTGCTGGACATTTCACACAGCGCTATCTAGCTCCAAACTAAGCTAAGCTTGTACTATGAGGACCAGATAGCTTATATAATACTTTTATACTTTTTTCTTCATACAATACTTATAGTACACAAGAAAGACCCAGACCCGGAACGAATATCTGTAGATTAGCAAACATTTGTTCCGCAGCGGGCATCAAGCCCACAATCTTCTGCGCGCCAGTCATTATCAATATCTTGACAATATTCTATTGCTAAACCTGATAAAAATAAGGCTTAATTATCATAATTTTCTCTGTGGGTAGAAACTGTAGCTGTCTTTCAAATCGTGATGATCCTCACTCAGCTCATGATAATGACAATGGGTAGGTTTTTGGTTTCCAATAGAATTTACTTATTGTAAAATTAACTTGAGTTCAGTGATCCGCCTTACAAAGACTAAGATATTTAAGCTGTAGGTAATCATTACATTACGACTCAAATATCACAGAGTTGTTTAACGATAATGTTTTTAGGATCAAACGAACTTGTCGATTATTACCAAGGTTCAATATAGCCTTTGTCCTACAGTACACGTCTATCGGCTATTATTGACGACCTGTGTGGTGGGGTGATTATGTAACCAAACGGTTTGCATGATCTGCAAATATTTTTTTTGGGTCTGGGTATTGTGGTACTATAGTAAGTTTACTTGTGTTTCTTGATAGAATACAGGGAATGGAGAATGGAGTCTGGAAATGTATGTGCCTTTAAGCTTTATTTAGAATCAAAAGGGATCAACTAATGATCAAAGAAAAAACCGTTGGAAACGGACAAGCCTTGCCAATATACAAGTTATATTTGTACATCCTATGAAATTTTGTCATCTATTATCTTCCTCAGCTTTCATTAATTTGTCCAATATACAGTGTAAATAAATAAATGATCTGGAAGTACAAAACCTTTTTGATAACTTCCTTCGTTATATTGATGTGATTCACCTCATTTCAATACATTGTCGATCCAATCCATCCCAATCCCTTACTCGTATATTGGATGTGTTGTCGGCCCCCAGTGCGCAATAACATTATGTAAGTAGATATGTATCAAATATGAGTGAGTGTGTATGAGCATCAATCTTAAGGATAAGTACCTTTTGCATAAATCTTGCGAAATACTACATAATCGCGGAGGAGGGGAGCGCGGGACGTAATGGTTTTAGTACGTAATGCAAATCTACCCTCAACGAATCGTATGTTTATTATTTAAAAAACTTAGCACTTATGTACTATTGTTTTTTAAGTTCTGGCAAATAAAATTATTCTTATTCTTATCTCTTTGTCCCTCGCCGTGTCTTAAACAAGAAATAAAATTATTTTTACGAATAATAGTAACATTGGATAGGAACAATTTTGACCAAGTACTGTGATGCCATAAACTGTGGCATATTTGAGTACACCAATGAATTTGTACCAAAGGAAAATTCCTTTGAGAGCGTTCCCTTCCCTACTTTGACAGCTATTCAGTATCAGCAGCGTCGCTAAGTAGCAAGACGATTAACTACAACTTTCATATTGTGACAGGGTAGATTAAATAAGCTGTAAAACATTGTACCTATGATTTAAAAGTGTGTTTTCTGTTTTATGTTTATATTTAATGGTGTGCAATAAAGGAATTATCTAATCTCATCTAAAGCTTGAAACTTAATATTGTAATTTCCTGATTCTAAGACTGATATCTAAATATCCTCGTGCAATGTTCATCAAAGTTTAATTTATGAACAGAAGAAGGCTTCAGATGAAGCATCTTCCAAAAATCTGTCCGCCTTACAAACATAGGTTATCAAAAAATATACACCATTTAAATAGACAATCAACACATCTATTCAGACTATAAAATTCAATTTAAAAAGCAATTGAGAAAACGAATAATTGAATTAAACCCAACCCAACGATCGATTCTCAAAGCACTAATGAAGAGATTTACAAAGGTTATGAGTTCAGGGTGAAGACTCTATTGAAATACTTTTAAAGTCATCTCAGATTGAATGTCTTGGTATGAGATTGCGAGCATAAAAATCGAGGCATTGCTTCAAGGTGAAATAATAAGTTAAAAATTGATACAGGTCTGGATACAAATATTTGTTGTGGATCAGCAAAATTATTTTTTGTGTCGTTTATTGCTGTGCTCAATAATTTATTATATATCCCTTAGACTATTCTATGATTGAAATAGGAGTGAGTTGAAAAGTAAAAAGTAAAGCGGTACTCTTCCATCTTTATTATGCGCACCGCCAAGGAGTGGAACGCCTTGCCTGAGTCTGTGTTTCCTGATAAATACAACCTTTTTTTTTTATAAATTATAGCCTAGCGTTTGGCCACGATCTCGCCTGATGGTAAGCGATGATGTAGCCTACGATGGTACACGCTTGCCTAGGAGAAACCCATGCACTCGTAACTTGAAAATCCCTAGGTTGTAGTTATCAGGAAACACAGACTCAGGCAAGGCGTTCCACTCCTTGGCGGTGCGCATAATAAAGGTGGAAGAGTACCGCTTTGTGCGTATGGGAGGTATGTCTACCATGTAGCGGTGGCGCATCGCGGAGCGTCTGGTTGTCCGATCATAGAATGGGGATGGTGGGATCAGGTTGAAAAGCTCCGCAATACACTCTCCGAAATGTATCCGATAAAAAACCGAGAGGCTTGCAACTTTTCGACGATGCTCGAGGCTGTGGAGCCTTGCATTTGCTAACTCGTCATTGCAAATGAGCTTCTTGGCTCTTCTCTCAATTGAATCTAGAGCCTCTAGCTGGTACTTCACTGAGCAGTCCCAGAGGTGAGAACAGTACTCCAGACATGATCGGACTTGTGCTTGGTATAAATTGAGCAACTGTCCCGGTGTGAAGTATTGCCTCACCTTTGCAAGTATTCCAAGCTTCTTAGCGGCCAGCTGGGCTTTCGACTCAATGTAGGAGCCGAAATTGAGAGTGGGTATGCACCTAGGGGTATGCAAGTCGCGAGTGAATAGGTTTCTTCTGCATCATCACTTACCATCAGGTGAGGTTGTGGTCAAAATATGGGACCTATAATTTGTAAAAAAAAAGTAAAAGTTAGTCTAAATACATAGTTTGGTTACTAATCTGTTTTATAAAAAAAAAATTTTCGTGAGCACAAATGAGTAATAGTCTATACACTACCTACACGGTCAGCTGATGCGAACTATAGGCACCGCCATATTGGCCTCAGCTGCTCTGACGAGCGCCTTTCACTTTATCCCTACTCCGCGGCCGACCGTCACGCGACATGCAACACACAAACGAAATAGTTTGAGACGATGTAATAAAAGTTTCACTTAAAACTAAATAAATAAATAATTATTGCTGGACAGATGCATGGATACAATGAGCATTAGTTAAAGAGAGTACGTAATACAATGACCTCCGTTGCAAAGTGGGAGAATAAATAAATAATAATATATAAATCATAATATTGCTGGACATTTCATACACCACTATCTAGCCTGAAACTAAGCAGAGCTTGTACTATGGGAACCAGAACACTGATAGAATACTTACATACTTTTTTTTTGTAAATACATTCTTATAATATATAGAAAAACACCCAGACAAGGAATAAATATCTGTAGATCATGCAAACATTTGTTCCGCGGCGTGAATCGAACCCGCTACCTCCTGCGTCTAATAGCTTATAACTAGTTTTAGTAAATATATAAAAAGCGTTTCACGTGAGGGTTACTGATTTATCTTTATAACTTTCGTTTACCACATCTCTATGAGTCTAGCACAGATATAGCTTTGGATTTTAGTGTTTTACTCTTAGTTTCTGATTACTGTTAGTGTGCTCATATAGCTGTTTCCGTCTTAGCTGGGCCCGAACCCTTTCTCGACACAATAAAAATGCGTTAGGATTTTTAAACTATCCCTCTATTGTAAGAATACTGACAGACTTTCAATGCGTAATTATTACTGCCTATTCACGTGGTATTAATGCTTTCCAAGCTCCCTGTTGAAGTGCTATGACCCGGACGGGGGTGAAATTAAAGGTTTTACTCAAGCAGCAGACGATAAAATCTTAACAGGCGAATGCACGGAATAATAATTGCTACAAACCATTCAAATTGTTAAGGTAACGTGAAGGAATTACAGGAAATTAAAGCACATGTTTCGAATAAACCGGTTTTATAAGATTTATGGATTATTTCATTAAAACTGTACTGTTTCTTTTACAATCCACTTGAAATCAGAGTTGCAAATTGTAGCAATAAATCAAAGGAATCTATTCAATACAATACCTATACCATTTTGTTTCATTATAAAACAATGATCCAATTAATTGACGAATGAGGTTTAGCCTCGTTTTTTAATATCTTTGGGTTAGTTTTCTTTCTGTTTTTCTTGTTTATATGTCAGTACAATGTCAAAAACACGTCTCTATAACCAATGTGTCTTGCCAACTATGACTTATGGTGCCGAGACATGGAGGCTCACGAAGGAGGCTGTGCACAAAATAAGTGTACTACAGAGAGCCATGGAGCGCGCCATGCTCGGTATCACACTCTTAGATCGAGTTCCCAATACCGAAATTCGCAAGCAGACTAAAGTACAAGACGTCAGCAAGCGAATATTGGGGCTCAAGTGGAGTTCAACTCAACGTAGTGACGACAGGTGGACTAAGGCACTAACAGATTGGAGGCCGAGAACTGGCCATCGAAATAGGAGACGTCCACCAGCGAGATGGGTCGACGACATCCATAAGACCGTGGGTCGTACGTGGTTCAGACTGGCACAGGATCGGGAAGAGTGGCAGAAACAAGGAGAGGCCTATGCCCAGCAGTGGGTCGACACGGCCTGACAATGATGATGATGATGATATGACAGGACGAAAACCAACTAGTTTTACAAAGGGTCATCACATTTAATTATGATTATGACCTGAATAACATACTAATAAAATGTGTGATAATTAGTCTACGGTCTATTTTAGGCTTACGCTGAGACGGGGCCTTTTGGCCCCCACAGCACTGAAGACTATACTATTAGCCTACTTATTCTTTCACTTATTGTGTGTCTCTTATTCTGTATTTTTTTGTAATCTTTATGCACTTAGTTGTCTGTTTTATGTGTGTCAAATAAATGTATTTTAATCTTTTTATTCTATTTTTATTGATGTACTTGAATACAAAATCACCCTATATTGTAATATGTAGTGGTTCCATTAAAGCCGCCATGTAACCCATTTGTACTCTTGCATGCCCTTGGCTATTCACAGAAAGACGGAAGGGTCGTAGGGGACACGCCGCCTATCAGTACAGTTATCTGCCAATGATAACACTGATAATAACACAAGTATCCACGTGAATGGCACGGAGCGCTATTTTTATAACGAAAGCTTATTACTAGCACCCAAACATGCTATTTATGAGCACATGTAAGACACAGGTTCGATAGATTCATATCGGAATACATTGTTACGTTATTGAGTCTTAGTAAATAGTTGAAGTAGCAGATGGTATCGTTCATGTTGATCAACATCTCCCAAGAGTTTGCACAAAACTCTAGTTTTATGCAAACGGGTTTTTAACTAGTATCCGTTTTCAAATCATATTTAGTTAGATATCGAAACTCTAGACAAGTTTCATATCAACTATAATAATTATTATTGTTTATATATAAAACTAGCGTCCGCCCGCGGCTTCGCATATATGTTTTTCATTAAAAAGTAGCCTGTGTGTTAATCCAGGTTATAATCTACGTACATACCAATTAAAATCCATTTCTATAAATTCCATTCAGTAGTTTTTGGCGCAAAGGAGTAACAAACATCCACACATACCTACATCCATAAAAACTTTCGAGTTTATAATATTAGGATGGGATATAATGAATTACGGTCGAATTTCGGCCACTGTGCACTGAGAGCTACATAGATATTGTAAATACGGAATTTATCACGTACCTTTTTATCAATTTTTCGACCGACAATGTTTCGGTTCAATTCATGAAACTTCATCATGGTTAGTGCGATCCGCTCCGCATTGCGTCTCGCCACGCACAAACGTCACCCGTAATGGCGCCACACGTCAACGATTTATTTGCGCAAGCCTCTGTGGGAAGAATTCTTTTCGTTTTCGATAATTGAAAGCAAGCTTTAGCATTGCAAGCATTGCATTTAGCAAATGCAAAGAAATCGTTGACATGTGGGGAGTCAAAACCGATAAAACGGTACGTGATAAATCCCGTATTTATAATAATGATCGTAAAACTTCTATAATATTTCTTTACCTGTAATTTTGTAGCTTATATGAAACGTTGGTACTTTCAATACAGCGCCATCTGTTAGAATACTTACTCAATCCAGTCAACAGATACCGCCATCTGTTAGAATCGTTTGGAGCTAACAGATAATTGTGACTGTCAAAACAAATAATTTGCAATAAAATAATATTGCGGCTATAAATTGAGATGTAAGCTATCCTATCTTTAAGTTAGATCAAACTGCACACGGTGTGCAAATTTGATTAAAATCGGTTAAATAGTTTAGGAGTCCATCGCGGACAAACAACGTGACGCGTAATTTACATATATTAAGATTACGCATAAACATTTGCAACGTAGAATACTGTTCCCATCTTTGGCATGGAGCCCCAAAGTACCAATTGCTTCGTTTTGGTTCCCTTCACAGAAGAGCTATTAGAATCATCGGCGATCCCAAACTCGCCAACAGGCTGGAAGCCCTGAGTCAACGCCGTGACATCAGATCGCTCAGTGTTTTCTACCGCCTGTATAATGAGGAATGTTCTGAGGAGCTATTCGATCTGATCCCGTCGTCGAGGTTTTACCACACTTCTCGACAACGTAATAAAGCTCATCCACATATCATCGACAATTGGGTATCGCGCACCACACGCTTCACGTGATCTTTCTACCCCATACTTGCAAGATATTGAATGAGCTACCATCTGAGGTTTTCCCGACATGGCACGCTTCAAGAGAAATGTTAGAAGGTTTCTACAGGATAGGGAATGCATCGACAATACTCCGGGTGCCCAATTCTGCTAATTTATAAGAAAAAAAAAACGATTATGAAGCCATACGATTATTTAACAATACCAAAAAGTATCTATAGTGGCAATTTTGCGACGATACCATTGTCATAGTGAAGCGATTGGTTTAGTAGAACTGGGCCCCTGGTGTTGCCGGTTTCAATAGGCGACGGTGACCGCTTGCCATCAGGTGGGCCATAAGCCTGTTTCCCCACAATTAACATTTAAAAAAAATGGGGAGGTACTTCGTAAAACCAGTGTATTAGTAAAACCAGCCGTCAAAAGTAACTAAGCAATATTTCAATACGCCTGCGCACTCAAACACCAATATTCTCTGCAGATAACTATCAATCATCAACCAATGCATTATAAGCTATGCACACTTTGAGAAAAGAACACTAATTTATTCTGAGTGTGACTGTCCTTGCTTTTAGACTTAGGTGTGAACAGATAGAGTGAGCGCCGTTTCAAGTAACGCCCCGCGTCTACTTGAAGTTTAGTCACAGCAACTGTCACAGCCCTCATACCTAACATTATTAAAGATTGTTTGGCTTTGACATAACTAGTAATTTTATAGATACGAATATAAATAAATATTGCTGGACATTTTACACAGCGCTATCTAGCCCCAAACTAAGCTTAGCTTCTACTATGGGAACCAGATAACTGTTAGAATACTTGTATACTTTTTCTTTAATACATTATAATATACTAGCTGACCAATCCGCAGCTTCGCACGCGTAGTTTTTCAATAAAAATATTACCCTCCTTCTGCACAGTTGGATAAAAAGTAGCCTATGTCACCCGGGGATAGTGTAGCTTCCCAATGGTGAAATATGTTGCAAACAAACAAACAATCAAATCTTTCCTTTTTATATAGAGACATCCAGACGCGGTACAAATATCTGTAGATCATGCAAATATTTGTTCCGCGGCGGGAATCGAACCCGCAACCTCCTGCGTCTCAGTCGGCTATTCGCCCACAATCATTTCACTTTTTAACTGATATTTTCTAGAGAAAACAGAGGACAAACATTATACAAAAGCCGATTCGCCCAAATTGATTATGAGATTTCGCTTCGCTCGATCAATAATCAACGTGCAATTTAAGACTGGAAAATCTAAGAGATCGTTTGACAACGGACGCGCTTAAGCGCGTAAGCACCTATTATAATAAAACTCTCAAGTTGTTCAGAAAGTTAAGCTACGAGATAAGTGTATATTTTGCGTAGGAAGGAACCAAGCAACTTAAATATGTTTTGTTTGTCTCATCCATTACTTTTCTTTTACGCATAATAATATCCAGCAGCCTTAGCTGTCTCACATGGACGTGATTACCATAATACACTGTCTAGCTAGACGATGAATAATTAGTCTGAAAAAATAGACAAAACAATCCTTAACACTCTTATCATAATATAAATTAGAAAGTAACTTTTTTTTTCTGCCCTCTGTCCATCTGTCTGATAGTTTAAACGACTAGACCGATTTCGATAAAATTTAGTATAAAGATAGATTATGGCCTGTATTTAGACATAAATTTTTTTTTATAAACCACTCTGGTAAAGCCGCGGGCAGAAGCTAGTTTTACATAAACCATTTCCATTTACCAATGACTGCGTTCATCAGCCAGATAGTACTGCATTTTATCACCAGGCACTGTATAAATCTTCTTCACTAAACAGACTCGTAATGGAAAACACAGCGTTAGACATTTTTTGTCAAAATTATGTTCAGTATTATTGTATATATTCTGTCAGACTGAAGACGGGTCTGCAGGGGCTCATCGAATCCTCATTCGCTAACACCACAACATCTTCAGGGATCTTGGAAATCTGCATCCATCAACCCAGAGTCCTGTTTCGTTACTTCAAGGAGCTAGGATGGCTGGGGTCAGGTTAGAAGGGGAGGTAATGCACAATACACCCCAATGTGGGACGTCCGTGCAGATCTTATTCCCCCCGCCCTAGAATTAGAATAAGATTATATTCTGTATTTTATTTTGGTACTATAAAGAGTTTTCTTAACTTAGATATAAAGATAAACCTAATGGACCTAATGAAGGTTGGCGGCACTCAAAATCAGGACCTTATATCAGGATATATTTGATGTAAGGTCCTGATTTTGAGTGCCGCCAGATGTATATTCAGTATTGGATGTGCTATGACAGATATGATGAAGACGATGAGAAAGACGTAGAAGCATTCATTTTATAACCAACTTACAACAAGTTATAATAAGTAAAAGTGCTTTGAAAATACTTGGACTAGTCAAAGTCAAATATTTTTATTCATTAAAATCACAAGGATCACTTTGAAACGTCAATTTTACTGCCTGTTCCTTTGCGACCAAGCCAGGAAAGAAAGGCAAGAAACAAGGCTGGTTGTTTTTTTAATGATACTCGTACTTTTAGAATACATAACAATACAGAAAATAAATTACGACCTAATTGTAACATTTTGAACGAGTTGGAGCAATTTCAATCCCAAGCTTCTCTATCATCTAAATAATCCGATATTTTTATAGTAGGCTTTTTTATAAAGATTTTGTTTAATTACGTTTTTAAATTTGTTAGTTGTAAATTTTTGTACATCCCTTGGGAGTTTGTTATAAAAGCGTACACCTTGCCCTTTAAACGATATTAATTTTATGGAGTCTACAAGTGGCAACAGCGAGTTTATCTTTATTTCTAGTATTAAAATTATGATTATCGCTATTTTTCTTAAACAAATTAATATTTTTGTGAACATACATCAGATTTTCATAGATGTATTGATCATAGTGTCCTTAATATACGGATTATTGAATCAAGTAAAGATGGGGATATGTTTAAATGGGCTTAACGGATCAAAAGATAAACTTACCCTTACCTGGTAGGTATTTAAGTCACTGACTTTTATAGAAGGTGCTCGGAAATAATTAGTGAATGGTACACCGCTAGATAGATGATTTTGTCATCATTATATTGCCTTTTTAGTTTTATCTTAGTGTTATAATTTTTTTAGTGTTATATTGTTTCTGTATGGTAATTACAATAAAAAGTTATCTTTGTCACAAGTTGATGTTGAAATATTACAATACTGTGTAAGATTACAACGTTTAACAAAAGCCTTTTTTCTCAGGCTTTTACAACGATATTAACATTATTATCATATTATTTTAACCTATACTTTCCCACTGCTGGGCAAAGGTCTCCCCCATGTTCCTCCGCATCTCACGATCACTCGTCACGTCCTACCAGCCATCCTGGAATGCATCGAGGTCGTCACGCCAACGCTTCCTCGGCCTGCCCCGGCTTCGACGCCCATCTGCAAGCACCCATTGTGTGACGAATGTTGCCCATTTTTCTGTGACCATACGACTGACGTGACCCGCCCAGTCCCACTTCAGCCTGGCAGTCTTGATATTAACATTACTAGTTATTTTAGAAATAAATAAATAAGGCCTTCACTGAACCTAAGATATATACAGGACCTCGTGCCAAGTTGCAGCATTTTACTATACAAAGAACGCTGCCACGTTGTAATGCCGGAGAGATTTTCCATAGAGTTGACTTGTCCATTGAAACCGCACATGGTTAATACATGCAAAACTTAACCGGTTCCCTTGATACGTCCTGTCACCCGTCTGTCGTTCGGCCAGGCCTTTCAAACCTACAGTGCGTATTTTACAGGGACGGCCGAACCCGACTGCGACCGGCTTACATGATAAGGCTACGGGCTCCCTCACGGCATTAAACCTGCAACTGTAGCCAAAGGGCTGGCAAGGTTAGGAAAATTCAACTAATTTCAACAAATCTCAAACCATCTATCTTGAGAAATCTATTTCATGATACATTAACAGGACGTGTTGCGGGTTTATGTAATCTACTTACCCGAAACCCGTTGGTATAATGATAATCCCTATATATATGTATCTAACCCTTGCAAAGATAGGTACCTTTAGCATCAACCTTTTGAAACAAGCTACAGTCAGCGACAAACCCTTTTTAATGAATTGAACAATACGGTAACGTGGCTAATGGCGACCTGCGCTACGATGCCTAAACGTATAAAGTGGCTAAACATGATTTAAGGAGTTCTGAAATCATACTACGTTAAATTTAAACATATTTTGTGTCTACATACGTTTAGGGATCGTTGTGCTAGCCGGCCTAAATATACAAGTAAATACCTTTGTGACTTCTTCCCGATCATTTTCTTTCCTTAAAAAATGTGCCTGGAAGGTTCTATATAACAGTAACTTTGCGCAAAGTTCTAAACATAAATCAAATGGGACCCTAGATGCTTCTAAACTTGTACCTAGTACACATTCGTACGAATAATACCATAGTTCAAACGGTGTTGATATCTAAAGCTAGATTCAGATGATCGCGTTAAATCGCGCATATTTAGGTATTAGGCTGTATTCTAAATTGTTTTGACATTGGGCAGTGGAAGTCACAGCCTGCCTCTGTTTTACTTTTAGCTCCATCTGTGTAGTAAACCTTGGTTACCTCAATTATTTAATCTGGGTAGGTCATGACTAGTGATCGGATATTCGGATGCATATTTACCTAAAGTGGATTTTTGGGTAACAAATTATGGAAGCGGATTCTTAGAATATTTTTTTTTAAATAAAATCCCAGGATTAGATGCATATTAGTTTAACGTTAAATATTAAGCAGGTAGAATTTGCCATCTCACTCGCACACCTACAAAATGAGAATCTGATAATCGAGGTCTGATAGGTTCGACCTGACACTTGTTACAAGGTAGTTTTCGCTTCGTCAAAAATTACTGTCAGTAAAAGTAGGGAAAAGCAACTATATTATGTTGTAACAAGGCATTATGTATACCTAATGTACCTATGTGCCAAAGTGTGCGTTTTTTCATAGATTGTTATTTCTTTAGTCTATATAAGGGATGAATGGCATACCATAAAACCCTATGCAGCTTTAAGGGATGGCTAGGTTAAGTAGATAAATAAATAAAAAAGTAACACATGATAAATTTGTTGATCCCAGAATCACGGAATTTATTCGATAAAAAAGTGCTATCCATACTAGCAAACTTTTAACTTTAGGTAAATATGCATCCGTTTATCCAAATTCTAGTCATGACTAATTATGGACATGTTCAACACCTCGAGAGCAATGACGTCAATTTTATTTATTAGGATATTTTGTTGTAGCTATTCTATTTGTGCCTTTTGCAGCTTCTCTGATAATGGTAACCTGGCCTAAGTAATTAGAATTTCCAATATCTGAGCGTGTTCATCAGTTTAGCCACCGAGCGTACAACAGAACCAATTAACTAAGTCCGCTCCGCAACGAGCCTCGTAATCCTGCGAATTTCCGAAATAACTGAACTATGAGCATCTGATCCGAGCAATTATAGGGCTATCGGCTTTTACAAGTATTTAAAACAAGTGAATTGGTGGTTTATGTTGAATGTTATTAGACCGGTCCCTGGATTGGGGTAGGCAAAAGGGTAGGAATTGTATAGGTGAACCAGCAAATAAAGACTCAAAATAACGTAAAAGGTCTGAGTTATCTGAGATTTCGACAGGTTTATGTTTGACCACATTTAATTATAAGGTATTTGCCCGCGACTTCGTACGCGTTACACTACTAAATGTGTAGGTAACCTAGAAATAAAGCTAAACTTGCCGTTGCAACTAGACTTGACACCCCATTTTTATCCCATGAGAACTGATTTATGGGATATAAGGTAATCTATGTGGTAATCCAGGTTATAAATAACTAAATAAATATTGCTGGACATTTCACACATCGCTATCTAGCCCCAAACTAAGCAAAGCTTGTACTATGGGAACCAGATAACTGATAGAATACTTATATTTATTTTTTGTAAATACATACATACTTATAATAGATAGAAAAACACCCAGACACGGAAAAAATATCTGTAGATCATGCAAACATTTGTTCCGCGGCGGGAATCGAACCCGCTACCTCCTGCGTCTCAGCCGGCTATACGCCCACTGCACTACGGAGGGAGTCCAGTGTCGGAGGTATAATCTACGTATATACTAAATTTCATCGAAATCGGTTCAGCCGGTACGACGTGATTGAGTAACAAACAAACAAACATACAAATAAATAAACAAACATACAAACTTTCGCATTTATAATATTAGTGTGATACACATAAATAAATATTTCTGGCCATTTCACACAGCTTCTTTAACCCCAAACTAAGCCAAGCTTGACTATGGGAACCAGATAACTGATAGAATGTTTCTATTCATTTTTTTCTTGTAAATACATAATTAAATTAGAGAAACACCCGACACAAATATCTGTAGATCATGCAAATATTTGTTCGGTGGTGGGTATCGAACCCACAACCTCCTGCGTCTCAGCCGGATATTCGCTACGGAGGTTAGCAAATAAAGTTCAATATAGTCAAAATTATTAGATTCGGTCAACCAAAACTTTTGTTTAGATGACTTATGTTTGGAATATAAGTAATACATCTCAGCATACAAGATAGGACAAACTTAATATTTCTATAGAAAACTAACCCCCATAATACCTAGCAATTGTTGACTATTAAGACCGCTTCTCAAGTCCCTTGAAAGGACATTATTATGTCCCAAAACCCTGCTACGTCTGCCCGCTTAGAATTTGAGTATTAATTGTCTCTTGGGGACTTCGAATATCTATACTTAATAGATAAGTTAATAAGGGGAAGTTTAATTATCATTTACTATCTGACCCGCCCGCGGCTTCGTACGCGTTGTTTGTCAATAAAACATTGTCTATCTAATAAATATTGTCATTGTCAATCCTTCTGTGCAGTCGCGTAAAGTGTATCCTATGTCTCAAGTCCTTTCATAATCTATCTAAGTGTATGGGTACCAAATTCCATCGAAATCGGTCGAGTCATTAAGTCGTGAAAAGGTAACAAACAGACAGAGGGACAGAGTTACTTTCAAATCGATATGTACGTAAATTATAACCTGGATTAACACATAGGTTACTTTTTGTTGACAAACAACGCGTGCCAAGCCGCTGGCGGAAGGTAGTTATAAATATTAACCTTCCTCTTGAATTACTCTATCTATTGCTGAATACTACATTAAAATCGGTTGAGTAGTTAATATATGAGAAACACATTCAAATTCAAATTCGTTTATTTACACTTAAATATAACTTTACAGAATTAATCTAATACGCTATATCTAAAACTTCTACAAGAAAAAAAATATATAAATTATAATATACTTACCTACATTCATTATTAACTTATTTTAGGTTAACAAGATACACAAAAAAAAACACAACAGATATACAAATACAATAGGCACATAAAATAACTAACATAACATAGGTCACAGATTACACAAAAGGCAGATAGAGTGTACGCAACAAACAGTATGACGCCACTTATCATTCATGTGTGCGTGGCGTTTAGAAATAGCTCTGTAGGGACACGTGCATCAGTGTGCGTGTAATGATACCAGAAAAAGAAAAAACTCCCTGTATTTTTTTTAATGTCCTTTTACGACAACAGGTTCTAAAATTTTATTTGGATACATGAATTTGTTACTAATTGAATACAAATTTGTGTGAGTATTAGGATTGAACAATTGTTTAACTAACAAGTTTATTAAACACTTAAATATTTCATGTACCATTGTAAACGCATTGTAAAATTACAGAAGAAATAATATGTGAAGATTTTTATAACTAGCGGTCCGTCCGGTGTTTATTGAGGTTTACATGGACTTTAATGTCCTCCTGGCCGAATTACGGCTACGGCGGCCATCTCGCAAGAGACTAGCCAACAACGCAGGATATATTCCTGACTCTGGACTGTTATTAGAATTTGAAAAATTACAATAACACTTTGGCGAATAATAGAAACCCATTCCTCGCGTAGTACTACAGGCAACGGGGAACTTTTTGCTGCACTAAATTACATTAGTGAATTTTCACAATCACCCAAACTCGGAACATATATATACGTAGTATGGCTGTATAATGAGATTTTAATGAGATCCCATTAAGACAGCTCACGGAGATTTCATTAGATGTATTTCATTAGTGACCTTGACCGCCAAGGCACAGAACTTTCAAAATTAACGCGTGATAACTCCGAAAATATTAACTTCAGCAAAAAAAGTTTTAAGACAAAGTTGCAGACAATGTGTCAATTTACAACTTAGCTTATGAGCATTTTATTGTTTAAACAATTATTAAAAGAGATATAGGTCCAAAAGTCGATAAATAAACAATAATAATCGTATAAGTTGTAAACGGTAAGTGTCACATAAAAAAATATTAAACAAAAAAGATTGTAAGGAGGGGTGTAGTATCATAACCCGCTATAATGCTTCTTGACCAAATTATGGTTAGTACCATCGATAGAAAGATCTTAAAAATTGCTTTGAAATGGTTAGCTGGTTTTGTAGCAAAATCCTCTAAAAGATAGAGAAATCGGACAGTAAAGAACGATCTCAGGATCAAAAGCCCCTATTACATCGTATGTTAGTATCAAAATCCTCAATAACTAAATCGACCAATGACAGCACCGCATTTGCGTCACCTGACCGTGAAAACAGTATGGCGGTTGATGAGTGTCTGCAAAAAAGAGTGTGTGGTTTTTTATCAAATTTAATGTGATAACATGGATGAATTAGCCCAATTTGTACAAAAATCTGACCCTAAACATGCAAGGAAACGACCACGCGATAAATCTTCATGGAAATGTGAAGTGGCGCGCAAAAAACGGTGAGTGAAAATTTGTCAACAATCACTTGGATCGTAAACAAAAAAAGTTTTATGCAAGATGTATCCAATCCAGCTAGTCGTGTACTTAGGTACCTGAAGCAAAGTTCAATAAGTTTTGTTATCAAAGATTTCCAAAGGCTAACAATCTTGCGATGAGCACGTTTTTGTTTGTTGTTTTGTAGACTGCGGCGAAGCCAAAACAGGAGGGTTATGTGTTTGGCCTGTATGCACCTATGTTTGTATGTCCGTCTCTGTTCCCTCCTAAGTTCGTAACTACAAAACGGCTGAACCGATATTGATGAATTTTGATTTAACTTGGTTAATAGTCCTCCGAGTATTCCGTATTATGTGTGTATGTAGTATACCATTTTTGATGTTTTTCATTCAGGTACGAAGCCAAGAAACTGCCAGAATTTCCACAATGTAGGCACAACCAGAAAGCTTTTTGCTGTACCAGGTTGACATGCCAAGACATAAGAAGGTTTCACAAATTTTTTTATAAATGCACGACAAAGCTTCAACAAGACAATTTTATTCTGAGATACTGCATTATAAAACAAGCGCGCAAATCCAAGCAAAACAGCAAAAGGAACTTCACTATAAAGTATATTATATGCACGAGAGACGGATCACTAGTATCCGTATGCCAAAAAACATTTCTGAATGCGTTGCAAATAAAGAAAGATCGGGTCCAAGGGGTGATGAACCGATTTTACAAAAGTGATGGCTCTCCCCTTAAAGAAAACAGAGGTGGCGATTGAAAAACTACTGTGTTCGAAGCAAAAAGACTGTCAGTTCAGTGGTTCATAGAAAAGTTTAAAGGCCAAGAAAGCCATTACTGTAGGTCGCAGACAAATAGGATATACCTGCCAGCCGGATTAAACATTCGAAAAATGTGGCGAATGTACAATAGCGCAAGAGACGCTGATCTCAAAGTAAAACAAAGTTTTTTTCGAAAGATATTTAACACCGACTACAACATCGGGTTCGGCTCACCAAGAACAGATGTCTACTCTACTTGTATCTCGTTGCAAGAACAACTGAAAGTTGAAAAAGATCCGATAAAAAGAAATGAGCTTATCATACAGAAAAGAATCCACTCTCTTAAATACAAGTCTTTTTACAGCATACTGAAGGAAGAGAGTGAAACGACAAAAACGATCAGCTTTGACTGCCAAAAAAATCAGTCACTTCCAAAACTGCCGGATCAATCTGCATATTTCAGTAGACAATTTAATTTTTATCAATTTGCTATAGTTGAACGCAACTCAAAGGCTAAACTCGGAAAAGAAAACGTGCATTCTTATTACTGGAATGAGACGACTCACGCCAAAGGGGGCAATGAAATTATAAGTGCCGTATACCACTTTCTTCAGAATTTCGCGATCCCAGAACATGTAAAAGTTCTACGTATAGTGTGTGATGGTTGTTCGGGCCAAAATAAAAACACGGGCATGATCAGCATGCTTGGCAAATGGCTGTATATCGAAGCTCCAAGACATCTAAAGAAAGTTGAATTGATTTTTCCAGTTGTAGGGCACTCGTTCATACCACCCGATCGTGTCTTCGCTAAAATTGAAAACACGTTGAAGACAAAAGAAGTCGTAACATCTCCATCAGAATATGTGGCTGTGTTGGAAGAAAATGCATCATGCGTAGACCTTTCATCTATTCCAGTTTACGATTGGAAGACAGCTTACGCTACCATTATTAAACCGACGTCATCCTGGCACTTCGCGTTCATGAAGGCTAAGCGGTTTTTTATAACTCGCACTAAAACAGAAAATGTTTTAGTTCAGGGAGAAGAGGCGTATCGAATGGAGACAAATTTAAAAAAAATTGTTACTAAAAAGAATAAAAAAATCACAAATATTTCACCGGATATAATTCAGCCTCACACAATTTTGCCAAAGGCAACGAAACTAAAAGATGTTTTTGATCTCCTTCAGAAACATTTTGGAAAGGAATGGAAAAATTTACAATGTTTGGAATATTATAAAAATTTAGAAGCGAATGTAAGTAATAATGATCATGAAAGGCCGAACGCTGAAGATAACAATCACCAAGATCAGGAATGTGACGGTTTATGTGAGCCAGGCTTTGGAGAAGTTCCGTTACATATATAAAACATAACCATATTTAATTGTTTATTGAATAAAAAATACAATGTTTTAAATAAACATTAAGCATAAAAATAGTCCCTATGTTTTTATTTTATTTAAGTTCCTACACAGCGCAGGTAAATATAATTTTTAATGTTTAAATCTATTCTACGATAACATACCTCGTAATAAATTAACTTACCTGACCATAATGTCGCAGAACGCCATCCACCCACCATTTTATTGCTGTTTTTGTTAGTTGCAAAACCCCCCAAAATATGATCGCTCATTTTCAAAACCCGCTATTAGTTAAGGTTAGTTTCAAATTCCTCTAAAATGGATTTTAATTTGCTTCTTATTCAGTTTTGTATCTATGTTTTCTGTTTGTCAAGCTCAAATTATGTGTCGCATGCCATAGAGCAATCGTTATGACCAAAAACTACGATTTAACGTTTTATTGGTCAAGTTGAAACAGTATTATTAAGCCTGTGAAAATTCGGGAGAAAATATTTTAGTGAGTTTTGATACTACACCCCTCACTGTTTAATTGTCTACAAAAAAGGTCATGATAATTTTTGGCCTCGAGCTCACGGCTACGGAGATATAGGCCAAAACGGTTTTTCGCAAATTTAAGGCACTTCCGTTCGCAAAATTTGTAAGCATTTTGTTTTTTTATATTCAGTACGTGATACTGAACCTATATAAAAAAAAATTCACGTATGTAATTTAGTGCAGCAAAAAGTTCCCCGTTGCCTGTACTATAGAACAACATCTGTCGGCAATCTGCAAAAATCATAAAATAATAAAACTTGACACTGATTACAGTAAGTACACGTTAAATATAACTAGCATCCTCAATTCATTCCACTAATAATATAAATGCGAAAGTTGGTGAGGATGTTTGGATGTTTGAGACTCAATCACGCGTAAACGGCTGAACGGATTTTAATGAAATTTTGCACATATTGAATATGATCTGGATTAACATATAGGATATTTTCATCCCGGTAAAATGTTCTGGTAGGATATTTTTCCCGAAGCGAAGCGAGGGCGGATCGCTATTACTTCTCTATATATACCATTTATTATATATGTGTATATGTATATGTAATGTATATACATTACGTATATACATACGGAACTAAATTGTTATACATATACAATTATATTTAAAATCCCGCATAAGATATTAATCACCGAATCACAGTAAACGGCAATAACATAATTATAGAAATACATCCAAATTCGGACTAACAATTTAGGCGTGAGATTACGCGTGGGAATCGAACACACGTCCGTACATTTAACAGTCAGGCTAGCTAACGCCTAGATCAACAGGTAGTTTCCCCAATTGAAGGGAAAACATTTTGCCGAAAACTGGCAACACAGTCGAACTAATGTCGAGGTTTTGTGTTTCGAGACAACCGTTTAATTATTGGGTGAATAAATAATAAAATCAATTAAATAATTCATAGTTACTTGTGAAATGATATTCCATCCACTTTTTTTTGTTTTTGGGAACAACTTTTACACTGTTTAATAACACAAGACGGCATTTTTGACAGAAAATAATGAATCACTCGAGACGTTTAAGTAGTACGACGCTATCTTTAGCACTGCCGCGAGATTGTATTCGGTTTTAAATTTGTATTCGCTTTTGTGACTTCACTCGCACGTTGGGCGTGCTCTACCTGCCTTTTGTGTAATCTATGACATAGGTATACATAATTAAATACTCTCACACATAGATCATATTGCGAAAAAAGTGAATAAGGCATTGGGGTTCGTTATAAGATCTTGCTCTCAATTTTCCAATGTCAAAATTGTCAAAGTCCTCTACTGTTCATTTTGTACGTAGCATCCTTGAATACGGTTCACAAATTTGGAATCCACAGTATGATGTTTACATAAATCGACTAGAATCCTTACAGCGGTTTATGAGATTTGTTCAGTACAAGTGTAAAACATATGATAAAGATTATGAGACGAGATGCAAAAGGCACCATATGCTTCCACTCCAGGAAAGAAGGACATTTCCATATTGGTAAAAATTGCACAGTCTCTCATAGACTCCCCTCAACTTCTTTCCTTGATACGGCTACGAGTCCCAACAAGAACCGTAAGGATACCTTTTCTTTCTCTTTATGTTCCTCACTGTAGGACAAACTATCGGCAAAACTCCTTCTTTATCAGATCTGCTAATTATTATAATAAACTGGTTGACTTTCCTGAGTTAGATTTATTTAACTTAAATCCCTCAAAATTTAAGCGCGTTCTTTTGGAACACTGGTTTCAATTGGTTCAATAACTGTTAGTTCTCACTTTTACTGTCATCGAAACTTTCATATTTTTACTTATATATTATTTTTTACCTTTCTTTTAGTTTTGAAAATGTTAACTAAACAAATAAGCTCACTTTAATATTATATGCGAAAACATGTAAATGGTAATAAGACGTTTTTAAAGTTGTTCTTGTTAGAAATAAGTATTGTTTGTTTTCCGAATAAAATAAAATATCTAAGGTGACAGACAGCGGAAGCGACTTAATTTTATACTATGTAAAGAAGAAGATATCAAGTATAAATTTAAATTTCGTTTTTAAATAAAATTTCATAAAAATCTACGAATTTTAAATGATTATTAAACTTTTAAAAAATTACCCATAGGTACTTAACTAAATCAATAATAATTATATTCTTACCAAAAACACAAGTTATATAGGTATGTAAATGATATTAGGTTGGTCTTTATCACGTAGAACGATTCCGACGTTTTGATTGTGTTGCGAATCATGAACAAAGCGACTACAATTTTTGCACCAGTTGGCTTTAGTTTTAGTTATAAGTATAAGATATACAAGATATACAGTGTGTCCCTGGATAAAGTGCAACCCCGAAAGGGGGTGAAACTAGATCAAAAATTATCGACAAAAAAATAGAAAAAAAAAATTAAAAAAATTTAGTATATACTTTATTGATGAATTAAAATTTTTATTGCTCACTAATGACTCTATTTAATAAAAAAATGATTTCTTCCAAAGTAGTAGGTCTATTTTGTTAAAATAAAAACCATAATCATGTCAGATATGTGACGATGACGATAAAATAACAAATAACTCACAAACAAGTGGCTATCGTGACTTAAAGTTTAATTTTTGTATTAAAATTACATTTTTTAGGCTGTTTTTTTCCAATAAACTCCAAAAATCTTAAAATTAAGCCTATAATACTAGAAGTTTTTATGACTTTTTATTATTGTCTATCATAATAGCTTTTAAATAAAATAAAAACCTACGTTCTAACATAAAAAATGTGCTGGCTAGGAGCATTTAAAGTTGACCACTGATTACGTCACCACTCAGGTAGAGACCCTTTTTTAACTTATATTGTTGTAGATTATGGTCGCTGGGCCTGTTCTATGAAAGATGAAGGGTGGGGATCGAAACAGGACTCACAACAAGGCACGCCAGTCGCTCCGATATTCTCGCCGCTGCTACCGCCTACCGTACCTTACTGCGCCTTCAAGTTTTTGTTACGTTGTTTTGCTTTTGTTTTGTTTTTGACTTTTTGTTACGTTTTTGACTGTACTTTGTTGTGTTGTGGAGATGCCGCGATTGACTGAGTTCTCTCCGCGAGAAATCGCTGACATCCATTATTATTATGGTATGTCACGTGGACACACAACAGTCGCTCGTTCTGCATACATAAATGCGTTTCCGAGCAGACTTATACCGTCAGCACGAAATTTCCAAGAAGTTCACCGAAAGTTATCCAACATCGGACTTGGATTAGCAAGAGATCGCCGTGAGCAACAAGCTACCATTATTGACCATTCCATAGAAGAGGCCGTTTTAAACGATTTGTTTGCTGATCCCACAACCAGCATTAGACGCTTAGCTTTGCGTCACGGTATATCAAAAACATCCGTATGGCGAATTTTGAAAAAGAAGGGATTGCATCCATACCATTATCAGCGAGTACAGCATTTGCATGAAAATGTAGACAATCGTGCAAGATGCGTAATGTCTACGTGGATTCAACAAAAAATTAGAAATAATCCACAATTCCTAAAAAAAATTTTATGGATGGATGAAGCGAAATTCACCCGGAATGGAATCACAAATTGCAGAAACTTACATGTATGGTCCGAGGAAAATCCACACCTAAAGAGGGCGTCTACTTTTCAAGTGCAATTTTCAGTTAATGTATGGGCAGCTCTAATAGACGACACGCTGATTGGGCCAGTTATTTTACCCGCAACATTAAATGCCGAAAGTTTTTTAAACTTATTAAGAGACGATCTGCCACTACTGCTGGAAGATGTTCCGCTGGCTACAAGGCAACAGATGTATTTGCAGATGGACGGATGCCCTGCGCACTACGGGCGCAATGTGCGAAGTTTTTTAAACGAAAACTACGCTAATAGGTGGATCGGCCGGGATGGACCAGTCGGGTGGCCGGCACGTTCACCTGACCTGACGCCCCTAGACTATTTTCTGTGGGGTGTTATGAAACAAAGAGTCTACAGAACGACCGTAGACACCGAGGCAGAGTTACAAGATCAAATCATGCGATGTGCCGATGAGATAAGAAGTGACCCAGAGATGGTGCTTAGAGCCACACAACAAATCGCTCTTCGTGCGGCAATGTGCCTACAACAACAAGGAAGCCATTTTGAGCATTTAATGCATTAAACAAAACCCTTATTTCATACTTACATGTAATAAGTTAAATAAAAATGTTGTAACTAAAATTTGATTTTTAATACTACCTGAGCAGCAAAAAAAAACGTGTCTCTACCTGAGTGGTGACGTAATCAGTGGTCAACTTTAAAAGCTCCTAGCCAGCACATTTTTTATGTTAGAACGTAGGTTTTTTTTATTTAAAAGCTATTATGATAGACAATAATAAAAAGTCATAAAAATTTCTAGTATTATAGGCTTAATTTTAAGATTTTTGGAGTTTATTGGAAAAAAACAGCCTAAAAAATGTAATTTTAATACTAAAATTAAACTTTAAGTCACGATAGCCACTCGTTTGTGAGTTATTTGTTATTTTATCGTCATCGTCACATATCTGACATGATTATGGTTTTTATTTTAACAAAATAGACCTACTACTTTGGAAGAAATAATTTTTTTATTAAATATAGTAATTAGTGAGTAATAAAAATTTTAATACATCAATAAAGTATATACGAATTTTTTTTTAATTTTTTTTTCTATTTTTTTGTCGATAATTTTTGATCTAGTTTCACCCCCTTTCGGGGTTGCACTTTATCCAGGGACACACTGTATATATATATAATGTAATGTTTGTATGATCTGATAGATATTTGTTCCAGGTCTGGATGTTTTTCTATATATTATAAGTATGTATTTACAAAAAAAAAGTATATAAGTATTCCATCAGTTATCTGGTTCCCATAGTACAAGCTCTGCTTAATTTGGGGCTAGAGAGCGCTGTGTGAAATGTCCAGCCATATTTATATTTATATATTTATATATATAAGATATAGATATATAAGATGTATAAGATAGCTATCGGGTCGAGAAAACATAAAAGTATTTGTACTCAATATAACAAATAAAAACAAAGGCGCAGCGTCTCATTATTTGATCAACTATGTGTACTTGATAATAAATGCTTGCCATTAAACCACTTGGTAATGTTAATGGAAACTTTATTAGGTTTTTTTAACGATAATAATGATTACCTTCCATTATATTTAATATTTTCTGGGCCTCCTTTTGTACCTTCCTTAAAAGCCTTCAAACATTAAATTTGCTCAATATTTGTATATTCTTTCATCTTTGAAATTTCCGTACTAATAAAATGGAGATGCTAATATTTATACAACCTTTGATATGAAGCATTAATAATACAAATGAAAAATACTCACAGGCGTAAACATTGATTGAACAATAACGTGAATATTATTTTTACAAAAATTTCAAAAACCATTTCGAAGTTACCCTGAATATTTGCACCATATAAACTCAGTACAGAAAAGAGCACGCGTGACACAACACTTTTTCGAATTTAAAACTCCATTTGTGCCCCCGATTTTCGGATTCAAAGTTGGGTATTTTTATTCTTATTTCGATGTCCACTTAAAGGCACCTAAACTGCTTATTGCCTGTGATCTCTAATCAGCTGTGACAGACGAACGGGCGGACAGACGGACAAAGTCGCACCATTTTGGTCCGGAACCCTAAAAAAAAACATTATTATTATTATAAGCCTATTGTGTCCCACTGCAGGGCAAAGGCCTCCCTTTCCTTTTTCCACTCGTCTCTGTTGTTCACTAGTAAGGGCCAATCCTTGAGGTAGGAGTACCCGCCATCTTCGCCTCAGCCTTCCACGCGGGCGTCATCCGTTGTTTGGGACCCATAAAAACAGACAGCTGAATTAAAAATCTCCTTCTTTTTAATACGTAAACCAACAGACACATAACAGAAGTTTGATTAACACAAGTTCTAACGGACACAAATGTATGCATCATTCTCTAATTAATTATTCTATTTTGCATAAGGTTTCTAGATTAAACCACGCAATATGTTTACATAATTACTAAGACTAAAGTACAGTGCATTGAATCTTAAAATCCTAAACTATTTCAGACAAAGACCGCGAACGCAAAGGAACGAGGTTTTGGACCGCAAAGTCTTAAGTAACTTCGGTATTCACCTCATAAACTGGCAAACGCTCAAAAGTCAGGATTTATTTTCCTGGTAGCAATTTTCTGAGACAAAATTTTATAATATATTTTGTTCCTAGAGGCTGTGGTATTACTAAACGCAGGGTTAGTTTACCAAATGAACAAAATATCTGGGAACTAGCTTTCGCCAGCGGCTTCGCACGCGTTGTTTGTCTAGTAAAAGTAGCCTATGTGTTAATCAAGGTTATAATCTACGTACATATATACCAAATTTCATCGCAATTAGTTCAGCCGCTAAGACGTGATTTAGTAACAAACAAACATCCAAACTTTCGCATTTATAATATTAGTCTGACTAAGAATTAGAAAACCCAATTTTAACATTGATTTCAGGGTTCTGGTCCAACATTGTAAAAACGGAACCCTTATGGTGTGACTTTGACCGTCCGTCCGTCTTTTACAGCTAGCAGCTACTAAGCTATTACTATAAAAAATTATACTGGCCACGCTCTATTGCAGTATTTATATAATTTTATATAAAATAAGATTATTATCTCCCAAAGTTAATGTTATTCATAAAATGTTGACCACTTTTCTGACATAAAAACTCTTTGCTAATTTAAAAAAAGTACCGTTTTTAGACGGAGCATCTTGATAAACCGTACGTTTTACCTTATTAAAAAGAAACTCGTGCGTTTTACATTATAATAATGCACAAGTACGTAATGACATATATTACGATATTAAAATTGGTGAAATAAGAGACCCTTTACGAGCAAATGTGTTATAAATATATTTACCACCTTCGTACATTCTTGCTAATAATAATAATAATACCTTAATTTCATGTATAACTAGAGCAAACCTATTTTACTGTGGCAAATCCAATGGAACTTTATAGTGGTATAATGTTGTATTTAAACATTCGTATCTTCTCTTGCCAACCCTTTTCTCTCTAGAGAAATTAGATTCAGGGCTCAGAGCAATTAAAATAACTGCCAGATATTTTTTATTTAACTAGTGTGCGTAACTAAATAGAATTACATTATGAGAGCGGGGCAAATGAACTTGTTTAATCTCTTAACCGGTTTAACTAGCATTTTAATCTCTTGAAAAAAATATATTATTTGAAATAATGAAAAGCCCGACTGCAAAATGAAACTGAAAAGAATAAAACAAGCTAGATCATTCTGTTAATCGCAGGCGGGGACTATAATTGATGTGATGATAATAAAGTTGCGGTATTATTAATGTTGATATTAATAGTCCCGTCTGCGATTATTAAAATAACCAAGAAATTATAATTCAATATCAATGTTCATTTATTCATTAAATCACGAGGTTTGCTTTCAAATGTAAATTTTAACGCCTCCTAACAAAAATGCCCTCCCCTACCAAGCCAGGAAAGAATCAGACAAGAAACATGGCTGGTTATTGTTTTTAATTACCCTTTTACAATACAAAAGATACATTCAGAAACAAGCTTGTTTACTTCTTTTCAGTTTGGGTAAAAACTCGACTACGAAACGAACTACGACCTAACATAATGGTTTCAATTCCATATATACATATAGATCATGTTATTCGCTAAATACGTTTAGGGATCGTTGTGCAAGCCGAGCTGAATGAATGAATGAAAATTCTTTATTATACCTTACAAGCTAAACACAACAGATATAAAAATTAAAATACAACAAATAAATGTAAGCATAATGGGCGGTCTTATCGCTTAACAAAGCGATCTCTTCCAGACAACCTTTGGATGGAGAGGATCATTGCATAATGGAAGATTGGCTGAGGTGTAAAAAGAATAAACTTAATAATAGTAAAAGAAAAATTACTTAACCTTAAATACATAAATAACAGGTACCTAAATAATTTTAAATAAGTAAATATCATATATAAAATAAATAAATATGTACTTACATACATATATATATTAATATATACAGATATATACAGAGCTGAGTGTAGGTATACTCTAAATTGACATTATAAAAGTGTCGCCACACCTGATTCTACCGTAGCTGTTTCATAGTATACTAATACGCTTGGCTACCGGACCAGCTAGCCCCTGATTAAGTATCCCACGTCAGGCTTGCAAGTACTTGCAACAGCCGTAAATCACGTGATCACTGTCAAACTTCACTTTTGTATTATCTAGGTTATCAGTCTGTTAATTTGATGTAAAATTATTTAACATTCTCGAGAAATGTCTTTTACCACTTGTAAACATAACATAACAACGCAGCAAGCAGTCGCGGTTTCAAAATTTAACCTGAACCATTAAAATGTACCAGATAATATATATATATATATATATATATATATATATATTTTTACTACTCAGCTAACGATTTTCTCAGACACCGTCTGCGCTAAAGTGGCAGAGTCATTGCCATTGTATCTAATAAAATTTAAAACAACAATAAAGGTTCGAGACGTGCCATTTACTTGACGTCTGCTAACAACAGACCAATAAAATTAATATGACGCCCGCTGGTAAATAAAGCGATTCGATCGTAAAACGCCATTTGTGAAGCTATAATGGGGCGAAGACTAATCATCTCAAAGAATAAATTATACCTGTTTATTCCCCTTATAATTAACCTTGTTTTCTTCTTTAATAATTAACGAGGAAGACAGGATAGTTGGTCCCAGCAAAGGGACGACAACAGATATAACTATTTTCCTATAGTTAATTTGACGTTTTACGACCGATTGCTTGTCACAATGCTGTCGCTAATTTTGCATAATTAGCTGGACGATATTTTAAAATCTTCCACCGTTCCATAATGTCTGAAGACCCGCCTCTAACACCAATGTGTCCTGCCAACATTAACCTACGGTGCTGAGACATGGACGCTCACGAAGGAGACTGTGCACAGGATTAGAGTCGCACAGAGAGCCATGAAGCACGCCTTGCTCGGAATCACACTGCTAGACCGAGTCCCCAATACCGAAATTCGCAAGCGGACTAAAGTTCAAGACGTTAGCAAGCGTATATTAGGACTCAAATGGAGTTGGCAGGACATGTGGCCAGGCGTGGAGCAGGGTGCTGACTAAGTGGTTCCGAGATGGAACCAGAAACGCAGGTCGTTCCACCGAATAAATGGAATAATTAACGATCTAAATTACCCAGTTGAATAGTATAGTTGAATTGGTCGATTTAAAAGTTGCTCAAAGGCTTTTTTCTGTCTAGAGCACTCCAATGAGTATTGAGTTAAACCGCGGGTTTTGCAACTCGATGTTTTCAGCTGAATCGGCAGAGTATAACCTGAATCTAGGACACGAATGTAGACACATTTTTTTTATAATACTGTTTGCTTGTGATACGAGAAAAAAGCTCTGTTGCTTATTTCTGAAATTCATGGAAACATATTTTTTGACGGGTTTGTTATTAATCGCGTGCATATGTATATATATAGCACGCCATTAGCCTAGACTAGACCATCTAATACAATTATGGTAATCAATGATCAAATATTATAATTAATGCCTATTTTTAAGTTAAATATACACTTGACCAGAACCATGTTATCGAGAATCTAGTGTCTGGACAAACCTAGTATGGATTTTAAGACATCATTGAATTGTCATTATTGTACCTATAGCTTTTTGTATCAGATAATAAAAAATAAACAAACAATGAAACATGAATATTTATAATTTTTAAATTCACTTTTGCTTGCTTCTATCAACCTCTCAATATTATAAATACATCGTTAACTCAAGAGACGAATATTTAATATCAAAAACTCCCCTCCATTGTAGCGTAAATTAAATCAGAGGATAGCAAAAATAAAATGTATTTACGTTGCTGTAGAATGAATAAAGAAACACTTCTGCGGAAAAACGCGCACAATTGTCATATGAGAGATAATTTTATTCGCTACTTTTTTATGCGCAGATGTTCGCACTTTTTATTCACCCCATTATACGGGGTGTCCCAATAAATAGTATTGGTAGCTGGATGAATGTAAGTTAAATCTCTTTCTTTAGACTAAAATAATATAAATAGCTTAAAACTATGCGGCAAACGCCAGCTTTTAAAAACAATATATGCCGCATTAAAATTGGACCACACAATATCTATTTAGGATACACAGAAAGACAGACAATGCACCTCTTACGCAAAAGAGGAGTGCCTGAAATCCTTTTTTACGTTAGAGGTTAGAGAGAACCTCATTCGAAATAACCTTACAATGTTCCTTGAATTTTCTACACAATACGAACTCGTAAGTGTATGTAGATTTTATACAGAGTGTTTGGTAATATACTGACGATATTCAAGTGATGGTTTCTCAAGAGATAAAAAAATACTTATTGAAAAACTAGTTATATTTTCAAATTTTACAGAAAATCGACTAAGTTTAGGTGATTAACTCGATATAAAACTTACTGACTACTCTTGCAATCGACATCCAAAAATAAAGGCTGATTAGATATCTCTTTCGGAAATGGCGGCTTGTGGGTTAGAAAGAAACAATAAGAGATATCTCGAGTCGTCACCAATACAGTATCTGTGGTTAGATGGCAAGCATTATGCAATAGTACAACATAAGTTTAATAAAGTGTTTGTTTTTACATACCAAAATAAATTTCACATTTCTATAGTAAACATTTCACAAATGTTTTACTAAGCTCATCAAAATAACCCCTCTCATTTTTGTGCGTATATTATCAACCACCCTATATAGGTAACCCTACTAAGTAAAAGTTTTGTGAACTTTTTCTGTGCATTTCTACATTCGTATAAAATAAAAACAGGCTAAAACCAGTAGTCATGGCCAACAAAGTCATGGGGTTGCCAGTAGTATTGCTTCACTTTCACAATCTTGGGAGACCCTGTATGCATATTAAAAATACTACATATATATATATTTTGTATACTCTTTTATAAATTTTAATTGGATTCATTAACATTCTGACAGCTTTAAAGTCGGGATTTTCAGGACTACGTTTATTTTATTTCTTTCTTGGTTTATTTTTACTGCAGTAAAAATGAACGCTTTTAGTCCTGTTCATTAAGTTAGTTTGTGCTATAGTTTTTTATCTGTTAATTTAAATAAACATTTTTTTCGATGCTTGTTTAAACCTACCTGACTTGACTGGTGTGAGGTTCTCTATTTTTGTATCATCATTGTCATGTTAGCGATAGATCGTCCATTGCTAAACGTAGGCTTCCTCATAGATTTCCAGAACGTCATCTTTTATTAGGTCATCCTTCCATCTTAAGGGGGGCGTCCTACGCTGCGCTTTCCGTTGCGTGGACCCTACTCGAGAACTATTCTTTTGTTTTTGTATAAGTGGACTAAAACATACTGTTACGCTGTTACACAATAAGAAATAATCGAACTTTCTCGAAGGCTCTCGACTTACCTACTGTGTCACGGAATACGTAATACTTGGTATGGAATATACCTGCATGCTGTGTTTTTGCCTGCGGTTGCGCAGAATGGGGAGTAGTCATTCTGCCGAAACACCGACCCTTTCCTGGAACGATCGAGATCGTTCTAGTGTAGTGAATTGTGCGTGATATAAATAGGCTGGAGAGATGGCCGGACAGTCAGTCTGGATTTTTCTATACGTGCGAACATTTCGGTGACTTTAAGTGGTGCAACAGTGGTGTGAATTAGTGTGTTGTGATTACGTGTGACCAAGTTCGTGTATTCATCGTTTTAGTGTTGAATAAAAGTGTTATTTTGGTTAGACTGATTATCATTATTTTATCCCGAACCCTCAGCTCGTAAAAATACTTTTAATTTGGAACATTCCAAATTCTGTTGCTGAACTTGCGGGTTCGCTTCCCGCTGCAGATCTAATGTTTGCATGGTCTACAGTTCTGGGTTTTGATGTTTTCCATACATAATAATTATCAGTTATCCGGTTCCATTAGTAAAAGCTTTGCCTAGTTTGTGTGAAATGGCCAGCATTATTTATTATAATTATCTTAACTGACGCAATATTTTCTTTACCTATACATAGATTCCATGGAGATGGTACTTAAGCACTGTATTAGGTCAGGTTAGTTTATTCCAACAACAGAAAAGAGGTTACCTGTCGAGCATTTACAACTAAGTGCTTTGGTGCTAAAGAAATCCCAGGCGTGTTTCTTTTTAACCCCCAACGAACTACAAGCTTTGTTTTTCTGTCTGATTCTTTATCTATACGTGGCATTGAACAAATAATTGCAGTTAAAAAAAATCTTGGAATTTTCTGTATGTGTTCGGATAACACTATAAAAAATAAAAATACTATTTAATGCAGTTTTACAAAATGTGCTTGTTAGATTGTTATATAAATATAATTTTTTTTTCACATACATGAAGGAGTAAAGCAGTGGCCACTCTCTCACATATTATTCACATGCATCCACGCAGAGGTAAATGTTAGCAATTACGTAGGCAACAAAGAGCATCGACGTCGGTGGCAAACGCTGACCGATTTGCGTTTCGCGGACGATATTTCTTTTTTTGCGTTCGCAGCAATATATCTACAGAAAATGCTCCAAGAACAGAGAGTGCCTAGTTCTGAAGTTGGACTTCAAATGAATCAAAGGCGCATTATAACGTCGAACAATATGAAACGTAGGATCGCGGTAGATAAGAAAAATATACTATATGTCGATGAGTACACACACTTTGGGCAGATTGCATCTGTCAAAAAACAGGCACGACATCGAAACGCTTGGAAGAGCTTCTGAACCAAGAAGGATATAAAAGGCGACCTACCTTTAACACTAAAAAGTCAACTTATCAACATTTGTATCCAGACCGGCTTTAGCTGCGGTGCGTACTCATTGACGCTAACCGAGTTACAAGTGCTGCTAACTCAATATTTGCCTGAGGGTGATGAAACGCAGTATTTTAGGTTAGAAGAGAACCGATCGAATCAAGAACACCACGCTGCGTTTCCTCACTGGTACTGCAAGGGGACATAAAACTAGCCGGCTCAAATGGGAACTGAACGGTACTCGACAGCCAAATGCTTCCCGATTGGTGGGTCAACATCACCACGCAATGGATACATGACGGACGGCGGCCTCGGGGTCAACGATGGAAGCGTTGACGGGGTAATTTAATTTTATTTTATTTAGGCAAACTAAAGCTTCAGATTGAGTCAAAATATTTAAGAAATTTTAATAAAAGTAATAAATCATATGGTTAATCAAATTTGTCGCTGATTCTACCTACTCACCGACACATGTGTCTCTCAACACCTCATATTTTATTATAATAATACTTGCTACGATTTTAATAATATTGGTCCATCATTCCGATCAAAGATGTGTAAGGTCTTACACAGATTCTGATTAGTACTCATGCAGCTCACAAATTGAATTAAATATAGAGCCAATTGTAGCACGTTTAAGCCTGTAATGTTATCAAATCGTACCTAAATGTGCAATGATGTAGACAATCGTGACCTATGATCCCTAATTATAAGAAAACTTTGTGTGTATATCTGCTCTTGAATTACGCAAAATGGCTAAACAGATTTAGAGGAGATATACAATAAAAGCAGACACTGAATTAAAATAAATAGCACATATTTTTCGTTTTATCAATAATACCACAGATAAATAATATACTAAGATTTTAAAACTATCTCAAAAAATGTCAAGTCTAGACGGGACTTGAACCTGTAACCTTTTCAATCCAATTGTGCTACCGGGCTTTGTTCCGTCAGGTCGAAATTAGTGAGCTGATTCAGATTACGACTAAAGCGTCGTTAGCTCCATCTCCAGGAAAACTTATACAGTTTTTGACCTGCTCAATGGCAAACGTTGAAGTTTAGAGCATTGACAAGATGTCGCGTTGCTTATTTCAAATAGTAGTATTTTTATTTTTTATAATATTATGTGAATACGGAAAATTCCAAGGTTTCTTCTAGGCTTGAAATTTTTGAGATGGTTTTAAAATCTTGGAATTTTTGGATAACACTATAAAAAATAAAAATACTATTTGAAATAATATACTTCCGAATAAAAATAAAATAAATATGTTCCTAACTAAAACAGAAAACAAATAATTATAATTATACAAAGACACATAAATGCTGAAATTTAAATATCTTAAACCCTATTTCTGTAGTAACATGATTGGGTCAGTGATAATGTTATAATGCCTATACACATTTAAAGAAAATAATAACTAAAATATTTACTACTGCTAAAAAAAACACAAGTATTTGTATTTTAAGCACCTACTTACAGCTGTCTCGAACAAACTCGTAGGTAAGAGGAAAATCTGAAAAATAAACATTTTTCTTGTATACTTTCCCGCTCAGTGCAAATCCGAGGGAACTATATAATAATTCCAGATTAATATATCTTCTCAGTACCTACTTCTAACTACTAAACACTTATCTAGCGATAGAACTGTTTCAGCTGAATTCACAAAACAAATAGGTTTTTTTTTGACCCCAGGTAACCGTAAGATCGTATCGTATCGCTCAGCTGTCGGAGTTTATATGCCCCCGAAGACCCCGACATGGCATAATGACTGTTATAGCCGAGACTGACATTATGACGTGCTCACCGAAACACAAAAATTTTAATAAAAACAAAGTCAGGTTTATTCAAACACTTTTATCTCGAGATTGGCGGAACCGATTTTCATGGTTTTTGATTTGTTGTATTTGTCTTTGTCCCGAATAGCAGAATAACTATTAAAATATCGAAAAAAATCACGGAAAAGAAATTATGAAGAAAATTCATTTTCTCATACATAGATAAATAATAAATAATAATAAATATTGCTGGACATTTCACACAGCGCTATCTAGCCCCAAACTAAGCAGAGCTTGTACTATGGGAACCAGATAACTGATAAAATACTTATATACTTTTTTTTTGTATACATACTTATAATATATAGAAAAACACCCAGACATGGAACAAATATCTGTAGATCATGCACACATTTGTTCCGCGGCGGGAATCGAACCCGCTACCTCCTGCATCTCAGCCGGCTATACGCCCACTGCGCCACGGAGGCAGTCGATGCAGCTAATGATGAATTCTACCAGGGTGACGTACATTGACAGCCCGTGTCATTTGCATATCAAGGTGGTACGAAGTTCGCCGGGTCAACTAGTAATAATTAATCATTTGATTTTGGATTCCTAGTAAAAACACCCATTTATTACTTTTCGTAGGCACAAACTAGTAAAGTGAAAGTGGCTACATAATAGCTGGCACTATTTTTACGAATCATTATGTAAATTGAATGCTTTCATTGGTTGAATTAGCCTAGAACATAAAATGGTCTTTATATTCCAACTATCCGCAACAGTTACACCCACCTGTTTCCGTCGATAAACAATACCGTTACCGTTGTGCTTATCTGTTCCGCTATACACTATCAACTATTTGCAGTTTTTCAAGACCAATAGATTAGCATTAGCTCATGACCCGCTTTCCTCTAATCGCAAACCCACACTTTGTAAAATTTATGTCTACATAACGTGTCAGCAAAATTAGGCCGAAATTGTGTTCTACATAGGCGGGTAAAAGCAATCGCTTGGCTTGCTATTAGCGTATGGAAATTGATTAATTTAACAGTGTATGGAACAGTTCAACGATATACGGGCACATTATGTTATATGTTGACATTAAAACCTCGACGCTAAAACTAGAAAGGGCTTAGAGAGCTGTTCTTAAAGTGATGAACAAAAAACCTATCTGGTTCCCTACTACTGAGCTTTACGCGATGTGTTCAGTACCCACAGTTCGGCAAACATTCATTTCGCAAACTATTCTTCGCAAGCACCTCTCAGTTGTTCTATGACCCTAACCTGAAACATTCGAAGCGGAGAGCAGATAAAGTTTGCAAAATAGCACAACGACGTACAGTGGCAAGTCGTCACTTCTTTTTTATTAGTTCTTCCTTGTACAACAGAGTTAACAAGGAAATTAACATTTACCCGCTACCCCACAACAAATGTAAGATTAAATGTCTAGAGTGGCTTAAATCTTTAAATTACGAAGATACTGAGGACCTCCTAAAAATTCCCAAATAGTGCCTACACACAATTACGCACATACATACAGACTCACCCTCGCACCCTCACACAGATACACACACGCACACACACACTCACAAACACATCCACCCACGCAGATCCTTCTGGTCTGTTGGAAACTAACTGTAATTTTTAGTTTAGTTTTTGATAATGTACCATTTACCTGATTGGAACTCATTGATGTTATAGGAGGAGGGCGTTGGTGTCTGTAACACAGTTCTCATACTAATACAGGCATCATCGTTTCAAACTGTACATATGACTGTATATTTGTTGTTCCTCAATAAATACTTTTTATTTATTTATTTATTTATTAAAAATAAGCAATCCTTTGAGACTAAAATAAAATAAGAATGGGACATAGAATCGATACCGACTCTTATTTGTAGTTTGAAATTAGAAAAATATACTTAAAGTGGTTCGATTCCTATACAATCACTCAGTACAAATTCACTAGATAATTTAACAGTAGAAATTTCTAAACATATCCTTAGATCTTTATAAATGAAAGTGTTTAATTTTATTTGGCGACAATAATGAGACGTAACTAGTTCGATACGCATAATGTTTAGACATTTTTACTGTTGAGTTATCTAGTGATTATGCACTGATTGTTAGGAATCGAACCACTTTAAGGTAGAATAGAATAGAATAGAAAACGTTTATTGTAAATCACACTTAAAATAAAAAACAAACAATACACGCAGAAATATAAGTGGCAAACTATTGCAATTTTATTACTATTTTGGCATGTCTAAGAATATCTTTTTTAATTTGTTACAGGACTGACAGAGTAGAAGACACCGTATCCAGCAGCGGGAATCTTGCGAACAGCAGCGTAGTGCGCCACAAAATAGTTGTTCTAGGAGCCGCCAAAGTCGGAAAGTCCTCGCTCATAACACAGTTCCTATATAATACATTCTCCCCCAAATACAAAAGGACTATCGAAGAGATGCATCATGGAGATTTTAATGTATCAGGAGTGAGATTGACGCTGGATATTTTAGATACGTCAGGGGCTTACGAGTTTCCAGCGATGCGGGCATTGTCGATCCAATCGGCTGATGCCTTTATCCTTGTCTATGACATCACTGATGCCAACACCTTCGCCGAAGTGAGGGCGTTGCGAGATCAAATTCACGAGGCAAAGGACAGCACAGCTGTGCCGATCGTTGTCGTTGGCAATAAAGTCGACTTGGCGGAGACAGGTGCTAGACAGGTTGGTTTTACGTTTTACAGGCTTTGCCACGGGCGCGATAATTATAAAAAAATAAGTTCTTAACATATTGCGATGTGTTACACTTACCTACTGTTTATGAACATCGATTTATCACAATTATCACAACACGACAAGGGGACGCCTTCTTGATACAAAATATACTATTAATGCAATAACAATGTCTTTATCGACGTAGGGTTGGGTGCTTCAAACTTGATTAGCTCTGCCTTTGTTCATTTTTCGTTCATAAATATTATAAAGCTCATTTTCATAACAATTTTCACATTATCTGGTTTGTCAATAAATGATGAGCTTTTTATTCGGTCGCTGTATCATGTATGATTAGGATTGAACAACAAAGTGGAAGGGCGTGAAGGATTATACGTCACGTACTTATTCAACGCGCTTTTAGGGGCATTACCTATTAACAAAAAAGGGACGTTTTAGTGTTGCTTACTCTGATTTTGGTAATAGGTGAACAACTAAAAATAAATAAATAAAGCTTGATTTTTCAGAGTATATTCCTTTTCTGCTCGTTCAGATGGATCTGAAGTTAGCGTATTTCTCACTAAAACAAACATTGCATGGAAAATTGTGTGGACGTTTGCAAATGTTTGCAGAGAATCGGGTGTTATTGGAAATTCGGAGTAAAAGCTAGAAGAGAAACAAAATGCTATTCCAAATTCAAACACAGTATTCGAACGTTCATTTCGTTAAAGGCGTGTTGAGAGAGGGGTATTAACGGGTTGGAAGAGCTAAAATGTGCGGAGATGTTCGCAAAATCGCAGAAAATGTTGGGCGGGAATAAACATCGAAGTTATGAAATACTACTAACATAAAAATAATGATACAATGTTTGTTACTGCTCCCATTGGCAAGAGATTATCCTTTTTTTTGAGCTCATTAGACATGTTAGCAAAAAAAACAGGAATCAACCCGCTACCTAATTGTATGATAGACTTAACGCACTACACTTTCGATTGAAGGCCGTTGCTTATCTCCTTTGTGGATTCACTTGGAAGAAAGTAGCTATAAATAAAATGCAAAAACGTATTTGAAACTGCTAGATCGAGAAATATGAGTGGGTATTTTCACACGACTGTTTGCGAACAGATATTGGAAAACTGCAATGCTAAAAATAACAAACTCTAGAACGCAGAGGCTCCATTCGTTAAGCTTATGCCCGTGTGTTGTATCCAGGGTAGATATTTTCTACAACGTAGGCTTCCCTGCCAAAGCCTTAATTGTTATCTTTACATAGTATAAAATGAAGTCGCTTCCGCTGTCTGGAACAGACCTTTTTAACTACTCAACGGATTTTAATGCAGTTTTCAGCAATAGATAGCGTGATTCAAGAGGAATGTTTATATGTATAATATATACATAACTCTGTTTGTTTGTTATCTTTACACGACCTACATCCGTCGGTAACCGACTACAACTCGTATCTCCTTGAAAAAAGTGTCAAACTACTGTCAAACTTTTGACACGTTTTCAGGGAGAAAGGAGTTGTAGCTGGTTACCGACGGGTATAGGCACCCGCCATAAACGGCTGAACGGATCGTAATGAAATTTTGCAAGGAGATAGTTTATATCCTGGGGAAGGGCATACGTTACTTCTTACCCGAGTGCGCAAAAGGAGGGTAATGTTTTTATTGAAATACCACGCATGTGAAGCCGCGGGCGAGTCAGCTAGTAAATAATAACTTGACATTTTATGTGGATGACGTCATCGTCGGATCGACCTAGACTATAAACCTTCTACATAGATAGCTTTTATACATGAGCTAGTTCCGAGTAAAATTGAATTTCCGAACTGTCAGTATTTAGAAAATGTGGGGCGACGCTTGCTTTCGCACTGAGCAGTCAAACTCACGTCGGAAGTTAGGTAGATATGACAACCGGCAAACATGCACTGCCTTCTACTACTATCGCGTACATAATATGAAATGAATGGAACAAATAAACTATTGATAGCTTAAACCTCAATTCGACTACTGACTCACCCGTTTACATACCTATTAAATAGTGATTAAAAGACCCAATATCAACAACAATATCAACTGAACAGCAACTAGATAAACTTGAGCGCTTGCAAAACTTTGGCATCCGGTTCATCTTCGGCTTGCGGAAGTATGACCATGTGTCCGAATTTCGCAGTAAGCTCAAGTGGTTACCCATACGCCTTCGCCGGGATACTCACATCCTTCAGCATTTATATAACATCCTGTTCAACCCTTCCTCACCTTCCTATCTTAAAGAACGCTTCCATTTCCTCTATCAATCCAATCCTCGATCCTTGCGTTCATCTGACACACTCCAACTCAGGACACCTGTACACTCCTCCTCCTACTTTGATAAGTCTTTTACAGTGCAGGCTGTCCGGTTATGGAACGCGCTGCCGGTGGCTATCAGATGTGCCAAGTCACTTGCTATTTTTAAACGTATGCTCAGAGAACACTATCTGAGTATTTTTCGCTAAATATATATGTATTTATTATTAATTATTTGTTTCTTAAATAAGTCTAAGTATGTATCTATAAATTATTATGAGTAGTTATTATTTAGATTCATGTAGTTTTCATTTATGTAAGTTTTATATTTTTTATATTTAGTATTAGTATGTATATACATGTAGTATGTCAGGTACACCCCAGGTAATGTCTACACAGTCCATTCCATCCAAAGGTTGTCTGGCAGAGATCGCTAATTAGCGATAAGACCGCCAATTGTATCCATAGATTTACGTAGTTGTTTTTTTTTATATGTATTTGTTTCGTGGTGTGCAATAAAGTATTATCTAATCTAATCTAATCTATCATCATTACCAGCATCCCTATTCGCAAAACTGGAATTTGGAAAAGATAATGCTCTGCTTCTCCTTAGCGTATCAAGAGTTCTACGTTTTAGTTTTACTATTTATATATTTTTACCACAGTTACCAACCAAGCACGATCTACCGTGGCCAGTCTGGAAGTCCTAAAACAGGCTCCGCTCCCAGATTCGCCGCTGCAGACTTAATATGTGCAAATGGGGATTCAGGGACCTTAACTTAACCCAGTGCGACTGCGGTGTTCCTGCACAGTCAATGCAGCACTTGCTACTGTGCCCTTTGTGCCCAAATACCTGCACGATAGAGGACCTAATAACCGCCTCACCTAATGCTATTGTTGTGGCCAAACACCTGTCCAATATAGTATAAATGATAACGTTGATTACGGGAACTGTCTTCAGTTTCCGATTGACAACAAGAACCCCATATTTTTTTAGAGCAGTTAATATTATAAAATTGTGATGGCAATGGTGAGTAAACAAGCACCTCAAATACAATGTTCCAAACTTACAAGCACGTTGTTATGTATTTACGAGTGTGACAAAGCTAGATAAGATCTCAACGGAAGCTAGATAATATCTCGGGGCGGTTGAAGCTGATGAGCCAATATCCGCACCACTGCGCTTTCCTGGTATTACAGGAACCGCGGTTCATTGAAAATAATGTGGTGTCGTATTAAATGCAACAGAGATGATAAATAGGAATGCTTCAGATATTATTCTCGGATCGCTTTACAGAAGATACGATTAGTTCGTAGCGATTCGAACCATCTGTAATGATAAATGTAAGATAGTTCGTTTTTGCGCATTTAGACTAATTGTTTAACTTACATTTTTTAATAAAGTTATTTATAAAAACATGTTCGCTTCAAAACTAAGCAATATTTTTTTTTTCTTTTGTGAAAAATTTTGGGCAAGAACTTATTTGGCAGTATTACACCACATCACGTATAAGCTTTTGTTAAAAAACTTATCGCGATCATATGTTATTATGACATCCACCCATTTGAGCTTTCAAAACAAAAGGCTGGTATTATAGTGGCGACAACAATACCAAAGTTTTATTTCATACATGTTGGCGCCAGGAAAATGGGACGCGCGGCCGTAGGTGACTAGCCAATATCCGCACAAGAGGAAACTGCCGGAAATAAAGCTCATGCAATTGCCATTTCATTGAACAAGGCAAACTATAGTCCATTCTCGCAAATTCTGCATAACGATAAGAATTAATTTTAAAATATTGTAATTGGAAACACCTTCGGGTATTTTCAACTGCAGAGGATGAGGCGACACAAGAAAAATCAGCGCTACTGATGCGTTATCGACGTTAGAGAAGAGCTATTTTTATACTTTATGATGGAATTTTACATAAAAAGAACCTAATGACTTACCATTTTTGAATTATTTTACAGAATTAGCGTACATTACTAGCTATACATTTCCAGTTTTAGCCTCAATCTAGATAATATTATGAGCTGAAGATGATACTCAATATCCGTAGCGCGCATCCGATAGACGGAAACGAGTCGACAAGCCAAACCAAGCATTTGACAAAACTATAAATTTACAGTTCATTTGTAAGCACGGTTCTGACAGGGATGTAGAACTGATAGATAAATCTTTGACAGTATTTCTTTGTAGCTGTTGATTTTCTGTTTATCTTGGGTTTATATGATAAAATCCCTAATTATTAAGATCAGTACTAGGTATTTTGATAGATTTACTCTGATCTATTTTCATTTCGCATTTTCTCATATCCATAGGAGCAATCATGCCAAACACCTGCTCATATCAACGCACGTTTTGAAATACATACGTTGAGTGGTTTTAAACTTAGCCCATAAAATAACGATACACATCTTGTAGGAGCTTATTTAACTTACTTCAAGGTCGGCCGTTTTCCGAATAATGTTCAACTCCGACTCGCAGTATCTTAAGTTAGGTAGGTACCAGTTTTGGCGTTTGAGATATGCCTCGATGAAATATGATGAGTATATGTAGTATGAAGGTAACATGGTTTACTATCTTTGTGATTAATTACTAAAATTTTATGAATTGTTAAATAGAACAAACTTAACTAGTGGTTCGCCCCGAACTTAGATCTCGCGAGTCTACCATAAAAACAAAAAAAATGTAATTCGTAATCTTTGACTATCAAAATAGTGCCACGAAATAAATAACCAACCAACTTGACCTACAGTTTCATTCAAATTACAGGTAACAGGAGTTCATGTTCATTGATTATCCTTTTTTGGGGTACAAATTGCAGTTATTCTGGCTTTCAGACTTTTGCCTATATTTGTGATACTTAAGCTACACGAATACCAAATTTCAGCATTGTGGGGCCACTGGTGTACCCTGTGAATTTTGTCAAAGTTTAGTTTTTTTTATGGTTAATAACTCAAAAACTACAAAAATTTTACCAAAAATAAAAACGGGGTCGAAATGTACTAATAAAGACCTTTTATTTGACGTGCCAGTTGACCTAATAGTCTCATTTTTATTTTTTATTTTACCCCTCTTGAACTCCAATATCTCAACAACCCCCCCAAATTTATAGCTCATTGAGTCACACCAAAATTGTGCCATCATTACCTACCTATATACTAAATTTCTCGATGATCGGATAAACGCTTCGAAAGTTGTCCTCGGACAAACAAACAAACATACATTCAACGCCGATTTGCCAAAGTAAAATGTCATATTACGATAAAAAGTTACACAACACATATCATCTAACATTATTTAACTGCTTTGTGGCAGCGATTTCACTCCAATGTAACCAAAGAAGCCTACATTATGGTTGCTTTGAGGTACGCTGCGTGCCAGGCTTTCCCCTCATTTCTGCCTGTTTGATTTTAATGTTTTTTTCACAGATAGAGTTCCACACAACAGAGTCAGTGGTGACCGTCGACTGGGAGAACGGGTTCGTTGAAGCATCTGCCAAAGACAACATCAACGTATCGCAGATCTTCAAAGAGTTGCTGGTGCAGGCTAAAGTGAAGTATAACCTATCACCAGCATTGCGTCGGCGCCGGCGACAATCGTTGCCGACAGGACCTCAAGGGCCGCCGGGCTCCAGCCCGACTCCACCAATGTCTGCGGCTCCTCACGTTCCCTCCCCAGCCCAGCTGGCCCATCTCCAGCAAATCCGGGAACGTCATGGCAGCAAACGCAACTCGTGCGTCATCTCTTAGATCAACTACGTCTAGCCATAATTTTACGAGCTCGTGACGTCCTGATTCCGTGTTCAACCGTAGTTCAAGTAATGAGAACTATGTTTTTTATGGTATCGGAAACATTAAAGTAGGAGAAATCAAAACCTAGTTCAGAACGGACAACGTAGTGGTATTATGAATGAAAATCAAAGTATAGGATCGTGGTAGAGTTACAGATCGACTGCATTGAACACGGAATACTTATGTAACTTTGAGCTAATATGCTAACTTGTAAGTTTCAAATTTTCTACGTATTTGTCTGCTAAATTTTGTACCTAAGTACTCGTAGACATGAATTATTAAAATAGTGGAATCTATTGTCAATAATTAAATAGCCTTGAGGTGTATAGTTCAGAATATTTCTAAAGCGTAAAGATAATCATGGATTCAATTGTAGTCTCTGAATGTATTCAAATTTGATGTTTCAATATTGTGCTCAGTAATATTTCTTACAATATACCTACTTATTACTTACCTAGTAATAATATTAATGTCGTTATGAGAAATGTTTCTCTACTTCGTGACTATAATAACATTTTGTTAACGATGACATAACACCTATAAAATATAAGTTTATTGTGTCTAGTTGAATTTAACCGTCATTCCACTAATTTACGGTTATGTGAGGCAATAAACAAATAATAAGATAAATTCAGATTAACTTTCATTAGAAGTATAAGCAGCGGCACGTAAGTCTAGCGCTGAGCGATACGCGGAGGGGATAGTTGCGCATGGGTACTGTCGCGCACGCAATACAATTATAACTTTAATTAATTATTAGCTAAATAACGTTATTGACATTATTTTAATGTAATGTCAAATAGTAAGTCTAGCGCTGAACGAAATGTGGAGGATAGCTGCGCATGAGTACTCTCGCGTACGCAAATAATATTACCTATACTTTAATAAATAGTTTATCTCCAATCTCCAAAGATTTATAGTAGGTACCTAAGACATAATTAATATGATGTGTTGAAGTTAATTTAGCAAACAAATTCAAATAACAGCAATAACAATACAAATAAGAACGCGACTGTACACTGTATGTGCGCAGGGCATCGTATCAGTGCGGGGAACGGCATGTGACTGGAGAGCCAATCGGCGCTACGCACGCCTGCCCTTCATCCCGCTAGCCCCCCTCAGGTACCTTAATTTTAACTTCTGCGCAATAACGGTCAGCGCTAAAGTTTCGTGCCGGTACTTAGTATATCTCATAAAGTTCTATACGAACTTGAAGTTTTGAAATATGCCCCAATAAAGATGTTAGTTTTAAGACAATTATGGAGTTTACAATTTCGTATTCATTAGTATATTGTATTTTAAATTAAGGATGAGATTCTGAAAGGTAATTAAGATAATGGTGATAGATCTTCTATAAATAGGGAACGGTATATGACTGGTTTATATTATCTATCTAAAAATTAAGTGTACCTATGTAGGTGTAAGTAAATATTTTCCTTGTGTTCAGATTGAAGTCAACAGTCTTCCTATTATGTTATTGTTCTGAGTTTCTAAATCTAGTTGGAACTACTAAAAAATAGGCTACTAGCAAACATTGAGTTGCTTAGAGACATACATAATTCAAGGTTTTTCGACACCTCTCTTTATTTAGGTACTAGCGGCAAGTCCCGGCTTCGCACGGGTGGACATTAATTTTTTCAACATTTTTATGCCTAAAGTTCTTACACTTTGGGTTACATGATTTAAGTTTTAGTAAGGATCCCTAATTTTTCTAGTAATAAATATATATACTACTAGTTGACCCGCCCGCGGCTTCGCACGCTTGAAATTTCCCGTTCCCGTTGAACTTCGGGATAAAAACTATACAAAACACTCTTGTCAAAGTGACGCGACACTTCATGTAAATGAATTCACGTCAATGAACGACGGTTAAATTATATGGATACATAAAAAGTTTCCGCGCACTTTACGAATTCACAAACACAAATTATAAAGAAGATATCCAAGGATTCACCAATATTTGACAACAAACATATATGTCACATTTGTCTGTGGTCAAATATTTATAGTGCGTTCAGAAATTAAATAATTGAAATAACGTTTTGATAACAAATGAAATAAACGCATTCAGTTTGACAGGTACGAACAGTTTATATGGGAAAATAAAATAGTTACTTTCATTGCAATTTCTTTATTTTTTCTCACCTTTTAAACCTTCCTTGGACTTCTACAAATATTTCAAAACCAAAATTAGACAAATCGGTTCAGCCGTTTATGAGTTTAAGTGAGACTAACGAACAGCAATTGATTTTATATATATACCTAGATGATACTCAGGGATAATGTAGCATTCTAATGGTGAAAGAATTTTTGAACTCAGACCAGTAGTTTTTGAGTTTATTCGTTACAAACATACAAAAATACAAATCTTTTGTCTTTATAATATTATATTTGTATAGATTTATTACTTTCACAATAAAAGCGTTGCAATGCTAGGAAAGTTTAATGCTAATATCATTATCTACCAATCATCCTGGGCGTGTAAAAACGTGAGAGGTAGTATATTTGTTACAATCAACGTTAGGTGCATATAAGTAAGGGTTATATGCAACGTTTAATTGAATAGCTAGAAGCTCAATTCAATTTCACGTCAGTTTCAGTTGTAATGAGAATAATAAAACTTTGTTCAACTCATTTAATTCGTTGTTTCAATTTAAACGCTCCAATTTACATTCGTCAGGCAGGATAATTGAATTCAGCGGAGACAAGACTTTGAAATTAATGTTTGATGTTTTATCAACGTCAAGTGAAGATAGTTGGATCTTTCACGTGTACCTAATGTTATAAGCTTCTAGTATTTTCAACTTTCGCAATCACTGTACATTATTACTGATTTAAATGGGCATTTATCGCGTATGTACCTTTTTTATTTCTTTTCCCGACGATTCGACTATATTGCAACAGCCGTGGTCGCGGGCAGACAAACAGGATAACAAATAAAAAGGTACATACGCGATGAATACCCGTTTAAATTACTTAGTACTACCTAAAGTCATACAATAAAATGTATCAATTATTTTATATATATATATCAGCATTAATACTATTTATCAATGTTTATCAATACTAAACAAGTACTTGAAAGAATCGATCCATCTTTAGTAATAAGGCAAATTAAATTAGACTAGTGGTTCGCCCAGAACTAAGATCTCGCGCGTCTACCATAAAAACAAAAAAAAATGTTATTCGTAATCTTTGACTATCTAAATAGTGCCACGAAATAAATAACCAACCAACTTGACCTACAGTTTCATTCAATTACAGGTAACGGGAGTTCATGTTAATTGGTTATCGTTTTTTGGGGTACAAATGGTAGTTATTCTAGATTTCAGACTTTTGCCTATATTTGTAATACTTAAGCTAAAAGCATACTAAATAACAGCATTGTGGGGTCACTGGTGTACCCTTTGAATTTTGTCAAAATTTAGTTTTTATTATGGCTAATAACTCAAAAACTACAAAAACTTTACCGAAAATAAAAACGGAGTCGAAATGTACTAAGGAAGACCTTTCATTTAACGTGTCAGTTGACCTAATAGTCTCATTTTAATTTGTTTTTACCCTTCTTGAACTCGAATATCTCAACAACCCCCCCAAATTTTTAGCTCATTGAGTCACAACAAAATTGTGCCATCATTACCTACCTATATATCAAATTTCACGATTATCGGATAAAGGCTTTGAAAGTTATCCTCGGACAAACAAACATACATACAACGCCGATTTGCCCAAGTTGATTTGGAGATCTCGCTTCGCTCGATCAAATATATAGATAAAATAATTTCTTAAAATAGTGTGAATTTGTTTATAAGTTTTAATTTAGAGAGATAAATAAATTATTGGTATTGTAAATTAAAAACATTTATTTGTCTGTTAAACAATCTATGTATGTATCGTATATAAATATTTACGATTATAATGTAGGTAATATAAATAAGGATTTTAGAATGTTTATCGTAAATTTGGCTTATAATTTCAAAAGATTTTTGTTATAGCTAAATTACCCCAATCTTGATGTGATTAGGTTAGTAGGGTAGTTCTATAATTTTTCTACGAACTTTCTTATAATTATATTGAAGAAAGTGAAAGGTTTTTAAAATAAAAGATTAAACACCAATATATGTAATATATGTTTTGATGTTTCAAGAAATGAATGTGCCTTTTTTTAATGTATTTTATTTTATTTAATAATATAAGCAGTGTATTCTTGCTTGAATTATGGTAATTAAATTTTAATTTGCATTTTTTTTTATTCTGTATTTGAAATCATAGTTTTTTTTATTGTAATGTGATTAAAATGGTGATTAAAATGGGTGATTAATTTGGTAACATAGGATAGTATTTTGTGAAATCGGATTTTCATGATCATCAATCGGGAAGTCCTACTTAAGCTACTTAAGCTCTTTCATCATCATCTGCAGCCCGACTTCACCCACTACTGGGTATAGGCCTCCCCAAGTTTGTGCCATCCGCCACGATCCTGCGCTAGTCTCACACATTGACAGCCCGCGACTTTAACGATCGTCCACCCCTCTCGCTGCCGTCCTCCCTTTAAACCCAAAGAATTCTAAGATAGACATTAACATCATATATTTACGACCTCCGTGGCGCAGTGGACGTATAGCTGGCTGAAACGCAGGAGATAGCAGGTTCAATTCCCGCCGCGGAACAAATGTTTGCATGATTTATATATATTTGTTCCGTGTCTGGGTGTTTTTCTATATATTATAAGTACCTATGTATTTACAAAAAAAAGTATATAAGTATTCTATCAGTTATCTGGTTCCCATAGTACAAGCTCTGCTTAGTTTGGGGCTAGATAGCGCTATGTGAAAATGTCCATCAATATTTATTTATTTATCATCCACTTATATTGCGAGTTTCGGTTCCTTATTTGAAAATCCTTAATATAAGCGTTCGTATGTACTTTCTTAGGATATTATTTTTATGGTAGGGGGTAACCATCTCCTATAGGTACTTTCTAAGCCAATGAATTCACGAAAATTATAAATACATAATCTATATGATGCATATGTATTATTCTAAACATGTTGGTATTTGGTCATAGTTAATGACATCTTAGAAATTAAATTTTAAAATGTGAAATTTATTTTTACTTAGCAACTGAGCACTGATGGATTTGACAATGTATAAAAATGTATCTTGTATAGGATTAATTTAACTCTCTTTATTATATTTAAGTATTATTTCTGAAATCAAAATCACACTAATATTATAAATGCGAAAGTTTGGATGTTTGTTTATTTATTTGTTAGTTTGTTACTCAATCACGTCGCAACAGTTGAACCGATTTCAATGAAATTTGGTATATACGTAGATAATAACCTGGCTACCTTTTATCCTATAAATCAGTTCCCATGGGATAAAAATGGAGTGTCAAGTCAAGTTGCAACAGCAAGTTTAGCTTTATTTCTAGGCTACCTACACATTTAGTAATGAAACGCGTACGAAGCGCGGGCAACAGCTAGATTGATTGATCATATAACTTTTACCACTTTTACATGATATTTATCATGATTTGTGAGTTTTTGAGTGTACTAAAATATATTATCAGTACGACGGCATAATCAGTTACATAACGGGGTAGTCAATAATCAAGTCACTTGCCATTTTTAAACGTACGCTCAGAGAACACTATCTGAGTATTTGTCGCTAAATATATATGTATTTATTATTAATTATTTGTTTCTTAAATAAGTCTAAGTATGTATCTATAAATTGTTATGAGTAGTTATTATTTAGGTTCATTCATGTAATTTTCATTTATGTAAGTTTTATATTTTTTATTTTTATATAATTAGTATTAGTTTGTATGTACATGTAGTATGTTAGGTACACCATTACACCCCAGGTAATGTCCACACAGTCCATTCCATCCAAAGGTTGTCTGGTAGAGATCGCTATTTAGCGATAAGACCGCCAATTGTATCCATAGATTTACGTAGTTGTTTTTTATATGTATTTGTTTCGTGGTGTGCAATAAAGTATCATCTAATCTAATCTAATCTAAACTGCGCAGTGCAACGGCATTGTACAGGGCGCATGCAAACTCACAAATCATGATAAATATCTTATGGTTTATATTAAAATAATATAGTAATTATATCATACTACTATCAAGAGCTCCTACCAATATAATACTTACGGTCCATTTCGTATTCAGGACCAAAAACACTTCAAACTTTATCATCCTTGGGTTTTATGAATAGATAGGCTACCCTGTTAATATTAAACTATTAATCAATATAAATCCTGTATCAATAATAATGTGAAATCCAAACAAATTGTCTTTTAATAAAAATATTAATACATTGAATAAAAATTGTTGTTTTTTTTCCAATATTTTTTAATCACAATAATAAAAAATGGCAGAGAAAACATCTAAAATTACATATAACAACATTGTAACTTAACCAAACCGCATCATGCAAAACACACACTTTTAATTAAAGTGCCGGACACTTTATTCATGCTTTAAAAGCTCTTATTTGAAGAAACATTAGGATGATCCTAGAACTGCTATAGCAGACGTGTTTTAACTACAAACTTTACAACTCTACCCTCATCTACATGCAAAGAGTAGGTAATCTTTGCATCTCAATGTTCACTATTGAAAGCAGTTTAAAAAAGCTGTGACTGCTTATACTACGTGTTTTGTTATGTACAACATTAAATGAAATCACTAGGCTAATGGTATTGTCGTAAAATAGGGTTTTCAAATTCCTTACCATAGAATATTTAAAATTATCAAGTCCTAAAATATATATGAGACAGCCTGTATAACATAGGTCAACAAATCATATTCTTTCATCACGTAAGTAGGTACCTGTTAAACTGACTAAGCGGCATTGTCGCAAAGGCGCCGCCGATTTACGTTAAAAATTGTTTATCGGAAATGTATCGATTACTGGAAAAACATTCAAGCTACCGGTATTAAACCCTACTCTAAAATCAGTTAACGATTCCGGATGTATGTTTTATATTAATGTCGTGTAACAAAACAGGTTGTTTAGGGCGTAAAATGTACCTATGTACATGTGGACGGCGGTTCTGGCTGAGACCGAGCACTTGTTGCGCAGATTGCGATCGATCGGCCCGCGACTTGCAACTTGGAGATGAACAGATTCGCCACCTGCAAAAATATATATTATTCGATTATTAATGGATCTCAAGAGTGATATAACTTTTGTTATTTCATACGAAATTTAATTTGACTACAGAGAGAGCTTTGCCCACTGAGCATCGCCTTTCCTTAAATGAAGGAAAAACATTTTATCTGTTCGCGAACATTATTTTAGTATGTTACACCAAATAAAACTAGGCAAATAAGTTTTTACGCGTGACCTCAAGCCACGATTTTTGGAAAACAGCAATATTTTTATTGTTTTTCTACATCCTAATATAATCTCTACATCTATCTTCTTCTATCTATATATATATAAAAATCAATTGCTGTTCGTTAGTCTCACTAAAACTCATAAACGTCTGAACCGATTTGCCTAATTTTGGTTTTGAAATATTTGTAGAAGTCCAAGGAAGGTTTAAAAGGTGAGAAAAAATAAAGAAATTGCAATGAAAGTAGTAAAAAAGTAGTAAGTAACTATTTTATTTTCCCATACAAATTGTTCGTACTTGTCAAACTGGATGCGTTTATTTCATTTGTTATCAAAACGTTATTTTTTTGTTTAATTATTTAATTTCTGAACGCACTCTAAATATTTGACCACAGACAATTGTGACATATATTTTTGTTGTTAAATATTGGTGAATCCTTGGATATCTTCTTTATAATTTGTGTTTGTGAATTCGTGAAGTGCGCGGAAACTTTTTATGTATCCATATAATTTAACCGTCGTTCATTGATGTGAATTCATTTACATGAAGTGTCGCGGCACTTTGACAAGAGTATTTTATATAGTTATTATCCCGAAGTTCCGCGGGAACGGGAAATTTCAAGCGTGCGAAGCCGCAGGCGGGTCAACTAGTCTAATATAAATTCTACATTCTAATAAAATAAAATATCCTGTAAAATGAGATGGGGATGGTAGCACGTTTATGTATTTTGTCTGTTAAACGTATGGCCCTCGTGTTTAATGATACGAGTGGCTGAAACAATAAACAAATGGTTTCAACAACTCGTATGAGTTTCTAAATAAAATAATGTTCACCAGTTTAGGTGAAATGAATAACTTCATCAATTTTGTCACTTTCGTCTTTCCTAAAAACCGCTATCCCGGTAACGATTATCTTATAAGAATTTTATCGTCTTCCGAAAAATGCTTCATAAAACTAAAGCCTTTTCAAATCAACGACTTATTCCACCCCAACATTATTGTAACAAATGGCGGGGGTATTAAGTTCTGAATCCGACAGTTTTCAGGTGCCTGGGTAGGGAAACTCTTAAGTGGCGTTGTCAAGTTAATAGTCTCCATAAATCGGCTAAGCTGAGGGTGGAGAATAGTCAGGCTTAGATTGCTTTTCAAATCTGTGTTTGTAAACCCATACAGTTAGATTTTTATCTCGAAACATTGATGAGTTTATAGTTCTAGCAGACTTATTATTACTAAATTATTAAAAGCAAAAGGCTTTAGTATCTGAACTTGATATATTACAAAACTCTCGATGTCGAGTTCTTCAAACATGCCCGTTTCATCACATATACTTACATTTGAAGGTACTGGTGAAAATGTCTCTCTCTTCCCAGCTATGTATACCACATGGCGGTGGGGTCAGTTTTCCTGGTCGTTCTTCTCCACTTCGCTCTATCCTCGACATCGTTATCAGAAACTTGGCACTCTGTCATGTCTTTTGACACCACGTCTCTCCACCTTGTCTTGGGTCTACCTCTAGATCTTCGACCGGAGATGAAAAGTTGTAGTTCCAAATTCCCTACGTAGTCAGGTGGCCTCCTCTTCACGTGACCGTACCATCGCAGCCGACTCTCCTGCATCTTGTCAGCAATATCGCGCACGCCCAGGCTTCCTCGCACGTACTCACGGATTTTATCGAACCTGACAACGCCGCACATCCATCTTAAATGTTTTGATGAAAATAAAAATATATAATATTTTATTTCAACACTTGATTGGCAAAGTGTTAATGAAACCGCTCGGTATTTTGCAAACATTCCCCGACCTATTTAGTTTTTAGATTTTACCACAGCCAGCAAATTAAAGGTAGCATTTTCTTAGCAAGTGGTTAAGAAGGCAATATAATAATTTTATTTGATTCCTGGAAATATACAGAATGCCCGAGGCATGTTTATGTGAATCAATAACACAGCCTGTTATTATTAGTTATAGTGGAATGGATTCGACTAAGAACGAGTTGGATCAGCCCACATCAGGTTCCGGTAGGGTTACTTTTAAGAAGATTTTACGGGATAAAGGCTGTAAATAAACTAGTGGTTCGCCCCGAACTGAGATCTCGCGAATCTCCCAAAATAAATATTATTCTTAGGGCGACTTGCACAACGATGCCTAAACGTATTTAGTGGCTAAATATGATTTAAGGAGATGTCAAATCATACAAATACGTCTAATTTAAACATGTTTAGTCGCTAAATACGTTTAGTAATCTTTATGCATGCCGGCTTTAATCTTTGATTAATAAATTGGTGCCACGAAATGGTAAACCAACCTACTTGACCTACTGTTTCATTCAAATTAGATGTAACGAGGGTTCTTGATTGGTTAAATTTTTTTGGAGTACAAATGGCAGTTATTCTGGATTTCAGTCTTTTGCCTATATTTGTGTTACTAAAGCTACACGAATACTAAATTTCAGCATTGTGGGATCACTGGTGCACTGGTTTTGTTTTTACTATGACTCATAACTCAAAAACTACAAAAATTATACTAAAAATAAAAACGGGGTTCAAATGAACTAATAAAGACCTTTCATTTGACGTCCCACTTGACCTAATAGTCTAATTTAAATTTTTTTTACCCCTCTTGAACCCCAATATCTCAACAACCCCCGAATATTTGTAGCTCATTGAGTCACACCAAAATTGTGCCATCACTACCTATCTATATACCAAATTTTATGATGATCGGACAAACAAATATACATACATACATACATACAACGCCGATTTGCCCAAGTTAATTTGGAGATATCTCTTCCCTCGATCAAAAATAACGCCCGCGATTTAATTCGCGTGTGTAAACACTTTCCCGTTCTGATTAGTTTCTGTCAAAAGGTAACCCATGAAATCTTATTACTATAATCGTTTTCCTAGCAAGATATATATTTTTAAAGATGGTTATTTTATAAAATCCCTTTTTACTAATTATCTATAAACCAAAACAAACCAATATGACTTTAAAATACTAAAACTTTTTCGCGATAGGAGATTTGGTGGATTTGTCCATAACAACTATAGATTTGTTTGTAGATAACAAACTATCTAAATATAATCTAGCCGTGATAAATGGTCAAACATTATGTTCAATTCTGTACAAATAAAGCTTATTTTTATCTGCAGTACAAGTGATTGACGAGCAAACCACATGTAAACGGTAGAATAAAGTTGCACTTATATTGATGGAACTCTAAAACCGTCTACCATACGTAAACAAGCAGGTAACAAATCGCCTCGGGCTATAACCTACTAATAACAGGCTACATGTCACATGTACCCTGTACACGAGTTACACAAGTTCCTATCTACAACCATAAAACCCAGCAATCCGTCTAATGGTCTTAACCGAACTGTCCATTTGGATTCTGGATTAATCCTAATGAATGTGTCTTGTGAAAACCTGTGAGAGATTTAAGTAGAAAGTGTGAGCCTGTGGTTTCTATGTAGAACCTTTCATTTTGATAGAAGTATGCGTATTACCTTTGTAGCACGGTAGTTCGAATCAGATCAAAACAAATGTCATTAACCGAGAAAGCGAAGCGAGCGAAGCGTCTCGGTTTCAAGATTGGCTAAAAATGCTTTTGTCCGTCTGTCAGTCTGTCAGTTCTCGCCTACAGGCTTTTCACCCGATTTTGACTAAAATTAGCACAAAAGTTCCTTGATTTATTTAAATGTTTTAATCGATTGCGATTTTTGATGAGGAAAATAGGGGAGAATAGGGGGGAAGTTTGATGTAGCGTTATTTATTGACGGATTTCAATCAAATTTGAGAGACACTAAGGACTACACAAGATGTTGAAAAAACATTTCCAAAAGAGGGGACTGGAGGGGGAAAAGGGGGTAAGTTTTCTGTAGCGTGTCTGGGGACGGATATCAATTTTTTTTTTTCGTAAAATATATTCCTATGTAGACCAATCAGACCACGCAGTCCTGTTTGGTTTCACGAGATGAATCCGTAGACACCAGATTCGACCTTCTAGGACCAAGGGAACGTGAGGAGGTCGACTAGAACTACTAGTTCCAAGATTATAAAAACCATCTCAAAAATGTCAAGCCTAGACGGGACTTGAACCCGTAACCTTCCTCTTGATACGAGAACGCTCTATCCATTTGTGCAACCAGGCCGTCTCACGTCAGGGTTGAAATTAGTGAGCTGATTCAGATTACGACTAAAGCGCCGTTAGCTCCATCTACAGGAAAACTTATACAGTTTTTTGAGCTGCTCAATGCCAAACGTTGCAGTTTAGTTCACTGACAAGAGATGTCGCGTTGCTTATTTCAATTAATATTTTTATTTTTGTAGTGTTTTTAAAATCTTGTAATTTTCCGTATGTGTTCGGATAAGACTATAAAAATAAAAATACTGATTGAACCACTAGTTATATTTGTTTCGGATCTAGGTGCAGTGCTACTAAGATACTACTTGGTACCGGTTAAGCTAAAATGATATAGGTTTCACCGGGAAATAACTACTGAAAGCTTGATAGCAGTAGGATTTGTTTCACTGGTGAAAGTGCTCTGGGGTATGAAATACGGAACTAAAGTATCGCACTCGAAGCAAGCTTACCACAGTTCGTGCCGAATATTGTAATGAGACGATTATTGTACCAACACGTGACGAGGTTAAGTACTTAAGGGTAGAGGGTAAATGCCATGACATGCCTAGGAGTAATATCCTGTGCAAGGAATAGTAGACACAGTAGCTAAAGGTAGGTTTGCTTTCAAGCTCAAATATAAAATATTTTTTTTAGATTGGCCTATTTCAGACTAGTATGCCAAACATTGCACTCAAGATCTACAGATATTTGTTCCGGGTCTGGTTGTTTTTCTATATATTATAAGTATGTATTTAAAAAAAAAAAGTATATACGTATTCTATCAGCTATCTGGTTCCTATAGTACAAGCTCTGCTTAGTTTGGGGCTAGATAGCGCTGTGTGAAATGTCCAGCAAGATTTATTTATTTTATTTATTTATTGATAAATTCCTCTGCGAAGTATTTTTGTAATGAAATAGTATTTCTTATAGCCGCATCTTATGAGATTTCTTTGATTGTATAACACTAATTCAGCTTTTATGTGCTAGTGAACCTATAGTTTTTAAGTTTTTTTAAAGGCACTTAATTTTTTAATGTTACATTTTCGTTTCATTTGACTAACATTCATGCAGAACCACGTTTTGTACGTATTTAGTAAATTTGATGTTATACTGTAGTAGAGCATGGCAACACTAAAGTATATTGAATTTATTTTTCATAAAAGGTTCTGAGGATTCTTAATAATACGTCAATTTTAGAAAAATTACCCGAGCGTACCCTCACCTGATTGAACTTTTGTGAGGATGTCGATCTCACACCTCATTTTCTTTACCGTTTAGATGGTATTTAAATGTTCTCACAAAACGTGAATAAATTTTCCGACGTAAAAAATGTACAGAAAACGCAGAATCACATGTATAACAAAATGTGGCAAATCCAACTTGAGATTGAAAGCGAGATCAAAATCATCAACACTCGTTTTTCAGATGAATTATTATACATGAAAGTTCGTATAAATGTCTGGCACAGTAAAATGATTAATTTTGTATTTGCTTATCAGCGGAAATGATGTCACGTAAATGTACATAAATGTACGTAAATAAAGCCTTACTTGTTGATACTGGTTGACCAATACTTTGCTACCTATTCGATAAGTAATAGGTTCGTTCATGTCCATATTTACATAATACATAATGGGTAGCTACCGAGACGTTACGATGGTAACGTATTTACTCGTATTTTTAGTGTCATAACAATATTTTCCCTCGTCTTTTGTATGTCATGCCATATACATAGAAGAATGATATACCAAGTAAAGCAATGCCAGTAAGTCATCTCAGTTCTCGCACTTGTTTGAGATTTATTTCAGAAATTCCTTGTTCAACTCCAGTCAAACTATTCTATTCACGTTTAGTATTTCAATAGAGCTCTCAACACTGGCTGCTTTGGCATAAGCTCTTCCTCAACTTGCTGTCATAAGCCGGCAGGTACGCTCAGTTTACAGTTGCTTGTCCACAATGGTGGCGAATTTAAATTAACAATCTAGATCCACTGATTCATGAATATCTCAGCGCCCACACACCGCAATGCTTAAACCCTCCGAAACCATTTCAAATTGATTAAATCTTGATTAGGTCTTACCTATTTTTCTCCGTCTCAATCACTATTGAGACAAGGCTTTAAAAGCTTTTTGATTGAGCGAAGCGAGATCTCCAAATCAACTTGGGCAAGTCGGCGTTGTATGTATGTATGTTTGTTTGTCCGAGGATAACTTTCGAAGCGTTTATATGACCATCGTGAAATTTAGTACATAGAGATGGCACAATGTTGGTGTGACTAAATGAGCTAAAAATGTTGGGGGTTGTTGAAATATTGGGGTTTAAAAGGCGTAAAAAAAATGGAAATGAGACTATTAGGTTAAATGGGACGTCAAATTAAGGTTTTTATTAGTACATTTCAACCCTGTTTTGAGTTTTAGTTTAATTCTTGTAGTTTTTAAGTTATTAGCCATAATAAAAACAAAACTTTGACAAAATTCACAGGGTACCTGTGGCCTCACAATGCTGAAATATGGTATTCGTGTAGCTTTAGTAACACAAATATAAGCAAAAGTCTGAAATCCAGAATAACTACAATTAATGCCCAACAAAAAAATTAACCAATTAACATGAACTCCCGTTACCCGTAATTTGAATGAAACTGTAGGTCAAGTTATTTGGTTCGGCATTTCGGGGCACTATTTTATTAGTCAAAGCCGGCTTGCACAACGATCCTTAAACGTATTTAGCGACTAAACATGTTTAAATGTTACGTATTTGTATGGTTTGACAACTCCTTAAATCATATTTAGCCACTAAATACGTTTAGGCATCTTTGCGCGAGTCGCCATAGAATATATTTTTTTTGTTTTGGGAAACTCGCGAAATCTCAATTCGGGGCGAACCACTAGTAACTAAAATGAACTCATGCGGTATCAGTTGCCCGAGGTGGCACACAGTCAGTATCGATGTTTCTAATTGAAGAGCATGCAGCTACAGCCTGCCACTAAAATGCCTAGCGTAGATATCGCTCGGGTTAGTGCTCACTGGAGTGATTTAACTCGCCCATCAACTAGACCGGTGTGAACGACCAGTAATCGTACCTGCATTGCGCTCCGTTTCTTTTGGCCGTAATCTCTTAGCGACACTGAATCGGTATCCGGGTTTAAAAATAAACACGATTCTGATTGCTTTTTTATTTGATTTCCACTTTTATGTATTTTAATGAGCTTTGGAGGATAACGATTTGAAAGAGAGTAAACCTGAAGACATGGTTTATAGATATACATAGACAAAAACCGCTCAGTAATCAGGTGCAGACTGTCTTTAGACAGATTTTTTTTTCCATATTAATGAGCTTAATCACAATGGCAGTTATGCCGCTCAGTTGTTACAGCAAAAACCTATTACTAACTAATCAAATAGGTAGATAATCTATTGAATTAAAGCTCAACAGAGACCATCAATGATCTGAGTTGAACTTCAACTCATAAAGCATAACTATATATTTAATTTTATCTGAAAGTGGATTTGACAATATAATGTTGCAATCAGCAGATTCTTTCAGAAATTGTTTACAATTATTAGATCGATATGCCTCGTTAAGGGCATACTCCATCAAGACATGCATTAAGCCATCCGGTACACCGCAGAGGTCATTTAGACAAATTGGGTTAGGTATGATGTATCTGCCAAAACGTCTAGCGGGACAATACCATTGAAGTCATCTTACTCCATGTTTAAAAATTCTTCAAAAGCTATCCATCCATAAACTTGTTTCATAAACAAGATTAAAAAGCACTAAGATTAACTAACAACTTAGTAAAATGTCATGGTTATTTACACCGTAGGAGTTTGTAGGAGTGAAACTTTCAGCAGTCATCGCCATCTGCGACCGTGTGCTTTGTTATCAAAACCGACGCGCTACTCACAAACTATACAGAAGTATCAATGAAAACTTTTATATTTTATAAGAGTTACCCTGAAGAAAGTAAATAGAGTGCTTTCCTCAGGGTTTGCAAAGTTTAAGCAATTCGAGAGTTACGTAACCACATCACCGATATGAGAAAACTATGTCAGCTGAGAATTTAGATATTAGTGAAGTAAAAACGCCAATATCTCCACCATAAGTTGATTTATTACTTCTTGATTACATAATACAGCAATAGTCAGTAAATTCAGTCTAGGCGAGAATTAGTCTAGAAATCTTAGGCCAGGATAAGGCGGAGCCTACGGTTTCATGGACAACCTGTCGCAGCTGAGGATCGAAGTCAAATGCCAAGTGTTTTGAAAGTCGTTCATCCATCTTTCTTTCCACGGAAACGTACGAACCGCCATTCGATTTTCGATAACTACAAAACCACCGGAAATAACAAGTCAGAACGACAACACAAAAATAGATTCAAATTCTAATTACAAAAATATGAATACGAAATATATTCATTTTACATTTAATAAATTATGTTTATTAATTTTCAATAAATTTAAATGCAATAATTACTATAATTTAAATAAAGCTAACACGGTATGTAACGCACGATGCGTCATCACATTTTGACAGATATCAACTACAGGAAATAACAAGTCAGTACGACAACCCAAAAATAGATCCGAATTCTAATTACAAAAATAGGAGTACAAAATATATGTATTCATTTTACCTTTTTTGTTTATATGAATTTTCAAACAATTTACATGCAAAAATCATTATAATATAAATAAAGCTACAATTAGAAGCTCTTTTTCGAACTTCCACTGTTTTCACTCTTGGAACTAATGTATTAGAGAAATCATACCAACCATTGCGTTTCAAGTGTGTAGCAGATCCCTAATTGGTTCTTCTTTTGGTTAGAGTTGGTGATAGAAATCACAGGTCAAAGTCAAATAGTCTTATCCATTACGCACTTATCCTACCATATCTACCTAGAATCATAATAGAACATTACAATGCAGGCTTATCCCTTTATTTAGACTGTTTCTAGCGGTTACAGAGTAGCGCCTGTGATTCTGCCTCCCTCGCTGTTCGCCACAAAGCCTGCATTTACAGATAATCGGACATGAGGTGAGGTTAAGCCTACTACTACGTATAAGCCCCTACTAATAGTGTAGGTTGTAGAAATCTTCGATTATAGTCGGTTCCATTTTTATCATAGTAATCCATTATACAATAATAGAAAAAAAACCATATAATTTTAATTCGTTTCATTACGATTTCATTACGATATAGCTAGATTGTGCCTCAGTAAACATATGTTTACCAGGGCAGGACAGTAAAAATCAGCTGTTATTACGGAAAATTCAGTATGTCAGCTGTTTTGAGTGCAAACCCACATCTTGTGCTTAGAACATTCAGTTCTAAGATAACAAAGTTTCACAAAAAATATCTGAATAGAAGGCGGGCTAGAAAGAAAACGATTTTTGCAAAAATACTTCCTTTTTACTTTCCATTTATGTTTATAAAGAGTGATTGTTTTATGGGTGGTATTCATTCGGCTAAACGCACACTTTCCGAAGTATTATGTACAGAGGAAACATCGCTTATATATGACATCATACATTGAACTGAAGCCTTATTACCAGAAAAAAATAACCATGATTTAGGGGCATATCTCTTACAAAAGATAAAAAAGTGGCACTCAGGGAGTCCCGACAGAAGTGAAAACTTTAATAAAAGCAGACCACACTACAGATACTTATATACAGAGGTGTCAGTAACAGTATCAGTAATACAGTGACAGGTATCGGTAATACAGGTGTGATTTTTTGCGTTTTTCCCATCTTAAAAAATGCTCAACGCGCCTAAAGAGGTTTTCACTTCAAAAACGAAAGATAGAAAGAATAGAATTATACTAGATTACGGGAATTGAGTTATCTGAGCTCAATCCTCACTACGAATATTTATAATGCAATTTAATACTTTGCGTGTCAATCGTACCATGGTTATGCTCACTGTACATTTTCGTATACACGGTGTCCTTTAAATCACTGTTTTCCTAGAACAAACGTTGTTCAGACCATCATATACTACCGGTTTATAGCAATAAATACTGTTACGCCGAGGCTGTTACACAATGAGTAATAATCTTCTCGAACGCTTTTGTCTAGCTGTGTTATTGTTGTTATTGTTTGCGGTTGCGCACAATGGGAATTGGTCGTTCTGTCGAAATACCGACCCCTTTCCTGGAACGATCGAGATCGTTCTCGAACAATCGAAATGTGCGCGATATTAATAGGCCGGAGAGATGGCCAGTCAGTGAGTCAGTCTCAGCGAGGCCCTGGAGGACTGACGTGGAGAAGGGTCTCGCGTGAACAGTAGTTGCTCGCAAGTGAGTCTGGATTTTGCTATACGTGCGAACATTTCGGTGACTTTAAGTGGTGCAACAGTGGTGTGAATTAGTGTGTTGTGATTACGTGTGACCAAGTTCGTGTATTCATCGTTTAGTGTTGAATAAAAGTGTTGTTTTGGTTAGATCGATTCCCATTATTTTATCCCGAACCCTCAGCTCGTAACAATTTGGTGTCAGAAGTGGGATAAAATAATGCCGGTTCTACCAAAGGATAACGTGGACGGTGTCAGGACGAGAGGTCAACGACAACAGGAAATGGATGAAAGGCGGTTTGGAGATTCTCCGGTTCAAGAAGCTCGGCAGAGTCGTCCACCGATGGAGATGGAATCAGCCGCCGCCGAATCATTTGGAGCACCATCATAATCATCCGTGGGTCAATCTCCTGTGACAGGCGATCTTGCTGCTATTATGGCAATGCTTTGTCGTCAAGAAGAACAGCGTCGTCAGGATAAAGAAGAGCAGCGTCGTCAACAGGAAGAGCAGGCTCGGTTGCAAGAGGAACAATTCCCATTATTTTATCCCGAACCCTCAGCTCGTAACAACACGTTATTAAAAAAAAATTCTAGGTGTTTTCAAATAAGTCTTAAGTTGCTCAAACATTAACCATGACATAGCACACAGCAACATAGCAACTAGCGACGTACGCGTACACTCAAATCGGCTCCGGACAGCGGGGCACTGACCAGGGGCGCGGGGCGGGAGGTCCCGCAGAGCGCATTCGACGGCCGACCAGCCAGTGCCACGCTTACCGTTTTCTGCGCCGAACGTATGCCGCTCTGCATGGCACGGCTCCACGCGCATCAAAGTGAAAATGAGTGCTACAAACTATTCAAATGTCGAGTGGTTTGATATGATGCGTTTTTACGCAATTGCTGGAGACAATCTGGCGGAAGCTAGGCGCCTGTACGCTGAACCAAGTCATTTAGCTGCGCTGCGAAGGCAAGGGATTTTGAACCCGCAAATTCCCAGGGCTGCTACAATACTGGCAGCTACACAGCGACTATTAGATTACGGCCAGTTCACAGTGCCGAATCATGCCCAAGGACGCGGTATTCGTCCTCAATACACAGCTGCATTCGAAGAACGAATACTTGAGTATTTGGAACGCAAGCCACGGAATAGTATCAGAGATGCAGCAAGGCGATTTAATGTCAGTAAATCCTACGTATGGCGCCTGCTGAATCGATTGGAAAAACACCCATTCCATTTTCGTCGCACGCAAGCACTCCTTGACGCTGACCCTCAAGAACGTATTTCTCTTTGTATGTGGTTATTAAATAATCCTGAAGTGAACATTCTGTGGACGGACGAGTCTACCTTTACGCGCGTAGGCATGTTTAACATTCACAATGAACATTTTTGGGCGTTTAATAACCCACATCTGATTAAGGAACACTCCCACCAAATTAGATTCAGTGTAAATGTATGTACCGGCATTATCAATGAAGTGATAATCGGGCCAGTGTTCATCGAAGGAAATCTAAATGGTGCTACCTACTTTGACATGCTGATAACAACAATACCACAGATACTGGAAGGCGTTCCCCTAGCTTATTTACGTGAACTTTACTACCAGCATGATGGTTTCCCTGCGCACTACGCGGTTCAAGTACGTGCGTACTTGGATGATGAATTTAGTGAAAGGTGGATTGGGAGAGGTGGTCCAGTAGCATGGCCAGCCAGAAGCCCCGATTTAACTCCACTAGACTTTTTTTTGTGGTCGGAGGTAAAACGGCTGGTTTACACTCATGAAGCCACAAGTAGAGACCAACTTAAACAAAAAATATTGAGTGCGTTTGATAAAATAAGACGCGAAACAAACATTCTACGAAAACTGAAACACAATTTACAAAAACGTGCTCGCCTATGTATCGAAGTCAATGGACGACATTTTGAGCATTTGCCTCAATACATGTAGGCAGTGACTGACAGGTAACTGTATTTTAATCGTGTAAATACCTACTTAGTTGATTCCAATTAATCGTTGTAAATAATCTGATTCCAATTTTTTAAATACGCCTGAAATCCTTGCTATCAATTTTGTACTTACGTTCTTAACTAAGGTAATAAGGTAACGAAGTACGTACCTACTTCATTAACTTCGACAGCTAGAATTTCTGACGGTCCTAAGCCCGGCTAAGTATTAAGGGAAAATTGGAGTCAACGGCACACGGAGCTAATCTTTTGTTAGATACCTGGGGCCCAATTCTGCTAATTTTTAAGAAAAACTATTATGGAGCCATACCATTGTTAAACGATTATGATTGTTATTCCTGTCATAAGCTACCAAATGTTCAATGGGGTTGGCATAGCAACGGCTGTCATTGAAAAAAGATTGTGTTAGTAGAATACCAAAAGGTATCTAGTGGTGATTTTTCGACAATACCATTGTTTCTGGTGGTACCTACCTATTACACAATGATTTATCTTGAGCGTGCGTGGGTATAGGTATCTACACCGCCGCGCCACTGCACGGCGGGCGCCCGCTGTGTCTGTGTTACAGAGAGTTACGTTCGTTCAGACGTTTTATATTCATAAAGTTTTCGTGTTTTTAAAAAACCAAACACGTATTTTGTTTTTTATTTGATGATATAAACCGGTAGTAAACCATGGTCTGAACAACGTTTGTTCTGGGAAAACTGTGATTTTAAGGACACCGTGTATATGAAAAAGACGGATCGGCGCGGCGTTCACTCGAGAAAGCGTTGGCGGAATGATTTTGATGCCTTTGTAAGCCTTGCGGAGGTGTCGAGAGCCATTGTAGGATAACAGTTACAAGGACTTTAGAAGATCTCTGTTCATCAGTGAGATGAGATAGATTAAAAACCTATGTAAGGTTACCGTTACCGTTTTTAGTACAAATAGTGTTTCATTTATTTGTTTTTTATATCAATTCATATTAATTTATTCATTGAATAAATTAATCATATCTTCCAATTAAAATATACCGGGGCCATCGCGTTTTCAAAATTATTTCTGATCGTCTGGTCGAAGTGACATGTGATCCGAGAACTGGCGCTTTTCTTAGTCAACGCATGGCAATTCAGCGGGGCAATATAGCCAGTGTCTTGGGGGCACTTCCGCCTGGTAGTGATCTGGAGCAGTTGAGCTATCTATAGATCATTTGCAACGGTCTTTAGATGATTCAACTTTTTATTCTGTATTTTGGTATTCTACATATGTATTTTATATTATTTTTGTTATCAAGGCACATTATAAACATTAATAATGTGATGATGGTTTTGAAATAGCATGTTAAAAGAATTGTTAAGTCCTCGAAAATTATTTAGGGTTCCTGTAGTTAAATTGGCGGGCACCAGAAATAGATTTACCTCACTTGTAAACTTTTCCTACTAATATACATACATACATATTGTCACGCCGTTATTTTGGAGGGGTAGGCAGATATCACGGATCTCCACTTGCTACGATCCTGAGATAATCTAATATAACGCTTAGTTACCATACTATAACATTAATAATCGCTTGATTTCTTACTCAGTACGCAGCCCTGAAAATATATCCAACAAAGGAGATGGTCAGAGGCAAGTACAAACATTACGTTTGATACATGTCCACTTTTTGTATAGAAAGAAGTTAAGCATTCATTTGACAGGTTGCAAGTCGCCACCAAAATAGACCAAAGTTACCAAAATAAAGATCATAATTTATCATATAGTTATCATTTTTTAGTTATGTGTCACAGAAAAGGTCGCCCACAAGTCGTGGATCCATAACTGCCCGACCACAGTCGTTGGAGCCAAGCCTGGCTGGCGACCGGAGCCACATCGTTAGCCACCTTAGGAAATTAACCGCAAACCATTATCACGCCTTAGCACGGTATGAGGTGTAAGGGTTTTGGTATTTTAATGTAAATTAGGCAATTGGACTATCAAAAGCCTTTTTGTAATCCGCAAAGCAAGAAAGGTTTATGGAACTGAGTATATTTTTCAAATATTAAGCGTGTAGATTGTAAGAATAGTAGAAATCCTTATTCCTGACTTCAAACGAAAAATCAAACACTTATTAGGAAATGCTTTCTATAATTTAAATGAATTTATGAACATAAAACTTTAAGCTCTTCTTTTCTCAATAAAAAAACTTAGCAAATTTTGACTTCTTAATTAGTATTATATTTTGTATAACAAATTTTTGTTAATATTAATCAATTATCATTATTAAGTATTATTTTCTAACTCTGACATTTTTATATATAGTATTGTGTTTTGACTTGTAATTTCACGGTAATATGGTTAATAAGTATATAAAATAAAATAAATAAATAACAAAAAAAATTTCATTGTGAAAAGGCTCGCTCGGAGAAGTACTATCACCATACACCATACCATGCCACCGAGCAGCATTGCAGTGTTTCGGTTTGAAGGGTATGATTGCCGGTGAAATTACAGGCACATGAGGCTTTACACCTATATGCCTCAAGTTGATGGACGCAGGGCAGTGCATCGTAGGGCACATTTCTTAGGTGCATGACTTACGAGGCAATTCTATGTAAAGGCGATGGTTACTACTTAATATCAGGTGGGCCATATGAAATGAAATGAAATTAATTTATTTGCTTGAACATATGTGATAATATTAGGTCTAACATAAATTATAAGTCCATTATATGTCCTACCACACTTGTTGGCATGCAAATATTAATATGTTCTATAAGCTTGTTCCAACTCCATGTAAAGAGCCAAGAAGCTCACTTGCAATTACGAGTTAGCAAATGCAAGGCTCCACAGCCTCGAGCATCGTCGAAAGGTTGCAAGCCTCTCGGTTTTTTATCGGATACATTTCGGAGAGTGTGCTGCGGAGCTTTTCAACCTGATCCCACCATCCCCATTTTATGATTGGACAACCAGACGCTCCGCGATGCGCCCCGCTACATGGTAGACATACCTCCCATACGCACAAAGCGGTACTCTTCCACCTTTATTATGCGCACCGCCAAGGAGTGGAACGCCTTACCTGAGTCTGTGTTTTCTGATAACTACAACCTAGGGATCGTCAAGTCACGAGTGAATAGGTTTCTTCTAGGCAAGCGTGTATCGTAGACTGTATCATCGCTTACCATCAAGCGAGATAGTGGTCAAATGCTACCTATAATTTATAAAAAAAATGTAGAATAAAATATAAAAAAAAGATTGTCTGTTGTAGAAAAGCCGATACAATTTACATGTACGAGTATTTAATTATTACTGGTGTAGGTACATATGTGTCTATTTCCTGGGGTTTAAAGTGGTCAGTTAGAGATATGCGATATTTGAACTCCAATGCAAATATTAAACATTAACTCCAAGCAATAAGAGTTTTTATTTAATGATTTATTGCACAAACAAATTGCTAAAACCATTTTCTACGTGTCATTCGTGACAGGTAATAAACTTAGGTTGGAAACACAAATAGAAATCAAAATGTACTTACTACCTACTTGCCTAAATAAAAAACGAATAAGTACAACATAATTTTAAAAAGTAATAACTCTCAAAATTTCAAAAAAATCGGATTCCCGCCGCGGAACAAATATTTGCATTTTCTACAGACATTTGTTCCGGGTGTGGGTGGTTCACTAATTATTATAAGTATGTATATACAAAAAAAGTGTAAGTAATTACAATAATGTGTAATCGGTAAGTAATTCACTATACGGAATTATTTGGAGCATGCGCGCATTCTAAACACTATGAGACGTTGATCGTCAATAGAGCACATAGCCTCCGAGACCGCATCGTTAGCCACCTGTCACCACCCTGCAGTGTAAATCAAGGATCACTTACCATGGGTAGTACAAACCACTCCACTTTGCAGCTCATTATGTAGTTATTAGGCTTCGGCACCGCATGTATGTTAAATTGGCTAATTTTACACAAAGATTTTTTATTTATATAATTTATTTTATTTATTTAGTAAAAAAAACAACAAAAGAACAATATCAGGTACAAGTTACAATGTATATAGTATGTTAATTCTAGTCATGATCTAGTTCAGTTCCCAAAACATGTTTATATAGCATGACCAGGCAAGACATAGTGTGAAAATTAAAAAAATGATAATAATTATGTTGAGTACCTACTAATTATAAAGAAAGAATATACTGATCACTTTTCTAGTTTGAAAAATGATTTTTTTTAAATTATAAACTTGAATCAGTTCTACAATTACGTAGAGCTGCTACGAGCCCTCTACGTAATTGTAGCAGTGCTACGAGTTTGTCTTTTCGATGTTACAAATGTTTCTCGTTTTTCAGAACTGATTTTGCTCATAAGACTTATCCTGCATTTTGTCGTATGTTGTAGTTTTGATCGATTGTACATTCATTTGTATGTTGTAAGTCTACTTCAGGTACGATTCCTACAGATAAAGATAAAAAAGCTTTATTTTCCATACACTTTGAAATGATAAAATAATAAAAAATGTATATATTATAAAATGGTACTTAGTATGAAAATCGTTCCAATCCAAACAAAGTCGATATTTCCAGCAAACGTAACATTAAAAGCTAATTCTAATAAAATAATAATTCATTTGGTACACACAAAATTACAATGAAACAATTATGAAGAACGGCAAGTACAATTGCATTCATTAAAACCGTTAGACTGCGTACCATAATGGCGTAATTATGTTGAAGGTGTGATTATCTTAATAAACCTACTTGTATGTACCCTGGTGTAAAGCATACAATACTTGTTGCGGGTTGATAGACCACAATCGATATTATACGGCACACGCCGCTCGTTGCTCTACTCATACTATATTCAGTTATGCATCCTCTCCACAAATTGATTTAGGTTTCAATGATATTGGTAATGTCATTGGTCTAATAAATAATGCATTGAAATGAGTAATTGAATATTAATGAAAATATAGTCTGGTAAACTTATTTATTATTTTTGGTATGTTAGAAATATTTTATGAAAGGTTTGATAAAGTATTTAACTACCCACTTGGCGTGGCGGCGAATGCCAAAGTCACGTCGCCTACACGTCGGTTGGGACGCTGTTAATACATTTTGTAATACAATCCAGTAAGTTGCACACGCAGAATCCCACCCCTGAACCTGTGCCAGGCCGCCATCCCGTTACGCCCGCTTTATACCACTAGCATAAAAGCGTATAATGAAAGCCATTCCTTTATTTCCTAATACAAGCTTCGATCTAGCCTCGATGCTTCTATAAATGCAACAGAAATATAGATTTGGGGTTACCAGTTCTTGGAATTTTCTAATGTTTCATCTGTAGGTTAATTATTAACTAGTTATTGGAATAACTGCTTTTAACAAGTAGCATATATACTATTTAGCCGGGTTTACTGAAAACTACAAAGTATGTTTACTACATAAACCCCATTTTCAGTTTTACTTTCAAACTCAAGGTATTAAACCACAATGTACGACCAAATTAAGCACTTTATAGCCATCTAAATAGGGGGGTTTACCATCAAGTGTACTTAAAAACCATAACGCAAATGCCAACCTATCTATATAAATAAAAAGGAATCGCGGAAATGTATGTACGCGCATAACTTTCCAACTACTGCACCAAATTAGATAATTCGTTTTTTTTGTGTTATTTATTGTCAGGACAAGGTTTGTATAAAAGAAATTTTAATAAAACGAACAGAATTTTATTTTAAATATTATAATATGAAAAGTGAAAGAGTGAATGAAACAGAAGACTGTGAGTGAAGACTTCAATATATTGACAAAACATTGAAAGATTGACGTTCAGTTGTTCAGCCAGCAGTTGATAACTTCAAACAGACCATACGTCGTCATAATGGCAATCTATTCATACTGTCATGTCGCGCTTTTAGTGGTCGCACGCACTCCTCCGAAAGGGAGTCGACCGATTTTAATTAAAAAAAAATTTGTATAATTTGTAGGTATAAGAATAGGTCGTAAATTATTTTTCACCCTCCTATCCCCACCCTCCATTTTTTTATCGCAATTTTAGTATTTTTGTATGAACAATATCCATATAATTTAACCGTCGTTCATTGACGCGTAGTCATTTACATGAAGTGCAGCCGTCACTTTGACATTTGATTTCTTTGATAATTTATATGGCAGAATAACAATCATTATAAATACGAGATTTATCACGTACCGTCTTATTGATGTTTCGGTTCAATTCGTGAACCTTCATCAGGGTGAGTGCGATCCGCTCCGAATAACGTCTCGCCTCGCACTCAATAACGCCTCGCCTCACGTTATTCGGAGCGGATCGCACTCACCCTCTGATGAAGGTTCACGAATTGAACCGAAACATTGTCAGTCAAAATACCGATAAGATGGAATGAGATAAATCCCGTATATATAATAATGATTGAAATACATCACGAAAGTGTTCTAAGTAAAATGGCAGAACAACGTTTGCGGGGTCAGCTAGTTTCAAATAAAAATCCTTCCATGGGAGCTAAGATACAACAAATAGACAAATGCTTTAAACTTTGAAAACACTCCTGCTAAATATAAATTCATTCGAAATAAAGTAACATACTTGTGTTTACTAAATAATAAATGGCAACAACATTTGCGAACGTATTTTGATAGTTCGAAGTAGTTCACCGACTCAATCACTGCGATAAATCACGGTGGCACATTTTATTTCGATAGTATCGCGAAATGGCAAAGGGAGCTCGGGATTACAGATGTTTTTGTTACACCTACTTTAGGAGGTATTGCGAATACAGTCAGCGACGTAAGTTGATTAATAAATAGAGTTTTTTATACGACCTAAAGATATAACTGGTTTATAGCCCTAATGTTAAGTGGTAACAATCGCCTACTACAAAGTATTTTCTCGTAGGTTACGCACTTTAGAAACGTGCCCTACGATGCACTGCCTTGCGTCCTCCAACTTAAGGCATACAGGTGTTAAGCTTCATGTGCCTGTAATTTCACGCGTAACCTTAATCTTCAAACCGACAGCAATGCTGCTTGGCAGTAGAAATAGGTATAGTGGTATTCTTCGGGCGATTTTTATATTTGTCCCTTTAAGGGGATATATCAGGGGGAGACATGGGAATAATCCTAATAAATAATTTACCAGTTATAAAGGCAAACTTGTACACTGGATTTATGTACCAATAAGTTGACTCTTCACTAATATTACGCCAAAAGCCTCATTTTCCTGTAAGTCTGTTTTGTAAATCCCGAATTGTTAATCAATTTATGTAGCTGACTGTAAAGAGAATAACTGTTTCGATTTTCTTCGGAATACCCCTTAATATGTTATGTTGCTGTACTACTAGTCGCATCTTTCCTCATGGTGTATGGATGCTGAGAAAAGAAAATCTCATAACATTGCCTTCAGCTAAAGTAAAACTAAATGAAAAGATGAAACCATCTGCATTGATGCATAACATTCATCATCATATCCACTAATATTATAAACTAGCTGACCCAACGAACTTCATACCACCCACCTTGGCATGCATGTGACGCGGGCTGCCAATCTACGTTGCCGGTAGAATGGCCATCATTAGCTGCATCATTAGCTGCTGAGAAAATAAATTTTCTTCATAATTTTTTTTTTACGTAATTTTCTCCGATATTTTAATAGTTATTCTGCTATTCGGAACGGAGGCAAATCCAACAAATTAAAAACAATGAAAATCGGTCCAGCTGTTCTCGATTTATAAGTGTTCGAACAAACCCGACTTTGTTTTATGTATAAGATGCGAAAGTTTGAATGATTGTACATTTATTTATTTGTTTTTTGTTACTCAATCATGTCGTAACGGCTAAACCGATTTCGATGAAATTAAGTATGTACGTAAATTATAACCAGGGGGCTTAGCCAAGTTACATTTGATTAGCGATGACTCTAGTCGATAAGTCCGAAAATGTATGGGATGGACAAATGCTATGGAAATATCACGTAATATATCGACAACAAATGTATGTATAAATGGAATCAATTCGGAGCGAATGTAATTTGGCTACGAGCCCTGGATTAACACATAGGCTACTTTTTATCTCATAAATTAGGTCTGATGAGATAAAAATGGGGTGTCAAGTTAAGTTCAACGGCGAGTTTAGCTTTATTTCTAGGTTACGTACACTTTTAGGAGTGCCATGCGTACGAAGTCGCGGGCAACAGCTAGTAATATTATAAATGCGAAAGTTTGTATGTTTTTTTGTTTGTTACTCAATCACGTCATAACGGCTGAACCAATTTCGATAAAATTTGGTGTGTCGATAGATTATGTCCTGGATCTCCACATAGGCTACTTTTTATTGACAAACAACGCGTGTGAAGCCGTTGGTGGAAGCTAATAACATTATATGTATAATAATAATTAGTCAAGCGTGTGTCGGACAATGCGCAGTGAATGTTGTCCAAATGTTTTGGCCAAGGGCTTATATCAGACTTCAGCATCACCACGAAAATTGCAATGGATAAGAACCCCACCACTCACCTCAGTCGCTTCGCTGCTCCAGATGAAAAAGTGTGGCCGCAGGCGCCAACTGAGAATGTTGTGGCCTCTCTCGTCACAGTATTTGTTTTGTCTCCAAACAACTTCGTTAAAAATTTCATTTATCCCAAAATTCAACCATTCCCAAAAAAACTCACAGTTCCATAAGTATTTTAATACATATTAAGTATTTAATATTAATATTAAGTATTTTATGTCTTTTATTATGTGGTCTAATAATTTTTATATCTTTTTTAAAGACTTATATGCCAAGGATGGACAAAAGTTACAAAAAGTTATGTTTTAAAAGTTTTGTTACGAGGTAAAATAATGCCTCGCCGTAAAATTTTACTACCGCATTCATCATTTTAAATATTATCAGTGATATTTTATTCCAAAGTAGCTTGTTATAGAACCTGAAAGTCGTTTATCGGTTTAAGACTTTGGGCAGTTTGAGCGTTCTCGGAAACTAAACTTAGGAACAGTTTGGTATCACCTTAGAGTTTAAAAGCAATCTGGAACTTCTCTTCGATCTTCCGGCCACGGGACTCTGCAGAGTGATTGCATTTTTCTAAATAGTAAAAAGGTAGCTTTTCTTTGGTATCACTGATTCTTTCTTGGTCATTATTGGCCTAGAAAATAACGTTAGTTTGACACAAAATCGGCGGCACAAAATTCTAGCAACAAATTTGCCGAGGTTAGACAAATCTTTTAATAACAAGAAATTACAATGGTATTAAACCATTTCGTCTATATCTCAAGTTCCCCTTTACAAGAAGGCAAATTTGGGCACAGTTCAATTAGTTGCATTGATTTTCCTCACACAATTTTATTTTGGATAACTTCAATAGAAACATCAACCTCCAACCTATTTTTTGAAGGGTCACCAAAATTTAATTATCACCTAAAAATACATTATATGACAAAAGATTTATTTCCGCTTACGAAATTTGACACTTAACTTAAGCCCCCAGCTTTTATTTACACCAGGTAACTTAGCGAGTGACGTAAAACCTTAAAGAGATATATGCTGCCATAAATCGCCGGCTTAGTTCAAAGAGATCGTTTAGCTCTTGACGCAAATAGCCTTAATCCATGTGATGCAGAGCAAGCTCGTAAAGTTGTGTCACGTGTCAACGAAACGAAAAAACTTGGAATTTGAGTACAATAGATATTCAACTTGTACGGATATCCTGTGATTGCCACGAACCAAAGCTGGATGTGAACTTCAAGTGAACTTCTTCATAAATCCTTAGTTGGCAACTTGTTTTGAAAAAAGAATAGAATATCTTATTCGGCAATTATTCGGCAACTAGCTGCATAGCAAGATTTGTTTCTTTTTTTAGACAACTGTTGTGTAACTAAGTTGCCATGGTAGCCGGAGCGATCAATTATACCAAAGTTAGGTCTGCATATCGTAATATAATAACCATTCACGTAAAAAATTGATGCCGTGACCGACAGTATAATGTTCACCGAGGTACACGCTGAGGCTGATTTGATAAACGGTGCTCCTGCAAATCAATGCGTGAAGTTATCTACCAGGAAATCAGTCCATTCGAGGTACATTTATTTTTCAATCTTCTTAATACTGCTATGAGAACAACTCGTATAGCCTTAGAACGAAATTAGCAACAATGTAGAAATCATTTAGCATATAACCTTTGTTTGGGGTATCGCTGTAACTTGGTGTATGACCAGGATCAAGGAATCAGGTCGCTGATTGCATTACTAGTGCTGTCAATAGTATGTGTTGATATAGTGATGCTTGTAGATATAAATCGCGCCGAGTACTCGTTTACTACTCGGTACTAGACTTATTCGGCATTTTTTCAAAATCATCAACCTATCCCGTTCACTGCTGGACGTAGGTCTCTCCCAGTGAAGTAAAAACGCCAATATTTCCACCATAAGTAGATTTATGAGTTCTTGATTACACGATACAGCAATAGTCAGTAAATTCGGTCTAAGCGAGAATTAGTCTAGTAATCTTAGACCAGGATAAGGCGGAGTTTACGATTCCATGGACAACCTGTCGCAGCTGGGGATCGAAGTCAAATGCCCAGATTTTTGAAAGTCGTTCGTTGTCTTTCTTTCCACGGAAACGTACAAACCGCCATTCCATTTTTGACAACTACAAAACCACCGGAAATAACAAGTCAGAACGATAACACAAAAATAGATTCAAATTGTAATTACAAAAATATGAATACGAAATACATTCATTTTACATTTCCATAAATATTTATATTTATATTTATTTTCACTGGAGCTGTTATTGGGTATGTACCTACTCGACAGATTTGTAGTATATTAATAATAATGCTGGACATTTCACACAGCGCTATCTAGCCCCAATCTAAGGAAATCTTGTACTATATAACCCAGATAACTATAAATATAAGTCTAGACTTCTTACTCCATCTCAAAAAAACACAGCACATACCGAGCTAATGGTGCGCTAATCTTCCGATCAGGCGCTTTATAAATCATCAGAGACCCAAATTTAGTTTCTAGGTAATCTATAGTTTTATGATGATGGACACCTTATGAAGTCTCCTTTTTACATCATCAAAAATCTTCCATGAAAGTTTCTCAGTAATCCTAATTTTTGAAAAAGCTATTTCCTCAGTTTTTTCCTCAATTTTCAGAATCGAGAAACGAGGTTATATGACAGAGAACCAAGGCAATCGACATAGCTCAAAGGGTCAGCAAGCTGAAGTGGCAGCGAGCCGGTCATATCTGGCACAGAAGCGATAACCGTTGTGGTAAACGTGTTCTGGAGTGGAGACCACGTCTAGGCAAGCGAAGTGTAGGACGCCCTCCGGCTAGATGGAGTGATGATTTGCGCGCTGTGGCTGGCAAGGATTGGATGAGAAGAGCTGAGGATCGGGCTCAATGGCGCACCCTGGGAGAGACCTACGTCCAGCAGTGGACTGTTATAGGTTGATGATGATGATAATGATGTTGAACAATATTTTCATCATACGTTACAAGTATCATAAACCTATCTGCAGGCTGCTTATACCGGAGCACTTGCTTTGTCCTTTCGTTATGTAGGTTTCATCATACGTAAATTGCTAAATAGTACAGTGTACTTCAGAATAGATTATATTTTTACAAGAACACTTTAGCAATTCGATGTTGTTTTATTGATTAATTGCTGGTTCTTTAATAAAAATCACTTGTTTTGGTAAAATTTCACTAAACAGCCGTTTTAGGTGATGAAATAAGTTAAGATAGGCATAAAGTCCACAGATCATGAATTCAATGGCGCGTTACAAAGATCATGATTTAATCCTAAAAAATGTTGATTTGTAAGTGTTCAGTTTGGCTGGAGACACCCTTGTTCCAACGGACTTTCGTCCGGCGTTGACACACGTAAGTATCTAGCTTAGCAACTTAGTGCATCTCTGGTGTCTTGACAGCTATTTATTAATGTCGCAACAAGGGAAGTTGCAATCAAACACAGTCCAAGCGAAAGAAAAAAGAAAAAAAAAGAAAAAATAATATTATTTTTAATAAAATAATCATACCATTCAGTTGACGAATACCTATCGGACAACATAATTAACAAACAAAGTAACGACCTTAGCGAACATTAACAGGTAGGTACCTAGGTAGTATGTAAGCATGCTTAAATATAGTGTATACCTTGAAATTTCTTGACATTATGATTATTATTATTTTTTAACTTGACTTCATTATTATTACCCGATAGCTTGACATACCTTTGTTCTTCTACTGTATTATTTGACATATGCCGCATAAACTATTTTAATTTAATTAATTTGACATGTTTAATTCTATGTTTGATTGCTGTACTTTTTGAAAAGGCGCAAAGCCAAGGTGCAGTGCCCTTACAGGGTATATGTAGTTACTCCTAAGCTACCTACCATCTAAGCTAAAAAATTTATAATATGTACATGTAAGCAGATTTTTTTTTTTTTATAAATTATAGGCTAGCGTTTGACCACTATCTCGCCATCCTCATATTCTATATTAGAATAAATGAATATGAATATAAAGAAAAAAGAAAAAGTTTTTATTTGTAACGGCACATTAGGACTACAAAACGAGACAAATGTAGGAAAACATAGAAGTTACATAAGCACTGTTAGAAACACACTTTTCAAATTAACACACATATTCTGAAGCAACCTGTATTAAAACTGGTGATCATACTTTAATACTTGCGGCTCAAACGTTACTCGGTAGCTTGTAGCGGTTTCGCTTGAACCGTGTTTGAATGCAACTTCCCTTGTCGCGATATTAATAAACAGATGTCAAGACACCAGAGATGTGCTAAATTGCTAAGTTACATACGTGTGTCGACGCCGGACGAAAGTCCAAGACATCATAATTTATCTATACATATACCAAATTTAATCGGAATCGATTCAGCCGTTTAGTCATGAATAAGTTTTACAGTCATGCATGAGAGTCAGAAAGTCATGCATGCATGGGAGGTAGAGTTACTTTCGAATTAGGGTAGTATAGTATATTAAAAAAAACAATAAATTAAAAAAATTGTATAAAAAATAAAAATATGTTTGTGGGGTGGATCACCCTTATCACATAGGGGTGTGAAAAATTGTATACCTCCTATTCTCAGACCTACCGAATATACACAAAACATTTCATAATAATCGGTCAAGCCGTTTCGGAAGAGTTTTGCTACAAACACTGTGACACGAGATTTTTACATATACATAGATCACACTAAAAGTTTCCGCAATTGGCCACTTACATAAACAATATTTAAAAAGTTATTACTACATTTGAAAATCTCTCTCTTTAGCCGTAAAATAAAATTTGTTTCATCTGATTGTGAATTGTTTTCACATAGTGGCGTCATTTTAAAAATTGTGTGATTACAATAAAATGGATTTAACTCGGAAAAATTTTCGTTGCATGATTTTTTACCATTTTAAGTGTAATTTTATAGCTCAGCAGAGCGTAGTTCGGCTTCAATCTGCTTTTGGCAAAAGAGCAGCATGCAAGACAACTATTTATAGCTGGTTTGCAGAATTCAAACGTGGTCGTGTCAAACTCCATGATGAAATTCGTGAAGGTCGCCCGTGCACCGCTGTGAACAACAAAAACATTGATCCTGTGCGCCGTATGATCGAAACAGACAGGCATGTGACCTACCATGAAATCCGGACATCTTTGGACAAAGGCATAAGTCAAATAAAGTCAATCCTACACAAACATTTAGGTGTGAGAAAGCTGGGTTCTCGATAGATCCCATACAATTTGACTGATCTCAAAAAACGGACCGCATCACTTGGTGCCATGCTATGCTTGCCAGATACAACGAAGGGGCTTTGAATTTGGTGTAGGACATAGTAACAGGTGACGAAACATGGATTTAAAGCTATGATCCCAAAACAAAGCAGCAATCGAGCGTATGGGTCTTTCGAGATGAGCCGAAACCAACCAAAGTGGCGCGCGTGAAAAGTGCCTCGAAGCGGATGATTGCTTCTTTTTTTAATTAAACTGGACACGTGGCTACTGTTGCTTTAGAAAATCGTCGTACCGTGAGTAGTGACTGATACTCGACCATTTGTTTACCGGAAATTAATGACAAACTCCGTGAAAATAACGGTAAACGCCTTATCATCTTGCGCCACGAAAATGCAAGTTCCCACACGGCCAGATAGACAAATAAGTTTTTGAAGGCGAAAAACTTACAACTTATGAGTCCTCCAGCATACAGTCCTGACCTGGCACCGTGTGACTTTTGTCTGTTCCCAAAAATCAAGAACCAATTACGCGATCAACGGTTTTCACCACCAGAAGAGGCTGTCGACGAGTATGAAAAACATGTATCTGACGTCACTACGGAGGAGTGGCACAAATATTTTCAAAATAAGCTCAATCGTATGAAAAAGTGCATTGACGCAAAGGGAGAATATTTTGAGAAACAATAAATTTATTTTTGACCATTAATCGTATTTTTTTATTATTGATTCCGGAAACTTTTAGTGTGCCCCTCGTATTCATAATATGAAAGAGATAAGCAACAGTTAGCGACAATTAGTCAACTAATGTTCCCTGACCATAGGTATGAAAATAGCGAGTGATTTAGCACGTCTGATAGCCACTCAGACACTGGTAGCGCGTTCCATAAACGACACCCAAAAACAAGGATTTATCGACTGAAGAGATAAAAATGACAGAAGTTAGAGTTCATAGAGCAACATTTTATGTCAAACGTATAATTTATGTATATTTTTATGTATTTTATTTTATGTCATTTAGTGTTTATGCTATTTTATGAATAGCCAGCTGAGACGCAGAAGGTAGCGGGTTCGATTCCCGCTGCGGAACAATTGTTTACATGATCTACAGATATTTGTTCCGGGTTTGGATGTTTTTATATACATGATAAGTATGTATTTACAAAATAAAACAAGTATCTATATAAGTATTCTATCAGTTATCTGGTTCTCATAGTACAAGCTCTGCTTAATGCTAATTAAGCTATGCTTGGGGCTAGATAGCGCTGTGTGGCATGTGCAGCAATATTTATTTATTAAATCAAGCTTCAGTCCGCGGCTTCGCACGCGTGGTTGGTCAATTAAAACATTACCCTCCTTCAGTGCGGTTGGGTTAAAAGATGTCTCGATCCAGTCATAATCTATATGTATACCAAATTTCATCTAAATCGATCTAACTGTTTTGTCGTGAAAACGTAACAAATTGACAAAGATACAAAGTTACTTTCTAATTTATAATATTAGTATGGATTGAGTAGAAAGAATTATCTACTCTGGGAGAGTAAAGACATTGAATCGCCATGAAAAATATCCTGGGAATAAAATTGTGATTCAAACTCATTTAAAATTTCGGTACCAGACCCTCAATAAATTTTCGTACTCCTTTGGTAGGTTCCGGAATTCTGTTTCGAGGAAGTAAATCATTTTTATAACCGCCACAAACATTAGTGTTTTACAAAATTAAGTTTATATATCGCTTGACTATTACCGTTACTTTCTCTCCTATTTAAAATGAGCTGCGAGAGAAAGACACAAAAAGAGACAACTACATCCGTCATTGGCTCTGTAATAATTTACCCTCGTTTTATCTTGCGATTTATGTAGAAATACCTAAAAATAAACGTAGGTACTTAACTAGGTAAAGAAATACTTAAAACTAGAGAAAGCTTCATTTTGTAGATGAAATTTCTGTAGAATTACTTTGGACTGGAGTTATTACATAGGTCACATTAAAACCTGTGATTAAAAAATAGTTGTTAACCTGCTTAAAGCTCTAGAATCAATTGAGAGAAGGGCCAAGAAACCACGATGAGCTAGTTGATGCAAGGCTCCACAGCCTGGAGCATTGACGAAAGGTTGCAAGCCTCTCGGTTTTGTATCGAGTACATTTCCGGAAGTGTGCGGCGGAACTTTTCAACTTTATCCCGACATCTCCATTTTATCATCGGAAAACCAGGCGCTCTGCCGTGTGCCACCATCATATGGTTGAAATACCTTCTATACGTACAAAGCGGTTCTCTTCCACCTTTATTATGCGCACTGCGAAAGAGTGGAACGCCTTGCCTAAGTCTGTATTTCCTGATAACTTCCTGATCCATCGTAGATGGCATCATCGCTTACCATCAGGCGAGATCGAGGACAAACGCAAGCCTATAAAGTATTAGTTCGGGGCGAACCACTACGCCCCGAACTGAGATCTCGCGAGTCTACCATAAAAACAAAAAAAAATATTATTCGTAATCTTTGACTATCAAAATCGTGCCACGAAATGAATCACCAGTTAACTTGACCTACAATTTCATTCAAATTACAGGTAACGGGAGTTCATGTTAATTGGTTCCCTTTTTTGGGGTACAAATTGCAGTTATTCCAGATTTCAGACTTTTGCCTATATTTGTGACACATAAGCTACACGCATACCAAATTACAGCACGGTGGGGTCACTGGTGTACTCTGTGAATTTTGTCAAAGTTTAGTTTTTATTATGGCTAATAACTCAAAAACTACAAAAACTTTACTAAAAAGTAAAAACGGGGTCAAAATGTACTAATGAAAACATTTCATTTAACGTCTCACTTGACCTAATAGTCTTATTTTCATTTTTTTTTACCCCTCTTGAACCTCAATATCTCAACAACCCCCCAAAATTTTTAGATCATTGAGTCACACCAAAATTATGCCATCATGACCTACCTACATACCAAATTTCACGATGATTGGATAAACGCTTCGAAAGTTATCCTCGGACAAACAAACATACATACATACAACGCCGATTTGCCCAAGTTGATTTGGAGATGTCGCTTCGCTCGATCAAAAAAACATAAAATTGAAGATGATTTAGACAGCACCAGTGCAGTTTCATCTCTAGCTGGGTAAAACACGCAACAGCTATAGTGCCTGCTCGTACGGTACAGGATCTTAGATGGAGTAGTCTGGTCCAGTAGCATTCACTCAGTTTAGTATAGACTCTGAGCATTAAAAATCACCATTTGACCTCAAATACGATCTCCGCGACGCAGTGGGCGCAGCTGGCTGGGACGCAGGAGTTTGCGGGTTCGATTGTTGTCGCGAAACAAATGTTTGCGTGATCTACGGATATTTGTTCCGGGTCTGGATGTTTCTCTATACATATATTATATCTAGTACAAAGCTTTACTCAGTTTGTGGCTATATAGCGCTGTGTGAAATGGTCAGTATTAAATATTTATGCATAACATTTTTCTAAAATATCCTTTTGTAGTATATAAAGTTGAAACGTTCCAACTGGTAGTTCCATTTCAAAACGCTTTCCATGAAGCATGAAATGCTTTCAATTCACAATGGCTCTAACTCGATGAAAAGTTTTATAAAAATACATAACTGTATGCAAGAGCGATACACAGGGACAATGCTAACTAACGACCGTGTTTGCCTCCACGCCAGATGCAGGGAGGGATTAAGGATGGACAAACGTGGGTCCAGCATGGCCACCTCAGGCAATAGTGTTGTAGAGATACAGAATTATATTCAAGCGTAAACAGAAGCAACAATAATTGTGTCAACTACATAGTTTTCACAGTGGATATCTTTGTTACCCAAAAAAGCTTTCTGTAGTCTCAGAATAGACATAGAATTATTAAGCAGCGTGAGTAGCTCCACTTTCTATCCACTATTATACTCACTATTCTATCCAGCTATCACCTTTCAAAACACTAAACGAAATCCCAACTATAATTAATGGATGATTGAAGGAATGAAAACACTTTATTGTACACAATATAAACAAAAAAAAATACAAACAAAATTGAAAACACAAAGTAAATAGTACAATAGGCGGCACGTAGATCTTGGTGTAGAGTTTACATACGCAACTTTGTATATATTTCACGTAGATTTCGCATATAGTTAAATCTGAAAACTAGAAAAAAATGGCCAGTATTCATTTTATTACTACAACTTGCCAGTACAAGCCCCTAAACAGCTTTAGAATTTGCCCCTTCTTCTCCTTGGAGAACTATTCTACTATCATAAAGCTTATTCTAAAGACTTTATCATTGCCAAATCTCACACTCCTCCGTGCGCGCAATAAGCTTAAAAAAGGGTACCATTTTTCTCTTCGCGATCTTATGTATAGACTATTGTTACGAGCTGAGGGTTTGTATAAAATAATGGCAACCAGTCTAACTAAAATAACACTCTTAATCAACACTAAAATCATAAATACACGAACTACTGTTGCACAATACTACTAAAAGTCACTAAAAATATTCGCACATATAGCCAAATCCAGACTATCTCCTCGGGCATCTTCACACCTTATTCATACCGCACATACACATCTATATACATCAGTAAATCCTCCGTGGTCCGAGACACGTTCTCGGAGACCCGGATGACGAAATCACCTCCGCTAATGCGGAAGCTGAGTCACCTACATCAGACAGAGCAAACACTTCACAGAAACAACGACCTCGCCGGCGAGGTCGACGAGTCCCTTCAGTCGCCGCCTATACGAGGTACAGACATGTACCCGGGCGTTTCTCTCCTATCCCCACCCCGGCAACAGCCCAAGCCGAAGCTCGTACCTAAGTGGTGCCCTTGCGCTAGTTGCTTAAATAACTTACTGGGCTGAGCGCCATCTGTGCTTGCCAAAAGTTCGGTTAAGCTGTCACGGCCTCAGAGGCCAACAGCGAGTTAGTGTATCAGAAAAAATATATATATATATATATGTATATATATACATCACTCTCGAACGTTCCCGATAGTTACGGCTTATGATCAAAGTGTGTAGGTATTTCAACATGGCTACTATTTCATATTCTGTGAAACAGTAGGTAAAAACGTAATAGGCATATGTCACACCGACTATTACTTATTCTGTGACAGCCTCGGGCGTAACATTATTGTGCCCCACTTAGCCCAGCTCTGTATCTTGTGATGAAAATAGACGGGAAGGTTTTGGTTCACGCCTCGACGCACCAGCATCATATTCGCGCGCTATCCGTCATTCTTATTGTTTGAAGCTTCGAGCGCAGCTAGGTTTCTTTTTGCTTCGTAATAATAATTAGGATTAAGTTATCATATAAATTGAAATCGTTAACTATTAATAGACATTAAATATGTAACAGTGTGCTGGTTTTGTTAACAATGATTAGCCGTGTTGGTGTAGTGGGAGGTGCCCAGTTCTCAACACATTTTGAATAGAGGGTTTAGATTTCGAAGAATGTTTTGTGTTGTTCTAAAAAAAACACCCAAATGCGGACTTTTATTCTGCCATTTTTGTATCAGTTTATAATGTTTTACCGTAAAATACAGCATTATAAAATAACAATGTGATAGCCAAGCAATGTGCGTATGGCTTTCTGAAACTAATATATTCACGTACTGTGTAAGAGGTCTGAGGATATTTAACATAGGGATTAATAATGACATGAGCCTATTTCTTTTTTAACTGAATTGAAAGAAAAAGGAGGTTCTCAATTCTTTAATATTTTTTTATGCTTGTTACCTAGCTCCGTCATTTGTCCACCGATTTGGAAAATTATTTTTTATCTGAAAGAATCGGTCCCATAGAAACTTCATCAAAATCGGTTCAGTAGTTTGGTTAAATCATTTAGGCACACCAGGATTGTGCTAGCACGACCTAACTATAGGTATACTAAATTTCACTATGATCGCATCAACGCTTCGAAAGTTATCCTCAGACAAACATACATACATACAACGCCGATTTACCCAAGTTGATTTGGAGATCTCGCTTCGCTCGAACAAAACTGATTTTCGGTGGATACCGACAAAACCTCACATGGATACTTTTTCCATTTAAACTTTTATCCTTTGGGTATTATTTTACAAAATATGAAGGTAAAAAAATATAATAAAGTTGACTCCGAACCATGGCGGCTATTAAATTAAGTTTGACAACGGGATCTCAGCCCTTCTACAAGGATTTTTGACCTTTTCATAAACTAATTAAAACGGCAAAGGTCGGAATCCTAAACACAGAGTTTTAAACGCATTTTGATGATGATGGTGGCGAATGCAAAATATATTAAGCATAAAAAAGGTTAATTCGTTGAAGTTATGTAAACGGGTACAAGTTAATGTATAAATTGAATTTATATGTAACTAGCCGACCCGCCCACGGCTTCGCACGCGCGGTTTGTCAATTAACATTACCCTCCATCTATGCAGTCGGATAAAAAGTAGTCTATGTCCCAAATCTGCTCATAATCGTCCTGTATACCAAATTTCATCGAACTCTATCCAGCCGTTTGGTAAAAAAACGTAAAAAACAGACGGAGTTACTTTTGAATCACAGTAATATTATAAATGCGAAAGTTTGAATGTTTGTTTGTTACTCAATCACGTCATAACGGCTGAACCGATTTCAATGAAATTCGGTATGTACGTAGATTATAATCTGGATTAACACATAGACTACTTTTTGTTAACAAACAACGCATGCAAAATCGCTGGTGGAAGCTAGTTTATAATATTAGTATGGAAGGATTGTTTATTTAAGTGAAACACAAATGCTACGAGACCAGCGCGGCGGTTTGCAGTAACTGCCGTTCGATAGCGTTTATACTTCTTGCTTGCACACAAAACTGCTGACTTAATCTTCACTCACAATTGAAGATTGGGGTGAATAGCCATCTGAGACGCAGGAAGTTGCGGTTGCGATTCCCGTCTCGAAACAAATGTTTGCATTATCTACAGATATTTGCTCCGGCTCTGGTTGTTTCTCTATAAATTATAAGTAAGTATTTACAAAAAAATGTATATAAGTTGTCTATCACTTATTTGGTTCCCATAGTACAAACTTTGCTTAGTTTGGGGCTAGATGGCGTTGTGTGAAATGTCCTATTTATTTATTTATTGAAGTGAAATCTTCTTATGGCGTGTTGGGCATTTTTGAGATGGGAAAAACCCATTGAACTCGTAACACTGTTACCGTTACCGACACCTCTGTATATAAGTATCTCGTAATTGTTCAAGTTTTCACTTCTGTTGGCACACCCGGAGTGCCACATTTTTTTTATTAAATGATTCCTACACAAGCAAGACTGGCGCTAGAATCTGCATTTACAAAATAACAGTACCCTCCTTCTGCACAGTCGGGTGAAAAATAGCCTATTTCTCAATCTCTGTTATCAATATATCAAATTTTGACAGACAAACAGAAGCATACTCGTATGTGAATTAAGGATTGATAACATTTTCTTTTAAAATCAGTAAGTAATAATTAATTGGGCGGATGTACGTTGCAAATATATATTTATGTGTCTACAAAATTAGGGAAACAATTATTGTTCAAGATGGGAAAAGGTATAACTTTTTCAATTAGATGATTCTCGGGCCTTTGGCGTCCACGTTATTCATGTCGGAGTATTTGAATTTATAGCTCTGAGAAATTATTGCAGTGTTTCAAAGTTATTTATATACTTACTTTTAAATGATCTTTAGTATTTACTTAGCAACAATGTTGTTTTTTTCTAGCTTAATCGAATTAAAAATGTATGTTCACCTGCCTGGTTTTCTAAGGCCTCTCCAAGGTATCCACTAAATAACTATACAACCTGTTTTGTTATGTACGACATTAATTTAAAACACACATCCGGAATCATATTAACTGATTTTAGAGGTAGTTTTAATACCGGTAGCTTAAATATTTATCCCGTAATCATCATTCCCTGATTTAATGAAACACAGTAAAATAACTCCACTTTTCAAATCAGGCACTAGTTCTGATCCTGGTAATTTTAGACCAATCTCAGTACTTCCGACATTTAGTAAAATATTTGAAAAACTAATTTTATATCAACTGCTTAGACATTTCAATTCACATAATTTACTGCATCATAATCAATTCGGATTTACCAGGGGTCGCTCAACCACTGATGCTGGTATTGAGTTAATATCGCACATATTTGATGCCTGGGAGAAGTCTCATGACGCTTATATCGACGATAGGTGTTTTTTGTGATTTGTACAAGCATTTGATTGGACACCACCGTATTCTTAGGTATAACCCTAGATAATAAGCTTCAATGGGGCCCTCACATTGATGGGTTGTCGAAGAGACATAGTTCTGCGGCATACGCAGTCAAAAAGATCCGTCTTTTTACAGACGTAGACACAGCTAGACTAGTTTACTTCAGCTACTTCCACAGCATTATGTCATACAGTATACTGCTGTGGGGGAGTGCTGCAGATATAAACACCGTTTTTGTGCTACAGAAGAGGGTTGTTCGTGCAATTTATAATATGGGCCCCAGAGAATCATTACGCAATAAGTTTAAAGAAATAAATATTATGACATTCCCTTGTCCATACATCTATGAAAATCTAATGTATGTTCACAAAAATATTAATTTTTTAAGTAAAATAGCGATAATCATAATTTTAATACTAGAAATAAAGATAAACTCGCTGTTGCCACTTGTAGATTCCATAAAGTTAGTAAATCGTTTAAAGGGCAAGGTGTACGCTTATATAACAAACTCCCAAGGGATGTACAAAAATTGATAATTAACAAATTTAAAAACGTAATTAAACAAAATCTTTATAAAAGAGCCTACTATAAAATATATGATTATTTAGATGATAGAGAAGCTTGGGATTGAAATTGCTCCAACTCGTTCAAAATGTTACAATTTAGACGTAATTTATTTTCTGTATTATGTATTGTAAAAGGATCATTAAAAAAAACAACCAGGCTTGTTTCTTGCCTTTCTTTCCTGGCTTGGTCGCGAAGGAACAGGCAGTAAAATTGACGTTTCAAAGTGGTCCTTATGATTTTAATGAATAAAAATATTTGACTTTGACTTTGACTTGACTTTAACTTTGACCAATAAACAATTTTAACGTATATCAGCGGCGCCTTTGCGACGATGTCGCTTAGTCAGTTTAACAGGTACCTACTGTTTACTTATTTTATACAGGCTGTTTCATTGATATTTTAGGACTTAATATTAACTCCCGTGTTTTCATTTAATGTCTTACGAGCAAAACACGTAATATATGCACGATATTTCAAACACTGTCATAATATAATAACGGATAAAACATCTCGTCTCAGAATCAGCTTTACCTATGATTTTGGGTTCCGCCCAAAATTCATCTTAGATGTAAGCATAGAGATTAAGCCAAAGTAAGTGGAAACCTTAATAAGCTGTAAGCCGACGTGAGAGAAGCACAATAGGTCAGAATTAGGGTTGTTACGAGAACCAAGTGCTCCAGAAAATTGTATGTATAATCTGCTAGTATTAAGTACCAACAAAATCAATAAGTACAGCCTACGCAAAAAATGTGTAGGTTTAATAATAGACTGGGCGGGAACTGTGGGCTACCTGATCGAATATCAGGGCCAGTCATACCTAGATGCTTTGAATCGATATAAAATGATGTGAATAAAAATGGTGTAGGCTACGCCTTAATAGACTCCTCTCTCTTTTCTAGCATGGTACGCAAATATTAATTTATCTTCATAACCGTCGACAAAACCTTTGTCTAAGCTGAGGTAGTAGGTTACTCGCCTTGTCTTTAGTTCTTTTGACTTTTCCAATATTTTCCCTAAAAATACTGTTGAAATTTGATTGACATAAACTCCCATCTAATATTTCCTATTGCAGACAACTTTTCATATTTCAGAGCGAATTTAAAACCGGACGATATTTCTTTGGAGCTCTTGGGAATAAGCCAAATCGGGTAGGATCAGGAAATCAGAACGTTCACATTGAAACCGTGTACGCTCTGAATATAAGGAAATTTCGCCTTGTTGGGATTCAGTGCGGATTTGCAAATCAAATACGGCATTGCAAGCTATTCGATCTGTAAGCTGCGTCTGGTTCGCACTTGTGGCGCTAAATATCCCAGAAATCACGAACTGAATTGAGAATTAATTTAGTGCGTTTGTTTTTAACGCTGTTTTTGCGTTTTACGTAGCGTGCGTTAGTTAAGTAACCAGCTGACCCCGCAAACGTTGTTCTGCTATATAAATTAACAAAAAAATCAAATGCAGAATGAAATGTCAAAGTGACGCGACACTTCATGTAAAGACTTCACCTCAATGAACGTCGATTAAATTATATGGATATTGTTCATACTAAAATCGCTATTAAAAAATGAGGGATGAAGGGTGAAAAACACTTTACGACCTACCGAATATACACAAAAAACTTCATAAGAATCGGTCAAGCCGTTTCGAAGGAGTTTTATTACAAAACTGTGACACGAGAATTTTATATATTAGATAGGTACTTGTAAATACAATGTTAGGAACAGAATACTGTATAGGTACGATTAACGTCCTTAAATAGCCTCTACTGCAACCGTTACAAGATTTCCAGGACACAATGTAAATCCAAACATTCGTACACCTGAAACGACTGTATGATGATACATAATGTGAATTAGCGCTAGGGAACATAAATCTTGGATTCGCAACGCTGCCTGGTGCGTGAAAATAAAAATCCTCGTCTCTAGGCACGTAAAGTGACAGTGGCAGGTCACATCTCACCAAGGGATGCCCCTGCGTACTAGTGGTCTCGATCGCCACACAATGCGCCAATGTGAGCCTACTTTCCAACAAAATCTAAATATATTATTTTGTAATGGATGCTCAGGATAATGTATGTTTTTTTTGAAAATACTCGATGCTTAGGATAATAAAGGTGAACCAGAAAGGGATTTTCTCAAGCTATGAAATTAATATTATTATTAAAATTAAGGTCCGATTCCCGAACAGAAATTTACAGTATTTTAATAAAAACTTCGATTGATCTATGAAAATCTATGAACCAAAATGGTTTTTAAGATAAAATAAGACAACTTTTTATTGTACACCAAAGTAATCTACAGAACATAATTTTTACAAATAGATTTAGTACAATGGGCGGTCTTATTGCTAAAAGCGATCTCTTCCAGATAACCTTTGTTTGGACAGGATTATAATTTATCACATAACGGCGGTACATCTATGTAAAATTAAAAACACAATGGTTTTTAGTAGCGAGGACAATTATTTAAAATTACCTGCATATTCCGAATATTATAATGAACTGCGATTCTAGTACGTACCTAAGGAAATCTGATTTGACGTCTATCATTTTGCCAAGTGATTTTATCCTCATTGTATTTTGCTTGTTGCGTTAACTTTATACGAAAAAAGAAACACACACACAAATAAGATATCTACATATAAACACTATTCCAAATAATTATTATGTTAACAAACACAATATAACAATGAATAATATAACAAAGAGTGGAAAGCCTTGCCAGAGTCTGTGTTTCCTGATAGCTACAACCTGGGTATCTTTAAGTCGCGAGTGAATAGGTTTCTTCTAGGCAAGCGTGTACCATCATAGACTGCATCATCGCTTACCATCAGGCGAGATCGTGGTCAAACGCAAGCCTTATAGTGTATAAAAAAAAGAATAGAATTAATAAGCACCAAATTTCACTCTAAGTTGAAAAATTACACTCAGTAACACTAGCTACTCCTGGATCAATATTTTGACAGGAGATTCCAATGTTGTATCATTTGATTCTGTTGTTCATTGGTAGTATTGTGACATTTGTCAAATTCAACGTATTCGATTTCCACGAGTTTAAAAGGGCAGTAAGTAGTAGGTTCTATGATTCAACGAAACCTGCTAGGAACTAGCGAAGCGGAGTTGCGAGGATCGTTTACACTCGAGCGAGCACTTCGCAAGCTCATCAAAGCCTCAGCTTCGACCTCTATGTGCTTCCCTGTACCTCCGAGGAAATAGGTAAAGATTACAGAAAAATGTTGCATAAAATTATTTTTTAAATATTTTTATACGTAAGGAAAAACGCTTTTATACAAAACTTCTTCTGAAACATATGGATCGATCCGTTTCAGAATACATTCTTATACTACGTATTTCCTTGTTCATAATCGGGCATGGGGTTACATACCTATTACTTATACTCGTACCATGATATTGGTTCTGTCTTGGTCACCTGCCGTCCTGTGGTTAGTGATCTGTTTCTAGTGTTTGAAAGTAGGTACACTTTGCTGCTAATGCCAGCAGCATTGTGTTGCCATTGCCTAAAACGCTGTACTATCGCTTTGCTTGCGGCTAATGTAAATATGTATGCCTTGCCTACACTGTAACGAATGTACTCAAATTCTCGTAAAACGTTAGTCGATTAACTTCATTCAACTTTCAGACGCATTTCAATCCAAGAGGAAGCGAGAGGAAGCGTTACTTTTAAGCTACTCTAAACGTTGCATTTGACAGACATTGATTGAAAAGAATTTCACTAGATTTACAATAAAATAATTAGTTAAGCGCGTGTATTAATCAATACAACAAATTTTTGTTTCCACTTCTGGCGTGTGGTACACACTATGTTTTTACACCACCTGCTCGACAATATCGAATTATATGTCATGTAAGCCTCACCGAAAGCAGGTGATTAAATCCCTTCAGCTGAGCCGGGATTAAAGTTGTACTGAATTTCACTATGCCCTCGCGGGCATAATGTGTTTTGAATTTTGAACCTCATCTGTATTAAAATTTGAACCAAAGAGAACCAACCACGCAATAAGAACTTGTTCGTAAATCGAACTAACTTCTGCACAGAATGCACCAACCTAGACTTGGTTTTTATTGTCTCGCAGAAAATGTGAAAATTAGAGTATTCTCCTCGTGGAAAAAGTACTCAGGATTCTAGTAACTCCCTCGCTCCGCTCGTGAGTTAACTCTAGAATCCTTCGTTACATTCGGGATTCAATATTGCGCCCGTGACGCAAGATACTGCTTTATAAACGTTTAATCGTCTACTATTTTAGTTCTAGCTTTGTATTTCTGTAAAGCTTAATTTAAAGCAATGGCAGCCATTCCGATGTTCGGTTTGTTATCCATCACGTACGTTTCACTATCGAATGAAAACATTTTTGTGTGCCGCGGCCTGTTAAAATAACTGTGAGAGTTTAATCGAATTTTGTTAAAATTAAACGATGTTGTACGAGTATTTAAATGTGTATCGAAAAAACCTTGAAATAAAAAGTTTTACACAACTACTACAAATATTAATAACAATATATTAATTATTACTATTATGTTGCATATATTCACTTACTGGTAAAAAGTTGTCTATGATCTATGTGAGTAAGAATTTGTGTTATTATTGCTCAACCACCTATCCGTATCTTTATTTAATGTGTATTTCTTAAATAACTAGTGGTTCGCCCCGAACTGAGATCTCGCGAGTCTCACATAAAAACAAAAAAAATGTCATCTTTGACTATCAGAATAGTGCCACGAAATAAATAACCAATTAACTTGACCTACAGTTTCATTCAAATTACAGGTAACGGGAGTTCATATAAAGTGATTGTCTTTTTTGTGGTACAAAATGCTGTTATTCTGGATTTCAGACTTTTGCCTATATTTGTGTCACTAAAGCTACACGAATACCAAACTTCAGCATTGTGGGGTTACTGGTGTACCCTGTAAATTTTATCAAAGTTTTGTTTTTATTATGGCTAATAACTCAGCAACTACAAAGATTAAAATAAAAAAAAAAATAAAAGACCTTTCATTTCGTCCCAATTGACCTTATAGTCTCATTTTAATTTTTTTTACCCCTCTTGAACCCGAATATCTCAACAACCCCCCAACATTTTTAGCTCATTGAGTTACACCAAAATTGTGCCATTACTACCTACCTATATACCAAATTTTACGATGATCGGATAAACACTTCGAAAGTTATCCTCGGATAAACAAATATACATACATACATACGTACAACGCCGATTTTCCCAAGTTGATTTGGAGATCTCGCTTTGCTCGATCAATAAAATCCAAATAGATTTCACTGCATTTTGGATTAGTAGAATCTATAAACATAACATAATTATGAGAAAAAAAAATCAATGTACCTACAAAGTTTTTTCTTCACCTATTAATATACCTACCACATGTTTTGTTATGTTCGACATTAAATAAAAACATGGGGAGGACTATTGTTGTAAAATAGGTTTTTTCATGTTCATTACCATAGAATATTTAAACTTTTAACAACCTTAATATAAAATCCTAAAATATCAATGAAAATTCTTGTTTAAAATAGTTAAACAAATCATATTCATTCATCATGTAAGTAGGTACCTACCTGTTAAAGCGGCATCGGAGCAAAAGCGCAGCCGGTATACGTTATAATTATTGAAAATATATCGACTACTGAATAAATATTCAAGCTAACCTGTATTAAACCCACCTTTCAAATAAGTTAATATGATTCCTGATGTGTGTATTAAATTAATGTCATACATAACAAAACAGCATCTCTTGCATCTCCATTTGTAAAACTATTTTTTTCGATGACTATAATAATATGCCTTTGGAAAAGAATCGAAAAAAAATCCATCACCGGTAAAAGAAAATTCGCCTCCTCTCTTCGCTCTCGTACCCAAGACTTTGTAGGTATACTGGGCTAATTAATTACAGTATTGTTAGCACGAGATTTTAGCGTTATCAAATCAATTGCATCTCATCGCCGAAATTCAGAGACTTATGGACTGACAGGGTTAGTTAATTTATGCATTTCTTACCTATTTTAGTGAGTAACACAAAAATAACAGAAATTACTATTTAAATACGGGCCGTCCCCTGTCTATGGAATCAGTTCCACAGATGCGCATATTCAAGATGGCGGCCGCCCATTGACGCTGTTTGAATTGAACACCCGGAGCGCCGCACGCCACGCTCTGCCTTGCTCCACACAGTGGTCTGTTTGTCGTTGAAAAAAACAGGCGACATAACAAAGGAAACGCATGCTAAGGGTGCGGCACACATCATTTATCAACAACCGCGTCAGCCGACGCCAAAATCGTTGATTAAATATTTGTGGTAATGAGCAATCAATATAAATCAGAAATCCAATGTGTTCCGTGCATTTGTTTGTCGAAAAATCACTTTCTTTATGTTATATTTAAGTACTTTTTTTCATGTGATGTTCGAGCTTCTTGGTATCTCATTAACACCCACTCTCAATTTTGGCTCATACATTGAGTCGAAAGCCCAGCTGGCCGCTAAGAAGCTTGGAATACTTGCAAAGGTGAGGCAATACTTCACACCGGGACAGTTGCTCAACTTATACCAAGCACAAGTCCGATCATGTCTGGAGTACTGTTCTCACCTCTGGGACGGATCAGCGAAGTACCAGCTAGAGGCTCTAGATTCAATTGAGAGAAGAGCCAAGAAGCTCATTTGCAATGACGAGTTAGCTAAAGCAAGGCTCCACAGCCTCGGGCATCGTCGAAAGGTTGCAAGCCTCTCGGTTTTTTATCGGATACATTTCGGAGAGTGTGCTGCGGAGCTTTTCAACCTGATCCCACCATCCCTATTCTATGATCGGACAACCAGACGCTCCGCGATGCGCCACCGCTACATGGTTGACATACCTCCCATACGCACAAAGCGGTACTCTTCCACCTTTATTATGCGCACCGCCAAGGAGTGGAACGCCTTGCCTGAGTCTGTGTTTCCTGATAACTACAACCTAGGGATCTTCAAGTGACGAGTGAATAGGTTTCTTCTAGGCAAGCGTGTACCATCGTAGACTGCATCATCGCTTGCCATCAGGCGAGATAGTGGTCAAACGCTAGCCTATAATTTATAAAAAAAAAATGACAAAATTAACGAGCAGGCTATCTGAATACTAACTCAATAATGATTATAATGAAAATACTGAATCAAGTTTATGTTTAACAAAGAGTTAGGATTTTTTTTTTGTTTTGTGAACATCAGCTACAGCTGTTCCTAAAAAGTAAATTTACTATCTCTTAAATTCACGTGTAAATTTTTGTTAATAAGTAGTTAGGAATTGTATTAAGCTCCTACACTTTTATTTATCAATAAACAGTAAGCCACATTAATATTTCAATAAATATAATATGATGCGATACCTACGATGATATACATAATGATACGATATCTTCGCAACAATGTACATACGTATTCCAACGCTTCACCTGGCCCAAAGTAGGTAGATTGTATTAGATCAATGGTGCTTTAACCTAATCAGCCAATACAAGTTAAGGCCGAGACAGAAGTTGCGTTGGCTGCCGCACCGCATCGCAATAATTTTGTCACAATTAGACATGTGGCTCAGGAGCTTAGCTACGGAACCGTCTCCTGCCTTCTGCCTGCTATCGCACAAACAAATCCGGCGTAATGTGTAGATGTATGGGCCCCAACCAGCACACCATGTGCGTGTTACACATTTTTCTGATATTAATATAAACAACAAATAGGAATCTACACAAGGTGACGGGCCTCCGGATGTTAAGTGGTCACCATCACATATAAACGCCTGGAGCCCTCGTGTTACTGCAGACGCGTTGCCTTGCGCCGTGTGACTTGGCCTTATGATTATAATTTAGTAATGCAAACGGAGGGATAGTTCAACCAGACATAGACCGGACGGCGGCTGCAAAATTACTTACCGTACCGAATTACTAACTCGATGAGGTAAAATGGGCCTCCCAATGTGACCAGCGGGACTGTGGAACCCTCCAACACCAGACTCGGCCGAGATGGTTTTAGGCTCGATTAATGAACTCAAAAACCAACGAAAGGTTTCGTTCGATAACCACTTGAAGTAAAATGATATGTCTGAAGCGGACCATATGTATTTTTACTAAGGACCAGGCTGCAGCAGGAGAACAAATTTTTGGAACGAAGTTCCTTATCGCGCGTTGTGAAAGGGGGCTAGACGGAAAAAATTCTTACGAAAAGTTGTCACGACACTTTTTGCTATAGTAAGCTATTGTAAGCTGTGCGGCGTCACATGTTTCTCTGTCTGTCTCTCTCTCTTATAAAAAGCAAGCCAGATATTTCGGCGTCGCATGTTTCTCTGTCTGTCTCTCTCTCTCTTATAGAAAGCAAGCTAGATATTTTCATTTCTATTTCGCATTGAACAGTGTGGTGTCGCGACGATTATTTTTGTTGAGTGTATACAGGTTTTTTGTAAATAATAAATAATACTTTTTAGTAACGGAAGGAATTATGAAAGGAACTTCGTTCCATCCGGGTGTCCCTTGACACCTCTCAAGTTTTTTCTTATCTATTTTAGATCTACTTTTCATGGAAGTCGATATAGTCGATACCTATAACTTGGTAGCATAAGTAATCTTGCTGCCGCCGTCCGTCTGGCAGGTTGACATCACCGTGACCTCAGCTTCTACTTGCTAAACATTGTAGCGTTACAACTCTCTCCCGTAAAAGAAGAGAGCTGTAAACCAAGTTGAATTTAGACCTACCTAACGGTTTAAAAAGAAAGAGGGATTTTACAATATGTTATGTTTTAATACAATGATTGATATTAATACGACACTTATCAAAAACACTTATTGTCCCACTATGGTGCTCACAAACGATGAATCCGGGAGTCTGTAGGTCCGGTAGAAAGCGCGCTGCTGGTTGAGGGCTAGTGGAGCCTCTAGCCTACGGCGACGAGAGGCCGAAAAGATGAAGTAGCTCTGCTCTACCTTGATCTCCAGGTCTGTAATGAGCAAAGGTCTCCAGCCTCGAGGGTCCAAGAGGGAGCGTTGACTGATTGATAAAATGAGATTGTTTCAAGTGTTTCTCTCTGAGATCTTTTACCATCTGTTGCCAAGTCCCGACTATCTTTTTCAAGGATGTTCTCGATGTCATACGGACCTGTTCCAAACTTAAATTACATAATTATAGTTAGCAGCCAGTACAGCCTTACATCAAATCCAGAGGTTCTATGTAAATTACAAGTAAAACCTTACGGTTTTACCGTAAATTAAAAGTAAATATATTATATAATATGTCTAAAATGTAATGTCAGTATCCATGTCAGGTCTATTTATTTTTGTGTTTCTAGTCCTAAAAAGTTAAAATATATACCCCTGCGACGAGAAAATTCTGCTCTTTTCACCCATATAAAAATGTAATAATGGGCATTTTAATGTTTCGATAATAAATTAGAGTTTTCTGACCAAAATAATGATGAAAATGTTAAAGTATGGTAGAAGGAAACACAGAATCTATCATCTATCCCCATGTAAGTTTTTACATAAGATAACGAGAATATTACGATCAAAATCTGAATAAAAAGTGAGTGATATTACAACATAAGCGAAGTATTCCTTCATACAAAAGAAGGGATAGGTAAGTCCTTTATACAAAATCTATTTTGTATGACTGCCTCCGTGGCGCAGTGGGTGTTTTCTCATACATAGATGCAGCTAACGATGGCCAATTGACTATTCTACTGACGACGAACATTGACAGCCCGCGTCATATGCACGTCAAGGCGGTACAAAGTTCGGCGGGTCAACTAGTAATCAATAAAAATGCACGTGGATTAATCTAGTGACACCCTAGTATTAAAATAGAATTCAAAACCATGAATACTCGTATTTCCTACCTTTTGATATTTAGTTAAACTTGTTTGATTACATTGTTTTCCAACAATAATTAGTGTTTTCACATGTGCCATGACTGCCTCCGTGGCACAGTGGGCTTATAGTCGGCTGAGACGCAGGAGGTAGCGGTTCGATTCCCGCAATGTTTGCATGATCTACAGATATTTGTTCCGTGTCTGGGTGTTTTTCTATATATTATAAGTAAAAAAAAAGAATATATGTATTCTATCAGCTATCTGGTTCCCATAGTACAAGCTCTGCTTAGTTTGGGGCTAGATAGCGCTGTGTGAAATGTCCAGCGATATTTATTTATTTATTTATTGCATAATAAAACTTGCATGCAGTTTATTCCACATCCGTTTTATGACACGTAGTTTATAACAATGTTCCAATTCATTCACTATTCAGATGCCATTCATATTTCAAGTCACACTGATGTCCTGGCTAATTAGTCTAATAACTGAATTTTGCAGTGGACTAGAGATACAGGCTGCTTCGTAATAATGTATATTAACCTGAAAGGTAGCCATTGTCTTTACGTACAAGAACATGATTGTTCTACGACTTTTTAAAATACTGTTTTCATTGAAAAGAAACTTGTTAAAAATTATTTTTTCAGAGTTATGCAGTATCTACCTACAGCAGCTTTTATTGGGTATCCAAACGTTTTGTTTGGTTAGGATAAATAGTTAGACAAAAATTCAAAGTTTTTCTACAAACGGATTACTGAAATCCAACTTTATGTATAAGAAGTTATTAACTAGTGGTTCGCCCCGAACTGAGATCTCGCGAGTCGACCATAAAAACAAAAAACATTATTCGTAGTCTTTGACTATCAAAATGCCACGAAATAAAATAACCAACCTACTTGACCTACAGTTTAATTCAAATTACAGGTAACGGGAGTTCATGTTAATTGGTTATCCTTTTTTGGGGTACTAATTGCAGTTATTCTAGATTTCAGACTTTTTCCTATATTTGTGATACTTAAGCTACACGTATACCAAATTACAGCACTGTGGGTTCACTGGTGTACCCTATGAATTTTGTCAAAGTTTAGTTTTTATTATGGCTAATAACTCAAAAACTGCAAAAATTTTACTAAAAATAAAAACGGAGTCGAAATGTACTAATAAAGACCTTTCATTTGACGTCTCATTTAACCGAATAGTCTCATTTGCATTTTTTTTACCCCTCTTGAACCCCAGTATCTCAACAACCACCCCCAAATTTTTAGCTCGCATTGAGTCACACTAAAATTGTGCCATCATTACCTACCTTTATACCAAATTTCACAATGATTGGACAAACGTTTCGAAAGTTATCCTCGGACAAACAAACATACATACATACATACAAGCTGCATAGAAGCTGTTTATTGTTTTATATTGTGACGCTAACGATACAAAAACTTAAACGTTGTTAGCACGACGACGTTTACTTATAAAACGTTGTCGTACTAACCACTACTAGTTCTTTAGGCAAACTAAATATTAGTGGAGGCATCTAAATAAAATTAAATGTGCCGCAGACCACTTGACTCAAAAATATAAAACTCAAAGCCAACATCCATTTGAACTTTTGCCGCTCGTTTGCTAGCCAAAGCTTTTAGAAAATACTTTAAAAATCAATTTTAAGCTTAAATATTTTAATATCAAAAGTTTCTAACAGATTGGACCATCTTGGCGCTGGAAAGAATATAATTTATTTATGTATTTTAGATAGTTTTAATTGTCCAATGTGTCCATCCATACTAATCTTATAAATTTCATAATAACTGTATCTTTATCTCTCTGACTGTCTGTTTGTTGCATTTTCATGACTAAGCGGCCAGACCGATTTCGATAAAATTTGGTACATACACATTATTATATTATATAAAGCTCGATTACCACTCACTGACTGACTGACTGACTGACTCATTGACATGTTTGTTCTCCCAGATGCCACCTCGTAGGGTGAAAATGTTTGGTGGGATCGTATAGAGGGAGTTCCGATGAGTTGGGAATAAATCCTAAAGTACCCCTTTTGTCCCCCATTCGCTCACATCGACCTCGTATCTCGGAAAGTATAGGTCTTAGAGAGTTGGTGCAAAAACTAATGTTGCAGAGGACATTTTTTTATATCCGGTTCCATGAAAAAAAAATTGTCTTTCATACAAAAAAAAAATTGTCCCATACAAAATATTTCTGTATGAATACCGTAAACCGTATATTTCGTTTGCCGTAATTTTCATTCTGTTTTTGTAGGGAGCCCACGGCTTGTGTGTACTATAAAATTACTGTAAATTTGCTTTATTCTATATAATGGTGGTGGAGGGGCATGAGATAACTTTCATAGTTTTTGCAAAGGTCATCATCATCATTTTGGAACATCCATTTTTTTTTTTTTTTTTTAGTATGCAACGTTCATCATGTTTATTTTGGAACATCCACATTTTTTTAATTATGCCTCATCCACAATGATCACTTTGGAACGTCAATTATTTTTTTTATTATTTGCAACATCCACTGTGTTCATTTTGGTACATAATTTTTTTTAATTATGCCTCATCCACAATGATCACTTTGGAACGTCAATTATTTTTTTTTATTATGCATCATCCACTGTGATCATTTTGGAACATCATTTTTTTTCAATTATGCCTCATCCACTATGATCACTTTGGAACGTCAATTTTTTTTTTTTTATTATGCAATATCCACTGTGATATTTTGGTACATCATTTTTTTTAATTATGCCTCATCCACAATGATCACTTTGGAACGTCAATTTTTTTTTTTATGCAACATCCACTGTGATCATTTTGGTACATCATTTTTTTAATTACGCCTCATCCACAATGATCACTTTGGAACGTCAATTATTTTTTATTTTTTTATTATGCATCATCCACTGTGATCATTTTGGTACATCATTTTTTTTAATTATGCCTCATCCACAATGATCACTTTGGAACGTCAATTTTTTTTTATTATGCAACATCCACTGTGATATTTTGGTACATCATTTTTTTTAATTATGCCTCATCCACAATGATCACTTTGGAACGTCAATTTTTTTTTTATGCAACATCCACTGTGATATTTTGGTACATCATTTTTTTTAATTATGCCTCATCCACAATGATCACTTTGGAACGTCAATTTTTTTTTATTATGCAACATCCACTGTGATATTTTGGTACATCATTTTTTTTAATTATGCCTCATCCACAATGATCACTTTGGAACGTCAATTATTTTTTTTTTTATTATGCAACATCCACTATGATCATTTTGGTACATCATTTTTTTAATTACGCCTCATCCACAATGATCACTTTGGAACGTCAATTATTTTTTATTTTTTTATTATGCATCATCCACTGTGATCATTTTGGACCATCATTTTTTTCAATTATGCCTCATCCACTATGATCACTTTGGAACGTCATTTTTTTTTTTTTTTATTATACAACATCCACTGTGATATTTTGGAACATCATTTTTTTTAATTATGCCTCATCCACAATGATCACTTTGGAACGTCAATTATTATTATTTTTTTTTATTATGCAACATCCACTATGATCATTTTGGTACATCATTTTTTTAATTACGCGTCATCCACAATGATCACTTTGGAACGTCAATTATTTTTTATTTTTTTATTATGCATCATCCACTGTGATCATTTTGGAACATAATTTTTTTTTCAATTATGCCTCATCCACTATGATCACTTTGGAACGTCATTTTTTTTTTATTATGCAATATCCACTGTGATATTTTGGTACATCATTTTTTTTAATTATGCCTCATCCACAATGATCACTTTGGAACGTCAATTTTTTTTTACTATGCAAAATCCTTTGTGATCATTTTGGAAAATCAATTTTTTTTAAATTATGCCTCATCCACAATGATCATTTTGGAACGTCAATTTTTTTTATTATGCAAAATCCTTTGTGATCGTTTTGGAAAATCAATTTTTTTTAATTATGCCTCATCCACAAATATCACTTTTGGAACGTCAATTTTTTTTTACTATGCAAAATCCTTTGTGATCATTTTGGAAAATCAATTTTTTTTAAATTATGCCTCATCCGCAATGATCACTTTGGAACGTCATTTTTTTTTTATTATGCAATATCCACTGTGATATTTTGGTACATCATTTTTTTTAATTATGCCTCATCCACAATGATCACTTTGGAACGTCAATTTTTTTTTACTATGCAAAATCCTTTGTGATCATTTTGGAAAATCAATTTTTTTTAAATTATGCCTCATCCACAATGATCATTTTGGAACGTCTATTTTTTTTATTATGCAAAATCCTTTGTGATCGTTTTGGAAAATCAATTTTTTTTAATTATGCCTCATCCACAAATATCACTTTTGGAACGTCAATTTTTTTTTAATATGCAACATCCACTGTGATCATTTTGTAACGTCCATTTTTTTTTATAATGTAACATCAACTATGATCATTTTAGAACATCATTTTATTTTAATTATGCCTCATCCACTATGATCATTTTGGAACGTCGAAATACTTTTTAATTGCTTCTTCTACTTGGATATATTTTTTGATTGCTTCTTGCATTTCGATATCCTCTCATCAAAATTATGATTTTCCTTAAAAAACTTTAATTGTTCGTATCTTTTAAACGGTAAGAGATAGACATAACAAACTTTTATAATATGGTAGCACAAATTTTTGGTGGAATCGTTATTTTACGGTCATCATCACCCTTGACATCATTTTGAATTCTTCTCTCACTTACTTTTCGTCTTCGAATGTTTCTTCCACTTTGATATCCTCTTTGATTGTTTCTACAACTTCGAAATCCTCTTTGATGGCATTTTTACTTCAATATATGTATATTTTTGAATTGCTTTTTCTAATTTTATATTTTCTTCAATTACTTATTTTACTTCAATATCCACTCTACAAAATTATGGGTTTTAATACAAATTTGAAATCGCTCGTATCTTCTAAACGGGAAGAGTTACCCCCAGCAAACTTTTACAAAATATTGGTACTAATTTTTGGTGGAATAGTTTTTTAATACCATTATTGCCCTTGAGTTATGTTTTGAATGCTTCTCTTACTTCGTCTTCCGCTTTGAATGCTTCTTTCACCTCGATATCCTCTATTTTTGCTTCTTCCACTTTGATATCCTTTTTAATTGCTTTTTCTACTGATATTATTTTCTTCAATTGCTTCTTTTACTACAATTTCCACTCTACAAAATTATGGGTTTTAATAGAAATCTTAAATCGCTCGTATCTTCTAAATGGGAAGAGTTACCCTTAGCAAACTTTTACAAAATATTGGTACTAATTTTTGGTGAAATAGTTTTTTTAATACCATCATTGCCCTTGACATCCTTTTTGAATGCTTCTCTCACTTTATCTTTCAGTTTGAATGCTTCTTTCACCTCGATATCCTCTATTTTTGCTTCTTCCACTATGATATCCTTTTTAATTGCTTCTTCTACTTATATATTATTTTTAATTGCTTCTTTTACTTCAATTTCCACTCTACAAAATTATGAGTTTTCATATAAAACTTAAATCGCTCATATCTTCTTAACGGAAAGAGATAGCTATGGGAAACTTTTACAAAATATTGGTATAAGTTTTTGATTTAACCGTTATTTTATTTTTATCATTGTCCTCAACGTCCTTTTTGAATGCTTCTCTCACTTCGTCTTCCTCTTTGAATGCTTCTTTCCCTTCGTCATCCTCTTTGACTGTGTCTTCCACCTCGATATCCTCTACTTTTGTTTCTTCCATCTCGATATCTTCTTTGATTGCTTCTTCCACTTTGATATCGTCTTTGATTGCTTCATTAACTTCGATATCCAATTTGATTGCTACTTTTACTTCGATATCGTCTTTGATTGCTTCTTTTAGTGGGATATCATCTTTGATTGCTTTTTTCACTTCGGCATCCTCTTAGAATGCTTCTACCACCTCGGTATCCTCTTTGATTGCTTACTCAACTTCAATTTCCTCTTTGATTGTTTCTGCCACTTCGATATCCCATTTGATTGCTCCTTCCACTTCAATATCCTCTTTGATTGCTTCTTCCACTTCGATATCATCTTCGATTTCCTTTTGATTGCTTGTTGCACTGCAATATTCTCTTTCATTGCGTCTTCATCTTCGATATCGTCTTCGATAGCAATTTTACTTCGATATCCTCTGTGATGGCTTCTTCCACTTCGATATCCTCTTTGATTCGATTGCTTCTTCCATTTCGATATTTTTTGACTGCTTCTTACACATGGATATCCTCTTTGACAGCTTTTAACAGCTCGATATCATCTTTGATTGCTTTTTTCACTTCGTCATCCTTTTAGAATGCTTCTACAACCTCGGTATCCTCTTTGATTGCTTACTCAACCTTAATTTCCTCATTATTTGATTCTGATACTTCGATATCCTATTTGATTGCTTTTTTCACTTCAATATCTTCTTTGATTGCTGCTTCCACTTGGAAATCCTCTTTGATTTGATTGCTTCTGCCATTTCGATATCGTCTTTGACTGCTTCTTACACATGGATATCCTCTTTGATGGCTTTTAACAGCTCGATATCCTCTTTAATTACTTCGTCGACTAAAAGAAAAACACGCGAGCTGCGAGCAGCTCGCGCACAACGCAACCTCTAGTTATATTATATAAAGCTCGATTACCACTGACTGACTGACTGACTGACTCATTGACATGTTTGTTCTCCCAGATGCCACCTCGTAGGGTGAAAATGTTTGGTGGGATCGTATAGAGGGAGTTCCGATGAGTTGGGAATAAATCCTAAAGTACCCCTTTTGTCCCCCATTCGCTCCCATCGACCTCGTATCTCGGAAAGTATAGGTCTTAGAGCGTTGGTGCAAAAACTAATGTTGCAGAGGACATTTTTTTATATCCGGTTCCATGAAAAAAAAATTGTCTTTCATACAAAAAAAAAATTGTCCCATACAAAATATTTCTGTATGAATACCGTAAACCGTATATTTCGTTTGCCGTAATTTTCATACTGTTTTTGTAGGGAGCCCATGGCTTGTGTGTACTATAAAATTACTGTAAATTTGCTTGATTCTATATAATGTTGGTGGAGGGGCATGAGACAACTTTCATAGTTTTTGCAAAGGTCATCATCATCATTTTGGAACATCCATTTTTTTTTTTTTTTTTAGTATGCAACGTTCATCATGTTTATTTTGGAACATCCACATTTTTTTAATTATGCCTCATCCACAATGATCACTTTGGAACGTCAATTTTTTTTTTTTATTATGCAACATCCACTGTGATCATTTTGGTACATCATTTTTTTAATTACGCCTCATCCACAATGATCACTTTGGAACGTCAATTATTATTTTTTTTTATTATGCATCATCCACTGTGATCATTTTGTAACATCATTTTTTTCAATTATGCCTCATCCACTATGATCACTTTGGAACGTCAATTTTTTTTTATTATGCAACATCCACTGTGATCATTTTGGTACATAATTTTTTTTAATTATGCCTCATCCACAATGATCACTTTGGAACGTCAATTTTTTTTTTTTTTATTATGCAACATCCACTGTGATCATTTTGGTACATCATTTTTTTAATTACGCCTCATCCACAATGATCACTTTGGAACGTCAATTATTTTTTTTTATTATGCAACATCCACTGTGATCATTTTGGTACATCATTTTTTTAATCAAGCCTCATCCACAATGATCACTTTGGAACGTCAATTATTTTTTTTTTATTATGCAACATCCACTGTGATCATTTTGGTACATCATTTTTTTAATTACGCCTCATCCACAATGATCACTTTGGAACGTCAATTATTTTTTTTTATTATGCAACATCCACTGTGATCATTTTGGTACATCATTTTTTTAATCAAGCCTCATCCACAATGATCACTTTGGAACGTCAATTATTATTTTTTTATTATGCAACATCCACTGTAATCATTTTGGTACATAATTTTTTTTAATTATGCCTCATCCACAATGATCACTTTGGAACGTCAATTATTTTTTTTTATTATGCAACATCCACTGTGATCATTTTGGTACATCATTTTTTTAATTACGCCTCATCCACAATGATCACTTTGGAACGTCAATTATTTTTTTTATTATGCAACATCCACTGTGATCATTTTGGTACATCATTTTTTTAATCAAGCCTCATCCACAATGATCACTTTGGAACGTCAATTATTATTTTTTTTATTATGCAACATCCACTGTGATCATTTTGGAACATCATTTTTTTTAATTATGCCTCATCCACAATGATCACTTTGGAACGTCAATTATTATTATTTTTTTTGTATTATGCAACATCCACTGTGATCATTTTGGTACATCATTTTTTTAACTACGCCTCATCCACAATGATCACTTTGGAACGTCAATTATTATTATTTTTTTTTTATTATGCAACATCCACTGTGATCATTTTGGAACATCATTTTTTTTAATTTTGCCTCATCCACAATGATCACTTTGGAACGTCAATTATTATTATTTTTTTGTATTATGCAACATCCACTGTGATCATTTTGGTACATCATTTTTTTAACTACGCCTCATCCACAATGATCACTTTGGAACGTCAATTATTATTATTATTTTTTTATTATGCAACATCCACTGTGATCATTTTGGTACATCATTTTTTTAAATTATGCCTCATCCACAATGATCACTTTGGAACGTCAATTATTATTATTTTTTTTGTATTATGCAACATCCACTGTGATCATTTTGGTACATCATTTTTTTAACTACGCCTCATCCACAATGATCACTTTGGAACGTCAATTATTATTTTTATTATGCAACATCCACTGTGATCATTTTGGTACATCATTTTTTTAATCAAGCCTCATCCACAATGATCACTTTGGAACGTCAATTATTATTTTTTTTATTATGCAACATCCACTGTGATCATTTTGGAACATCATTTTTTTAAATTATGCCTCATCCACAATGATCACTTTGGAACGTCAATTATTATTATTTTTTTTGTATTATGCAACATCCACTGTGATCATTTTGGTACATCATTTTTTTAATTACGCCTCATCCACAATGATCACTTTGGAACGTCAATTATTTTTTTTATTATGCAACATCCACTGTGATCATTTTGGTACATCATTTTTTTAATCAAGCCTCATCCACAATGATCACTTTGGAACGTCAATTATTATTTTTTTTATTATGCAACATCCACTGTGATCATTTTGGAACATCATTTTTTTTAATTATGCCTCATCCACAATGATCACTTTGGAACGTCAATTATTATTATTTTTTTTGTATTATGCAACATCCACTGTGATCATTTTGGTACATCATTTTTTTAACTACGCCTCATCCACAATGATCACTTTGGAACGTCAATTATTATTATTTTTTTTTTATTATGCAACATCCACTGTGATCATTTTGGAACATCATTTTTTTTAATTATGCCTCATCCACAATGATCACTTTGGAACGTCAATTATTATTATTTTTTTGTATTATGCAACATCCACTGTGATCATTTTGGTACATCATTTTTTTAACTACGCCTCATCCACAATGATCACTTTGGAACGTCAATTATTATTATTATTTTTTTATTATGCAACATCCACTGTGATCATTTTGGTACATCATTTTTTTAAATTATGCCTCATCCACATGATCATTTTGGAACGTCAATTTTTTTTTATTATGCAACATCCACTGTGATCATTTTGGAAAATCAATTTTTTTTGTAGCACAAATTTTTGGTGGAATCGTTATTTTACGGTGATCATCGCCCTTGCCATCATTTTTAATTCTTCTCTCACTTCCTTTTCGTTTTCGAATGTTTCTTCCACATTGATATCCTCTTTAATTGTTTCTATAACTTCGAAATCCTCTTTGATGGCATTTTTACTTCAATATACTTTTGAATTGTTTTTTCTATTTTTCTATTTTCTTCAATTACTTCTCTTACTTCAATATCGACTCTACAAAATTATGGGTTTTAATACAAATCTTAAATCGCTCGTATCTTCTAAACGGGAAGAGTTACCCCCAGCAAACTTTTACAAAATATTGGTACTAATTTTTGGTGGAATAGTTTTTTTAATACCATTATTGCCCTTGAGATCCTTTTTGAATGCTTCTCTTACTTCGTCTTCCGCTTTGAATGCTTCTTTCACCTCGATATCCTATATTTTTGCTTCTTCCACTTTGATATCCTTTTTAATTGCTTTTTTACTTATATATTTTCTTCAATTGCTTCTTTTACTACAATTTCCACTCTACAAAATTATGGGTTTTAATACAAATCTTAAATCGCTCGTATCTTCTAAACGGGAAGAGTTACGCCTAGCAAACTTTTACAAAATATTGGTACAAATTTTTAGTGGAATAGTTTTTTTAATACCATCATTGCCCTTGACATCCGTTTTGAATGCTTCTCTTACTTCGTCTTCCACTTTAAATGCTTCTTTCACCTCGATATCCTCTATTTTTGCTTCTTCCACTTTGATATCCTTTTTAATTGCTTTTTCTACTTATATGTTTTCTTCAATTGCTTCTTTTACTACAATTTCCACTCTACAAAATTATGGGTTTTAATACAAATCTTAAATCGCTCGTATCTTCTAAACGGGAACAGGTACGCCTAGCAAACTTTTACAAAATATTGGTACAAATTTTTGGTGGAATAGTTTTTTTAATACCATCATTGTCCTTGACATCCGTTTTGAATGCTTCTCTTACTTCGTCTTCCACTTTAAATGCTTCTTTCATTTTGCTTCTTCCACTTTGATATCCTTTTTAAATGCTTTTTCTACTTATATGTTTTCTTCAATTGCTTCTTTTACTTCAATTCCCACTCTACAAAATTATGGGTTTTAATACAAATCTTAAATCGCTCGTATCTTCTAAACGGGAACAGTTACGCCTAGCAAACTTTTACAAAATATTGGTACAAATTTTTGGTGGAATAGTTTTTTTAATACCATCATTGCCCTTGACATCCGTTTTGAATGCTTCTCTTACTTCGTCTTAAACTTTAAATGCTTCTTTCGCCTCGATATCCTCTATTTTTGCTTCTTCCACTTTGATATCCTTTTTAGTTGCTTTATCTACTTATATATTTTCTTCAATTGCTTCTTTTACTTCAATTCCCACTCTACAAAATTATGGGTTTTAATACAAATCTTAAATCGCTCGTATCTTCTAAACGGGAACAGTTACGCCTAGCAAACTTTTACAAAATATTGGTACAAATTTTTGGTCGAATAGTTTTTTTATTACCATCATTGCTCTTGACATCCTTTTTGAATGCTTCTCTCACTTGGTCTTCCTCCTTGAATGCTTCTTTCACCTCGATATCCTCTATTTTTGCTTCTTCCACTTTGATGTCCTTTTTAATGTCTTTTTCTACTTATATGTCTTCTTCAATTGCTTCTTTTACTTCAATTTTCACTCCACAAAATTATGGGTTTTCATACAAAACTTAAATCGCTCGTATCTTTTAAACGGGAAGAGATAGCTCTAGGAAACTTTTACAAAATATTAGTATAAGTTTTTGGTGAAACCGTTTTTTATTTTTATCATTGCCCTCGACGTCTTTTACTCAATTTCAATTTCCTCTTTAATTGTTTCTGCTACTTCGATATCCTATTTGATTGCTTCTTTCACTTCAATATCCTCTTTGATTGCTTCTTCCACTTCGATATCATCTTTGATTGCTGCTTCCACTTGGATATCCTCTTTGATTTGATTGCTTCTTCCATTTCGATCGTCTTTGACTGCTTTTTACACATGGATATCCTCTTCGATAACTTTGAACAGCTCGATATCCTTTTTGATTGCTTCTTCCACTTCGATATCCTCTTTTATTGCTTCTACCAATTCGATATCATCTTCGATTTCCTTTTGATTGCTTCTTGCACTGCAATATTCTCTTTGATTGCGTCTTCATCTTCGATATCGTTTTTGATAGCATTTTCACTACGATATCCTCTGTGATGGCTTCTTACACTTCGATATCTTCTTTGATTGCTTCTTCCACTTCGATATCCTCTAAGATTGCTTCTTCCTTTTCGATATCGTCTTCGACTATTTGTTTCACTTCGATATCGTCTTTGATTGCTTTTTCACTTCGTCATCCTCTTTGAATACTTCTACCATCTCGGTATCCTCTTTGATTCCTTAGTCAACTTCAATTTCCTCTTAGATTGTTTTTCCTACTTCGATATCCTATTTGATTGCTTCTTCCACTTCAATATCCTCTTTGATTACTCCTTCCACTTCGATGTCATCTTCAATTTCCTTTTGATTGCTTCTTGCACTGCAATATTCTCTTTGATTGCGTCTTGGTCTTCGATATCGGCTTTTACAGCATTTTCACTTCGATATCCTCTGTGATGGCTTCTTCCACTTCGATACCCTCTTTGATTGCTTCTTCCACTTCGATATCCTCTTGATTGCTTCTTCCACTTCGATATCCTCTTTGATTGCTTCTTCCAATTCGATATCGTCTTTGACTGTTTCTTCCACTTCGATATCGTCTTTGATTGCTTTTTTTACTTCGTCATCCTCTTAGAACGCTTCTACCACCTCGGTATCCTCTTTGATTGCTTACTCAACTTTAATTTCCTCTTTGATTGTTTCTGCTACTTCGATATCCTATTTGATTGCTCCTTTCACTTCAATATCCTCTTTAATTGCTGCTCCCACTTGGAAATCCTCTTTGATTTGATTGCTTCTTCCAGTTCGATATCGTCTTTGACTGCTTCTTACACATGGATATCCTCTTTGATGGCTTTTAATAGCTCGATATCCTCTTTAATTACTTCTTCGACTAAAAGAAAAACACGCGAGCTGCGAGCAGCTCGCGCACAACGCAACCTCTAGTTATGATATATTATTGGTGAATAAATTATGACCGGGATTGAGACATAGGATATTTTTTTCCCGCGCAAAAAGAAGGTAATGTTTTTACTTACGAACAACGCGTGCGAAGCCGCGTGCTGGACAGCTAGTAGATTATATATTACAAATACAAATTAAATCAGGGTACACACATATACAAAATGATTAATAATACAATTCATAACTAAAATGAATTATTACAAAATTAAAAATATAATTATAACTAGAGGTTGCGTTGTGCGCGAGCTGCTCGCAGCTCGCGTGTTTTTCTTTTAGTCGAAGAAGTAATTAAAGAGGATATCGAGCTGTTAAAAGCCATCAAAGAGGATATCCATGTGTAAGAAGCAGTCAAAGACGATATCGAAATGGAAGAAGCAATCAAATCAAAGAGGATTTCCAAGTGGAAGCAGCAATTAAAGAGGATATTGAAGTGAAAGAAGCAATCAAATAGGATATCGAAGCAGCAGAAACAATCAAAGAGAAAATTAAAGTTGAGTAAGCAATCAAAGAGGATACCGAGGTGGTAGAAGCGTTCTAAGAGGATGACGAAGTAAAAAAAGCAATCAAAGACGATATCAAAGTGGAAGAAACAGTCAAAGACGATATCGAAGTGGAAGAAGCAATCAAAGAGGATATATAAGTGAAAGAAGCAATCAAATAGGATATCGAAGTAGCAGAAACAATCAAAGAGGAAATTAAAGTTGAGTAAGCAATCAAAGAGGATACCGAGGTGGTAGAAGCGTTCTAAGAGGATGACGAAGTAAAAAAAGCAATCAAAGACGATATCAAAGTGGAAGAAACAGTCAAAGACGATATCGAAGTGGAAGAAGCAATCAAAGAGGATATATAAGTGAAAGAAGCAATCAAATAGGATATCGAAGTAGCAGAAACAATCAAAGAGGAAATTAAAGTTGAGTAAGCAATCAAAGAGGATACCGAGGTGGTAGAAGCGTTCTAAGAGGATGACGAAGTAAAAAAAGCAATCAAAGACGATATCAAAGTGGAAGAAACAGTCAAAGACGATATCGAAGTGGAAGAAGCAATCAAAGAGGATATCGAAATGGAAGAAGCAATCAAAGAGGGTATCGAAGTGGAAGAAGCCATCACAGAGGATATCGAAGTGAAAATGCTGTCAAAGCCGATATCGAAGACCAAGACGCAATCAAAGAGAATATTGCAGTGCAAGAAGCAATCAAAAGGAAATTGAAGATGACATCGAAGTGGAAGGAGTAATCAAAGAGGATATTGAAGTGGAAGAAGCAATCAAATAGGATATCGAAGTAGGAAAAACAACCTAAGAGGAAATTGAAGTTGACTAAGGAATCAAAGAGGATACCGAGGTGGTAGAAGTATTCAAAGAGGATGATGAAGTGAAAAAGCAATCAAAGACGATATCGAAGTGAAACAAATAGTCGAAGACGATATCGAAAAAGAAGAAGCAATCTTAGAGGATATCGAAGTGGAAGAAGCAATCAAAGAAGATATCGAAGTGTAAGAAGCCATCACAGAGGATATCGTAGTGAAAATGCTATCAAAAACGATATCGAAGATGAAGACGCAATCAAAGAGAATATTGCAGTGCAAGAAGCAATCAAAAGGAAATCGAAGATGATATCGAATTGGTAGAAGCAATAAAAGAGGATATCAAAGTGGAAGAAGCAATCAAAGAGGATATCGAGCTGTTTAAAGTTATCGAAGAGGATATCCATGTGTAAGAAGCAGTCAAAGACGATCGAAATGGAAGAAACAATCAAATCAAAGAGGATATCCAAGTGGAAGCAGCAATCAAAGATGATATCGAAGTGGAAGAAGCAATCAAAGAGGATATTGAAGTGAAAGAAGCAACCAAATAGGATATCGAAGTAGCAGAAACAATTAAAGAAGAAATTAAAATTGAGTAAAAGACGTCGAGGACAATGAAAAAAATAAAAAACGGTTTCACCAAAAACTTATACTAATATTTTGTAAAAGTTTCCTCGAGCTATCTCTTCCCGTTTAAAAGATACGAGAGATTTAAGTTTTGTAAAAAAAACCATAATTTTGTGGAGTGGAAATTGAAGTAAAAGAAGCAATTGAAGAAGACATATAAGTAGAAAAAGACATTAAAAAGGATATCAAAGTGGAAGAAGCAAAAATAGAGGATATCGAGGTGAAAGAAGCATTCAAGGAGGAAGACCAAGTAAGAGAAGCATTCAAAAAGGATGTCAAGAGCAATGATGGTAATAAAAAAACTATTCGACCAAAAATTTGTACCAATATTTTGTAAAAGTTTGCTAGGCGTAACTGTTCCCGTTTAGAAGATACGAGCGATTTAAGATTTGTATTAAAACCCATAATTTTATAGAGTGGGAATTGAAGTAAAAGAAGCAATTGAAGAAAATATGTAAGTAGATAAAGCAATTAAAAAGGATATCAAAGTGGAAGAAGCAAAAATAGAGGATATCGAGGTGAAAGAAGCATTCAAAGTGGAAGACGAAGTAAGAGAAGCATTCAAAACGGGTGTCAAGGGCAATGATGGTATTAAAAAAAATATTCCATCAAAAATTTGTACCAATATTCTGTAAAAGTTTGCTAGGCGTAACTCTTCCCGTTTAGAAGATACGAGTGATTTAAGATTTGTATTAAAACCCATCATTTTGTAGAGTGGAAATTGTAGTAAAAGAAGCAATTGAAGAAAATAATATAAGTAGAAAAAGCAATTAAAAAGGATATCAAAGTGGAAGAAGCAAAAATAGAGGATATCGAGGTGAAAGAAGCATTCAAAGCGGAAGACGAAGTAAGAGAAGCATTCAAAACAGAACTCAAGGGCAATGATGGTATTAAAAAAACTATTCCACCAAAAATTTGTACCAATATTTTGTAAAAGTTTGCTAGGCGTAACTCTTCCCGTTTAGAAGATACGAGCGATTTAAGATTTGTATTAAAACCGATCATTTTGTAGAGTGGAAATTGTAGTAAAAGAAGCAATTGAAGAAAATAATATAAGTAGAAAAAGCTATTAAAAAGGATATCAAAGTGGAAGAAGCAAAAATAGAGGATATCGAGGTGAAAGAAGCATTCAAAGCGGAAGACGAAGTAAGAGAAGCATCCAAAAAGGATCTCAAGGGCAATGATGGTATTAAAAAAACTATTCCACCAAAAATTAGTACCAATATTTTGTAAAAGTTTGCTGGGGGTAACTCTTCCCGTTTAGAAGATACGAGCGATTTCAAATTTGTATTAAAACCCATAATTTTGTAGAGTGGATATTGAAGTAAAAGAAGTAATTGAAGAAAATATAAAATTAGAAAAAGCAATTCAAAAATATATATTGAAGTAAAAATTCCATCAAAGAGGATTTCGAAGTTGTAGAAACAATCAAAGAGGATATCAAAGTGGAAGAAACATTCGAAGACGAAAAGTAAGTGAGAGAAGAATACAAAATGATGTCAAGGGCGATGATGACCGTAAAATAACGATTCCACCAAAAATTTGTGCTACCATATTATAAAAGTTTGTTATGTCTATCTCTTACCGTTTAAAAGATACGAACGATTAAAGTTTTTTAAGGAAAATCATAATTTTGATGAGAGGATATTGAAGTGCAAGAAGCAATCAAAAAATATATCCAAGTAGAAGAAGCAATTAAAAAGTATATCGAAGTGGAAGAAGCCATCAAAGAGGATATCGAAGTGAGAGAAGCATGTAAAAAGACTGTCATGACAATGAAAAAACGATTTTACCCAAAATTTGTACTACCATTTTGTAAAAGTTTACTATGCCTATTTATTTTCGTTAAGACGATACGAGCGATTAAAGTTTTTAAGTAAAATCATAATTTTGTTGAGAAGATACATATGAAAGTGGAAGAAACATTCAAAGAGGATATCGAAGTGGAAGATTCAATCAAAAAAGATATCCAAGTAGAAGAAGCAATTAAAAAGTATTTCGACGTTCCAAAATGATCATTGTGGATGAGGCATAATTTAAAAAAAATTGATTTTCCAAAATGATCACAAAGGATTTTGCAAAGTAAAAAAAAAATTGACGTTCCAAATGATCATTGTGGATGAGGCATAATTAAAAAAAATTATGTTCCAAAATGATCACAGTTGATGATGCATAATAAAAAAATAAAAAATAATTGACGTTCCAAAGTGATCATTGTGGATGAGGCCTAATTAAAAAAATGATGTACCAAAATGATCATAGTGGATGTTGCATAATAAAAAAAAAATTGACGTTCCAAAGTGTTCATTCTGGATGAGGCATAATTAAAAAAATGATGTACCAAAATATCACAGTGGATGTTGCATAATAAAAAAAAAAATGACGTTCCAAAGTGATCATAGTGGATGAGGCATAATTGAAAAAAAATGATGTTCCAAAATGATCACAGTGGATGATGCATAATAAAAAAATAAAAAATAATTGACGTTCCAAAGTGATCATTGTGGATGAGGCGTAATTAAAAAACTGATGTACCAAAATGATCACAGTGGATGTTGCATAATAAAAAAAAAAATTGACGTTCCAAAGTGATCATTGTGGATGAGGCATAAATAAAAAAAATGATGTACCAAAATATCACAGTGGATGTTGCATAATAAAAAAAAAATTGACGTTCCGAAGTGATCATAGTGGATGATACATAATAAAAAAATAAAAAATAATTGACGTTCCAAAGTGATCATAGTGGATGAGGCATAATTAAAAAAATGATGTACCAAAATATCACAGTGGATGTTGCATGATAAAAAAAAAACGACGTTCCAAAGTGATCATAGTGGATGAGGCATAATTGAAAAAAATGATGTTCCAAAATTATCACAGTGGATGATGCATAATAAAAAAATAAAAAATAATTGACGTTCCAAAGTGATCATTGTGGATGAGGCCTAATTAAAAAAATGATGTACCAAAATGATCATAGTGGATGTTGCATAATAAAAAAAAAAAATTGACGTTCCAAAGTGTTCATTCTGGATGAGGCATAATTAAAAAAATGATGTACCAAAATATCACAGTGGATGTTGCATAATAAAAAAAAAAATGACGTTCCAAAGTGATCATAGTGGATGAGGCATAATTGAAAAAAATTTATTTTCCAAAATGATCACAAAGGATTTTGCAAAGTAAAAAAAAAATTGACGTTCCAAATGATCATTGTGGATGAGGCATAATTAAAAAAAATTATGTTCCAAAATGATCACAGTTGATGATGCATAATAAAAAAATAAAAAATAATTGACGTTCCAAAGTGATCATTGTGGATGAGGCCTAATTAAAAAAATGATGTACCAAAATGATCATAGTGGATGTTGCATAATAAAAAAAAAAATTGACGTTCCAAAGTGTTCATTCTGGATGAGGCATAATTAAAAAAATGATGTACCAAAATATCACAGTGGATGTTGCATAATAAAAAAAAAATGACGTTCCAAAGTGATCATAGTGGATGAGGCATAATTGAAAAAAAATGATGTTCCAAAATGATCACAGTGGATGATGCATAATAAAAAAATAAAAAATAATTGACGTTCCAAAGTGATCATTGTGGATGAGGCGTAATTAAAAAACTGATGTACCAAAATGATCACAGTGGATGTTGCATAATAAAAAAAAAAAATTTGACGTTCCAAAGTGATCATTGTGGATGAGGCATAAATAAAAAAAATGATGTACCAAAATATCACAGTGGATGTTGCATAATAAAAAAAAAATTGACGTTCCGAAGTAATCATAGTGGATGATACATAATAAAAAAATAAAAAATAATTGACGTTCCAAAGTGATCATAGTGGATGAGGCATAATTAAAAAAATGATGTACCAAAATATCACAGTGGATGTTGCATGATAAAAAAAAATGACGTTCCAAAGTGATCATAGTGGATGAGGCATAATTGAAAAAAATGATGTTCCAAAATTATCACAGTGGATGATGCATAATAAAAAAATAAAAAATAATTGACGTTCCAAAGTGATCATTGTGGATGAGGCGTAATTAAAAAAATGATTTACTAAAATGATCATAGTGGATGTTGCATAATAAAAAAATAAAAAAATAATTGACGTTCCAAAGTGATCATTGTGGATGAGGCATAATTAAAAAAAATGATGTACCAAAATATCACAGTGGATGTTGCGTAATAAAAAAAAAAAATGACGTTCCAAAGTGATCATTGTGGATGAGGCATAATTAAAAAAAATGATGTACCAAAATATCACAGTGGATATTGCATAATAAAAAAAAAATGACGTTCCAAAGTGATCATAGTGGATGAGGCATAATTGAAAAAAAAAATGATGTTCCAAAATGATCACAGTGGATGATGCATAATAAAAAAATAAAAAATAATCGACGTTCCAAAGTGATCATTGTGGATGAGGCGTGATTAAAAAAATGATGTACCAAAATGATCATAGTGGATGTTGAATAATAAAAAAAAAATTGACGTTCCAAAGTGATCATTGTGGATGAGGCATAATTTAAAAAAATGATGTACCAAAATATCACAGTGGATGTTGCATAATAAAAAAAAAAAAACAATGACGTTCCAAAGTGATCATAATGGATGAGGCATAATTGAAAAAAAAATGATGTTCCAAAATGATCACAGTGGATGATGCATAATAAAAAAATAAAAAATAATTGACGTTCCAAAGTGATCATTGTGGATGAGGCGTAATTAAAAAAATGATGTACCAAAATGATCATAGTGGATGTCGCATAATAAAAAAAAAAAAAATTGACGTTCCAAAGTGATCATTGTGGATAAGGCATAATTAAAACAAAATTGGTGTTCCAAAATGATCACAAAGGATTTTGCAGAATAAAAAAAAAAAAAAATGACGTTCCAAAAGTGATCATTGTGGATGAGGCATAATTAAAAAAAAATTGATGTTCCAAAATAAACATGATGAACGTTGCATACTAAAAAAAAAAAAAATTGGATGTTCCAAAATGATGATGATGACCTTTGCAAAAACTATGAAAGTTGTCTCATGCCCCTCCACCAACATTATATAGAATCAAGCAAATTTACAGTAATTTTATAGTACACACAAGCCATGGGCTCCCTACAAAAACAGTATGAAAATTACGGCAAACGAAATATACGGTTTACGGTATTCATACAGAAATATTTTGTATGGGACAAATTTTTTTTTGTATGAAAGACATTTTTTTTTTCATGGATCCGTATATAAAAAAATGTCCTCTGCAACATTAGTTTTTGCACCAACGCTGTAAGACCTATACTTTCCGAGATACGATGTCGATGGGAGCGAATCGGGGACAAAAGGGGTACTTTAGGATTTATTCCCAACTCATCGGAACTCCCTCTATACGATCCCACCAAACATTTCCCCCCTACGAGGTGGCATCTGGGAGAACAATGATGTCAATCAGTCAGTGAGTCAGTGGTAATCGAGCTTTATATAATTATAATTATGAAGAATATAATAAAAAATTAAATCTAATATATTAGGTTGGGGAAAAAGTTTCTTCGCATTTTTTAAGAAAATTCAAAACATTTTTTATATAGTTTATTTACATTTAACTAAAGTATGTAGGTACCATTTTGTTCGATAACTTTTTGCCATCTTGTAGGTAGGGGCATGATCCCATTGTTATAGAAATTTTGGGGCTTCTGATCAAAATACCGCGACCAGTGGTTTTGGCAGTCCTCTCGTGATGTTAACCTGACACTGCCTAAATAATTCTGAAGAGACCGAAACAGGTGAAAATCTGAAGGTACAAGGTCAGGACTATACGGCGGATGCATTAACACCTCCCAGCCAAACTCTCTTAATTTTTGCTGAGTGGCTAAAGATGTGTGAGGTCTAGCGTTATCATGATGAAAAACCACACCCCTTCTGTTGATTAATTCCGGCCGCTTTATCTCAACTTCTTGCTTTAATCTCATCAGTTGTTCGCAGTAGAGTTCAGAATCGATGGTCCTGCCTAATGGTAACAGCTCATAATGAATAATGCCCCTCCAATCCCATCACACACACAGCATCACTTGTTGCGAGTTAACCCGGGTTTCGCCATAGTCTGTGAAGCCTGGCCGGCCTTTGACCACGACCTTTTTCAGACGTTCTTGTCGTACGTGATCCACTTTTCATCGCCAGTTATCAGCTTCTTCAAAAATGGTTCGGTTTCATTACGTCGTAATAAAGAATCACAAATGAGTACACGGTTCAATAGGTTTCTTTCAGTGAGCTCGTGAGGTACCCAAGTATCGAGCTTTTTTGTGTACCCAGTTTTTTCAAATGCGCCAAAACTGTTTTTTGGTCAATTCCCAGTTCTTCAGCTACGTCGTAACTACTGATATGCCGATCTTGCTCCACTTTTTCAAAAATGGCATCAATTTTATCCGTAATAGGGCGACCAGAGCGACGTGCATCTTTGACATCAAATTTTCCGGATCGATAACGCTTAAACCAAATTTGTGCTACTTACACAGACACTGCACTAGGTCCATAAACATCGCAAATTTTTTTCGCGGCTTGCGTTGCATTTTTACCTTTTTTGTAGCAAAATTTTAAAATGTATCGAATTTCTTCATTAGATTTACTCATCTTTACAGTACGAAAAACAAATAAAAATCACACATTTTTCTAATTTGAATTTGGAATTATCGTCTTTAAAATTTAAACTTTGAATGATACCAAAACCAGCCTGATACAAATAGTATAGCCAAAGAAATTTTATCACAAGTTCATACATACTATAATGAGGAAAGACTATTTCCCCAACCTATTATAAAAATCTCGTGTCACGGTGTTCGTGGTCGCACTTCTCCGAAACGGGTTGACCGATTTTAATGTTTTTTTTTTGTATATTTGGTAGGTATGACAATAGGTCGTAAAGTATTTATCACCATCCTACCCACACCCCCCATTTTTTAACCGCGATTTTAGTATTTTTGTGTGCACAATATCCATATAATTTAACCGTCGCGTCGTTCATTGACGTGAAGTCATTTACATGAAGTGTCGCGTCACTTTGACAAGGATGTTTTATATAGTTTTTATCCCGAATTTCCAGCATAATAATTACTAAGCCTACTTGTTGCCAGTGATCTACCCCTACGAAAGATATGACTGAAAACAATGGGGGGGGGGGTCTTTATCTAGTAGAGGGCTGAAAATAATAATAATAATGATTTAGTTATCATTTTAAATCATTATTATTATTATTTTCCACCCTCTTGTTATTATTATTGTTCTAATAGAAGCAATTGACCAAGTTCAGAGTCAAGATTGCTTGTATTAATATCTAAAGTTTGTTGTTTGTTTATACGAAGGCATTTTAATTAAGAGCTCCGAAACTGAACCACGAGGTAAATGTTTACATTTTATTGAAAATTCGGTACGCCTCCCAAATTTAATTTGCATAAAGAGCGATGCTAAAAAGGCAGTTATAAGAAGTGCCTCTTCGAAAAAAGTGTGGAATTGTTAAAATTTAAAATCAGAAATGTAGCACCTTATACACCGGAAGATATAGTAGATATATAGATAACCTATAGTTCCCTCTTTCTTTGTAGACTATTTAAGCATTTATAGGTTTTGCATAGCACATTACTTTCGTTTTTAAAGTTTACTTTGATATTTAACTTTTACCCTTTTACATGCTCTAGAGTTGACTTTATGATAAGTATTTGTATTTATTTATTTTTTACATTACATAATACATAATTACCTATTATATAATCATGAAACACTCCTAGATAGTTAGCTACTTTTAACGAAAACAAATATTAAAAACCGACCAAGTGCGAATCGGACTCGCGTACGAAGGGTTTCGTACCATTATGTATAAAAACCGCAAAAAAAGAATGTCTGTTGTATGGCAACCCCACTTAAATATTTATTTTATTCTGTTTTTAGTATTTGTTGTTACAGCAGCCACAAAAATACATCATCTGTGAAAATTTCAACTGTCTAACAATCACGGTTCATGAGATACAGCCTGGTGACAGACGGATAGACAGACAGCGGAGTCTTAGTAATAGGGTCCCGTTTTACCCTTTGGGTACGGAACTCTAAAAAATGTGATACATATTTCCTACCCACATTTATTTTATAGATACCACCCATTCCAGACGAGAGGAAACAATTTGTTAGCAGCCCATAACACAATTTAGACCTAGCAGTGCCGCTAAAGAATTATTGTTGAAATTAATTATCTGATTTGTTCTTTTTGGTTTTCATTGTGTCAATATAAATAAATAAATATAAATATAGGGTGTTTGATAATATGTGCACAAAAATGAAAGGGGTTATTTTGATGAGCATGATAAATAAATATATGAAATGTTTACCATAGAAATGTGATATTTATTTGGCATGTAAAAACCTACACTTTATTAAACTTATGTTGTGCTAATGCTTATGTTGCATAATGCTTGTCATCTAACCACAGATACTGTATTGGTGACGTCTCGAGATATCTCTTGTTGTCCCTTTCTAAACCAAAATCCGCGGCCATTGTGGAATGAGATATCAAATCGGATTTAATTTTTGAATTTCGATTGCAAGAGTAGGCAGTAAGTTTTATATCGTATTAATCACCTAAACTTAGCCAATTTTCTTTAAAATTTGATAATATAACTTGTAGTTTTTTTTTTTTCGAGATGTCTTTTTTTATGTTTTGAGAAACCGTCACTTGAATATCTTCAGTATACACCACCCTGTATATCGCTACAATTATACCAAAAACATTCCCTTCAAAATGTTCTGAAATAGAAGTTCTGACCTTTGGGAGTTTCGGTTAGAACATAAAATGTTAAGAGGTTGCTGCATGAGCAGGTTCTTTAGCTATTGATTTCAGACAGGCAACCACAATGGGTGTCGGTCAGAGATGCGCCCTTTCGCCGTCATCAGCCAGTGGCGACCGAGCGCCACAGTAAATATTTGCGCCCCTGGGCAAATTTACATTGCCGCTTTGAAGTTAATTGACTAAAATGGGCGAAGCATTCCAAATTTCGTGGGTTTGTTGGTTAAAACCTGAGTCCTAATTGTGAATGAAAATGCTTGTTAGGTAAAGTTTAAAATACAAAAGTGGGATCAGCAGAAAATTATTAAAGTAATTTTCCTATTAATTTTACACGGCAGATGTACACAAAGTAGGTTTACATAGAAACTTAGTTTTTTTTTGGTTTTCGTTACATATTTGCGCTTATTTCATTAGGTATATCGTTTTTTGTTTTTTTTAAATGTAATCGTATTGTGAGTAAATAAATGATGCCTAAGTTTATAGTCTAGGGTTTTCTAAGCTTAATATTTTTTTTTATTTATTCTTTCAAATGACTCAGGAAACTCAACATCATACCTACAATAAAAAATAACTATCAGTTTTAAAATACTTACAATCAACGTTTCTATATATATATACTCATGAAGAAATAGATTCTTTCGACAGACTAAAAGGACAATAAAAAACATGAAAAGCATTTCAAGCAAGGATTTTAGACTTCGTGACAAATATTTTAACTAATGTTACAAAATACATACCCATGAAAAACGACGTTTAGCAACAAGTAATTTTCTTTGTTTGATTCTAAGATTAGCAAGTAGCGCCATCTGTTTGACCTCGTGAAATTCAAATCAAAAGGGCATCATAACAATAAACAGTGATGAGAGCTATAAATTCTTTCAGCTCGAGCTTTTCATTTAGTTCTGGTTAATTCTACTAGATGGCACGGTAAGTCACAAGTTTTACAAGAATAGAAACGAGCTAGCTAACTATACCTGCGACAAATGAGGAACTAGCTTAGGTAGACTTTTTTCATGTATTGTTTTATGATAACTTTTCTATCGCCATGCAAAATGGTGTAAAAGGTGATTTTAACATGTTTAAGCGAGAATCAATCAACTATCCGTGCCATAGTATTCATTAATGTTGAAGGGCAGTTTGGATAGCATCTTTATCATTGTGCCGGTTTCATCCCATGCCTGGCCTTTTTTTGTTCAGGCTCATAGTTTTATTAAATTGCGTGCCAATATCATTTGCATCTCACCTTCCCGCGGTGCTGGTGGACATCCTTAATAGCTTTCAACGAGTCGAGTATTCCGATCCTGTACTGTCCTTTAGTTTTCTTGCAATCCTCGATCTTCCTGGATTGCAAACATTTACGGATTATATCTAGTCACTCAATCCATTAAAATTTTCATTACTTTCAAAACAGTAGGTTTTTAGGAAGCTCTACTAAAGAGCATTTCATTTGTAATATATTTCCAATATAATATCAAATCAAAACCAAAAATATCTACTATATTTTATTTATCAAAATATAATATAGCTTAAAGCACTTAGATATAATGTTGCTTCCTATTAGTGAAATAATTTTCAGAATCGAATCAGCAGTTCCAAAGCTTATCTCCTACATCAAAACAAACTCACAAATTTTACCCCGTCCGTGGTATATAGTACACCCTGTATGTTAGTTTTTTTTATACGAACTGAAGATGGGGTATACATATGGTCCACCTGATGTTAAGTGGTAACCGTCACCTCTACCTAACAAAGTAAAGATGATAGTCATGAATGAGACGCGATGTTTTTTCCTTCTTGTCTTGCACACGATGAATTTAAAAGATTAAAGAGGAGAGTAGTTTAAAAGAAGCGATTCAAATGATCCTAGTTAACTACTGCGATGAATAATTGCATAACTTCTTATACTTAGATATTATATTAGATATATTTAAATTTAGACACTGCTTTACAAACACAAAAATAAATACAATAATATTTATTTTGTGTCAATTGACCACCTTTACCTATTTGGATTCCTGTTTGGCCTTTGTTTTGCTGGCTCCTTTGTTTTACCGAATGTCCCAGTTTGTTGGCAAGCTGTGATGGAACTTCCGCAGTTGTGCGTGTGATTGCGAAGCCAGGCTGCCAAGGACGGGGTAATGAGGGCAATGCGTGACTCAAGGCTTTCGATGCTTCGAACTGCCTTTGCGTATTTTGCGTGTCATAGACTCGCCCAATTATCACGTATAAATCTGCAGTGATGGCTACGAAATATTTTTTGTAACTTTTCTAATCCTTTTCTAGATCCTTCGTTAGTCTTCACTCAAAGATATTCTCAGGCAATCTTGAATAATAGAGATTCCACTATAGTAAACTGAAATGCATGTAACGAATTGCCCAGTAGGTAAAGTAAATAGCAGATAGTTAGATGCCGCCCGCTCACCGGATACCAAGTAAAAGGCTCGATGACGTGAAACCTGATCAATATTAAAAGTCAGATATCAACCTGTCAGCCCGCTAGAATTTTAAAGTTCAATTTGTAAAATCAATGCGGGACTGTTGGTTTAAGGAAGGTGGATTTGATAAAAGGTCAGGGTTTCAGTCATTTTCAGTCTTCAATTTATTCTGACATCGCACCTGTCATCGCATTACCTGCCTACGGTGGACTCTTATTTAAGAATGTGCAAACATACGTTTTGAGAAATACGTCATTATAGTAAAACAGAATACATGTGCACTCACCGTTTGAAAGACAATTGGTCTACGAATTCTGAGATATCATTTTATCAGAAAAATCACTTCACGCTTTGCATTCGACAGTATATAAAAAAATAAGTAGTCATAAATCATCTGCAATACAACTTATTAGGCACGAGCACGTAATAAATTAAGGTCATGTACTAAATAAACTGTATTGTAAGAACCTAATTACCTGGTCAGGTAATTTCCGTTATAATTAAAAACGTATAATTCCTGAAATATACTTTGTATATCCTTAATTTTTGTTAGTCGCGTGAGCACGTGAGTTGGTTCTATTCAGAGGGTATTATTTACTTTCAAGGGCGGAAGTGAAGGGTTCATTTGCATGAACAATGTCACACGATGTTTCTTTCTCCTTGTGAAGGAAATGCACAAGGAAGTGGTTTTTACTTTACATGATGACTTTTTCTCATTGCTACATCCTGACTGGGAAACTTAAGCTACCAGCAATTTGACTCTGGACTAGCCTACTGTTGAACATTAAAATGGTTCCAATAAGTTTGTCTAAACTTTTTTTATAATTTACATCACATCCCACAAGGCCGGCGTAAAAGTCGTAAGAGCTTTCAAGCTTCATAAAGGCTACGAGCTACCAGGCTACCATGACCCGGCTGCCGGTAGACGCACACTGTGGATAAAAAGAAACTTCCCACCCCTGATTGTACCACCCCACAGGAACAGTGAAACCCGGGCACGATCTGCCGTGGCCAGTTTGGAAGTCCTTAAATAGGCTCCGCACCCAGGTTGGCCGCTGCAGACTTAATGTATGTGCAAATGGGGATCCAGGAACACTAACTTAATGCAGTGCGACTGCTGTAATCCCGCGCAGTCAATGCAGCACTGGCTAATGTGCCCTTTGTGCCCGGATACCTGCACGATAGATGACCTAATAACCGCCTCACCTAATGCTATTGTTGTGGCCAAACACCTGTCCAACGTAGTATAAATTAAAATGTAGAACTCTTGATACGCCAAGAAGAAGTTTATAATTTAAACACTTGTTAAAATTTTAATTTGTAATAATCATGCAATTGAGGTCTTAGCAACCAACTTCCAACTTCTTAGCATATCTTGCCTTGAAACGAAGAGTACAAAATCATTATCATCATATCAGCCGTAGCACATCCACCACTGAACAAAGGCCTCCTCCATATATTTCCAGAGCGACCCATCTTGTGCGGTCTTCACCCAACGGCTCCCAACCATTTTTATAATGTCGTCTTTCCAACTAGTAGTGGGCCGTACTACGCCCTCAGATCTTCGAGCTATATGCCCCATCCCCTGCCGCTTCCCATTTCTTCTCATTCCTCATTTCTGATTCGATCTCGTAGAGAAACACCAAACATTGTCCTCTCCATAGCTCGCTGAGCGACCTTGAGTCTTCTTATGAGGTCCATAGTAAGATACCACGTTTCTCCTCGAATGTCATCACTGGTCATCACTAACACACAATGATCAAAGACTTGTCTTCAGACACTGAGGTATTTTAGACGTCATCCAGTTTAGACATTCAACAGTTAAATACTGTCTGTAGAAATATCACTATGATAATGATCAGCCGCTACGAGTACCATTCAATCTAAAACACAGACAGTGAGCTCACATAACTTAGGATTTAGAAGCTTTCCGTCTATTTTGAGATACAATCACCTCCGGAATATGAAACGGAACATGCTAAACATTATAAAACTCTTTTACATGTGCGTTTCAAAAAATTGGCACGAAATATAAAGAGTTTATTTTGTCTCAGACAGTCTTGTAGTCATTTAACACTAAACTTATGAAATCATACGAAGGCAGGTTGATCTGCTATGGACAGCATTTAACTCATTACTTGGTCGGTTTGTGTTTTCTAGCCTACTCGCTCCATTAATCATTATCATACCTTTGTAAAATCAAATATTACAACCAGAATAACACATGTCACATGAGCCACCATAATAAGAGTTGCTGAATTATGGGAAATCCTCAGACTAGAAATATCCCAGTTTTGTAACAAGGATAATTCCATCGAGGGAGATATGTCAGGATCGTAGCAAGTGGATATCCATGGTCTATACCTACCCCTCCGGGATGGCGTGACAGTATGTGTGTATGTGTATAATTCCATCAGTACAAAATTGTATTTTTAATTCTAGTGCATCAGCGTCTGCGCGTGCGCACGGTCTGGCACAACACAACACAGCAGGAACGCTCCCTGGTTCTGGCACGCATTCGCATGCCGGATTTATTTTGATCACTCGCTACCAACACCCAAATAATTACATTTTTCAAATACCAGACGACATTTACACTACTTCAATTAACACTATTACGCGTCCTTGCAACTGTGTCTGGTTGCTTTGGTTAGTAACAGACTAACAGTGCACTGTATCAATTTATATGCAGGTAGTTTCGAGGTGGTTTGTTAGGTTAGGTACGTACCAGTAAGTATTGGAGAAGTTCAAAGTCAAAGTCAAATATTTTTATTCATTAAAATTGCAAGGATCACTTTGAAACGTCAATTTTACTGCCTGTTCCTTCGCGACCAAGCCAGGAAAAAAAGGCAAGAAAACAAGGCTGGTTATTTTTTTAATGATCCTTTTAGAATACATAACAATACAGAAAATAATATACGTCTAAATTGTAACATGTTGAACGAGTTGGAGCAATTTCAATCCCAAGCTTTATCATCTAAATAATCCGATATTTTATAGTAGGCTCTTTTACAAAGATTTTGTTTAATTACGTTTTTAAATTTGTTAATTGTCAATTTTTGTACATCCCTTGGGAGTTTATTATAAAAGCGTACACCTTGCCCTTTAAACGATTTACTAACTTTATCGAGTCTACAAGTGGCAACAGCGAGTTTATCTTTATTTCTAGTATTAAAATTATGATTATCGCTAGTTTTCTTAAACAAATTAATATTTTTGTGAACATACATTAGATTTTCATAGATGTATTGACAAGGTTTAGTTATTTAGAAGTATAGTATAGCCTTATTTCTTCTACGCGTCGTGTTGTACAATTTACATTATAAATGTTGATCAATTAATTCCTTAAATGATGCAAAATACCCAGTTTTAGAAAACCCAATATTTGAACTCATTAAACACTGGAACAATAAAGGGATTCGCGCAAGAAAATCAGCTCTGAATATAATTTGTATCGGATCATTTGAATCCAAGCATTTCACATATTCTCAATGCCGTCAATCGTCAGGGAGCTTTGCGTCAAACAGTTGTTCCGCCAAGAACTTCCTTGTTTTCTACAAAATAAAATGTTTACATCATCATAAAATAAGGCGACAATCAGACGATGTCGCTCACCTCGCCGGAGCAACAATGCGATGTATTAATAAATCCAACATTGACAAAGACCGCCAAAACACCTGGACGGCGGCCAAACGAGAAAAACGGCCTACGCGCTACAAGACACGCCGAGTACCATTCCTGTGACGTTCCGGGACACCAGTTTTGACAAGATTGAGGTGCTTCAAGAACAAAGAGTTTGAGAGATATGGAATATCAGAATTACTAAGTAGGACAAGTAAGACAGTGGAGACTGTCTAGTTAAAACTAATAATATGAAGGACTCCAATAGTCCTTTTTTAATCAGAGATGGTCGAAGTTCCAAATTATGCTGGGGCAAATACCTAAATGAAGTACCTAGCATTAAAGTTTCGTCTGTACCCCAAGAGTCCATCGACGTTGGCTTTAGGAGTAGAGACGAAACTGGGATCTTTTTTAAATATCGTTTAAAGCAACCAGTTATTGCATTTATGTTTCAACATCATAATCATTTTAGTCCGTCTATTTAAACTGCTGGTTATAAGACTCCTCTATATTACGGCGTTCCCTCCAGTCTTGTCCATTGATTCACAGCCACGTTGTCATTTGACTCTAAGGCATTATAACCGCATTCCTCGGCCACCATTATGTGATCACTTTCATTTATATGTACCCAGTATATATCTATTAAAAAGGAATTCAAACGGTCATGAAAATTTAAAAGAAAGTTATGTGCCGTCACTAATATCTTACGTGACCGTCCTTCAGTTAAGATACGGGACGAACTGTGACGATACTTGCGTTTTGCGAGAAAACAACATAAGTATTTATAGAACTAATCGGATCTTCATCTGGTGCGAGCCAAGACAAATGTTTGACTTTAACTGAGTCAATTTGCTTGTAGCAAACTGCTCATATAATTAACGATTCTTTATTGACAAACAGTTCGGCTCAACAGCATCTCCTTTCAGAATAGGATGGTACTTTGATCATTTTATGTTTCTGCTGACTGCTAAACTTAGGATTCAGCAGCTCTTATCCAGTTCATCATCGTCATCATAACAGGCGTAGAGCGTGCACTGCTGAACATAAGCCTCCCCATAGATTTCCAGGGTGACCTGCACCCAACAGCTCCCAGCAACCTTGATCAGATCGTCTTTCCATCTAGTGGGGCAGGGGGGGGGGGGGGGCGTTTTACGCTACCAGTGCGTGGTCTCCACTCAAGTAACTTTCTGCCCCAACGACCGTCAGTTTTTCGAGCTATATGTTCGATATATTTTGACTTTGTCAGTGACCTTAGCTTGTCTACGAGGTCTGTAGATTATTTCTAATTCCATATCCTAGAGAAACATCAAGTATAGCCCTCTCCGTAGTACGCTTAGCGACCTTAGCTGAGCCTTCTTACGAGGCCCAGAGTGAGAGACCACGTTTCTGTGCCATCATGTCATCATTGGTTAAAGACTTTAGTGTTCAGACACAGGTTTTTTTTCATTTTGAACGAGAAGACGTCACGTGAAGATGCTTAGTGATCTCGTTAGAGTTGTTTAAGAAGCTTAAAATGAACATAGAGAAGACGTAAACCATATGCGCTCACCCGGGTAGGTAGGTTTAAATACGAGGTCAGTCGAAAAATCCAACTCAGCTGGGCAGCGTTCGGAAAACTATGTGACGTCTTCTCGTCTAATCTAGTTATGTGTATTGAAAAAAACTACGAGGATTACGGTAGTCGCTTAAGATGTGTAACATCTGCGCGCGCGCGCTCATTGGTCAAATCAAATAGCGCGCTTCCCCGGTTTCCTGTTGCACATTTCCGTCCCTTTTGCCAAAATCACTCCGACAAACCGGGAGGAAAGACGTCAATAAAAGAAAACTAGATGACTGACATCTGATAGCCGTGCTTACTGGGGAACACTGTCACATCATCTCTCTGTCTCTCAGTGCAGCCAGCTATTTATTATAAAGGGTTGAAGGAAACAGTATTATTTTAAACAATCTGGTGCAAACTAGAATGTGATCATAGAAAATGTCTACAACAGGTCATTTCTTGTTCTACATGTTTACACTAAAATTGGATTCTGCTATTTCAATGATTAGTGAACATTTTACTGTTTTAATGTAGGTTAATTGTATGCGTAAGAGTTTACGCCAGTGTCAGTAATTAGCCAGTGTCTTTGCCCTGCAGTGGGACTCTACAGGCTAAAAATAATAACAAATTAGAATGATGTAGGTAAAACACAGAGACTATTCATTTCGAAGGTTGTCTGGTACCGATTGCTACTTAGCGAAAAGACCGCAAATTATGTAACAAACATTTGCTTAACAATAAATTGAATTGTTATGTATTTACATGGTGTGCAATAATGTATTTTCGAGCTATTCTGCGCTATAAAAATCAAATCACTAGATTTCGTGAGGACAGTTATTGGCATGCAAAATCATGGCATGTTCGGCAGTTAACTGCAACATAAACGATATTGTATGAATAAGAAAATAAACTGGATAAAGTGCTAAACTTGCCTACATTGTTTTCATATTTCATTAAGGCGTTCCATATTTAAAGTAACTACTTAATCTCTATAGGTAGGTAGGTTTTTAAAGTGAAACTTTTATTACATCGTCTCAAACTTTTTCGTCTGTGTGTTGCATGTCGCGTGACGGTCGGCCGCGGAGTAGGGATAAAGTGAAAGGCACTCGTCATAGCAGCCGAGGCCAATATGGCGGCGCCTATAGTTTGCATCAGCTGACCGTGTTGTATATAGACTATTACTCATTTGTGCCAACGAAAATTTTTAGTTAAATGTTTATAATGTGAGTAATGTACAAAGTTTCACTTTTACCGGTGTTTCATAAAACCACACAATCATTTTTATTACTGTGTAATTCGTTTTTAAAATAGCAAATTTATCGTATATCTCGATTAGAAAATAAAATAATTTCTTACCCTAAACTAACTTTAAATAAAGTCGTCTAGATTTCTTGTCGAATTTCTTGATTGTTTTATCGATTGATTAAAAAAAGTTCAACAATAGGTTGATCACAAAACCCCTCGACATTTCACACAGCGCTATCTAGCCCCAAACTAATCAGAGCTTGTACTATGGGAACCAGATAACTGATAGAATACTTATATACATTTTTTTTGTAAATACATACTTATAAGCAATATATAGAGAAACAACCAGACCCGGAACAAATATCTGTAGATTATGCAAACATTTGTTCCGCGGTGGGAATCGAACCCGCTACCTCCTGCGTCTCAGCCGGCTATTCGCCCACTGCACCACGGAGGTCGTCATATACGTACATATACGACATAAATAGTTTGTTGATCGAGCGAAACGAGATCTCTAAATCCACTTGGGCAAATCGGCGTTGTATGTATGTATGTTTGTTTAACCGAGGATAATTTTCGAAGCGTTGATCCGATCATCGTGAAATTTGATACATAGGTAGATAGTGATGGCACTATTTTGGTGTGACTAAATGAGCTAAAAATGTTGGGGGGTTGTTGAGATATTGTGGTTCAAGAGAGGGAAAAAATTAAATGATATCATTAGATCAAGTGGGACGTCAAATAAATGATTTTCATTAGTAAATTTAGATTCCGTTTTTATTTTTCATGAAGTCTTTATAGTTTTAGAGTCATTAGCCATAATAAAAACTAAACTTTGATAAAATTCACAGGGTACACCAGTGACCACATAGTACTGTAATTTGGTATGCGTGTAGCTTTAGTGACACAAATATAAGCAAAAATGTGAAATCTCGAATAACTGTAATCTGTATCCAAAAAAAAAGTATAAACCAATTAACATGAACTCCCGTTTCCTGTAATTTGAATGAAACTGTAGGTCAAGTAAGATATAAGAAGTTATTTATTTCGTGGCACTATTTTGATAGTCAAAGGTTACAAATAATATTTTTTGTTTTAATCGGAATCTCACGAGATCTCAGTTCGGGGCGAACCACTAGTTTAAATATGTACATCCGCAGTTTCGCAGCGGCTACGCAATACATAAGTATGTATATTATGTTGATCAGTATATCGCAGGGACAAAGTGAATCCGATCAAGTGCAAGTTTACAATACGACATACTAATACAAGATACCTATAAATTACGGCCTTTATATACCTGCGTACATAGAATGAATACCCATGAATAACCCTATGAATAATAGCCAAATAAAACATCCCTGCATAAAGATGAAATATGTTCTTGATAATATCACCAATCAAGACCGCATTAGAATCAGGTCTTTGGCCATATTCCAATAGAGCATCAGGATAAATCGTATACTCGCTATTTTTCGTATAAAATTAATAGAAAAGTAAATAGAACAAAATGGCATTTCCGATCAGACGTGAACCCAAAATAACCATGCCGACAACAGAACTCTATTTACGTGATGAAAAATCTTTATCTTCAACTTCAAGTGGGTAAAAACATTGCGTTTTATTTTTCAGATTGGTATATTCGATAGTCACGATAGAGTCTGCTCATTTTGAATTATATTCGAGCATTGGAATCAATTTTCGGTCGGTAGGTAGACAATTCACTCTGTATCTACAGTTTGCCTGTCGAGCAGTGAAATTAAATAAATTCGCGACTCTACACGCAAACCTTTGATGAGCCGATATCTTGCGAATTTACCCTTCGTTATTTATAAATGGAACTACCAACATATGGTATTGACGAATCTTTCCGCCTCTGACTGACGTGTTACTGCTGCGGATTCAATGAACTACGCAATATTAGTATGAACCGGAAGTGACCTCGTGGTTTCATATACGTATGAACATGATCCGTAACATCTAATGCGATTAGAAAAGGGATTTCATTAATATCGATGTCCGGTATTATCAAGATTTTAAGTATGTATCTCTTTGTCGCATGTTCAGACAATGGAAAAAAACTTTTGTCGAAGTAATGGAAAACAGGCAGTGCTGCGTAGCGCCGCGCAGGTCGCGGGTATATGACCTTGGAAATTAATATCTTGTTAGTAGTTTATTTGCTTTTGCTAGTCACTCGGAGTAGATTTGCGACAGTCTAATGTTGTATAACGATTGGGCACGGCAGCGGTTGTCACGCTAGCGAAACACGCCGATCCAGCGAACCGAGGCTCCTCACTCGTAGCAATCTGGGATTGCACCTGGGATTCGGTAATTGCGGCGCGAAACGAGTGCCGTATCAACGTCTGGTTTGATATCAAATATGAATCGGTCGGTGAGTAGAGCGGCAAACGCCCGCGCCGCCGCCGCCGCCAGCCCGTCAGCGCCAGGCCCGTCAGCAGCTGGCTCGTAGTCGGTTGCGTAGCGGTGGTTTTTCTCTGCCGTCCGCGTCACTCGCGGGGTGAGATCGCGCGGAAACGAAGGTTGTGCCCGTGACCGCACCCGCTCGCACCGCGATAAGCCGCCGCCGCGCCGCGGCGAGCGCATCAGTACCGCGCCGCGCTCGCTGATCCTCGGACCTCGGTCCTGACCCGGCCGCAGTGAAGTGATGTGTCTCCATTGACCGGCTGATGATGTGCTCGCGGAGAGTGTGTGCAAGTGCAGTGAGAGTATGCGAGATAGGTGACACACGGCATCGGCCCGCTCGACCGTAGCCCGATATGTGGACATTTCTCCCGCCTTTTCTGGCGCTGGTAGCGCTTGCCGGCGGAGCCACCTTCACCCCCAACAAGGAGTTGCTGGAGTGTGCGAGGTTCGTTTACTTTGCCTCACTACATAAATAAATGTATCAGATAAATCCACCAACCACTCCTCGAACCCTCGAATGAGCTACAAAAATAATTCAAATGGGCAACACATGGTCGTCTCATTCCGCCCGCGTTTCTAACATTGTCGTAGGTAGCTTGTTACTTATTAAACGGTATTTTAATTGACATTATAACAACACAACCATTACAATTATTCTGTAAGGTGTGTTTACCTTACATAATAATCGTTAACGAGTAATATTAGTCTACATAATAAAGCTAGACTTGTAACGGTTTTTGTACAAACACTATCCTAACGAGGTCACTCTTTTTAAGCATATGCATGATCTGATCTGATCTAAAGCTCATACTATTGATTTAAATGACCAGTTACCGAAATACCGAGATGGTGGGTAGGTAGGTGCGAATCTGGCAAGTGTACCCGTTTACGCGTGAGATGCACACCGCGACACCCGACCTGCGACATCTTGTTCGGAGTCATATCTTATAATACAGATACGAGTATAGAAAATATATACGAATAAGTGCGAGTGAAACTTACATTATTGTCATTCTATAATGACTCCTTTGATTCCATACTAAACTTTACTCTCCCATTTAGGACTTAGAATTTTAAAGGTTCGAGCATACTTCTAGCATTTCCTTTTACTACATGGAGTTAATTACTGTAATTGCTTAAGTTTTTCATTTTAAGGGGAATAAATAACAAAGTCATCCTGTAAGGGCTTTATCTTTTTTTCTCAGCAGAACTCTATAAACAACGATAAACATCGGTGAAGTAAACAAGACAATGACACAGAATGTGATGTTGCCAAGCAGTTACTCTTTTAGTAATGAAACTGCAATAATAATACGCTTTTGTGACATCTGTCGCAATAAATTGATTTAAATAGATTATAATAATAGTATAAATAAATAAATATTACCGGACATTTCACACAGCGCTATCTAGCCCCAAACTAAGCACAGCTTGTACTATGGGAACCAGATAACTGATAGAATACTTATATACTTTTTCTTTTTGTAAATACATACTTATAATATACATAAAAACATACAACAACCGGAACAAATATCTTCAGATCATGCAAACATTTGTTCCGCAGCGGGAATCGAACCCGCTACCTCCTGCGTCTCAGCCGGCTAATCGCCCACTGCGCCACGGAGGTCGTCAAATATATATCGTATATTATATATATATATATATGTATATATCGTCGTATATCGTTATACAAGAGCTGGAAGCTATCTATTGTACACCTGTGAAAGTTTGGCGAGAAAATGCGAGTGAGGACGCTAATCAAGGGTGTTATTGATCGCCTACACCCGAATACCCGAGTATAATACATAACTTTTCATCACGATTGAGAGGAAATTAAAAAAAATATTTTTATAAAAGCAAATTTGCGTTATCGATATTCATTGTTTTTTTCACTACTCAACTATGGCCTCTTTCAATTTCAAAATTAAATAAAGATCATGGACATAGTTTTCAATTTTGGCGTTTATATATGTAGACTCTTATTTTTAAATAGAAATAAGGATTTTTAATGGCATTTGTATTTCATTTTAGCTTATTATGAATGCCATGAGTTATATTCCATTTTTAAATTTACTTACGGCCCTAGGGCCTTCAATCACATTTACGGAGTCGTTATCGAGTTTACAATGTTCAACTTTCATAGCATAACTGATGGAAAGTATGTAAATTGCATTTTCGTAGGTACGTAGTGATTTTTTTGATAGCTTTTTGAGTTATTTCTTCTAAAAGTTATTATTAAATTAACCTTCCTGTGTATAGTAACTTTCTATACTAATATTTAATTATTTATTAATATTTATTTTGTGGAAAACTAACAGCTATATTAACTTAACAATTAACAAATACAAAACAGAAAGCCAATTATGAGCTTACTTCAATTAAATTTATAAGCATACTTGCTTTATAAAATTATAAATACTCGTATATCATAACATAATTATACAGATAAGTCTAAGTAAAATACAATACAAATTTTATCAAAAAACTTATAAAAGCCTGCCGAGTTATGAATATAAAATAAGTTATTGTTGTACTAAAATGTATTTAGCTTTAATACACACTTAGTACACATTTTTGATTATTAAATTCTTTTTAAAAACCAGAAACTTATAGAATGTCCGAATGTAAACCGCTAAGGTGTGTACACGATTTTTTGAACCTTTCACCTCATCAAAACAATTTAACCATATGTAAATGTGTGTGAAAAGGAAGAGATTTAAGTAGTTTTTTGTTATTATTTTCAAAATACTTTAATTTTACAAATATGTTCATTTAATTGTGTTCTTTAATAATCTTAACTAAATGGATATGTTGATTTAAAACATTTGTGTTTTGAAATGAATTTCCCAGATTCCTAGAATCTGGATTTGCCCCACTCTCACTTTACTGTAGTTGTAAGAATACTTATCAAAACCTCAGTAGACATTTCTAGTTAACGAGCAGTAGTCGACCAACAGTAGTCAGTAGTTAGGTTTGCACACAAAATTTATTTATACAAAATACATGCTACACAAAAAGTTAGTCTTAGACAATGGCCGTATGGAATGTGTTGTATGTGGGTGTGTATGTATTTGGGTGCGTGTGTGTATGCGTGTGTGAAACAGTTAATATAATGTTCAAAATTAGGAAAATTCTTAGAATTAGGCCTACTATTAAACTTACCTAGCTTTATTTAGTACTTATTGTACCTACCAACTTATGTTAGCATAAGAGGTGTGTGTGTAAATAAATGCCCTTTTATTTTATTTTTATTTATTTATTTATTTAAAATCAACAGCAAAATTAACTTTGTGTTTTTAAATGAATAATGAAGCTGTCTGACTAAGGAACCCTTCACTGTGCGTTGTCTGACACACGCTTGACCAATTATTTCAAATTTGTTGTATCTAACTTGTAAGGTATAATAAATAAATAAATAAATAAAATATTGCTGGACATTTCACACAGCGCTATCTAGCCCAAATTAAGCAGAGCTTATACTATGGGAACCAGATAACTGATGGAATACTTATATACATTTTTTTTTTGCAAATACATACTTATAATATATAGAGAAACAACCAGACCCGGAACAAATATCTGTAGATCATGCAAACATTTGTTCCGCAGCGGGGATCGAACCCGCTACCTCCTGCGTCTCAGCCGGCTATTCGCCCACTGCACCACGGAGGTTGTCAAAAGGTGGTTGAGGTTTAATGGTACGAGTAGCAACGGGGCCCACCTCTATGTCATGCTTCAGTTACATTGTACATAAAATGTGGTTCCTGCCTTTGTTTTCCTATTGATACGATTTACTATTGAGGTACAAACGGGAACAAGATATTTTTTTCGTAGTAGATCTACCATTTTCGTAGAGCGTCTACGAAAGTCCCTCTACGAGAAATATAAGTAAGTAGGTTTATCTAATATATAAAAATCTCGTGTCACGGTATTTGTGGTCGCACTCGTCTCACAAATATAGGTGGTAAAGTATTTTATTACCCCCCCCCCCTCGCTTGTTAACCGCGATTTTAATCTTTTTATTAACAATATCCATATAATTTAACCGTCGTTCATTGACATGAAATCATTTACATGAAGTGTCGCGTCACTTTGACAAGAATGTTTTATATAGTTTTTATCCCGAAGTTCTCACGGGAACGGGAAATTTCAAGCGTGTGAAGCCGCGGGCGGGTCAGCTAGTTTTTTTATAAGATCAGGTGATGGCGCATATTTATATGCTGTGTAGCAATTACCTAGGTTTCTACAACCTCGTGATAACTTTTTCCCAATTGAATTACCTCTTAGATTAGGTTCAACTAAGACTTGGTTCACATAGCATTGCATTGTGCCTGTCACTCTGAAACATCTCATGTCATACTTTTTTTTAAGTATTGGAATACTTTTGCATAGAGAGACGTAACAGAAATTACATTTCCTGATCCAGGCGAAGAGGAAGACAAAAAAGGAAGTAGACAGACGTGGTCAATATACCTTATGGACTGCAGCATTTCCCAAGACCTTGCGTTAGATAGAGCGAAGTGGAAACAACGAAAAAAGCAGACCCCACCATCAGATGGGAATAATAATTGCTCAGGAGAGAGAGAGAGTGGCGTAATAGAGATGAGGCCTATTACTCTATTGCTAATAGTCTGGAAAGATACTCGTAGATTGGGATAGCTCAAGGCTCTCAAGAGAAGGCTCTACATTCATAGCAGTAGGTAAACACATTCGGAGTTAATTAATTAAAGTGCATTCAGGAAAGTCTGTTATGAGATCATCTATGACTCAAATAACAATTATTATGAAGTACTTTTGTAAGTATCAACTTGAAAAGCACTATCGGGTTTTCTTTGATAGGTTATCAATATTTTTAATAGACTGTTACCTATATGTAATTTACTATCTATTTCAAATTAACTTTTGATGATTATACTTATGATTGATGAGATAAGGTTTCTAGAAATTAATCTATTGTTTTCCCTACATCCTCGTGATACGTGTTTTTTAATTGATATTTTAATGGGTTAGGTGGCTCCGACGTCATCCAAAATCCATAAAAAATGTAGATTATAAAGGTAAATAGGTAAATCCCTAAATATCGTTACTGTTGCTAAACCCCAACATTAACCAAAGTGCGTGTCGAACACACATTTATTTTGATACCTTAGTTTAGGATTTCCTACTAGTTTTTATAATATATAATTGCTTTTTGTTAACTGTTTAAATAGATAGACACTTTTCTTCACTATTTGCGTCAGGTTTTGGTCGGTCCTTCAAGAAAGGCTTAAATTAATTGCGCGTCACTTCATTTGTCAACGACATAATCCAAGACCAAGAGGTGTAATCGTTACTGGATTAATCACTTCAAAGTTTATGGAACTATCAATTCTACAATAAGACCTCTTGTCACCGAAAGATTTCTCTAATAATTTTATAGACTATTTGCACGCTTGAAATTTCCCGTTCCCGTGGGAACTTTGGGATAAAAATTATATAAAACACTCGTGTTAAAGTGACGCACACTTCATGTAAATGACTTCACGTCAACGAACGACGGTTAAACTATATGGATATTGTTCATACAAAAAGAATAAAATCGCGATTAAAAAATGGAACGTGGGGGTAGAAGGGTGAAAAATACTTTACGTCCTATTTTCATACCTACCAAATATACAATAAAAATCATTAAAATCGGTCTACGTTTCGGAGGAGTGCGACAACAAAAACCGTGACACGAGATTTTTATATATTAGATAGATGTTATCCAAACTAATATTATAAATAGGAAATATCTGTATGTAAGTAACGAATAAACTCAAAAACAACTGGTCCAATCTCATAAATGATTTCATCATTACAACGCTGCATTAGCCCCGGGTAACCTAGGATATTTTTTACCCAACTGCGCAGAAGGAGGGTAATGTTTTTATTGAAAAAGACATAGAAAGTTATACTTTTTTTAAGAGAGAAATGAGCTCGGCACAAAAAAAATATGAAATATAGTTTCCGCTAGACAACCCATACAAGTACTTACCTAATACTTGACATAGGTGGAAAACTGTAACAGTAAAGCATATTTTCCTTTGTTATTACATAAAAAACCATTATTGCATTATTGTACGCTTTAGTGCCACTTACTCTCACTCACTGAGTGAATCCACACAGTTTCAGAATAAACACCGGATCACGATATCCAGATGCCAACAAGGCTACCCTCTACACTAACGACCCATTGACAACAATAGTATCAGGAGTGCGCCAAAATTAAACACGTTTATCACAGCTATTTGCGTCACTAACACCTCAAATATAACCCCAGCCGGTAACTGCGACCACAGAAATAAACCCTTGCTCTGAATAGCTATCATTGCAAAAGTTGCAAGTGCTACGTCTGTCGTGCGAGTCCGCCACCGGCACCGGTCACCCAGACAATCATTCCTAGGCGCCAAACATCACAATCATTGACGCACGATCTTACATAATTTTACGCTCCGCCAATGACTCAAATTATAATTTGATCCTATTATAGGCCCGCCTAATATCCTAATTGTGTTTCTTTGTACCTACCTTACAGCCCCGGATCTACGATTTTTCCGAGTTTTCTTTGAGAGTGGGGTGGGGTCGGGGATATTTATATGACACGCGCACATTTTATGTCATTTTGGGGCTATTTGACTGGACTATATACATATTTACACATCAATATCAGACAGGGAATCCCCGTCAGCTCCTTTCGTTATAATCTTTTTAAAGTGAAACTTTTATTACATCGTCTCAAACTTTTTCGTCTGTGTGTTGCATGTCGCGTGACGGTCGGGCGCGGAGTAGGAATAAAGTGAAAGGCGCTCGTCAGAGCAGCGGATGCCAATATGGCGACGCCTATAGTTCGCATCAGCTGACCGTGTAGTGTATAGACTATTACTCATTTGTGCCAACAAACATTTTTAGTTAAATGTCTATAACGTGAAATAAAGTTTCACTTTTACCGTGGTTTCATAAAACCACACAATCCTTTTTTGCATTGTTAATAAAACTTGCTTCACAAAGCGCTTAGTAACAATCAATTTCTAAGCGCTTTGTGATACAAGGTTTTTTCAAACATGATTTTGGCGTCTCCTGAAATTGCCGCCCAGGGCATGGGCCCTAGTTTGCCTTACATAGGATTTCATAGTACATTAATAATCAATAAATGATTGAGTATTGAATATTTTATATACCTATTTTGATTTTGATAATATTGTGATTTATACCATGTTTAAATAATAGTAAATAATTTTTTTCTTTCTTTAATATAATGCACCGTTATAACTAAACAAGACGACTTACATTGTTGCTAAAAAAATAAGATAAATGAAATTTATATCTATTACAACTAGTAGCTTTAAAAAACTTAACAGATCCATACCAATGACCAACTTCCGAAGCTATAAAATCACATTGTGCGCCTCAAAACCATCCATCTTCATTTTAATGTCTTTATAATATAATTTCCAGAAGAAAAACTTCGTCGTCCAAAGTATTTCAGCCGTCATGTGATCGCAAAGCTAATCGCCGGACGTGACACAAAATAATGATGTACAATTTATCGCTGTATCATTTGAATAACGTTTGTATAGCTAAATAGTATCTTTTGTACACAAATCATTATGAATATAAAAAAAAACTTGTCTAATTATAGAGTCTAGTTATAGAAGAAAACAACTCGACGGTTATATTAAATTTTCCATCATCATACGGTTAAGATTTTGTGGTTGGTACATAATATGAGGAATGATACATGACACTTGCCGTCTTGCACAACGATCCCTAAAGGTATTTAGCGACTAACCATGTTTAAATTCCTTGAAAACTCCTTAAATCATACTTAGCCATTAAATACGTGCATCATTGCCCAAGTCGCCTTAAGGATATAAAGGAAAGTTTATGAAAATATTTACAGAATCTTACGACCCAGGGAAAAGTTTCTTGACCTTAGCTGACGACAGTGTAATTATTCTCATGATATGTCAGCGATATAATGGTTCAGACGACGGCTGGCCAGCTGCCAAGTGCACGTCACTCCATATCATACCTCAAGTAATGTTCATCAGAGGAGATATCAAAGGAAACACCCAGCCGATGCTGACCAGAGACTAATGATTAACGTGAATCTTTACTCACGTTCTTGAGATTCTGGTTAAGAAACATAAGATATACAATTAATTTGAGGAATCTCAATGGGATGACCAGGGCCAAGACCAGGGTCAATTAAAATAATATCTAAGTAAGGATACTCCTACTGAACTAATTCGAGACTACCATCGCTATGCATATAGACGACCTCCGTGGCGCAGTGGGCCAAAAGCCGGCTGAGACGCAGGAGGTAGCGGGTTCAATTTCAATATCTATGAAAATCTGATGTATGTTCACAAAAATATTAACTTGTTTAAGAAAACTAGCGATAATCATAATTTTAATACTAGAAATAAAGATAAACTCGCTGTTGCCACTTGTAGACTCCATAAAGTTAGTAAATCATTTAAAGGGCAAGGTGTACGCTTTTATAACAAACTCTCAAGTGATGTACAAACATTTACAATAAACAAATTTAAAAACGTAATTAAACAAAATCTTTATAAAAAAGCCTACTATAAAATATCGGATTATTTAGATGATAGAGAAGCTTGGGATTGAAATTGCTCCAACTCGTTCAAAATGTTACAATTAAGAAGTCATTTATTTTCTGTATTCTAAAAGTATCATAAAAAAACAACCAGCCTTGTTTCTTGCCTTTCTTTCCTGGCTTGGTCGCGAAGGAACAAGTAGTAAAACTGACGTTTCAAAGTATTCCTTGAGACTTTGACTTTGATTCCCGCCCCGGAAAAAATGTATGCATTATCTTCAGATATTTTTTCCGGGTCTGGTTGGTTTTCTGTATATTAAAAGTATGTATATACAAAAAAAAGTATATTAGTATTCTATCAGTTATCTGGTTCCCATAATACAAGCTCTGCTTAGTTTGGGGCTAGATAGCGCTGTGTTAAATGTCCAGCAATATTTATTATTATGTGTCTGACCACACTTGGTTGGACTTTCATTTCTGGCACAGTATTGTGGAGATTCCGTAGATGTTTGTGGAACAAAATATTTTTTGGATATAAAAGGAAGCATGCATGATTTACAGACCGGAAGTTGGGAAAGGAAAAAAATAGCATCGATGACCTATATCGATAAAAATAATCTTTCTTTGGTGACACATGGCTTCGTGTTAGTTCCGAGGCATGCAACTTTCATAACTTGTATGTAGTAATTAGACTGTGAACTTGCCTAGGTTAGAACTACCTAATGTTTTGCACACAAGGTTATTTAAAATATAATGTATGCACTTGCATTAAACTTTTTATTATTTCAAGGAAAGCTTATTATTAATGTAGCTTTAATGTTTTGTTTATGACCACTGCCAGTGCATTGTAGTATTTTTTCTATTACCTTAAAAACTTCATTAGGTGGTGTTGGTGTTAAACTAAAATACGCCTTATAAAGACAGAAAGGCCAAAGGCCCGTAGAAATGCATTAAATTCATGAAAGTAGTAAAAATAAAGAACTAAATGTGTCATGACTAGTGATCGGATATTCGGATGCATATTTACCTAAAGTTGATTTTTGGCTAACAAATTATGGAAGCGGATTCTTAGAATATTTTTATTAAAAATAAAATCTCAGGATTCCGGGATTGGACGCATATTGATTTAACGTTAAATATTAAGCAGGAAGAATTTGCCATCTCACTCGCACACTTATATTCCTTGAGGTCTAATAGGCCCGATATGACCCTTGTTACAAGGTTGTTTTAGCTTCGTCAAAAATTACTGACAGTAAAAGTAGGGAAAAGCAACCATTTTACGTTGTAACACGGCATTATGTACGAGTATACCCCAACATTATGTACCAAAGTGTGCGTTTTTTCAGAGAATGTGAATTTCTTTAGACTATATGAGGGATGGATGACATACCATAAAAACCTATGCAGCTTTAAGGTGTGTCTAGGTTAAGTAGATAAATAAATTAAAAAAAAATAACGTATGATAATTTTATTGATCCCGGGATCACGGAATTGTTTCGATAAAAAAGTGATATCCATACTAGCCAACTTTTAACTTTAGGTAAATATGCATCCATTTATCCGATATCTAGTCATGACTGATGAGTAGATATTTATAGTCATAATTGTACATACTCACGTCTACAACACATTATTTATCATCTGTCTTCAGAGATGAATTGTGACACTAGATTTATCTCGCACTTAATTATCTCTTTCATTAAATTAATCACGAAATGTGCTGCCATTTGACATTGTTTTAGAACTTTATGTTGTCATTGGTTCGTAACCTACGATTATTATGACACGATCTACGTGATTGCTACTAATAAAAGTAACGAACCTTTAAATAATGGTATTAGGTAGGTACTAACTTTCCTGTAGGAATGTATGGTTCTGAGTGTTGGGCCCAAAGGACGGATGAAAGAAGAGTGCGAATGCGAATGTTGAGATGGATGTGTAAGATGAGAATGGGTAAGATAAGGACTATAGAAAGATAAGTATATTAAATAAATAAATAAATATTGCTGGACATTTCACACAGCGCTATCTAGCCCCAAACTAAGCAGAGCTTGTACTATGGGAACCAAATAACTGATAGAATACTTATATACATTTTTTTTGTATATACATACTTATAATACATAGAGAAACAACCAGACTCGGAACAAATATCTGTAAGTCATGCAAACATTGTGTTCCGCGGTGGGAATCGAACCCGCTACCTCCTGCGTCTCAGCCGGCTATTCGCCCACTGCACTAAAAGTAGCTCAGTGATAGAAAAATTGAGGTGTAAAGGCTAGCGTGGTATGGGCATGTCATGCGTAGGGAAGAAAATCATGTGACTAAAAGAGTGTGGATGGATAATATAAGTAGAGGAAGGCCGAAGACGAGATGGATGGAATGTGTGAAGAATGGTATGGGTAGGAGGGAAGTGACAATTGAGATACGGCTGATAGAGTGGAGGAGAAATACATGTATTTGTACCCCGCGTATTGTGGAAAAAAGGCAGGAAGAAGAAGAAGGTACTAACTTTTCTAAAACCCAGTAGTTTGAGTTTGCCAGTATCTGTTGTTTGAACTTTATTAGCTTTTACATGCATAATAGTACTTATTCAACGTCATCTAACATCATCTAAAGTGCGTGCAATTTTTACAGTGCAACAAGATTCTATGATTCGATTGTTTTAGGTCATGTAACCTGTCATGTGCCTTATACTATCCATCATCTATTCGCACGTTTTTTTATGAAGGTATTTTCATTAGTATGGCTTCCATAGCATTACTTATTGGGTAAACACGGGTTACATAGAAGCCGTCTCCAATTGATTGCTGTAATTTATTTATGGAGTTTATCGACTACGAATAGCCTATACAGACAAAGCTATGTAAAAGATAAATACTTTTGGGGTAAAAAAATTCTGGTAGAAAAACTTCTATTAAGTTACGGTCAGGTTCACAGCTACAAATGGGTGTTTTTGTATAACTAGTGGTTTGCCCCGAACTGAGATCTCGCAGGCCTCCAATAAAAACTAAAAAATATGATTCGTAATCTTCGACTTTCAAAATAGTACCACTAAATGCGTAACCAACTAACTTGATCTACAGTTTCATTCAAATTACAGGTAACGTTAGTTCATATAAACCGGTTAGATTTTTTGGGGTAGAAATTGCAGTTATTCTGGATTTCAGACTTTTGCCTATATTTGTGTCACTAAAGCTACACGCATACCAAATTTCAGCACTGTGGGGTCACTGGTGTACCCTATGAATTTTGTCAAAGTTTAGTTTTTATTATAGCTAATAACTTAAAAACTACAAGGTTTAAAGTAAAAATAAAAACGGGGTCTAAATGTACTCACAAAGACCTTTTATTAGACGTGCCACTTCGGATGAGTGTGTTCTGTATGGCGCCCATCATTTTTAACAAAATTACCTACCCACTGTTTCTACTGTACCCTTACTTCCCTGTATCTTTACCTGTTGTTCAATATAATATATGAATTTAAAAATACAACAAATTAAAAAAAACCTTAAAAATAGAACGAATCCTTATACGATCGAAATATATGTTGTCTTTATTAAGTACTAGCTGTCCCGCCCGCGGCTTTGCACGCATGGTTTATCGATAAAAACATTACCCTCCTTCTGCGCAGGCAGGTAAAAAGTAGCCTATATCCCAATCTCGGACACAATCTATCTACTCGTATATACCAACTGTAAATAGGGAGTGCATCTAAAGAATACCTCATAATTTTAACCCCTTACTTTATCACCCCCCCCCCCCCAAGTAATTATGGATTGTCCATACAAACTTTCAACCCCTATTTCACCCAGCATACGTCCTTCTCGAGGATATAATCTCCTTACCCAATTTAATTACGATCCGTTAAGCCATTTAGTCGTGAAAAGGTAACAAACAAATAAACTAACAAACAAACTGAGTTACTTTCGCATTTATATTATTAGTATGGATGTAATATTGTAGTTGTAGTTTAATAAAATGACATTTCTTGTAATCTGGCATAAGCCACTTCGACATTTTCATTCGTCTATTGTTTTTTTTATTTTGCCATTTACCGGTTTACATTGAAATTAAGTTTCTTATTATATTTTTGATCTGTTCTGTTTGTTTGCTGTGAGGCAGGATCTAGCACTCTCTAATTATAAACACCAAGACCTGTACCTACAATATAAGTCAGATCCACAAACAATAAAGATTTAGTCTTACCATAAAAAAATGACACACCGTTTAGCACGTATTTTAAAAATACAAAAATTGGGAAGGAATTTTTTAAACACATGCTAAATAGTTTTTTAACTTTTTTGTGGTAACTAGCTGTTGCCCGCGACTTCGTACGCGTTACACTACTAAATGTGGTAACCTAGAAATAAAGCTAAACTCGCAGTTGCAATTTGTCTTCACATCCCATTTTTATCCCATGGGACCTGATTTATGGGATAAAAAGTAGCCTATGTGTTAATCCAGGTTAAGTACACATCGAAGTCGGTTCAGCCGTTACGACATGATTGAGTTACAAACAAACAGTTAAATAAATAAACAAACATCCAAACTTTCGCATTTATAATATTAGTGTGATGTATTTTTAAGCCTTGTTTAACGATAGCTTGTACGTCATTTAGTTGTTAGCTTGTATGTTATTAAACTAATTTCTTACAATACAACAAACGACGTAGAAGGAGTACGTAGATGTTTCATCCCTGCAAAGCCTACATAGGCACGCCATTCACGTGTCAGGCATGCGCCGGCTCTACCGTGTCGTGACCGTTGGTCTTATAATCCTATCATTCACTCGGACACCTTGTAATGCTGCTCGAAATAGATTAAAACCTCTATGGACCAGAACGAAAACCGAGTACGTGGCTTTATAGTATAATTCGATTCTCCACAAGTGATATCGAGAACGCTCCGTTGTAAAAAAGCAATATCTTTCTCTATTTTCTAGTGGATTTTGGGGGAGTATAGAACTTAATAACATAACCTTGAATTTATTAAAATTGCAAATCTTTATACAGGTTTCTTCGTAATATTTATAATAAACTAGCTTCCATTCGCGGCTTCGTACGCGTGGTTTGCCAATCCAAAGTAGCCTATGTGTTAATCCAGGTTATAATCTACGTGTATGTACGTAGATTATAACCTGGATTAACACATCAAATTTCATCGAAATCAGTTCAGCCATTACGACGTGATTAAGTAACAAACAAACAAATAAATAAACAAACATCCAAACTTTCGCATTTATAATATTAGTGTTACCAAAACAGACCAAACTCTATATTTTTCATCGAAGAAAATCTGAGTAAAAATCTCAGCTGTTTAGGGTGCATACGAGTATGCCAAAATCAAATAAGTATCTTGTACGATTTGATACGTAGGTGCAATATCTAAGAAATAGAGGATTTAAATATAAATTCTGTGCCATTTTTTTTTACTATTGTTTGTCGACAATAATAGGGTTCCAGATCAAAATGGTAGAACCCATTAGGGTTCCGTTTGGGGGCGACATTGTCCGCCGGTCCGTAACAGCTGATTAACACAACAACTGCTGAAACTACTGGAATTGAAATTCTGATGGATTTTAAATAACAATATTATTTTCGCACGCCTCTACTGAATAGAATAGAATAAGATTTATTTGCAACAAATAAAGAACACAAAAAAGGCTGATATCAAACAAAAAGAATAATGTAATTTAAATGTTTCATAGCACTTGTATTAAGTAAGCGACTTTCCTGTATTTATTGCAAGTAAAAAACAGTCAAAAATATTTTCACTTTGATTATCAAAGGGGCCAAAAATGTAGGGGTAGAAATAGGGTAATATGTCAAGTGGTAGTATATATATATAAAGTATAATATGTAATGGCTTAACTTGAACATACCATAATATTTTTTAAATTTTAAGTTGTGATAAAAAAATGTCGAAAAAAATACTAAAACAATGTGAAATTTATAATAACGACATAAAAAGTAAATATAATGAAATAAAATGGCTGTGTGAAATGTCCAGCAATATTTATTTATTTAAATCACTAACTAGAACATTTTTTTTTAGAAATATGACTTAAAAGTTTTTTTGGTTTTTTTTTGTGTCACATAACTAGATAGCACTGCTAAATTAACATACTCGTAAATGTAGGTAGCTACGGAACCCTCGGGGCGTGAATCCTGCTCGTACTTAACCGGTCTTGTTTTTAGAAAATGTGATGTTACAAGACGTTATAGCGACGTTAATGTAGAAATAGAGCAGGAAGAGGATAATAATTTAATTAAACGCGTAAATTGGTGTCCAACAATTAATCTTTTTATGAAACGATAAGACGTCACGTGTGTAATGTCTAAGTAGACAATAGATCGTATGTTTGCATTGCTATCTAATCCCGGTAATAGCTTTTAATCTTGTGTATTGTCTTGTCTTACCTGTCTATATGACCTTATATGTATTTAGTAGTCCATTCGGTTCACTACTTTTAAGATACAGATATTTAATTCTGATGATTGTAAAAACATCGTATCAAGGAATTGGGGATTTTCGTAGTATGATTATGATATACGTAATTTATTCTACGATATACGTATGATATATGATTTTTTTATTATCATTTGTAAAGCGTTGATCCGATCTTCGTGAATTTTAGTATTTAGGTAGTGATGTCACAATCCTTGTATGCCTAAATGAGGTAGTGTGACTAATGAACAATGTGAGGGGGTTGTTGAGATTTAGCGGGCAAATAAAATCTAAATGAGACAATCAGGTCAACTGGCACGTCAATTCAAAGGTATTTGTCTATAAATTTCGACACCGGTTTTATTTTTAATTTAGACCTTTTTTTTGAAGTATTAGCCAAAATAAAAACGAAACTTTGATGAAAGCGTGCACCAATAACCCCAGTGCTGAAATTTGGTATGCGTGTAGCTTTAGTGACACAAATATGAGGGAAAGTCAAAATGTCAGAATAACTGCAATTTCTACCTCAAAAATTGTAATCATTTAACATGAACTCCCATTACTTGCAATTTTAATTAAACTGTAGATAAAGTTAGTGCATTTCGTAAATACTGTAAAGTTTACATTGGTCAAGATTATTTTTTATTTAAGTTTTTATGGGAGACTTAGGGCTTGTTCGCACTAGGGCATAGGTATTTGTTTCGCAACATGGTTACGGAACAAGGAAACAACCCCAGTTGCAAAAAACCACTATATTCTTTATCTAATACCTAATTCAGACAATTTAATACCGCCACATTGTGGTACAACCATGTTGCGATACAAAAATGTACCCATTGCTGATGAGCCATTACGGGAAAATATTAAGATGTTTAATATATCCAAATCTAAGAACCAGGCGGCATTTAAGCGACCTTTCCCGTGATAAAAGTATTGTTTGGACATCAATTAGCAATCTAAAAATCTTAAAAGCGTTCATAAACCTCGTATCATTTAATTAAAAGAAATCCTCAATTATGAAGTTTCCACAGTTTATATAATGAATGAAGTGTATTTAATTATTGTTCACTTTCTTTCAGCCAGATCCTGTACATGGACCAGCATGCATATCAAATTCCAACTAACTACAGCAGAAATGTTCCACCCCGTAAGTTTTTTTTTTTACTGTTGGTAGTCAAGTGCAACCATTTCTGATGGTAAGTGATAGAGTGGTCGAAGATGGAGCACGTTTGCCTAGAAAGTACCTACCTGTTCACTCTGGACTTGAAGACTCCGAGACCCAAATATTGGATATTTGGTTAGTTTTATTTTTTTTTATGATAGTCAAGCGCTTGACCACTACTTCACCTGGTGGTAAGTGATGGTGTGATCGAAGATGGAGCACGCTTGCCTAGAAAGAACCTTTTCACTCTGGACTTGAAGACTCCAAGATTAAAATATATGTATATTCATATTTATATATTTACGGACAAAATGTTTCCCAAATAATGTTCAAATCCCACAACGAATTCTATAAAAATATGATTTTATTATTATCAACGATTATGTAACATTATAACTTTTATTATAAAAGCAGTTATTTGGCAAATTCTTAAACAACGAAGCAAAGCGTAGGGGGCATTAATAGTATTATTTATTATTATAAGTTTTTAGTAAGCATTATTTATACTGCTTACTCAGGCGGATAAGTTACTCAACAATATGAACAACTTTTATGATCACGAAAATATATTTTCTATTCGCAGTACAGCACGCTTGAAAGCAGTGCTTGAAACAGCAGTAGTTTGATTACATTCGATAAAGGTATGTTTTTATTCAATAATCTACCCCCGGATTAAACCTTGTATAAGCATAAGCTGTAATAAGCAGGAAGTAACGTAGTAATTTTGCAAGACACGTGTATTTCCGGATTTGAACGCTTCTAACTTATAATCATTAGCCAGGGTCGTTAACTGGACTCTGTACACCGTGGTTAGTTATCTATTGTGATAATACTCAGCTGACCACTTTACTTAGCAATACAAAGAATGCGTGTTTCTTGAGAGTCAAAAGTATAGTATTGTTCCGTTTAATCAGCATGATTAGGAAGGCGTGTAAGAGCTGCTATTCACTGAAGCGTCTTGTCACACCTACAGATTAGAATACACTATTATGTTCGCAGATTTTTCGTACGAGACGCAGCAATCTGCGAAGCGATCAGAGCAAGAATCGTGCGAAACTAAATAAATAAATATTGGTGGACATTTCACAGAGCGCTATCTAGCCCCAAACTAAGCAGAGCTTGTACTCTAGAACCAGATAACTGATAGAATACTTACATACTTTTTTTTAATACATACTTATAATATATAGAAAAACATCCAGACCCGGAACAAATATTTGTAGATCATGCAAACATTTGTCCCGCGGCGGGAATCGAACCCGCTACCTCCTGCGTCACAGCCGAGGTCGTCAAACTATATTCTTGCTGTGTTGTTAACCTGTCACTTTGACAGATGTCATAAAACTTAGTAAAAATTTATAAAGCAAATGGCTTTGACTACCAATGCGTGTTTTGCCATATAGGTTCTACTTCTAAGGCTAACAGTAAATGTCAGGTATGTCTATACTTTAGTGGAAAGTAGACTTGTATCGATAGAATAGCGTCATATCTAAAGTGTAACTATAATTAAGTTTGGATCGCGCTATCGTCTTTGCTTGACTAATGACTCGAACGGTTGCGGTTTCGCTGAATAACGTCCGGCGCTAAGTGGATAGCCGATCAACGTGATAGTGTCAAAATATACACTAAAATAGATGAGAAAGATTGAATATTAAAAAAAAACCTAGTGATAAAAAGGTCAGTCAGATACGGTAGCTCTAAAAATAAACCGTTTGACATGACGCTAGTTCTTTTATGGTTGCCTAATGGAGACATGACATATTTTATCGTTGGCATGTGTAGCCAGCATAAGCTGTCTTAGTGACCTGAGAAGACTAGTGTGATCAATCAGTGTAGTAAGAAAACTATTCAGCGTACCATGTCACTTTTTTCTCTTTCTTTCTTAAACCAATGGAACTCTCCATTGGCCAATCTATTTTCGACATTACATAACTTGTTGGGAAATGGTACCATAATTTATCTTTAAAAAGAAAAACTGTAGACTCTAAAGCTTTCCCAAAGAATGATACTAAAATTAATGTTTTCGTGAACTACTTTTGCTCCACTTCACAATAGATTCGAAACGAATAAAGGACGTCAAAGGCTGTGCTTTGCTGTCCCGGGCGAGGCCTTGACAGGTTTGCAATGAATGCTCTCTTTGAACATATTTCTATAAATAACTTGCGGGTTCTCGAAATAGACTTCCAAAATTATTGATCGAGCGAAGCGAGATCTCTAAATCAACTTGGGCAAATCGGCGTTGTATGTATGTATGTATATATGTATGTTTGTTTGTCCGGGGATAACTTTCGAAGCGTTGATTTGATCATCGTGAAATTTGATACATAGGTAGGTAGTGATGGCACAATTTTGATGTGACTAAATGAGCTAAAAATGTTGGGGGGTTGTTGATAAAAAAAAATAAAATAAAAAAAATAAAAAATAAAAATTGTTTATTTCAAGCCATTGACTCATAAATAAAATTAAAATTAAATTAATAAAATCAAATGGGGTTCAACAGAGATATAAAAATGAAAATGAGACTATTAGGTCAAGTGGGACGTCAAATGAAAGATCTTCAGTAGTACATTTAAACTCCGTTTTTAGTTTTAGTAAATTCCTTACAGTTTTTGAATTATTAGCCATAATAAAAACTGAACTTTCACAAAATTCACAGAGTACACCAGTGACCCCACAGTGCTGTAATTTGGCATGCGTGTAGCTTAAATGACACAAATATAGGCAAAAGTCTGAAATCCAGAATAACTGCAATTTGAACCCCTAAAAAGAGTAACCAAAAAACATGAACTGTCGTTGCCTGTAATTTGAATGAAACTGTAGGTCAAGTAGTTGGTTATTATTTTGTGGCACTATTTTGATAGTCAAAGATTACAAATAATATGTATTTTTTTTAATCGGAGACTCGCGTAATCGCAGTTCGGGGCGAACCACTAGTCTATTTTGGAAGTATATTACGAGTATCCGCATAGCGAATATTTTTGGAGTCAAGTTTTTAGGATCGGACAAAGTTATTTGGGAAATGTTTTGTTTGTTACCCGGTTATAGAGTCAGGCAGTATTAGGAATTTATACCAACCGGAACATTATCCAATTTTTGTTTGAGTTAGTAGCTACACATAAACATATAACTTATAATAGTACATTATGATATAAGTGCGGTAAGTTGAAAATTACAGCCGAGGCGATATTGCTACAAGAAAGTAGAGGCTGTAATTATCAAAGCGCACGAATGTCATACGACGTTTTATAACATATTTGCGAGGAAATAAATAAAACTCGGACTTTCTCGGAAAGAAAAAGCGCGCGGAATAATTTTTACTTGTTCACAAATTAGCGATGCGCGCGCATCAGCGCTTTTTTTTAAGGCAAAGACACAAAAACAGCCAGTATTACTAATAAAGTAAATTAATATTTTTTGGTTTTGTTACTGATAAATGGTTGCAATTTATGGTCAAAATTAATTAAATTAAAGAATTAATTTTTTTTTTATATTTTATCTCCCAAAGTAAACTTTATTCATAAAATATTGATCACTTTTATGACATAAAAATTCTTTGCTAAGATTTAAAAAAGTACCGTTCGTTTTAGACAAAGCATCTTGTTATACCGTGCGTTTAACCCTATTAAAAAGAAACTAGTGCGTTTTACATTACAATAACGCGCAAGTACGTAATGATATACATTACGATATTGAAATGGGTGAAATAAGAAACCCTTTACGAGCAAATGTGTTATAAAACTATATACGTAGTAAATGTTTCATCATTACATGCACAGATACTTTAAAGATAAAAGTTATGTGACACTAATATCACACTGTGCTAATATCGACTTCAATACAAAGTCACACGAGATAAGTAAATAAATAAAATAAACAATGCTGGACATTTCACACAACGCTTCTAGCCCCAAACAAGCATAGCTTGTACTATGGGAACCATAACTGATAGAATACAACTTTTTTTTTCAGTAAATCCTTACATATAGCCGTTGCCCGCGACTTCGTACGCATTACACTCCTACATGTGTAGGTAACCTAGAAATAAAGCTAAACTCGCTGTTGCAACTTGACACCCCATTTTTATCCCATGGAAACTGACTTATGGGATGAAAGGTAGCCTATGTGGTATTCCAGGTTATAATCGACGTAATATGTATACTAAATTTCATCGAAATTGGTCCAGCCCTTACGACGTGATTGAGAAACAAACAAACAAATAAATAAACAAACATCCAAACTTTCACATTTATAATATTAGTGTGATTGAACAAATATCTGTAGATCATGCAAACATTTGTTCCGTTGCGAGAATTGAAAACGCAACCTCCTGCTTCTCATCCGACATTTCACCCACTGCGCCACGGAGGTTGTGTTAAATCACATAGACAAATATGATGGAAGCTAGATTACCATAATATTTGAATAAGTTAAACCCGAACACACAGTTCTTTACACATAAATTCAAACCACTACTCCACCTGGTACCCACCTACTGAACACTACAGCTACTGACTCTACTGAAGCTATTGATTTAATTACTGGATTCTAGGTATGTAATGTGACTACCTATGTCATTAACCTGAACCCAAATATTTTGTTATAATAAATAGGCGCGTTGGAGCCGAACTTAAACTAGGACGATAGTGCCGTACCCTACCTTCAACACTTACTGCTTAATATCACGATAACACTAGATACCTATATTACTATTGTTCTTTCTAAATAAATAATAAATAAATAAATATTGCTGGACATTTCACACAGCGCTATCTAGCCCCAAACTAAGCAAAGCTTGTACTATGGGAGCCAGATAACTGATAGAATACTTACATACATTTTTTTTGTAAATACATACTTATAATATATAGAAAAACATCCAGACCCGAAACAAATATCTGTAGATCATACAAAAATTTGTTCCGCGGCGGGAATCGAACCCGCTACCTCCTGCGTCTCAGCCGGCTATTCGGCCACTGCGCCACGGAGGTCGTCAATGAATAATGAAAATGAATGCTTAATCTCACTTGCAAAATTCTAAAGCAGTAAAAAGCTTTGAAATACCAATGTAATAAGCAAAATCAAAGGCAACTCTACTGAATAAGTTGTAAACCTATTATATTGTTTGCCATTAGTATTATGTAAGATAATTTAAATAGATCCTGCAATTCGCTACATAGTACTAGACGGCGACGGAATAATCCGTGACATCTCCGACAGTAACCATAAAACCGATGTTTACTACATACTACATCGCATCGTCGACTTTTAAAATGGCAAGCTACAAATATCCTTTCTCATTAAACTTTTTTTTAATTTCAGAGAAAAATGCCACGGTTTATATCGGAGTCAACGTGAACCGTGTTTCTGGAGTGGATGAAAATAAAGAAGTAAGTTGGGGTTGGTTTTTTTTAATTGTTTTGGCTTAGATTTGTTCTTGCGCCATATCCCGATTGTGAAAGTTGATGATTTAATTACCCTATTCATTTATAGCAATATAATTCCAAGATTTCAGTGGCCGTTTTTATAGAATTTCTTTCATCCATATTTAAGTGCTTCTACACCGGAGATTACAAACATTGGTCTAGGTACTATTCATACGTCAGAACAACAGTTGACGAAAACGCATGAACTTCGCTTTGCAAAATATTTATAGGTAATGCTATAAATAACCAAAGCAGACCTAAAATAGGCAAAACAAACAGGTAATTGGTCATTGTAGACTCTTAGCGTTACGCATTATCACAAAATCAATAAGATAAAATTTAAATCCAATGAAAGTTCACTGACCACAGAGCACAAGCTATGATAAAGTAATAATTGGTAGGAAATAACAGCAAAAACTCATCTATTTTTAAAGGAAATAACGCTAGACGTATTCCTACAAGTGTCATGGGAAGACACAAGACTCCATCTGCCAGTGGGGATTCCCTTCATAGACCTGCCCTGGGAGTTCCGGCAGCTGATCTGGACGCCAGACCTGTACATCTGGCAGCTGCAGACCATGAGAATAATGTCCGTGCTGCAGGAGATGGCGTCCTTGAGACTCTACTCGAACAGCACCGTCTCAGTCAGTATCGGGTTCGTCCATTTTATTATTTCTCTTACATCTTCAGCTTCAATTTTAAAGATCAAGCTAACTATACGGAAGCATGTCAAGCCAAGTTCGGGCAACGCTAACCCGATGATAAATTTAATAAGTATTGCCTCATCACTTGCTTTTAGAATATTGATAAAACGGTCTACCTACATTATTCATTCACTTCGGTTTGCATAAACCCAAATACTGCAATCATTTGTACTAGGTATATTCAGAAGTTGTAGACGCCAGTTTTACGTAACCAAATATTCAAGGTAAAAGTTTTGTATGAGGCTATTTACAAAAATTTGTGATTTCAGAGCCACAATCACAATCAAATGTGAAATGGACTTCGTGTTGTATCCGTTGGATGTTCAAAACTGTGATATTGACTTTAGCAGCTGTAAGTATCTCTTTTTATCTATAACAAAGTTATATTTTAACGTCCATCTAAATACTTTCGGAAAGATGCAAAAACAATTCAGCACTTCAAATAACTGCCTTATAAAATCATTCGAGTAAGAATGCGAAAGATAATAAAATGTTTCAATTTAGCTCTTGCATCCGAAAATGTTTTGTCTACACGCCACACATTTGACTTTGATTTCAAGATTGATAGATACTTTGAATTGTCATTTGTTTGTTTTAAAATGTTCAGTATTTTGTATGCTGCACTTCAAATAAAAGTACAAGTAATATATTGTTATCCTTTTTGATGCAACATCACAACTTCTTGAATCCCGTATTCTTTCATCAGATTTGACGACATGCGTGGGTTATTTCTTGATATTTTCATTGCCAATTTAGCGTTCAATGGAAGTTTGTTTCTCAAGATCAAGATAACAATGATGGACTTTTACGCATCACTCGAGTTCTATGGTTATGGGTCACTGTTGGAAGGGATTCTGTCTTCACATAATAACACTGTTTTCCTTTACCAGATAAATACACACAAGAAGACGTGCGATTTGAGTGGCGGGACGTTGCACCCTGGAGAGGCATCGGCCTGGTCTCCGAGCACCGCAACAAGTTCCGGCTCCCCAAATACGTGGTCACATTCGTCACAGACAAAAGTAATCATATTCGCAATTTTGGTGAAGGTAAATGTATATTCAGTGCTTTGCGCTTGTGTTTGCGCTTTGTGTCTAACATTTGTACCTTACTAACGCTAACGCGCTGTCGCTATGCTGCCTGCGGTGGTTGGTGCGGATATCTTATAGGTAACGTCAACAGTAAATTTAATTCTCGGTCGAATAAATATAGCCATTCTCTCAGTACTTGGTTTGATAGTCAGATCTAGGCTAGGTAAGGAGCCGAACGAATCAGACACCATTAAATTATTTGATAAAGTTTAACTAGGTTCATGTTCTAGGCAAGAATTTAACTTTGCGATCCTCAAGCTTTTCCTTAGCAACTTTTATTGTAACTAAACTATGTATTTATGTAGAATTAAACCAAGTCTAGCCACATGTTATTAAACTTTATGTGCCTAAACCGAATCTAAATGTTTTTATTATTGATTATTTTATTGATCGAGCGAAGCGAGATCTCTAAATCAACTTGGGCAAATCGGCGTTGTATGTATGTATGTATGTTTGTTTTTCCGAGGATAACTTTCGAAGCGTTGATCCGATCATCGTGAAATTTTATACATAGGTAGGTAGTGATAACACAATTTTGGCGTTATTAAATAAGTTCAAAATGTTGGGGGGTTGTTGAGAAATTGGGGTTCAAAAAATGAAAATGAAACTATTAGGTCAAGTGATACGTCAAAAGAAAGGTCTTCATTAGTACATTTCGACCCCATTTTTATTTTTAGTAAAGTTTTTGTAGTTTTTGAGTTATTATCCATAATAAAAACTAAACTATGACAAAATTCACAGGGTACACCAGTGACCCCACAGTGCTGTAATTTGGTATTCGTGTAGGCTAAGTATCACAAATATAGGCAACAGTCTGAAATCCAGAATATACCCCAAAAAAGAGTAACCAATTACATGAACTCCCGTTACCTGTAATTTAAATGAAACCGTAGTTCAAGTTAGTTGGTTATTTATTTCGTGGCTTTATTTTGATAGTCAAAGATTACGAATAATTTTTTGTTTTTTTTTTGACTCGCGAGATGTTCGGGGCGAACCACTAGTATTCAAGATTATTTATTCTTCGTTTAGAAAATTAATCGATTACTTTCTTTCTAGCAGTAACTGCTAATCTTTACTTTGTCAGTATCTTCCCAAAGATCAAGTTCTTACATCCGTACCATACACCATTTTCCTGGTTTGAGAATGATCTGCATGTCTTAGTACTTTGTGGTGTCTTCTGTAGCGACTAGTGACATTTGAAACCTTACTCCGACCCTTCCTGTTTCTGAGTTGCTCGAAACTTGACTATATTTTTGAAAACATTTATTTTTGATTGAAACAGAACTAGAGGGAAGGAGCAATGTGTCTTTTGAACGCCAACAACACGCTTATTGTGAATCGTTTGTTTACTGTTATTTTACATTTGAAAAGAGTTTTTTTTTAGTTAACCAGATATCACGCACGGTTGGGTTTTAAAGTTGATTTAGACCGTCTGGATTACTGCAGTTGATCACTACTGTTAACACTGATTGGTAGATTCGATGCCTATCGGCGTCGTTGTGCAATCCTAATTACTTATATTTCCAGGCGCCCACTCCGCAGCGCGTCTACAGATCAAGCTGTCCAGAGAGCTACGAAGTTACCTCCTCGAGAGTTATCTTCCGTCCTCGCTGTTCGTCATCATATCCTGGGGCAGTTTCTGTGTTATACCAGAGATTGTACCCGGAAGAATGGTCCTGCTAGTAACAACTTTGCTGTCACTGGTCACCATGTTCGATACTGTGAGGTTAGTTAAGCCAATAGTTTTAGGTACTTCAGGCATGCGAGTTTCTTAATTTTGTATGAATAACTAGCCAACCCCACTAGCGCTCGCGGCTTCGCACACATGGTTTTTCAATAAAAACATTACCCTGCTGCGCAGCCTGGTAAAAGGTAGCCTATGTCCCAATCCCGGTCATAATCTATCGGTATACTAAATTTCATCGAAATCAGTCAAGACGTTTAGTCGTGAAAACGTAACAAACAGACAGAGAGACAGAGTTACTTTCGAATGTATAATATTAGTATAGATTAGATGGTATTGATGTGGTCTGGTTCTCTTGTTGAAACCGTTTTTTCTTTCCAATTTTCAGTACAAACTCACCAGACGCCCTCGAGCTGAAATGCATTGAGGTGTGGCTGATCTCGTGTACAATATTCGTCTTCCTCGCTTTGCTCGAGTACTTCGTGGTGCTCTTTGGCATTAGATACGACAAGAGCTGGTGCCGACGGAGACAGGACTTGCGAAGAGCTGCATCAGCTGCTCAACTAGCGCCTCAGCCGTTACACATGAACCATTCGCAGGTATAGATATCCTTAGAAATCAAAACCAATATCTTTTTGGAGCTTTCCCGCGTATAGTTATTATAATCACGCTTGTTTCTTACAGAGTAGAGTAAGCAATGCACACATCAATAGAACGCTACGAATTTTAACAGGGTGTGAGAATTTTATTGTCCTGCTTTTAACTCCAAATTTCGTTTCCAATAAGATCGTGCTACCCTTCGGATTGGGAAAAAGGTGCAAAATTAGAATAAAATGAATTTACATTATTGGTGATTTCAGAGACTAAGCACCCCTGTAACAGGGACTCCTCAAGGCGGGGTGTTCTCCCCCACGCTTAGCGTAGAAGACGAAGGCCTAAAACAACAGTTCTCACATCAGACAATCCAGAGGGTAAGCAGACATACCCTTCTTAAGTAAAGCATGTACGATTAAATTCTTAAGTAGCATTAACACGTAGGTCTACCTAGGTGCATTAATATTTCAACTTAGGCCACCGATTTCTAGTTAGCCCTCTCGGGAAAAAGGAATTGGAGACAAAATAAGGTTGGATGTGAGACAAGATCAGTTAGCAAGGTAAAATTAAAGAATGAAACAGTGCACTGTGTGGCTAATGTAACGCAGTATTGGTTGACACGGTAGTGGGTGTGTGTCTCGATTGTATTATCTGTATCGTAGATGCTAAGATATACGTAGACATCGAAATCGAAGTAGAAATATTATATATCACGATTAAAGGATTTAGAATAAACTATTAATCAAAATATGAGCGAGTAGGCAGTATGAAATCGTAAATGCTACTTTTAAGGTATATCCCCATTGGCAAAATAGGCCGTTTATGCACAGCTTGTACTCGTAGATAAAAGCTTCCCCAGAAGGTTGTCTTTAGTTGTCTTTAGTTTAACTGTATATTTTTATAGATTATTTTTCAGAGTCAAAAAATCTTATCACTAATGTTTGTTTTTCTAGGATTCACCTATTTTTGAATCGATGCCGTCGGGCGGGCCAGGAAACTTCCTGGAACGCTTTGCTTCTATGATCGACAGGGGTGTCATGTTCTGTGGCGCCCAACACGGGGCAATGGACAAGTTTGCACTTATGTTATTCCCCATTTGTTTCTTTCTTTTTACGATTATTTACTGGACGACATATCTTAGTGAAGCGCATCGCGCGATGAACAGGTTAAACTGAAATTGAAGTGAACTGGGCCTTTATTAGCACATATCGTTTAAATTCAGTGCCTGATGTGAAGATTGTAAATATTAGACAAGTTGCTAGTCGATTTAAAAAAGTGTTAAACCACTTTTACTATGATTATTATAAAGGATTAATTTAGTTATTATAATAATGTACCTACGCAACGAGTTTAGGTGTAAGGAGATTGCAATTTATTGATCTTTACCTACAATATCACATTTGGATAGTACTTAAGTGTGCCTTGAGAGATAGAACCATCAAAAACTTGTGACTAGGTCATGTATAAAATAATTAGTAAGTAGGTAATATTTATTTATAGGATTGCGGTTAGTAAATGAGCGGGCAATAGAGGGACCATAATTTAAGAGCTCAGTATCTTTAAAAATCTTAAATACTTATTACTATTGTATAAATAACTTTTCATTCAATTTGGTGCCTTTCCCATCTAATATAACTTATGACCTTGCTATAGATTAGATACTAGATTTACAAGTTCTTACAGATTTTTTTTTTAATTTTGTAGCGGCCTGACTTATATATAAACTTCAAAATTGAGTAATTTGCTATACGCTTAAGGAGCTACTTTTAAAAACATACTACTGCTATTATGACAATAATGATTTATAAAATAATATAATCGATACTATTATTATAAATACGAAAGTAACTGTGTCTATCTCTTCGTCCGTTTGATACGTTTTTACGGCTGGACCGATTTCGATGAAATTTGGTATACCAATAGATTATGCGGAAGGTCGCGGGCGGGTCAGCTAGTATTGTACATTATAAACTAGATAGGTACCTACTAGACCTATTACGGCCCAAACTAAAGCTCATTTATAATATTTGGATTTAACATGACTTTGTCGGGTTCACCAAACTCCTACTGCACCGTTTTTAACCTCATAACAAATAATTACATAAGAGGTATAAATTTATTCCCAACAGCAACAGGGAGTTTTTTCTTAATTGTATTTCCTTGAAGTCTGTTCAAATTAGAGTAAATTTTAATGTAAGTTTTACTAACACGTATCTCCCATGTAATTCCACAATAGTATGTCAATGCTTTGTTGGTCTAGTTTTTATACTAAAACAAATCTCAATATTTGTTTATAAATATATGCTATTTAACTATACTTTCATACAAACATTCAAAGAATGTAGCAGTACAATGGAGTTTGCAGTGTTCATTTAGTTTAATTATGTTTAATGTTAGTTTTTCAGAGTTTATTGCAAATTACATAGGTAATACCACTTTCATCGTGTTAGGCCGTTTGTCTACCGCCGCCATCGCCGGAACGTCACCGAGAACGAGATGACGGCGCCTATTTAGCTATACATATATTTACTATAGGCCGTGTGTCCACCGCACGCCCGTCACCTGAGCGCCGTCATTCCGTCCGCCGAAGTATCGTATATTTCGGCGCTACCGCTAGAACTCGGCCCGAGATAGTTAGTGACGGGCCGCAGTGCCGGCAATACAAAGCACGTTTGAACTATGCCAGCGCCGTGACGTCGCACCGCAATAGCTTTGATTATTTTATATCACAAATATAAATGCCCAAGAAATTTTAATACGGCATTTATTATTAGAACTTGTAGAAAGTAAAGAATGTTTGTGGGATAAAACTAAGGATGAGGTCAAAATTCTTTGCATCGCCTACGCCTTCTAACATACAAAAGCATAAGAAGTTGTCGTCGGTTGAACGCAGCCATTAGTTTGTTTTATTTCTATGCACGACAGCTACAATAAACTGACTGAGCCACCGAGATCGTCGCGGTGGTCAAAAGATCGCCGTCACGTCACGTCATCTTGATCTCGGCCAGAAATAATCTCGTTCTCGGTGACGTCCCGGCGACAGCGGCGGTGGACAAACGGCCTTAGGTTCGTTATGAGGCGAATAACCTTTGAAAGAAGTTTTATTACATAAACTATCTTTTAATTCTCGCGAAGTATTCCCTCACTTGCATTATCGTATTAAATGATAAAAACTCCTTTTTTACATTGTCTTAAGACCGCGGTTGGTATTAAACGGTGGGTTTTAACTTCAATATTGGAACGAAATAAACACAATTTTTTTTTGTTCATTATCTGATACAAAAAGCTGGTTTCTCAATAATTCGATGATGTCTTAAAACCTATACTAGGTTTGTCCAGACCCCAAATTCTCGATAACGTGGGTTCTGGTCAATATGAGAATATTATTCTGTATTACGAATACAGCTGTTCCTCTTTTTTTATACCACTAAGGTCGCAAACAAGCATACCTGATGGTATGCAGTTACCGTAGCCTATGGACGTTTGTAACACCAATGGTGTTACGTTACTCGCGCGTTGCCGACCCTTTAAATTTCAAAACGTCTTTTTGAAGAACCCCATACTGTAGTCCCTGGGGACAACCTCGGCAGGGAGACCATTCCATAAGCGAAGTGTTCGCGATAGGAAATTCCTCTGGAAACTCACGTTACGTGACCACATCGTCTCCGAAGTGTGTGGATGGATTCCCTGCCGATGGCGAGCAGTGCGATGATAAAACGAACCTGCAGGCACCATATCAAACAACTCCTCAAAATTTTAGACATTTACAAATTCTACCTGTACTATTTTTTTTAAACGTTATTGTAAGAAATACTTTGTTTATTTTTAACTTGTTTTTTTACTTAATTTAAGCCACATATTGCCTTAAGATCATTAGATGGAAATAAAATAATTATCAGGTGGTCCTTCATCTAGTGAACCTAAAATTGCGGTATATACCTTTTAAATCCCTTGACTGAAACACAGATCGAGAATATCTATGCGTACCTATTACATCAGATTCTATTTTTATTATTCTTATCGAACAGGGAAGATAAATTTCCTAAATATAAACCAAACATACCACAATTGGGTAACATTAAAATTAAATAAATCACAATGTGATAGGTAGCGCTTAGTCACATTTTTCAGTTGGGTGGTTGCAACCACAATATCACAACCAAAAAATATTAACCAACTTCAGAAAATCGTAAATCGAAAAAATCGGGTTTAGTGCTGCTTCCTATTCCTTTCATTTTCTAAAATGAAAAGCGTTTAATAAAACTTCTACCTAATTTCTAGATAGCTTGCCTGTGTGAAAACTTCTTTAGCCGCGTTGGGCATTTTTTGAGATCTGAAAAACCATTTAACTCGCGACACTGTTACTGTTAAAGACACCTCTGTATATGTATATCTGTATCCCGTAATTGTTCAAGTTTTCACTTCTGTCGGCACTCCCGGAGTGCCACTTTTTTTTCATCCCCTTTTTTCCCTAATGGAAAGTACCATGAAACTTAAATGGGACCACCCTCGAGTTATTAATTAAAAAAAGAATCATCAAAATTCGTTAACCAAATAAAAAGTTGAACGCATGTGAACATAGGTACGTAGAAAAGCCGGGAATTGAGAACATCGTCCTTTTTTTGAAGTCGGTTAAAACTAACAAATACTAGTCACCTAAGAATTGATCTTAATATAATTAAGTTAACAGTAACGAGTATGCGTCCCTACAGTAGATTATTCCGAACTTGGCTGATACTATCGTGTCTAGATTTACTGAAGCACAAAAATTAATAATGCACAAACGGCGCTCTATGCAGTCTGCCATTTCAGTGAAAACTACCCACATATTTTTCATAAAAAAACTCTTTCAGTAAGTTTTGACTGCAAACTGACTGCAACCTTAACCCAGCCCATTATACCTACAATCTAGATTATTCTAAATGCTTTGCCTTAATTAAATAAAGACAAATTGTGCCCGTCAGTCCAGAACCTATTGCAAACTATACGCTTGTGAGTCTTTATAACTTGTAAAACTGTGGAGGGACAGTATTAAACGTTTTCGAATTCTTAGGCAATATCTAATGTTAAGTGATTGAAAAATAAAAAGACATTATTTTAAATCATATAAATTGTGTTTTTATTTCCCTATTTATTTACACTATCTACATTTAGATACTATTTAAAACTACTTTACATGTGACAATTCAAGATGTATACGGCGCCTGCGCAGCACCAGCTAGGCCACAGCTGCTGTACTGCCTAGGACTTACCCAGCTCCATACCATCCTTGTAAGGAATCCACTGATAAACAATTCGCCTGCATTTTCTCGACCAAGACTTTCACAGAACGAAGCTAAAGTTCTTAATGGGAACTGCAAATGTGTGATCTATTGCAATTAACTGACAGGTTGATATGTTAATAAGTGGGGTCCTTTAGCTTAGTAAGCCAAAGACTACTTACAGTTGAGTTATTCATAGCCGTAGTATGAAGCTTCTTTGAATGCTCTCAGCATATCATCCGAGTTTCTTCTAATCCGCCGGCCGATTGGTTCCAGATCGGCGTAGCATTGGGGGAATACTTTTTCTATTATTTCAACAGCTTCTTTTTTCCCAATTTGTCGAACAGCCAGCACGGAGTAAAGCGCTTTGGTTTTCACGCAGTCCTGTGAAATAAAGACATATTATGAATTAGTATAGCGTTTATTATTAAGGAATACATACATAAATAAATAAATAATATTGCAGGGCATTTCACACAGCGCTATCTAGCCCCAAACTAAGCAGAGTTTGTACTATGGAAACCAGATAACTGATAGAATACTTATATATATTTTTTTTGTAAAAACATACTTATGCTAGATAGCAAAACATCCAGACCCGGAACAAATATTTGTAGATGATGCAAACATTTGTTCCGCGGCGGGAATCGAACCCACTACCTCCTGCGTCTCAGCCGGCTATTCTCCCACTGCACCGCGGCGGTCATCAGCGTTACCGCTAATATCAGTATCGAATTGTATCTCGTAAATCATCATATTGTTGTATTATGGAACAGCTTGATGCTTTCCTAACAGTATTGTACAGTAACGTACTGTTTACATTTCTAACGAATCGTAATTTTACGCAATTTTCGGTCAGACACTACAAACCATACAAAAATGTATTGGCGTGATCCTTGAGGGATAAAATACCTATCTGCAGTGCAAACTTGACAATCATATAAAAAGTTGTGGGACAGAATTGTCGACTTAACTTTGTACTTTTTACTTTACACAATTAACTTGTGACTTACAAAAAAATTTTGACTGTGTATGATTAGACTGATCAGTGGTTTAACTCAAGCACTTTAAGGGCGACTTGCATACCGATCCCTAAACGTATTTAGCCTCTAAGCATTTTTTTTTTATTATAGTCAAGCACTTGACCACTACCTCACCTGGTGGTAAGTGATGGTGTGATCGATGATGGAGCACGCTTGCCTAGAACCAACCTATTCACTTTGGACTTGAAGACTCCGAGATTATACTGGTTCGAAAAAACATACACCACTCTTTACTTGCGCTAACATGAAAAGTTGAAGCAAATCGTTTGGTACGGCATAGTGGTATGCCGACCAGGTATGGGTAGTGCTTCTCGGTACGTCTGCTTGTCCGGTGGTGTAAGGGAGAAGGAGGGCTAAGGTCATGAAGATCTTGCGCATATTTACCAAAATGAATCTTGTAAAAAGCTGAAACATGTTTAAATTTGACGTATTTGTGTGATTTGACAACTCTCTTATACATATTTAGGCACTAATTCTAATTCTAATTCTAGGGTGGGGGGAATAAGATCTGCACTGACGTCCCGCATTGGGGTGTATTGTGCATTACCCCCCTTCTAACCTGACCCCAGCCATCCTAGCTCCTTGAAGTATCGGAGCAGGATTTTGGGTTGATGGATGCAGCTTTCCAAGATCCCCGTGGCAGCTTTCCAAGATCCCCGTGAATTAGGCACTAAATACGATTAAGTATTCTTGTGCAGTGGAACAAGGTCAAACATAGATACACTAGACCTACACTGGGTAGGTATGTTTTAAACTATGTATTTACTAATTTTGGGTTATAATTATTATTTCTAGCACTGGCATAGTTAGGTTAGGATACATGAAAACAAACCTGGTGAGCTTGTTTGATCTTGGTCCATGAGGCATCTCCCTGAGACCAAGCGCTTGCAAATGAGCAATGTGTCAGGTTTGCTGCTCTGATCTCTGTACAGGCTAGGTGCTCCATGTTCTTGAAGTCCAGGTGGTTCCGGCAGTAATCAAACATGTGCAGCATTTCATGAGCCAACACACCTTGCACCATGCCTTGACGAGTTGACACATTTTGACATACTACAATCTGTAAAAGATTTTATTCAGTTACTAGCTGGTCGCAAACAGCTTAGGGCCGCAAAGTCTGGAAGGAATAGGGGCAGGCCTTTGCCCAGCTGTGGGACGTGAATGGCTGATGATAATAATAATAATAACTAGCTGGTCCTGGTTTCACCCAGATTTTAATCAAAATAATATATAGTATATATAACTCAGGGACAGTTTAGCCTACTATCAGTGAAAGAATTTTCTGAATCAGTTCAACAGTTTCCGAGAGGTTTGTGTCCCTATAAATATACAAACATACCTTATAAACAACAAACATTCTGTTGTTCATATCTGTTGTGTTTAGTTTGTAAGTTATAAATAATTTTCATTAATTCATTCATTCATTCATTCAAACATTTTCTTTTGATAATATTAGTATAGATAGACATTTCTTACTGATTGGCCATCAGGTTGATAGCAGTTTTAATAGCAGAGTTTTACCTACCATTAAAACTCTTATAGCAGAGTTTTACCTACCATTAAAACTCTTATTATGTCCGGAGCCTTATTCGAGGCCTTTTAAACATATTTTGAGATGTAGTCCTTCCGTTTCCGTCCGTATAGTCGATAATATTTGCTGTAGTTCCGGTAGTCGGCGCTTGGGGGCGCTATTTCCGGCGGCCATGTTCACCAGTAAATGCGCATTTCTCATCATTGCGGGTCTCAAAATAACTTAATCTACCTTATATCTAACACCAGGCAGAACTGACTGTAAGGCCTCGAATAAGGCTCCGGACATAATAAGAGTTTTAATGGTAGGTAAAACTCTGCTATTATGTCCTTCCGCCGTTATTCGAGGCCTTTTAAACATATTTTGAGACAATGTTTGTTCTCGCCTGGTGAACAGGACGCCAATGTGATACATTATTATTAATATACTTAATTAAGTTACTATAACATATAATCACATTTTTCAATTTAATCACATTTTAATTATATAATAATAACTATTTATATTTATATACATTATAGGTACATGATAATTTACAATCAACTTAATATAAAATGTATGCAAGTCTTTACATAATTTTCTTTAACAATCTTAGTATTAAAATCAAAACATTACGAATTACTTATTTCACTGGACAGGTTCAAAAAGTGCCCCCAGAGAGGTGCTCATTGAAGCATTACTAGGTCTAGATTTAATTTCTTTTTTATAAAATTTTTGAAATGTATTTTCTGATCTCCAATTAGCCCTCGTCAAGATCCTATCTAACGGCTCTCTGTCAATCCAGCCCCTTGAAGCTACAGCTGACCTGACACTTCCAGGGGCTGCATCCACACCAGCCTCTTTCAAAACAGATTTCACCCATCCTGCAATAATGGTTCTAGAAGCAGCTTTAGCTGTACCACGAGCGGTTACAAATAAACTTTCTATGTTAGCTAATTTTCTTCTTTCTGTACCTAGCAACAGTAACTTTTTGACCCATAAAACTGGATCGAGATTAGGATTTTCTGGATTTGAAAATAGCTTCCAGCCAGATTGAATGTGCGATTCAGAGTCAGTTTTCGATCCGTATAGGGGCCAAAAAGTCACAGAGAGATCTTCACTGTGATTTACGAAAAATTCATCAGCGATGCTTAAAAGCGTCAGGTCATGTACTCTACGTCCCGAACACAAAAGCAGGAGGATAGCACACCGTCGCGAAACTTCATACAAGCTTTCAGAATTTACGCTATTCTTTGTTAACCACGAAATCAAAATACTAGTGTCCCAAACAGATTTTTCCGGACGCTTTTTAGAATTGTTACAAGCAATAGACTTTAAAATTTGCTTTACTAAGACATTTGAACTAAGACGTGAGCTATCCTCTGTGCTACATAGTGTAGAGACGACAGATTTATGCACCAAGATAGTCCTGTATGCTAAATTATCTATCAGGTGAAGGTCAGCCAAAAATCTTGCTAGCTCACCACCCGAAGGGTTTGTGACAGTTACCCCTGACCTACTACACCACTTAACCCAACGCTCCCAAGCCGGTTTATAAGTATTAAGAGTGGATTTTCGCCATCCAGACCTTAAAAGGTCTTTTTGTTGACCTGACCAAGTTTCTACAGCCCGAGACCACCCCCACATTTCCAAACCTCCAATGTTAGATCTTGTACCTTGGGTGGAGGAAGGCCAGTCGACAGATCTATCAAAACCGTCTCTAACCGATGAATTGTGAAGGGTGGAGCTCTTGCTCGAGCTTTGAGATCTGCTCTCCAAAACGCCTGAGGCCATTTCGGAGCTACTATTAGATACATACCTTTTGCTCGATTCAGATGTATGAGGACTCTCGGCATTAGATTCGGGGGCGGGAATACCCAAGCTAGGTTGAACTCCCACTCCCAAGAAAAGGCGTTGTGTCTCCATGCTCCTGGATCCCGTTGGTCCAGGCTGACATACTGAGGTACGACATGTGCTCGAACCGATGCAAATAGGTCCACTTCTGGAACTCCCCATTTTGCGAAAACCCTGTTCGTTAACACAGGCAGTAAGTGCCACTCGGGAAGCATGGATTTCCGAGAAAGGCGATCGGCTACGCTGTTGTATCTGCCCGGGATATGATGGACTACTAAATGGATATCGTACTGACCTAAAATCTTGAAAATCTGATAGGTCAGATTCATCAGCTCTGCCGATTGACTTCCTCCCTCGTTCCTCAGATATGCTACGACGGAGCGGTTGTCGCACTGTAACAGCACTGACGAATGACTCAGAAAAGGACCGAATAGGGAAAAACATTTGAGAACAGTCAACATTTCTTTGCGATTCGAATGAAACAACTCTTCTTCGTTTACCCAATTTCCACCTATTTGAATTCCATTCAGCTCTGCTCCCCATCCGGAGTCGGCTGCATCGGTCGTCAAGAAATGCGTTTTTGATGGGGGGTGAAGTCTGGATGATTTCTGGCAATTCTGTAGCCACCAGTTTAGTTCCTTGATTGACTGACAGGGAAGACGAGACAGCTTCTCTGGTGGGTTTTTGAGTAAGCTGTTGCAATGAGCTAACAGATAACGAAATTTGAGACGACCCTGTGGAACGACAAGGCGAGCAAAGTTTAGGCTTCCTACTATACTTTGTACTTCTCTGAGAGTCGCCCGTTTTCGATTCAACAATTTTGATATAACCCCTTGCAGTCCCTGAATTTTCTTCTCGGGGAGAAATTTTTTGTTCTGCCACGTGTCCCAAATCAGACCTAAGTACTCGAGGGATGTTTTCGGTGTGAGAACAGATTTTTTGATGTTCACCATCCAACCTAATTCTCGCATGGTTTCGAGCACCGTTTTGGTCTGGTCTATTAATTTCATCCTGTCCTGGCAAACAATTAAATAATCGTCCAAAAATACCGCTATACGTATTCCCTGTTCTCTGAGAATTTCTGCTGTCCAATTCGATAGGGATGCGAATATTTTTGGACTTGTCGCAAGGCCAAATGGTAAACAAGTCATTTGAAGTAACTGACCTTTGTAGATGAGCCGGAGAAAGCAACGATGACTCGGTGACACGGGCACATGATAGTACGCTTGAGTCAAGTCTACTTTTACCATCCAATCGTTCGGCTGTAGGAAGTCCGGAATACGATGGACGGAAATTAGTCTGAATTTTGTGATCTTTAAAAATAGATTTAAACGTTTTAAATTGAATATTGGACGCATAGAGCCATCGCTTTTTGGGGTCAAAAATAGGGTTGATAAGAAACTGGGTGTTTCGGGGGCATACTCTAGGATATTTTCCCCCACCAAATTGTCTATCATCTGGTCCATTAAATGAGATGGGGTAGTTTGATACCGGGTACTTATGAGCCAGGGTAAAACCAGCGGTGGTTTGGCTTGAAATGGAATTTTGTAACCCGATATCACTTTCAACAGGGAGCTTGGAGCACCCCGTCTCTTCCATACATCGATAAACAGCTTTAACCTGCCCCCCCGAAACACCTCCCTTGTGTCAATATTTTCTATCTCCCTTCCCTTTGCCACGTGTGGCATTGAACTGGGCAAACTGTCCCTGGCGACCGTTATATTTTTTAGAGTTTGCCGGGGCTTGCTGACGTGAGGCAAATGTTTGTGGTCTAAATTGCGGACGAAAGAACCGCTCATTGTTCCCATAAGCTGGGAAATCATAATTGCATGCTTGTGAGTAAAAGGGCCGCACCACTTGCGGTGGCGGATACCTGTTGAGGTTAAACGGTGCCATGTAGCGACCGGTTTGACCATGTGAGCCATATGAACTGGGTCCAGGTTGCGCAGCCTGGGACCCAGATGTTACTCTCTTCTCTTGCGCAGAGAAGGAGGGTTTCAGAACAGAAAATATTTTACTGACCCCCCCATTATTTTTTAAAAATTCAGCAAACGGTTCTTTATCAAATAAATACTCGCAAGATGGTGGTATCTTTTTTAAACTGGCTCGTAAATATTTTTCTTTTATTAGACTTGTGAATGCATCACGCCTTTGTTCTATAATGTCGGCCCGGCGGCCACATACTAACTGTAAGCAATCAAGAGAGATTTTCTGAAAATCTCCGGAAAAAATTTCTTTAATTTTTGAAACCATGGACTCATTGGTTATGTTGTTTGCCTCTTGAGTCCATTGGAGTAGGTCTGATACACCTTTTTTCAAAGCATCACTTTGCATAATAACAGCTCGGGTGATCGCACCCAAGGATCTATCGGTTGTAATCAAGCTAGATGACTTTTCAAACTGTTTAATTTCGTCATTTGCCTCCAAGTCAACAAACCCCGGTCGTGCATTGTAGGTTTTTTGTATTTCGGAATAACGGACATTTGTCCAGTTTTCAGTTTTAAAATGTTGCAATGAGTTCAATGATTGCAGATGCTCCTGAGAGGCATTTGCAAAGGTGGGTTCTTTTAAATTAGTGGTCAGATCGAAATCAAATTTGAGGGCAGGCTCGGCTGGCTCCTCACTTTGTACCTCCGGTTCATTTGACGTGCAATTATAGTCCGGAGGGTACAAACCCACTGGTGGATAGGTCATACTCGATAAAAAGTTTTGTATTTCACTTACTTGCTGGGTAAGGCGTTCCAATACCTTACCCTCCTTACGTGATCTCTTTGTCCTGTGTGCGTTGACCGCTGCACACCTGCGCTTACGCCTCTTACGCCTGTCCACGTCATCACCTTCATCATTCACTACGCGATTTTCTTCTTCACTTGACGATGATGAGGTCACACGATCACGAAAAAGTTCATCACTACTATTTGACATAATTTCTACGAAACTACAGTTTTCCAACTATAATAATTTTCCGAACGCTAAACAGCGTTTAGACTAAAATAGTTTTATTAAAACTCCTTTTAAACTTAAATGTACGTCTTTACGGCACGAAAATCAGGACGCCAATGATGAGAAATGCGCATTTACTGGTGAACATGGCCGCCGGAAATAGCGCCCCCAAGCGCCGACTACCGGAACTACAGCAAATATTATCGACTATACGGACGGAAACGGAAGGACTACATCTCAAAATATGTTTAAAAGGCCTCGAATAACGGCGGAAGGACATAATAAAGTACATTATGATTCTTTATCTGTTAAAAATTAAAAATGGCTACCTCCAATAAGATATACTGGTGGACAGGCAGAGGCAGAACCCTAAAAATAAAATACCTTTCTTGATTTTTCAAAGAACACCAAAAGAATAAAAAATAATAAATTCAATTAGTAACAAATAATTATGTTCCTTAGTGTTAGGATAGATGCAGGATGCCTATACAGATCTTAATGGGGGTATTATTAATTAGAATTATAATTAAATGCAGGTGTGTGTAATGTGTATGACTTACCTGGTTCAGTTCAGGATCATAGCCTCCACTAACAGAGTAGTCACATACTTCACAGGATATGTGCCTTCGAATATCAATTGGACTGAAAATATAAATAAACATTGTAATAGAACTGAATGAAGGAGTTAAAGCACGTCACATGCTAGTAAAGAAATCATACCATCCAGAACTCTTTAGCGCTGCCATCATCACTTTAACAATTGAACCTGAAACAAGATACACAAATTATTGAATAAAATTAAATAATAAAAAGTTTAGAGGTGATATGTAATGAAAACTTGACTTACTATTTTTCACACATTCATAGACATTTTTCTCGCATTTGTATCTGTCCATATTCTCTTTTCCTTCTTTCCCGATAAGGATATTGCCAATTTTTGGTTTGAAAGTGCCTCGCCTCTCTGGATACAAATCATAACCCCAGGCCTCCTGTTTTCCATCTTCCTTGCTATCTGGGTTGTCTTTATTAACAGCGGTAGCTTTCGTATCATTTTTGGTGTTTTCTTCAGACATTTCACCTCTATAATCACGTTTAATCGGTATTTTGTAACAGGTTATGCGAGTAAACCTTTTATCTTGTTTATCACATGGACACAATACTAAGTATCTGTTTTATTGTAAAACTCCCCGTTCTTTTACAATTTCCACGATGTTATTAATTGAGAAAAGTTTAGCGTAACTTCTTTCGAATCGCGATATTTTTACAATTATATTTTATTTTATCAGCTGATCTCAGAAGTCTGAAATTTTAAATGTCAACGTCAACTAAATATTAGTGTCAGCTGTGTTAGTCAAATGGCATAGTATGGATTCATCTTTCTACCAACGATGTTCCGAAAATTAAAAATTAAACTACTCAAATTTTTTCTAAAATCCATATAATATTGTAATAGGTTTAGTTACATTTAACAATGTATATGCAATAAACACTTTTCTATGCTCTGATCCCACTCAATGAAAACACTATCATTCAAAGGCAGCTTCTTGTAACTGAAATTCATAGCACCTGGAAAAATTAAAAATTGTTTTACTATTTGGTCAAGATTTAGGTCTAAGTAAGAATTTTTAATAGAATTATGAAAACTAACCCAATGTTTCCAAAAATGCTTTAAAAGTATCCTCATTCCGGATAACACTTGCAATATAAACATCCAACTGCTTGTTTCTATCAAAAAATGTCTTCAACACATCACAGAGTGGTTGTATTATTACTGGGTCATACACAATATCTGCACCTATTACAATATCTGGCAAGATACTGCTAGACAAGTCTTCAATAGAATTCCAATCCAGAATCATAGTACCTGTAAAATAAAATTGATAAACATGAATAGAGACCTAGAGCTTGGAAAGTTTCTAGGATGCTTCTAACTATTTAGGGATAGTGGTTCCCCAGTATTTTCATCACCATCATCATATCAGCCTTATAATGTGCTGAACACAAGCCAGTGGTTTATTTTACTGTAATAATTAAAATCCGCATGTTGGAGGAATTATGAGCAAAATCCACCACTGAGTGGATCCCAAGACAGAAAACGACCACGTGGCAGACCGCGACGCCGATGGAAAGACGAACTCGACACGTTTATGGAAGACTGGACTACACACACGCATGATAGACTGGAGTGGAAGGAAGGAAGGGAGGCCTTTGCCCTGCAGTGGGACAGTACAGGCTCCAAATTTTTTTTTTGTGTCTCCTTATTTTCTTGCAATCTGGCCAGCAGGGCATTGAGCTAGAGTTTATGAATAGTTAGAGTCAGACGACCTCCGTGGTGCAGTGGGCTAATAGCCGGCTGAGACGCAGGAGGTAGTGGGTTCGATTCTCGCCGCGGAACAAATGTTTGTATAATCTACATATATTTGTTTCGGGTCTGGTTGTTTATCAATATATTATAAGTATGTATTTACAAAAAAAAAGTATATAAGTATTATATCAGTTATCTGGTTCCCATAGTACAAGCTCTGCTTAGTTTGGGGCTAGATAACGCTGTGTGAAATGTCCAGCAATATTTATTTATTTATTATTTATTTAATAGTTCGCTTCCATCTTCCATTTAGGTGCTATATGAGGTCTTGAGGGGCTGTCCTCTTTAATCTACTAAAAATTATGGGTTTTTTCATTAGCTCATTGGCAAGCTCATTTGGGTGATGCTCCATCCGTTTCGCGTAAAATTTTAGTTTTTTAGCTACTTTTTGTTTCACCGTTGGCACTTCTAGGTCGCAATGCAGTTGGATGTTAGCGATGTACCATGGTGCGTTTATTATCATGCGTAGCATTTTGGATTGGAAATGTTGAAATATTTTCAAGTTTGAGTTTGCTGCTGTACCCCACAGCTCGGTAAGGCTCCAAATAAATTAAAAGCTATTAACTTGATTAACATGCATACTTGCCAATTTTTTTTGTGCCAATCTTAAAAACAGTCTCATCATTATTTTCTTCTCTCTGTATTTTTGGAAAATTTATTTCAATATTGTCACAAATGGTCTTTAAAACTCCTGAGTGACTATCTGTTAGATAAATAGAGTGTGGAGCACATAGCTTGGCTATAGTCACACCAGTGAAGCCAACACCAGAACCAAGTTCTAGGACTTTTTTATTGGTGAATTTATCTTTATTACAAAGTGCCCAATCAGCTAGCATTAAAGCTGCCTGAAACAAAGATAAATAGTTATGTTATGATACAAATAAGGTTAGATAGATCTCTGTAATGGAACACACTAAGCACAGGGCTGATTAAGCTAAAATTTAACAAATATCTATTCATAAAATAGAGGCAATATAAATAATTATAGAACAAACATAAATTAACTTTTAGCTGATTATACATTTTCAGAGACTTATCTTGTGCGGTCTGCAACCCACAGCTCCCAGGTGTGTTTTATTTTTGATAATGTATTATGAGAATGAATTCAGTTTACCTCCCAAGTACGCATTCCGGTAGTCCCATCTACAACCATTTTATTTGTCTCTTTGATGGAGATAATTTCATTAAGACTCTTTCCAATAATATGATGCCGATAACAGAATATATTTTCACTAGGCTCATTGTTAAGAGTCTGGCACAAATAGGTATACATGTCGTCATGTATTTCATGGTTTTCCAAATAGGTTATCAGTTTTTTGAAGAACAGCTTTGAAAATGTATTGCTCAGTGGATATTGTCTAAGGAGTTCACTGTTTACTGTAATATCTAGGAATTTTTGCTGCCAGTCCCAGGTCATGGATTCTACATCTTCAGGCTAGAAATAAAGTAAGTAAATGTTACAACTTAAAACTTTCTATTAACTGAAAACATTGAATATTCCTAATTTACCAGCAGTGAATAATTAAGAGATCCTCTGTAGTAGCACTTTGCTAATTTATTCAGCTGTTCATCATAGTTCTTCATTTTCTAGTAATAATAAAACTCAGCACGTATGTAATGAATGTTGCATTACATTGGTGCAGGCCAGGCAGACAAATAGACAAAATGACAAATGCTCTTTGTTTTTGTTTGTTTACCTTTTTTTTGACGCTTGCCGCCACCCGCCATCTTCAACACTTCGACCATTGTTGTTTGGGAAGTGTGGGTAAGCGACGGACATTCGTGCTTAACCCTGGCCTCAACGTCAGAGACGATTATCTCTGAGACACGGGGTGATGTCCGGAATGCCATCCTGGCTTGCAGTTTAGCCTCTCAGACGACGTCATACGTGCATACGTGGCCGATGTCTTGACTAACTTTGGTCCTCTTGTAGCATGCGCTATGGAGAGGATGGTGAGCACAGGAGCTCCCGCGGTAATGGATGCCAGGGAGTTCGAATGTATTATGGCTGTGCGTGCAGCGGAGCAATGGCGTTTAGGTGAGCGTGATGGCAATTGTCTGCACTATCGTACATGCGACGCGCTAACATTACCACAAAGTCCTCGACGCTGGACAGCATGTCGTGGTCTGACGTCTTTCCTGACGTAGCGTCCTGCTCCTGTGCAGAAACGTAGTGCTATGCTTTGCTGAGCTTCTATCCTCTGTTTGTTGGTGGTGGAATATAGCGCGTACCACGCTGGTGCTGCATAGGTGAGCCGCGAGGCCGAGCTGCAACCCGCAGCCGCCACCGCCACACGCACCTGGAAACAAACACTCAGAAACTGTCAATCAGACAGGTAGAAACGACTACACATCAAGCTATAATTTTCTTGTTTCCTGACCTCGCCAAGGGACCTCGCATTGTGTTGGCTTTCTGTACACTATATAAGAGGTCAGCTTATACTTTTAATGTAGTCACAGACCAAATAGAACAATAAAATTGAAATAAAAAAAACACAATACTGTAAAATAACTGTCTGTCAGTAAGTTTAGTTGTCACTGTCTTGTCAGGTCAGAAGCAACATTTTTCATCCGTTGTTTTATTTCTTTTCGAATTATTCTATGAAAGTTGATGCGAAATAATTTTGAGAAAAACGTGAAGTTGTAATGGATAAGCCAATCAGGAATACGAGGAAACGTAAATCCATAGATGTCATAAAAGACGATTCAAATGAAGATACCACAGCAGCCTCGCCAAAGAAGAAAATTAAAAGAATTGCAAAAACTACTACTGAAAAAGTTCCTAGGAAAAAGATTGAGAAACTATCTAGTGAACCTAAGAAAAAGATCACAAAAAACGCAGTTAGTGATAAGCCTAAAAGAACAACAGTCACAGCAAAAGCTTCCAAAGAGAATACTGAAGAAAATAAGGATTTTACAGACAATGTATTTAATAGCACCAGTTTGTGGGATGAAGCAGTAATGCTGTCCAATGTAGAAAGAATCTCTCTTAAGTTAGCTCAAAACTTCATTGCATTGTTGACTGAAGGATGCACCTTGCCATTCATTGCTAGATACAGGAAAACTGTAGTTGATCACCTTATGCCTGACAGGTAATATCATTCTTGATTATGAGTTCTGCCTATAAATATTTTACTTTTGCAATATAACAAACATGCCCTAGAAAATTCCCACACAGAACATGCTGCACTTGCTTCTCAGCCTCCAGTGCCCCACGGCCCCACCACCTGAACTCGGGAGCAGTTCAATGTGGCAACTGATCTGACTGAACAAATACAATTTTGAGTTTTTTAACTTTACAGACTCCAGGATTTGTTTGAGAGTTACCAAAATGTATCTCAGTTGAAGAAAAAAGTTAAATCCGTAATAGAAACATTGAAGAAATCAAAAAAGTTAACACCTGAAGTAGAAAAAAGTATACTAAATGCTCGAAATTTATCTGAACTTGATTTGGTGGTAAGTTTATTACTTGTAATCAATTCAGAAATACCTACTTGTCTAGGTCCATTAAAAAGGAACAGAAATCAACCCTTTAAATAGCTACTTGTCTACATCTAAGTTTTATGAGAAAGATTTGGTCTTGATTTGAAAAATAACAGCACACAGAACTTCTATCTATTGTTTTTTTTTAATTTGTAACATTATGTTAGGTAGTTTGGTTTAGAACCCAATACATGTTTGAATTGGGAACATCCTAAGGGATTCGGAAAAACTGCTTCCATCTACCCAAAGTTGTTATTTGAAAGAGTTAATCAGGATGGTAATAAGATATAAGATGGAGTAATACACAATTTTGCAGTATTCACCGTTAAAATCCCACACGCTGTCCCTTGCTGAAAAAGCCCGGAACCTCGGCTTGGAACCAAGTGCCATCCAAGCACTGAATGGAGGCTATTTCAACATCAATGCACTGTGTTCTAATGATGAAGAGCTTTCTACACCTGAGAAAGTGGATGCCCACGTAACACATATTGTAGCTGATATAATTTATAAGGATACTAGAGTATTGGAACAGATGAGAAACTTGTAAGTAAATTTAAATTTATTTTAAAGACATTGTTTGCAAAAAAAGTGTGAAGCATAGTTTATACAAAGCCAGTAATGCTGGTGCCAGTACTGCATACAAGCCAGCGTTGGCCTGGCCCCTGCTGTTTAGACGGTGCCAGTCATTTACGGGTTTTTCTTCGGGTGTGCACACGTTTAAATTAAAAAAAATAATGGAATCGCGGCAAAGTCTGTTAAAAAAAATGTTTAAGGAATATCTCTGCACTATTAAGAGAAGAATTGATTGATATATTAGAAAAAAAGAAAGCGAAACGAATTTGGACAAGAAAATGGTTAAGCGATAGACCTATAACTGGAGCTTCTGCCTTGTTGCTAAAACAACAAAGATTAAAAGATCCTTCTGAGTACAGGATGACGTTGCGGGTTACTACTGAAAACGTTGTTGAGTTACTTTCACTTATACAGAGCTTATCCCACAAGCATTCGTGCTCCCTATAAAGTTGTACAAATTTTAAAGTTTCCTCTTCGTTGAATTTTCTCGGCATATTGTCGCAGAAATTCCTAACAAAAAACAAAGACACTACACCGTACGGACGTTCGCCAGTGACTGGCGAGATGCGTCTACACGTGTCCACAACGCTGGCGCGGGGGTCGAGCGGTATGCGGGCGGCGGTCACTGGCTAGAAAAATAGACGGGCGCTCTATTCTCGCCAGCGTTGGCTGCCAGCGCTGGCTTGGCTTGAAAAACTGTTTACACAAGGCAAATATCTAGCCAGCGCTGGCTGCCAGTCGTATTGGCAGCCAGTGTTGGCTTCGTATAAACTGTGCTTGAGTTCTGATGGCATTACTGGCCTTGTTATTCTTAACAAGTCAATTTTGTCAACCAAAATTCATGTAATAATTCTAAAACTATGCTCAAGCATGAAATAAGTCCAAAGCAGTGATTCTCGACAGTTTTACATAATAAATTCAAAAGTTTTCAGTCGTTTTATACATTTTTTTACTGTTTGTTACATTTTTTATTGAGTGAGACATACCTTTTATTGACAAACCACATGTACTTGGGCTGAAGCTTGTATGACTGAACCTATACTATAAGGATTTGACATAACTTTTGAATGTATCATGGTTACGAACACTAAAAACGGGATATTATGATATACCATGATTTGTTAGCCGTGATCATGGGGCGCATGCAACTGCGTCGAAATATCAGGATACTAAAAGAGTCGTACATCATGCAAAATAACCCGTTTTAGTGAAAATAGTATAGGTAAGTATTTGAATTTAGAAATACAGGCCTCATTGAGCTTTTGAATAGTGGATAGTTTGTCCTATTTAAAAATTCCTTTTTAATCTGGAGTCTTGTGTTTCATTTCAGGAAAGAAGAAACAAGATTCACCATAACAAGCAACAGGAAAACTTCAACAAAAGAAAAGAAAGAAACAGAAAATAAAATAGGAGACAAAAAATCAGACCCAGAGACTTACAAAATATACTTTGAGTGGAAATGTCCCAGTAATTTTGTGAAGCCTCATCAGACGCTTGCATTGAATCGAGGAGAGGATGAAAAGGTTTTAAGTGTGAAGGTGGTTATTCCTGATTGGTTTTATAACAAGTTAGAAAGGTTTGTTTTGTTCATCTATTATTTAATACAAGCTTCCGCCCACGGCTTTGCACGCTTTAATTGGCTAATATTTGACGTTTTATCTTGACATAGGTAATTGTAATTTTCTGACATTGTAATTTTATTTCTTGACATGTGTTTTTTAATAAGTGTGGTAGTTTTATGTTTTTGAAGTGAAAACTTCTTTAGACGCGTTGGGCATTTTTTGAGATGGGAAAAAACCATTGAACTCGTGACACTGTTACCATTACCGTTACCGACACCTCTGTATATAAGTATGTGTAGTGTAGTCTGCTTTTAAATTTTAAATACCGAAACATTGAGCGCTACCTTTTTCACTTCTGTCGGCACTCCCGGAGTGCCACTTTTATTATATATTGTGCATCCCGGATGGGGAATGTTTCTTAATTTGTCACTTTAATATTATTGATCGAGTGAACGAGATCTCCAAATCAACTTAGGCAAATCGGCGTTGTATCATGTATGTTTGTTTGTCCGAAAATAACTTTCGAAGCATTGATCCGATCTTCGTGAAATTTGATATATAGATAGGTAGTGATAGCACAATCCTGGTGTGACTAAATGAGCTAAAAATGTTGGGGGGTTGTTGAGATATTGGGGTTCAAGAGGGGTAAAAAAAAATGAAAATGAGACTATTAGGTCAAGGGGGACGTCTAATGAAAGGTCTTCATTAGTACATTTCAACCCTGTTTTTATTTTTAGTTTAATCCTTGTAGTTTTAAAAACTGAACTTTGATGAAATTCACAGGGTACACCAGTGATACAAATGTAGGGAAAAGTCTGAAATCCAAAATAACTGCTATTTCTAAAAAGAATAACCAAGTGTCATGATCCCCCGATACTTGTAATTTGAAATAAACTGTAGGTCAAATTAACTGGTTGTCTTTTCGTGGCACTATTTTATTAGTCAAAGATTATGAGTAATATTTTTTTTTTGTTTTTCGGGAGACTCGCGAGACCTCAGTTCGGGGCGAACCACATGTAACTAAATCACATTGAAGCAATTATAACGAATTATGATGTGAATTTATAATTTTCTGTCGTAGATTTTGCTTAACACTATGGAATAACGCTTTCTGGGTGCGTAAAGGACTAGGTGACGCGTACCATCGCCTGATCAAACCATGGCTGTCCCGCCAGGTCCGGTCAGATCTGACCAATCTAGCACAGAAAGAAGCTGTCAAAACATTTATCACAAACTTGGAGAAATATCTACTAACAGAACCCATCAAGAATAGAGTAATAGCAGGATTGGATCCAGGATTCAAAGCTGGTTGTAAGGTAATTTCTACCTGCTATATCTAAAGTCACTATCCTACCTTTTAGATTGCTATTTAAAAAAATTGTAAGTATAAAATTTAAAATATATTGAAATGAGAAGCGGCGGGGAGTATAAATTATTTATGATAGAAATAAATAAAGAATACATTAATGTTTATTTCAGTTAGGAATAATAAACGCCAATGGAGATAAATTGGAGACCTGTACCTTGTATCCAGATTTGCGAAGGAACAACGTAAATGATGCGGCAGCCAGGCAACTCAAGGAACTCCTCAGCACATTTAGGTAATGTCTGTCATCTAATTCTTGTTCTGGACTATACAACTTGCGTGATATAAATACTGTATTGACAAGATATAATTACTCATTGACATTTTTAATCCTTTATATTTTACTTCTATACGACATTGTAATTAATACCCATAAAAACAAAACAAATATTATTTGTATATTGACTATCAAAGTAGTGCCACGAAATAAATAACCAACTAACTTGACCTACAGTTTTATTCAAATTACAGGTAACGGGTTATAGGTTATACATTTTTGGGGTAGAAATTGCATTATTCTGGATTTTAGACTTTTCCCTATATTTGTGTCACTAAAGCTCGCATACCAAATTTCAGCACTGTGGTGTCACCGGTGTACCATGTGTATTTTGTCAAAGTTCAGTTTTTCTTATGGCTAAAAACTTAAAAACTACACGGTATGAACGAAAAATAAAAACGTGGTCGAAATGTAATCACAAAGACCTTTTATTAGACGTGCCACTTGACTGGATACTCACATTTTTTTCTTATTTTTACCCCTCTTGAAGCCCAATATCTCTTAGCTCATTTAGTCACACCTAAATTGTGCCATCACTAGCTACCTATATACCAAATTTCACGATCGGATAAACGCTTCGAAAGTTATCTTCGGACAAACAAACATACATATACATGCAACGCCGATTTGTCCAAGTTGATATGGAGATCTCGCTTCGCTCGATCAATAACTTCAAATATAATTTTAATTGCATACTTAGCCTAAGCGAAATTTGTTGGACCTAAACTAAAATTGACATCTTATGATTTACCCATATTTCATGCAATAAATATTATTTTATTTCATTTAAATAAAAAACACTTTATTGTACACATAAAACAAAAATATGAACAATATTTTACTTAGAAAACTTTTGTGGTTTGTTTCAATCGTTATTATCCGTTTTATCGGTGAAAGATTGACAATGAATGTGTCGGTTCAGTTCGTGAACCTTCATCGGTTGAGTGTGCGGAGCGGATCACACTCAACCTGAGTGTGATCCGCTCCGCACCACACTCATAAGATAAGATAATTATTATTATTATTAGCCCAAAGAGTCCCACTGCAGGGCAAGGGCCTCCTTTCCCTCCTTCCACGAATCCCGGTTATTGGCTAATTGGGGCCACTCTTTCTGGTATGCATCCAGTTCATCCCGCCATCTCCGCCTGGGTCTACCATGAGGCCGCCGCCCGTTTGGAACCTATTCTGTAGTGGCTTTTGGCCATAGTTCCTCTGGCATACGACAGACGTGTCCTGCCCAGTCCATTTCAATGCGGAGTCAAAGCCACGTCAGCTATCTGTGTTTTGGAGCGCAGTGTCGAGTTTCGTATACGGTCTGTGAGCCTGACGCTATTGGTCAATGAAAGACCTCGTAAAAGGAAATTTACCAGTATCTTTAAAACGGAAACTAATGGGCATGTGCATTCTCCCCATTCTCACATACGGTGCACAAACTTGGTCCCTCACCAATATTCAAAAGTCCCGCCTCGGTGTTTGTCAACGAGCTATGGATCGCAGCATCCTCGGAGTCAGGCTCACAGACCGTATACGAAGATAATGAATATTTGCCAAAAATAATGGGACAATTTCGTTGCAACTAAACTAAATAGAAACAACTAGTTACCAACACTAATACACACAATTGCTCCAAAAAATTCATACTTGATACTAGTAGGTTCCACTCATTACAACAATGTCGGTCGTAACACCGATAAAACAGAACGTGATAAATCACGTATTTATAATAACTAGTTACCAGTGCATAGTGGACGAAATATATTATGACCTATATTTTAGCTTAATTTTAGTATTCGCTCCTCCATCTCCATATAAACTTTAACTATGCCAAATCTCGCACTCCTCCGTGCTAGCAATAAGCTTAATAAAATAAATAAATATTGGTGGACATTTCACACAGCGCTATCTAGCCCCAAACTAAACAGAGCTTGTACTATGGGAACGAGATAACTGATAGAATACTTATGTAAGTACTTTTTTTTTTGTTGATACATACTTCTGGTATATAGAAAAACATCCAGACCCGGTACAAATATTTGTAGATAAGACCAGACAATTGACTTGTATACTTTTTTTTTGTAAATACATACTTATAATATATAGGTTATACAAACAACCAGACACGGAACAAATATCTTTAGATTAAGCAAACATTTTTCCTGCGGCGGGAATCGAACCCGCTACCTCCTGCGTCACAGCTGACTATACGCCCACTGCGCCACGGAGGTCGTCAATAGGGGGACAAAGATTTATCTTCACGTAATAATATAATGATTCTTTTCAGAGTAGAACTAATCGGCCTCGGTAATGGAACAGCTTGTCGGGAAACCGAGACCTGGTTAAAATTTCATGAAATTTCGGAGAACATCCCTGTCATTATTGTGCCAGAACAAGGGGCGTCTATTTATTCAATTAGCAAAGAAGCTCAAAAGGTTAGTTGACTTCACCTAAGTTCAAAAATGGGGATCATATCATAAAAAAAAATAAACACAGTTCAGCGCGTCTTTAAAAAACAAACTTTACAAAAATTGTTAAGTATTTTTTTAAACACGTGTTAAACAGTTGTTTTATATTTTTGTGGTAACAAGGTGGTGGTTTACCCCACTCTTGTAAATCAGAAAACATATTCTCTTTATTCTCGACTAGCTGACCCGCCCGCGGCTTCGCACACTGTGTTTGTCAATAAAAACATTACTCTCCTTCTGCGTAGTACCTAGCCTCTGTCTCAATCCCGGTCATAATCTATCTATGTACCAAATGTCATTGAATTCAGTTCAGCCGTTTAGTCGTTACAGACAGAGAGAGAGTTTTGAATAATAAAAAACATAAGTATTCTAGTATCTGGTTCCCATGATACAAGCTTTGCTTAGTTAGGGGCTAGATAGCTCTGTGTGAAATGTCCAGCATTATTTATTTACCATCGTAAACGCCAATAAATTAATCTTTTAGCTTTTAAACTTTAAAATTTGACCAATAAATTGTTTACAGGAACATCCAAATATGGACCCCAATTTAATATCGGCCTTGTCAATCGCAAGACGAGTGCTAGATCCATTAGGAGAACTCATAAAAGTGAGTACTTACCGTATTTATTTACATACTGACTAAGAATAGCCGTCCGAGATGCAGAAGGGTGCGGGTTCGATTCCACCAAATGATTGCATGATCTATAGATATTTGTTCCGGGTCGGGTTGTTTCTCTATACAACCTATTTTGTTATGTACGACATTAATTTCAAATACACATCCGGAATCGTATTATCTGATTTTAGAGGTTCGTTTAATACCGGTAGCTTGAATATCCAGTAATCGATACATTTCCAATGAATTTTTTTTAACGTAAATCGGCGGCGCCTTTGCGACGATGCCGCTTATTCAGTTTAACAGGTACCTACTTACATGATGAATTAATATGATTTGTTTACTTATTTATTTTATACAGGCTGTTTCATTGATATTTTAAAAGTTTAAAATTTTTTTTGTTTCTAGGGTAATTAATTTGAAAAAAACCTATTTTTCAACTATACTAGCCATTACCTGTGTTTTCATTGAATGTCGTACAAAACACGTAGTATATTTATATTACAAATATGTATTTAGGTCCAAAAAAGTATGTATATAAAGTATTCTATCAGTTATCTGGTTCCCATAGTACAAGCATTGCTAATTTGGGGCTAGATGGCGGTGTGTGAAATGTCAATCTTTTTTTTAATTTAATTTATTGATTTACCATTTTTTATCTTTAGGTGGAACCAAAGAATTTGGGAGTAGGCATGTACCAGCACGATATTCCTCCGAAGATGTTAGAAACAGCATTAGACGGTGCCGTAGAGAAAGTGGTGAGCTTGGTCGGTGTGGATATCAACACCGCATCTCAAGCCATGTTAAGGTAAATCCCAAAGCCAGCTGAACACATATCCATACTAATATTATTACGAGCTGAGGGTTCGGGATAAAATAATAGAAACCAATCTAACCAAAATCACACTTTTATTCAACACTAAAATTATAAATATACGATCTTAATCACAATTAATCACAACACACTAAATCACACCACTGTCGCACAATAAACTACTAAAAGTCACCGAAATATTCGCACGTATCGCCAAATACGAACTGCCTCCTTCGGTTTTTTTTTTTTTTTTTTTTTTTCGAATGGACTAATCTCGCTGTTGGCCTCTGAGGCCGTGACAGCTTAACCGAACTTTTGGCGAGCGCAGATGGCGCTCAGCCCAGTAAGTTTTTTAGGCAACTAGCGCAAGGGCACCACTTAGGTACGAACCTCGGCTTGGGCTGTTGCCGGGATGGGGATAGGAGAGAAACGCCCGGGTACATGTCTGTACCTCGTATAAGCGGCGACTGAAGGGACTCGTCGACCTCGCCGGCGAGGTCGGTGTTTCTGTGAAGTGTTTGCTCTGTCTGATATAGATGACTCACCTTCCGCATTAGCAGAGGTGATTTCGTCATCCGGGTCTCCGAGAACGTGTCTCGGACGACGGAGGATTTTGTTGGCGGGCGGATCCAACGGGTAAACCGGAATGGTGTGTACCAAAGGGTTCGGATGATTAGAGGCAAGTTCATAAAACCGCTTGGAAGCGAGCTTCATGAACCTGGCTATTGATTCTAATTTCAAATCGCGATGTAGGTCTTTGTTGCGAAAGTACCAGGGCGAGCCTGAGGCTTTTCGCAAGAAGCGATTTTGAATAACCTGAATGGCACCAACTTTAGGAGAGTGGGCAAATACTACAGATGAGTATGTCATAATGGGGCGAATGCACGCTTTGTAAAGAGTCACCTTATTTTTAAGGGCCATTTTACTTTTCGCGCCTAGAAGTGAGGACAATCGTCCTAGGGTGAACTTTGCTTGGTTGCACCTCTTAGTGATGTGCAACCTAAAGGAAAGACGCCTATCGAGGATGACACCCAGATATTTGGCTGATGGGGCCCAGCGAATGGGCTGGCCAAATAGAGAGATCGGTTTGGGAGTGAGGTTTCTCCGTGAGAAGTACACTGCTGTACTTTTCGACGGGTTTACCTCGATCCGCCACTTGCGGAACCAAGTGGCTAATGAATGAAGGGCAGCCTGCAGCCTTATACCCACCCGATCAGGATTCCGATTGGATGTGTACAAGGCTGTGTCGTCTGCGTATAGGGCTATTTCCACTTGAGGAGTGCGGGGGATATCGCTGGTGTACAGCGTGAACAGGAGGGGGCCGAGAACGGAGCCTTGAGGGACTCCTGCTCTGACTGGTCTAGGACTAGAGAGAGTGCCTTCCACGGTGTAGCGAAAGCTGCGACCTTGTAGGTAGTCTCGTATGATGAGCACGAGTCTGTCTGGGACTCCGAGTTTGAATAGCTTGTAGATCAAGCCGTTGTGCCAGACTTTGTCGAAAGCTTTCGCTACGTCGAGGAAGACGGCACCAGTATCTGAAGGCCAGGTACTTTGCCAGTTGGAGAGGACATGCTCCGTTATGCGGAGCACCTGTTGTGGGCATGAATGTTGGGCTCGAAAGCCAAACTGCTCGTCGGGAAGGAGTTTGAACTCATTGACATGAGCCCAGAGGCGCTTCATTAGAAGACGCTCATATATCTTGCCTAGACTATTAAGTAGACTAATGGGACGATAACTAGTTGGATCGTTTGCCTGTTTGCTAGGTTTTCGGATGCCAATGACGTTGGCTTCCTTCCAAGCATCAGGGAAGGTGCAAGTTTCCATAGCCGCATTGAAGATGCAGACTAGGATATGGATAAGGGGAACAGAGAACTGTTTGAGTACTCTGTTAGAAATGCCGTCGGGGCCGGAGGCTTTCTTTGGGTGTAGGGCCTTGATAGTGTCAAAGACTTCAGAGGGCTCAATCGGATCAAGTGGGGAAGTAAGGGGTCGGGAGGCTAAGCGGTCAACCTCGCTGTTCACCGTATGGAGGTGAACAGGGTCGACGGGTTCGAGACTGGGCGAGCATTGAGCTTCGAGGGTTTCAGCCAGGAAATCGGCTTTTTCCTCGTCTTCGAATGCTGGAGGGTGATTGGGTCGGATAAGGGGAGGCATCGGAGCGAGAGCGTCCGCTTTCATGGAGCGAGCTAACCTCCAGTAGGCCAGATGGCTAGGCTCGATCCCCGAGAGCAGGCTCTCCCACTCACGATTGCGATGTTCTTTAATGCGCTCTCTCACCTCACGGTGCAGGGAGCGCATTAAGACTCGATTGTCGTTAGTGGGGCAGCGACTATGAAGTCTAACTGCGGCGTTAGCTTCAGTCATCAGCCGTCTGATATCATCTGGCAGGGGGCCCCGGTGGTCATCCACTACGGGCACCTGCTTTGATGAGTCTCTGACTGAGTTTGTGATATGTGTGGTAAGGGCGTCAACCGCTACCGTAATATCACCAGATGTCCGAATGACAGAAGGGATCCTATCTAGGTCAGTCGAGTGCGCAGCCTTGAGGGCTTTCTCAAGTTTATGCCACTCTACCACAGTCTTGGTGGCAGGGGGCTGGTCAGTGGGAGGGCCGAGTAAGAGCATTACCGGTCGATGATCGGAATCGAGCTCATGAATGACTTCGATTAAGCGTAGCCGAAGGGCTACGTTTTTGAGAAGTGCAATGTCAAGGAGCTCGGGGGGAGTGGAAGTAGGGAAGCGAGTCATGCCCCTAGGGGCAATGATGTCGAAATTAAGGGGTTCAACTAGGCTTTCTAGTTGTTTGCCTTTAGAGTTCGTCGTGGTGCTATTCCACATGACGTTTTTGGAGTTGAAGTCACCCGCCAATATGACGGAGCTTCCTAGACTGAAAAGGGCTTGCAGGTCACTCTCGAATTGAGGTGAGCGAGGCTTGCCGGGAGGGACATAGCAGGATGCAATAATGACCGAGGAATGCCCGGTCATTGCTAGCCTGCAGACGGAGGCTTCTATGTAAGACAGAGAAGGGGGATCAAGAGGCATGCAGTGTAGAGCCTTCTTGTAGTAAATGACAGTGCCGCCCTTTTGAGCTAGCAGTCTGTCATTGCGAACAATTTGATAGTTTGGGATTTTGGGGTCCCGATGACCGGGCTTTAAATTTGTCTCTTGTACTAGCAAGATATCAAGTTGGTGCCTATTTAGAAAATCTTGGATAATAGAACGCTGTCTTGAAAGACCGTCAGCGTTGAAGAACGCTAGTGATAAAGAACGCGGTTTTTTCCTTTCCTTTTGTACAACCATTTTGGGGCCTAAAAGGGTTTGGAGGAGGACGAAGCTGCCTTAACGGCGGCGAGAAGAGCTGAGTGCGCCTCAAGGGCAATCAGCTTTTCGAGGGTGGTGTTTGCTTGCCTAAGTTTTTGTGCAAGCACGCGAACCTCGGCAAGGTCGATGGAGGAGAACTCCATGATGAGAGCCAAGTCGGCAGCAAAGTCCGACTTGCCCATTTTAGAAGGGGGGGCTGGCTCAGAAGAGCGCGGAGGGGGGGCCGTTGCCTTAAGGGCTAGGCTCGAATATGGCAAGGGCTTGGCCCATGCTGAGCTTTTGGGAGGTTGCGCCTCCTGCGAGGGTACCATGGTCAACTTTGGGGTTGACTTGGTATACTGCGGGGAGGGTCGGGGTTGACTCCTACGAGCCACCACCCTGCTGACTTTGGGCGCCGAAGGACAACCACGATAATTCGCGGTGTGCCCCACGGCACCACAAAGCACGCAGCTTGGCGGCTCGATGGTGTCTCGAGTGCGGTTGCAGTCAGAGGTGCCATGGTCACCCAGGCACTTGACGCAACGGGGGCGGGCGTGGCAGTTTTTGGCCGAGTGGCCATACAGCTGACATCTATGGCACTGACTAGGAGTGCCATTTCGGTGGGGGGGTTCAACCCGGAGGCCGGAGAGGTTGTTGACCATCTTCAGGTTGAAGATGGCCTTCCCTGCCGGTGACAGCTCTAGTACTACGAGTACTAGATTGTAGGTGGTCTTACCGTTATGCATACGGTGGACCTCCTTTACCGGGAAGGACTGAGCCAGTAAGTCTGACTTAATGGATTCAGTGGAGTGCTCCGCAGGGAGGCCGCGGATCACGACTCGAAGGAGCCTTCGTCTTCGAGAGCATAGGTGTGGTAGCCTATGTGCTCTTGACGTAGGAGGGAAGTGAGACGACGATGGTCGTCTGAAGTGGGGAGTAGGACTTTAATAGCGTCCTTAGTGTTGCGGGCGTTTGTGAATGAGATTTTATTCTCATTACACAGATAGGAAACTCTGTCCCACTTGCCCTTTTCGCGGATGAAAAGAGGCGGGGGAGGCCTTTCCTTCCTCGCGGCAGTGGAAGCCGCGGGGGGAGAGGCGGGGCGGGCTGGCTGCGAGGCCGAGGAAGGGGTTGCCTTTTTGGCTGGGGGGGAAACGGAGGAAACCTTCTTCGACGAAGAGGTCTTCTTCGAAGAGGGTTTCTTCCTCTTACCACCCGTGACGAGGGTGAAATCTTCCTCCGAGTCGGAGGAAGAGGAGTTTGATGCCTCTGCGGAAGACGCGGGGCGTAGAAGGAGGTCGATCTCCATATCGTCCTCGGGGGAGGGTGGGTCCGGAGATTCCGGAGAGTCTAAAAAGACTCTGCGAGGTGAGGCCTCTCGAGAGTCGGGCTTTTTTGATGACGACGACGAGGGAGGCGCTGAGGCAGGAGGTTGAGGGGAGGGGGCAGGCTTACGAGCCGCCGGTGGTGCCTGAGGGGCTTGCTGAGGCTTCCGAACCTCGTTAGTGGCCTGAGGGGCCAGGGCAGGCATGCGGGCCGCCGGGGGTGCCAGAGGGGCTTTCAGAGGCTTCCGGGCCTCGTTAGTGGCCTGAGGGGCCGGGGATGGCTTTCGAGCCGCTGGGGAGGCCAGAGGGGCCGGCACGGGCTTCCGAGCCACATTTTTGGCCAGAGGGGCCGGAGTGGACGTGACGACGTCCATTAGACGCGGGAGGGAGGCAACCGATTGTTGCTCCCTCATAATACGTTGACGAATATCGAAGGGGATGTTCTCGTAAAGTAACCGGATAAAAGAACCCGGTACCTCAACGAGGTCGTCCCCGGCGATGTCCATCATAACTCTCCGGGGGGGGAACACCCGGAGAGGTGAGGGGGTGCGTGATCCTCCCGTCGGGATAGACAAGAGGGGTGAGGCCTAAGTGTCCTACCTAAAGTGTGTCCCTTTACCGCTCTTATGGGGTATGAGGGGTGTGTCCTAACCGATACTTGGTGTCGGCGAGGGAAGCCCCCAAGGCCGGTGGTACCAAGCCCAGCCGGATGTAGCGTTCCTCAGGAGAGGAAAGCTGGCGTTCCGGGTCCACGCCCAGTCTGGTTTGTGTTAACACCGCAAGGTATCCACCAGACCGACCACTAAACGTGGATTTGGGCTCTAAATGGTAAGAAACAAGAGTTTGCCCTGAGAAGGACAAAGTCCAATAAAGGACTCTTCTGAGGTGTACTCGCAAGCGAGCGCACACAACAGAGCAAATGGCGGATGCCAAGTGCGGCGCGGGGCGCGGGGCGCGCGGCGCGCGGCGCAAGGCTCGGGGCGCGGGGCGCGGGGCGGCACGTGGGCCGGCGGGAGCGCGCGAGCGGAGCGGAGCAGACGTGTTGCCGGTGCGAGGACCGGCGAGCGAATGCTGCCTCCTTCGGGCTTCTCTACGCCCTATTTATACCGCACGCAGTTACTACACGTTTCGTACCCGTCGACGAGCACAGCAGTGTACTTCTCACGGAGAAACCTCACTCCCAAACCGATCTCCTTATTTGGCAAGCCCATTCGCTGGGCCCCATCAGCCAAATACTTGGGTGTCATCCTCGATAGGCGCCTTTCCTTTAGGTTGCACATCACTAAGAGGTGCAATCAGGCAAAGTTCACCCTAGGACGATTGTCCTCGCTACTAGGCGCGAAAAGTAAAATGTCCCTTAAAAATAAGGTGACCCTTTACAAAGCGTGCATTCGCCCCATCATGACATACTCATCTGTAGTATTTGCCCACTCTCCTAAAGTTGGTGCCATTCAGGTCATCCAAAATCGCTTCTTGCGAAAAGCCTCAGGCTCGCCATGGTATTTTCGCAATAACGATCTACATCGCGATATGAAATTAGAATCAATAGCCAGGTTCATGAAGCTCGCTTCCAAGCGGTTTTATGAACTTGCCTCTAATCATCCGAACCCTTTGGTACACACCATTCCGGTCTACCCGTTGGATCCGCCCGCCAACAAAATCCTCCGTCGTCCGAGACACGTTCTCGGAGACCCGGATGACGAAATCACCTCCGCTAATGCGGAAGGTGAGTCATCTACATCAGACAGAGCAAACACTTCACAGAAACACCGATCTCGCCGGTGAGGTCGACGAATCCCTTCAGTCGCCGCCTATACGAGGTACAAACATGTACCCGGGCGTTTCTCTCCTATCCCCATCCCGGCAACAGCCCAAGCCGAGGTTCGTACCTAAGTGGTGCCCTTGCGCTAGTTGCCTAAAAAACTTACTGGGCTGAGCGCCATCTGCGCTCGCCAAAAGTTCGGTTAAGCTGTCACGGCCTCAGAGGTCAACAGCGAGTTTAGTCCATTCGAAAAAAAAAAATACACGTTTCGAGAACGTTCGCAATGGTTCCATGGCAACTAGAAATGTGTAGGTATTTCAACCGGACTACTATTTCTTATTCTGTGCACTGTAGGTAAAAACGTAGTAGGTATATATCACACCTAGTATTACCTATTCTGTGACACAGTAGGTATAACTTCGAGAGGCCGACTATTACTTATTCTGTAACAGCCTCGGCGTAACAATATTATAAATTCGAAAGTAACTCTGTTTGTTTGTTAGTTTATTTATTGCGCAGAAGAAGGGTAATGTTTTTATTGACAAACCTCGCGTGCGAAGCCGCGGGCGGATCAGCTAGTAATGATGTAAAATGCAATCTACTGAAAACAAAACAGTTAGGTGACGACTTGAGTTATAAATGGTGTTACTAACCCGACTTTTTTTAAATATATTTAAGATTCTTGTAACTGCGGTATATGTGCTCCTATTGTGGATATTTTTCAGTTATAGCGGTTTGTCTGGTAGGAAATGTATGAAATTACTATTAAGAACTTGTCACTATTATGAAAATTACAACTTAAGCTTTATATTTCATATAAACTAGCTTTTGTATCAAAAAAGCGTTAAGGACACCTTAGGATACCCTTTGAGATATTATTTTTGGAAGACCTATTCAACGATGCCCTCCGATGGTAGAAAAATCACCCCAACCTTCATATACTCTGATATATAAGACTTAAATTTCCTAGATTTAGGAATTACCTGTAATTTTGTTGTAACAATAAACATTAGTTATGCATAGATAACAAAAGGGTTTTCAATATTGCAGGCGGATCTCAGGACTGAATGAAGGCAAGGCTAAGAAGCTCATAGCGTACCGTCAAGATAAAGGCAGTTTCACGACTCGAGCGGAAATGTTAAAAGTTAGTGGCATTGGCAAGATCACATTCCAACAGTGCGCCGGATTCCTCAAGGTGCTGGCAGGCACGGAGCCGCTGGATGCTACCATTATCCATCCGGAGAGTTACGATGTGGCCAAATCGTGAGTAACTCCTATTCATTTCTAAAGTATTCAATCATAAATCATTTATTCATTCGCAAACATGGGTAAATATGCATAACAATAGGTGATAAATATTAGTATTGTAGTACCTACATATTTTACTATATACATATATATATATACTAGCTGACGCCGCAAACGTTGTTCTGCCATATAAATTATCAAAGAAATCAAATGCAGAATGAAATGTCAAAGTGACGCGACACTTCATGTAAATGACTTCACGTCAATGAACGACGGTTAAATTATATGGATAATGCTCGTACAAAAATACTAAAATCGCGATTAAAAAATGGGGGGTGGGGGTAGGAGGGTGAAACATACTTTACGACCTATTCTCATACCTACCGAATATACAAAAAAAATTTCATAAGAATCGTTCAAGCCGTTTCACAGGAGTTTTGGTACAAACAATGTGATACGAGAATTTGATATATTAGATATGTATAAACAAACATACATACGTGCTGTATCTACACACAAACAATCTACAACAAAACAAAGGTGCTGAAATAGACAGCGTTTTGAAGCATGTGTGATATGCTATAGAAGATACATAAATAAAATAAATAAATATTGCTGGACATTTTACACAGCGCTATCTAGCCCCAAACTAAGCAGAGCTTGTACTATGGGAACCAGATAACTGATAGAATACTTATATACATTTTTTTGTAAATACATGCTAATAATATAGAAACAACCAGACCCAGAACAAATATCTGTAGATCATGCAAACATTTGTTCCGCGGCGGGAATCGAACCCGCTACCTTCTGCGTCTCAGCCGGCTGTACGCCCACTGCGCCACGGAGGCAGTCAACCTACATATTTATAGCATGATGCTATTTTGCTAACGAAATCCATAAAAAAACGATTTAAATTAGAGGTATCTATTTTACAGATTTGCAAAAAAGATCGGCGTCGACATAAAAGACCTACCAAAGGCAAATTTTCCAGAAAAGGTAGAAAGGCTCACGCTGTACATCGACTTGCAACTAATGAGTGCAGACCTGGACACCGATACTTGTACGCTGGAGCTCATTATCAACGCTTTTAAGCAGAAAGCTCATGAAGATAATATTATCACGTACTGTCGACCGGTTTATTCACTCACGGTACAGGCCACTGACCAGATTCGGGAAGGAATGTCTTTGACTGGTATGTACTTGAAAATCTCTCTCTCTCCCCTAAGCAATTATTATTCTCTTCTCTTTCCACTTCGTTCTATCCAACGCAAGGATTGATTGATCAGATTTGTCCACTTTTTGGTATTGTCCCGGGAATGTTCAGCGTGATTATTTTATATGTCATGTATTCTGGCGGTCTTTGAGTATGTAATTTTGCTTAGAAAAGTTTTGTGATTTATTTTAATCATTATTATAGATACAGGATTTATCACGTACCGTTTTATCGGTGTTTCGACCGACAACGTTTCGATTCTATTAGTGAACCTTCATCATGGTGAGTGCGATCCGCTCCAACTACGTCTCGCCTCGCACATCAAACATTGTCGGTCGAAAGTCGAAACACCGTAAAACGGTACGTGATAAATCCCGTATTTATAATAATGTTTGTGAATGTACACTATGTACTTCAAATAAATCTGCTTATTCCTTGGAGTTTGAGGTATCGGTAAAGCAATTTGGTTGGATAAACATGTTCCGTCCGTGCCATGTCTTCGCATGAAAAAAAGCGTTTTGTAACAATTTCCATCATCCCTAAAGAACATAAAAAACCGTACCTCTAAAGAAACCCGTAAAAACAAGTAAAACTGACATAGCTAAGAACCACCCGAGTTAAACTAGCTTACAATTTAAAAAACTGCGTCCGAATCGGTCCATCCGACAGGGAACTACAATGCCGTAGCCTATGTCCTTTCTCAGGATATAATCTATCTCCTTGAAAAATTTCATTACGATCCGTTCAGCCGTTTAGTCGTGTAAAGGTAACAAATAAACAGAGTTATATATGTATTATGCATATAAACCTTTCTCTTGAATCACTCTATCTATTGCTGAAAACTGCATTAAAATCCGTTGAGTAGTTTAAAAGATCTAAGCGAATAGACAGCGGAAGCGACTTCATTTTATAGTATGTAAAGAAGTATACTCGAAGTTGTTAGCATGCATAATTGATCGAGCGAAGCGAGATCTCTAAATCAACTTGGGCAAATCGGCGTTGTATGTATGTATGTTTGTTTGTCCGAGGATAACTTTTGAAGCGTTGATCCGATCATCGTGAAATTTGATACATAAGTAGGTAGTGATGGCATAATTTTGGTGTGACTAAATGAGCTAAAAATGTTGGGGGGTTGTTGAGATATTGGGGTTCAAGAGGGGTAAAAAAAATGAAAATGAGACTATTAGGTCAAATGAGATGTCAAATGAAAGGTATTCATTAGTACATTTAGACTCCGTTTTTATTTTTAGTAAAGTCTTTATAGTTTTTGAGTTATCAGCCATAATAAAAACTTCACAGGGTACACCAGTGACCCCACAATGCTGTAATATGGTATGCGTGTAGCATAAGTGACACAAATATTTGTACCCAAAACAAATAACCACAATACATGAACTCTCGTTACCTGTAATTTGAATGAAACTGTAGGTCAAGTTATTTGGTTATTTATTTCGTGGCACTATTTTGATAGTCAAAGATTACAAATAATATTTTGCTGTTTTAATCGGAGACTCGCGAGATTCGAGATTAGTGGTTCAGGGCGAACCACTAGTAGTATTATTAGTAGTATTATTTCTTTTTTGTGGTTCATAGTGGATGGACAACTTCAGACTTCTTCTGTTTTGTGTGAATCTGCTATCTTGTTAGCATTGAGGTGGATTTGGGTTCATGCATGACCAGCTCTGCTGTACTTAGCGCGGCTTGCATAAAGATCCCTAAACGTAATTAGCGACTGAGAATGTTTAAATTTGACGTATTTGTATGATTTGACAACTATTTTAAGCATATTTAGGCACTTAATACGATTAGGCTTCGTTGCGTAAGTCGCCCTTGGATTTGTATTATTTCTTCTAGATAATATTCCCTAAGGACTGAAGAGTACCTATTCACAAATAAACTTTACCTAACTCAACACCATTATATTTCAGGCGTGGTCCGCAACGTAGTCCCGTTCGGTTGCTTTGTGGACTGCGGCGTAGGAGACAACGGCCTCATACACCGGAGCAACCTCGCTGGTAACCAGACGCCCAAACTGGGCGACCGAGTCGCGGTCACTGTTATCCCCTCTACGAAACCCAAGAAACTGCAATTGAGACTGGAGAAGATACTTGACTGATGTTCCTCGTGTCGGTAAATGTTTGATTTGGTGATCATTTGATATATTTTCCATAATTTTTATGAAACGGAAATTCCTCTTAGTCCAAGTTAATTCCATTGAGTATTAGGAAGTTTGTTCATTTTAATAAATGATAATTCATTTCCACTTATGATTACAGAAACGATTCAGAAAGAAATAATTTGAAGTTGTTTGGTGATTGTAATTAATATTTTTCAGACTATTCCATTTCTTTTATAATGTGTGTGATGCTTAATTACAATACGCTTGTATTAGGTATAAAACGAAATAAATGACATTTGCATATCATAATTTTATTCATTATGAATAAGAACTAATTAAACGAAATAATTATTCTATTCGGTATAGGAAAGTACGCTTCGCTACTTCTACTATTCGGCATCTAAAATTGAAACGTCGTGTTTGGGATTCAGGCCGTAAATGTGAAATACAGCCTTGTTCACTATTGCGTCACATATTCCAGAGGTTACTCTGAAAAAATCAAGTTATAAGATAAAAATATACAACCACACTTATACAATAGACATACAAACAAACACATTATCTAAACCAAACAATATAGCCTCTGGTCTTTACGACCTTTTCCCTGCCAAATGTATTTGTTAATAATGCATGCTTATTAGCCGATTCCGGATAAAATAATTGAAATGAAAAAGGAAAAAGTTTGAGAAAAATGGGTATGCCAGTGTTGTTTCGTCAAAATTTAACTTTGTCCAGCTTACCGTCTACTTAAACGTGGCTTTACATCGTGCTCGAGAACTTTCACCAGTTGAGAATATGTAGGAATTTCTTCCTTGGCATAAAATTCAATTTGGTTTCTAAACATTTTGCTGTGCAGCGCATCCCTACAAAAGAAAAAAGTTATAGAAATTGTGGCTATCAACGTTAGATTGCTTCACATATATATGTCAGTATAATTCATACCACAAAATCCCGTCAATAACCCTTATAATATCAGCCATATTCATATGATTCCCACTTGACGACTTTTTCCTATCATTCCCAGAATCAGTCATATCAGATGATAGCAAATCGTATGGAGGAACCTGAAATTCGTCATCAACGTTATCAACTTTTATTGGAATATTATTGATTTTATTATATTGTGATCATTATTGTCGTACTTGTTCCCACATTTGCTTCAATAGCATTCTTGGATACCCATCACGTTGGCCTTTCGACGATATAGCGACCGTCATAGCCAAGTATGAGGGCTGTGGCTTTTCTATGTCTTCTACGTATGGCGGTGAATCATTTATACCCTGAAATACTCTCATTTCATTGTAAGGTATAATCATTGAAATCACACACGACAGTCACACATTCACTTTAGCTATACAAAGATACTAACAGAATGAAACAATCCTTCTTCTGTTATTATAAACTCTTGGTTGCATTTCTCTATTTTGTTTCTTCTGAGCAATTCATTGCGTTGGTACCGCTTGCGTTCAGTCAAGTCCAGTATCTCGCATGCCACTGTAGTGCTGTAATAGTACATTATGATATAAGTGCGTTAAGTTGAAAATTACATCCGAGGCGAGAAAGCAGAGGCTGTAATTATCAATGCGCACGTATGTCATACGACGTTTTATAACATATTTGCAAGGAAATAAACAAAACTCGGACTTTCTCGGAAAGAAAAAGCGCACGGAATAATTTTTACTTGTTCACAAATTAGTGATGTGCGCGCATCAGCGTTTTTTTTTAAGGCAAAGGCACAAAAACAGCCAGTATTACTAATAAAGTAAATTAATATTTTTTGTTTTTGTTACAGATAAATGGTTGTAATTTATTGTCAAAATTAATTAAATTAAAGAACTAAATGTTTATTTTTTATATTTTATCTCCCAAAGTTAATTTTATTCATAAAATGTTGACCACTTTTCTGACATAAAAACTCTTTGCTAAGATTTAAAAAAGTACCGTTCGTTTTAGACGAAGCATCTTGCTAAACCGTATGTTTTACCTCATTTAAAAGAAACTCGTGAGTTTTACTTTACAATAACGCATAAGTACGTAATGACATACATTGCGCTGTTAAAATTGGTGAAATAAGAGACCATTTACGAGCAAATGTGTTATAAAAAAACATTATTATTTCATCGTATTAAACTAAAGTGCAAATTATGTTTGGTCCTCTTACGTAAAAGTAGCCGGTTCTTGAAGCGTGTATACGGTCATCGTTATCCATTCAGTGGACTTTGGTTGAATGGCACCCCAGCAAGGAGTCATTACTATGTTCAATATGTTTGCAATTCTCTCACTGAAATCATTACAAATTGTATAACCATCAGCATATTTATCATCATATATGAACATTACAAATGACCTATATGGTTATGGGATATTTACGGCAGCCAAATAAATCTCATGACATGGTCAGTTTCGTTGCAGATTGAAATTATATCTCTTGATAGAGAATGCGTTGGCATCGTAGGTATTGTCAGATGATCCATCGATAAATATATCTGCAATAATGAACACCATATAAATTGAAATTTCGGTTTTGTGTTTGGGAAATTTAATAATGTTGTATAATGTATACTCACAATCTCCCTCCTGTAAGCGGATCTTATAATCTTTTCAACATAACTGGGTATGTCCAGTCTTGTCTCAACGCAGTTTGGTAGACCACCTTGCCCACTCACTAATATCTTAACTGTATCATATCCAAAGGACGAATAAAATACCACCTTGAAATACAAATCAACACGTCGATTAAATTTTCGGTTGATCTATCCATAGGGGAAATAAGCAAGATGTCTACATTGTCAACTTTTAGGTACATTCTTATTTAAGGCACAGCTTTGTTCACTTTTGCAAACAATGATACGGCGTAAGTATGGATGACTGATCAACAATTTTTGTAAAGTTACTATTTACTGTACCTACATTTTCTATGCGTTTAACACATGTTTACATATTCTAGTGACTTAGTTACCTCATAGTCAATCATTTCAGTAGGCATAAAAGCAAATGGTATCGCCAGCTTCCCCAAAGGTGGCACTTCAGCAAAATACAACAAGCAACGGATTACAGAATCCGGAAATATCGTGTTCCCTTTCACCAATCTCCATGTCGTGAACACATCCGTTGGGTTATACAACCAGACTATCTGAAACACAGAACCGTCACAGATAATAATACCTACTTACAGAAAAATCTAGCTAAAATAATGTCCCTTGCTATACGATGGTATGCTGACGATATCCTTTATAATCTTATACATATAAATTGCTTTGTCCCGAATTACTGATTGACGGATCAACGCACAGCCTAAACCGCTGATCGTACAGACCTGAAACTTGGAGAGTGTATTCTTTGTATGACGTAAGTATCCGATAAGAAAGGATTTTCCGAAATTCTACCCCAAGGGGGTGAAAAAGGGGGGCAAAGTTTGTATGGGACAACGTGATTCCTTGGTCCAATCTACTTAAAATTTTGCAAAAACCTTTTTTAACAGAATTGATGAAAGACGTGTTTCGTATTTTATTGAAATTCATCCCCTAACGGGGTTAAAAAGGGTAGAAAGTTATTTTAGCGGTGATTTGCTTCTAAGTTGATATCAATACTCCTTAGCGCATTTAATTTAAATTACATTTTATTTTGACTCATGTTTGAAAACTCAATCCGATTTTATTCAAAAAAGGTTGAACTCACTTAAAAACATAAGCAAATACTCTTTAAAATAGGAATCATACTTTTAGGACATGGCCTCATAAGGACGTAGAGTTCGAAATTTGAAATGGTAAGGATGTTTGTTTATTTGTTTGTTTGTTACTCAATCACGTCGTAACGGCTGAACCGATTTCGATGAAATTTGGTATATACGTAGATCATAACCTGGATTGCCACACAAGCTACTTTTTATCTCATAAATCAGTTCCCATGGGATAAAAATGGTGTGTCAAGTCAAGTTGCACCAGTGGGTTTAGCTTTATTTGTAGGTTACCTACACATTTAGAAGTGTAACGCGTACGAAGTCGTGGGCAACAGCTAGTAATACAATAAATACGATAAAAAACAATTATTCGGATGTTGGTAACTGCACTTACTCTTATAACGGGATCTAAGTTATTGATTGGAACTTTTCCACAATTTAAAACGGTCAAGTAGTCTTTGATACCGACAATGCGACGAAGTGGAGTCAGTAGGCCTTTGGTATTCAAATTAGCGAGGATGTTGATGTTAATATAAATGACTCTTTGATTCGGCAACGTCATTACATAACATAGCGCATTTTGTCCTTCGTCAGTGTAGTTTAATGTCAAATGAAGTAAATCTGGTTTGTCAGGCTGAAATAAGAATGACAGTATAGGAGTACCTACTTCTAAATTGTTAGATTTTAAAGTTAGATTAAAAGTATGCTTACAGAAACGATTCCATTCAAAGGCGCCAACTCAACTAAAGGTCTATGAGTACACTTGTGTCTCATTTCATACGTTGAAATCCCAGTTTGAACTTCAACCATCTCGCAATCACAAATCTTCTCTCTGCGGATACTCCATGGGACGTTAACTCGATAAACGCATCCCATCACAAATACTAGCTCAACACTGCCAGTCTTTACACAAAGATCGGGAGCATAAATGTTTACATGCAAAGGCTTATTTGGCCGACAATCGATTAATGCCTTATTTAATCTGAAGGTGAAAATTACCTCATCATAATTTGTAATAATTTCTTGATCACAAATTATGATGACTACCACAGTACGATATGCTTACTCATCTACATTCACAATATTCCATAAGCAATGATTGCTCAATATTACAGGACATTTCACCGATATAGTCCGCTTTATCTGAAAATTTCGAACTTACAATGTTACAATTGACGACCTCCGTGGTGCAGTGGGCGAATAGCCGGCTGAGACGCAGGAGGTAGCGGGTTCGATTCCCGCCGCGGAACAAATATTTGCATGTTCTACAAATATTTGTTTCGGGTATGGTTGTTTCTCTATAAGTATGTATTTACAAAAAAAAAGGTATAAGTATTCTATCAGTTATCTGGTTCCCATAGGACAAGCTCTGCTTAGTTTGGGGCTAGATAGCGCTGTGTGAAATGTCCAGCAATATTTATTTATTTAATGTACGAGGCATGCCTTTTAAGTTCTGTCGTTTCCATATTTTCCGGCAATTTTGAATTTGGAACTGTTCTATATTCGAATGTGTTTACATTTTGAATCTCAAAACAGTTGAAAGTATTAGGATTAATGCTATTGTTTAGTCACAGTTTCGATTTGAATCTGTCAGGTCACGTACGAAAATGAATCTTTCTAAGGAAAATGTTCGTGCAATAATTTTCTACAACTTTAGAAGAGGCCTGACACGGCTTCAGTGTTTAGAAGAGCTAACATCTGTGTTCAGTGATGTAGCCCCATGTCTGCAGACTGTCGAACGCTGGTATTTAGAATTCCAGCGTGGACATACTAGTGTTAGTGACAGATTTCGCGAAGGACGCCCAAAATCCGCCTTCACTGAAGATAACATCATTGTTGTGAGACAACTAATTCTCGAAGATCGTCATGTGACGTATCGAGAGATAGAGGCTCTATTAGGCATCTCAGGGACAACCATTCAGAAGATCTTGCATGAAGCGCTTGGTGTGAGAAAGCTAGTTTGCCGTTGGATACCGCATCTGCTTTCCGACAATCACAAGGCGGCCCGCGTCAGATGGTGTAAGAAAACTCTGCAAAGGTTCAACCGAGGGGAGTCAAATCACGTCTACGACATCATAAGTGGTGACGAATCTTGGATCTATGCCTACGATCCTGATTCCAAACAACAATCTACAATCTGGGTCTTTCAAGACGAGCCAAAGCCGACTAAAGTTGTTCGTTCTCGAAGCACTTCAAAGAAGATGGTGGCCACGTTCGTTGGAAAAACCGGCCATGTTGCGACTATTGCACTTGAAGATCGTAGAACGGTTAACGCAGAGTGGTATACTACAGTTTGTTTACCACAAGTCATCGCCGAACTTCGAAAATCTAACTCAAAGCGACGCATCATCCTGCACCACGACAACGCAAGCTCACACAGCGCTCGTCAAACGATTGAGTATTTGAAGCAGGAAAAAGTAGAAATTCTTGACCATCCTCCATACAGTCCTGACCTAAGCCCTAACGATTTCTTTACATTTCCTAAAATTAAGAAAAGTCTTCGTGGTCAAAGGTTCCAGTCCGGTGAAGAAGCAGTCGACGCTTTCAAGACAGCCATTTTGAACACCCCACTTTAGAGTGGAATAAATGTTATAATAACTGGTTTGAGCGAATGGAAAAGTGTTTTAAGCTACGTTGTGAATACTTTGAAAAACAATAAAAAGTACTATAAGGTTCTAGATGTGTTTTTTTCTTCAAACGACAAAACTTAAAAGGCATGCCTCGTAATGTAAAAATAGTAAATGGTGAAAGGGTAGCCCTTGTGAGACTCCAAAAAATTTACTCGTTATATTTGTTGGATATCAATCACGGCTAGGCAGGTATGGCTGTCATTTATCGTATTTGGAAAACAGACAAAACAATTAAACTTATCAACTTAAAACAATAACAGGTAAGGTGAAGGTGTAACCTACGGCTACGAGACACTTCTTTGTTTTAGGCGATGGATGATTACCACTTAACATCAGGTGGGTCATAAACTTGTTCCATCTCCAGGCAGAATAAAAAAATTATAATCCATTGAAATTTCCACTGATTACAAATATCTACCGTCATACCAGGCACATGACACGAACTCATTTAATTACCTATTATAATTACAGGCGCAGCGGCCTGTCCGCATGCGGTTGGTGTAAGCGCGAATTTACTGTAGGGTTAAGCTAAGCCAATCGAGCGGGACAATGACAACACTATACGTAACCAACTTAGGTGATGCCTCTCTGTTATGTTTTAATCATTATTTGGTGCATGTTCAGGATCGACACAGGTTGATATTAAAATAAAAATGTTAACTTTTCATAACTTTTAATCAGTCTAGTTTTTTGAATAATCAGTTTTTATTTAATTTTTTTTTTTTTAAGGAAAACCAACAGCTATATTAACTAAGTAAACAATTAAATAATACAAAACAGAAACATTTTAGCAACATAACTAGTTAAGAACATAATTTGTACCACTCGGTGAAACAGTTATCCAAATAGTAATAAGTTATTAATCTACTAATTAGTAAGTTAAACCATACTAATGTTACCGCCAACAAAAAACGTTTTTTTTTATCACTTTTTTTTCACACATATTTTGGTATAATAAACATAATTTTTTAATGCATTTAAAACTAGATTGATTGAAAGTTGTGAAAGTTATATCTACGTGAATGACACACACGCAGTGAGCCAGTGTCAACCTAGTGACGTCGACACGGCAATACTACCAGCCAATGCCTACTCTTGTGACAATGAATTGCTGGAGGGTCGGGAGTGTTGCTTCTTAACGCAGTAATAGTTCGTATTATTTGGTCATACTAAACGATTATGGAGGTAATACAATGCATGCTTATTAAAAAAATGTATATAAATATACTTACCTTCATGGTTGGATAAATTCCATCATACCAAACTGTACAGATCGTCTTATTTATGGGCTGTATTTCTCCTATCTCATCGTATTCCGTGCGGAAAATGACTGTGTATTTGATGTCGATCTGCCTTGAACCAGCACCGTCGGGTGTAACAGTAAGTTTCACTATACAGTGATTCGAAGGTTTCAAGCTGTTCTGTTGAGTTTCATCATGGTATTTTCATATGCTTCGTGATTCTCATGGCAGTTATAAATGTACCTATTTGTGTCACTTCCCCATGGGACTACAGGGACAGAAAAATGTCAGTTGTCCCATCATGGGACAAGACGATGGAACTAATGGGATGGACGGAAAAATTCCTTACCACTGTTGAATCAATTTCGAATCTGTCTTTACTATAGTCGTCCCCCATTCCATCAATGAGATGGTAGAGTTTAGAAGTGAAGAAGCAAGACCCGTAATTGTACAGAGTCATGTCAAATCTGACGCTATCTCTTGCGACCACGTCGTGAATGTTTATTGATTTTGGCAGAACCTGAAACATAATTGGTTTCTTTTGCTTCAGGTTATTCTTCTTACTTAAACTTGTTTCTCTAATAAATATAATTACTCGTAAATCCGGCAGCTCTGAAAAGCCCGTGATGTTAATGAATATTTCCGAAGTATCCCCAACGGGTCTGAAAAAAAATAGATAATAAGTATCTAACATCATTACATGGATGTAATTATACACTTTAAATAATTTACCTGTCGCCAATCAGGCACACGCAGGAACAAGTTATTGTGGTCTCGTAGACCTTGTTAGCGGTCTTCGGGAAGAACCACCAATGATATTTAACGATTTCCTTTGGAGGAAGAACAATTGATCCACAATCGTCCGCGCCAAACCACGGGACGCTGTTCAATACTCTTAAACTAAAACATTCTAGTTCAGTAGAAATTCTAAAGTATTAACCAGAAGAAAATAAAGTTCGAGTTTTATTAATGATCATTCTTACTGTATATTCATCCTCGTCAAATTATGGAGATAGGCGGTAACATAGTTAGTGCATCCAGTGATGGTCGGTGGAAACTCGAACATTGCATGTGTTGCTGGATTATATCCATTAGACATCACTTCTACTCGACTTAATTCTGCGTTTCCCGATAAACTTATACGCGTCTAAAACAGTATTGTCTGAACTCATCTCAACTTTAGCATTGAACATTTCATAAACTAGGCATTAGGACTGTTCTAACCTTATGTACTTTATTAATAACCAAATCCCAAGTCTCAAAGTAGTCTCCAGAGGTCCGTGCTTCTAAAGCTACAGATATGATCTGCCAACCACGTCCTTGGATAATGCCGCACATTGGCAATGCCACGAAATTCCTATGAAATAAATTCTGATTGTTAATACTAGAAATATAAAGCAGTACCTAATAAAGTAGATGCTTACGATCCATGGGGAGCTTCAAACTTAAAACACATAGGTATTTCTAGTTTATTGGACAACATAAAGTTTTTGAAAGTTGTCCTCGCAGGCACCGTCGGTGGTAAAACTACCTGAAAATGTCAACCAGTTCTCAAGACGAATCATGGTGGTCATGTTTGCCTCGTAATTTTGTTACCAACCTCGGTTGGACAATCCCATTCAGTTATCCATTCAGTACAAGGTGTCCAGGTGTTGCCGATACAAGGTATTCGGAACCAAGTGTGTTTCAATTTAACTGAGTCGTCATCAAACCTTTTGAATTGAAAATCTGCACACATCAGATAGCCATACACTTCTTCGTTTATTTTAGGTCTAGACAGAAAAATTAAATTAAGTTAGAAGTTCTTAAGTGGTCTTAAAAGTAACAAAAATAACATCACCTATATCTAATTGTAAACAGCCGAGACTCGCTTGGAGGAATTACTGATGCAATAGGGTCTATTATAAACACATTGTCAGGATCTGAAATCACAAGACTAATTATAGATTTATCAGCAGTTGGGACCTTAAACTTATTGTTAGACGTACAAACCTGGAACCCATTGAATATAGCCTTCTTCCTGCTCGTGATTAGTCACGCACAAAGTCTGTGATATATTCATCGTTACATCCTTAGTGTTTCCCGTTCCGAAGTCAAGATATCTCTCGAACACAGACGCAGACGGTATATAAGTCAATCTATTCAAGGTGTTCTCCATCAGATGTGTGGAACGAGATTTGCGTTTCCAGTTCTTCTCGAAAACATGATCGTGTATGTTGAATAAAGGGTTACCAGGCAAGACAACCGTGGCCACCACATTCACATATAATGGTTCCTGTAAATATTAGTCGTCAGAAAACAAATAGTTTAATTTTTCATTTAATATAGCTGTATTTTACGTGTATTTTATTGTTTTTCAGACAGTTTTTTTTAAATATCAAGTATATTAGTTACAAATGTTTTATCCATCTATCCATTTAAATTAAAATTAGCAATCGAAAGTAGGCTCCTACCTGATTCAATACTAGACACACTAATTCTGAAGTATAAACCCCTAGGGCAGTTCCAGTGAAATGTATCGAAGTCGTTATTGTCTCGTGTGCCCTTATAAGACCACAATTGCCTATTGAAATCTGGGAGAAAAAAAATTGAGAAACAGTGTTAAAATACGCAATATAGTGGTTATAAATGTATTGTCTAAGTTTACTTGACTATAAGTACGTATTTTATCTAAGTAAAGCAATCAATCATACAGGTCACAGAAAGATACCCTGTGGTATTCCAAAAAGGATATATTATGGATGTAACTTGTTAGTTTTTCTTACTTGAAAATAACCCTGTCCACTCAGAGGTAAAAGCCATTGGTAAGTTGTCTCTAAGCCTGATTTGTTAATAATGTTTATCATTTCTTTCCGTTGCAGCTGCTCTGATACATTCTTGCATATCCTAAAGGTAACTTTTTTCTGACTTAGCGATACTTTGGGACCTGGAATAATTTATCAGTTTTCAGCACGAAATTATTAACCAATTGACAAGGCTTCGGTTTGGGTGGAAATTAATGATATCTAGACCTTTGCTACACGAATGTCGAAACTGGACTGAAAGAGAATGTTATTTGGCGCGAGTTCTGTTCCAGGAAATTTTTGCATGACCCTAATACTATACTACCAGTCTACTATAATATACTATCTAATACTATGATCATTGAATAGGCAATACTAGGTGGCGTTCCATCAGAACTTTGCGCTGAGCGGTGAGTGAGATAGCGATCAAAAGCTGCGCTTTGCAGGGCCAGGAAATTGAAGTAATCTTATTGGTACATTTTTTCCTAGCTCACCTCTCAGTTTCCTAGCACAGCTTTGGTGGAAAGCTACCCTTAATGTTATGTGATGATGTCAGCTATCTCCTCAACAACTGTTGGACATTTGAATGAGTTACATAAACAGCATTTCTCACCAAAGCATTTCCCTGTAACAGTGAGCCTATAATTATTGCAAGCCGTATCGTCCACGATATAGTAATCGGTATACGACTGATCGGCTATCGTGGGCCGAAACTGTATTCTGACTTGTGCCTTGTCTTTGGGTTTCACTGGGGTTGAGGTGATGGATAAGTCGAAGACGCGATCAACGCTGTTCAGAACGTATAACAACGAGACGCGGTATATCAAGGGTTTCTGAAAAGGTCATTGGAACTAGGTAAGTAGTGGTAATGCGATGTGATGAACTACGCCAATAGGTTTTTACTTTGATTATCAACGAACGACATGCTTCTTGCCACTGTGCAAAGTAGGTAGGTAAGTAAAGGCAGTTTTGGAAAAGGATAACTACCTACTTAGGTTAATAGCTATAAGTAACGATATTGAAAGAGATGATATTATATTAAGGGCTGGTGCGTTGATCAATGTGCATAACTTACATCTGCGGTGTTCTCAATGGTAAAAATTTTCTCTGAAACTGTGTCGACAGGAATACACCCAAATTCAATAACCTTTAGGGTGGTTTGACTATCGTCTGATGAGCAACAATCCATAATGCAATATTTTAAATTATGTCACATATACAATAAATAAATCTTTTATGTAAAATATTTTCGAATGACGTGAGAACTTCACAAGTGTTAAGTAATTTATATTCTCTTCGCTAGTATCTACCTACAGCCATAGAGAAATACTACGATACAGTTTATCTGGTTCAGCCCTAGAACACAGACCAATTAGATATACCTACTACGCCTACGTAGCCCTAGAAATGGTTATGCTTTTGAATTTCCCGCGTGAACAACTACATACTTAGGAGGGCTGTTACACTATCAATACTATTACGCAATAACGCCCAGTAACAGTAAGTAACAGTGCATACCGTCAAGAATCACGACAATACATTTTTGAATGGCTTGTGGTGCCTGACATACAAGTTAAACAATACCTACGTAATGTTATAAATCAATCAAAAGTGTTAAGTTGTCAACGTCAAATAGAAATAAAAATAGCAGTTGTCAAAAATCGTGAGTTCGTTGCGGTTGCGTTGGTTTGGTTTCATTTTTCCTTGAACAAAATGTAATGAATAAATTAGAACTCCGATTGATTGCTTTGTTTTGGTAAATAAAGAAACCCAGTGTACATGTTTTAAATCTCACAAATTGTCTCAGGCATTTTGCATATAAGTTTTTACTTCTGTGTTTTTGCTGTGATGTGAAAAATTATCCAATAGCTCTCACATCCTCCACAACTCGTTAAACTTCCTGATTTAGACTTCGCACGAGATGCTACCTTTTCTGTACGCGGATGTTGCGAGATCACGATAATTGCACAATGGATTCAGGGACAGATTGGCTGTCTGAGATCCTGCAGAACGTACAGCTTGAGCAATTCTATGTACCTATCAGAGACCAGCTGCAGGTAAACAATGGCTCACAAATAAATTATTAAGTCGGGATATTCAGTAAGCAAAATAAATTTCATGTTTTTTCATCAATATAGCTAGTAATAAATATTGTTTTAGATAACAAGGCTGGCGCACTTTGACTATGTGCATGCAGATGATCTTGAGAGGATAGGGATCAGTAAACCCGGGATCCGACGTTTATTTGATGCTGTCAGAAAGAAGAAACTACTGCTATGGAACCGCAAGTTTTGGAGCAAACTATTTGGCTCAGGTTCTGTGAAGGAGAAGGCAGAAATTGCTCCAAAACCAATAACTCAGACAGAACCAAGAACCACCTGCATTATTTTGGAAAAAGATATAGTGTAAGAAACATTTTTCGTTCACCTATTCTAAAAATGAATATTGGAGTTTAGAATAAAACAAAAGGAAATGAATATTACAATGGCTAATAGTCACTGCAACTACAATTCCCACCAATTTGATGGGAACGTAATTAATCTGCATAAAATATAATGGTTTTATCTCTAGTTTACTTCATAAATTATAATTTCTATTACTTTCTAGGTATCTCAAATGATAGTTCACTACAGGTTTAGTTTTTATCCACCTTACTCTATACTCTGTTACTGCGGAAGCCTCTAATCAATAAGGCTTATGGAACACCCAGTTTTTAACACACTATTTTTACAGCTGTGGGTATTATTGTTTGAATGTGCCAAATAATCCTGTGTTTAGGAGGGTATTTAAGATGTTAGTCCCGGGGGGCATAGAGGAGGCCTTTGATAGAGGAAAAACTTAGACACCAGAGTTGGACATAGGCTCGTATAAACTTAATACTTAAAGATAAAGGGCATAAACTTAAGATTTAGACTCTGCAGGGCTTCTAGTATTTATAACTAAATTTTGACTTTTTTTATTGCAGATTAAATAATGAATTAGGAACAGGATCCTTTGGTGTAGTTAAAAGAGGAGAATGGAGAATATCAGACCAGCAAACTGTCCCAGTAGCTGTGAAAGTATTAAAAGCTGATGCATTCTCACAGCCTGGGATCTACGATGACTTCAGACGAGAAGTAGAGGCCATGCATAGTTTGAAACATACAAACTTAATAAAGTTGCATGGTGTGGTATTTCATCCATTGATGATGGTGTGTGAACTAGCCCCTATGGGTGCTTTATTAGATTACATAAGGGCTCAGAACAGCAAAGTTTCTCTTAACTATGTATCAAAATGGTCAACGCAAGTGGCAGCTGGTATGGCGCATTTGGAAAAGAGCCGGTTTTTGCACAGAGATCTAGCATGCAGGAATATTCTACTAACGAATTTGGAATTGGTAAGTCTATTTAAGTTTGCATTGCACTGTTGTGATAATCAGATTGTTAAGTTGCTAGTTTACTGTGTAAATTGCCAATTTGCACACTCTTTAGTGATAAAATGAAGTCATAATTATAGTGTGGCACTCAGAATAATGTTCATTGCTCTTTTAAATTGTCAATTTGATAAGCCATCATAGAAGGTAATAGATGGTAAAGATAAGAGTTTATTATTTTAAATCTAGGTGAAGATTGGTGACTTTGGCCTCATGAGAGCGCTCCCTGACACGGACGACTGCTACGTCATGTCAGAAAGACGAAGAGTGCCGTTTCCCTGGTGTGCTCCTGAGTCCTTACGAACAAGACAGTTCTCACATGCTTCAGATGTGTGGATGTTTGCAGTGGCTCTGTGGGAAATGTATACCTTTGGCGAAGAACCCTGGATTGGTAAGAGCTTTATTTATCTTAAGAGTTCTGTATCGGGAAGATTAATCAGCAAATTGGATGCAATTTGCCACAGCCAATAAACTGCAATTAAATATTCAAATCAGAATTTCACACCAATTTTAATGGTACAAATTGATCGGTTTTTCATTATCATCGAAGAGAGAGATAATTTGCTACACAATTTGCATTCTAATCTCTATTTATAAATGCTAAATGAATTATCATTAGCGATTTCACTGTAATCTGTTTAATTATATGAGATTTATGCATTGAACTGCACAGTACAGATATAGTAATACATTAATATAAATAGCATTCACATTCTTTTATACAGTGTCAGGTTTCATGTGGTTCAAAGGAAAACTATTGTTTGAGGGACTCATGGGCTACACAAATCATCCCCATATATTCTATGAATTAGTTATTATAGTGCTAAAACGTTGACCATTGCTTAAGGAACAGCAGGTATGCAGAAATGAAAACTTTATATTCACGATGAAAAAATTGCATTAGCCCTATAAAATTTTCAAAAAAGGGTCATCTTTTAGAATGATGTATATATCTTAAACTTATAACTAAACAAAGCTTGTATTATGGGAACTAGAAAACTGATAGAATACTTAGATACCTACTTTTTTGTTTAGTAAACGCAAACTTATAATATGTACTTATATAGAGTTTTTATTGATGTCTTGTGTAAAATGTTCTCGACTTCATGGGACAGATCATATTGAATATCATTCTTGTTAGTTACGCCAAATTGACACCAGAGTAGTAGAAATCGTGAACTATGAATAAATTAAACTCTTGGATGTTGATTTATTCCTTTCAGCAAGTCATCTTTGTTACTTTGAAAGGCATACCCAATCTAGCGATTTCTACTATACATACATTACTTACCATGTACCGGAAACTTAAGAATTATTACTTCTAACTAATTCTAACTTATTTGTATAATTTACCCGATAACGATATCCTTAGTAGCTATACCGCCATACCATACAGAATATTAAAAACGTTTTCACTCTGAATATATAGGGTGTCTCAATAAGTGTGCACTTTTTAAATTTTGTGTAATTTTTTTTTTTCGTTTATTTGGCCACTCTGAAATTTGACAACTGTCACCTATGATTGTTCCGATTAATAAAAATGGAGCGTTACACAAAAGAAGCACTTGTTATCACTGTGAAAACTCATTACAAAAAATGGAGAAAGTTACCGCTCGCAAACTTCGCGGAATTTTTGGTCGAGAAAGTGCACCAAATGAGTCCTTATTATTGTGTCTCTTATTTAGACACCCTATACATAATGTGGCTTTTTTAACCGACTTCAAAAAAAGGTTCTCAATCCGGATGTATTTTTTTATATTTGTTACCTCTGAACTCCGTCATTTATATTTAGAAAAATATTTTTTATTGGAAAGGGTACTTTCAGATTGGTCCCATAGAATTTTTATCAAAATCGGTTCTGTAGTTTGGTTTTTTCTGTTATCTGAAGTTTGTTTTATATTTGTTTAAAAGTTACGTGTAGAGCAGTATGATAACCTATGACCATGCCCTATTATTCTAATATCTTAAACATTGTAAGGAAAAACAAACGACAACTGATTAGGAATGTGTGATTATTACTCATTTTAAAGTGACCCAGTTTAAAGGCTGTAGTTAAAGGTTATAGTACTGTAAAGCCCTTGTTACTTGTCAGTTCGGCGCCGCTGTATACTACATAGGATCTATGCTTATATCCCAACTATTATAAAACGAATGTTTAACTAAAATCTAAGGTTTCACTTCCCTTGATTTAGGCTTGAACGGTTCCGAAATACTCCGGCTGATAATGCGCGAAGGGCAACGTCTAACCGCGCCCAGCGCCTGCCCGCCCGATGTCTACATGCTGATGATGCAATGTTGGGACTTAAATCCTAAGGAACGGCCGACCTTCGCCGGGATACAGCGGTATATGGAGATGAATAAGTTTGACACGGCTGTGGCTGCTCTGAGGTGAGAATTTTATGTATGATTTGTTTACAGGTTCGGAGGTACTTTTATGTATAAACGATTAGACCGCCACTTGTATTTCCACGTGTCTAGTTACTTGATTTAATATTGTTTGTTAATCTAAGTGTTGAAATGGAACTAGGCGGATCATGTCTCCCGTATGCAAGCGATAGGTGGGCCAAGGTCGTAACTGGATGGCCTAAGAAGCGTTGGCGCGATGATTTGGACGCTTTTACAGGGACTGGCAGGATTTGTGATTTGGCACAGGATCGAGATTAGTGGAGAGATGAAGGGGAGGCCTTTGCCCAGCAGTGCGACAACATAAGTAGATTAAAAAAATTAAGTGTGGTTTACGTTTTCTATATATCTATCTTTCTTTGTATTAAACAGTTATTTGTCCGTTTTGAGTCCGTAACCACTCTGTTACACACTCTGGTAGTATTCAAATTTCAAATCCTTTTGGTCCGTAGTTTTTAAGATGGTTTTAAATCTTAAGTTGTACGGTCAGCAACATAAGTTGGTAAACAGTTTATGTTTTAAAATCGAAATAAATCTGGATCAAAGCATTTTTTCTACAAAATATTTACACTGTATTTGTAGATACACCTTAGCTCTTTACTAATGTCGTGTAAAAACATTTTATTCTGATAAATACACTTGAAACAAATATTTTCAAAACTCAAATTGTTAATTAATTTATGTCGCTGACTGTACCAATAAGTGTCGGTGAATCTATAAAACTTTAAATAACTAAAGCATAATTTTATTCGCAACTGTGACTAATAATATTGCAAGAATAGGCGTGACAAATAAACAGGCACTGTTTTTGGTAAATACGTGTTTCCATGTTGTCGATGACACAAATCATGATAAGACCTTTTTTTGGTACTGAATTTATATGGGAAGAGTTCGTCAATTATCAATATACAATGCCTTTTTGAAATAGCGCAAAACCTGAAACTTTGGTCAGAATCGAGAGTAGAATTGATCTACCTGCTTTTAAGGGAAAGTATTTTTTTTTTACAGGTAACGACAGTTCATGTTAATTGGTTACTCTTTTTTGGGTAGAAATTGCAGTTATTCTGGATATCAGACTTTTCCCTATATTTGTGTCACTAAAGTTACACGAATACCAAATTTCAGCACTGTGGGGTCACTGGTGTACCCTGTGAATTTCGTTAAAGTTCAGTTTTTATTATGGCTAATAATTAAAAAACTACCAAGGACTAAATTAAAAATAAAAACGGAGGTGAAATGTACTAATAAAGATCTTTCATTAGGCGTCCCATTTGACCTAATAATCTCATTTTGATTTTTTTTACCCCTCTTGAACCCCAATATCTCAACAACCGCCAGCTACACGAATACCAAATTTCAGCACTGTGGGGTCACTGGTGTACCCTGTGAATTTCGTTAAAGTTCAGTTTTTATTATGGCTAATAATTCAAAAACTACCAAGGACTAAATTAAAAATAAAAACGGAGGTGAAATCTACTAATAAAGATCTTTCATTAGGTGTCCCATTTGACCTAATAATCTCATTTTGATTTTTTTTACCCCTCTTGAACCCCAATATCTCAACAACCCCCCAACATTTTTAGCTCATTTAGTCACACCAGAATTGTGTCATCACTACCTACCTATAAACCAAATTTCTCACATTCAAATCTCATCACATTCTTCTTGAATAAGATTTTTAAAACCATCTCAACAATGTTCAAGCCGGACTTGAACCACAGCAACCATTTTCATGATAAGAGAATGCCCTAACCAGTTGCACCACAAACTTAGTACCTGAAATTAGCCGTGTAATTAGTGATTTGGTTACCTGCCCAATAAGTAAATTAATACATGCTTGTCGGTTTAGTTTACTTTTGACCCTTGTACAAAGACGTTTTTAGGGTTCCGGAACAAAATGGTAAAATCGGAATCCTTATGGTGCGTCTTTGTCCGCAACTAATGAACCTATCGGCTTGAAATTTGGAATAGTTATAAATACTTTTGTAAAATAGGTTTTGTTTTCAAATTAATTACCATAGAAAATTTTAATTTTTCAATCAACCTTAATATAAAGTCCTAAATTATTAATGAAACAGCCTAAATAAAATAGGTAAGTAAATCATATTGATTCATCATGTAAGTAGGTACCTGTTAAACTGACTAACCGTCATCGTCGCAAAGGCGCCGCCGATTTAAGTTATAAATTGTTTATTGGAAATGTATCGATTACTGGATAAATATTCAAGCTACCAGTATTAACCCCACCTCGAAAATCAGTTTATACGATTCCGGATGTGTTTTAAATTAATGTCGTGCATAACAAAACAGGTTGTATATGCAAAGATTACATGAAAACTATCACGAACTCTCTATCTAGAACAGTTTCTTTAGATATCTATCTTAAAAGTTTTCTTGGTTTACCTATCTAGGTTCGGAACCCTCGCCGCGCGAGACCTATTCGTACTTGACCGGTATTGTTTTTTCTTTCTGAAGTGTCCTAAATTACCGTTATTTGAACAGCTATCGGAGACAAGGTCAGATGTCGGTAGACGCTGGAGACGCCATCATCCTGATAGACAGAAGGGCAGAACTCCATTGGTGGAAAGGACAGAACCAAAGAACACTGGAGGTTGGACTGTTTCCAAGGTAACATAGTGTGTTATTTGTAAATCAATAATATCATTCGGTTCATATAATAACGTGTTCTTGCAAAAACCTTGTATTTAATACAAAACCTATTTGTTGAATAAATAGTTTATTATGATTCATATGTTTTTATAGTAGGTCCTTAAATTTGTTACAAAATTTCCAAGCGCACTTTCTACGGCTGCATAGTGCATATGAAAAGATATTTTATACATATTAATCATAACCGTGTATTTTAATCTCCGACGCAAAAAGAGTGGGCTGTCTGTGTGTCTGTCTGTTTTCTGACGCGGGTCTTTTTAATAGAAAGCTTGGTTAAGTCAGGTGGTTCTTGTGTGATGAAGACCAGGTCAACCTAACCGAAGATTATCAGCATTTTGGTGGAGGCTGTGATATGGAAATTTATAATGGGGTGTTTTAGGTGTCGCGGGTTATTTCATATTTTAATTTATATTTATTTCATTTCAGCACACTATTGACCACCGGGAAAAGTAAAAATTTACCATCAGCCAAGAAATCTCAGACGTTGCCGTCGCCCGTCCAAAGAGGTATGGTTCTAAAAACAAAACCTTTATTCAAATTATAGGTGAAGACTTTGTTACGTCGTTTATGCAAGATATGTGTTTGAAACAGATTTTTAGGGTTCTGTAGTTGAACTAGGAACCCTAAAAAATTCGTAATGACTATATGTCTATCCGTCCGAACATTACAGCTGTTCTATTCGTCACTATTAGAGCTGTAAAGTTGAAATATTGCATGTTGATACATTTTGTGACGCCTAGTAATTTATAAAAAAGATTTCGTTTAGAAATATAATAAATAATAAATATGGCTAGACATTTCACACAGCGCTATCTAGCCCCAAATTAAGCAGAGCTTGTACTATGGGAACCAGATAACTGACAGAATACTTATGTACTTGTTTGTTTTTGTAAATACATACGCATAATATATAGAAAAACATCCAGACGCGGAACAAATATCTGTAAATCGTACAAACATTTGTTCCGCGGTGGGAATCGAACCCGCTATCTCCTGTGTCTCAGCCTGCTATTCGCCCACTGCGCCACGGAGGTCGTCAATATAAAATATATAAAGCTTCAAAGTGGCCATTTTCGTAATAGTCGTGTGTCAATCAGCTCAGAAAATGAATGAATGAATGAATTTATTACAATTGATCTGACTAATGGGCTTTTCCAATATAGATTTCTGTACACAACTTCTAGCTAGATAATGCAAGATTTGTGGCTTCAAGATAAATACCTAAATTCTTAAGCTAATACGCCATGCCATAGGAATTTATAAAAATATCATTCTTAATGATCATCTCAGCCCGTCTGCACCCACTGTTGGGTATCTAGGGTGTTTGATAATATACGCACAAAAATTAAAGGGGTTAGTTTGATGAGCTTAATAAATAAATTTGTGAAATTTATTTTGGCATGTAAAAACAAACACTTTATTGAACTTATGTTATGCTATTGCATAATGCTTGCCATCTAACCACAGATACTGTATTGGTGACGTCTTGAGATATCTCTTGTTGTCCCTTTCTAACCCAAAACCCGCAGCCATTTCCGAAAGAGATATCAAATCGGCCTTTCGTTTTGGATGTCGATTGCAAGAGTAGGCAGTAAGTTTTATATCGAATTAATAACCTAAATTTAGTTGATTTTCTTTAAAATTTGATAATTTAACTAGTAGTTTTTTTTTCGCGAAATCTTTTATGTTTTGAGAAACCGTCACTTGAATATCGTCAGTATATTACTAAACACCCTGTATATAGGCCTCCTCTTTATTACGCCATTCTTTCCGGTCCCTTGCTAGTCTCATCCATTGATACCTTGTTACGCTTGCAACGTCATTCGACCTTGCGGGTGGTCTGCCTCATGGTCTACAAGCATCCCTTGGCCATCACTCTGTAATCGCCTTCGTCCAACGCCCGTCATCCCTCCTAGCCATGTTTCTAGCTCATCTCCACTTCAGCCCTGCAAACCTCATAAACACGTCCACAACATTTGTGCGACGTCGTATTTCGACATTGGGTATGTGATCCAAGAGTGATATACCGAGCATGGCGCACTCCATTGTCCGTTGAGCTACTCTTAATCTTATGCATGTATTCCTTTTTAAGCGGCCATGTCTTGGAACTGTAAGTAAGAATGGGCATGTCGCGTGGATTTAAATTTTCAAAATTATAACAGCGCATATTCAAATCTCTGAGGGCTTAGGCTCGGACTATATGGCATCCGGGTCTCCCCGATCTTGCGAATCCGGAGCATGCCCCGGTTGCTTCCAGGTAAAAATCGGAGTCGGATGGCCTCGGATCGTGTGTAGTCGATGCAGGAAAAATTCAAATGTTTGGTTGTGCCACAGATTGATAAGGGGCCGTTAAAAAACGGTCCCTGACAAGCTCGGGTGCCATATAGTGCGTGCCTTAGCCAAGTTACATTCGATTAGCGATGACGCTAGTCGATAAGTCCGAAAATGTATGGGATTGACACATGCTATGGTAATATCACGTGATCTATCCTCAACAAACCTCTGGTCCGCCAAGTCCGTTGACGAAAGTGACGTGGGCGCTACAACTATTTTATACGGTGTGATATAATGTGTTGTGTCATATGGGGCATGTTGAATATTAATGTAAGCATGCCTACTCAAATGTGTTTCGAGACTAGTATTTTATGACACGCTACGTTGTTAACTAAAATAAATTGGTTAATTCATACCACGATTGTAAGTACCTTAGCCTGCCGTGACGTGCACTGGGTGACTTTCAAGATATAGAATAGAGTCACCCAGCGAGAGTTGGTCTCTGAGTGATATGACAATTTTTTACTGTGACCCCGACTTGGGACGTTATAATTTTGAAGGCTACCTGCCTGTGTCCTCTTAGTTCCCAAACGGCTGGACCGATTCGGACGCGGTTTTTTTGAATAGATAGCCAGTTTAACTGTAATGTTTCTTAACTATGTGATGAAGATCAGGTCAGCCGATTCGAAGATTATCAGCACTTTATAATTTCGTCATCTCGTGTTCGTCTTCAAAGTTTTAGATGATAACCCCGTAGCTAGGTTAAGTAACATTCCGCGCGAACTACTTGATTGAGTGGTGACTGCACCGAGTGTTTCGATGGGCACGTAACATAACAACGTAAGAACCAGCTATACAACCTGTTTTGTTATGTACGACATTTATTTAAAACACACATCCGGAATCGTATTAACTGATTTTAGGGGTGGGTTTAATACTGATAGCTTGAATATTTATCCAGTAATCGATACATTTGAAATATAAAAATTTTAACGTAAATCGGCGGCACCTTTGTGACAATAACGACCTTGACGACCTAAGTAGCGCAGTGGGCGAATAGCCGGCTGAGACGCAGGAGGTAGTGGGTTCGATTCCCGCGTCGAAACAAATGTTTGTATGATCTACAGATATTTGTTCCGGGTCTAGATGTTTTTCTATTTATTATAAGTATGTAAATACATATTTATTTAAAAAATGTATATAAGTATTATATTAGTTATTTGGTTCCCATAGTACAAGCTCTGCTTAATTTGGGGCTAGATAGCGTTGTGTGACAAGTCCAGCAATATTTATTTATTTAACCCCGGTTATTCAGTAGGATTTGTTTACCTATTATACTGCGTGTCACCGCATTTACAACATTAATTTAAATCACGGGTAGGGCTGATGGCTAGCATGATTGTAAAATAGATTTTTTTTTCAAATTCATTACCATGGATTTTTTTCATTTTCAATCTTCCTTAATTTCAAGTCCTAAAATGTCTATGTAACAGCCTGTATAAAACAAGTATCATATTTATTCATCATGAATGAATGTACCTGTTAAACTGACCAAGCGGCATCGATGCAAAGACGATGCCGTTATACGTTAAAAACTGTTTATTGGAAATGTATCGATTTCTGGATTACTTATTCAGTAATCAATACATTTCCAATAAACAAGCTACCGGTATTAAACCAATCTCTAAAATCAATTAATACGATTCTACATATGTGTTTTAAATTAATGTCGATAATGCGGTGACAGACTGTATACAGACTGTTTCATTTATATTTTAGGGCTTGATATTATAAAGGTAGTTTGAAAAAGTAAAATTTTCTATGGTAATAATTAATTTGAAAAAAACCTTTACAACAAAACACCTTTGTTATAGGTCGATAAGTAAAAAGGCGGTCTAAAAACTCCGAAATCAGATGGCATTACGACCTTACTTCAAACCATGAAAACATTACTAAGTCAAGTTACAAATCTTATCTTAGTTTTCCAACCTGTATAAACATTGACATTGATTATATCGCTACACCATACTTGGCATTGAATATCGCTAATCTATGACTAATAGACACACCAGTTTATCGCTTCCATGAATAATTGTATGGTTAGTACCACAGAATAATAAGGTCTAATACACCTTGTAGTGCTTCTACAAACATGTCACACCTGCGTCTTGCATCACGGTTTATGTTTATGGGAATATGAACCTAATGGAAATGAAGTAGAAAGCTGGTAATGGTGTTTTATTGGAGCTAATTATGCAAACATAATTATTACGTGCTTCAATAAAGTAACAAGTTTATTAAATTACTAGCTGCCGCTCGCGGCTTCGCACGCGTGGTTCGTCACTAAAATCATTGCATTCCTTCTGCGCAGTCGGGTAAAAAGTAGCCTATGTCTTAATGCCGGTCTTAATCTGTATACATATACTAAATTTCATCGAAATCGGTCTATCAGTTTTGTCGTGAAAACGTAACAAACAGACTGACAGATTCACAAGAGTTACTTTCGAATACTACGTAGTCATACGTTAGACCTACATTCTCTAAAACCAGCATTTATCATATTTTTTTATGATCGTGATCATGGTATTTCATTACACTTAGCGGCCGTGCTAGGTCGAAACTGTACTTGTTTCCTTTTGTCTGTAGAAGGTACCTTTATGTTTCAGCTCATGTATCCCAATCCAACGGAAATATCCATTTAGCAGAGGATTCGGTGGTGGTCCGCAAGCGTCGAACCATCGAGTCCACTCAGCCGTCCAGCACTCGAGCGGACAAGTCCGGCAGCAAACAGTTCAACTACAATAAACTGGTGAACGATCGAGCCGCGCTCAATATTGCGGGAACCAGAGTGCCGAGGTCTGCTAGAGATGCTTACTCCAAGAGCTTGAATCAAGGTAATAAATAGAAGATTATTAAACGAGGGGATAAAGCAGTGTCTTGCGTCATGGGCGCTATATTGAATCCTGAGTGCAGAATGGGATATAAGCACGCCCAAGACGCAGACAGCTTATCCACGAGGAAAATACTCTAGATTTTACACTTTCTGCGAGACAACAAAAACCAAATCTAGGTTGGTGCATTCTGTACAGAGGTTAGTTCGTTTTATGAATAAGATCTTACACACAAGAAATATATCCAACTGCGCAGTCGAGTAACACGTAGCCTGTCATAATCTATCTGTATACCAAATTTCATGAAAATCGGTTGGAAGTTGTTTGGAATATTAACGAGAACAAGCCTGCAAGGGGTCATCGAATCTTGACCCTACTCCAACACCAGTACAACAACATCCACGGGGATCCTGGAAAGTCTTTTCCATCCTTATTTCAAGTACATAGTTAGGATGGCTGCGGTCAGGCTAGAGTCGGTGCAGATCTCATTCTCCCCACCCTAGTATTAGATATATCAACGTTATCCCCAGTTCATAAATGTAAAAATAAATGGATGTTATTTTAATAACCCCCGTGGCGCAGTGGGCGAATAGCCGGCTGAGACGCAGGAGGTAGCAGATTCGATTCCCGCCGCGGAACAAATGTTTGCTTAATCTAAAGATATTGTTTGGTTGTCTGTCTATATATTATAAGTAAGTATGTATTTACAAAAAAAAGTATATAAGTCAATTCTCTGGTTCCCATAGTACAAGCTCTGCTAAGCTTAGGGCTAGATAGCGCTGTATGCAATGTCCAATATTAATTTATTTACAGTAAAAGAAGATATATTGATCGATCTGGAGCTACCGCCTTGCAGGAAAGCTGGCTCGCCTTCGAGAGCCGTCAGCCAGCACGTCTCCATCCTCGACGAACCCATTGATGTTCCTGAATTAGGTGAGCGAGGTTTGTTACTATGCAATATCATTTATTTCAAACTATCTGACCCGGCAACCTTCGTACCGCCTTGACATACATATGACGCGGGCTGCCAATGTACGTCGCCGGTGGAATTGTCAATCGGCCATCATTAATTTGGTGACCTCTGTGGTGCAGTGGGCGGATAGCCAGCTGAGACGCAGGAGTTAGCGGGTTTGATTCCCGCTGCGGAACAAATGTTTACATGATCTACAGATATTTGTTCCGGGTCTGGTTGTTTCTCTATGTATTATAAGTATGTATTTACAAAAAAAATGTATATAAGTATTCTACCAGTTATCTAGTTCCCATAGTACAAGCTCTGCTTAGTTTGGGGCTAGATAGCGTTGTGTGAAATGTCCAGCAATATTTATATTGATTTATTTATTAGCTGCATCTATGTATGAGAAAACCGCGGGCAAAACCTAATTTATTATGCACTGAAAGCATGCTTCTAAAGTTTGTAATTCCTCCTTCCAGGTTTAGAAGCAGACTGGGGGCAGCAGAGCACAGAAAGCTTACCTACATACTCATCACACCAACAAAACTTACAAACTCACACCAACATTTACGGCGCTAAATCTATGGACAACCTTGCGCGTGCGCCGCCCTCTTCACACGACCCATTCGACACATCACAGTTCTGGCCTCCTGATAGTAGAACTAACTACGACACACAGACTAGGGCCAACTACGACACACAAATCGGTAGACCTAACTACGAGATAAACGTTAGGCCCAACTACGCAGTAGAAAATATTATTAGATTAAGTTGTGATGTACAAAGTAGCGCGCCCAACTACACAATACAAGCAAGCCCTAGCCCTGGATACAGCTCTCAGATCCAACCTAGCGCTAGTAGCAGTGAATCTCAGCGATACTCCTCGAACTACACCAGAACTGACACTCAAATGTATAATAACAAAACGCCTACTAGAAATAACTCGATAGCTAATAATTCACCGCACAGTGCCCTCAACTCTACTCCGACACACACGACAAACGCTCTCTCCATGCAACTAAATATATCTAATGATGCAAATATGTCGTCCGTTTCGACTTCACTAGCTGATATGTCGCTGGACGACAGAATTTCAGAATCACTGAATCTCAGATCCAAAAACTCGAATGGTGAAAATATATACTCGAATAGTCCATACGATATGGCAGCATCGGCCGGTCCGACCAACGTCGCCAACCAATATAGAGATATTCCTCTATACAGCAACAGCCATTTTGAAATCAATCCTACCCAACAACAGTTCCTTCTAGAAACAAAAGATTATTACACTAAATTATCTACTCCGTCAAAAGCGAATACGAATAACTACGAGAAGAATATTTATGATCCGAAATACGAAGACGAAGCGGAGAAGTTGAAGAATTTCAGCGATAATTTGGAGAATTCGAAGAACTACTCCGCGTTCAAATACCAAAACGTTGATTATGGTTACTCGACGTATTCAGAGTACGGTGTGAACGCTCCTCGAAGCGCAGTTTACGATGAAGTGAATGATTCGGAAAGTAATTTTTACAGTGAGATAGGCGAAGCCGCGGGGAACACTTATGGAAGTACGCACTTGTATACGAGTAGAGGCTTGTACGATGAGGTTTGCGACGAGACTCCGAGGCCGCATCGACCCGCCCCGCCTTGCCCTACTCAACACAAGTAAACGCTATTAGGCCGTGCACACACCAGACCCGAAAGAGTTTTAATTATTATCTATCATTTATTGCCCGAATATAGATACAGAAAGATGTCGGATTTAATTTAAATTAGTTTCACTATATCCCTCTCAGGGGCGTGCAATAAGCTTGTAAAGCTTTCCTATTTGTTCAGTTATAAACATTATTATTTACATTACGTCAAATATAATACCACAAAACGAGTTTTTTGTGGTTTAACGCATGTTTAAAAAAATGTAAAGATAAGTAATTTTTTAAACACGCGTTAAACAGTTGTTTAACTTTTTTGTGGTAACAAGGTTAGCATTCAATTATTTTAAGACAGACCGTCGTGCAACGACGATAGTTTAGTCTATCACATCGGGCTAAATGAGATGTCTTGACTACTATTGCGATAAAACTTATTATCAAAATGGACGTCACCTAGGCATACATTTCAAAGGGAAGCCGACAGTCGCTAAACCTAAACACCAAAGCCGCCGACCCGCCGACATCGCCCGACGGCATGTTAGTTGCCGCGCGTCGCCGGGTGCAAGTAGCCGACAAGAACCCGCCGGGCTGTGTCGGCGGGTCGGCGGCTTTGGTGTGTAGACTGCATTAGACAGATTTGTCTCAAAGCAGACAAAGCTCTGATAGTTAAAAAGCACAGGTTGAATTTGTAAAAATCGACAAATTATGAGAAACAGGCTCTATTCGATACACGAAACAACAATAATTATTCTGTGTTTATTTCAATTCAATATTAAAATGGAAAATCCAGCGTTCCATACAGACATCATTGACTAAAGACGCCGCAATGTATTTCGTTATTAGATTGAAATTAATATAAATTATTGTTTTGAGTTACGGACAGAGCCGTTCCTCTAAGTTTGTCAACTGTTTACACATTCACCTTGTATATCGTTCCCGCTTTTTTACATTTAAACAGAAAGAGAGAGAATGAAATTATCTGTCAAATAAAGATATTTAGACATAATGAAACAGGCTCTGACTAAACTAATAAACCCTTTGGTTAATTTAGAATCCCGTGGTTTTTAAAATACCGGTTTTTTATTTTTGTATTTGCTCAGTTTCAAAACGATACGGGATTAATTAAGTCGCTGTTTATTTATGATGTTTTGGACAGAATTGTGTTTAAAATGTTTCTGTGATTTATACAATTTATTGCGGTTAGGACTCACTTGACTGATAAAAGATTGGCATTTGAAAGGTATTTATGATTGGTATTATAATTTATAAGGATATAGAAAGTAAAAGCATCTTAGACAGCTAAAATTGCGCGCCTCTACTATGTCTACTGTAATATAATTCTTATGATGTTGAGAATAAAGATTATTTGGCTTTGAATGCCAAATAATTCAGTATTTAAGTAGTACGGCGCGCAATTAAAATGTTACATCTCTATCAGAAGATTGGATTTATAGTGGTGGCGATTGTGTTGTTTACGCCTTTAACTAAAATTGTGTAAAATACGAACGGTCTCATTTTGTTCATACTAAAAATCAAATTAGAATGAAATTTAAAGTGACATTTCTAAAATTAAGTAATTTTTGTTATGATGGCATGTTTGCGGGCTAGTTTTAGTGATCAATCAAATTGGTGTTGACTAAAACTAGCCCGCAAACGCCTTCTTATTTACAAATACTTAAATTTAGAAATGTCATTTTAAATGTCATTCTAATTTGATCTTTAGTTTGAACAAAATAAAGCCGTTCGTATTTTACACAATTTAACTTGGTCAGCGTAAACAACAGAATCACCACCAGTGTCTCCTTATGGAAAGTAGGTAAAATCTCAAATAATTATAATTTGAGATTTTGCCTACTTTCCGTTGAGATATATATATAATTTATTAGAACAAAATTTACTTAGATTTTGATTTATAAGTATTATTTTAGTTTGCATAGTTCTTTTTTATTCATACAAATTATGTTGAATGTATCGAAAAAATTGCGAATATTTAGTATATGCTAAGTCTAAGCCAAAAAATATTGTAGCTGAATCTGGCGGAAAATGTATCTGACATTGTTGTCTTGCTATTTTTTAAATATTTTATATAAATTATACAAAAATTGTGTGTTGCAGCTTAGATTTTTTAAATGTAACTTGCCTAAATATTTATTTTGATATTTAAAAGTAGGTACTCGAATGATATTGTATGTGGTATTAAATAAGTTCTGTTAGAAGCGTCACGGTGCCTCGCCATTAAGTACCTGTTAGTTTAATTACTTAGATTTGTACATCACATCACACCGATCTTGAAACACCGACTAATAATGATAATTAAATGATGAAAATTAAATAATAATTAAATGTCAACATCGTTTCTTGAATAAATCACGTTAATCAAATAAAATTGATTGCTTGAAATATATGTCAGAAATAAATAGTAGAACCAACATATTTCTGCCTTAGTATATTTCAAACTTTCGCAATCACTACATAATTACGGATTAAAACGGGTGTTTATCGCGTATGTACCTTTTTTATTTGTTATCCCTAACCAAACAACTAGGGTTAACAAATTAAAAAGGTACATACGCGATAAATACCTGTTTTAATCGGTAATTATATATCTGCATTTCAACGCATGCAATATTAAAGTCTATAAAGTCATAATACTAATTATAATTATATGCATTGGCGAGATAACATATTCTTGCTTCATTCAATCTCATCACATTCTTCGTACATGCTCGTAGGACGAGGGTACTATGGACGTGGCAAGCAATTCTCATGAATTAACTAATATTCAAAATATAAAGCGTGGCTATTTTACGTATAAACCTATGCTAAATCAAGTTTTACTTGAGTTCTAGGGGTGATAAAAGTGTATTTTAGTACGAGTTTATTGGTTTTACCCGTTAAGGATCACGCCAATACATTTTTGTGGTATTTTTCAAACTTTCGCGATCACTGTACATGATTACTGATTTAAACGGGGTTTTCACGTCGGGATAACAAATAAGAAAGGTACGCACGCGATAAATACCCGTTTAAATCGGTAATTACATTTTTGTATGGTTGTGGTGCCTGACTGATTACGCAAAAACTAATTTGTATTGTGCTATAAATGCACTTTGATTAATGCAGCTGGATAATTTTGTCAAAAGCCATTTCTGCGATAGGTCAATATGGGATCACAGCTATATCACTTAGTCAAAATTACGGTTAAAAACGGTGCTGACTGAACATTTTAATATTATACAGTGACTAAAGATTATCCTTTAAATAAAAATAATTGGGTTAGTCAAGTATTAAAATATTTTTTTTTACTTACCTTTGTTGCCCCACTGCTGGGCAAAGGTCTCCCGATCGCCCTTCCATTTTATTAATATGATTCAATAATTGCGTTTAAGTTTTTACTAGCATATTTGACATTTACAACGGTTTTTACAGCAAATTAGTTGAATTGTTGAATAAATAGCATGTGTAGTTATTAATGCTGGCTGACGACACTTGTGTACCTATTTGTAATTGATGTTTAATGTATCGTATACCTGCAGAAACATGAGTCTCACTAGACTGCAGTCATTAAAGTTTGTCAAATCGTTTGGGTGCTACGAGGCAATAAATAACACCACTAAATACAAAAAGTGCACGAATGCCCTTTGTATTTGTAGGGATGAATATCTAACGAACTAACTAGATAGAGTTGTAAATAATAAATATGGCGCTATTTTACGTAAACTATTTTTCGAAAATTGTTTGAATATGTTATATAGTAATGTAAATAAGCTTTATCCACACTAAGTTCCAAATGTTCTAATGGCGATTAACTAAATTATAATAAAGATTTGGTGATTATGATTCTTGTCATTTTATTTAGTTTCAATCCTTATTTTTCAAGACGATACTAACGGGTTTTTTTATAAAAAGACTAGCTGTTGCCCGCGACTTCGTACGCGTTACACTTCCAAATGTGTAGGTTACCTAAACTCGCTTTTGCAACTAGATTTGACACCCCATTTTTATCCCATGGAAACTGGATAATGGGATAAAAAGTAGCCTATGTGGTAATCCAGATAATAATCTACGTATATACCAAATTTCATCGAAATCGGTTCCGCCGTTACGACGTGATTGAGTAACGAATAAACAACCATCCAAACTTTGACATTTATAATATTAGTGTAATGTAAAAAAAAAAATGCGAAAGTTTCTTTTAAAAATTCTTTTAGTTTAATTTAGTGTGTATTGTTACACACTAAATTAAACTAAAAGAAAACTATTTTCTTCTGATCAAAATGTTCTAGTGCTTACCATTTCAAATTTCGAACTCTAGATACGTCCCTATGAGGCCGTGTCCTAAAAGTGCATAACCTCTTTAAGCTTAGAACCCTTCAAATGAGGTAATACTATAGTACTGTGGCTTTCGAGACATTCCAATTTTAAAGAGTATTTGCTTAAGTTTTTAAGTTAGTTCAACCTTTTTTTAATAAAATCGGATTGAGTTTTCAAACATGTGTCAAAATAAAATGTAATATAAATCAAAAGCACTAAGGAGTATTGATATCAACTTCGTAACAAATCACCGCCAAAATAACTATCTACCACTTTTTAACCCCGTTAGGAGGAAAAATTTCAATAAAATACGAAACACGTCTTCCACCAATTCTGATAAAAAAGTTGTAGGTATGCAAAATTTAAAGTAGATTGGACAAAAGAATCACGTTGTGCCGTACAAACTTTGCCCCCCTTTTTCACCCCCTTAGGGGTAGAATTTCGGAAAATCCTTTCTTATCGGATGCCTACGTCATACAAAGAACACACCCTCCAAGTTTCAGGTGTCTACAATCAGCGGTTTAGGCTGTGCGTTGATCCGTCAGTCAGTCATTCAGGACAAAGCATTTTATATGTATAGATAGCAAGATAAGGGGATAGACCCTGGTGCATGCCGTTCGACGACATTATTGTTCTTGTCGGTGAAAATTCACTCGAGGTCCAGAACAGACTGGCACAATGGCAGGAAAAACTGACAGTGTTGGATTGAAGATCAGCAGAACAAAAACCGAGCATTTGTTCTGTGACTTTAGTGGTCCCTCCAGTTTGGCTATTCAAAGCACGCAGGTAAATGATAGGTGATGCTTTTAATTTTAATTTTATATGAATTTTTTATTTTATGTTCCTAATCTGATTTATTTAATTTTAATGTGACATTTTACTTTTCATCTAATTGACTGTATTATTATTGATTTGTATGTTTTTGGTTTTAATTGTATTTATTTGTGATCGTTGATATTTTGTATGGACAGACACTGTCTGAAATAAATGATTATTCGATCGGCAAGCGAGCTGACAAGAAGGTGCTCCGCGGCTACCTCAAGTCCGCCTTCGGGCTGTGGTCCAGCCAGTTCCCCCACAGGATGGCATTCTAAACTAGCTCTAAGAGTCAATAAACATCTATTCTATTCTAATATTTCTTTGGGTGGTGAATCCCTACCAATATGCTCCAACTTCCGGTAACTTGGGTCATTGATCTAAAACGAGGGCGACATAGACCGGGACGTTAAAAATAGAATAAATGCGGGATGTAATGTGGGAAAAGGGCAGGAAGAAACTGCGCTGTGCGAGGCTACGCAAAAGAATCAATCTTAGTAGTGATTTTTTTCAGTGTGCAACCAACCTACCTATTTAGTAGTAAAGGGTAGGTTTAGGAAAATGTATGTGAACCCCGAAAGGGTCTTTGTCCTTAGGGGAATAATTCTAACACTTTTAAAAATAAATACGATGTTGTACCTGGTATTTAATCAGCTATTTATGGTTCATAACCTAAAGCCGATTTTGAACGATTAAGTTACAGAGTTAAGTTAAGATTACCCTACAGAGTCCAAAACTGCTTTAAATTTTCAGGAAAAATTTCAAGGGTAACTATACTTACATTTACTTACATGATATGAATTATACGATCTAAGTCTATGTAGTATATAACGATATTGATTACTTTATGCATTGTATTCATCATCATCATCAACATCGTCAGCCCTTCTCATCCCACTGCTGGGCATAGGCCTCTCTTCGTTGTCGCCATTTGCCTCTGTCCTGCGCAGTTCTAACCCACATACGACCTGCGATTTTTATAATGTCGTCGACCCATCTTGCCGGTGGTCCTGCTTCCTGGTTTCATCTCTGGGCCACCACTCAGTCAACACCCTGCGCCACCTGGCATCACCGCGCCTGGCCACATGTCCTGCCCAACGCCATTTGAACTTTAGTCCGCGTGCGAAATTCGGTATTGGGGACTCGGTCTAGCAGTGTGATGGCGAGCATGGCGCGTTCTATGGCTCTCTGTGCGACTCTAATCCTGTGCACAGTCTCCTTCGTGAGCGTCCATATCTCAGCACCGTAGGTTAATGTTGGCAGGACACATTAGTTGTAGAGGCGGGTCTTCAGACATTGTGGAACGGTGGTAGATTTCAAAATATCGTCCAGCTTGCTGAATGCCGCCCATGCATTGTATTATTGAAAGTAGGTTTATTAAAATACCATGTATTTGTCTAGGATTAGTTATATTTCGTTGTTTATATCTGTGTCTTGTAATTTAAATTAAGCCTACCAAATATAACTGTTTGTCCGCATTATACAAAGGTTAACTGGAAGATAATGTTATCTACCATTAAGTTCGCCTATGTACAGATTATTTTTATTTTGTGCATTAAAGTATTTTTCATTCATTCATCTAATAGGGATGGTTGAATTCTCAAGTTCTGCGACCCACTCCGAAAAATAAGAATCCGAAAAATGTAGACTAAAGACCGATCAAGTACGAGTAGGACTCGCGCACCGAGGGATCTGAACCTAGATAGGTTTATTTATGTTAATTAAGCAGCGCCATCTAGTTATGTGACGGGTAAATCAAGAAAATTCTTAAGGCATATATTTAGAAAAAAATTTTTGGTAGAGATTTATTTATAATATATCAATCATATTAATTTCAGATTTTTCACTTTGCAAACTTTGGAGATAAAGTGACGGTATTTTTTTCGAAATTTTTCATCATAACTCCAAAACCTCTAAATAAAAAAAAAATGTTTTGTAAATCAATCTCTTTGATATGATACCCTACTTGACCTAGTAACCCTATTTTGAAATTTTGACCCCCACCATTTGGGCTCTTTTAGCCATCAAAATGGAAATACTATTAAATTTTTTACATGCAATAGAGGAAGGTCAGTAGATATTATTTATAACTATTAAAAATTTCCGATAGGTTCAGTAGTTGCTGAGATTATCAGATGTGACACACGGACGGACAAAGTCGCACCATAAAGGTTCCGTTTTTACCATTTTCGTCTGGAACCCTAAAAACTAAGAGCAAACCTTTCGACGATACTCGAAGCTAAAAGCTCCAAAGGTTACCGAGTTCAGCACATGTTTTGACTTTTACCATACTTTTACTCAACTTTTTTAAATAAACATTGTTACAAGTTTCAACATAAAAATAGATCATTTTCCATCACTATTATAAAAACGATTAGAACGTTGTTTGTTTGTGAGGCAAAACGCCTAGACCGATTTTTAAGAGTAGGTAGTAGTGTTTCTTATGAAAGGGCATGGGAAGTACTACCACCTTTTCTGCCACCAAGCAGCATTGCTGTGTTTCGGTTTGAAGGATATGATTGCCGGTGAAATTACATCACATGAGGCGTTACACCTGTGGGCCGCGGATGCACGCAGGGCAATACATCGTAGGGCATATTTCTAGATTGCGTGACCTACGAGGCAATTCTCTGTTATAGGCGATGGTTATCACTTAACATCAGGTTGGACATAAGCTTGTTCCATCTCAATGTAGCTTAATAAAATCATGAATGTATTGTAGTAATATACCTACATATGTACCCACAGGATTCTTCCTCCGGGAGTATTATTTGGTGAAAATTAAATCTTTTTCAGTTACATTATAAGTACCCACTAGTTTTTTGAAACTCGATGTTCGAACACTTTGTAATTCCAGTTCTTTTTTGCGGAAAATTTAGTATTTCATAATAATTATCATCTTTATTTGGAAACAATTTAACAAGGGTGTAATTACAAAAATGAAAAACGATGGTACCCGCATGAGTAATAAATACTGTATCGCAGATACCAACGTCCTCTTCCGCGACAAGACAAGTCAGGATTCCAATACAATCTTAAAGATAATCACATATTACAAAAAAGAAACACTTACATAAGGAATAAAAATTACTAAGTAGCACCTCGTGTGTGAGGGTACGTGTGTGCTTGTTTGAGTGCAAATGCTAGTGGATTCATGAGTGTGTGTGTGGCTGGGGTGTGTGAGTGGCTGGTGTGTATGTGTGGTTGTGTATGTGGGTGTGTGTGTATGTGGGTGTGTGTGTGTGTGTGGGAATTGGATCGTATTGAAACCTCTAATTTTTTCCAGTTGTTTGGTTATTATTTTAATGAAAACAAAACTAATAAATCCTACAATTTTCGGTCCTTTCGTAAAAACTACGCGGATGAAACCGCGAGCGACCACTCGTTAAGTATAATGTTGGGGAGAGGGATCAGACTCTCAAGTTAAAGTTAATTTCGGTCGCAGTTTGTTTGGTTCAAGTTATACGTACTTACACAACTTCTTATCGAAATAACTTGTTTAATATTAGATAAGTACTTAGGGACTTAACACACTTAAAAAATATAGGCGATATCCATGGTGAATAAGTACAAGCTCTGCTTAGTTTGGGGCTAAATAGCGCCATGTGAAATGTCCAGCAACACCTCAAAACTCGTACCTAGTAGACAGATCCGTAATGAGCCTCACACACGACAACGACGCCGAGTAGCCAGATTTTCAGTTTTTTACAAGATTCATTTTGGTGAATGTGCGCAAGATCTTCATGCCCTTATCCCTTCTTCACCTTTCCACCACCGGACAAGCAGATGTACCGAGAACTACCACCCATATCTGGTCGGCATATCACTTTGCCGTACCAAACGATTTGCTTCTACTTTTCTTGTTAGCACAAGTGGAACTCACTTCCGGCGTATGTTTTTCCGAACCAGTATAATCTTGGAGTCTTCAAGTCCAGAGTGAATAGGTTCTTTCTAGGCAAGCGTGCTCCATATTCAATCACACCTTCACTCACCATCTAGTCAAGCGCTTTGCTATCATAGATAAAAAAAAGAAACGATTTCTTTGCGCATGCCTTGTGCAAGACTTACACAAGCCTTTGTAGGCAGAATTTGTTCAAATTTCTAGGCTTGCACTAGGCTTTTTTAACATGCTTTTATTAGCTTGGTATGTAACGGAATCTTTCAACTTGATTTTCAACCACTTCTAAACGTCAAATTAAATTTAAATTTTGCACCTAATAAGAACCGATGACAATAGCATAATAAAAAATTTAAAAAACACGCTTTTGTAGGTATAACATAACTAAAAAGTAAAAAATAATTTTCAATAAATTTAAATTAAGAATAGTGTGATTAACAAAAAAAAATGTTATGTAAATAAGCGTGGAGTGCTTTTATAGCCTCTGCTTTCTTGTAGCCCTCGCCTACGACTCGGGCTAGCAATATCGCCTCGGCTGTAATTTTCAACTTACCGCACTTATATCATAATGTACTATAAAAGCACTCCACGCTTATTTAGCTTTCGGCAAACTAGATGATATATTAAAATCCACGCATATTCCACAATGTCTTAAAACACGTCTCTATAACCAATGTGTCCTGCCAACTATGACTTATGGTGCCGAGACATGGAGGCTCACGAAGGAGGCTGTGCCCAAAATAAGTGTAGCACAGAGAGCCATGGAGCGCGCCATGCTCGGCATCACACTCTTAGATCGAGTTCCCAATACCGAAATTCGCAAGCAAACTAAAGTACAAGACGTCAGCAAGCGAATATTGGGGCTCAAGTGGAGTTGGGCAGGACACTTGGCCAGACGTAGTGACGACAGGTGGACTAAGGCACTAACAGAGTGGAGGCCGAGAACTGGCCATCGAAATAGGGGACGTCCATCAGCGAGATGGGTCGACGACATCCATAAGACCGTGGGTTGTACGTGGTTCAGACTGGCACAGGATCGGGAAGAGTGGCAGAAACAAGAAGAGGCCTATGCCCAGCAGTGGGTCGACACGGGCTGAGAATGATGATGATGATGATGTTACAGATAAATGTTTTTAATTTATAGTCAAAATTAATTAAATTAAAGAATTAAATGTTTATTTTTTATATTTTATCTCCCTAAGTTAATTTTATTCATAAAATGTTGACCACTTTTCTGACCTATAAACTGTTTGCTAAGATTTAAAAAAGTACCGTTCGTTTTAGACGGAGCATCTTGATAAACCGTACGTTTTACCTTATTAAAAAGAAACTCGTGCGTTTCACATTACAATAACGCACAAGTACGTAATGACATATATTACGATATTGAAATTGGTGAAATAAGAGACCCTTTACGCGCAAATGTGTTATAAAATATATTTTCAAAACTAATTTTATCCATAAAATATTTATAACAACAACAAGCACCCCACACTTTTTTTTACAAATAAATACATTTTTTGGTTAATCACACTATTCTTAATTTCAATTTAGTGAAAAGTATTTTCTAGTTTTTAGTTTGGGTACCTATAAAAGCGTGTTTTATAGTCATTTTAATCTATTATTTATTTATTCATTCATTACAGATTCAACAGCACTTCATATCAATATAAGCAGAGACTTATTAGCTAACAGGTTCTCATTTTACAGACATAACTTTTTATAAATTAGAACCTAGAGAGAATTTTTAATTACACAATATCATTTTATATTTTTTAAAGTAATTAATAAATAAATATTGCTGGACATTTCACACAGCGCTATCTAGCCCCAAACTAAGCAGAGCTTGTACTATGGGAATCAGATAACTGATAGAATACTTATATACATTTTTTTGTAAATACATACTTTTAATATATAATGAAACAACTAGACCCGGAACAAATACCTATAATTCATGCAAACATTTGTTCCGCGGCGGGAATCGAACCCGCTACCTCCTGCGTCTCAGCCGGGTATTCGCCCACTGCACCAAGGAGGTCATCAAAATTTCAAAATTAAAAAAAAAAATCAAAAAAGTGTTAGTACTCGTACGCATTTGAAAAAGTAAGGTAAAGTAAGTTTGCGCAAAGAAATCGTTGACGTGTGCGCACACTTGGAGGTAGTCAAAGGTAGATTAATCAAAACAGTAGGTACCTGCCTAAATTTGCCTTATTGCAATTATGCCCTCCTTTTGCGTGGTTAAAAACTCGTGGTAGAGGTTCGTTGTTATTGCGAGCTATAAATCTACCGATAAAGATCTCGTTATCCACTTCTGAAAGACTAATTGGATTAACATTTTTATAATTTGGCATAGAATTTTCGTACAATTAAATATGCTGCTTTTAAACTATAAGTACATTTTTAAACTTACCAAAAAACCTGTCGAATGCAGATTGATGATTTTTTTTTATTAAAGAAAATGTCCGATTGGAATTCAAGAGCTTGAAACTTGAGCTTGAACAAGAGCTAATACCACATGGCTGATCGAACCGGGACTATCAAAATCGTAGTCCACTTTCTGTCTTCTTTTTAGCTTTCAAGATATAACATCACGTACAATACCATAATTTATTAATAACACCATTGTTACATGTCAAATGATTTCTTACTAATATTATTCTACAAATAAAATTAGCACAATAAATATCATATTTTCATAATAATTTCATTTATTAAAATACATAAATACATTACTATATCAAATAAAATTGGTAAAATTCATCTACACTGTAGAAAGCCGCTTCAAGAAGCCATTTTTTGAGCTTTTTTTAAAACCGGGTGTGGAAGATGCATCTCTAATCTTCTCCGACACCCTGTTGTAGACCGATGGATCCATATGGGTCCGTACCTACCTACCTCATTATAATATTATTAGGCAGGCAAAAAAAAATCGAAGCGAAAAAAAAAGTGTGAGCCTTCACGGGACGCCTGGCAGATGTGAAACATCGAAATTGTTTTATATGAAAAAAAAAATTAATAAAAAAAATTAAAAAATAATAATAATAAATAAATATTAATAATAACTAAATAAATAAATAATAATAATATAATAAATCGTCGCCACACCGTACACACTACTGCATATAGACTGTATATAATATATACCATCATATAGCGTGGCGACGCGTCGCCACGCCAGAAATCTGTTTTACGTGCGGCTATAGATGTTTCACATCAAAATCTTTTCACATCTACAACAAACGACGTACTATGGACTTATTAATAATTCTCAAAGGAAAATATCCACTCCTCAAATTAATTGAGTCGGTTTGTTTGTTCGGTAAGTGCGGCCATTTCAGTGCCCACATTTTCGTCTCATGTTATTTCTGTTCTGATTACGTATTCCTTTTAGAAGGGATATTTTCCTTAGCATTCGATTGACCTAACATCATTCGTTATCGTGGCTTTGGTTCTAAAAGTAGAGCAACCCAAAAATAGAGTTCTTCATGTCATTCAAATCAAGTCATATTAATTTACATACTATCTGCGAACACAAAAATGCTTGCGATATATTTTTTTGACAACGACCTCTAGCGTGGTGAGAGCTTAGCCGACTGAGACGCAATAATTGGCGGATTCGAAACACTGCAAGACAAATATCAATCTATAAATATGTGTTCCGGGGTCTGGGTTTCTAAAAGTCAAAAGACAAATTTTTTATGCATTAAATCACTTTGAAACGTCAATTTTACTGCCTGTTCCTTCGCGACCAAGCCAGGAAAGAAAGACAAGAAACAAGGCTGGTTGTTTTTTTTGATGATCCTTTTACAATACATGATACATAAAATAAAATACGTCCAAATTGTAACATTTTGAACGAGTTGGAGCAATTTCAATCCCAAGATTCTCTATCATCTAAATAATCCGATATTTTATAGTAGGCTTTTTTATGAAGATTTTGTTAAATTACGTTTTTAAATTTGTTTATTGTCAATTTTTGTACATCCTTGGGAGTTTGTTATAAAAGCGTACCTTGCCCTTTAAACGATTTACTAACTTTATGAAGTCTACAAGTGGCAACAGCGAGTTTATCTTTATGTCTAGTATTAAAATTATGATTATCGCCATTTTTCTTAAACAAATTAATATTTTTGTGAACATACATCAAATTTTCATAGATGTATCTTTTGAGAAGGGAATGTCATAATATTTATTTCTTTAAACTTATTGCGTAATGATTCTCTGGGGCCCATATTATAAATTGCACGGACAGCCCTCTTCTGCAGCACAAAAACAGTGTTTATAGCTAACACCCACGAGATTGCGGTTGGGGTTTCTGCTATTAGATAGGTACTATTTCTAAACAAACAACGGTTAAACCGATTGTAGTTATTTTTATCGACAGATATTTTAATAATGCACTCGCGCTTGGAAAAATAATTATATCTTCTATATATATATATATATATATATATATATATATATATATATATATATATATATATATAAAAATCAGTTGCTGTTCGTTAGTCTCACTAAAACTCATAAACGGCTGAACCGATTTGCCTAATTTTGGTTTTGAAATATTTGTAGAAGTCCAAGGAAGGTTTAAAAGGTTAGAAAAAGTAAAGCAATTGCGATGAAAGTAGTAAAAAAAGTAGTAAGTAACTATTTTATTTTCCCATACAAACTGTTCGTACCTGTCAAACTGGATGCGTTTATTTAATTTGTTATCAAAACGTTATTTTTATTATTTAATTTCTGAACGTACTATAAATATTTGACCACAGACAAATATGACATATATGTTTATTGTCAAATATTGGTGAATCCTTGGATATCTTCTTTATAATTTGTGTTTGTGAATTCGTGAAGTGCGCGGAAACTTTTTATGTATCCATATACTTAATTTAACCGTCGTTCATTGACGTGAATTTATTTACATGAAGTGTTGCGTCATTTTGACAAGAGTGTTTTATATAGTTTTTATCCCGAAGTTCCGTTTGAACGGGAAATTTCAAGCGTGCGAAGCCGCGGGCGGGTCAACTAGTACCTAATAAAAATGTTAGGAGGGCTATTAAAAATAAATTTGTTTAGGTAAGAGCTAAATACAAAAAGTGTTGGTTGTCTAAACCAGGTAGTAGCGAATGCATTAAAAATGTAGATAGAGCAACGTTGACACGGGTTTCGAGTTATCTGCGTCATTAGCATTCAGGGATGTGCTCGAGCGATAACTTTCAGCGTGGGCGTCATGCCTATTATCCATACTACAATTACACCAGTCGCATTATACCTCTCATTTCGACTACTACTCATTACACAAATTACGCTTTTAAAAAGCTATGTCATATATTCGATTAAGGCGGTATTAACGTTCACGATAGGTCTAGTTATCGCATAAAAGTTAATTGGTGTCCGAGTGGAGGGGTTCAAGTGCTCAGAGTCCAGCCAATATCGCGTTATCTTGTGCTCGGCGTGTACTGTAGCATCGAAGCTGGTTGTTGTGTAGATTAGGCGGTAGTTAGTAGGGACGGTATGTAGGCGGTGAGGTAGGAGCGTGAATGGAGGGCCGCGGGATCGATACGGCGGCGTGCGCAGGCCCGCTTTGGAACACAGCTGGCAGCTCCGCGTCCCAGCTCCGACACCTACGCGCCCCGAGCGGCCAACACTTTCAAACCCTCCGAGGAACCCAGTGCATCTATCACGGATATGTTACGGTCACAGCGGCGGTCCTAAACGGTGCGTACTTTCTATACCTATAAACCTGACAACTACATCGCGGTCGCCATTGACAAAAACGTTTAACCTGTTACGCGAATAACTCGTAATAATTTATTGGTGTATGCGGATATGTTTGTTTGTCAACTTGAGACCTAAAGGATATCCTTAGGATGTCTAGTGTTTTCTCCTCGACCTATAAACTATTTGTAAGTACCTAGTTACTTTTCCTAAGAGCACATACTATTAACCATATTTAATGGCCATCTCCCCGGTATTATTTTGCTATCATGTATCTTTAGTTGATAGACTTCTTAGTTTAGTCATGTATTTTAATACTTGAGTTCATTTTCATTATTGGATTCAAATATAGCTGCTTATTCTATAGACCATTTATGAAATGGCATCGGGAGAACATTTGCGTAGGAGGTACCCAAAGGGCAGAAGTGCCTACGTCAGCGGATTCGCTATAGCGGTACATGCCTACGGATACAAGTTAGTAGCTATGTATATAATACATTACATGATCGAATAATAGATTGCTTTAGATGTATGTTGTAACAAGATTATAGAACGAGTGTGTTGTGAATAAAATTATCGTGGTTTACGACCTACGTGTATGGAAATAAAGGTAATATACATATAGTGCATATAACTGTGATCGATCTGAAGGATAATTACATGTAATTACTTTATTCTTTCATAAGTTGACTGCTAAGTAGTATTTTGTTTTGTGGGTTAAAACAAAATACATCATTTATTTATGTCAAAGCTCCCTAATTATAGAGTTTGAAGACAAGCAGTGCCGCTGAAATCTGAAAATGTTCTTTGCTCAGTCAGAAGATATTAGGTCTTTACCTATGAAATTGTCGTTTTGTATGGAATAAGTAAAAGTACTTATTTTTTAAACTTTTTTATTTCTGTTATTCAAAGTAATCACCCATGCAATCCACGCATCTTTGCCAAAGCATTGGCGGTTTATTGATGCCCTTTTTGTAAATATTAGCTGGACGGGAGGCAACAAACTCTTCAATGGCATTTTGTACTGCCTCTCGGGAATTGAATTTTTTACCCACTAAAAAGTTGTCTAAATTTTGGAAAAAGTAATAGTCGGTAGGTGCAAGGTCTGGTGAGTATGGCGGATGAGGGAGAGCTTCCAACCCCAGCTCTTGCAGCTTGGAGACTGTCTGTTGTGCAGTATGTCGCGCGTTGTCGTGAAGGAGCAGTGGGGACGACCGATTGACCAAAGCTGGTTGCCGATGTGCAAGCTTCTCCATCATTGTCTCCAGTTCTTCACAGTACACATCTGCAGTAGTGCTCATGCCGTTTTGCAAAAAGCTGTGGTGAATCACACCCGCACTAGACCACCAAACAGTGACCATCACCTTTTTAGGGGTCATTTTTGGTTTAGAGCATTGCTTTGGTGCTGAACTAGGATCTAATCAACTTGCTGAGCGCTTTCGATTGTCGAACAGAATCCATTTTTCATCGCACGTAACAATTCGGTTCAAAATTCCTTCATTTCTTTGCCTATTGAGCAGCGCGAGGTAGGTCTCGACGCGTACGTTGCGCTGGTGATCGTTAAGTTCGTGGGGCACCCATCTATCAAGTTTTTTTACCTTCCCTATTTGTCGCAAATGGATCAAAATTATTTTGATGCTAACATCTAAAGCTGCTGCTAGCTCAGCTGTAGATTGAGTTTCGTCAGCTTCCACAATCGCCTTTAATTCATCATTGTTGACCAAAGTCTCCGGACGACCACGAGCTTTATTTTTGAAGTCAAAATTTCCAGAACGGAACTGGGAAAACCAATAACGGGTTGTGCGTTCGTTTGTACAGTTCTCTCCGTAAACGTTTTTGATGTTACGTGCCGTGTGTGTTGCGTTGGTGCCACGACGAAACTCATATTCCATAATTACACGAATTTTTAAAGTATCCATTATGATGAAAAATGTTCAAATGTAATGAAAATACAACGCTAATCAATAAACAAAAGACTGAGTTTGTAAAAAGAACGTCATGTTTTTAAAACAAAATTAATATGAATTTAGAATACAAAGCCATTCCAAACTTTTTTTCTATTTGAAATGACTAGTACTGAAGAACGGCAATTTCATAGGTAAAGACCTATTATTAATATTATCATAAATAAATTGGTCAAGCGCGTGTCGAACCACGCCTGGTGAAGGGTTCCTTAACTAGTACAGCTGAATCTATTCATATTAAAATACAAAGTTAATTTATACAACAATTTATATAACAGTAGATATACCAACTACATACATAAATTGGTCGACTACTGCCCGTAAACTAGTGAAGTCTACTCAGCTTTGATAATTCTTCTTACAACTACAGTAAGTTTAAGTATTACTAGTATGTATACCTTTTGGTCATACAAGAATAGCATATTGGCTGGAAGGGGGCATTTGAGGCTCTATATTTTGTAACCGGGCTCTTATGTATATTAAAAAAGTGTTGAGCAAACCTTATAATAATTTTAAAAGACCTATTCAACGATACCACTCAATATGGGGTGCGTAAGTAAAAAAGAATCACCCCCAACTTCCCTATAGGGAAGGATTATAATTATGACTATGATAATATGACTATTAATTAACAATTTTCGGATTTTTTCCGTTACTTGTGCTGTGAGACCTTGCTTTTTGCCATATCTCAAGATTCTAGGTCAACGGGACCCCCCAACGGGTCGGGTAACCTATAGGTTTTGATTTATTTATTGCTTTGACTTAGAAACTTGATTTTTACAGATTCAAGGGTAGATTCATTTGGTATTAATTTCAACTTGAAATCCCCACGCGTTTCTGAGAAAAGGGTCTTGACAGACGGGCATACAGACAGACAGACGGACAATGAAATGATCCTATAAGGGTTCTCTTTTCCTTTTGTGTAATTTTCAAGACAAAAGAGACTCTCTTCATTTTAGGATTATCCGATTAACAAGCGTCTAAAATTATCAGGATAATTTAAAAAAAAAAATTGTGTAGAATCTATAGGGCTTATCTTTGAAGTTGTAACCCATGCATGTTAGAATGTTGAACTGGATACATAAATCTACTGTAAAATCATATAGACCTCTAGAAGCGTGGGTTCAGTCAAAGGACACCGTTACTATTGAGTTTGAACTTTAAACTATAGCGTAGGTTCTCTAATAATAAAATGTCTAAATAAAGTATCCTTACCAACAGCAATATAAAATTTTAATACAATCTAACACAAAATTGTTAGCTTATTTTCGTTCGCTCATAATATATAAAACAAAGTGGGGTTTGTTCGAACACTTATAACTCGAGAACGGCGGGACCGATTTTCATGGTTTTTTATTTGTTGTATTTGTATCCGTCCCGAATAGCAGAATAACTATTAAAATAATAACTGATAAATGATATTATGAATAAAAATAATTTTCTCATACATTGATGCAGATAATGATGGCCGACGTATATTGACACCCCGCGTCATAGGCGATACGAAGTTCGGCGGGTCAACTAGTATAATATGAAACGTTATTAGCAGGCTAATAGGTGCTGTTATGTGGAAGCAACCTGTTCTTAGGTTTAAGTAAGTCATTATTATTACGAAATGGCCATGGACCATCCACAGGGGTCGTGTTTACCTGTAAAAAGTACATGCAAAGTCTAAATAAATTGTTACGAGCTGAGGGTTTGGGATAAAATAATGGGAATCGATTGAACCAAAATAACACTTTTATTCAGCACTAAAACGATGAATAGACGAACTTGGTCACACGTAATCACAACACACTAGTTCACACAACTGTTGCACCACTTAAAGTCACCGAAATGTTCGCACGTATAGCAAAATCCAGACTGACTCGCGAGCAACTACTGTTCACGCGAGACCCTTCTCCACGTCAGTCCTCCAGGGCCTCGCTGAGACTCACTCACTCACTGAGACTGACTGACTGTCCGGCCATCTCTCCGGTCTATTTATATCGCGCACATTTCGATTGTTCGAGAACGATCTCGATAGTTCCAGGAAAGGGGTCGGTGTTTCGACAGAACGACCAATCCCTCATTGTGCGCATCGGGAGACAATAACAACAATAACACAGCAAGACAAATGCGTTCGAGAAGTTTCGATTATTACTCATTGTTTAACAGCCTCGGCGTAACAATATGATATTGGGATCAAATAAACAAATCTCAAATATAGCATCTCTGCAACCCAATGTCAATATTTTGGGGGAGCCCATTGTTCATACTAGTGAAACTCTTAATCTAGGAGTAGTCATGGATAGTGAGTTGCGATTTGAAAAACATGTTACCGAATCTGTGAGGAATTGTTTTTATAGGTTAAAGGTATTGTGTCGTATTCGCAACTGTCTCAACGTTGACGTCCGCATTAATCTATGTGAATCACTTGTTCTGTCTAAATTAAATTATGCAGACACTGTATATGGCCCTAGACTGCTTGCCAGAACTGAAAAACTTCTACAACGTATTCAAAACGCATGTGCTAGGTTCTGTTTTCACATACCTCCTAGGGCACATGTCACACCTTTTATTAACAAAGCCAAAATGATAAAAATGGCATGGCGAAGATATCTTCATTTTGCTATTCTTCTTTTTGGTGTTATTAAAAGTCGAAAGCCTGAGTACCTATTCAACAAACTGGGTTGGTTTCGAGATGGAAACAGGTATAACACAAGAGTTGCTTCTCAACTTCTACTGGCAACACCATTACATGGTTCTGCAGCCTTCCATGGCAGCTTCCGCTATGCTGCTACCAGGTGTTGGAATACTATCCCACCACCTCTAAGAAATATAAATATTGTTAATGTGTTTAGGTTAAAGTTAAAAATTCATGTTTTTACTCTCAAATCAGCCAACCATGGTAGCTATAGTAGAGGCAAATCTCTCTCGCTCACTCTCCACTCTCATTGCTCTGTCGTCACTCTGTTATTATTTACTAGCTGATCCGCCCCGGCTTGGCACGGATTATTAGTAAATGTATGGAGTCAGTCAAGGTTTGTATGACTTTTAAATTTGCGATCTAGAAGATAATAATGTGATCTAGAAGATGATAATAAGATATAATGTAAATGCTCCTTGTAGTTAATTTTTTTTTTTTTTTTTTATAAATTATAGGCTAGCGTTTGACCACTATCTCGCCTGATGGTAAGCGATGATGCAGTCTACGATGGTACACGCTTGCCTAGAAGAAACCTATTCACTCGTGACTTGAAGATCCCTAGGTTGTAGTTATCAGGAAACACAGACTCAGGCAAGGCATTCCACTCCTTGGCGGTGCGCATAATAAAGGTGGAAGAGTACCGCTTTGTGCGTATGGGAGGTATGTCTACCATGTAGCGGTGGCGCAACGCGGAGCGTCTGGTTGTCCGATCATAGAATGGGGATGGTGGGATTAGGTTGAAAAGCTCCGCAGCACACTCTCCGAAATGTATCCGATAAAAAACCGAGAGGCTTGCAACCTTTCGACGATGCTCGAGGCTGTGGAGCCTTGCTTTTGCTAACTCGTCATTGCAAATGAGCTTCTTGGCTCTTCTCTCAATTGAATCTAGAGCCTCTAGCTGGTACTTCGCTGATCCGTCCCAGAGGTGAGAACAGTACTCCAGACATGATCGGACTTGTGCTTGGTATAAGTTGAGCAACTGTCCCGGTGTGAAGTATTGCCTCACCTTTGCAAGTATTCCAAGCTTCTTAGCGGCCAGCTGGGCTTTCGACTCAATGTATGAGCCAAAATTGAGAGTGGGTGTTAATGAGATACCAAGAAGCTCGAGGTGGTCAGAAATCGGCACGGGTACATTACGGAAAGTAGGAGCCAGATCAAATGGGCTCCGTTTCGCAGAAAACAGGCACGCCTGGGTTTTATTAGCATTAAACTTAACCAGGTTGGCATCGCCCCAGTCGGAGACCGCCTTTAAGGACAAGTTTAAGCGCTCAACCATGGCCTCTCTGTGAGACTGAATCTGCGCCCCACTGGCTCGTGCAGTAGATGTGTAACTCTCCACAACTGTGCTGTCGTCCGCATACCCAAAGGTTCCAGGCTTTAGCAGAATTAAATATGTCAGGGTGTCCGTGAACTCAACACTGGTCTCAGCAGAAGACCAGCGTTGCAGTATGGCATCATGCTGTAGTTAATGCTGAGCTGAGGACCCTTTCGCCACCACACTTATAATTTTTAATTATTTTATAATTTTAGTAAGTTTAATAATAGTATTTTCTTTTATGTCATTTGTTTCTGTGTCCATTTGTGGTGGTCTGAATAAATATTTTTCTATCTTTCTTTTTTTCTCTTTAAAAAAGGCGGTCGTGGCTGCCGCTCTCAAATATACCTCCTTAGCCATAAAGAAAGTGTCTATCCTATAAAATACTATGCTTACTTAAATCATCTATAGGTGTAAAGGCCCATGATGATTATTATAAAGGTTGTGCTCTATACAACCTATAACAATAATAGATTAATTAATAAATAATGCTGGACATTTCTCAGAGTGCCATCCAGCCCCAAACTAAGCAAAGCTTGTACTTTGGGAACTAGTTAGAAATACATGAAATTTTTTTTGTAAATACATACTTATTATATACAAAGAAACAACTAGACCCGGAACAAATATCTGTAGATCATGCAAACATTTGTTCCACGGTGGGAATCGAGCCCGCAATCTTCTGCGTCTCACACGGCTATTCGCGCACGGAGGTCGTCGTTTGTTTGAATGATTGAGATTTCATTTTAGATGAATTGGAAGACACCTGGGGAACACTTGGGTTTGCGGGAGGAAACTTGTATCCAGCAGTGGGCTGCCAACGATGATGATCATGATGAATATAATATAATAATCATTTATTTGTTACACACAAAAGACACATGAAACAATGAGGTACCTATGAAGAACAGTGGGTACAATTAGAACCTGAAAAAACCTTGATAAAAACCGATGCAAGGAACCTTGTTATTCCTTTCATCATCAAACTATTGACTTGCTCTAATCCATCCTAGTGTGCAGCCGTTTTTTTATTTTATTTTATTTATTCACAAACAGGAACGCAAATAGCATACCTACATATTTTATAACACGCTGAAATTTCAACATTGAGATCTAAGACCAATACGTATGCCTGTAATAGGCGCACCCAACACTAAATTGAGTTAGACAACAGATTTAATGCAACTTAAGATCTAAGATTTCGTCAACTTATACACTTTAAACAGGAAAGATTTGTATTTTTGAATGAATGAAATACTCTTTATTGCACACCAAACAAAAATACAGTAACAAAGGAAATAAACAATAAATAACGGTACAATGGGCGGTCTTATCGCTAAAAGCGATCTCTTCCAGACAACCTTTATTTATTTGTACCTTTTACCTGTATTTTTGTATGTTTGTAACGAATAAACTCAGAAACTCCACGTCCTATTTCAAAAATTCTTTAATAATTAGAATGCTGCATCCCTGAATAACATGAGCTATCTTTATTTCTAGAAAAAATTAGGTATCCCTACTAAAACTTCAATAATGTAACCCAAGGTGTAAAAAAATTTGCCATAAAAAATGTTTAAAAAATAAATGTCCACCCGTGCGAAGCCGGGACGGGTTGCTAGTATTTAATAAAACTGTCTACAGTTGAACTCTCACATAAAATCAGTTGATTAGTTTTCTGAAACTCCAAAGCCTACCTGTAGGTATTCCTTGCAAGATTAAATATTTTCAGTCTCCTCTAGCTATACTCGAAGAAACCTCAGTTTAATTAAAAGTACCGCACGAGCGCTCCCACGTTGACTCGTTCAATCGTTTATTGATTGATTTTTGCTCTCCTGACGCCTCCACTCCTTACCTACCCTAGAGGTACGGAGGTTTATAAATATGCTGCTTACATTAATTTTACGCCGTATCATGAAGATTCCGTGGTCATCGCGAAATGCAACTTACACTTGCTAAAACGCTAAGCATCCGTTCAGATAAGCGTCAACCACATCACAGCGACAAAAATGTGGCCGACCACAAAATCGTATGAAAACGTAAGAGTTCCATTCACACGTACTACATTTTGCAGTCGCGTACAACTGTGTCGCGAACGTGTGGTCAATACCGAAGACATCGCGGCCACTACGCGGCCACAACGCAACTTCACGCACTTCATGGATCCCATTCACACTCTGCACATGACCACGTGGTTACCACATCGCAACGACAGCGACAACGCAACCACATCGACATTTTGTCGGTACCACAACGCAACTGCAAAAAGCCGCTGCGACACTATTCACACGCCACCATAGCAAATTCAAATTTTCAAATTCAAATTCAAATTTTCAAATATTTTTATTCATTAAAATCACAAGGATCACTTTGAAACGTCAATTTTACTGCCTGTTCCTTCGCGACCAAGCCAGGAAGCGAAGCTTGACCACATTTTGTTGCTGCGACGTGGTGTGGTTGTGGTACGTGTGAATTGACCCTATATAGCTACTGCCCGCATTTTGTCGCTGTTCCCTTCAGTCGCCGCATAAACAGGGTACAAACATGTGCCCAAGCCGAGGTTCTTACTTAAGTGGTGCCCTTGCACTAGTTGTCTCATCAAAAAACTTATAGGGCTGAGCGCCATCGGCGCTCGCCAAAAGTTCGGTTAAGCTGCAACGGCCTGAGAGGCCAACAGCGAGGATAGTCCATCCGAAAAAAAAATGTCGTTGTGATGTGGTTGTGGCCCGTCTGAACAGACGCTAAGGATTTAGTGATAACTGAGATGATGGCTGATAATAGATGTATGGAAGAAAAAGACATATTGCGCTGATTTTGATGATGAAGCGCGGGAGCTTGAAGTGGCCACTTTGGGCTTTCATATTGCTTCAGCTCTGATAGAGCACATTTAAACATATTTCTTTTTGTCCTAGCAATAAAAGTCAATAAAAGTAGCAAATAAAGTGTGATGTAAATGATTTTATTTTCTTTCTGTTAATAAAGATATGTTTTAGGTAAGTAGAATAAACTCTAGAGTATAATAAATACATACAGAAACATTACATTAAATAAATTTTGTATTATTGATGAACGAGGAGACAAAAAGTACTCAAAATATCAACATCATATTCGTTAGCACTTTGGTAGCCACTGCCACTGGCTACTTACAAAAGCAAGCATAAACAAAATGAGTCAGTGAAGTCAGTGCCATCTAGACATACGGAACATTTGTTTTTTTTTTTTTAATTTGCTTCTGAACATAAATTAATATTAGACCACGGTAACGCTTCGCATCGCATCGGGTTTTTGCTCTCCCAGGACAAAAGCTTACACGCAGAACACAACTTGTGTGTGGGACGTATTTTATCCGATTTATCCCTAGGTACGGACAAAGATATTAAACCCCTTTGTCAGGGTTAAATATTCGTATAGCCCACAATAGACTAATTTATCTTTGAGAATGGACAAAGGCTTTATCTTTGTTTTCTTAGTGTAGTGATACCAATTCAAAAGAAACTTTAATATATAAAATCTGCATCTGTTAAGTCAGGGCTTAATAGGCATACGTACCTAGGTTTCTTATCTGAAAAAATTGGTATGTTGTTGGCGTTCCTATTTGTGAATAAATAAATAAGTATATAAGAAAGTTATGAATTTAGAATAGGTAACTGTGCATATCTGTTTTATAAACACGTACCTAAGTAGGTACCAGACAAAAATATAGTATTCTATGTAATCTTAGAATACTATATTTTTGTCTGGGTTAGATGCTTACCAACAGCAACACTGAAGACAAAGTTAAACGAATGAGGAAAACGTCCTCTAAGATAATCCAAGGCTTGTCAACTTTTCAACATGTATATAAGTGTCCTCCGTCCGCGGTGTAAATAATACTAAATATTATACATAGAACTTCCTGATGGTTTTACTTAGAAAACCTATTTATTTAAGACATTATTATAACTACGGGATTCATCATGAAAAGCGGTACGTGATAAATCCCGTATAATAATTCTTGACTGTTATTTGAGGAATAAAGGAGGAAAAATGTTATACTGAAGATTTAGCGCATCTAGAGATAAACCAATTTTAAAATACGAGGACAGGAATTAGATTCACACTCGACCGTTTTGCAGTAAAGTTTCAAACTTCTGGGTCCAACGCAAAATAAAAGTTTGAAGGACGCAACAATCTCTATAAGAACTCTGCCGCTGATAATATATGTACATCTAGATGCAATAGCTGTGGAGTCTCTTCTGCAGTGTATGTTATGATTAGTGTTGTCCTGATTTACGCGGGACATCCCGATTTTCAGAGGTCTGGTGTCACGTCCCGATTCACCCTTGATCGGGACGCCAAATGTCTCGAATTTTCCCTAACCTGTCTAAGTTATTGGATAGGTATGTGGAGGGAATAGAATACCTAGTTTTTATAAGCGATACATTTATTAACAGAAATAATATACAATTGACAAGACTATTAAAAAACTGACCATCCGATAAAAATAAATGATTCACAAAAACCAGTTTTGTTTTGTAACCATTGTAGCTGACCCGATTTGAAAACTTAAATCCCGATTATTTTAACCTTCCGTTCCGAAATTTGACAACACTAGTTATGACTTATTAAATTGTGCCACGAATCTTTTATACGGTCTATGAGCCGGCGATATCACATAAATCATTAGGTTTCATCATTTCGACATTGACGACCTCCGTGGCGCAGTGGGCGAATAGCCGGCTGAGACGCAGGAGGTAGCAGGTTCGGTTCCCGCCACGGAACAAATGTTTGCATAATCTACAGATATTTGTTCCGGGTCTGGTTGTTTCTCTATATATTATAAGTATGTATTTACAAAAAAAGTGTATGTAAGTATTCTATCAGTTATCTGGTTCCCATAGTACAAACTCTGCTTAGTTGTCCTCCCATCATCCGAACCCTTTGGTACACACCATTCCGGTCTACCCGTTTTATCCACCCGCCAGCAAAATCCTCCGTCGTCCGAGACACGTTCTCGGAGACCCGATGACGAAATCACCTCCGCTAATGCGGAAGCTGAGTCATCTATATCAGACAGAGCAAACACTTCACAGAAACACCAACCTCGCCGGCGAGGTCGACGAGTCCATTCAGTCGCCGCCTATACGAGGTACAGACATGTACCCGGGCGTTTCTCTCCTATCCCCACCCCGGCAACAGCCCAAGCCGAGGCTCGTACCTAAGTGGTGCCCTTGCGCTAGTTGCCTAAATAACTTACTGGGCTGAGCGCCATCCGCGCTCGCCAAAAGTTCGCTTAAGCTGTCACGGCCTCAGAGGCCAACAGCGAGTTCATCAGAAAAAAAAAAAAAAGCTCTGCTTAGTTTGTGGCTAGATAGTGTTGTGTGAAATGCCCATCAATATTTATTTATTATAGTAATGAACAGAGTCTAGTCTTAGAACTGGAATAGTTCTCGTGAACGTCTCAACCGTAGCCACAGATAATAAAGCTCTACGATCGAGTAACTTTATTGAACTTGGGTCACAATATACATATGAATCACAACGTCCCGGCTGAGTTAACTTGAGCTGCAGATGCTGCATTTTATAGTACATAGGTACTTCCTATGTTTATTTTTACCTCAATGCCTAGGTTTCTCGGAAAGGTGACCTATTTTGCGATCTGAGATAGAACTGATCGAAGCATGAAGGAATGATTGGATGTTATGAGTATTGCATATTTTATGAGTAGGTGTGACTCTTCGCATTTTCGAGATTTTAAAAGAGATTAGTGCATAACATATGCTTATCCTCGTTAACAGGTAGGCAGGTCGTTAAAATGTATTCTTATTCTAATCTCTACGCATTCATTTCACTTTTACCTTACAGTCTTAGGTTACACACATGGCCGTTACAAAAGAATTTGCCCATGACTCAGTGTCTAACGGTAGAAAGTATTCTTCGGTCACTTCTCTAGTCTAACCGGAAAGGACAACAAATGCTCAGTTAAGGACAGGCACTTCTACATAATAATTAAAATTCACTGTTGCCTAAATAGATCGGCTTTGACGATGCCTGCGTTAGTTTCATGGCTATTGATACATGCAGCTGTTTTATGACAACTCTAACGTGATTTTTACTAATTGGTTTTTTAGGATAGCGCCCACAAATCTATATGATTACTAATAATATCAATTGTTTGACTCATTAAGAAAAGCATGAAGATATAGTGAGGCGGCTGAAAAATCTCAGCTGTATGTACGTAACCTGTGTTTTTCTTGTACAGATGTAATGTCCTACGTGCCAGTTCGTGTGGCCCTATGGGCGCTGGCGCTGTTCAGCGTACTGGCGCCCTCGCGAGCCGATGGAAACATAGGTAAGCAACATTCATCCAAAAGACCATCCACTTATAAAACGCACTAGATTACGTCGAGTGTCGCTACCAAGAAGATTCATGGGAAACGGTGTCTAAGTGGCCACACAAACACAATGTTTTTTAGTATTGTCAGCGCTTGACCATTAATAATTATATGAGAAACTTATATGATAAATATTAATTTTAAAAAATATTGTCATCATTATCATATCAGCTTCAGGACGATCACTGCTGAACATAGGCCGCATAGATTTCCACAGTCATTATTAGAGGCTATATAAGTTATTAAAAAATACATAATAATAAGTAATATTAAGCAATGAGAAAGATGGCGTAAAAAAGATACAAATGAAATGTGGGACTACAGATCAAAATTTATATCTATATCTTTATTTATCCTGTGAGTGGGCCGATTGAGATTCAGAGGGCTGAAGCACCTTTAGACTTTATTCTTTACTCGGTACTCATTAGTCTCGGTAATTTTATTATTTCGAACAAAATCCACAGCTCTTAGTATATTTTATGTGTAACTTATGATAAAACAGTTAATAAAGGATTTATATTGTATAATTTAAGTACTTATAGATTAACGACGTAGATCACTTCTTAAATCACTTTTAGAATTGTTGACGATCCCATTCTCATAAGCGGTATTGAGCCCTTAAGTCTCAGGAGAGATTTTGCATCCCTGTGTGTGTTCTACCGCTTGTATAATGGGTTTTGTTCTGAGGAGTTGTTTGATATGGTGCCTGCAAGTACGTTCTATCATCGCACCGCTCGCCATCGGCAGGGAATCCATCCACACACATTGGAGACGATCTGGTCGCGTACCGTGAGGTTCCAGAAGAATTTCCTCCCGCGAACACTTCGCTTGTGGAATGGTCTCCCTGCCGAGGTTTTCCCTGGGGACTACAGTATGGGGTTCTTCAAAAAGGGTGTTTAGAAAATTTTAAACCTCTAGGCTAGGGTAACCGCTTACATCAGGTGGGCCGTATGCTTGTTTGCCACCTTAGTGGTATAAAAATAAAAACTTCTCGCACTAAGTAGGTCCATAATTTTAATAAAACAGAATAACAATAAAAACAATCTTAAGATAAATATAATTTACATAACAACCGTGTAAGCAGCATCAAAAGTGGCCAAGTTTATACAAGTGCCGAGTGTACAAACTACTAAAATGACCGCACATTGAATGTTATCACTTCAAACGCTAATAAAAAATAATGACGAAATTATAAAGTTTCCAGTTAAAATAGAAAACCATACAGCAAATCATCAAACAAGTGCTTCTGAAATAAGGCTAATGACTTTACTTATGGTTTACTTTGCTGTTTCGATGTTTTTCACTGAATAAACACTGTTAAAATCTGCTGTTGCCACAAAAATTCAGTAAAACTGCTATTTCAGCAAATTTTTTAAACATGATAGATCTTCGTTTAAACATAATCTCACCCGATGGTAAGCGGTGATGTGGTCTAAGATGAAGCACGAAGATCTAGAAGAAACCTATTCACTATTACCTTACAGAGACCCGGATTGTATTAATTAGGAAAAACAGACGACGGCAAAGTGGTCCATACCCTATCTGTACGCATCAAGAACGTAGAACCAAAACGGTCAAATTGAATCTAACGGTAGTAACGGAGCAGGACGCGAGACAATGCTGATTATCATGGGGTGACAAATATTAACTGACAGTGGTCACTCTATTTTCCAGTCGATTAGTATTTCTCTATGGGTCAAACACCTTCTATACTTATGATTAAGGTTGTCAGAAGGTCCATAAACCAGCGATTTAAAGGTATTTTCAGACGTATTGATTTTTCTGATTTATGGTATTTCATTTTTAGGTTAAAGAAATCACGCTCTCACGGGTATAATCACTTCCATTCAGATTAACATAGATACATTTTCTTTAATTGCCTGTACATAAAGACTACTCATACTCGTGTCAATAATTTGAGTCGGAATTCCGCTCTTCCTGTACCAGTAGGTATAATTTCTTTGGCAACTCTGTTATAATCCCCAAGTTTGTGCGATTGATGTCTACGGATTGCGGTAAAACTTACTGCAGTAAATATTTCAACATAACGAACCAAAGTTAGTACACGACAAAGTTTAGCCAAGAGTAAAAAGTTTAAAGCGACTTGCGCAACGATACTCCAACGTATTTTAGTGGCTAAATAATTATGATGTCAAATCATACCCGTCAAATTTCGTTAATCGATTGTTTTGCATGCCGGTCTTAGTGTTGTTTTATTACCTACGATCCTAACAATGTTTTTCGAACTCTGCGTGAAAGTGAGATTTGTTACGTACAGTGTTGGTATAATAAAACGTTTTGTTAGACTCATCCAGTTTTCTAGAATAAAATCATATTTCTCAGTTTTGTTGTACTGTCATCAGTGTCACAAATTAAAAATAATATTAATCAATTTATTTATACAAATTATTTAAAAAAATAATATAAAATAATCGCTTTCTGATTTCAAATATATATAACTCAGAGCAAGTATTATTTAAAAAGATTGTGTTAACTCTTTGGTTTCAGGTTGCCTATTCAGCGCATCGCTCTGCGTGGAGGGAGTGGAATGGTGTTACGATGGTGAGATTAATCTTAATTTTTCGCACGTTATCCATCCTTATTCAGGGCGATAGCACTACTTGAATACTGATAAGCCGACATTACTAAGTTGATCCTTATACTTACTGAACACCCCGTGTTAAGGTCTTTTGTTATAGAAATAATCGGAGATATGGGAGAGATCGCTTTTAGCGATAAGACCGCCGATTGTACCGTTATTTATTGTATAATTATTTCCTTTGTTACTGTACTTTTATTTAGTGTGCAATAAAGAGTATATTAATCAATCAATCAATCGTTCTTGTGCGATTATTTTGTTATTTTGTCATTTAACGTGGAAAGAAACTGACTCCTGACATACAGCTCATGCTAGTTCAGGAGCCAGGGCTTCAAGCAGAATTGTAAAAATTGATATAAAACAAATAAACTATTTTGATTTGATTTTCATTTGATTTGACTTACGGCGGGGCATCGCGTCGGTCTCTCTTTGATTATAACGGCACTTATGGCGTGTGCAAATCGACTCGTAAACTACGTACCTGCAACTTGCTCGTAAATAAACTAATTATATGTTTTATTACAGATTTTGCATTTGGAAAATGCATCCCGGTTTACGAGGAAGTACCGGAAGATGGAGCACTGTATCGGTAAGCTAGTCCCGGTTTTTAATTACCTATCACACTAATATTACAAATGTGAAAGTTTGGATGTTTTTTTTGTTTTGGTACTCAATCACGTCGTAACGGCTAAACCGATTTCGATGAAATTTGGTAAATCAGTTCCCATGGGATAATTATGGGGTGTCAATTCAAGTTGCAACAGCGAGTTTAGCTTTATTTCTAGGTTACCTATACATTTAGTAGTGTAACGCGTACGAAGTCGCGGGCAACGGCTAGTAGTTAATACAAATAACTTGCACTCATAAATAGTTTTTTTGACTATGTTATGTCTATAGTTTCTGATATCTGACAATTTAGTTCATACTAACATAAGAAGTTCCGATGACACGCGCACAACTGATTATAATGAAGTCAGAAGATAGAATACGTTTCAATAAATCACACTAATATTATAAATGCAAAAGTTTGGACGTTTGTCTCTTGTTCAATCATTATGTAAAGGTTGAACCAGTTTCTATGAAATAGAGTATGTACAAGAGCTGGATAGAGACCTGGACGGACATATGTTATTTTTTATTGACGAACAACGTGTGCGTAGTAGCGGGCGGAAGCTAGTTATAGTACAATTAATGGTAATTGTGTAAACTAACATATGTCTTTCACAAATATCTAAATATTCAAGGCTTGCCAAAGGGCGATGGAGTGCAGTATTCTTGGAGTTAAACAAACTGATCGCTTCCGTAACACCATACTGCGCTACAAAACAAAAAAGGATTGTGTGGTTTTATGAAACCACGGTAAAAGTAAAACTTTGTTTCACATTATAGACATTGAACTAAAAATTTTCGTTGGCACAAATGAGTAACACTACACGGTCAGCTGATGCGAACTATAGGCGCCGCCATATTGGCCTCGGCTGCTCTGACGAGCGCCTTTCACTTTAACCCTACTCACACACAGACGAAAAAGTTTGAGACGATGTAGTAAAAGTTTCATTAAAAAAAATATGGTGAATGCTAAAATTATTTTACATTGTGTACAGATATGATATGGGTTCAGAGCAGCTGCAATGGTTCGAAGGCGAACTGCAGCGGCTTGCGACGCGCGGTTACCGCTGGGAACACGCGTACACGCAGTGTGTCCTGCAGGCCATGTTGTACACACTACGGCAGCATCTGTAAGTTAAATAGATTTAAATAACACCTGTTAACATTTTAAAATATCAAAACCTTTTGGTAAAGCAATCTCAGTTCAAAATCAAAGTTTTCATAAAAGTAATGGATAAGATAATATCGGGTTCAAAAAATTTAATATAAACTTATGAAGCTTAAGAACGAACAATTATTGAAAATAGTTGACTATTCGTAGACCTCGTAGAGTTTTTACGGACTTCGTAGAAGGACGTGCTACGAGCTTTTAAAGTATTGATGCTACGCTCTCACCTGTGTGCTACGCGCGTGCTCGTACTACGAATCTCGTAGCAGAACCGTAGATTGCAAAATTATGGACATACTGATTTATTTATAGACCATTTACAGTCTTTAGATGATAATTGGTATCGCGTCCCTCTATCAAGGAGAAGGCTGCAAGTTGAAATACCGTCTGGTTCATAACTTTTGGGATGATTTTAAAATCTTGGGCATTCAAGTGCATTAATTGTTTCTTTGGTATGTATTGTGTAAATTCTTGTAGGTATCTTTCTGGTAATTTCATTTTATATTTTTAGGAACCCCAACGACGTAAATTCGAATATATGCGAACAATTCTCTGACTCAAAACTAAACGATGAATCGCTTTCTGATGTAAACGACAATTTAGCGGTAAGTTTTTACTTTTTTTAGGTTTTTATTACCATGAATAGAATTTACTCTGAATTTGTGAAATTTCTTTGAGAACAGGTAAATCAAGCTGAAACAGCATTTGTACGATTTACTCCTAACTCGCCGATCGATGACACTGATTTTGCAAATGAAGTATACAACCCACCCTTTTCACCTGACGAAGACCCCGCGGCGTATTTGGCTAAAGGTAATTAATAATCATAATTTACATTTGATTTATAATAAATGATGTGTTTGATGTTTTGTATTTGTGGATATTTTAGTAACTGGAATAGAAGATGACGATGAATTTGATGGCGAAAACCCAAGCGATAAATTACGTGACTTGATGCTATTGAGTGGAGCCGAGGAATCCCCAGTGATTCTACCTTTCGGAGGCTTTCGCGAAAGGATTCAAGCTGAAAAAGCGAAAATTGATGATGTCGGTCCTGATGTCGTAAAAAATAAGAAATCTTTACCTGATCTGCGCAAGAATGAACCTAATATTTACCCAGATGAAGAACGCATTGGAGCTCATCTACGGAAGCATAAAATAAAGCCTCCTCCGTACACGGCTGAGTATTTAACCAGTAACAGAGACGAAGAATCTCCGCTCGATGACGAAGTACGGTCAATTGCGATGAAAAACTATGTACAAAGTTTCGTGGATAAACACTTTCCCTTTGAGTATGAGAATCCAGGTGAACTGCCAGAACCTAGGATTTACTACGAAGAAGGAGCGGATGAATTCCCGATGGATATCGGCAGCGGGGAAAATGTCTATCCTTATCGTCAAAAAGGTAAGAAAATCAAGCCGTCTTTATCAAAATTATCAAAATCTTTATCAAAAAATAAAGAATTAACACTTTTTTTACGTTTCCGTCGATGCGTTTGATTTTAGTACAAACTCCGAACGGAAAAGAATCGAAAAATATGGAATATTTAATGAACGTCTGGCGGAGCCAACAAGGCCAACAAGGTCTCTATGCTGAAGGAGGGCCACTCAAACCCGATGAACTGCAGGGTATGAGAACGCTTGTAGAAACATTTTACTATAAAAAGCAATTAGTTTTGCTTCACTGCTTTGTTGCATCGCAGTATGAAATAAAACTGTTTCACTCATTCTATCGAGTACACGACTAACATCAGTTTCATTCTTCTGAGTTTTTCAGTTGATGTTTTATTTTATGTTGGCTGTTTTGTTTCACATATACCCCTATGTTTCAAGAAGTACAGCCCGCAAACGTGAATCGCACCGGAACGAAGGTGTTACAAATACCGACAATGTTTCAGGTGAAAATTACAAATTATATCCCGATGATCTTCAAGATTTGCTTGATAGCGATTGGGGCTTTAAGCGTAGGGAAAGAGACGATGTTAAAAAGCCCGGGCCTCGCCTGGACGCGAAAATGTTAAAGATTTTGTACCACAATAGATCAGTGACAGGTTAGTGTCACGGCAGCTTCAGGAAGCTGTTTAGATAACTCGATGTTCCCTCGATATCTGACCGGCAGCACCGCGCTGTCGGTGCATTCAATATCAAACGTATATTTTCCTAAATTTAAAACGCACTGTCACGTCTTGTCTACAACACCGCACTAAATGTTTCCCTCCTAATGCACATTTTTGTATTATTCCTGTTATGAGAGCATGGGGTCCCATCGGCCCTTCATAATAAATGTGTTGCGTATGTGTTTAATTCCTTGTGTCCAAAATGTTCTTTTTTGTATGATTGCAATTCCACTTCAATGTTTGGGCTGAATCAATTTCCTTCATAAATGTTTGTGTTACCGTGATTTTGTTTAATATTCGTTTCTTGCCTTATTTTATCTCGTCTAAATGTTTCATGTGTTCGAGCATTTTGGTGTTATGATAATTTATTTTTGTTCAACAATTTCACATCTTATCATTCTAGTAAGTTCTAATCCAAGAGACACCAATTGTTTGACCTGATATGAAATGAGATAAAATGTGCATGCTCTCATATATTGATGTTGTAAAAATGCCATTCACTCTGTGTTTCTATTAAAAATACTAAATCGTATCGATGTTGCAGCTCACGGATCACCGTATGGGCACCAATCCGACAAAAGCGACGTGCAAAATCATAACAATTACGAGTATGACCCGTCGTATGCGTATGTTTTGTTCAAGAACAGGTAAAATAAACTTTCACTATTTGTTGAAGTGTGTTGCTTTTATCAAGCTATACTTATTGTTGTCATGTGGCTTTACCTCAGGTTCCTAACCGACTGGGACAAAGGGATCTCATTTATATCAAGACTTGAGAAAATGCTTGGCTTAGAGAAAAACACCTTTACCAACCCTCGGTAATATAGTAACTTAGAATCCAATCTACGTTTACCAAATTGGATTTAGAGCGGTATTACATGACATTTTAAAATTTTAGGGTGGACCCTGGTGAGGTTACATTTAAAGTGGAGAAAAATAGTAAGGGCTATAGTGCGATCGATGTAGCCAGACGTGTTGGTGAGTTTACTTTTTACTGATGTTTACATTATTCTAGGAAGTAGTAGTAAATAATATAGAAGTAAATTAATGTGTCAGAGTGGACTTTGGTTTCATTGGTATTAAATTTTTAGATACAATCAAGGATGAGCTACGTTCTGAAACTGGCGCACAGATTCTCTCAACAGGAGTGGGTGACCGGGTATGAATATTTGAGTTTTCCTTAAGAGATCACACTTTATAAATACACTAAAAATATTTATTTTAATGTTGTCATGCATTTCAGAGCAAACACCCAGTGATTCGTCATGTGGACTCTGCAGAAAAGCTCTTCTTCGGATTGGAACTGCCAGTACTTTTGGCTTTAGTGGGAAGCCTCTCAGTTCTCATTGTTGGAGCCGTGGTCTTCGCTGTTCTTCTAAAACGTGATATGAGTGTCAAGAGGAAGGTACAAGGATTATCCGGCGCAGCTGATATTGATGCTGAAGCTACCCGGGATTATCAGGTTAGCCGGTTTTGGAAATAGAAATGATTTATTTGAGGCAAGTTCTTTGTAATTTAAAGAGTTTTAAAGGTGTTTACGTCATTGCAGGAGCTTTGCCGAGCTCGCATGTCGGGTAAGTGGTCAGGGCAGCAGACTACAACGGCAGCCTCGCCACACCCCGTTGACCCACCACAGCGTATTACTTCTCTGTCTCGTGAGACTGAAGGCAATTCTCCTTCGACTAGATCCAGCACTTCTTCTTGGTAAGTATTGTCTAACCAGTCTTCAAGTAAGTATTGTCTAACCAGTCTTCAAAGTAAATTATCTATTGCGATTGAATGCCAAATTATTTTACAGGAGCGAGGAACCGGCTTTGACAAACATGGACATTTCTACTGGACACATGGTTCTGGTAAGGTTTTATAGATCATAAGGTCCTTGCAAATTTTGCTCTTCTTTTTATTCCACCTTCTAAACTGATTATTAAAGTTCATAGATTCCTCCACTATTCCATGCCTCCAGTTTCTAATAGGTGCTTTATTTTATCAGGCATACATGGAAGACCACCTTCGCAACAAAGACCGCCTAGAACAGGAATGGCGTGCGCTCTGTGCCTATGAGGCCGAGCCCTGTGCAACCACGGCTGCCTTAAAAGATTTAAATGCTGGGAAGAACCGATATGCAGATGTCCTTCCGTATGACCATTCCAGAGTTTCCCTCAACACGCTATCTAATCATGTTGGATCTGATTACATCAATGCTTCCACTATTGTAAGTTCATAATTGTTGTTTATTTTGTACAGTTGAGTTGAGGCTCTATTTCTTAAATTAAATTGAAACTACAACTAATGAAACATTTGAAATCAAGTATCCACCTATTAATTGAATCAATATTTATGTCCTTTGAATTAAATGCATTAATTTCTATGCTCTGATTTTATGGGTTGCTAGTTGCTTGCTTGTTACCTCGAACATTAAATGAACAATGATTTAGAGCCATACTTAATTCCACATTTTCCATGTAACCTCTGGTATAGACCGACCACGATCCCCGCAACCCAGCCTACATCGCCGCAGCTGGCCCCCTCGCACACACCGCTCCTGACTTCTGGCAGATGGTCTGGGAGCAAGGCAGCGTGGTCATGGTAATGCTGACGCGACTTACGGAGAACGGACAACAGCTTTGCCACCGCTACTGGCCTGAGGAGGGTTCTGAGCTCTATCATATCTATGAGGTTAGTACCTAATACAGATAAGGCTAGTCAGTTTAGGAAACACATTTCTGAGATTACTATGACTGCCGATCTTCAGTCTCCTAAACTGTACAGCGTTATGACAAAAAATCATAAGAAGTAGAATGGTTTTCTGTAGCTTTTTTGTAGAACTTGTGTTTAGTGTTTAGCTATGCGTCGTGGTAGACACACAGTTGTTTTTGTTTTATCTAGATACCTAAGTGACCGAACTTACCACTTTTTATAGTACTAAATGTAATAAGTACCCTAATTACATCAACGGCACCCGTAAGCTAATACTATCCCTGTAAAAATAACATTTAATTGTCTAAACGTGCTGTTTCAAACACAGCTACTTAAAACTTTTTTCAAGACGACATCGTCGCGACGCGATGATCGCGTTTGCAAAATTTAAGATTGAAAAAGCTTCATAATGCAATTCACTCAACTATTCCTTGTCTTTCCTTCTTAGGTGCACCTAGTGAGCGAGCACATCTGGTGCGACGACTACCTCGTCCGCAGTTTCTACCTGAAAAACCAGCGCACCGGCGAGACGCGCACCGTCACGCAATTCCACTTCCTCTCCTGGTCCGAGAACGGCGTACCCGCTTCCACCAAGGCATTGCTTGAGTTTAGGAGGTAAGCAAACTTGTAAAGAAGTTCGTATGAGTTTTTCCAACTCTAGTTTCAGAGTAATAGGCCGCTCCAAGGCAGATTTTTATGGCCGGAGTCGACATTATATTATACATAACTATAAGCGCCACTAAATCTATTTAAGTTGTGAAAAAGAGGCGTTTTGGGGTATAAAGTGATCACTTTGGGTGTTAATACCACGCATTTCGCATCTTTATTTCATATCTGAATCATTTTAAGAAATATTCTTGTAATAATTATATAACTAAAGTTGGTATGTAGTTACGGCACAGAGCCAGAAATAATTAAAATAAAAAATTGACTTTGTTGGAGGTAGTGTGTTGGCTACAGATTGAAGCATACCATGTTTTCTCTTACAGGAAAGTGAATAAATCATACCGTGGGAGATCCTGCCCGATCGTGGTGCATTGCAGGTACGTAAATAATTTGTTCATCACTCATGCTCTGTGCTCAGCGCCGGCCCTAGCCTTTGATCAGATTGCCTTTCAGCGCTCCATAGTCGACGCTTTCACTTTACGTTAATCCTACTTCGGTTTTATGTTAAACTATGTTAAACGTAGCTGTTACCCATGTAATTTTACAATAAACGCTGTTTACGGACTAGGTTCAATTGTTGTCTAGGCGCTCCAAACAGTCAGATTTAGCTATTAAAAAATTCTGATTTAGCTTTTAAAAAAATCTGATTTAGCTTTTAAAAAAGTTTGTAGATTTTTCAGCGTCACCCAACGAATTTTCAAAAATCTGATCTGGCAACACAACACTGCTCCCGCGCCTCTCAAAAGGCTCCATCAAAATTGTATTTTGCGCTGGATATTCTTTTTCGCTTTTGGCTTTTTGGCGCCCCTTGCCATCTGGCGCCTAGATCTACCGCTCCTCTCGCTCCACTCCAGGGCCAGCGCTGCTCTAAAAACTGGTCATTGTAAACTCGATAACGACTCCATAATGTGATTTACAGCCCTAGTATGGTAAGTAATTTTAAAAATTGAATGAGGTACATTGCATGCATAATAAGCTAAAATGAAATACAATCTCCATCACAAACCCTTATTTCTATTTAATATATTGGACAAGTGCGTGTCGAACCACGAACGCAGGGTTCCGTAGCTAGTACGGCTGTATCTTAGCCATATTAACAAACAAAGTTAATTTGGCAGTTGATTTTGGTAATTTTCAATGATTATTATAGAAATTGCTAGTATAACTTACTTGGTTAGGTATTGCAGAACTTTTCCAGAGAGGCCCTGATTGATTGAGATGACTTTTGAGTGAGGTGAACTTATGACTTTAATTGATTCCTCTAAGGTGAAATGTTCTTATTTTTATTTTCAGTGACGGAGCTGGACGCAGTGGCACTTATTGCCTGATAGACATGGTGTTGAATCGCATGGCAAAAGGCGCTAAGGAAATTGACATTGCTGCTACTCTCGAACATATTCGCGACCAACGACCGCGCACTGTTGCTACTAAACAACAATTTGAATTCGTTCTTATGGCTGTAGCTGAAGAGGTTAGCTATTATTTATGATTAATAATTTGATTCAGGTAATATTTTGAAGTGAAAACTTCTTTAGCATCGTTGCGATTTGAAAGTCGATGAAACGAAAAAGCGACAGTAAAAAGAGACAGACACATAAATTCATAAGATTTAACGTGGGAGAAAATGAGAAAGGAAGCATAATACAGTGTTTTACATTCGAAATTCGAAATTTTGCATTCGTCTCATTATCTTGAAACCAACATTTTTGAAGGGTTCACTTCTACCACGTGTGAATTACACACATGCTTTTTTGTTTTCTATAATATACCTATTATTAAGTTGGGCAAAATTTAATTTTTTGGTACTCGATACGTATAATGCATAGGAACCTTTTGTAACGTACAACTTTGTTTTGATGACTTTCCAGGTACATGCTATTTTGAAAGCATTGCCCGCGCATTTGCAACAGATGCAGGAGAAGAAAGATAAAGACAAAGAGAAGGAGAAGGAAAAGGAGAAAGACGCAACTGAAAAAGAAAAGCCCAAAATTTGATCTGCACGATTATAATGAAATTTGTGTTACTTAATTATTGTAATTTACCTAAATATTGTGTAACCTACTATGTTTACTTAAATATTTATTCGTTAGGTATTTGATTGTTATAATATTAATGATTGTCGTTAATGCAACTGATATCATGAATTGATACATTATTTATAAATAATATTTAGTCCGCAATATGGTTTAGGGGTCTTACATCGGTTTAATTTGTTTTTTTTTCATACATTATAGGATTTATAGGCTTGCGTTTGACCACGATCTCGCCTGATGGTAAGCAATGATGCAGTCTACGATGGTACACGCTTGCCTAGAAGAAACCTATTCACTCGCGACGTAAAGATACCCAGGTTGTAGCTATCAGGAAACGACTCTGGCAAGGCGTTCCACTCTTTGTCAGTGCGCATAATAAAGGTCGAAGAGAACCGCTTTGTGCGTTTGGTTTAATGATTTGGTTCTGATGACTTTCCCCTAATTTTGTTAGATTTTCGCCAGAAGTTAAAAGATATAAAAGTATACATTTCTTGTTGTCTAATTTATAAAGGCACTAGGTACTTATTATAATATTTTTATAGGAGCTTAGCTGGAATTTCAAAATGGGACTAACAGGTTGAACTAATCCTAGTAAATTTCAATTAAATTTATAATTTGGAAATACTTAAAAACTTGTCAATTGTTAGTGTTTCGTAAAGTCTGGCAAAAAAGTATGGATTCTAAAGCAAAAACTGTCAAAATTTAAAAATGGTGTCCGCATTTAATCTATTCTTTTTTGCTAAACTATACAGTAAATGTTGCTTATGCACTCAAACATGCATTTTATCATAAAATATATATTACTTGTATGTAAGTTAATTACTCGTGTTCATCAATTTATTTAGTTTATTATTGCCACAATAATAAACACTAATGTTCTAGTCTTATTTAAATTATTTAGAAAGACTAAAATCACTTGCAGTATCAATGATTTAACATAAACATGTCAGTAAGTTCAAATAATTCCTTAAGATGGCATTTTTATTGGTATAATATGTAAAAGACATTGTAAACTTGTTATCCAACGAAACAAGCATACCTTGTCACTATAAAAAAATCGTAACGAGAAAATATGTTGCATAAAATGCAACTGAACTAGTCACTTACTTTTAATTACCAATTTAAGTACCTATATGATTTTTATTAAATTTATTAGCATGAATTTAAATGTTTAGTACGTACAGTTCTGTCCATTATTTGACTAACAATTTAGGTAAATTCATAAAAAATGTACCTCTGTATCAACATTTATTTACCTAATTACATTTAAAATGGTTTGCATACAATGCGGAATAGCTTATTTAATAGTGTTTGTTGTTTTGTGTTTTTAGTTACAGGATCAAACACTGTTTTACTTTATTAGGTATATTATGTATGTAGTTATGAGTATAGAATATCTCAGCCTAATCATATCTCGATCAAACGGAATACCTGATATAAGTACTTATTCAGATAAATATAATTGAATAAAAGCGACTATTTACAAATGTAGCAACATCAATAGAAAACGTATATTGTTAGGAACGATACTTGAATAAGATTATTAAATTTATTGCATATGAACGGAAAACGTAAAAAAAATATTACCGCCATGAAACTAATGAATGTAGTTCTAGTATTTAAGAAGAAAATATATTTAATCGTATTTCTGTATGAAATTATATGTAGTTTTTATGTGAATGATTGAAAAATGGATTTTGATTAAAACTGTTTTAGGGAACTACTTTATTATCCTAATTTCCTTAATTTCCCTGCTTCGACGTTTCAATAAAATATACAGACAGCCGGCACCTACATATGTAGATACCTACCTATCTAATAGATTTTGTTTGCAGCTACACCTGCGAATGAACCTACTTAAAGAAAAAATATGTGTCTATAAAATGTACCTATGTATATGTAGGTACTTACTTATTTAAAAATAGGTACAACGCACATGGTACGTACTCAAGTTTTCATACACATGTTTTATTCTACCTATACATTTCAAACAAAACCAACTTGAAAAGTTGCGTAGAATTAAAGTTAAGCATACCCACAAAGTAACATAGGTACGTACCAAAAGGTATGAACATGCATGAAATGGTAATTTTAATACCTACATAGTAACTTCTATCTTACTACCTACATACATAGTAGCGATAACCTATCAGATGATAAGTAGGTGAAAATAAATGAATATTTATCAATACCTAGATCATTAGGTATCTCAGTTAGCAGACTGCACAATAACCTTAAACACACACGGTGTTAGTCTAACTAATGTACGTACTATTGATTTGCCACAAAATAAGATCTCGCGAGTGTGAGTAAAAATCTCAATCAATTAACAAATCCTTTTATTAACTGTTAGTTAATTTACCTAAGTACATATAATATTATCAGATTAGGGTTACTTTACCAAGGCTACAATCATACCAAATTTCAGCACTGTGGGATTACTGGACATTGAATTTCGTCAAGTTTAGTTTTTATTTTGGCAAATACGACCTTTAATTACACAATAACTCGACGATTGTCAAACATTTATTGACCCACAAGCTCATTTAGGGCCTATGCATACGGTGTATTTTAAACGCGTAGAAGACCGACGACCGACGCGTAATAACGACGCGTCGCGGTAACACGCTTCAAACGCAATTCTAAGCTTTTGTTAACCTATGGGCGCCTTCAAATTTGCCGCAAAGTGCCGCGCGCGCGAAAACAGCTCACCTGCAGCGCTGCCGTCGCTAGGTTCGAGATTTCGAGAATCGTAGTGTTGTACATTTAGTTTCACGATGGACTATTGACGAAAAAACACTGCTCGTTGCTCGTCTATTATTATAAAACAAAAAAGGATTTTGGAGTCACTAGTCGATCGATGAACTGATGCGCGCCCGCATCGTGAGTGTAGCGCTGCAGTCGCACTGCAGTTTTTTATTTATAAGGATTTACAAAGCAGCGCGGCCGCAGCGCTACAGACGCGCTGCCTTCGCGCGGCACGTTGCGGCAAATTTGAAGGCGCCCTGTGATTTATTAGGAATCTACGCCCGCGCCGCGCCTATGAGGCCGTGTCCTAAAAGTGCATAACCTCTTTATGCTTAGAAACCTTCAAATGAGGTACTATTATAGTAAGGTGACTTTCTAGACATACCAATTTTAAAGAATAGATACCTATTTGCTTATGTTTTTATGTGAGTTCAACCTTTTTTGAATAAAATCGGATTGATTTTTCAAACATGTGTCAAAATGAAATGTAATTTAAATTAAAAGCACTAAAGAGTATGCATATCAACGTCGAAGCAAATCCCCGCCAAAATAACTTTCTACCCCTTTTTAACCTCGTTAGGGAATGTGTTCAGAATGCTAGTGCGAGAAATTCTTCTAACTTTAATATTGGTGATTGTAATAGTATTTTGGCAGATCCGTTATCAGATACTGCCAAAAAACTATTTAAGTTAGTAGATAGGAGGTAGCTCAATTAGTATTTACCTATATAATTAGTCAATTTGTTTTGTTTACATTACCAGGGTGTCATAATCGCATGAGCGACAAAGCCCTTTTGTTAACTGATTAAAACAAAAAAACCTCGTTAGGGGATGAATTTCAATAAAATACGAAACACGTCTTCCATCAATTCTGTTAAAAAAGGTTTATGCATAATTTGAAGTAGATTGGACCAAGGAATCGCGTTGTCCCATACAAACTTTGCCCCCCTTTTTCACCCCCTTATTCTACCCAATTTCGAAAAATTATTTCTTATCGGATGCCTACGTCATACAAAAAATACACCCTCCAAGGTTCAAGTACGATTAGCGGTTTAGGCTGTGCGTTGATGCGTCAGTCAGTCATTCGGTCAAAGCATTTTAAATGTAGGTACATACATATAGATGGAGCTAAAGAAGTTTTACTTCAGTCGTGTGGTCTAAAGCAAACTCGTTTCTTTTTGCAATAAACAGCATTTGCAGCATTGCTATTTCCAAGCCAGTTTGAAATATAAATAAAACCTTTGTTAGGCTACCTCCTTGGTTGCCATGTTTCGGAGTAAAAGATCGTTTTATTGGAAACCTATAACATAACCAAATATCGTTCAGGCACCCTGATACACCTGGCAGTTTTAAGGGCAGTGGGACGACCTATATAAATATCTAGAATGCTAGATTTGTATATTTAGCGTAATTTCATAGCCATATGAGCAATGGAATTTTATGGTGCTGGTGCTAACAGCAGTCAGTGTTTTTTGGCGTCGCACGTTGGTTGGTTGAGTTGGTTTTGCACAAGGAAGATGTACTTACCTACTAGTATAAAGGTCTTCCTTGGTTTTGCATGGTGGGTGAGTGACATGACTTACTGACACTGACATTAGATTACATTTACGGTACGTCATTTACGATGAATTTACGATTTTAGCATTGCCAAAAGGTTATTTTGTAGCCTGTTAGGTTACTTTTACCTTCTTCAGGTTACTCAGTAAAGTAAGTAAGTAAAGTAAGTCAGTAAAGTAAGGTTACTCAGTAAATAGTCAGGTTACCAGGTTACTCGACTCGGAAGGTTATTTTTTGGTTACTTTTCGAGATCATGGATTTGTGATTTTCGAGAAATAAATTCACCACGTGAAACGGAACGCACATAAGCCCTTTTTTCATCATCCGAGTCATCTATAGGCTCGTATTGCAGTGTGTGTGAGTGCGTGGTGCTCACGCAAAACAGAGTGCGTGTAGATAAGGGCTCAGGTATGTGACTCATTACCCTGGCATCTACTCGTGGGGTCTATGAAACCCGGGTCACTAGGCTCAGCTCATCGTTGCCTATCTATCTTGCAGAAGGCGGCTCTTTGGCTCTTTTCATTTGCCATTTTGTGGCATTAAGCACTTTCATTTTTCTCGTCTTCTTCTTCCTAACTACTCCTTAGCGTCACCGATCGGTGTGACCAGGGGCTCCAGAAGCTCGCGGGCAGTGGATTAGTGACTTTGACATCAACCAACGCAGAACTGCGTTACCTACATCATAACTTGCCTTTTTCTCTTTCCCACTAGATGATAATAATGAGTTATGTTATAAGCTTAAAGAGTGAGCATCTATCTCAGCTACTCACTTGAATTTGTTCGTAAGTTCGTGAGATCAGTTGGTTGTTTTTTATATTTTGTTTATGTTGGTTTTTATAAAAAAAATTGTGAGAATTGAAATAGAAAACTATCAAGTGTCGGATATTCCGAACTCCATAAACCTGGAGAGGTATTTTCGCGTTTGTGCGTGAAAAATACCGTGCTGCGTTTTGCCTAAGATTTATCAATATTTTTTTAGGAGTAGGTATTGAATTTTTTTGTACTAAAATCTAGATATGTCCTGATCAGAATGTCTAATTTTTAAAACGTCTAAGAACGAAAATACCTAAATGCCATGTCTAAAAAGAAAAATGTCCAAGACTCAAAAACCTGACAAGTTTTCTGGGCTTTGGAGTTTCAGTTACATTTATTAACTATCCTTGTCTTTTATAAATAATCATACGAAAGAATGAAAGAAACAGATACGGTAGTTTTGAAATATCTATCAATTAGTGTTTAGAAGCTTTTTGTTTTGTATCTCACTCGGTCACTGCCTGGCGACAAGAAGGTAAACCTAAACTAAAGTCCGTTTCACGAAAGAAGTCCCGCAGACGCAGCGCTGTATTCGCGCGACATAATGTTGCCAGGGTTAAATTGGGGAAATCAGGGGAAATAATTTATAGTTCATTTACTTTCATAATTCGAATATTTAGATAAGATTTTTTTTAATTTAGGTCCCTCTTTGATGTCCATACTGCTCAGTTCAGATTAGTGAAAAATAAATCTTTCTGTAATTTCTAAAATATAAAATGGAGATGTTCGTCCAACTATTAGAAATATTAACCAACAACCATTAGAAAAATAAAATAACATTTAAAAGTTTTATTCAAAGTTTTATTGAATAATTATGATCGGTCATACTATGATCACTGTCAGAAGAGTGAACAGAATCAGATTCTGTTTCACTATCACTAGCCGTAGATATAATAAAACAATCCATTTCATCATCCATAAGACCATCATTTTTTAAATATTCTTCTTCCAAATGCTGTACATGTTTACATTGAGCTGCCCAATCTTCCGCTGTAACAGTCTCAAAAGCCTCTTCTGTTAGGCGTACAATTTCTTTTGGATCTTGGCCCACGTTTTTATCCGCTACCCGTCTCTTTACAAGGCTCCACATTTTTTCGATCGGATTGAGATCGCAGTCAAGATCGACACACCTGCAATAAAATGAAAAAGTTTGAATGATTATTTTCGTATTTAATTACATTATTTTTGAATATAACTTTACATTTTTTTATTGTGTTGCGTTGATTCCTTTTAAAATATGCCTTAATAAAAAACATGCATTATAAAAACTTAATTCCAATCTGTAAGAAATCAAAATCGGGAAAAAATCTGTATATGGCAGCCCCAAAATTTACCTGTCATGGCGGCGACTCTCTTGCGAACATTGTTTATTGGTAATATAACACCGTGATTCTTGTGTTCTGCTTCACAGAACTCCTTCACCTTTAATATAATTTCTCGACCTGCACTTTTTACAACTTTTGGCATCGTAAATAGACCTTATAACGCACTAATCCAACAATAAACTCACAAAATATCTACCACAACAAACGCACCTTGATAACATCGAGAAACGACAACATGGCCGATCTCCCCATCTGTCAAATTTAGTTACACAATTGTCCGCGGGACTTCTTTCGTGAAATGGACTCTAACCTAAACCTAGGTTCCCTGCAACTTACAACTTGTATATGTTTCGATTGTTGCCACTTATCATTTTGGTTTATTTTGTTTGAAACCGTAGAACTTAAGAAGTGGCTGCTAGAAAGATATAATTGTGTTGTTTTGATTGAATTTAAATATAAAAAATATAAAAAAATTCGCCAGTTTAGTTAGACTCATAACTAAAAACTAGGCAAAATATTGAGCCTTAAAATATATAAAAGGTTACTTTTCATATTAAAAGACTACTTTTGTATCACTCTACTACTTTTGACTAGAGCCCACTGGCAACACTGGATTTTACACTTTTTTTACAGTACAGAAAAGTTCCAACGGAGCTAAACACGTCCTCAAACTATTTTGAATAATAATTGTTTGAAATATACTATAGTGACTATAAATTATTGTATTCCCAATTACATTTTAAATCCTACAAAATGATTTCTGGGCGTGCGTTACATTTCGTGTTCAAAGTAGCAGACAGGACCCTCACCGCGAAGTTCTACCGGGATATCCTCGGAATGAAGGTAAGAAATACAATGTAACTTTAGAAATGTGCTAAAACAATGTGTGTCTACAGACTCTAGAAACATTCAAGTGTATGTCTAAGTATTTGATGACCTCCGTGGTGCAGTGGGCGAATAGCTGCCTGAGACGCAGGAGGTAGCGGGTTCGATCCCCGCTGCGGAACAAATGTTTGCATGATCTACAGATATTTCTTCCGGGTCTGGTTGTTTCTCTATATATTATAAGTATGTATTTACAAAAAAAAAATGTATATAAGTATTCTATCAGTTATCTGGTTCCCATAGTACAAGCTCTGCTTAATTTGTGGCTAGATAGCGCTGTGTGAAATGTCCAGCAATATTTATTTTATTTATTTATTTATTTTGGTAGCCAATAATTAATATAAGTAGGGTGGGTCGGTTCAGAAATAGGTAGGCATGTTGTTTCTACCTGTCCTACCTACTTGCAAAATCAAATCACATCAACTTGTTTCAACAATTGAAGGTCAAAGTTTTATTGCGGCTGGTGACTGTTAAAAACAATTATTCATAATTTGCCGGTGGTTTAGTCGTGACTAATTTATGTATAATAGCCTATGTAGGAATCAGTCCAATGCAAGATTGCATACCTATTTCTAAAAAAAGTACTTAGTAATTTAAAATGACTTTGCGGGATGATTGGAACATATTATGTACTTAGCTAAAGTTGAAATTCATATTTTGAATGCAAAAGTGTAGATATGGTACTTTTTGTTGTGGTATAATTGTAGTAGTTTTGTTGTATCATTTAAGTATGTATGTGATACTCCTAATTGTAATGCTTGTGGAGTGGTGGAGGATGTATACCACCTTTTAACAGAGTGTGTCCGGAGTCAATCTATGATAGAGGAAATGTGCTGAAGTTCAACCAGGTCGATGTGGGCCTGTTTCAGAGTGTATTAGCTGAGCAAACATCTGACTCAGCTAACATGCTCTACCGGTCCATATACAACCTGCTGAAGGAGGATGCTGTATAGTTATTAATTACTGTAGCCAATTATGGAACTGACACGTCGTAGAGAACAACGCAAGTTCCTTAAAAAACTAGATTAAAAAAAAGTATGTATGTAGGTATATCTCAAGTTTTTATACTATGAAGTTAATGTAAATTTGGATTTAAGAATAAATTATAGCTAATTAGGATTATAAGCATAATAAAAAAACTATAGGGTATTCAACTTGAATTAGGTTTATATTAATAGGCAATTTTATTACTTTAATAATGTTTTATATGTATGCGTCCTAGCACAGCTCAAACAAGTTAAAATTATGAAACTGTATCAATTGAATGTTATAAATCGAGTAAGATTTGTTTTTGAACAGTAAAATGTTTTCAGGTTCTTCGCCACGAGGAATTTAGTGAAGGCTGTGAAGCAGCTTGCAATGGGTAAGAAATAATTTATAGATCCTAATAATATATTTATTAAGTCAAAATAAATATCACCTATTTTTATGAAATATAACTAAGCATCATCAATGATTATATTTCAGGCCTTACGCAAACAGATGGAGCAAAACTATGATTGGTTATGGACCTGAAGACACACATTTTGTCATAGAGCTCACATACAACTATGGTATCACAGAGTATGAGCAAGGAAATGACTTCATCAGCCTCACAGTTCAGTCGAGCGAGACTTTGAAAAGAGCTGCATCAAACAACTGGCCAGTGAAGGAAACCAATGGACTGAAGTTTGTGGAGGCACCCGGTGGATACAAGTTCTTCATTGTTGATAAACCTCAGCCCATAGATAAGGGTAAGATAAGGATTTATTGCATTTTACAATAAACACTTCTAATATTTTTTACTAGCTTCCGCCAGTGGCTTCGCACGCGTGGTTTGTCAACAAAGAGTAGCCTATATGTTAATCCAGGTTATTATCTACGTACATAACAAATTTCATCGAAATCTTTTCAGCTGTTACGACGTGAAGAGTAACAAACATCCACACATACATCCATACAAACTTTTGCGTTTATAAACAAAAATACAGGTCGAGCAAAAACAAAATAAGAAAACGATGTTAAATGTTATTAGAAACTGTCAAAGATTTTTTTTTTACAACAAATAATTATGCCTTAATATTACTAGACTTAATAATTATTACAAGATGTACAGGCATAACCAGCACCGTTGTCCACAAAATGGTGGGCATGAGTGTATACAATATTAAATAAAAATATAAATATATAAATGAACCTATATTATGCATTATATTATAGATACCTATGTTTCATCATCAACCTGATAATGGCGGCGATTCTGTTGTTTACGCTGACTAACTAAAATTGTGTAAAATATGAACGGTCTTATTTTGTTCACGCTAAAGATCAAATTAAAGTGACATTTCTAAAATTAAGTCATTTTTACTAAGATGGCGTGTTTGCGGGCTAGTTTTAGTGATCAATAAAATTGGTCACACACACACACACACGCCTTCTTATTTAAGAATACTTAAATTTAAAATGTCACTTTAAATGTCATTCTAATTTGATCTTTGTAGTAAACAAAATAAGTCCGTTCGTATTTTACACAATTTTAGTTAGAAACAACAGAATCGCCTCCAATAAGTGTCGACATCGCTTAATATCAGGTGATGTAGCGTTCTAACTTGAAAACATTCGTTTTATTTACCGAGATTGCGAGGCGGAGCGTGAGTGCAGAGCGGATCGCACTCACCCTGATTAACGAATTAAACCGAAATGTTATCGGTCGTAACACCGATAAAACTGTATGTGATAAATCGCGTATTTATAATCATGATTATAAAAATTATACAGTCATTGGCTGATAACATGACATAGTTTTATTACCCGAGTGTGCTGAAGGAAGGTAATGTTTTATGGTGCATGTATTTTTATTCATTCGGCGTATCCTGGAAATCCCTCCGTAGACCGAGACACGTTCTCGGTGATCCAGATGAACTCAGGGTCGGTGAGTTCCTTCTATTGCCGCCTACATAAGGTACAAACATGTACCTGAGCGTTTCTCTCGCCCCGGCAGCGGCTCAAGCCGAGATTCGTACCTATATAAGTGTTACCATTGCGCTTAAAAACTTACTGGGCAGAACGCCTTCTGCGCTTGCCAAGTTAAGGTTTTTTCAAAGAATATTTTTTTCAACTTCTCCGATACTTATTTGGTGATTTAGTTCTTTTAAACTACTCAACGGATTTTAATGCAGTTTCAGCAATAGATAGAGTGATTCAAGAGGAAGGTTTATATTCATATGTATAATACATACATAACTATGTTTGTTTGTTCGTTTGTTTGTTACCTTTACACGACTAAACGGCTGAACGGATCGTAATTAAATTTTGCGCGGAGATAGATTATATCCTGGGAAAGGACGTAGGCTACTTTTTAGCTAACTGCGCAAAATGAGGGTAATGTTTTATAAATAATTATAAATAAAATATGTCCTTACTGTAGTAGGTAGAATTATAAATAACTAGTGGTTCGCCGCGAACTAAGATCGCGCGAGTCTCCCATAATAACAAAAAATATGATTTGTATTCTTTGACTATCAAAATAGTGCCACGAAATAAGTAAACAACTTGACCTACAGTCTCATTCAAATTATAGGTAACGGGAGTTCATGTTAAATGGTTATACTTTTTTGGGGTAGAAATTGCAGGTATTCTGGATTTCAGACTTTTCCCTATATTTCTGTCACTAAAGCTACACGCATACCAAATTTCAGCATTGTGGGGTCACTAGTGTACCCTGTGAATTTTGTCAAAGTTCAGTATTTGTTAGGGCTAATAACTTAAAAACTACAAGGTTTAAACGAAATATAAAAACGGGGTCAAAAGTTACTCATAAACACCTTTTATTAGACGTGCCACGACCGGATAGTCCCATTTTGTTTTTTTTTACCCCTCTTGAACCCAAATATCAACACATTTTAAGCTCCTTTAGTCACACCAAAATTGTGCCATCACTACCCACCTGTATACCAAATTTTACGATGATCGGATAAACGCTTCGAAAGTTATCCTCGTAAAAACAAACATACATACATACAACGCCGATTTGCCCGAGTTGATTTGGAGATCTCACTTCGCTCGATCAATAATTCGATTTATATTCATGTCTGACGATAGACTCAAGCAAAATCTAACGACATAATAATAGCCTATTTTATATGACGCGTTCTCTATACCAGGATAACAATATTGCTATAGGTTTCCTAATAATAATGGTAGATTATTAACCAACGGAATTAAGCAGTGTCTTACGTCGCGGGCGCTGTATTGAATTCCGACCCTAAGGGAGGATTCTGTGCGAGGGAGTTACTAGAATCATGAATGCAAAGAGCATGCTCAATACGAGGACAGCTTTATCCACGAGGAGAATACTCTACTTTTCACATTTTCTGAGACGCTGTGAAAGGTTTCGCAGCCAGTACGGCTGTATCTAATATCTAATAGTAGACCACTTGGGTCAAAAATTACAATGTTTACTTTACAAAGGGACGTCATTTTCACTTTTTTGAAATTACATTAAAAAAAGTGTTTTTTTTTTTGAGTTATTTTATTGATTTGCCGACAATAGTAATTAATTCGATACGTATATGTTTATAATGTCTACGGTTCAATTATCTAGTGAATGGGCACGTATTGTTTGTATAGGAATAGAACCAATTTAAGTCAATATAATGAAATCAAGGTAAATAAAATATGTCATCTTATCATGGAAAAATTGCTGAATTTTATGAGTGCGAAAATTGATGCCTTATCATTATCAGAAAACAACATATTAGCAATCAGTTTATTTTACCGAAAATTGGTTGATATAATGATGTAGGTTATTTTGTTATGTCTCCTGTGTCTGTGTTTTTGGTTTGTTCGTACTGTTGGTAATATCACAAATAACTGATTTTTCACATAGTTTTCAATAAGTGCGAACAAAATATGTGTTTCATTAGTATTTCTCTACTTTTACAGCGGTCAGTAATGAGTTTGAATTTGGAACAAGAATTTTCTAATTTTCTACACTCGCGCGCGACGCGATCACAGAGCTAGAACCATAGGAAAATACTAATGCTCGAACGTCAAATAAAACAGTGACGATACATTTTCTAAATACAAGTTTTTAGTTGTTTTTATTAGTAAATAAATATATATATATATACGGACGGTCTCCGTGGCGTAGTGGGCGAATAGCCGGCTGAGACTCAGGAGATATTGGGTTTGATTCCCGCCGCGGAACAAATGCATGATCTGTTGATATTTGTTCCGGGTCTGGATGTTGATCTATATATTATAAGTACGTATTTATAAAAAATATATATAAGTATTCTATTAGTTATCTGGTTCCCATAGTATAAGCTCTGCTTAGTTTGGGGCTAGATAGCGCTGTGTGAAATATCCATAAATATTTATATATAATACTTATATTCAAGAGTTACTTCTTATTTAATTTGTTTATAGAGGGAGATGGAAAGTGGAGTGTACCACACGAACGCAAAAAAAATAATCTCTGGCAACGTTCTTTGAATTGCTGCGCTCAGGATTCTACTTAGAATCGGAGCAAATGATTCAAAATAGCACCCTCGCCGTAAAAATATTATTTGGCTCCCTTATGGTATAATCTACTATTAAACGGTTGATATCAAGTAATAAAGGAGACGCCACAGAAAAAAAACACAATTTTTCTGGTTTCTCTATGCCCTTACTCAAAATTGATTTTCTATGCTCCACAGATCCTGTTGTCAAAGTATCTCTCGCCTGCACAAATCTCGCTAAATCAATACAATACTGGAACGGACTTTTAAGCCTGAAGATCTTTGAGAAAACCTCTAAGTCAGTACTGCTGGGATTCAGTGAGGACCAGGCTAAACTTGAACTGGTACACATTGGTAAGTAAGCCTTATTTATCATCGGAAAAAGTTTTGAGCCCTACAATCTTCAAATGTTATCTAAGATACGATTTCTTGCGATGGGTACGTATCAAATCAAACAAACTCCATCACCGAATTATGCACTGCTAATTTGATGTTGCTAATACAAAACCTGTAATATAAAAAAAATCACATACAAGACCAAGGTTTGCCTGTATTGTTGGTATCAGAAACTGCTAGTTTAGACCTGAATAATGCAGATCATATAAGCATCTGTTCCGCAGCGGTAATGGAACCGGCAACCTCTAGCGTCTCAGTAGGCTACTCGTCTACCGCGCCTCAAAGGCCGGCAATTTATATAGGACTGGCGCCGGCGGCGATCCAAAATATATGTTGTAATCCTGTGGAATTATCGTATTATAATCCTAGGCTGATAAAACATTTTGGTTTGCTGTTTCTACATTCTACTAGAACAGACCAAACTATTTAGCTGTTATCTATTAAAGCAATTGCATTGTCAGGAAAATATAATTGCGTAGAACTGAAAATTACATTTCAATAGATGGAACAAGAAATGAGTTTCTACAAGTACTTCAAATTTAAATTCAGATGTGAATGCTATCGCAGGTCCTTAGATTAAGTGGTGATAAGATTGTCTCGACGCAACGTGGAGAAAACGTGACAACGTCGCTGTCACGGCGTCATGCAAACTATACTTGAAATGGTGCAATATCAGTCAGACAGTTTGTCAGATAATAAATATTGACATGACTCAAATATATATAATATAATATATATAATATAGGTACCACGTGGCCAATGAAAGCGAGTCCAAGCAGTAAGCCAGTATAAAACTTCTCATCACACGGCTTTCGAGGCAGGCCAGTAACTTAGCCGATCATCTGACAGGATAAATAAATAAATATTGATGGACATTTCACACAGCGCTATCTAGTCCCAAACTAAGCAGAGCTTGTACTATGGGAACCAGATAACTGATTTTTGTGTAAATATAAACTATACATAGACAAACATCCAGACCCAGAACAAATACCTGTAGATCATGCAAACATTTGCTCCGCGAAAGGAATCGAACCCGCTACCTCCTGCGTCTTAGCCGCCTATTCGGTCACTGCGCCACGGAGAATTACTGTGTTATGTTATTCGCTCAACCATTTGGCCTAAATTTGCTATTTTAGTCATTTTAGAGCGCACCAATGAAACTAAACAGAAACAGGGTCTTTGTTTTCAAAATCGGCCTGGACAAGATTCACAACGCTGCCCGCCAATATATATAGAACCATTAACACTTCAACAATGTAACAATAGGAATAGAAGATAGTAGCCATTAATGGGTTACCACTTGTAAAAGCAATTTATGTAACGAGAAAAAGACAAGAAGTTGCATGATTAGTACCTTTATTATCATTCGCAGTTTTAATCATCGAATTGGCGTTGTCGTATGTTAATTGATCGAGCGAAGCGAGATCTCCAAATCAACTTGGGCAAATCGGCGTTGTATGTATGTATGTATGTTTGTTTGCCCGAGGATAACTTTCGAAGCGTTTATCCGATCATCGTGAAATTTGGTATATAGGTAGGTAATGATGGCACAATTTTGGTGTGACTCAATGAGCTAAAAAGTTTGGGGGGTTGTTGAGGTATTGGGGTTCAAGAGGGGTAAAAAAAATGAAAATGAGACTATTAGGTCAAGTGAGACGTCAAATGGAAGGTCTTCATTAGTACATTTCGACCCCGTTTTTACTTTTAGTAAAGTTTTTGTAGTTTTTGAGTTATTAGCCATAATAAAAACTATTGACAAAATTCACAGGGTACACCAGTGACTCCACAGTGCTGTAATTTGGTATGCGTGTAGCTTATGTATCACAAATATAGGCAAAAGTCTGAAATCTAGAATAACTGCAATTTGTACCCCAGAAAAGGGTAACCAATTAACATGAACTCCCGTTACCTGTAATTTGAATGAAACTGTAGGTCAAGTAATTTGGTTTTCATTCGTGGCACTATTTTGATAGTCAAAGATTACGAATAATATTTTTTTTTTATGGGAGACTTGCGAGATCTCAGTTCGGAGCGAACCACTAGTTATGTCAATTGTATAAAGTTGTCAATAGATTGTAATGTTATAAAAAAACTATGATGGTGATGCCTTCATTCAGTTTGATACTTACTAGTGCATCTGGCATTCAGATTTTCTTTTAGTAACAAGTCAATGCTCTGGTTTTATTCGTCTGGTAACAACTATGAATGAAATGCTCAATTCATCTCACTTCAATGTCATGTGATAAACGCATGAAGTTAGATTGATTTATGACTTTTAGAGCCTCCGCAGACCACAGACTTTCTATCGGCCGATAGTAGTTAGCTGCTAGCACTTACACTATGCCAACTAAAGTTGCCAATTCTGTTTGAAGCAATCAAACTTAAAACGGAATCGTTGTATATAATGGACATGGAATACTTGCATACATTTTCATACTGATTAAGAATCCGACTAAACTGTCGGCCGATAGAAAGTCTGAAGTTTGCGGGGGCTCCGATTGTAAATTTTTATTGGAAGATTATAATTGCCAAAAATATTGCAATTATAGTGTTTTTTATCCCATTTAACTGTGAAAAGAGGAAGTCCGCAGGGTAAATAAAAACGTACAGTTATTTATATATTTGAATTGTTTATCCTGAAAATTAACAAAGGAAATGCACCATTCTTTTGCAACATAAATCATTTCCTCAGTTAGAACCTTGTGTGAATTGCGAAGTTTATGACATTCTGCATGTTTAACAAGGTATTTCTTAAATTCCAGATGAGCCAGTGAATCGCGCTAAAGCCTACGGCCGGATCGCCTTCTCCTGTCCTTTTGACGAGCAGCCAGAGATCGACAGAAGGATCCAAGCGGCCAACGGCGTGATACTAACCCCTCTCATCTCACTGGACACCCCGGGCAAGGCTACGGTGAGAGTGATCATTCTAGCTGACCCAGACGGTCATGAGATCTGTTTCGTCGATGATGAGAGCTTCAGGCAGCTGTCTCAAGTAGACCCTGCTAGTGATGCTGATCTGGATAAGTTTATTAAGTCTGATAAGTCGAGGGCGCGCTAATTTCATTTATCTGTGTTTGGGTACTGACTGAAAGTTTTAGACCTGATGACGGTAGTATTACGGATTTTTATCGCAAGATCCTATAATTACTTGAAATTGACATTCCTAAATAAATAACTGCTATAATCAATTCATAAAAAAGTGTAGTAATACCCTGTGCTCTCGTGTAAGCTCAAGCAAGATGGCGGACATGTGTCAAGTTTTTTTATTTTAACTGTAAACTCTGAAAGCTGTCTTGCAATATTATTTTAAATTTTACTATTCAATGCTATTTTGTGCACTTCACATGATTTTTTATATTTTTGGTCAGTATCCTTGTGATTTTAAATTTTATGGTACTGGGATTATTATAGATCTATCCTTTATTTAGTACATACCACTTGTTAGCTGTTAATAAATTGATATTTTACGTAGTAACACTATTTACGTGCCTTGTTAATGTTATATGTACAAGTATTGCACTTTATGTCATCGTATCGCTGTGTGTTTGTGAAATACCATAATATTCAATAATTTAGTCCATCTGTAAGAGATTAACTATAGGTGTGTGTAAAAGTTGAGAAAATGAACCAGTATTGTACGTAATAGTATATTATGATACAAGTGAGCTAAGTTGCTCATTATACACGAGGCTGTGAGTTGCAGCCCCAGCCGTAGGCGAAAGCGTAAATCAGCCGAGTGTCTAGTGAGCAGGTTGCTCACTAGTTTCATACGCACTTTTTCAACACACTTGCGAGGAAAATACAAACATGTATTGCATAAATCGTTAAGCATAAAATTATTAAAACAATTGGTGAATGTACAATTTTCATAACGATATTGTTGCACGCGCCAAATGTAAGGTGATTGATTACATATAATATAGCCATACAGCCTACTTCAAAATTATAACTTTAGTGATAAAATGCATACATATATTTTATAACAAATTATTGTTAATTATAAATAATTTGATAATAATAAATGTTTTCTCGTCCTAATTAGGGATACATTTATTTATTTCAAAAATGTAAATGGATTTTCAGCGGCGTAAAACCTCTTTGTTGTTACAAAACTGTATTACGCGGTTAAATTGAAAATGCTGTTTACTCGCATATAATTTGCAGTTAGGTATTAACTTAACTCTGAAGGGATAATTCTATTATGCACTAGCGTGTAATATTATTATGCAAGTGTGTTGAAAAGTATATTATCTAAATATGATATTAATAAAACATTCCCCTGAGTACTTGTTATACATGATTAAAATCCCCATTTAATGTATCAACATTAATATTAAATGTACTACATTTACTTATGATTACTTTAACCCTTACTTATAAAAATCTATCAAAAGTTAAACAATGCTTGTTGCTTGAGTGTTGACATCTCTTACCGCTGGGTAAATGTTAAGAATACTTTTTCTAAGTAAAGCTTAGATTTGTATAGCTTTTATAAGTAAGGAGCTTATTGTTGAGATTGTATTTACCCGACTACGGCAAGCCAAAGGAGGGTTATTTGTAAGCATAAAAGCTTGATTGATACATCATTATTAATTTACATCACAGTCTTTTATTTACTAACCTTTTCACATTTAACTATTAAATAGAATCACAGCAATTAATTTTTCAAAATATACATCGTAAGGATGATATTTTATTTTTTCACATAATATGAAAGAGGTACAGTCAGTTAGTACTTAGTTATTACAGATTGTGTGAGTACTGTAGTACTCATAGACCGATGGTAGGTACCTAGCTACTAGGTAGATAGACACGGGCTCGACAACAAGCGGTAAGTACCGACGGACACGACTACTCTCGCCCACGGCTCCGGTAGCACTCCCGCGCCGCCTTACTTCTCGCTCGCACGAGACCGTGTTGTATTAGTATAATCTAACACAAACACTACATCTCTATCTTATTAAATTTATTAAATAAGACAAGTTACATTTACATGGGAAGGTCTTTATATACTCAAATCAACTTGTTCCTTCTGCTGATCCTGGTTTCCATTTCTTTCTATAGTTCTCCACTCTCCTTCGACCTTCTTCAGGTGTAAAATGTTTCTTCTTACTCTCTGTCCTGTTTCTTCATTCCTTATCGTAACGTCACCACCGTGAGATTTTTCCACAACATGTGGAGTAGGGTTGAAATTAGCAGTAAGCTTGTTTCCCTTTTCCATTTCTTTGACATAAACTTTGTCTCCTTCTATTAAAGTACTTTCTTGGGCTCTCCTCTTCCTATCTCCATATTCTTTTCCTTTTTCCTTTTCCTGTTTATCCTTGTCTCTTACTTCCGAGTCATTTTCTTGGTTGTTTCCGTCTAAATCTTGTATTGTTGGTATTTTGTCTCGGTTTTGTCTTTTAAAGAAAAGCTCTGCCGGTGTTTTCCCTGTCACGGAGTGCGGTGTTGAGTTGTACATAATTAAATACTCCCACAGACTCTCTTTCAAATCTCGTCTTTCTAATTGGCTTATTTTAAGCCTTTTTAGGATATCCCGATTCTGCCTTTCTACTTCGCCATTCTGCTGTGGCCAGTATGGCACAGAGTTAAAGAGTGTAATGTTGCACTCCTGACAAAAAGTCTTAAATTCTTCGCTTACAAACTGCCGCCCATTATCTGCCGTGATTGAATTTGGATAATCTAGCCGGCTAAACATTTCTTTAAGAATTTTAACTATTTGCGCACTTGTTATTACCTTTGTAATTTTGACTTCTTTGTATCGACTATAGTAGTCAATCATTACAAGCAGGTAGTCATGGTTGGGTAAAGGTCCTAACAAATCCATAGCAATGTCTACCCATGGTGCAGCAGGAAGATCTCTGCGCTTCATAGGTACCGGTAAGTTTGGTAGGCCAACCAATGTGCAACCTTTGCAACTTCTTACTAATCCTTCTGCATCCTTATCTATTCTTGGCCACCAAACTTTTGATCTTAATCTACCTTTAAGTGCTACAATCCCTGGGTGACCTTCGTGTGCTGCATCCAACACCTTCTTTCTCAGTGCGCGAGGTATTACAAGTCTGCTTCCACGTAACAACACATTACCGTAAAAGCATAACTCATTCTCAAAAATCTTATATCCCTTGGCTAAATCGTCCCAATCTTTATCGTATATTCCTTTTTTCACGCTGGAAATTTCGGAATCAGTTTCTGAATGCCCAATGATGTCTCTCATAGGAATCGCGCATGGTCTTGCGTTTTCAACGATTTGGTGAACATGGTTATCTTTTCTAGTATCCTGTGGGACGCTTGAACTTTGGGAAAGTCGTGATAGTGGGTCTGCAATATTGGTCTTTCCAGGTTTGTACTTTATGTGATATCGATGGGCCTGTAACCGTAATACCCATCTCTCAATACGTGCACATGGTTTGGATTTTGGACCGAATAACACCTCTAATGGCTTATGGTCGGTAATCAGGTCGAATTCTTTTCCAAATAGAAAAACATTGAAGTGCTCTATGGCCCAGACCAAAGCCAAAGCTTCCTTCTCGGTCTGGCTATATCTGCGCTCGCACTCTGTTAGCGTCCTATTCCCGTAAGCAATTATCCGAGGCCCTTTGTCATCAATCTGCACTAGTACAGCTCCCAATCCCACAGGACTTGCATCCGCGATTACTTGAGTTCTGTCTTTTACATCATAGTAACCCAAAGTGTGTATTTTTGTAAGTGCTTCCTTAAGGTGTTTGAATGCATCTTTTTGATCCGTGGACCAGTATTCTACAATGCTAGCATTTTCCCCTATCTTTTTCCTCAAAAGAAGTTTTAAAGGTTCAGTGATTGTGGCTAGATTTGGTATCCATTTGTTTATGTAGTTAGCCAGTCCCAGAAGACTCTGAAGTTCTTCGATTGTTTTCGGTTCTCTAAAATCAGCTATACTCTTGATGTATTTATTCAATGGTCTCACTCCATCTGGTTTCAGCTCGTGCCCTAGAAAGTTTACCTTTTGAACTTTGTAAATACATTTTTCTTCATTTAGTAAGACGTTATTTTTCTTCAGTACTTCAAGAACTATCTTCAACCGGGAGTCATGCTCTTTCTCACTGCTTCCAAATACCAGGATGTCGTCAATGAAGTTAATGGAGCCTTCACATTGGATGAGCATTCTTTCCATTATTTTCTGGAATAACTCTGGTGCGGAAGAGATGCCAAACATTAACCGTTTGTAACGATACAATCCTTTGGAAGTGATGAAAGTTGTCACATGTCGAGAATTTGGATGTAACTCTGCTTGATGGAACGCATTTTTTATGTCCAATTTTGTAAAATACTTGGCTTTCCGTATCTTTGGCAACAAGTGTTCCATCGTTGGCAGCGGGTGATTTTCCCTCATTATCGCGGCGTTTGCCCGCCTCATGTCAACACATAACCGCAATTCACCGTTATCTTTCTGTATCGGCACGACCGGTGAAACCCACCTTGAAGGTTCTCGCACTTCCTCTATGATGTCGCTGTCCAATAATTCCTGTATTTTCTGTTCTATTTTTTCTACGATAGGAATTGGTATACGACGGTAAGGTTGTGACACGGGTTTTTGTGAGTCATCAATTGGGATTTCGATCAACACGTCCTTAAACTTCGGAAAAGGCTGATTTTCAATTTGATCAATCCCAATTCCCAGTTTTAAAACACCTAAGCGTAACGCCGTATCCTTACCCAACAAATCTCTTGACCCTCTTGTTATTACATAGACTGTTGAACGTTCAGATCGGTTATTTATTTTGATGTCAGCTTCAAATGAGCCTTTCACATCTAATGGTGTCGTACTTCCATACGCCAGTAGTGTCTTATCTGGCTTATTAACCTGATGAAAACTTACAACCTTCTGGTTTTTTAAAATGTTCCATGTTTTGTCTGTTATCAGATTTAGTTTACACCCCGAGTCAATCAACATATTTATTTTGACACCTCCTACGTCACATTCGATTGTCGCATCATTGATTACGTTGAAAACATAATCAATACCTTCACTTTCTATGTGGTCTGTTTCATCTCTTTTAGTCTTCTTATAATTTTTTCCTTCGTCTGGTTTCATTGGTTCTCCTGATTTCCGCTTCTTTGCACTCTTACAGTACTGTCGAAAATGACCTAACTTCCCACAAAGATGACATTTCTTTCCTCTTGCAGGACAATTAGGGTCGTATGAACCATGTCTTGCATTTCCACACCTATTGCACCCCTTTTTCTTTGTTTCTTGTGGTTCCATAGTTTCAGGTTTGGTTTGTTTGGTTTTTCCTCCTTTGTATGTAATAGCATTAACGTCTGGTATTTTACTTTTGCCCTCGTACTCTTCTAGTTGATGACTTACAACTTCTAAAGTGTTCGCTTGTGTGATAATTTTATCAAGAGTTATGTCATCACCTATAGTCAAAATCTTTTTCCGTAAATCCGATGAATAACACTTTTCCGCTACCTGGTCAATCAAGTGTTCATCTGGTTTATCAAATTGGCATTTACTAGCTTGTTTCCTTAGCCTTACCAGAAATTTCTCAAACTTTTCACCCTCCTCTTGTTTAACAAGGCGGAAAAGATGTCTCTCATAAACTTTACTTTGTTTAGGGGTGAAATAGTCGTCGAGCTTTTCTACAGCTATCTTAAAAACATCTATGCCCTCTGCAGGATCTACATTTGCTCCAGGTAGGTTGTAAAAGACTTCCTGTAGATCTTGTCCTCCTAACAATAGTAAAGTAGCTCTTTTTTTAATTGAGCACTTTATATCAGTAGTATCCAAGTAAAGGTTTAAGGAACGCTTCCATTTTTCCCATCTGTGGCCTACCGAGGCCCCATCGCCATCAAGGTCCAGTTTTTCTATGGCCGGCAATACTGGCAATGTTGTATTTGCCCTGGTTTATGAATATCCCATCCTCGTCGCCACATGTAGTACTCATAGACCGATGGTAGGTACCTAGCTACTAGGTAGATAGACACGGGCTCGACAACAAGCGGTAAGTACCGACGGACACGACTACTCTCGCCCACGGCTCCGGTAGCACTCCCGCGCCGCCTTACTTCTCGCTCGCACGAGACCGTGTTGTATTAGTATAATCTAACACAAACACTACAAGTACCATTAGTATTTGTTTTCTACGAATTTAAAAAATCTTTGGAATGATTCAGCGTTTTTCTGATATGTGCTTTATGTTTTTGCGATTTTCGTATTACTACACTCTTATGAATCATGTTAGCCATATCATCATGATATTGCAACATTTCAAATCTTGTTTTTAATGTTCATTGATAACCAATATCTTCATTTATTGTGTAGGTAGAGATACTATAGTTTTATTGTAAAATTAATGGAGAAAATTTCCGCGAGGTATCTCAGATCCCTGTACTGGTCACTCACATATTGCGATGCAGTTAAAAAACTATTCAAATCAAATCAGTTTATTGCGTAATATGGGTAGGTACAAGGTATTTAGTGTTACAAAGTATAAGTGCAGCCATATTCAGCGATTTACGCATACAATGTCGAGCTTAATTATTAGGTTCCATTATAATTGTACTTAATAACAATCTCAAAATTATTTAGTTAGTTATACTTAATTATTATCAAACAAGATCCTTGTCATCTAAATATTCCTTACAACTATATTCTGTACTTTTCGGCATTTTCTTACTAATATTCCTCTAAATAAATGAAAATGAATTAGGTATTTATTTTTTAGTACTAATTAATGTGTATTAGTTTAAAAAAATGAGGTATAATGAAGAATATTTTTTTAAATCGCATCTGGTTCGTAGATGATTAAAAATAAAAAAGTTGTTAAAAACGTCCTGAAATGAAATATACTGAGAATGAAGTCGCCGCTAGTACCTACAATGACGCGGGTCTGATTAACCTGCGGGGCTAGTTTAAAACGTCGCAGAGTTATGAGATCGGTCCGAAAGTTTTTTTTGGACTCGATATCGAATCAGAGAACGCTATTTTTAACAGACTTCAAAAAAAGGACGAGGTTAGTCGCAATTTTTTTTTATGTATGTTACCCGATTACTAGAAGATGCCTGGACCGATTCGAGAAATTATTTATTGTTTAAAAGGGTCCCAGGTGGCACCAAGTCAGGATTTGATTATGGGATCCCAAAAAAATCGAAGGCAACCCTCAAATTTTATAGGGACACATAATTGTTTTATGTTTTTATCTCCAAACTTCGTCATTTATCAACCGATTTGGTAAATTCTGTTTTTATTTGAAAGGATATACTTTTATATTGGTCTCACAGAAATTTCATCAAAATTAGTTCAGTAGTTTGGTTAAGTTGGTCATATTTTTGTTAAAAAGTTACTTGTATAAACTATCAACCATTAAGTAAATAACAATTATATTTAGTATTCTATCAGTTATCTGGTTTCCATATCAAAGTACAAGCTCTGCTTAGTTTGGGGCTAGATAGCAGTGTGAGAAATCTCCAGCAATATTAATTTATTGAATCCAAGGTCAAGCCAAAATAGTTTTAAAATTGCGTTTTGGATTAGAAATCGAATACTTACGAAAAAAACTGTCGGACCGCACCGATACCTTTCCGACGTTTGAAAATAGCCCCGCTGTTCGATTTCATCACAGGTTCGCAAGGGGGTTCGCTGTCACCCATCTTGTTCAACTTGGTGCTGGAATACGTCTTTAGAAAAAAATAAAACTCCATCTGTGGAGTTTTCTTTTTCTTCCAGAGGGTGGAAATAAGTTGTACGGGAAACACAGGATTATTGGATATGCTAATAACTTGGGTCTTTTAAGTCGAAGCGAGGAGGACGTGTGTTGGAGGCCCAAAGCGGTACCGACTTCCAACCTTCATTTTTTTTATATGATGATGCCAATAGCTTAAGTATCAATACATAGATTATTACATTATGTGGTTTGGTTTTGTTCTTATACTTATGCCAATTAGAGGCGAACACAACATTGACATTTTTAACAAGAACTAAGTATCTAGCAAAAAACCTCAAAAACACAGTCATAAACTTACAAATAAAAATAATTAATTCCAAATAAAACATGGGTACAAAATAGACGGAGGCCTCTGTCTTCTGTTTTAGTTAAAAACTGTATTACAATGCTGTGAGCATTTAAAAGAAAGGATAAAAAAATATAAATACAGGCAATTGTAAACTTTAAACTCATAACTCCTCTGCCTCCGTGGCGCAGTGGGCGTATAGCCGGCTGAGACGCAGGATGTAGCGGGTTCGATCCCCTCCGTGGAACAAATGTTTGCATTATCTACAGATATTTGTTCCGGGTCTGGTTGTTTCTCTATATATTATAAGTATGTATTTACAAAAAAAAATGTATATAAGTATTCTATCAGTTATCTGGTACCCATAGTACAAGCTCTGCTTAGGTTGGGGCTAGATAGCGCTGTGTGAAATGTCTAGCAATATTTTTTTTTATAACTCTTCTTTTATGTTGGGTTTAAAAAAAACATAAAGCTAAACAATTCTGTATCACATGCAATATTTCATGGAGAAAAAGGCTTAGGTAAGAAACAGAACCCTTAATAAATGACTGCTATTATAGTTAACTACTATGAACGAGTACTGTATTAATAATCCCATATATCCATCATCGGGCGATATCGATAGGGTGCTATAAACGCTACCGTCTATAATTTTGTAATAACGGCTAAATATAAACCGCAAGTCGAGGCACTGACTTGACCGTATCGATTTTAGGGTGCGGGTGGATTATAGTCGAGGCGATAAGCGGTAGCGATTAAAGAAAGTTATACCAGTAGGCCTAGCACAGTAACTGTAGAGAAGGATTTAGTCAGAGGCATTTATCGGAACAAAGAAGACACTTGTCGACCGTCTCAAGCACGGCGATTGCGAGAGTGAACGGGAAGAAACGTTGTCGACACTTCCTCGACAGTAGTCTACAACGCCGAGCACGCTAGCCATCATTTTCTCTATCTTTGACATTTAAGGATAGACAACTTTCTTCTGAAATTGTCTAGGTCATACGATGCCTAGACTACACTGTCTTCTCAAGTTGTCTCTTTCGCACTCTTCTCAATCACGCGCTTACCAAAGATTTTTGGTTAGATACTTAATTAACTATATATACAACGTACGTTGCTATAGGCAGAATATCTTTCTCTTGTCTAGGAATAAAACTTATTGAGGCTGCTCGTGGCAAAGACAATTTCGAAAGAATCGTCATAGAATGGAATAGAATAACGCTTCATTGTACATCACTAGGGGTCGGCATAGGTAGTGCTATTTTGAGTCAATAACCTGAATGATAAGTTAATATGGATATGCCCCGGGATTTATTCCCCGAATCCCGGGGATATTTTTCTGAATGTCGATGTAAATGAAGTTTAACTGTTTAAGACAGGGGTCGGCAACCTTATGCTATAGCCGGGCCACATATGTTGCCAGAGTATCAGTGCGGGCCGCACTTATATTTATATGTTCGGGCATGTATTTTTAATATTTGAAATAAAACGCATATATATTCATACAATTATCTCTTTTTTAATTGAACTACTATACTAACATAAAAGTAAGAACTAGTGAGATTTTTGAGGCTGCATTTGACTTGCAAGTTTTTTAACGTCTGCTTTCATTTTAGTAGTAGACACGCGCAGTATCGCGTCTAAATGTTCATCCGTTAACCGCGAACAATTCTTATTTTTGCGGTAGTTGAGAATTGAAAAAGTCTGCTCACACAAATATGTACTACCAAACATAGTTATTATCTGCTGAGCAAACTTTTTCAATTCTTTGAAGTTTTCAGAACTCAAACCTCCGTAGAACTGTATCAAGTCAGTGCTTTCCTTAAATGCCGTTTTAAGTGTGCTATTACTTTGCAAATCTACTATGTTCATTTGCAAATTGCTTGGTATCTCACTAACATCAATTGCAAAAGGGTTTTGGAATATTTCCATGTTAAGGGAGCTCTTTTTAAAGTCGGTGAATCGATTTACAAACTCAGTTTGTAGTTGTGTTAACACGTTTCTCATTGTAATATTTTGCCACACAAAATTATCTCCAGCTTCTTCCACGGCTTTCTTGCAATTAGGAAAATGGTCAAGCTTTTTTTCATCAATATGCTTGATAAACAGTTTCAGTTTCATTTCAAATGACTTTACATCTGTATACATATCGCAAATCAATTTATTTTTTCCCTGCAAGCGTTTGTTGAGCTGATTCAGGTCCTTAGTCAAATCAGTCAAAAAACCAAGATCGATAATCCACTGTTTGTTAGTAAGCTCTTCTACTGGCTTTCCTTTCATCTCCATGAAGTTGCCAATTTCTTTCCTCAAATCAAAAAACCGTTCCAAAACGGCACCTCGACTGAGCCACCTCACTTCACAGTAGTAAACCACGTCACCATGTTCAGCTTCCAGATCTTCCAAAAACTTTTGGAACTGACGGTGTGTGAGCCCATTTCTTCTTATAAAATTAACAGTGGATGTTACAGTATCCATTATTTCTTTCCAGGATATAACTTTGGAGCACAATGCCTCTTGATGGACAATACAGTAAAAAATCAATGGCACAGTAGATCCAGAATCTTTCACTTTGCTGATGATTCTCCCAACAACACCTTTGTTTTGACCGCTCATGTTCTTGCCTCCATCGGTAGTGACACTTGTTAACTTTTCCCAGCTTAATTGCAATGAATCCAGAGCTTGTTCCACATGGTGAAATAAATCTTCTCCCGTAGTTGTACCTTTCAAACTGCACATTTTCACAAGCTCTTCGTAAACAGTAAAGTTTTCGTCAATGCCGCGTACAAATATGAGTAACTGTGCTGTATCCGACACGTCCGTACTTTCATCCATCGCTAAAGAGAAGCAGTCGAAAGACTGCGCCTTATCCCTGAGTTGTTCACACAAATTAGCACCCAAGTCTTCAGTACGTCGGGTGCAAGTTCTTGCAGAGAGACTAAGACTTTCAAACATTTTTTTCTGCTCTGGGCATATTTCTTCTGCGATAGCTAAGACACACTCTTTTACTAATTCACTATCGGTAAACGGACGTCCACTTTTTGCAAGAATCTCTGCTACCCTGTAACTGGCCCGAACATTCGATTCGCTGTTGTCTGCCACAACCTTAAATATGTTTTGTTGATTTTGTAATGACGATTTCAAAGTGGAAATTTTCCTTTTCCGTATTTCTCCTTCAAGACAGTCAAATTTAGCTTTGTGCTCGGTGTCGTAATGTCGCTTCAGGTTATATTCCTTTACTACAGAAATACTCTTTTGACAAATCAAGCATAACGGTTTTCCTTTAAACTCGATAAAAAAGTATAATTCTGTCCATAATTCGTTAAAAACTCTTTTTTCTTCTTCTATCTTCCTTTTTCTTGAAGCCATGTTTATATAATTATTCTGTAACAATAATGAAAAAAATTAAATTCGTTGTAAAATTATATGTTCCAGTTAGCACCTACAAATTCAACTCCACATTCAAATAATAATTAAAACATGACACACTCGTAACTAACTTCATGTCATGTAACTACTATCCCCGTCCTTATAACATTTACCCATCAATCTGAAGGTTCACATTAACAAGCAGTAAATAAAATAAAACAAAATGCTCGCGAGTGCATACAACTTACCTCATACGTCGTGCGTGAGAAGCTATCAGCGAAGGGAAGAAAGGTGAAACGAAACGCGTAGCTAGCAACCAGATGAGACGTGAGTTTCCGGCGAATTTCCACAACCGAATGTGGCGAGAGCTGCGCGCGGCTGTGATTTTAACTAAAACCGGTCGCTTTGAATTTTTTCGCCGCCGCACACCTGCGTCTAATCAAAGACTGCCGCCCCGCCTATTGTCTCAAAGGAGCCGCCCGCCGCCGCACGTGCGGCGGATAAACGCAAAAGAAATTGCCAAGAATTGAATAAGTACAGCAAATATTTATTTTCGGTAGAAACAATACATAACATCACAGTCTTGATAAACAGTTCTTAAGAAATGAAATAGAGGTACATTTTTATCACCCCGCGTGGGAGCGAGCTTTCAAGAATACTCTCATGGCCCAGCAGCATGGCCGTATAAATTCTAGTGAATTTATATGGCCTTTTGCTTCGGTATTTTTTTCTTACGGACCTCAGGGTTGCGGGCCGCACCGAGATAGTCTACGGGCCGCATGCGGCCCGCGGGCCGCCGGTTGCCGACCCCTGGTTTAAGATACCATGAGTACGCACGGCGACATATCAGACTACTAATAAGCCGAGTCCTCACCTTACCCGCGATAAGCTACAAAAGCGTGAGGGAAAGTGATGACTTTAGTAACCAATACAACATGTAATTTGCATAAAGCTGAATACTTACTATGTAAAATACGAATTCCGAAGTACTAAAATAACCTGTTAAATAAAATAAAAATATATTTCCCGGGATTTAGAAGGCATGTCCACGTTAAGTTAACGGTCACTAATTCCCGTGAATGGCACTACCTATGCCGACCAGTATACATCACACTCAAATATATAAAACATTATAAAAAAACAAATAACAATACACGCAGAAATACAAGTTGCGGTCAGAGCCTTGTCGTCTCTTCGAAGAGTAGACAAGGAAATCGCTGTGCTAGCCCTGCAGTATGTTCCCGAAAACTTTAGGAGTGAGAATACTCATGAATATAAAAATAAACTGTTACTTGAAAAATAAACCAGTCTGTTAAACAAAAGTTTAATACCTAACAAAATGTGTGGAACAACTGATGTGCTTATCACAATTTTGTTCGTATTCATATGTATTTTAACTCATTGTACGAGGCATGCCTTTTAAGTTTTGTCGTTTGAAGAAAAAAACACATCTAGAACCTTATAGTACTTTTTATTGTTTTTCAAAGTATTCACAACGTAGCTTAAAACACTTTTCCATTCGCTCAAACCAGTTATTATAACATTTATTCCACTCTAAAGTGGGGTGTTCAAAATGGCTGTCTTGAAAGCGTCGACTGCTTCTTCACCGGACTGGAACCTTTGACCACGAAGACTTTTCTTAATTTTAGGAAATGTAAAGAAATCGTTAGGGCTTACATAGGTCAGGACTGTATGGAGGATGGTCAAGAATTTCTACTTTTTCCTGCTTCAAATACTCAATCGTTTGACGAGCGCTGTGTGAGCTTGCGTTGTCGTGGTGCAGGATGATGCGTCGCTTTGAGTTAGATTTTCGAAGTTCGGCGATGACTTGTGGTAAACAAACTGTAGTATACCACTCTGCGTTAACCGTTCTACGATCTTCAAGTGCAATAGTCGCAACATGGCCGGTTTTTCCAACGAACGTGGCCACCATCTTCTTTGAAGTGCTTCGAGAACGAACAACTTTAGTCGGCTTTGGCTCGTCTTGAAAGACCCAGATTGTAGATTGTTGTTTGGTATCAGGATCGTAGGCATAGATCCAAGATTCGTCACCACTTATGATGTCGTAGACGTGATTTGACTCCCCTCGGTTGAACCTTTGCAGAGTTTTCTTACACCATCTGACGCGGGCCGCCTTGTGATCGTTGGAAAGCAGATGCGGTATCCAACGGCAAACTAGCTTTCTCACACCAAGCGCTTCATGCAAGATCTTCTGAATGGTTGTCCCTGAGATGCCTAATAGAGCCTCTATCTCTCGATACGTCACATGACGATCTTCGAGAATTAGTTGTCTCACAGCAATGATGTTATCTTCAGTGAAGGCGGATTTTGGGCGTCCTTCGCGAAATCTGTCACTAACACTAGTATGTCCACGCTGGAATTCTAAATACCAGCGTTCGACAGTCCGCAGACATGGGGCTACATCACTGAACACAGATGTTAGCTCTTCTAAACACTGAAGCCGTGTCAGGCCTCTTCTAAAGTTGTAGAAAATTATTGCACGAACATTTTCCTCAGAAAGATTCATTTTCGTACGTGACCTGACAGATTCAAATCGAAACTGTGACTAAACAATAGCATTAATCCTAATACTTTCAACTGTTTTGAGATTCAAAATGTAAACACATTCGAATATAGAACAGTTCCAAATTCAAAATTGCCGGAAAATATGGAAACGACAGAACTTAAAAGGCATGCCTCGTAGTATTCGGGAGTGTTAAGTCTGTATGCTCCTTAGTGGCACTTTATTTGGTAAAGGATTTCTAGAGATTAACTGTGATTTTGGTTCTCATTAGGATCATGCATTATAAATCCCGGGATTTTATTTTTAATAAACATTCTAAGAAGCCGCTTCCATAATTTTGTAGCCAAAAATAAACTTTAGGTAAATATGCATCCGAATATCCGATCACTAATTATAATAGACATAATTATCGTTCAACATCACTTGTCTTAAGTATTATCAATGTATCTATTTTTCTTAGGTACTCATTTTCAGCTTTTGAACGGCTTTCAATATGGAATCTTGTCGCGTTTATGCAACGCAAGAGCTGCCTATTTAACAAAACTCGTTTAACACTAGCTCACGCAATCAAAGAATACTGCTATTTATCCCGTATATTTTGCTTAAATAAATTAAACTTCCCGTTGACCTAGAGAATCATGAAATTTGGTAAGAATCAAGGTCTCACAACACAAGTATCTAAAGGAAAAATCTGAAAAAGGTAAATTCGTAATAAAAAAAATATTTTTACGGAACCCTCCTCGGTTCGGTGCGCGAGTCAGACTCGCACTTGTCCGTCTTATAATGTTATCAAATTTCCACTACTACGTTGGTTATTAACATGAATGAAAAACCTGAGCCATCCCACTGCAACGCACCAGTGGGGACGTAGCGGTGGGGATTTCGAGAATAATCCGATCCGATTATTCTTAGCACGTCCTACACCCGTACAATCGTTCCTATAAGGCGATCCGACAGCGATAAGTCGCAACGATAATAACATCAGACCGACTGCCTTACATATTTGATCGAAGTAGAATATTCGAAACGTCTTGTTAGCGGTATAACACTTCATTTTTTTTCTATCCGCTGTTCTCTCAATAAAAAGACCTCTCCCTAATTCTGGGGCGAGTTGCGAAACTGCACGGTTGCGTGACGATAGTACCTAAATTGCTTCGTCGGATTGTTGGAAATCCTCTGTTCTCTTTGTGACATTCGCTGGTAGATAAATCGAGATTTTTTTTTTCGGTTTATTGCTGCAATTTGCTTTTGTGTCATTTAAAATAGGCCGTATTGTTTTAGGGGCTATTGCGGTTATAGCGGGGTTATAGCGTTGGGAATTATTTTGTTTATAGACCAGGGCCCCATTGCAGTCAACCTTACGTCTCAAGATATGTACATACATGGATATGGCCGTTATGTTGCTCTAGAAGCAACAGTTGCACTTAGAGAAGCCTAAAAAACTAGGATTTCTATGTAATCCTTCCTTGGAAGGGATTTCAGGGTATTACATAAAATATGTGTTATGGATGCATAAACGAAACTAGTATGTAAATAAATAAATAACGCTGGACATTTCACACGGCGCCATGTAGCCCCAAACTAAGCAAACTGAACCAGATAACTGATAGAATACTCATATATATTTTTTTGTAAATATGTATGTACATACTTTACATACATATTTGAAGACCTCCGTGGTGCAGTGGGCGAATAACCGGCTGAGACGCAGGAGGTAGCGGGTTCGATCCCCACCGCGGAACAAATGTTTGCAAGATCTACAGGTATTTGTTCCGGGTCTGGTTGTTTCTCTATATATTATAAGTATGTATTTACAAAAAAAAATGTACATAAGTATTCTATCAGTTATCTGATTCCCATAGTACAAGCTTTGCTTAGTTTGGGGCTAGATAGCGCTGTGTGAAATATCCAACAATATTTATTTATTTTTATACTTATATACATAAAAAATAACCAGACCCGGAACAAATATCTGTAGATTATGCAAACATTTGTTCCGCGGCGGAAATCGAACCCGCTACCTCCTGCGTCTCAGCCAGCTATTTGCCCACTGCGCCACAGAGGTCTCTAGAGAACACTTAGTAGAGCAAAACTTAACAAGGGTTGACATGTCTACCCTAGAAGGTACTTGTGGTAGGCATGTTGCTAAAAATTGTACATAACAATATGAACAACACTGAAAAACATGTGAAGATGTTTTACAAACTTGTTAAGTAAGTTTTAATTAGAAAACTTTCGTGATTGATTTCAATCATATAAGTCAGTATTATTATTATTAGTATAATAAGTCGTGTGCCGAACTTTAACAGAGATAGAGGATGAGTTCTACCGCCAAGCCTGGAGGCCATGTCTTCATGATGCAAGCGACAGAAGAGTGAGTGAACCTGGTAGAGACATAGTTACTGTTGTGTGTTTGTCTGTACCGAGAATTACCGAAGAGAGAAGCAGTGATGGCGACGATGCAGGCCGTTAACTCGTTGGACCATCGTTGGCGCAATCCCCACCACCGCGCACGTCTAGTCGCGCGCTGAAGGCTGCGGCGCGTAGTGCGAATCGAGACGCTATGCGGAGCGGATCGCACTCACCCTGATGAAGTTCACGAATTGAACCGAAACATAGTTGGTCGAAACACTGATAAAACGGTGCATGATAAATCCCGTATTTATAGTAATGATTGTTAGGTAAGTATTGACACACATTTATTTTTCGCTAGTTTTTCATATTCATGAAACATTGTCGGTCGTAACACCGATAAAACGGTACGTGATAAATCACGTATTTAAATAATTAATAATTTAAATCACGAAAGTTTTCTGAGTAAAATCAATATCACCAAGTGGTTCATAATACCTATATATCTGTAGATAATGCAAACAATTATTCCGCGGCGAAAATTGAACTTCCTGCGTCTCAGCCACTGCGCAAAGTCAAAGTTCATTTATTTATTAAACTCACAAGGATCACTTTGAAACTTCAACTAGGTGCCTCGGAGGTCGTCAAACTAGTAACTATACCTACCTAAGGATTTACTAGACTCCAGTAAACACCTGAAATCAATAGTCAGTCCTCCTCTCCAGCATAGTATCAAGTTTTATTAGTTATAAAGCGTACTTTAACGTTCTCGTAAAATCTAATCCATCCAAAGGTTGTCTGGAAGAGATCGCTTTTAGCGATAAGACCGCCAATTTTACTATCGCGTGTCTAGTTTTAAGTGTTTTAAATATGATTTGTTAATTTAAGTGTGGTATACAATAAAGCGTTTGCCATTCTATTTTATTAGGCCAGAAATAATATAAACAGTAAAAGACGATCATAAAGTAGGTAAATGGTGAAAGGTGGCGTGCTCCATCTTCGATCACACCTTCACTTACCATCAGGTGAGGTAGTGGTCAAGCGCTTGGCTATCATCAATAAAAAAGTAGGTACCTATGTAAATAAATACTTAACATTATGCAGGCATGCATAATAAATAATAACTCTTGACTAGGCTTCCGAGGAAGTGATTGATAGTGCGTGAAAGTTAATTAGGTGGAACTATGCATTAGAGTAAAAACCGTTCTCCTTCGAATCAAATTTTTTCCAATGTTATATTGACTGACATTCAAATCTACTGGTTCCGCAACTCCGTATCTTTCTATTAGTGCACATGGACTAATTTTACCCCTAAGCACTTCAATCTTATACTTTACACCCCTCTTATGTTGATGGGGGTTAATTAAGGAGCTTTTTGTCCTGGGTCTGTCGGACTCTCCGTAGGCTATCAGCCAACGGCATACCGACTAAAAACCCACCGATATTTTTTCATTTATCTCAGTGCCAGTGCATCATCAAACCGCCCTTCAGATGAGTCGGTCGATGCTGCACTAGCACCTGACAGGGTCACGGATTCAACCACGGCCCTGTCGGTAAATGTCCGCCTTAAGCGGACCCCCCCCCCGTTCCCCCCGGGAGGGAGAGGAATGTACTGGAATATGCAGGACATTCCCCAGCGTAGGAGGCCTGTGAAATGTTGGGTGGGAGCTATGGGAATTGAACCCTGGTCCAACTACAATATCATGCACCAAGATCAAAATAATGTCCAATTATCAAAATATTAATCAAAATTACTAGGTATCTCTGCAATGAAAGTTACACAACTTTGTCCTATCTGCTAATAAAGATTCAACAGTTTATGTGCATTTCGTCCTTGGATAAATTTGACATAACAAGTGCCTCCTATTGATAGTTACTGCCCATTTCAGTAGACTAAAGCGCCGTCACGTAACTTTATTCTGATCCGGATTTTCAGCGGCACAAGCAATATCACCCCGATTAGATCCCCGACCTATCATAAATTTCATTGCAATCGAGGATCCGGCTGATCAATTTGGTGGCGCGGCGGTGCGAGGGGGGCGGTTAGGGCGCGTGCGCGGGCCCGGGCTCGCGGGCGCGGTCCCTGGCGGCGGCAGTGCGCGAGTCGCCGCCGCCTGCCGCGCCGCCGCCGCCGACATGGCCGCGCCGCGCGTTCTCCGCTGACCGCAGCGACCGACCCCGCCCGACACCCCCGCGCTCGCCTCGCTCGCCGCGCCGCGCGCGATCCTCCCGGTGCAGCGCGCTTTGTTCTGCGGAGTCGCGCGCCGGGCCCGGGCGACGCGCGCTCCCCTCCCCCGTTCATGACACTACATAGGTAACGTTGCCACGCTGAAAACACGGCGCTCCCGGACTGTCGCCGCGTCTCTCTGCTCTCTCTCTGAACTCTTACCTGGTAGACTCCTAGCCCCGGTGTGTGCCCGAATCCGACCGGCGATCGCGTGTTGCGCATCCGACGGCTCCGATGCACTATCGGTTAGTTTATTTATTTATTTACTACCTCATGCCTATCATAACCAAAGTCAGGAGATAGTGCCTAATAGTAGATCTTGTTATCTTCCCTAGAGTAAGTACCTAGCTTATGCGTAGTTTCTGTTAGCACAGGAAGAAAATCTTTACTTTAGTCTGTTACATAATAAAAGAAAAGGTCTCTTCAGCTTTGTGCCTGCTCAAACTTACGTAAGTCAAGACGAAAGCTTTGTTGACTTGAGGCTTTTGTAGCTCTACGTAAGTACCTTAAATAGAGGAACTCTTCAGATGTACTATTGAACTACCTAGGTATGTCCTTGAGAAACGTCAGACAGCAACAACAAGGGATTTGTAGGTACCCACTAGGGATATTGATTAGGAACTTTAGTCATCTAAATGGTTTCACAATGTTTTTAGCCTCTAGGAAAGATTTTACAAAGTTTTTCAATTTTCATTAATCGTTTTAATTCGTTTATAAATTGGTCTTTCTGGCCGAATGTTGGCAGATGCGCGGTTAAAGAGACACGGACGAGGTCAAAGCAGTAATTTGAATGAATTGCCTTCTTACAATGGAGACGGGTTCAAAATAACGATTTTACTATTGAATGTGATTATCTTTCAATTTGTTTCAACGGTTCTTGGCTCTACCTACTATGTAGATAATATGATTTGTGTTGTGATTGGAACTTTGAAGGTGTGACCATGTAACACGCGTTTTTTATTTCCACTATGTTTTCATGCTTTATAGGTCGTAAGAACGACATCATTGTATGAACGCAGTAAAAATACTGAATACTAGATTGTATTAAAAAACTATTCGATTCTAATTAGAAACTCGAGCTTTTTCGTAGAGAACTCCCTATTTTTTTAAACCGTCGACTTCCTACTCGAAGTACTTATAGGTGTGTCTAAAGAAATGCTTTTGATAGCTATGTAGATACACCTATTTTTTCTCATGCTCATCAGTGGAGGATAACTTCAAGTTTTGTCTTCTTTCTTCGCATCCGAAGAAATTTTATTGATCTGTTTTAACTATTTGGTTGTCGCAATTAATTCAAGACTCGGGCTAGCCTCTTGTCTAGACAATTTTGACATAAGAAAAAGTTATGGCAGAACTAGCGGTCAATAACACTAACTTTTTCGCCTAAATCGTGATATTTTTTGCCAGCCCGTATTCTTTTATTGCCTACTTGCTAATACATATTTTACGACTCTGACCAAGATTTCCGGTAATCAACGGTACTGAAATTGTACGCTGCAGCCACAAGATATGTTTTATGGAAGTAATAAACTATCAGACGTAAACAAAAATTAATCAACGATATCTGAACTGAAATTTCGATAACTACCCTAAAATAAATAAAAACTTATTTACTTTTGAATCTAGTTTATTTAAGAGTATCACATGACATCAAACACAATAAAAACAAAGGAAAAGTCCAGCTTCACACAGACAGAAAATGATGGTGTTGCGTGGGGACAAAATGGTCCCTGTCTCAGCATAAGCTGTTTCGTACCACTGTGGATACGGTGCAGCGCTGGTTTTCTGACAGGGCCTAGGTGACGACACGATAATTTGAAAAGACAAATAAAACAAAAAGGAAAATAAAATACACGAATTGCAGAATAAATAGCTACAAACATTACATAAATACATTGAAAAACAAACAACAAGAAACAAAAAAAAATATATTGTGCAGTACTTTGAAAAAAAGGAACTCTACTATTCTTAAGAGTTGGTTATCGAGTGATTTTACAATTCTTGAAACTAGCTTTGATCAGTTGACAAGTATTTTACTTGTCAAGCGTTAGTCTCCAGGTGATTTTCAAGATACAGAATATCAATTAAGCGAATCAATTATTTGGTCATGACCAGCCCTGGTCGTGACCAAATGATTAATTCGTGTCCGCTACTGGGTATTTAACCCATACAAATTGCCCATCGCCCTTTCTATTTTAAGCTTACTAAACTCTAAAGATGGATCTACCCATGTACAACCCTAACAATAACAAACTTCAAAAAGTCATCACAAGTAAGACCTCTAGAGCCATTCTATTCAAACAATCTGTTATAAGATTCCATATAGAGGTTCTATAAACATAAATGCAGTTACTGCGAATCTAATCATCGTTCCCTCCATATTCATCAAGGAGAATAAATTGAATACCTTATCCGGCTATGTTTATTTAACAGTGCCTATGCTGACTTCGCAAATGACGTCCCATAGAAAAATGATATACCGACTAACGTAAAAGAACCATACATCGCAGGGAAAACTACAATATAATTTCCGCCTTTCCTCCTAAAAAGGTAAAATTATTAGGCTACTTATAGGGTACTCTACCTTCCAGCTACATATCTTCAAAATGAAATTCCTCGCCAGTGCAATGACTGAATAAAATAAAGTAACGTGACTAAAAAAAGAGATTACAATTTTAAATGAGAATATAAATTTGGTGAGTGTAATTACGGTACGGTTCGCGTATCGTAATAATCACATTGACTCTACACTTAATCCAACGTGAAAATGTAGGGCTAATGGTAATGAGGTTTCTCGTGCCTGGGATTTCACAGATTATATAAAGTCTATTCAAAATTTTTCCGAGTCGATTTTTACTTTTTGGGTGTGACTTCCGCGATTTTATGAATTTAAGGGGTTCGTCAAAAGACTTCAGTATCCACGCTATGCACGATGTTGGTTGAGCCTTAGATAAAATATAGATTAACTTATATATTTAATACATTCACACAAAGCAGACTAGTGTTAGAAGGACATAATGATGATAGCATTATCTACCAGTCATGCTGGTCACGCTAAAAGAAGGTGAGAGACACATGAATTTTGCGGATGGATAGACGAAAGTACTGTCTGAGTGTCTGAGGTTCTGTGAGCGTGATGTATGATGGGCATGTTAGTTCATTGCTCTGATATTGATTTTTTTATTGTTATGAATTCTATTTTTAATATCCTCATTTTTATTTTTATTTTGTACTAGCTGTCAACGCGACTTCGTCCGCTTTTTTGGGTAGTATTTTTAATTACTTAGGCTAATTATTTTACAAATAAGCCACACGTTTAAATACTTTAATGCGCTATTTGCAGTGTTTCACTGCAAAGAGCTTATTAAATTATTTAAGTATGTAAGTACATAAGGTATAAAGTATTAATATGAGTTTATTTAAGTACATTATTATAAACTACGTGTTTTGTTTTTCCATAGTTTGTCAAAACATAAAGATTTTGCGGATGTGATACACGTGAACATGCCACATGCATGCCCATGGGAAAAACATTTTTTTTCTAAATGAACTCTTGCAACTTTATACGTCTGCCTTGATTATTGCAAATGCAATCAACTTGCAGTGAATAATAATGAATTATCAGCGGGAAAAATCAGTATTTGTGCGGCACAGTCATCTGCCCTCACGTGTCTGCCCGTAATATTTTATCTCTTGTCGCAAACTTATAAAACATTTACTTAAACCTTACATATTTCCATACAAATTTTCATCCCGTATTCCCTATTGTCATTTTACACCCTAGTAGAGGGTAAAACTTTAACAAACTTTGAATGTCATTTATTTATATCGAATCAAAAAAGCCAAACAAGCCTAAAAAATAAGTTTCAAGCTTCTAGCTCTAAAAATGACGATACGTCCATACAACTTTTCATCCCCCCTTTTTAACCCCTTACAACCCTTTTTTCGCATTAAAAAGTAGCCTATGTCTTTTCTCAGGCTCTAGACTATCTGTGTACCAAATTTCATTTAAATCGGTTCTGCAGTTTTGGCGTGAAAGCGCGACAGACAGACAGAGTTACTTTCGCATTTATAATATTATTAAGGATTTGTAAGGATTATTGTTTTATATTTTACTGTTGACATTTTATCTGAACTGTATTTATATGAATTGTGTCATATTACTATGTACCTAGAATATTTATATATAATTAGTTCTCACCGTGTTGATTAAATAAATAAAATAAAATAGTAAATGAAAAAAGGTATTCCAACGCTAATAATAATAACTAACTAAGGATACAATAGTAAATAACATAATTATAATTTATATAAATAGGTTACTTATTGATCAAGCGAAGCGAGATCTCCAAATCAACTTGAGCAAATCGGCGTTGTATGTATGTATGTATGTTTGTTTGTCCGAGGATAACTTTCGAAGCGTTTATCCGAGGTAGGTAATGATGGCAGAATTTTGGTGTGACTCAATGAGCTAAAAATTTTGGGGGGTTGTTGAGATATTGGGGTTCAAGAGGGGTTAAAAAAAATGAGGATATTAGGTCAAGTGAAAGGTCTTCATTAGTACATTTGAACCCCGTTTTTATTTTTAGTTTAATTTTTGTAGTTTTTGAGTTATTAACCATAATAAAAACTAAACTTTGACAATATTTACAGGGTACACCAGTGACCCCACAGTGCTGTAATTTGGTATGCGTGTAGCTTATGTATCACAAATATAGGCAAAAGTCTGAAATCTAGAATAACTGCAATTTGTACCCCAAAAAAGAGTAACCAATTTACATGAACTCCCATTACCTGTAATTTGAATGAAACTGTAGGTCAAGTTAGTTGGTTTATATTTCGTGGCACTATTTTGATAGTCAAAGATTACGAATAATTTATTTTTTGTTTTTATGGTAAACTCACGAGATCTCAGTTCGGGCCGAACCACTAGTATAAAAACATTGTAAATTTACAGATGTAAGAATACAGAATAGAATTTACATTGTAAACCTAAGTCAAACGCAATGATGGAATCAGTGCCTAATTTGTCTTTAACTTCTCAAGGAAGCGCTGACGCATCAATCTCTTAAACGACTCTTTTGTTTCACTCTTCTGATCACTTCTGGTTAAAAGCTGAATTTAGCCCGTTATCGAAAAATTGATTCGTAGACACTCCACTCGAAGTTAATAATACCTAAATTAAACAAAGTAATACCGGACGGTGTACGGTAGACATGCCTCGCAGCATACCTACAAAGCGGTTCTCTTCCATCTTTATTATGCGCACCGCCAAAGAGTGGAACGCCTTGCCTGAGCCTATTTTTCCTGGAAACAACAACCTAGTGGTCTTCAAGTCATTAGTGACAGGTTTCTTCATAGCAAGTTAAGAGTAGTAGTTTCTTGTGAAAGGGCTCGCCCGGGGAAGTGCTACCACCATACCTATTTCTACCGCCAAGCAGCATAGCTGTGTTTCGGTTTGAAGGGTATGGTTGCCGGTGAAATTACAGGCATATGAGGCTTTACACCTGTATGCCTCAAGTTGATGGACGCAGGGAAGTGTATCGTAGGGCACATTTCTTAGGAGCGTGACCTACGAGGCAAACTTTGTTATAGGCGATGGTTACCACTTAACATCAGGTGGGCCATAGGCTTGTTCCATCTCATAGTCATAGTATAAAAAAAAGCAAGCGTTTTTCATCGGTAACTGCATCATACCTTACTATCAGGCGAGATCAAGGTCAAATGCTAGCCAATAGGTAATTAATATTTAAAAATAAATGGTCAAGAAATTGTAGAGATATCGTATAATGAACAGATCACTATCAAGGACACGTACCGCCTCATGCGAGTCCTTTATTAGCGTAATGACTAAGTGATGACATGTGACATGCCGCGTGTAGTCATTGCAAGGCCTAAACGATGCTATTAACTGTCCATTCAGGGCGCCTTTCGCGCCTGATACGGTATACTTATCTCTTATCTTAAGGTGGTTTAAGCCTCCTAAAATTCTCCTATGTCTCTTAAATTTACGACTTGAGGGAGATTTGAGCACAGTTACCTGTTTAATCAGAACATAGCGAGTCGCTCGGCGCGTGTCGGCCAAACAATACAAGTTGTCGATGCGATGAGCGCTGTTACTTCAAGAAGTATATTTATGTCAAACATTTCATCATGAGTGTGGTACATACCGCGAGTGCACATGTCTGGAGCACGATTCGGAATGTGTTTTGAAACACGTGTACTTGGATGGGATCAATAGAGAACGGTCTACGGCATTATTTAATGCTTATACAAGGTTAGTGATATTTATAGCAACTTTATCTCTCGAATTTGTTGAAAACCTAACTGCCACACTTTCCTCCGAACAATACTGTACGAAACAGTACGTTTTCATAGATTTTATCCGATTTCAGGCTAACATTTGCAATAACAAAGATGTCACTGGACGAAGTTGTGAACTCAAAAGCATGGCTTGTCAAGGTACAATGGTTTGTAATTTATTTTAATTTTTAGTACCAAATTCGGAATTAAAATCTTCTGAATTGAAGGTAACTTGCACTTGATCAACTAATGAGTTATCTCATTGTAGTACTGGGTAGTATTAGGCATTTTGTTCGACGACCAACTTTCTTTTAGGACGCACTATCAATACAGGGTGTTTGGTAATATACTGATGGTATTCAAATGACAGTTTCTCTAAACATAAAAAAAGACTTTTCGAAAAATAATTTACTAGTTATATTATCAAATTTAAAGAAAATCAACTAAGTTTAGGTGATTAATTCGATTAAAACTTACTACTTCTTGCTATTGACATCCAAAAATAAAGGCCGATTTGATATATCTTTCGGAAATGGCTGCGGGTTTTGGGTTAGAAAGGGACAACAAGAGATATCTCGAGACGTCAACAATACAGTATATGTGGTTAGATGGCAAGCATTATGCAATAGCACGACATAAGTTTAATAAAGTTTTTGTTTTTATATGCAAAAATAAATTTCACATTTCTATGGTAAACATTTCACAAATTTATTTATTATGCTCATCAAAATAACCACTTTCATTTTTGTGCGTATATTATCAAACAACCAAGGCTAATCAACTTCATGGCTTTGTTTTGAGATCCACAAAGGGTTTTAAAAATCCTCGTAGCCTTTTATACCTGTTCTTTGCCTTGGTAAGAAGTGTCTTGGAATATGGTCCCCGAATTACAAAGTACATGTTGAATCGGAAGATTTCAAAGTAAATCTCTCAGATTATTAAGCTATCGTCATCAGTCAGATCGCTCTGGTCTGAGTTATGAAGATAGTTATTGAAATTTAATGTTCAAACTTTGGAAACTCGTCGCACATACTTCGATTTGGTATATCTGTATAAAACATTACACTCTTTAATCGATTCCCCAGAACTATTGTCGAAAATCTTCAATATTAAGTTTAGTGCTCGTATATTAGATATACGAGCATACGAGTTTGGTTAGCCAAACTAATATTTTTGCCTTACTTATAAAAACAATATATCTTATTAAATTTCATTGACAAGAATATCTCGGCAGTACAATGAGTTAGCAAAGGCGAATATAGAGACTGTATATCTTTAATTCTGAACTATACAAATTCGTCACACAACTCAGAGACATCCTCCAATTTGACGGTGATTCAGACGCTCATAGTAGCGTCGTGGGCTACCAAATCCGTTGATTGTATATAGGTATTTTGTATATATTACGTGTTTCATGTTTGTTTTTTGTTTTTTATTTTTTCTGCATCTCATTTATGTTTCTGTTTATTTTATTTAGCATGTCCTCGAACATGCTTTTCTTTTCGTTTCCTCGACGAGTATATTTTTGTTTTTCTGTGCGCACATAAGTTAAGATTCAAGCCAGATTAAATTGTTCTTATTAAGTTTTTATTTTTATTGCTTGTTATGTGTACCTTATAAAATAAACTTAAAATAAAATAAAATTACACTAGTGGTTCGCCCCGAACTGAGATCTCGCGAGTCTACATTAAAACAAAAAAAAAAGTTATTCGTAATCTTGGACAATCAAAATAGTGCCACAAAATAAAAACCAAATAACTTGACCTACAGTTTCATTAAAATTACAGGTAATGGTGTTCATGTTAATTGCTTACTATTTTTTGGGGTACAAATTGCAGTTATTCTAGATTTCAGACTTTTTCCTATATTTGTGATACTTTAGCTACACGCATACAAAATTACAGCACTGTGGGGTCACTGGTGTACCCTGTGAATTTTGTCAAAGTTTAGTTTTTATTATGACTAATAACGCAAAAATTACAAAAACTACTAAAACTAAAAACGGGGTCAAAATTTACTAATGAAGACCTTCCATTTGACGTCTCATTTGACCTAATAGGCTCATTTTCATTTTTTTTACCCCTCTTAAACCCCAATATCTCAACAACCCCCCAAAATTTTTGAGCTCATTGAGTCACACCAAAATTATGCCATCATTACCTACCTATATACCAAATTTCACGATGATCGGATAAACGCTTCGAAAGTTATCCTCGGACAAACAAACATACATACATTCATACAACGCCGATTTGTCCAAGTTGATTTGGAGATCTCGCTTCGCTCGATCAATAATAGAGATTGTACTAATGGACTTAGGTACCTACTAGTTAGTTACACAGTACGTGTAGTAGTTAAACTAACGTGGGATATACTGTTATTTTTGAAATTTCAACCGGAACTTCATGTACCTAAGTAACTTGGCAAATTAAAATCCACTTGATTACCTTTACCACAAAGTAGATATGCTACGCATAAAAGGATGGTACATATGCTGCCATTACTGCTACAGTCATAACCGTATGTTCTTCGATCCGTAAATAAACATTCCAATAAGTACTTATTTACTTACCTATATTGCCTCAACGAGTGATTGCTTATGCGTACTTGCATAATTTATGCACCGATCGATGCATTTATCTATACAATATATATTATAAAAGACTTTGTCCTGAATGACTGATTGACGGATCAACGCACAGATTAAACCGTTGATCGTAGAGACCTGAAACTTGGAAGGTGTATTCTTTGTACGACGTAGGCATCCGATAAGAAAGGATTTTCCGAAATTCTACCCGTAAGAGGGTGAAAAAGGGGGACAACGTGATTCCTTGGTGCAATCTACTTCAAATTTTGCATAAACCTTTTTTAACAGAATTGACGGAAGACGTGTTTCGTATTTTATTGAAATTCATCCCTTAACGGGGTTAAAAAGGGGTAGAAAGTTATTTTGGTGGTGAGCTTTGAGGTTCATATCAATACTCCTTAGTGGTTTTGATTTTACTATTTATTTTGACGCATGTTTGAAAAGTCAATCCGATTTTATTCTTAAAAACTAAGCAAATACTCTTTAAAATAGGAATGTCTCGATACTACACCATACTATATTAGTAGGTACCTTAGGTAAGGGCAAGTCTTTAGGCGTAGGTTTCTAAGCCTAAAGAGGTTATGCACTTTTAGGACACGGCCTCATATGGACGTAGAGTTCGAAATTTGAAATGGTAAGGATGTTTGTTTATTTATTTGTTTGTTTGTTACCCAATCACGTCGTAACGGCTGAACCGATTTAAGTGAAATTTAGTATGTACATGGATTATAACCTGGATTAACACATATGCTACTTTTTATCCCATAAATCAGGTCGCATTGGATAAAAATGGGGTGTCAAGTCAAGTTGCAACAGCGAGTTTAGCTTTATTTCTAGGTTACCCACCTACACATTTAGTAGTGCAACGCGTATGGAGTCGCGGGCGTTCAGCTAGTACATGTACATATCAGTTTTATCTCGTCATACATTTTAATTTCTGGCATTCACATGGGAAAGCTAATTTTGCTTTTTATAAACCCATTCAATATTCGCAGTTGTTTATCTTCTTTACTTGTCTCGACTTTTTCAATAAAAACCATGATAAGGAAAACCAGAGTTCAGTCCATTAACCCAAAACAGTGACTGTTTTTAAACTTCTAGTATACCTAGGCACTTCTGGCGACGAAAGCGTGAACATCCTTGGATAATTGATCGAGCGAAGCGAGATCTCCAAATCAACTTGGGTAAATCGGCGTTGTATGTATGTATGTTTGTTTGTCCGAGGATAATTTTCAAAGCGTTTATCCGATCTCCGTGAAATTTGGTACACAGGTAGGTAATGATGACACAATTTTGGTGTGACTCAATAAACTAAAAATTTTGGGGGGGTTGTTGAGATATTGGGGTTCAAGAGGGGTAAAAAAAATGAAAATGAGACTATTAGGTCAAGTGAGACGTCAAATGAAAGGTCGTCATTAGTTCATTTCGACCCCGTTTTTATTTTTAGTAAAGTTTTTGTATTTTTTTAATTATTAGCCATAATAAATACTAAACTTTGACAAAATTCACAGGGTACACCAGTGACCCCACAGTGCTGTAATTTAGTATGCGTGTGGCTTAAGTATCACAAATATAGGAAAAAGTCTGAAATCTAGAATAACTGCAATTTGTACCCCAAAAAAGCGTAACCAATTAACATGAACTCCCGTTACCTGTAATTTGAATGAAACTGTAGGTCAAGTAGGTTGGTTGTTTATTTCGGGGCACTATTTTGATACTCAAAGATTACGAATAATATTTTTTTGTTTTTATGTTACACTCGCGAGATCTCAGTTCGGGGCGAACCACTAGTTATATTAGTATTTGGATTCTGGTTGTCTCGGGAGTTCCAATTGCAACACAGTTTATCTGACGGTTGAAAAAATACAGCATCCATGTACTTAGTCGACCAGAGGTAGATAGGAAGAATATATGGTTGAGATATGTGGAATTTACTCTAGAATGACGGGTACATCATTTGAGGATAATGCCAGGAAAACCTCGTAATTTACCAAAAAATGAACGCTACACTTACCTGAGTACCCATTATTGGTTAATTTTCTTACTGAAGCGACGCTGCTAAGTGGGGGTGCGTGATCGATGCAATGAATTATTTATCCTGTCAGTTGCCGAATGTTAGTCATGGTACAGTGCAGTGCCTATTTAAGTTAAATATTCCTAGTATTTAGTTGCTGGATATTATTTACTTACAGGATAAATAATACCTTGTAGTGTTAGCAGGAAAAAACAAGTGGTAATGGCATTCCAAGTGTGTAGTGCTTGCGTTGAGCTGCAAGGTGCAATCAATAGTAAATTTGAGAAGTTTTTATCGTTTATGTATGAAAAAAAAGAAAGGAAAAAACAAACGTATTTAATGGTAAGTCTGCCTCCTCATCTATATCTGTATATCTCATCTAAATCTGACAGTGAGCACTACTGTCAGATTCAGACAGAAACTCGCCTTGTAGGAGCACACGGTCCACAACGGCAACAAATATTCAGCCTATTTGTTGCTTGATTTATCATGACTTGGTCGCACTGATTTAATGTAAAATAATTTACTCCCATCCTCCCCGGTGCTCCGTCCCCGGTACCGGGGCAGATGGGGAACAAGTGTCATTCTCCCTGATTGGGATGAGTTATGGCAATTCAAAATAAATATTACTATAGTGGAAAACCTCGATGAAGCTTGTGCTTATGATATTTCCAACGTATGCCTGCAAGTTTCGCAAGTAGGCTTTTTGTTTTTTCTGGATAGTAGCAGGATTTCTAGGCTTTTAGATCCGTTATCTATCTGCCCAAATCACATTGATCTGGATTCTCTTATACACTGAAAAACCGAATAAGTTGAACTCCATAATGTTGAATACATTTAAGTTGCGTTAAACTAATATTGTGTTTAAACAACTATTAAGGTACATTTATTTCTACATAAATAAAATTGTTAAAAATTAATAATTTAAACCAACCACTAAAAGAGGTTATTACAACACAACATTTTTGGTATATTCGAATCTAAGTAAGTCTAACTGATAATTTAGTAAAAGTCAACATGTTAACGAAGTTGATTCAACAAAATAACTAAGTTAAATTTATATAATCAGGTCAAATTTACCTTTATAGCTCAACTATTTTTATTTTGTTAATTCAAGAAATCATGTCGGTAGGCGCTATATTAACCTATAATATAGGTTGAAAAAAGGTTAAAACAACCTATTCTGTTTTTCCCTATTCTATTCTATTCTATTGTGTGTACATTTATTCCCTATTGTACATCCAAATATGTAAAACAAAGTCGAGTTAGTTACACCATTTATAACTCAAGAACGGCTGGACTGATTTTGATGATCTTAGATTTCTTGGATTTGTCTCCATCCCAAATAGCAGAATAACTAATAAAATATCGGAAAAATTTACAAAAAAAAATTTTAAAGAAAATTCATTTTTTATATATAGATGCAGCTAATGATGTCCGATTGACAATTCTACCGGCGACGTACATTGGCAGCCCGCGTTATATGCATGTCAAGGCGGTACGGAGTTCGCCGGGCCAGCTAGTATATACTAAATTATACTTTGTTTGACCTTTATTCTTTACTCAGTATTATCTCTGCCATTTGAGAAGGATAACAATTAGTTTTAAGTGTAAGGTTGCATTTCCGACGTGGGAAGCTTGAAGACGTTCCAGTAGAACACTGATGCATTCCTGCTGTCTGTTAATGAAGTCTTGGGCCTTGCTGCACAACTGATAAGGCTTCATAACTAATCATTTTGTTGATGCAGGTGTCGGGGGCGCAGCGCGGGCGCGAGCGGCATGCGGCCCCGACGGCAGACGCCCATGGAGGTCGGTTAGCGGCCCGCGGCCCGCGCCCGCTCTCCCCGCCCCGCCCCGCCGACGCCATGGACCTCTCTGACGTGCCGAGACACCGACCACTCGCCTTCGATAAGGTAAGCACTGTACAGCTGCACTGATAAACAGACGCCCATGAAGGTTGGATAGATGCGCGCGCGCAAACCCTGCGTGTGACTATCTCCCTCTCCGTAAGCATTTTATCACATTGCTAAAGAAACGTACGACAAAATTGTGTTGATAAAAATTACATTTTGAAATGACAAAGGAAAAAGACAAGGCAGAATTGCCATGCTAAGTCTACACTATACTGCTAGTTACATGGAGCTATATTTTGCTCATAAGGAAATGCGATGAGTTTCCGTCTTAAATTTCCACACACTTCAGCACAAGATAAACGCGGATTACGATTTGAAAGAAGCTTAAGGAGAGCAGGTTCAGACGGTATGACCATATAATGCGTGAGCATAATAGTTACTCCGTCAAAACCGGGAAGATATATCGCTACCTGCTGGACCAATGTCAAACGGGATATTAAAGCTCTTAATATCTCTCCAACGACTGCAACAAGTATCCTAGCATAGAGATCAAAGAGACTAAATAAATTGGAAAGAGGGCAGGAGAAAGAAAGAAGAAGAAACGCCTTCAAACGCAACACACTCCTATTGACACCGTTTATATAGCATTTATATACATTTTAAGCTGCATAATGATGATCATAAATATTGCGTTGAATGATTTTACCCATAATAAGCTCATGGGAACCCATAACCATGATTTTTACTAGCTGATAGATACCGCAAAGCGTTATCAAAGCACATAAAAATTATATTAGAGACAGAATACTAAAGGCTCGAGTAGACCCTAAATAAAACTCGGACCAAAATATGATAAAATATTTATTCGCCCATCGACCCCTTTCATACACGCGCGGTTTCATATCATACATACCAGTTTACGTCCAAATTTAAAAAAGCGATACGAAAATAGCAATGCTTTGTACGAGCAAAATTTTTTTATCATGCATCGTTCGGCGCGGTAAACGATTCTACTTTCCCCTCATTATTTTCAACACAAAACCTCCGTCACTCCTTCTTGTCTGAAAATCAATAGGGTTCGCTTCGCCCGATACCCTTCCCCTACTTTCCACCCGCACCACACGCTATCTGCATTGAAGACCTCAATTCTGGGCTTCTTATTCCTACTGACAACTGAAAAAGCTTCCGTTCAAAAGTTTATTGAAATTTCTCACGAGCAAGCGCTTATAAACTCGAAATTCAGTTTGGTGTAAAACTTTAAGAACAAGTTGTTGCACAATTTCATATGTTTGTTTAGTTTCGGTTTTACCTTGTTTAAATAAATGCTTGACTCAATTCTTATAAGTTTAGAAGGTCTATTTATGAAGCGGAAAATCATAAAAATGTTATTCTGAGTACACGGACATTGGACAAGGATAATTTCTCTACCTACAATAAACGGAAACAAAATACTCATTGATTATTTAGTTAAACTTGAAACTGACTTTAGGCACATGTCTCACCGCCGGCGGTGAGTGAGAGGCGAGTAGAGCTATAGTTGTCTCGCTAAGCTATAAAACGAGTCAGCGAGTGCGGCGGGCGACGCTCCCGGATGACGAAATCACCTCTGCTAATGCGGAAGGTGAGTCATCTATATCAGACAGAGCAAACACTTCACAGAAACACCGACCTCGCCGGCGAGGTCGACGAGTCCCTTCAGTCGCCGCTTATACGAGGTACAGACATGTACCCGGGCGTTTCTCTCCTATCCCCGTCCCGGCAACAGCCCAAGCCGAGGTTCGTACCTAAGTGGTGCCCTTGCGCTAGTTGCCTAAAAAACTTACTGGGCTGAGCGCCATCTGCGCTCGCCAAAAGTTCGGTTAAGCTGTCACGGCCTCAGAGGCCAACAGCGAGATTAGTCCATTCGAAAAAAAAAAAAAAAAAGCGGGCGACACTCATCATCTCACGGCGTGTGTTCTGACCGCCAAGCGAGTATCGCTGAGCGCGTATCGCTGAGCGAGTATCTCTGAGCGAGTGTAGTAGTCGCTGCGACAAAATAGTAGAGAGCGAGTTCTCGCCGGCAGTGTGGACGGCCAGCGATCAATTATTTGATCAAGCGAAGTGAGATCTCTAAATCAACTTGGGCAAATCGCCGTTGAATGTATGTATGTTTGTTTGTCCGAGGATAACTTCCGAAGCGTTGATCCGATCATCGTGAAATTTGATACATAGTGATGGCACAATTTTGTAATGAAAATGAAACTATTCGCTCAACTGGGTCGTCAAAATAAAAGGTATTCATTAGTACATTTCAACCCTATTTTTATTTTTAGTTGAATCCTTGTAGTTTTTGAGTTATTAGCCATAATAAAAACTAAACTTTGACAAAATTCACAGGGTACACCAGGAACCCCACAATGCTGAAATTTGTTATTCATGTAGCTTTAGTGAAACAAATATAGGCAAAAGTCTGAAATCCAGAATAACTGCTTTTTGTACCCCAAAAAAGAGTAACCAATGAACATGAACTCCCGTTACCTGTAATTTAAATGAAACTGTAGGTCAAGTATGGTGGTTGTTTATTTTGTGGCACTATTTTGGTAGTCAAAGATTACGAATAATATATTTTTGTTTTTATGGGAGACTCGCAAGATCTCAGTTCGGGGCGAACCACTAGTAATATAAGTGGTTTTTTTACTGACACGGAATCTATATCTTTTGTTCGTTTCTTGAGCGAGAAAATAGTTGATAGCTAATCGCTTACTCGCCGGCGGTGAGACAAGTGCCTTACACAACAAGTCAAAACAACGACTCAAGTTTGCATAGCACCGTATACCATGTACTGCTCACCATAGTCCAGTAAAGTTGAAACATTTAATCTGACGCTAATAGATTAGGCAACGCTTTGCGTTTAAAGAGCCTAGACCTATTAAAGAGCCTACGACAATAAAAACAACGAGGCGGAAATGTTTTAGCAAAAAATTAAGGTCCGTAATCATTAACATTGCTGTATAACACATCTACTCTACCGATTATTTATCTACCAACAACACGACGATGAACAGTTTCAGCAGTGAAAAAGATTTATGAAGAAAGTAGGCTCTCCCAGCCATGCCTTTACCATCGTTATTCGTCTAGCAACCGAGACAAACATGTTTCTGTTTACACAGATCTGATGTCCTCGACTTGCGACCTTGCTCTGCCTAATCCATCTCGGAAGCTTTGCCTTGAAAACGTAATCAGGGAATCTCTCTCACACCTTCGGTTTTAAATCTAAAGTCTTGGCTAGATGAGCTATTGTTTGTGATGTTTACCGTTTACTTCATATTTTAGGGACTTTTTTCAGTGCGATGATTATGAATACTAACCTAAAATCCCTTTCATTGTCAGGTACGTTTATGAATTGGCGTAACGTTTAATAATCAAATCAAGATACATTGAGTAATGTAGAACTGGTATTTCTATGCATGATCAGTTAGAGGCTCAAGGGTTTTCGAAAGTCAGATTTCGCAAGTAAATTATGAAAGTTTGTGTGGCTCCTAATCTAGTTTGCTGAGCTATTTTAAGAAAACATTGTGATACGCGACGACAGAAAAAGCTTTTCAAAAGCTGATGCGCTTACACACAATAGGGTTGACTGGCATATAGCGTGCTCTGTAGTTATACCTTTGCCTACAACAGCATTTTGGAGCCGAGCCAAATATAGCTTACATGCCTGACAAAATGAAAACCCCTACATTACCGTTGCTCTAAAAACTAGGCCACTGTATAAATTAACAAGGCTTTGAAGATTCCTGGCCAGTTGCCTTTTCTCAGTCTTCCTTCCTTTTAAAATAAAGCTATTAAACCTATTTGCAACATTGGCTCTTTGAGAGCTTTACAGGATCTTTATAAAAACTTGTTTCCACCACAAGTCTTACCTAAAGCCCGTTTTGGGGCCACCGCCTGATCTTTGATTCTACTTAAAAAATAAAATTAAAGAACCTTTAGAATGGGATGTTATGGTCATAAACAAAGCAATAGTTGCGTGTAGGTATATCCTCTTCTAAATCGTTTATTTATCGGTATAGAAGACTTAATTAAATAAACTTGAACATACATACACACACACACACACATACACACAAACAAACCCACCCTCACACAAACACGCACGCACACAAAACACCCACATACACACATGTACTCACTTACACACTGATGCATTCGCATACATGCAACAATGTGCGATCTCCGACATCACATTTCTTTGATTGTTTTGTTATTTCGTTTTCATGGTATTAGACTGTAATATTTATAGCATGTCATTCAGGAGAGAACTGTTTCCTAGGCCACAGCTTACGCTTTTCTGGGAAACAGGGATACAACTCATCTATGTAGGTAACTTTTATGGTCACAATAAATATATTTCTAATTCTTTTTATCTATCAATGAGCGTAGAGCATTCGAAGATAGTGTTTAGCAACTTGTCATGGTCGATTCTGGCTCTGCTCGTTCCCAACACGGTGAGCATAAATCATCCTGAAGGCGCCGCCTCCGAGCCGAGTTCCCTCCCAGGTCCCAGGGCGGATCGATCGCGTGACGTCACTTTAGCCTTGTGCTCGCATCTCGGGGTGTCCGAATATCAGCACCTCTTATTTTGCCAACTGGTTACACAACTGAAGGCTGTGGAAAATTGTTTCAATGCAGGTTACATAAACAGCTGACGGTATTGTCGTATTTACGTCTGGTGCTCTGGCTTTGTTTTTAAAACGACCTTCAGTAGGTAATAAACTTGATGAAAGCTGTACTTTTCTTGTAAACTTTAAGAGTATTCATCGCTACAACGCTTCTTCCAAATACGTATTCAGTGTAAAATGGTGGTACATTGATATAATTGGGCAGCCAAAGTCTGGTTACCTTGGTGCTCGCTTCTCAACTGACTCCTCATAATATTCCCAGATATAAAGTAGACATTGTAGAAAATTGTTTGAATTCAGGTTACTTAGAACAGCTATTACGTGATCACTATTCCTTTCAATTCACAGGAACTTGGATTATGTTGAGGTTCGATCTTTGTTTTTTAAACGACCTCTAAAAAACTTAATTTTTTTGCTTAGAATCACAGTTTTTGCTATAATTTTTCGAGTAGTTAATGTTATAACTGAGTAATACTTATTGCGTCTTATTTATAAGGAAGAAAATCGAGAAAATGGGGCCAGTTTTGTTGTTAATTTTAGTGACCATTCGTCAGCAACATAAAAGTGAACGTGCGTAATAATCTTTCTACCTACCCACATCTAACTGCAATAATATTCGTTCAGCATTACCACGCAAGCCACGTCCAGTTACATTAATTATTTTTTCTGGGCCATCGTTTCAAATCTGATAGCTTTTTCTAAAAAATCTCCATAATATTATGCAATTCAATATCTACGAGCTTCCTATTACTTAGGTATAAGATTGTAGATATCGAATATCTTAATCGCGATTGAAACTCAACGAGCTCGAGCCAAGCTATTATAGATTATAGATATCGATGCAGCTTTGTTCCGAAGGCTGGCTATTGGCTGAAGGGCCCTCGGTCTGCAATCACCGCAGGGTCAGCCACTTGCTGGCTAACCCTCGACACCCTCACTTCGCTCGAGTGCACGTTGACCTAAAAGGACGTGGATGACGTCATCACAATGGTTATTCCAATCTTGTAGTAGTTGAGTTGGTGACTCATTTAGCTGAAGAGTTGAACTTGACTATTTTATTCGTATAACCAAATAGTTCGGAGTAAAAACGATTTCATATTCGTGTTTGCAATGTTTTTTGCCAAGCACTACAGGGCTATAAACAACAATATAGGTAATATTTGAAATGCAAGGTAGGCAAATAGTTAATCTGCACTTTTATACAAAACAGTAGTCTCAATTTCTTTTGTAATAAAAGTGTCATCGTTTTGTTCTGGAAAGTCAGACAAACTAATGTATGAATGTAGTTTAATTTGTGATAATTGAATTCAACTTCCAGCAACTTTGATATGAATTTCAGCAGCAAATTAATATTCTTCCTACTTCGTTTTTACAAAATTATGCTTCAGTACAATTTATGTGTCAACTGAATTTATATTTATGAATGGACTTATGTGAAATCTAATTAAATACTTGTTTCTTTTCAGATGGAAAGTTTGATAAAAGAAATGCAAGATCCAGACAATGGTGTGCCAGTCAAAAGTCAAAAACTTTTTCTTAGTATTATTCCGTCTGCTTTTACTGGTAAGTCAATCTTAACTCTTCATTATTTTTTTTATACGAATTGGAGATGGAACAACCATATGGCCCCCTTGATGTTAAGTGGTAACCATCGCCTATACTATAACAAAGCATTGCCACTTAGGTCACGCACCTTAGAAACGTGCCCTACGATGCACTGCCATGCGTCCATCAACTTGAGGCATACAGGTGTGAAGTTCACTACATACTTAGATACTCTGAAATACATAAATCAAATCACAAACATGCGCCAGGGTTTAATGAAGTCAGAGCATTTTATTACAAAATCTGCATGATTCTTTTTTATAAAATCAAATAAAAGACACGTCATATCTCGATAGAGTTTATAAGAATTAAGAGAGAACGGCATTTCACCTGAGTGGAATAGCTATAAAAACATTTAATTCCAAATGGTTATAATACTTTCATAGTCAGCTATCTTGGAATCCACAGATAGTCGTGTGCCGGGTCAGCTTTCCCTATAATTATAACTTAATGATAGTTTCAAAGAGAAATTATATGGGTAGATAGAAATCGTTAAGGAAAACAGGAATAAAACTGTAGGTAACTATTTCCCCGACGTCGTCGCATCGAAGTCAAAGGGAGGGGCTTTTTCCATCATTAACCTAAGTGGAAGCGCTATAGAAATTCTTTCATTCCAAATGTATTCAAGCTTAGACAGCTTTCTTCGAATCCACATAGCAGTTGGACGCGTGCCGTCTTACCCTCGGTGTCTGATTGAAAAATCGATTGCGGCACATGCCAACTGACTGTACCGTAATCTGTGGAGACCCGAACCCATTTTCACGTCTGCGGACATTAGCTCGCAGCTCGCACGCTTTACGTTTCATTTATTTTAGTTTTGTCTGTGAAAGCTTTACTTCACACAGCGCTATACTCGTATAGCCCCTAACTAAGCTGAGCTTGTCTATGGGAACCTGATAACTGATAGAATAGGTATACTTATATACGTTTTTTTTGTAAATACATAATTATAATACATGGAAATACATACCTACCCCCACACCCGGAACAAATATCTGTAGATCATTCACACATTTAAGTCATCGTATATCAAAGGCGGCAATATCCACACTGGTAGATTTTGCGCGATTTTGCATTGAGTCATCTTATATCAAAGGCGGCAATATTCACAGTGGTAGATTTTGCGCGATTTTGCATTGAGTCATCTTATATCAAAGGCAGCAATATCCATACTGGTAGATTTTGCGCGATTTTGCATTGAGTCATATTATACCAAAGGCGGCAATGCCCACACTGGTAGATTTTGCGCGATTTTGCATTGCGTCATCTTATATGAAAGGCGGCAATATCCACACTGATAGATTTTGCGCGATTTTCCATTGAGTCATCTTATATCAAAGCCGGCAATATTCACAGTGGCAGATTTTGCGCGATTTTGCATTGAGTCATATTATACCAAAGGCGGCAATGCCCACACTGGTAGATTTTGCGCGATTTTGTATTGCGTCACCTTATATGAAAGGCGGAAATATTCACACTGGTAGATTTTGCGCGATTTTGCATTGAGTCATCTTATATCAAAGGCGGCAATATTCACAGTGGTAGATTTTGCGCGATTTTGCATTGAGTCATATTATACCAAAGGCGGCAATGCCCACACTGGTAGATTTTGCGCGATTTGGCATTGCGTCACCTTATATGAAAGGCGGCAATATCCACACTGGTAGATTTTGCGCAATTTTGCATTGAGTCATATTATAGCAAAGGCGGCAATGCCCACACTGGTAGATTTTGCGCAATTTTGCGTCTCAGCCGGCTATTCACCCACTGCGCCACGGAGGTTGTCATTATTAAAAGAGGCAATTGCAAATACCTTAGTGCCTATTATAAAGGTGTATGGTGGTCAGAAATGTTTGAATGGGAATTAGGGGAAGGTGGCGTTAATTTTGTTAAAGTTCTTAAATGAATAGTAAATTATTTTATTGAAAAGTAAAAGTTTTAACGAGGTGGAGAGACAAAACTTTAGATTAGAAGAACAACTTTAGATTTTTTTATTATTATTTGGCCCACTAAACTGGGCGGTACATGAAATAGGAAGGGGAAAAATAGAATTATTAATTAATTAATTATAAATTTGTATAAAAACCTTTTTAACCGACTTCAAAAAAGGAGGTTCTCAATTCGTCGGAATCTTTTTTATACGTATGTTCCCCGATTACTCGAAGACGTCTTGATCGATTCGAGAAATTATTATTTGATTAAAACTTCCCAGATTCCCAGAGTCCCATTGGCACCCTCAAATTTTGTTTTAGGTTTTTACCTCAGAACTCCGTCATTTATCAACCGATTCCATATTAGTCTCATAGAAATTTCATCAAAATCAATTCCTTAGTTAGGTTAATTCGGTTATATTTTTGTTAAAAAGTGACTTGTAACATGCTAAAAAATTAATGGACCTTTTACTTATATTTCGGGCTCTAAAGAGACATACACGCGGTCCTTACGCGATTCCACTTGCTTTTAAACTCTTATTTCTAGAGACGTAAATAAATAATACCTAAAAATCGCATACTACAGTCTCGTCCCCCAATAGGGTACCTAGCTGCAGAGATTTTCGGTAATTTGTTTGTTTGTTGTGTGTTTGTTTTATTGAAAGTTAGTGCAAAAACCCTAAGCGCTTGCGCACCGCCAAAGAGTGGAACGCCTTGCCACAGTCTGTGTTTCTGATAGCTACAACCTGGGTGCCTTTAAGTCACGAGTGAATAGGTTTCTTCTAGGCAAGCGTGTACCATCGTAGACTACATCATCGCTTACCATCAGGCGAGATCGTGGTCAAACGCAAGCCTATAATGTATAAAAAAAACCTAAGCCATGTTTGTTTATTTTCAGGTTACGATCTTGTCGAATGGCTAATGGAAAGGTTTGCAGCTGAAGATGCTACAAATGGTGAGTGTGAGTGATCATTTTCTATCATCATCATCATTTTATTTGTGATTTAACTATTAACTAATTTGCCCTTTTCCGTTGCAGTTGAAGCCGTAAATTTAGGGACTCAGCTATGTCAATATGGCTACTTCTTTCCTGTTAACGATTTAAAAAACCTTATTTTAAAAGATGATTCTTCTCTCTATAGATTTCAAGTAAGTAAATTACGATAATCGAAGTAGACACGCACCTTTGGGTTAGCAATGGTAATAAACAAACATACAGCCAATATAACTAGACCGCTCTGACTGGCGCCTCTGGGGGTCCTAGTTATATCGGCAGAAGTTTTGTACGTAGCGCTCAACAAGCAATGTAAAAAGTTAATGCACCACACAATGTTGAAATAATATATTGTTCCAAGTACTAAAAGTTATACATGATCAAGTGTGAAAAACTATTAGATACCTACTAGTTTTTCAAATGTGTTTATGTATAACTTTTTTATGTTAGTCCCTCGAATTTCAAGTCAATTATTGGTTTGTTCCAATTGAATAACTACCGATTATCTGCACTTCCCGTTCATTTTTTATAGTTTAAAGTAAATAACTGAACTTTTTCCGTGTTCAGAGTCCGTACTACTGGCCGTGGCAACCGCCGCGCGTGGCCGGCAGTTCAGGGGCGCCAAGTCTGGGGCCTGATAATGTAGAGTACGCTATATATCTCGTGAAACGCACACTCCGCAATAAACAGAGGCATGCATTGGAGGACTATGAGCAGGAAGCGTTAGCCAACCTGAAGAAAAACCTCGCTGCCAAATGGGAGTTAATTACTATGCAGGCAGAAGAACAAGTAAGTTTTGAAATTAAAAATGCGAAGAATGTCTAGAATGAATTGTGATAATAAATATATCCAAAAACATACCCTTTGTAAAACAGACCTCTACGCCGTCTGATCAAACACTATGTAACCGGAGAAAGAATATATTTCTCCTACTACGCTGTCCACCCAAGTACGTATGAGGAATGCTTTGGGTATTTGCTAATCAACGTTGTTTTTCAGGTTCGTCTAGCAAAAGATCGTAAGAAAGGTGACAAGATAGTTAGTGATAGTCAAGAGCGGGCGTACTGGCGGGTCGCGCGGCCGCCGCCAGGGGGCGTGCCCGGTGCCCTGGAGCCCTGCCCTGTGCCCGTGCGGGCACGCCACCCGCGCTGTTCCAAAAAACGAACGATACAGCAGATCACTAGAGAGGTAAGTAGGTATCACTAATAACCCTCGAAATACTCTCTTAAAACCTCAAAGAAGCTCTCTCAAGAGGATAATTCACCCAGTACTCATGAGGTACTGGTATGTTTTCTAAATATTAGGTCTTTACCTATCAAATTGCCGTTTTGTATGGAGTAAGTGAAAGTACTTATTTTTTTAAATAAGTACACTTATTTCTGTTATTCAAAGTAATCACCCATGCAATCGACGCATCTTTGCCAACGCATTGGCAGTTTATTGATGCCCTTCTTTTAAAAATTAGCTGGACGGGAGGCAACAAACTCTTCAAAGGCATTTTGTATTGCCTCTCGGGAATTGAATTTTTTACCCACTAGAAAGTTGTCTAAATTTTGGAAAAAGTAATAGTCGGTAGATGGTAGTGGTCTGGTGAGTATGGCGGATGAGGGAGAGCTTCCAACCCCAGCTCTTGCAGCTTGGAGACTGTCTGTTGTGCAGTATGGGGTCGCGCGTTGTCGTGAAGGAGCAGTGGGGACGACCGACTGACCAAAGCTGGTTGCCGATGTGCAAGCTTCTCCATCATTGTCTCCAGTTCTTCATAGTACACATCTGCAGTAATGCTCATGCCGTTTTGTAAAAAGCTGTGGTGAATCACACCCGCACTAGACCACCAAACAGTGACCATCACCTTTTTAGGGGTCATTTTTGGTTTAGGACATTGCTTTGGTGTTGAACCAGGATCTAACCAACTTGCTGAGCGCTTTCGATTGTCGAACAGAATCCATTTTTCATCGCACGTAACAATTCGGTTCAAAATTCCTTCATTTCTTTGTCTATTGAGCAGCGCGAGGCAGGTCTCGACGCTTTTGATGCTAACATTAAAAACTGCTGCTAGCTCAGCTGTAGATTGAGTTTCGTCAGCTTCCACAATCGCCTTTAATTCATCATTGTTGACCAAAGTCTCCGGACGACCACGAGCTTCATTTTTCAAGTAAAAATTTCCAGAACGGAACCGGGAAAACCAATAACGGGTTGTGCGTTCGTTTGTACAGTTCTCTCCGTAAACGTTTTTGATGTTACGTGCCGTTTGTGCCTCGTTGGTGGCACGACGGAACTCATATTCCATAATTACACGAATTTTTAAAGTATCCATTATGACGAAAAATGTTCAAATTTAATGAAAATACAACGCTAATTAATAAACAAAAGACTGAGTTTGTAAAAAGAATGTCATGTTTTAGAAACAAAATTAATTTGAATTTAGAATACAAAGCCATTCCAACTTTTTTTCTATTTTAAATGACCAGTACTGAAAATCGGCAATTTCATAGGTAAAGACCTATTATATACATTGTATCAAAAATACGTACCATACGTACCAGATCACTATAGAGATGAGTACCCTAAAGTATTTTTCAATTTTTTGCGATCATTGTACATAATTACTGATTAAAACGGTGTGTTGCAACAGCTGGGATAACAAATAAAAAAGGTACATACGCGATAAATACCCGTTTTAATCAGTAACTATGTACCCGTACCTATCCCCGCTCCAAAAAGAATAAATATATATATAATATAGAAATCCAAAAAATTATCATGATTTAAATTATTATCCTGTTTAAAGAGCTGTTCTCTACACATAATACTCGCTCTAAACAAACGTACAAACATGCACACAATCCTTTAAAAACACTTGTAGGAACTGTACTAGAGATGTTAATACCCTTCTGTATAATAGACACAAATGTTTGACTTTGGTATTTTGCACAAACATATAGCTATGTAAATATCTATATCTACAATATCTATCTTATCTACAATGCAAATGCACGAATAGACACCTCTACATTATATTCTATATTTTAAATTATCTTTAACTATTAACTATATAATCTATATTCTTCTAGCTAGATCAATTGTACATTTTGGTTAAGACCTGGATGGTGACTAATTTAAAACACAAGCAACCACTGTCTAATAAAAAAATATTATGTAACTTTACCAAAAATCCTACCCTCTTGACTTGTAAATTTTAACGCAAACACAAGTTTTGTACTGGACTCTCGATACGAGGTTAGTTTCCAGGTCTGTGCCTAGCTTTTCTTTTTGTCATGTATCGACAACGAACTAACTCAAAAAGTGCTCTTCATTTGGGCTAACAAATGGCGATGGCGACCTTTTTGACTAAAATACACAATAAAATTCGATAGTTGTAAATCTTGAAAAGGTAATCTTCTCGCCAGACGTTTCTAATAATGCAGAAAAAATTGTAATCTTTCGATCGAAGACCGCATTGCCTTTTGCTAGCGTAATTTAGGATTGGTTCTCAAACTATACTCGTACCCAAAGACCTTAGCAACCCGGTTATTGCTCCTAATATGCTATCAACTGTCATTCTTCTAGATCGAACAGCTAAAAGCAAGCCTGGACCGTACACGAGTGAAGACCTCAATTGCCCTAGAGGCCCTTACGGCCTACGCGGAGACCTTCACTCCCTACGATCCCTGGCTTACCCCGATGCAGCCATCCAACCCTTGGATCGCCGAGGATCCCCTGTATTGGCAAATTAACAGTCCTCTGTGAGTGCATACTTAGCTTGTACTTCCTCGTAGCGTTAGATATGCAACCCTTTTAGAAAATTAATAATAAAAAAGTAGTCCAGACCAACCCGTTGATCTTTAAAAACTGTTTTATGCTAACTACCTTCTTAATACATTTACCTACGTTAGCAGTCGGTGTGCTGTGAGCGGTTTGTAAGACCGTCTTTTATCAAGCTTCCAGTGTTGATTATAGATGGCGTTACGAACACTCAAGTAATCAAATGTCAACTTCGTGTGATTTTATATCATTCTTAGCACTGGTAGTCACTGGCTACATATAAAAGCAAGAAAAATCATAAACCAAATTAGTAATTACAATGAAATAAATGATTTTGATAGCCACGCTTGAATGTCAGCGTCATCTATGTAAGCAGATGGAACAATTATCTTTATATTCACTTCTGAATACCTTTCATTGATTGCTGAAATAACTATATTTTTATCGCAATATTTTTGTTTATTACATTTTTTTGTTTAATTAGAAACATCGAAGGCTGACACATTTTTAATCATAACGTATATTTTTGATTAAAGTTTTTAAGCTTGGCTATACATTTTTATATTTTACTGTAATATCTTAGGTTCTAAGAATTAGAACCTTATTATTCCAGTATATTCGAAACTCGCACTGCTATTGTATGAAACACCTAAGATTTCTGATACAGAGTGGACGTGCCGACGGAAAAGCGCGTCCAGAGATGGGCACTATCTATAGAAGAACTGGTGCAAGACCCAACGGGATTGCAGGAGTTCACCAGTTTTTTGCGGAAAGAATATTCGCATGAAAACATACGATTCTGGCTCGCTGTGATGGATCTACGGCGGAGCAGCACCAAGCAGATACCTAAGAAACTTGATGATATATATGAGTGAGTACCTGATATTTTGAAAGGAACATCACTCGAAATGTGCTTAAATCTCAGCCAAGTTTTTTTATACATTATTGGCATATATTATGCAGTTTACGATGGATCACGCTTTGTTTATTTACTGAAAATAATCTTTAAATTAATACGAGAAGACAAAACTTTGGACCCCTATTTAAGGTTATTGCTCGCACGGAGAAGTTTGAGATTTGGCATAGAAGTTTATATGGAACAGAAGGGCCAAAGCTAAAATTTTTAATTAATTACGGTTGAAGTTCGGTCATTGTGCACTTGCAACTATTAGGTACATATAAACTTTGGTTGTCGATTACCATCTTTCGAAATGGTTTCACAAGCGTAAAACTATTATTCAACTATGAGATGCTTCGTTTGCTAAAATTCGTTTCATATCCGTACTTCAGAGTACTTCTGTTGTAAAAACACATATGGGAGCTGTTTAAGCCCCGTTCTGATCATCAGATTTTAACGTATACGTAAAAAATCTTGTAAGCAACTTAGGTGAATTAAAATTATAGTGTGGTTAATGTAAAAATGTGTTATTCCAGAGAGTTCTTAAAACCTGGCGCAAAATGCGAGATAAACATAGACGGTGCGACCGCGGAGAAAGTCGCCGAAGGCCTAAAGAGCGGGTCTCGATACGCCTTCGACCACGCGGCCGAACACGTCTACAACTTACTGCTGAAGAAGGACTGCTACCCGCGGTTTATACGCTCCGACCACTTCCAGAGGCTACTGGTAGAAGGTCGGAATGTGCAGCTCAAGAAAGCAAAGTACGTAACTCTCCTTCTATACTCGTTGACATATAATGAAGCCCACACACGTCAACGTTTTCTTTGGCTAAGCCTTGCGCAATCCTAGAAACTCGAACAAATTTTTCCCACAGAAGCTTGCTCAAGCCATACGCAAGCTTGCACAAGCCTAGAAATTAGAACAAATTCTACTACAGGGACTTGCGCAAAGAAATCGTTGACGTGTGGGACCCATAATAGGTCGGATTTGACCAAACATTGATACAACGTTGGAATATTGTCGTGTCGAATTTATTGATCCAGGATCCAGGTTTCTGAGTGTAATTTTTCGATATAAAGTGAAACATGGTGCTCATTAATATTTTGTTGTTGAGGATAATATAATCATTATTTGTCATTATGTGCTTCATTTATTGATTTCTTGCAAAGATGTTCGTACAAAGTTATCACGGCATGCAAAGTGATAGACGTCAAGTCCTATTAGATTTCCTTTGGTGTAAAACATGTTATCTCTCAATAACTATAAATCCTGAATAGAAAAGGTAAGTAGAGATGAATGGATCTCTGTTGATATCAAAACCGATTCTACAACTGAACGACTGTTCGCCCCGACATCTTCCAGAGACTAATGGTGGATGGATAGAATGTGCAGCTGGAGAAATCAGACGAAGTTTTACTATCAACAACACATTGACCACAATTGAACAAGAGGTCGAAATTATTCCCTCGATGACGTCGTCAAACTGCAAATTATAGACCGAACCATCACCACTTCTTGAGTGATGGTTTACTGATCAATGTCTTAATTAAAGATTCTAAGATTTTAATGGCTACTCAATTCCTAGAAGTTACCGTCTCGAATTCAGTGCATAGACCCTATAACGTAATGCTTAAAAGAAAATTTTGGTCGGCATTCTCAATTTAGTACTGCTCATCATGTAACATCCTGTAAAGTGATCCACTAATGGGTAATTGACTGCGCAGGAGCATCGCAGTCGGACTGCGTTAAGCAACCTATCCAACATAGAATCTTGACACGCTAAGAAGAAGAATGGGTGATTGAATTTGAATTTCGAGCCACGTTCAGTTGCAAATTGCTGCAAGGTTAATTTTCTAATTTCCAGATTCTTCAACTTCAGCGGGCCAGTGAAGAAGAAACCGGGTTCGACGAGTGGTTCGTGTGGGACCACAGCGCTCGGGCGCCGGCGCGGGTCTGACCGCTCGCTCAGCGGCTCTGCACACGAACTCGCGCTGTGCGCCGTGCAGCCGCCGCGCGCACTCGACGCGCCCAGCCACAGCCATAGCCAGTCCAACCTCGCAGACATACCCTTCAGGTACCCTTTCTAACCTAATAGTAGACACACACTGTCACGTTATCATCAGTCATTAATTAAATGACAAAACAAAATCCCATTCGATGTAGTGGAGGCCGCTCAAGATCTTACATCGAGAGATTGCGTATGGTAATGGTCACAGAATACAGTAATCCGCTGATCGAGCTGAGGGTTTACCTCTCCTTTTCTATAATAAAAGTACAAGGAAAAATCATGCCATAGTCTGATGATCAGTACTCATTTTGTCGTTTCCTTACAGAGATCCACTTGAGGACGACTCTGATGTGGTTCCTTGGGAGAGTACGTCGCAGGTGTACGGCAGTACGGGGCGACGACGGCAGGACTCCACCGCGGACTCGGGTAGCTCCAGCTCTGACGTCAGCGCGGCTGTCATAGCGCACTCTGAACGCACGAGGAGGTTAGTTATAGAGATCCACTGTGGGATGACTCTGATGTGATTCCTTGGGAGAGTACGTCGCAGGTGTACGGCTGTACGAGGCAACGACGGCAGGACTCCACCGCGGACTCGAGTAGCTCCAGTTCTGACGTCAGCGCGGCTGTCATAGCGCACACTGAACGCACGAGGAGGTTAGTTATAGAGATCCACTGTGGGATGACTCTGATGTGATTCCTTGGGAGAGTACGTCGCAGGTGTACGGCAGTACGAGGCAACGACGGCAGGACTCCACCGCGGACTCGAGTAGCTCCAGTTCAGACGTCAGCGCAGCTGTCATAGCGCACTCTGAACGCACGAGGAGGTTAGTTATAGAGATCCACTGTGGGATGACTCTGATGTGATTCCTTGGGAGAGTACGTCGCAGGTGTACGGCAGTACGAGGCAACGACGGCAGGACTCCACCGCGGACTCGAGTAGCTCCAGTTCTGACGTCAGCGCAGCTGTCATAGCGCACTCTGAACGCACGAGGAGGTTAGTTATAGAGATCCACTGTGGGATGACTCTGATGTGATTCCTTGGGAGAGTACGTCGCAGGTGTACGGCAGTACGAGGCAACGACGGCAGGACTCCACCGCGGACTCGAGTAGCTCCAGTTCTGACGTCAGCGCAGCTGTCATAGCGAACTCTGAACGCACGAGGAGGTTAGCTATAGAGATCCACTGTGGGATGACTCTGATGTGGTTTCTTGAGAGAGTGCATCGCAGGTGTACGGCAGTACGAGGCAACGACGGCAGGACTCCACCGCGGACTCGAGTAGCTCCAGTTCAGACGTCAGCGCAGCTGTCATAGCGCACTCTGAACGCACGAGGAGGTTAGCTATAGAGATCCACTGTGGGATGACTCTGATGTGATTCCTTGGGAGAGTACGTCGCAGGTGTACGGCAGTACGAGGCAACGACGACAGGACTCCACCGCGGACTCGAGTAGCTCCAGTTCTGACGTCAGCGCAGCTGTCATAGCGCACTCTGAACGCACGAGGAGGTTAGTTATAGAGATCCACTGTGGGATGACTCTGATGTGATTCCTTGGGAGAGTACGTCGCAGGTGTACGGCAGTACGAGGCAACGACGACAGGACTCCACCGCGGACTCGAGTAGCTCCAGTTCTGACGTCAGCGCAGCTGTCATAGCGCACTCTGAACGCACGAGGAGGTTAGTTATAGAGATCCACTGTGGGATGACTCTGATGTGGTTTCTTGAGAGAGTGCATCGCAGGTGTGCGGCAGCATTGGCTACGCATAAACCTCCTTTAATTTATACTTATATTTGATACCCTGAAGGTACCGCATCCAAATATTTATTATGCGCTCTATGTTCCTGACCCATGGTCTTCTAACAATTGGTTACTTCTTAATTCCGTAAATAAAATTCTAAGTATGTAGGTGATGGAACCGTTAGCTGGATCACTTGGACCACCCTGACGGTCTTCTACCTGTGTTAAACGTCTAGGTTTGCCCATTATATCTTCAAATCCTCTAAGCGCACATCCACCTAAGCTCCACGAACATTACGTCTGTTTGTAATTTTCTTATGTATTTTACTTATAAAATAGGTAGCTCAATAAAACATTGTTCACAGGTTACCTCAGCAGAGTACGCTAGACGGCGGGCTAAGAGGAGCGCCACCGCCACAACGAAGACTATCAGCTGTTGAGCCCCGGCACCTAGCGCCTCTGGGCTCGCCCCCCCACTCTCCGCGCCCACCGGTGCGACCGCCCCCCGTAACGTCGCAGCCCGTACATGTGTCTGCGCCCCCTCACCCCACTCCTACTATCAGGTATTGAACTGAATTTTACCATCAAATGAGTGTTTCTGTCTTCATTTAGAGGAGGCCTACTATTGCTGAAATAGATGACTTAGATGAAAATAGTACGCAGGAATATCTATACTAATATTATAAATTCTAAAGTCTCTCAGTCTGTCTGTCTCTCGGTTTGTCTGTTTGTTACATTTTCACGACTAAACGGCTGGGTCGATTTCGATCGAATTTGGTATATTTTTACTTTTTACCTGACTGCGCAGAAGGAGGGTAATGTTGTTATTGACAAACCACGCGTGCGAAGCTGCGGGCGGGTCAGCTAGTAAGTGAATAAGAGTTTGGTAAATTAGTTAAGATATTTTATGCTAAATAAGCAATAGAAATATAGGCTTTTTTTATAAATGCTTCTACGACCATCTATTATAAATCTCTGAAAAAAAGCAGTACTTTCAGCTGCTTCTAAATTACCAAGACGAACAAACGAATGAACCTAGAGTTTGTTAAAGAAAATTCTGGTAGTTTTCAACGATTGAATGTAATTGTTTATTTCAGCGTGAGTTCAGCGCCTGAAGAGGATTCCCCCGGGTCCGGGTCCCCCAGGTCCATCGCCCACTCCGACGAACCCTCCTCCGTATTCGCGTCGACGGCCGCGACGCCGACCGACAACCGAATGCTACCAGAAGAGTGCGACAAGGACGAAGCTAGAGCAGACGACGCGTGCGACAAGGACGAAACCAGAGCCGAGGAATCGTGCGACGAGTCGACCGCGTCCGCCGTCGTCTCAGAACTGACACTGCACGAAGAAGACAAAGTCCTTCAAGAGGTTAAGGAGGTTACACAGAAGGACAGTCCGGCCTCGAGTAGAGACACAAGCAGGATCGAAATCAGCGAAGTCGTGACGGAACCGCTCCCGGTCCGGACGGTGGCGCCGTTAGCGGAAGGGGAGGATATAGCAGACGACGAAGCGGAAAAAGTCCTAGTGCCTTTCCCCCCTGCGATTACCCCCCAAGCTTCGGAACGGCCGGTGTCTGAATCCGACGCGCAAATAAGTATTGCTCATAAAGTGAGAGAGGAACTGAGCTCGGTGTCCGAGTCGAGTATCGTGAGGCGCGATAGAAGCGCGGAGCGGACACGGAACGACATCTGTCCTTGGGAGGACGAGTAAGTACCATCGAGAACTTATTGTTGTCTGTTTCCCTCCTGTTTGTCTTACGCTGGGAGAGAAAGGGACACAAGTATGCAATGGATGCGACTGTAGATTGTCGCTTTAACGTGTACTGCACGCTTTGATCGCTCGCTACGTTGTGTGTTGAAATCTTACGGCATATTTTAATTCCAATTAACTTTATGGAGTATGTAAGGGCCGGTTTGCATCAAAGCGGAGCGGAGAGGTGAGTGAAGCCAACCAAAAGTAACGCCACGTAGATGACGTTTTATGATTTTTTCATTAATATGTTTCTGGATTTATAATTTTTTTATAAAACACATACTTATAAAATAATACTCTTCAAAAACCTTGGGAGGTTTCTCCTAAGCGTAACTCATAGTATTCCTCTTAGTAACTATTTGTATACAGGTACGACATTTGTAGAAATCTCTTCGCTCCGCTTTAGTGGAAACCGGCCCTAATCAGCAATTGCGGTGTACTCAGTTGATATTTTTACTTAGTCACCACTATTTTAGTTAATCGCATGAATAAAGTGCGTAGTTAAAAAACTTCTAAAACTACTACAAGATAGATATAAGAGCAAATCACACATGCCTTTATATCTGTCTTGTAGTTAGTAGTTTTCAGTAGATTAGTTATTATTTACAACACTATTGTATTTATCAATAAAGTCAATACAGGGTGTAAAATGACAGCTCTTCAAACAAACTAAAAATCGTTTGAGTAATCGGCGACTAGTAATCTTCATAGTATGTAAATAGAGATCAATCCTCATATTACCAATTCAAACTGAATAAATAATGCGATGAAAAAAACATAAACTACAACAATGTAATTTTTGTTTCGTATTCATATTATTTCATCACACTGATATTAATAAATAATATTAATAATAAATGCGAAAGTTTGGATATTTGTTTATTTATTTGTTACTCAATCACGTCGTAACGGCTGAACCGATTTCAATGAAATTTAGTATCTACCTATATTATAGCCTGGGTTAACACATAGGCTACTTTTATCCCATAAATCAGGTCACTTGGGATAAAAATGGAGTGTCAAATCAAGTTGCAAACGCGAGTTTAGCTTTATTTCCAGGTTATCTACACATTTAGTAGTGTAACGAGTACGAAGTCGCGGGCAACAGCTAGTATGTACATAAAGTTTTAAAAATAAATAAATTTAAAAGAGAATCTTGGCTTAAAGTCTATTTAAGTAGACGAAGAAGTTGTCTTTTTACTCCTTGTATATTGGTGCATGACACATTCACAATTTCATGATGAATTAAATTAAACACTCCTATGATTGTTCGTAGAATCCAGTTACCTTTGTAATATTTACAAGTACTTACTTTAGTAGTTTACCTATTACATTTACCTTTAAGGCCGGTATCCACTGAAGCTAAGCAAAGTTATATGTAAAATCAACCAATAGTCACGAACGTAGATGACGTAACACATTTTTGATGTGATTCTATTGCCTAAATTTACACATCTCTCCTCCCAGCTTCGGTCGAAACCGGCCCTTATACAGGGGAATTTGTAAACAGTTGACAAATTTTGAGGAACGGCTCTGCCCGTGATGAAAATGAAAATGAAAACATTTATTTGACACATGGGCAAAATAAAACACAAAAGATGGTGACATAGAAATAATGTCGAATCTTGGCTTCTGGTTCTAAGAAGTAGGTGGGTGTAAATAGAAGAATAAGTACCTAGGTATGAAAATACCAGAAGCCGAAGATTACAGATGAATAAAAAAAATACAGGAATATCCTTCGCAACTTCCATCATAATTGCAAAGCTGAGTCATGCTAAAATGGCGTCAGCTCAGCAATTGCTAAGTAGGTAGGCTAGAACCTAGCTACTTACAAGGGCGGATCCAGGGGGGACATGAGGATCATGACCCCACCCCCTCTGGGCTGGGTCCAGGAGCTAGGTGGACCACTAATTAAAATTGTTAAACACAACACATGCCATTGACCACGACTATGTGACCCCCCCCCCCCCCCTGGATCCGCTCTTGGCTACTTAACGCGCGCCATAAGTATGAGAAGATGGATTTTGGTGATCACTTTGTATGGAAGAGATCGTTTTCAGCAATAAGACCACTCATTATACTAAATCTATTTGTAAAAATAATGTTCTATATTTTACTTTGGTGTACAATAAAGAGTTATCTTATCTTATCTTATTAATCAATTAAAATATAGATTTATTAACAGAAAGACAAGACAATTATTCACATTTCTCAAAAAAGTACAAAAGAAAAAATTTAACCATCTGAAAACCGTTGTAAACGATCTATAGATAGCTCAACTGCTCCAAAGCAAAGACCATGCGGAAGTGGATAAAATTAACACAATTTAAAATGATCTTCTAAGTTGATTGTACACTTTCATGCTCGACGTTTTGACGTTTCGTGAGCATTTCAGTTCAACTTCGAACATTAAGGCCGGCTTGCCCAACGATCCCTAAACGTATTTAGGGACTAAACATGTTTAAATTTGACGTATTTGTATGATTTGACAACTTCTTAAATCATATTAAGTTTTATCGATCTATGCGTTCGAACTTGCTCGATTGGATGCAAAACAACAAGCATGTACGCACGTGGGGACTTACCATAAGATTGATTTTGAATTTGACGGATTATTGTTCTGGATTACGAAGGCGTTCCTCAAAATTTCGACTGTTTTCAATTTTACCCTGTATTTATTTGTATTGTGTCTAGATTGGTATTAACGCACATTAGGTATTCTATTACGGGTGTATTATAAAATACTATTTTATTTTCAATAAATTTATACTTACTAGCCTTTAGTTTATTTTTTTATCATTTTATAGCAAGCTAAATCTCTATCACACTTTCTTCTTTTGCAACATAATTGATATCAATAGTCATACGCAGACTCCTCGTAACTACATAAAGTAGAAATTTTCAGGACAGCCAATAAACTTTCCACATACGCGCTCGCCTTTATCACTCGTTGTACTAAACTTCTGTACTATTTTGTGATAGGGGGCAGGACTTTGTATGTATGTCACTGTTTTTTTTTTACATAATTGCATTTTCATCGTCATCATCATCCATAGCCCGACTTCACCCATTGCTGGGTATAGGACTCACCAAATTTGTGCCATCCGTCACGATCCTGCGCTAGTCTCACACATTGACGGCCCGCGACTCTAACGATGTCGTCTACCCATCTCGCTGCCGGACGTCCTAATCTTCTACAGCCATTCCTCCGCCACCATTCAGTCGCTACCCTGCTCCACCACCACCACATCTTGCCAAGTGTCCCGCCCAAGACTATTTGAGCTCCATAACTTGATTCCCAACGTCATGAACCTTCGTTCATCTACGGATCTCGACGTTTGGAACTCGATTTAAGAGTTTGATGCCGAGCATGGTACGCTTCATGGCTCTCTGTGCAACTTAACACAGCCTCCTGCGTGAGCGTCCATGTCTCGGCACCGTAAGTCATGGTGAGCAGTACACATTGGCTAAAAAGGCGGGTCTCCAGACTCTGTGGAGTTTTAGGCGACCTACTTGCATTTTAGATGGGCAAAAACAGTATTACCACGGAAGACCAGCGCTATGGCAGAACAAATTTGCATAGCAAATGCTGAGTGGTGGCCATTTTAGTCACTAAGTATTTTTAAAGTGAAACTTTTATTACATCGTCTCAAACTTTTTCGTCTGTGTGTTGCATGTCGCGTGACGGTCGGCCGCGGAGTAGGGATAAAGTGAAAGACGCACGTCAGAGCAGCCGAGGCCAATATGGCGGTGCCTATAGTTCGCATAAGCTGACCGTGTACTGTATAGACTATTACTCATTTGTGCCAACGAAAATTTTTAGTTAAATGTCTATAATGTGAAACAAAGTTTCACTTTTACCGTGGTTTCATAAAACCGCACAATCCTTTTTTATTTTGTATCCGTACATAACATAATATTCTTTACTTTTTTTTATCACATTTTATCAAAAGCCTCACTAATTGTACATCATCACTTGTAATGTAAGTATTAAAAATATCGCTTTTCACACTGATATATAATAATCAAATTGATATTTAATAGAGGAGTAAATCTAGAATTATACTTGTTTCTTATATTATTCCGCCTCCCATTTATTCTTATTAGGTACCATATTAGATTATTTATTTCTAGGAAAATCAACAGCTTTGTTATCAGTGGGTTGATACAGTGGAGTAGCTTGTATAATACTATGTGTGCTTATAATTAGTAGTGAAACCATGTTGCGATACAAATGTGCCCTTGTGCGGACGAGCCCTTAGAAACCAAATAGTTTCCTTCCAGTAGTGTAATGCTAAAGCTATTAACAGACGACCCAGATTGGATGTACTCAACCACCCGAACTGATGTCACGACCCGACCACCCAACCAGTAAAATCTATAAAATTAAATATCGTTGGCCTGATAGCGCCTGACCAGCCTCGCCTTACAACAATGCAATATGGTTTTAAGTGACGACACATTGGGCGGTCAGGCCCATCCAAACTGGGTCGTCTGCAATGCTTTATCAAAACCCACATTATCTGAATATTATTCATTTATACTACTAACTCATATAATTGGCATTTGTATTATTTTTAAGATTTATTCTCGGATAATTACTACAAACATACACGCTTTAACACGGGCAATTTCTTGATAAATTACTAGCTGACCCGCCCGTGGCTTACAATTTCCCGTTTCCGTGGGAACTTCGGATAAAAACTATATACCAAAAACACTCTTGTCAAAATGACGCGACACTTCATTTAAATGACTTCACGTCATTGAACGACGGTTGAATTATATGAATATTGTTCATACAAAAATACTAAAATCGCGATTAAAAAATGGGGCTGGGGGTAGGAGGGTGAAAAATACTTTACGACCTATTCTCATAACTACCAAATATACAAAAAAAAAATCATTAAAATCGGTCGACCCGTTTCAAATGAGTGCGACCACTAAAATCGTGATACGAGATTTTTATAATTATTACATTAGAAGACAAGATTTGAAAACAAATTGCATGTATGTTTGTAGTAATTGTCCACTCACAAGGCCTCTACGGACCGGTGGGGATTTCGAGAATATACCTTTTTTGGTTTATTCGAACCGCTTAAGTCATGTTGCAAGATTTCGTTATAAATCGTTGTAATCTGATTAAATGATACTATATTTTTTACCGATCAATATTTGAATTGAATGCAAAATCAAAGCCATTATAGAACAATTTGGTAAATAAAACTATAGTCATAAAGCAATACGTCAAAGTGACTATTGTTAGGATGATACTAATATTATAAATTCGAAAGTAACTCTGTCCCTCTGTCTGTTTATGTTTTCACGACTAAACGGCAGGACCGACTTCGATAAATTTTGGTATATAAATAGATTATGACTGGGATTGAGACATATACTACTTTTTACCCAACTGCGCAGGAGTTTAATGTTTTATATTGAAACACGCGTGCGAAGCCGCGGACGCGTCTTCTAGTACTTTCTAACACTTTGATTGAAACTTTTGATTTCAAAAGGTTCACAAAAGTTCAGGGTAGATTTTAGTTTCATGTTCACTATTTATTTAAACAATAGTTTTTTTTCTTTTTCAGGAATTCGTGCGATAGTGACGCTCCATTTGTTAAAACTTATGCAACGCTCGGTTACTTATAATTTATGTAGGAATATCAACAATATTTTATGATGTCAGGGTTATAGAAAGAAAATTAAGTTGTTTAATTAGACCTTATGTTTGATTATCACAGAGAGACTAGAATACCATTGATTATAATGAATATTTTAAAGTAAATGATCGTTAATTATTAGAAATTACTTGTTTTATTTTAAAGAATACCGGTCCTTGTAACGTAATAATAAACTTGAGTGTAGGTAGGAACATTTTTTTTTCTAACCTATCTCTTCCCACTGCTGGGCAAAGGCCTCTTCCAAGCATCCCTATCCGTCGATATCTTTTTGGAAGTTGTCGAAATCGTCCCGCCAACGCTTTCTTGGACGACCCCGTCGCCTTCCGTCTTCAGGCGTCCATGTTGTTTAAGTGTAATCTTTCCTGAAAACTTAAGGGTCTCGATAAGGTACAAGTAAATTGTTAACAAAAATATAACCGAATTTAGAATAGTTTTTTTATAGAAAACATATTAAACTCATTATACGTCCCTATAAAATTTGAGGGTTGCCCTCCATTTTTTTGGGTTCCCATCTTCAGATACTGACTTGATGCCACCTGGGACCCTTTTAAACAAAAAAGAATTTCTCGAATCGGTCCAGGAGTCTTCGAGTAATCGGGGAATATATAAAAAAAAGATTCCAACGAATTGAGAACCACCTCTTTTTTGAAGTCGGTTAAAGTAGTGAATAGGTATCTCGTATATAATTGGGCTCCGGTCATATCACATCCCTTTATCCAATCACCATCATCAGGTGAGATTGTGGTCCATCAATTAAAATCCATTTACGTAAAAAAAAATCAATTCTTAGTAGCAAAACATTTATTAGGAACATAACACAACATTTTATAAGATTAACACGTTGATCTCTATTTTATCTTAATTAATTTAATGTTCATTAATTTTTGATTCGATGGAATGGTTAATTTGCCAATTCGATTAAAACCAATAATACTGTATTTTTTCGTAATCTTTGACTTTTCGTAATCAAATCAAATACACCAATGTACTTAAATCTAAACTTATAATAAAGGTTGAAACAGACCGCACTGTCTACCCACTAGATCGCAAACGCTTCTAACTGCGTACTTGATAACGCTAGAATTTAAGATTATGCCAAGGTGGTATACTTTTACAACCGTCGTTCGCCATACATAATTCAATATCAGCATTAGTCCGATTTTTTACATCTAATTCGAAACCCGGTGGTAATTACATGCTCTATTTTATATATCTACGATCTTTTGATGGTAAGTAAAATGATGCAGCAAGATTTAATTGTTTATCCTTTTCATTCTCTTTAATTATGCGTGAAAAGAGCATGCTAGGAGGCTTTTTGGGGCACGGAAACCTTTCACAAACTGTTTTTTTCACAACCGGCCTCGGACCTTTCAAGACCATGTCGTTAACCTCGAAATTGAGAAGAAAAATTTAATTACAAGTACAAAATAAAGTGATAATTACTATTAATAAACGTTTCGACTATGTTGCAATAGCCGTGGTCGTGGGCAGATTTTTTGTGGTTGCAACACAATCGAAACGTCTCGGGATGATAAATATATAGTTAAATACGCGATAAATACCCGTTACGTAATTATATACAGTCGCGAAAGTTTAAAAAAGTAATAGGATAACAGTATGGAAGGTGCGTTCAACCTTTTTACTTACAAATTACCTGTCACAATTAGTGAAAGAATACACAGTAGAAAAGGTGTGTGACAATTCTTACGAACTAGGTCCGTTAATTCAGTTTAAAAAACCTCCCGGCAAACTCCATCGTCTCCCATCTGCTGTCCAGGCGGGCAGTTCCCGGGCACAGTGATCAAGTTCCTGTTCGTGATGACTGGGAGGGCCGGGGCTTCCTCCACGGTGTTGGAGTCTCCGCCTTCCACCTTCACTTGTGACTTCGCGGTCGCCTTGATTTCTTCGACCTCATCGGGGAATACAATGCGGTTTGTGTCGGCCATTATTCCTTCTGAAAAAAGAGAAAAAGATAAGTAACTGGATCTTGAATAACCTAAATTAATGATAAAACTAGGACTCATGAAGTTAGTCATTTGGCTGTGCTAGAAATAGTTATATTCTGCCCTCGCTATAGATTAGATTAACTCTTTATTTTTTACCAGGATTTCTTAAAGAACTAGCATAAATAAAGGCCGCCCATTGTACTATTGTACAAGGAAATCCTTATCGCTGAAAGCGATTTCTTTCAGGCTTTTAAAATGTAGTAGTATGGTGAATAATAACCAACTTTAGCTATATCTGCATCGGTTAGAACGATACGTTATCCACCACGTACCATGTTAAATATCTACCTAAGATTATAAACTCACACCTGTTTTCCTAAATAAACAATGAAACTGCAAAATAATCCTTGCTATACTTTGGTTGCGTAAGAGTCACTAGGTAGGTACAAGTAAATTTCAAATTCAAATATTTTTATTCATTAAAATCACAAGGATCACTTTGAAACGTCAAGTTACGGAGATGTCCGTTGATCAGGGTCATTAGAAAGAAAGAAAATACATTTATTTGCAGACATAACAAAACAAAGACATACACAGTTACAAAAATAACACGACAATAAGTATAACATACAAAAAATTTAAATAAAAATATAGAATATAAATAGGTAGTAGGTACGTCCAAGTTATGAGCATCCGCAAACTAGGATCCGGCTCAGCATTATGCGCCACGCACTAGTAAATACGAGTACGCAGCGCGCTGGTCTTCCGACGGTTCCTAAATTCAGTACCGGATAATCTGACTTTATTAAAAAAAACAAAATTATATAAACTAAAGAACTTGAAATATAGGGACATTGAATTTATAAGTATGTATGTTGGTAAGTCGCAGTCATTACTACATACCTATCCACTTATTTGCAGTGGACTTTGTTTTTCGCATCAGTCTATTTACCTAGATTTGTACCTACCTCTTGCTAATAATATTTGTGCTTTTACAATAAACTTCCAGCAACGATAACTATGGTATGAACCTATTGACTTGACTTCCAATAATTCCACTAATTCTATGGTAGGTAATGGAAATATCCCTATACTATGTACGTAAACTGATTTACTAAAATGTCTTACAACTAGTGGTTCGCCCCGAAATCTCGCGAATCTACCATAAAAACAAAAAAAAATATTATTCGTACCTAATCTTTGACTATCATAATAATGCCACGAAATAAAACCCAACTAACTTGACCTACATTCAAATTACAGGTAACGGGAGTTCCTGTTAATTGGTTACCCTTTTTTGGGATACAAAATGCAGTTATTCTAGATTTCAGACTTTTCCCTATATTTGAGATACACAAGCTACACGCATACCAAATTACAGCACTGCGAGGTCACTGGTGTACCCTGTGAATTTTGTCAAAGTTTTGTTTTTATAATGGCTAATAACTCAAAAACTACAAAAATTTACTAAAAGTAAAAACGGGGTCGAAATGTACTAATGAAGACCTTTCATTTGACGTCTCACGTGACCTAATAGTCTCATTTTCAGTTTTTTTTACCCCTCTTGAACCCCAATATCTCAACAACCCCCCAACATTTTTAGCTCATTTAGGGACACCAAAATTGTGCCATCATTAGCTACCTATATACCAAATTTCACGATGATCCGATAAACGCTTCGAAAGTTATCCTCGGATAAACAATCATACATACATACGACGCCGATTTGCCCAAGTTGATTTGGAGATCTCGCTTCGCTCGATCAATAATGAACTTACATTTCACGTCACGATGCAAAAACAAGCCTAAGATCAGGAATTCGCGTCCGAACTGAAGGTCAAGGGAACATTAGAGACAACGACACAGTCGAAGGCTAAATCGACCACGATGACCACATTAGCAAAACTCTTATCCTAAGTTTCTACACCACACAAAATTAACAAGGAGCACGCAATAGAGAACAAGCAAATAAAGAAAAGATTTTTACCATTTAAGAAGGTGTCTCCAGTTTTGTACTAAGGCTATATTACTGGAGCTGTACTTATCGATTATTTTGCATATACCTAACTCCCTACCTGATTTTATTATAATGAAATTGTTTAGCAGCAGATAATTTCTAAAGAATTAGAATTCGATTGTTGGATTCAACGCAGGTTATCTATTTTGAGATGTGCATCGTGAATATGCTTTGAAGGTTAAATCAATAATATTCCCAATTTAAACCAGACGAATATTAGAACATTATCGTATATTAAAAATCATGATAGATATTAACTAAGTAAGTATAGGCTTTATTATTAGTATTCGTTCAGGTTTTTGCCTTGTTTATTTGAACGGCGAGTTGAGACCTAATTAGTCAAATCAAAAAACTTTATAACACTTTCAGGTAACAGATAAAAATTCTAAAACGCAGCACTACAGCTTAAAAGTTCCTATTCTAAAATATATTACTCACAGGAATTCGGGTTGTATTGTTGAGAAGTTTTGGACTGCGCACGAGTTATCAAAGGCGAACTTCGAAGTGTACTGCTGCAGAAACCGGTCGGCTCCTGTTATATACGAACTAATATTTTATCTTTGGAGTGTGCACTCGGTGACGTCTCAATGACTCAATAGCATGAAGTCCTTTATACATTCAGAATCGATAACTTTTCCTAACAGATAATATATGACGTTATTTGCGTATGGTTTGGTACAAGACACACCTATAGTCATCGATATATTTATTGGTGGATAAGATAGCGGGTTCCTTTGAAGCCAATAGAGGAAATATTACTGCTTGTGAACAACTAAAGATATACCCTGCAGTGGTCGCGTACTAAAACCTGACCTGATTGGTCGCGTGGAGTACTATTGTATACCATTTATAAATTCAAATAAAAATACATTTGAGCTTCAACTATGTTTAATTCTTATTGTAATAGTCTTATTAAGTATTGTTGTATTAAAAGCAATCAATAAAAACGAATCACAAAGTCTGAATATAAAACCAATCAACAAAACAAAAAAACCTCTAAAATGGCACAAAAAATCAAAAATTCTAATTAGTGTTTTTTAAACAAGACAGACATACAACCTTCGAATGATCGCCACAAATAGGCTTTTTGCACCTGTTGCATAGTTTTCGAGTGCTTTTATTGCGGCTTCTTCCGCAGTTGTGGCAGCGACCTATGGATCGAATTGGTGTTTGCTGATGTTGTCGCTGTGGTTCTGTCTGGATAATGCCAAGAAATTCTCGCGCGCAGCACTTAGTGCGTTTGTCAATTATTTAACTTAAAGTACCTAGAAGCGCTCGTAATTTACGTTAGCGATTTTTGAGAATTTTACAATTCCGTAAGTGTGGATTACATAGGTAATCCACGCGACCACTCTAGGGTTAAAATTAAAGGCCAGACGAGATTTGAATCCGCAACCTTCAAGTCTTGATAAGAGGATGCAATGCCCGTCTTGCAGTTACGAATAACAGCGGGTTCCTATATCCGTTGGTAACCGACTACGACTCGTATCTCCTTGAAAAAGTGTCAAACTAGTGTCAAACTTGACAGGTTTTCAAGAAGAAACGAGTCGTAGCTGGTTACCAACGGATATAGGAACCCGCCATAACTCGTACGTTTATAAATTCCAACAAAAACATTTAGTAAAAACGTGCCAAATCTCAATTAAAATTTTCTAGAAAAGTAGTGAGATCGTTCCCCGTGCCAAGATACAGAGGCTCGAAAATCTGCTGAAATGGTTCCAGAAAACGTATTATTACGGCAGTTTGCGTTGTGCTCGAATTGGGGAATTGTGCAGATTTAAGCTGTGCATAGATAATTTAAGACTAAAGACTAATAGTAGAGGAGACGTGGAAGATCGACCTTCACCGATCTGATAACCAGATGAAACATATTTTTTATCAAATATAATGTATAAACAAATATGCCTATAATTACTTGCCTATCTAAAAGTGCTTATGGCTATTTTTAATTATACGAGGCATGCCTTTTAAGTTCTGTCGTTTCCATATTTTCCGGCAATTTTGAATTTGGAACTGTTCTATATTCGAATGTGTTTACATTTTGAATCTCAAAACAGTTGAAAGTATTAGGATTAATGCTATTGTTTAGTCACAGTTTCGATTTGAATCTGTCAGGTCACGTACGAAAATGAATCTTTCTAAGGAAAATGTTCGTGCAATAATTTTCTACAACTTTAGAAGAGGCCTGACACGGCTTCAGTGTTTAGAAGAGCTAACATCTGTGTTCAGTGATGTAGCCCCATGTCTGCGGACTGTCGAACGCTGGTATTTAGAATTCCAGCGTGGACATACTAGTGTTAGTGACAGATTTCGCGAAGGACGCCCAAAATCCGCCTTCACTGAAGATAACATCATTGCTGTGAGACAACTAATTCTCGAAGATCGTCATGTGACGTATCGAGAGATAGAGGCTCTATTAGGCATCTCAGGGACAACCATTCAGAAGATCTTGCATGAAGCGCTTGGTGTGAGAAAGCTAGTTTGCCGTTGGATACCGCATCTGCTTTCCGACGATCACAAGGCGGCCCGCGTCAGATGGTGTAAGAAAACTCTGCAAAGGTTCAACCGAGGGGAGTCAAATCACGTCTACGACATCATAAGTGGTGACGAATCTTGGATCTATGCCTACGATCCTGATACCAAACAACAATCTACAATCTGGGTCTTTCAAGACGAGCCAAAGCCGACTAAAGTTGTTCGTTCTCGAAGCACTTCAAAGAAGATGGTGGCCACGTTCGTTGGAAAAACCGGCCATGTTGCGACTATTGCACTTGAAGATCGTAGAACGGTTAACGCAGAGTGGTATACTACAGTTTGTTTACCACAAGTCATCGCCGAACTTCGAAAATCTAACTCAAAGCGACGCATCATCCTGCACCACGACAACGCAAGCTCACACAGCGCTCGTCAAACGATTGAGTATTTGAAGCAGGAAAAAGTAGAAATTCTTGACCATCCTCCATACAGTCCTGACCTAAGCCCTAACGATTTCTTTACATTTCCTAAAATTAAGAAAAGTCTTCGTGGTCAAAGGTGCCAGTCCGGTGAAGAAGCAGTCGACGCTTTCAAGACAGCCATTTTGAACACCCCACTTTAGAGTGGAATAAATGTTATAATAACTGGTTTGAGCGAATGGAAAAGTGTTTTAAGCTACGTTGTGAATACTTTGAAAAACAATAAAAAGTACTATAAGGTTCTAGATGTGTTTTTTTCTTCAAACGACAAAACTTAAAAGGCATGCCTCGTATTAACTTTAATCGATTTTTTTTTCATCACTTTCATTCTTTTGATAACCAAATGAATTTTATTTCACTGTTAGTTTTTAACACACAGAATATGCCTCAGTAGGCTTGCCTAATCATTTCTGTGTATAGCTACCTGGCAAGCGGATGTGAACAGGTAAGTAAATATAGGTGACTCCATCGTTATGCTAACTTATCGAAAGTTATATCAAATTTTAGATTACTTTATTACAAAATCAGTCATATTTCAAAATCATTGCCTGCAAAAAATCATACTTATAGTACTGTTGCCTAGCTAAAAACTTTTAGATAGCACTTTTAGATAGGCAAGTAATTATAGGCATACTTGTTTATAAATTATATTTGATAAAAAATATGTCTCATCTGGTTATCAGATCGGTGAAGGTCGATCTTCACCGGCTCTTAGACCATAAGGAACAATAAGACATTAACTAAGACAATTTAACTAGTAGTATCCTCTGTCGATCCATATCTCTTTTTGCGTAGTAAGTATCCTGTTTATTATCACCCACAATTTCCCCACCCACATCCATCGAGATATGCAAGTACATCTACGCCTCAAGTAGTAAGTACTTCCTTGTAATTCTAGTTACGTCTTTGACTTGCGTAGGCGTTCATAATTCTTGTAATTCCTAAACATGTGTTGATACAGTCCAGACGCAACACACTATCGAGCTTATTGGCCCTGTGATAACAAATCAACGGTTTTGCTAAACGATGTTTACTCTACAGACCTGTGTAAATAGGGGTATAATAGGTAAATATTACGAGTAGGTAATTTTTGGCGTATATTTCATTTTCAGTATCTACCGAATGAAACCTTTCCGAGGACCACTCAGTAACAAGGTGGTCTATAATGAAGACCTTTCATCTTCTTCTTAGCGTGTCAATAGCTCTACTTATATTGATGCCGTCAGGAGAAGCCATTTTTAAGTCTTCCATTGTGCAGGTGTTCGGGCACAAAGGGCAGATTAGCAGGTGTTTCATCGACTGTGCAGGATCACCACAGTCACATTGCGTTTGGCTGGGATCCCTGAACTCCCATTTGCACATATTGACTCTGCAGTGACCAACCTTTCACTTGAACCCCAATATCTCCCCCCCCCCTCATTTTTAGCTCAATTAGACACACCAGGTTTGTGCCAACAACACTACCTACTTATAAATCAAATTTCACGATTATTGGATCAACGCTTCGAAAGTTATCCTCGGACAAACATACATACATATAACTTCTATTCTGACGACCTCCGTGGTGCAGAGGGCGAATAGCCGGCTGAGACTCAGGAAGTAGCGGGTTCGATTTCCGCCGCGGAACAAACGTCTGCTTGATCTACAGATTTTTGTTCCGGGTTTGATTGTTTCTCTATATATTATAAGTAAGTATATTTACAAAAAAAAAATGTATTTAAGTATTCTATCGGTTATTTGGTTCTCACAGTACAAGCTTTGCTTAGTTTGGGGCTAGATAGCGCTGTGTAAAATGTCCAGAAATATTTACTTATATTATAATTATATATTTATAATTGGAACATCCTATCAGAAACAGTTGTTTCTGCTACTTCATTAAAGTCATTTAAAAACAAACTTGTTAACTGGCTACGAATGAATAAGATATTGCTACAAAAGTGAGCATTGCTAGACTTTCAGCACTGTGACATTCACATTTCAGCAACAAACATTCAGCAATAATGCTGCTGGTCTATAAACACAATAAATAAAGAAAGAAATAATTAAATCTTCGAAAATTAATGGTTTAAAATTTTGGACAAACGAAAATGATTCAGAAAGACCTTTTCCAGAGATTTTTTTTTTGTGTTTGACGCCACACAGCTTTCTTTGTTAGCCATTATGCATGTGTAATAAAAATTAGAGAAACAAATTCTAAATGAAACCCGGGAGATACATAGAGGATCAGGAGAATGGTAAGGAATAAATATGAGGGTATATCATAATACAACTTTATTTCAGGCAACAATAGAAAAGTACAAGATGTTAATTTACTTTTTCTTAAATATTATAAAATTAATATTAAGACATTTATAAACTAACAACTAATAACAAAAACAGACGTTTAACAAAATATTTAGGTGCTACCAACACGAAAGCTTGTATGGCTTATATTTGAAGTGAAAACTTCTTAAGCACGTTGAGCATTTTTGGAGATGGGAAAAAACCATTGAACTCGTAACACTGTTACCGACACCTGTCACTGACTACTGACACTGACTGTTACTGACACCTCTGTATATAAGTATCTGTAGTGTAGTCTGCTTTTATTCAAGTTTTTACTTCTGTCGGCACTCCTCGAATGCCACTTTTTTTTAATCATTAGGAACTCATATTAGCAAATAAACAATTCAAACTTTGTTGTACAGGCTATCCCGAGGGAGGAGGAGGGGTGGGGACAATTCTCGTCACTTACCAGAACAACAAATGTACGACTTTTGTGAATTCGATGATTTATATTGAAGAATCGTTTGGTAAACATCTGCTGATTTCGGTTAAAATTCTGTTTATTAGTTGTTTTAGGTCTAGTACCCTAAGTCAAACATTTAGTTTGTATGGTTTTTCTAATCTAAAAAACCGCTAATTTAAACTAAAAAGTTCAAGTTAACTATAAAACTATAAAAGTTGTTGACTATCATGGTCAGAATTACCCCCTTAAGGCTTAAAATACACATAATACACAAAATACACTAGATCGTGGTCCACATGCTCATGATTTAAAAAAGTAAAATCAGGATCATGTGACTATTCAACCTTTTTAGCTTATAACCGCTTTGGATAACCGCATAGGTTTTTTATTCTAACTCTTTGGGTAATGGTAATGTGGTGACGGTATAAGTGTACAGCCTATTTATATTAATAAATAGCCTCTTTGATCTCCGAAACTTTTTGAAAACGATGGTTTGGTGGTCTATGTGGTCTACGTGCAATGTGATGTTAATTAAATAAACGTGGCTAGTTGGAAATAAAATAGATAGGTAGATAACGCTTTAGTGTGCATCGCACTTAAAATAAAAAAAACAATACAAAATACAAACAACAGGACACACAGAAAAACAAGTGGCGGATTATCGCTAAAATATCGCTATATACTATACATATTTACATTTGCATAACTGCGAAAAGGCGAAAGATAGCTACCCTCACTACCATAACCTATGACCTGTTCTGAACCTAACCTATGTTTCAAACAAAAAAGTACATTAAAAAAAATATATCTTCGATACAACCTTTGGATGGACTGGATTTTAAATTAGAGCTCATAATAGTCAAAAATTTTTATAGATTTTTTTTAATCAAAAACTTTTTGCTTCATCCCACCACAATACCACGTAGTTTTTTTCTCTAGTAGTTTTTTTTATTCCTAACATAAAAAAGGGCTTTGTTGCTGAACGACCACACCGCTCAGACATCAAATAATAAGAAAATACAACATATATGTATATAGAAAAAAAACGATGCTAATTTCTAACCAAACAACTATTAACATATAGGGTGTTTCATAATATACGCACAAAAATGAAAGGGGTTATTTTGATGAGCATAATAAATAAATTTGTGAAATGTACCATAGAAATGTAAAATTTATTTTGGCATGCAACAAACACTTTATTAAACTTATGTTGTGCTATATCTAACCACAGATACTGTATTTGGTGACGTTTCGAGATATCTCTGGTTTTCCCTATCTAACCTAAAACCCGCAGCCATTTCCGAATCGGCCTTTATTATTGGATGTTAATTACAAGAGTAGGCAGTAAGTTTAATATAGAATTAATCTCCTAAATTTAGTCGATTTTCTTTAAAATTTGATTGTATGTATATCTAGTAGTTTTTTTTTTCGAGAAGTATTTTTTTGTTTTTTAAGTAACCGTCACTTGAATATCGTCAGTTTATTACCAAACAGTCTGTATATACATACAACTATCTATTTTGCATCAGTTTGCTTCATGCAAAAAGTTTTAAATACCTTGTCTTTTAGTTGTTAAAAGATTGTCTTTTAAAAATGGCATGTCTCTATTTGGAATATTTTTCATCTTGACAAGTTTTATAAAACGACACAAGCACCAACTGACACAAATTACAAACGAGTCTTGGAGATTCTTATTAAGCATAAAAACATTGATTGCAGCAATATGGTACCTGTTCCTGAGTTATTCCTTCAGTGAGTTTGAAATGAAAAGAAGTGTTAGCTTAGAAAAGGTAAGTTTGCTCGATTTTGACACACATGAAATGACACCGTCCCTCAAGAGCGGATCCAGCTTTGGTGCCAGGATAGATCACATAGTCGTGGTCAATGGCATGTGTTATGTTTAACAATTTTAATTAGTGGTCCACCTAAGTCCTGGATCCAGCCCAGGGGGGAGGGGTCATGACCCCCATGACCCCCCTGGATCCGCCCTTGCCGTAACTTTTACCCTTGCCAGAAAAGTAGTCAATTAGAGACATCAGTCATGACCAATAGGGATGTCCAAAAAAATACCCTATCTCTGTCTTCCTTCATATTTTTAAAAGAACACTTCCAGTTTACTGTTACTCTAGGTTATTTTACCTCCTGCTAGTTTTTCCTTTTAAATCCAGTGACGAATATGACTCCAATGAATTTACAGGTAAATGGTGCTGAAATAGTATCAAATGCAAAAACTACCATCCCTTTCAACACACGCGAGTAAGTACCTAAGGCTATATTGTATGTTAGATAATATTCTCTTAGATAACCACTATTCTAAGTTAATGCTCTACCGTAGTAGACCAAGTGATCTGTTATTTTTTAGCTTAGGCCGCAGCAAACCCAATCTCTTCCTATTTTCAAAGTCAAGGTATACAACCATTTTCTTTCGTTGTCTTGTAACTGCTAGCTAGTGTTTATGTTATTTATCCTCCATATTATATAGTGTAGTTTATTTATATATTATTTGTATGTATTTAAGGTTATTAGACCGATTTCACCCAAACTTTTTACGGCTGTCCTAGAAGACGTCGTAAAAACGCTTGCATGGGACAACTCTGGAATAAAAATAAACGGTGTCTTCCTGTCTCATCTGAGATTTGCAGATGACCTAGTTATTTTCGCTGAGGATCTAGATGATCTCCAACTGATGCTAACAGATCTCCATGAAGTATCATTAAAAGTTGGCTTGAAGATGAACATGACTAAAACAAAAGTGATGTCGAGCGTCTCCAGGGATTCGATTCCAAACATTTCTACTGGAAACGAGTACCTGGAGATGGTCGAATCTTATGTGTACCTTGGTCATGTTTTATCTTTCGGAAAAGAGGTACAGGCCAAGGAGATATCTAGGAGAATTCAGTTGGCATGGGCGGCGTTCAGCAAGCTGGACGATATTTTGAAATCTACTACCGTTCCACAATGTCTGAAGACCCGCCTCTACAACCAATGTGTCCTGCCAACATTAACCTACGGTGCTGAGACATGGACGCTCACAAAGGAGACTGTACACAGGATTAGAGTCGCACAGAGAGCCATGAAGCACGCCTTGCTCGGCATCACACTGCTAGACCGAGTCCCCAATACCGAAATTCGCAAGCGGACTAAAGTTCAAGACGTCAGCAAGCGTATATTGGGACTCAAATGGAGTTGGGCAGGACATGTGGCCAGGCGCGGTGATGACAAGTGGAGCAGGATGCTGACTGAGTGGTGGCCCCGAGATGGAACTAAGTACGCAGGTCGTCCACCGGCAAGATGGATCGACGACATTATAAAAATCGCAGGTCGTATGTGGGTTAGAACAACGCAGGACAGAGGTGAATGGCGACAACGAAGAGAGGCCTATGCCCAGCAGTGGGATGAGAAAGGCTGGCGTCGATTTAAGTTTATGTTTATACATAATCAATATGTAGGTATATATTATTTTATGGGTTCTGTTTACGTATGTTTATGCTTAAAGGTACTCTTACACTGCCGTCTTTTGATTTTTGTTTATCCTGTCCACCCAAAGGTTGTCTGGAAGAGATCGCTTTTAGCGATAAGACCGCCTATTGTACCGTTATTTATTGTTTATTTCTTTTGTTACTGTATTTTTGTTTGGTGTGCAATAAAGAGTATTTCATTCATTCATTCATTCAAACCGTACACATAAACACAGAGTGTACGAGCCATCTATGTAGTGTCTACGCTGTGAATCCTAAACGAACGCCCATATCGAAAGGGCCATACAAACGGGTTCTATAGAAAAACCTCTATTTTTTAGGTGCAACAGAGTTAAGAGGAGATTGAGAACCACAATCGGGAACGTTCTAGAAGAATACAAAATTACAATCCAGCCTAAATTCTATCGAAGCAGTTCACTCTCCGATCTCACAAACAATAGTGAATTTAGTGAGTGAAACATTCGTTAGTATTTTTGCTTTTTATTTATATATTTATTTAATACTTTCACACAAAACAGAATAGTGCCAGGAGGACTTAATGCTAATAGCATTATCTACCAGTCATCCTGGTCGTGCTAAAAGAAGTTTTACTCACAAACTATTGCCGTAATATCTATCATTCTTAATCCTTTTACACTTATAATGAGCAACATTCTTTCGTCTATTTTCACAAGTCACTGCAAAACCCATAAAATCTAATGGTAGAAAGTTTGCAATTAAACAACTACCTACTTAATTAGGTTTAAAAAACAAAGATCACAAATAAACATGTTAACATATTGAATTCAGATTAGGTACAACAGATCATTGGAATACCTTATAATGATGACTTTCTGTGTTTTTGGTTTTGGTTGAACGTACAATGTTAGACACAAAAACACACAATACACTTATCTACTTACTGGTTCAGTGGTGATGATTTTGAGACTTAAGAGCTTTTTGCGTTATCGTATTTAAATTACCTATTTTACAGATTTAGACTTTATAAAATATAATAAACCCAGAAGTCATCGAAAAGACATATTTTCTTATTTTAATGACTGTTCCGGAGACGCTGTCGCAAATTACGTAAACGAAGTAACCGAGTTACCATTCATGTCGTGGAACTTCAGAGGAAAGTGAGTATTTAACTTTATTTTATCATGAATATTTTATTCATGGGAAAATTATGAGCTAAGACGGACAAAGGGATGTCTGAAATCATTCTGAATAATCCTGGGCTCTAGGACATTGTTAGCGATGATTTATCGGCCGCTAAGTCCTAACACAATGTTAATTTTAAGCTATAACTTTGCGTCCGAATTGGATCGCTAAATCATTGCTAAGTATGTCGAATTGTGGGTCGTCCAAATCGAAATCGTTTATGACATCGTAGTGACAATCGCAAAGATCTTATAAACTGAAAAAAACAGTTTTCTATGTATACTTGACTCTTGTACCTTGAGAGAAGGGTAGGCCTTTGGTGTGGGACGCCACGTGCGTCGATACCCTTGCGCCACCTCATCTGTCTGGTACAGCAGTTGGGGCCGGTGCGGCGGCAAATTCAACCAAAGATCTCAAGCGACGCAAATATGGAAGTCACGACAGAGCTTACGTATTTGAGCCATTTGGGATCGGGAGCCTGGGTCCATGATATACCGGGGTCCATCGCGTTTCAAAATTATTTCTGGGCGTCTGGTCGAAGCGACGTGTGATCCGAGAGCTGGCGCTTATCTGGGTCAACGGATAAGCATTGCAATTCAGCGGGGCGATGCAGCCAGTGAGGACACTTCCGCCTGGTCGTTTGCGACGGTCTTTAGATGATTCAACTGTTTTTTCTATATTTTATTGTAAATAATTGTATATTCTTTCTGTTATTAAAGGCATTTAGCCCTAGAGTATATATATATATATATATATACTTAATATAGAAAATTATATTAAGTATATATATTATATTAATTATAATAATATATTATTATAATATATTATATTATATTATACTATATTAAGTATATTCATATATATAACACAGAAAACCGAAGAAGAAAAGAACGTCGCAAAGCTATGGTGCAAAATTTGCTTCAGAATATATAACTAATCTTCCGAATGGAGCTACTGATACCAATTTCTCAAGTTTAGAAAACTCAAGGTACATTATTAACCTTTATTTGTACTTTTGCACAAAATTTATGTCATTTCATGAGGTATAAGCTTCACAAAATCGGTTTCTCTGGAAATCTATGCAGAGACCTTTTTCAACCGTGGACGTCCTGCGGCTGATATCATGATAATGTCAAATTACTCGAACCAATAACAGTCGCAACGATAATTACCTCTTTCTTAGTTCTTTATGCTCAAATAATAATCAATTATACAACTTCATAGCACATGCAGTACAGAACTACAAAGTATGTCGAAAGCTGCGTTTCCTTTCGAATCTACTCCAAGCGGAAATTTGAAGGTTCAATCAAATCAAGTTAGTTTTCATGGTTACTTTCAAATCCCCACAATACAGGGCCCAATTTTGCTAATTTTTAAGAAAAACTATTATGGAGCCATACCATTGTTAAACGATTATGATTGTTATTCCTGTCATAAACTACCAAATGTTCAATGGGGTTGTCATAGCAGCGGCGGTCATTGAAAAAAAATTGTATTAGTAGAATACCAAAAGGTATCTATAGTGGCGATTTTTCGACGATACCATTGACATAGTGAAACAATAGGTTTAGTAGAATTGGGGCCCTGGTTAGCAGTTAGGGAACTATTTAAGTGAGAACCTATAACTATGTCTTTATTAAATCCTACTTTATCTGCTTTTTTTGTAATTAATTATTTTAAGCTTAAAGCTCCTTAAGCGTTTGACCACTATCTCTGATGGTGAGCGATGATGCAGTCTACGACGGTTCACGCTTGCCTAGAAGAAACCTATTCACTCACGACTTGGAGACCCCTAAGTTGTAATTTTCAGGAAACACAGAATCAGGCAAGGCGTTCTACTCCATGGCGATTCCTACCTAATAGTACGTTAACCGGTTAATGCACATAATAATACATTTTGCAGGTATCATTATGGGTCTTATAGGTTAAATATATCTACCTGTAAAATTCTTACATTAGTTCTATTTTATCTTTTACCATGATTATATTAATTAATTGAGTATATTAATACTGTATCATGTACTGAATAAAGATTAAAAAGAAAAATGATGGTTACTCTATGGTATTCGTCTCGTTTGGAGTAAATTAGAGATTACCATTTGATTTCTTACTCCTAAGTTGGGTTTTCTAGGTTGTATTTCAATCATCCACTGTGGGTGTTTTACTAGCCGACCCCACACAAGCAAAAGTTAAAGTAAAGTTTGAAGGCAAAGCAGCAGGTGAACCTGATAAAACATTTCAAAACTATGTGAGTACCCTCGCTTTATTAGTGTTTATTTTATTAGTGAGTAAATACCTAGTAGGACATATTTCCGTTTACCTAATCAGTTAAAACTCTTCAACTATCGAGTATTACTGAATCTAAACATACCTAAAACAAAGACGGGTTAGTTACACCATTTATAACTCAAGAACGGCTGAACCGATTTTGATGATCTTTAATTTGTTGGATTTGTCTCCGCCCCGAATAGCAGAATAACTATTAAAATATCGGAAAAATTCATGCAAAATAAAATATTGTTACGAGCTGAGGGTTCGGGATAAAATAATGGGAATCAGTCCAACCAAAATAACACCTTTATTCAACACGATGACGATGAATACACGAACTTAGTCACACGTATCACAACACACTAATTCACACCACTGTTGCACCACTTAAAGTCACCGAAATGATCGCACGTATAGCTTAATCCAGACTGACTCGGGAGCAACTAATGTTCACGCGAGATCCTTCCCACGTCAGTCCTCCAGGGCCTCGCTGAGACTCACTCAGACTCAGACTCACTCGCTCACTCACTGAGACTGACTGTCCGGCCATCTCTCCGGCCTATTTATATCGCACACATTTCGATTGTTCGAGAACGATGTCGATCCTTCCAGGAAAGGGTCGGTCCCTCGACACAATGGCCACTCCCCATTCTGCGAAACCACAAACAATAGCAACAATAACACAGCAAGACAAAAGCGTTCTAGAAGGTTCGATTATTACTCATTGTTTAACAGCCTCGGCGTAACAATATGAAGAAAATTCATTTTCTCATACATGCAGCTAATGATGGCCGATTGACAATTTTACCAGTGACCTACATTGGCAGTCCGCGACATATGCATGTTAAGGCCGGGTCAGCTAATAAAAGTATTTTTTAAGTACGCCAATCCGTACGTGCACTGGCTAATGAATTTATTCCATAGGGTAACGAAATACAAACCCGACTACAGTACGGTACCAGAGAAGTAAACAATATGAATTCTCATGTGAGAAATTCAGATCGTTTGAAAAACAAGTCTTCAGGAGTAAGAGAGGATAAAGGGAACGAATTGAGTAGTCTTGGATACGCAGTTGCTGAGCCTATTGATTGGATGCGCGTACAGATGCCCAAGAAACAGGACCTTTTGCAGGAGTTTTTTCGCAGAATACATAATTACTTGTAAGTAGTTGCAAGTTCTAGGATGATGGAGAATTTGAAGAAGCCTAGGGTTTGGAGGTTTGATCATAACCTAACTAAGGCATTATAGTACCTAGCAATGCCCTCTTTCATAAAGACTTCATATTCCTATTGACAAAAATAAATTCTATGACCCAAGTTTAAATAAGAGTAGATAAATTGATGATCCAACTTTTACTCATATCATATCATCGTGATATTCAAGTAGAATAAAAATAATTATTATTATAAGCCCATTGGATCAAAATAGAATAATGTTCTCTGAAAATTCCTCGATAAGCAAACATTTTGAAAACCTGAGCTGAGCTGGCTGAGACGCAAGAGGTAGCGGGTTCGATTCCCGTCGCGGAACAAATGTTTGCACGATCTACAGATATTTGTTTCGGGTCTGGTTGTTTCTCTATATATTACAAGTATGTATTTACAAAAACAAAGTATTTACGTATTCTATCAGTTATCTGGTTCCCATAGTTCAAGCTTTGCTTAATTTGGGGCTAGATATCGCTGTGTGAAATGTCCAGCATTATTTATTTATTTATTTATTTAATTTTGAAAACCTTCCGTAGTTGCAAATGTTCTTACATTTTCATATGCCCGATAGTACTATCAGATAAGATGGTTTGTAATAAGAGAATTAGCTAACAATAAATATGAGTAGATCGACTGCTTCCAGGAAAACCGATACAATTATCCGAATCGGCAATGAAGAGTTCCACTGCCATCGCATGGTCTTGCAGATATATTCCACATTCTTCGATCTGAATCCTCTGAGAGAAATAGAACTGCCAGCTGTAAGGTTTTAAATTATAAGAATAAGTTATAAGAAATAAGGAGTAATAAATTATTTCTTAGGATGAACTTTCAGGATATTTATAATATTCATTTTATGAACAAAATGATTCTGGAAATATATTTCATAATCTCATGAATATTGACGAGATAGGTGTTATATAAGCTATTCTGCAATTTTGAATATTTCATATCTATGATTTATAAATTTATATAAATAAATCGTTGTATTTTTAAACCAATAATAGGATTGTTGTAAGTTTGTAGCCTTTATTTACGCTATAATAAACACCTATATGATTTTAGGCGAACGTTACCCCGGAGGCATTTCAAACGGTTTACGAATGGATGATCTTTAGCGGACAGGAGAGCAACAAATGCCTGAAGAGAGATAATATCTTAGATCTGCTTTGTACTGCGCAGTATCTTGCTATCAAAGGTATAACTAATATTGTTGTAGTTTTTTGAATGTGTGTATAAATCGGCGATAAGTAAAGGCGATTCTGCATACATTTGTAAAAAAGTCGATATCTTTAAGAAATGGAACTGCCCGTAATCCAGAACATTAATTTCAGTATTTTTTTTTGTTGTTGTTCATCCTAATGTACGGTAAAGGGCGGCTATTACGTGATATAGGCAATGCTGTTATAACATCTGCCATGGCTTTGTTTGTCACGAAATTAGCGTTAAAAAGAAGACCTTAGTACCTTACCGACTACGACTCGTATCTCCTTAGGAACGAGTCGTAGCTGGTTACCGACGGATATAGGAACCCACCATTAGAGGGTAGTTGTAATGTTGAGATATTGGGATTAAAGAGGGGTCAAAAAATTTACAGGGTACACCACTAATCCCACAGTGCTGCATACTAAGGTAGGAAAAAAAAACTATTCCTGCCACTAAGAATCGGGATAACCTAGATTCCCTGTACTCACCATGTTCCAGTACTGAGAAATAGAAATCCTGAAGCCGAACCGGTACTGAAAGCCGGTCCGGTTTTAGGTTCAAGCCCAGAATTTGTTGATCCAAGAAATAGTTACGTACCTATGTGGCCCGCATAACGAATATGCTTGTTTTTTTTATAATATCAGTGATTACTCTGAAAGTTGGTCATTGTTAGCTCGATACCTTATGCGTAAGTGTGATTTACGCCCCTTGGCTTCTGTGTACTAAGTAACAAGTTTTTTTTGTGTGGGAAAAAAAAAGTTGAATTGAAATAGATTTTAGTGTGTGTCTAGTTTTTCCTCTGTTCTATTTGTTTGCTGTAAGGTATCTGGCGCTGTTTTAAAAATATAAACATGAACATCATCTTGTACTATATTTTAACCCAGATCCATAAACAATAATAGTTAAGATTTTGGATTTGGTAAGTAAATTTGAAAATAGAATGAGGCTCATTGTCTTCTTATATTAAAATGAAATACAACCTCCATGACAAATCCTTATTTCTATTTAAAATAAAAGAGGTTACATTCATAAATACTGAAATTTAATACAACCTCCATGACAAATCCTTATTTCTATTAAATAAAAGAGGCCTAGTTTAGTAGTGAAAAACAAACAATGGATTGTGAGATTGTGATCAAACGAGGATCCAGTTAAAAAAGCATGTGTGCAATTCACACGTGGTAGAAGTGAACCCTTCATAAAACCAACCCCCCAACCAACCAATTTTCAACCTTATGAATTGATGTACCTGTCTCTTTTTACTGTCGCTTTTTTGTTTCATCTACTTTTAAATCACAACGATGCTGAAGAAGTTTACACTTCAAAAAACGCAAATTTTCTTTTTATAAACAAACTGTTTTATAGACTTTTTTAATTTCCTCGTATTCATGGTGTAAAGTTATGTTTTATACTCGGATGTAAGCGATCAATAGCACCCTCGACTCAATAAAATCGCTTACGCCCCTTGTAATGTACTATTGTTTCTTTGAGATGTGATTGTGTTGTTTGTTTGGATTTAAAAAGAGAATTCGATTCTGATCGAGTTAACCGCATCGTAGTAAAAATATTCAAGGCGCCGGGAACAAAGTGCTGTTAATATTCAATAATGTTTATTTACTTTTAAGATTTGGAAGATCAATGTTGGTCACTAATAGTCAATGAAAATCTATTTACTGAAGACACAGCGTTTGCGCTATTCAAAGAAGCAAGACTGAAAGGCATGAATTCAGTAATGGACATAATGGTAACTTAAAATTAGGTGTTTTTTAGAAAAAAAATATTATTTACACAATAACAAAGGAAAGCTGGGCCTTTGCCCAGCTGTGGGATACAGCGGGCTCTAGATAAAATTTGATTGATGTATACAAATAGATTGCAGAGAAAAAGGATTAGAAAAGGGTCATTACGCAATAAGTTTAAAGAAATAAATATTATGACATTCCCTTATCAATACATCTATTAAAATCTAATGTACGTTCACAAAAATATTAATTTGTTTAAGAAAAATAGCGATAAACATAATTTTAATACTAGAAATAAAGATAAGCTCGCTGTTGCCACTTGTAGACTCCATAAAGTTAGTAAATCGTTTAAAGGGTAAGGTGTACGCTTTTATAACAAACTCCCAAGGGATGTACAAAAATTGACAATTAACAAATTTAAAAACGTAATTAAACAAAATCTTTATAAAAGAGATTACTATAAAATATCGGATTATTTAGATGATAAAGAAGCTTGGGATTGAAATTGCTCCAACTCGTTCAAAATGTTACAATTTAGACGTAATTTATTTTCTGTATTATGTATTGTAAAAGTATCATTAAAAAAAACAACCAGCCTTGTTTCTTGCCTTTCTTTCCTGGCTTGGTCGCGAAGGAACAGGCAGTAAAATTGACGTTTCAAAGTTATCCTTGTGATTTTAATGAATAAAAATATTTGACTTTGACTTTGCAAGTATAATACACATTTTTACTATTTTTTAACGCTTTCTTATTTAGCTGAGTATAAAATCTTCTAGAAGCTGTTCCTACGTGTCATAGTATTTATTATTGTAGATTCCGAGAGTGATGCGATTTTTTCTGCCCTTGGTGGCGTCAAAAGATTTTCTAAGTCTAGAAATCGAAGAAACTATGGCGTTCTTAAAATCGAACTACATATCCGTTACAAGGTACTCTGCATGTTTATATTTTACGTTTATTTTCTTATATCAAGGTAACGTGATCAATATGGTATATAGACGTGACTAATTACCAATAGGATATAATTATACAACTTATATGTACTGGAGAGCACGATTTGCTAAGACGCAATTTGCATTACTTGCTTACTTCGACATGATACTGACTATGCTAAACAGCAAATTTAGTGAATATTGTAATTTGTACTAAAATAAATGATTCTGCACATTTCACACAGCGCTATCTAGCCCCAAACTAAGCAAAGCTATGGGTACCTGATACCTAACTGATAGAATACTGTTACGAGCTGAGGGTTCGGGATAAAATAATGGGAATCGATCTAACCAAAATAACACTTTTATTCAACACTAAACGATGAATACACGAACTTGGTCACACGTAATCACAACACACTAATTCACACAACGGTTGCACCACTTAAGTCACCAAAATGTTCGCACGTATAGCTAAATCCAGACTGACTCGCGAGCAACTACTGTTCACGCGAGACTCTTCTCCACGTCAGTCCTCCAGGGCCTCGCTGAGACTCACTCACTCACTCACTGACTGTCCGGCCATCTCTCCGGCCTATTTATATCGCGCACATTTCGATTGTTCGTGAACGAACTCGATCGTTCCAGGAAAGGGTCGGTGTTTCGACAGAACGACCAATCCCCATTCTGCGTAACCGCAAACAATAACAACAATAACACAGCAAGACAAAAGCGTTCGAGAAGTTTCGATTATTACTCATTGTTTAACAGCGTAACAAACTAATATACTTTGTTTTTGTAAATACATATATACTTATAGTATACAGAAAAACGAAACATATATCCGACCTCCGTGGTGCAGTGGGCGAATAGCCGGCTGAGACGCAGGAGGTAGTGGGTTCGATTCCCGCCGCGGAACAAATGTTTGCATGATCTACAGATATTTGTTCCGGGTTTGGTTGTTTCTCTATATATTATAAGTATGTATTTACAAAAAAAAGTATATGTATAAGTATTCTATCAGTTATCTGGTTCCCATAGTACAAGCTCTGCTTAGTTTGGGGCTAGATAGCGCGGTGTGAAATGTCCAGCAATATTTACTTATTTATTTATATATCCGAAACAAATATCTGTAGATCATACAAAAACTTATTCCGTGGCTGGAATTGAACCCGCAACCTCCTGGGTCTCATAATGCCTGTTGGTTACCTTTGGTAGCTCTACTTTTAGTAGAGTAGGCAGGTACCTACTGTCGTGCTGTACTCTAAGAGTTCTTTGATTTGTTTGCTAAAATGGCTAAAGTGCAATTGTCGAAGTCGGCATCATTCCTATTTGTCCCTCATTACAAATTTCAAATTATTCCCGTAATATCTTCTATTTGGTTGTCTCTTCATATGTTTTAAAAGTAGCCTAAATTGTCATGGATTTATAACATACGCAAATGTATTTCTTGAAGAAATGCTAAAATTTGCATTTTCCATGAACCCAAAGATCCAAAGATTACATTCAAAATTCACATTTTATTGCAAAGTCTCATGATCTAATAGCACACGCTAAAACTAGATCAGCTGATTCCTTCCTTTCCAGTGAAATCGAGGTCCTAATGGCCGGAGTGCGCTGGCTCTACGGCGACTGGTCGAACCGCCGCCGCTACGCCGTGGAAGTCATGCGCTGCGTCCGCTTCGGATTGATATCACCATGGCAACTAGTTGATATCAAACGAAATCCAGATAATAACGAACTACTCGAGATCGTGAACGAGCAAGAGGTTCAGCAGATGGTAGACGATGGGCTAGCGTGAGTAGCTTTGTTTCTACCAGGTCGAGATATTGCTGTTGTGTCGTGGAAGTTATCGGTCGTGTCCGCTTTGAAGCGATATATCTATGGCAATAGCCTATAGCCTACGTAATCCGGATAATAACAAAGTACTAAAAATCTTGAATGACCCAGAGGTTCAGGAGATGGTATACGATGGGCTAGCTATTGTTTTTAATCAAGATTCGAATACCAGTATTGCGTAGACACTATAACATAAACCTTGGACCTGCATCTCCGTGGTAACTGGTTAAAATAAAACTACATCCAAATGACAGATAGATATATTACTCTTTATTTCACACTAAACAAAATTACTATGACAAAGAAATGCACAAAAATAAAAAGACAAATGATGAGGTATCCCATTAGGTTGGCACTTGTATTTCCGCGTGTCTTGTTATTTGTTTTTGTATAAAGCGTTATCTATCTATCTATCTATATTTCGAGCCATTTTTATTTTTAGATTTGGTAGGTGTTACCACTAACCTTCAAACCAATAAATATCCTTTCTTAGTAGGTGTAAGAAATATTACCTAATGTTTACTCTAAAGGATATTGATATAAATATTCACGTAGACGTTTTCGCAGAACTGTTGAGATCAGTCCGATTGTCTCCTAACCGCATACATACGCAATAAAACCCATTGGTACGAGTATTAAATGAATGTCCATTTTAAATCCTTTTGTTTTTGCATTGAACTTTGCATAATTCTTCGAATGCTAAAATAAATGACCTTAGCTGTCGTATGTCCTAATACAATGATTGAAATGTTTCAGCTATGTTATCATAAAGTATTGGTATGGAAATAATTCTAAGAATTACTACCATTGGATCGATGTCCTAGGCCTGACTGAGCCTGCTGAGAGGAATTGGATTGGTGAAGAGAAGGTACCTATTTATAGCTTTCAATGACGAACCGGATTTAAAACCCGTAGGCACATTTTTTGTCGTCATAGCTAAATATCAAATTTAACATTTCATCATTTACGTGTATGTATTTATGTGTATTGTAGATTTTTTATGTTAACTTATATTAACTTGGGCATATCGGTGGTGTATGTATGTATGTTTGTCCGAGGATAACTTTCGAAGCGTTTATACGATCACTGTGAAATTTGGTTGTGATGGCACAATTTTAGTGTGATTAAATTAGGTAAAAATGTGGGGGGGGGTTTGTTGACATATTAAGGTTCAAGAGGGGTAAAAAAAAACAAAATGAAACTATCCGGTCAAATTGCACGTTAAATGAAAGGTCTTCATGAGTACATTTTGACCCCGTTTTTATTTTTAGTTTAAACTTTGTAGTTTTTAAGTTATTAGCCATGATAAAAACTGAACTTTAACAAAATTCACAGGGTACACCAGTGACCCCACAGTGCTGAAATTTGATACGCGTGTAGCTAGCGCAATAGTTTGGCATAGATAATCTTTGAATTCTGTGATTTAGGAGTCAATTATTATACGTAAGACTCTTCAAATCGTGGTACAAAAGATTTAAACGCGCTCACAGCTTTGACACTACTTAGGCACTATATCCTATAGGATAAATACAAATAATTAACTGACTAAAGAGTCTAGACTACAATTACATATACATTTGCCAACAGGGTAAAATGATCATGTCTAATTACTACCATTTATTGCATTGTGGAAATAAATGATTGAGTATTGAGTATTTGTATAATCTTAACATAGTTAACCAGAAAAATTCTTGTGATATTGTCTTCTTTACATGGTATAAAATGAAGTCGCTTCCGCTGTCTGTTACCTTAGATCTTTTAAACTACTCAACGAATTTTAATGTAGTTTTCAGCAATAGATAGAGTGATTCAAGAATGTTAATATGTATAACTAGTTTCCGCCAGCGGCTTCGCACGCGTTGTTTGTCAACAAAAAGTAGCCTATGTGTTAATCCAGGTTATAATCTACGTACATACCGATTTGAAAGTAACTCTGTCTCTCTGTCTGTTTGTTACCTTTTCACGACTTAACGGCTCGACCGATTTCGATGGAATTTAGTACCTATATACCTAGATAGATTATAAATGGACTTTAGATACAGGATACACTTTACGCGACTGCACAGAAGGAGGGTAATGTTTTATTGTCAAACCACGCGTACGAAGCCGCGGGTGGGTCAGCTAGTAGTCAATAAAACATTGTTCAGTAAGAAAAGGCCCGGGTTACGAAAAGCCTTAAAAACATGCTAAATAATCAATCTTCACACCTGCAAGAAAAAAAATTGAGATACTTTCCATTAAGCATGTAATATGGCATTTTAGAACCTCAAATTTATGTCAAGTTCTTATTTCCAGAAACTTTGAGACAATGCCTAAAATGAAAAACAATAAACACTTTTCTGGAGGAGGGCGATGATCTCTGCAAAGCAGTTTAATACTTTTGCAGATATCGTTTTTCACATCATTTGTACCATTGTTTAAGTTCTAAATTAAGAATTTTATGATTTATAACTTAGTAATCATAGTGTGGGTACATACCTGTAGTTAAAGCTCTAGTTTCATAATAAACTGTGTAGTCATATGTACGTAAATAGTGTGGAACAGCGTTACCAACCTGACGTCAAATAAATTAATAATGTATTTCTCATCTTTGCCGTTTCGAATCTACCATATCTATTTCTGCCGCCAAGCAGCATTACTGTGTTTTGGTTTGAAGGCTATGGTTGCCGGTGAAATTACAGGTACATGAGGCTTTACATTTGTATGCCTCAAATTTATGGACGCAAGGCAGTGCATCGTAGGGCACATTTCTAACGTGCGTAATTCTCTATAACCACTTCACATCAGGTGAGCCATAAGCTTGTTCCATTTCCAAGCAGTCTAAAAAAAATTTCAGAACCACGTGACCTATAAAGATTTCCTCAAATACCTGGAGCAGTTCATGGTGCCTCGAGAGCAGATGTACCAGCAGATGGCGATTATGCAAACCACCCGGAGGAATGACGAGATGCCCGGTAATTGCATGCTTCGGTAGTTATATCGGAAGCAGGTGCTAACAACGTGCTATTGGTGGTTTTTATGACTCGTGTAGGTTGAAAACTTTTAGCACTAGCAAAAATGTACCTGGTTTAAAACTGCTGATTTATGATGTTTTTTTTTCTTTGGTATTTGCCCGTTTTCGGTGAGGGCAAATCTTATTTTTTTTAATTAAACCTGTTTCATCCCACTGTCTTCCAGGACTGTCGCTCGCCTGCCAAATCCCACCAATCTGTCTCGAAGGCCTCGAGAACATCATCAAATCTTATCAATCGTTTTATTGCATTAATATAATTATGATTTCTAACAGTTTTGCTCCTAGCAATAAAATATAGCAAGCCGTACAAATAACACAGCGGTTTATTATCAGGCAGTATGCGAGGCATGGACAGTGATAAGATGGAAATGCGACGCCCTAAGATGGACTTCCCTCTGCCCGCTACTTTGAAACGATTTGCTGGGGATAAAGACAAGCCCTTTCCTACGATGAGTGAATTCTTCGAAAACCGAAGGAAGGTCAGGTTTATTTATTGTATTAGTTGAAGCTCGCGGCTTCCCGCGCATGCTTTATAAAAACGTTACCCTTGTTCTGCACTTTCTGTATCCCAATCCCGGACATGATCAAAATTTATCGAAATCGGTCCTGTCGTAGACGTAACAAACAGAAAGAGTTACTGATGATGATGAGACTATCATCATCAAAGTATTCTGTGTTAACTTGTACAGCTAAATAACAATATATCGTAGCAAAATAATTTGTCAAGCGCGTGTCAGACCACGCACAGTGAAGGGTTCCGTAGTCAGTAAGGTCAATTTTTCAGTTAATTTTGCATGAACTTAAATGGACGTCGTTGATTGTGCAAGGAAACAAATGATACTTGGACGCTGTGTCACGATTTAGCTCGTATGAAGCCCACTCAGTACGGAAGTTCTCGTATTGTGAGAACCCAGCTTAAGCTATATTAATTAGGTATATTCTACACTACAGAATCAGGAATCCGGCCAATTTTCGCCTCCGTGTCGCTCTCCTCCTTTGGAAGTGGATCTGAATAACCAGTCGGTTCTAGCAGAATGCAAAAGAAGCCCTTTAACCAATGAGAAACAGATCTCAAATCAGAAACAGTTTAAGGTTAGTCAGAAAGTTATAAGGAAGCAACTTTAATTTTTGTTCAGGATTATGACAACTAATTTACTGACTGTAATATACTGTGTATGAAGCCATATCAGATGCTCACAATAACTATAAGGAGTAGCCACTTTTAATCGAACTTTTATTAGGTATGTTGTAAAAATGCTATCATCATTAAGAGCTAGTTTTTAGAGTTCCGCATAAAAATGGTAAAAACGGAACCCATATGGTGCAACTTTGTCCGTCCGTCCGTCCAACTATCCGTCTGTCACAGTTGATAATATCAGCAACTATTAAACCTAGCAGCGTAAAATTTGCAATAGTTATAAATATACCACCCTCTTATTCTAAAAAAAAAAAAAGTATTTTTATTTTGTAGGCCAAAAATTTGAGGGTTGGTGTTATAATGAAAAACTTCGAAAAAATACTGTCCGTTCCCATATCTCCGAAGTTTGCGAAGTGAAAAATCTAAAATTAATGTCGAGGCTGATTGAAATATTTAAAGATTACTGAAAAATTATAACGAAGTCTCTATCTAGTTTTTAAGATATCTGTCTTAAAAGTTTTCCTTATTTACCGGTAACATAACTAGATGGCGCTGCTTAATTATAAATAAACCTATCTAGGTTCAGAACCCTCGGCGCGCGAGTCCTACTCTTACTTGATCGGTCTTGTTCATATTTTAGGAACAAAAACGACAGCTAGAACTGAAACAGCAGCTACAAAATGCCGCTCGCAGGAAGATTCATCCGATCCACGTGTGTTCTGTTCAACCAGAAAGCGTAATTTAACTTTTACTTCTTTTTATTTTTACGTATGTGCCATTCAATGATTGTTTTTATTCTTGTTACTATAGTAGTATCATTTAGGAAGATTGCAATATTTTTAAAGAAAATGAAAAAATGTATTTATTGCTACATAAAAGCCTGTATTGCGGGGACCTGAGAACGATTAACAAATTAAAATTTATTTATAACCATAATATATAAATATGTTTATATTTTATTTAAATTCAGTTGCTTGCAGCACTTACCACGTAAACCAACACGTGCAGCAAGCTAACAATTACAATGTATACTTATAAAAACACATATGTACGAATTAACTTATGAATCGAATATTAAACATTTCATTATGTTTAAAAAAAATAAGTCGATTTCTGGATTTTGCAACCTAGCCTAGCACAGTAGTTGTAGAGAAGGATTTAGTCATGAGTCATTTTTCGGTACAAAGAAGACACTTGTCGACTGTCTCGAGCACGGCGATTGCGAGAGTGAACGGGAAGAAACGTTATCGACACTTCCTCGACAGTAGTCTACAACGCCGAGCACGATAGCCATCATTTTCTCTATCATTGACACTTAAGAATAGACAACTTTCTTCTGAAATTGTCTAGGTCTTGCGATGCCTAGACAACACTGTCTTCTCAAGTTGTCTCTTTTGCACTCTTCTCAATCGCGCGCTTGCCAACAATTTTTGGTTTGATATTTAATTAATTATACTTACAATTAACTTCATCCTACCACCTCTATGCAGACGATCTTTAAATTTACACACAAGATACAGTAGAGCGGCTGCCTGAAGCTATATATAGAATAAACCTTGACCTAGACCGTATTCTGGACTGGAGCAAGGCACATGGTCTTAGAGTTAACCCACTCAAAACTCAAGTAATCGTCGTTGGGGGTTCTAGGATGATATCGAGGATAGACTGGTCTTGCCTTCCACAAATTATATTTGATGGCACCTACGTTAAGCAGAGTGAGACGGTGAAAAATATAGGCGTTCTCATAGACAGGCAACTGTCATGGGGACCTCAGATATCTGAAGTCAGCCGTAAGATGTTTGCCTCAGCGGGTTCTCTTAGGAGATTGCGTAACTTCCTTCCGACTGCCACTAAAATTTCGCTCGCGCAGTCTCTTCTTCTCCCGATACTAGACTATGCTGATGCTTCTTATCTAGATCTCACTGAACAGCAACTAGATAAACTTGAGCGCTTGCAAAACTTTGGCATCCGGTTCATCTTCGGCTTGCGGAAGTATGACCATGTGTCCGAATTTCGCAGTAAGCTCAAGTGGTTACCCATACGCCTTCGCCGGGATACTCACATCCTTCAGCATTTATATAACATCCTGTTCAACCCTTCCTCACCTTCCTATCTTAAAGAACGCTTCCATTTCCTCTATCAATCCAATCCTCGATCCTTGCGTTCATCTGACACACTCCAACTCAGGACACCTGTACACTCCTCCTCCTACTTTGATAAGTCTTTTACAGTGCAGGCTGTCCGGTTATGGAACGCGCTGCCGGTGGCTATCAGATGTGCCAAGTCACTTGCCATTTTTAAACGTATGCTCAGAGAACACTATCTGAGTATTTGTCGCTAAATATATATGTATTTATTATTAATTATTTGTTTCTTAAATAAGTCTAAGTATGTATCTATGAATTATTATGAGTAGTTATTATTTAGATTCATGTAGTTTTCATTTATGTAAGTTTATTATTTTTTTATTTTTATATAATTAGTATTAGTATGTATGTACATGTAGTATGTCAGGTACACCCCAGGTAATGTCTACACAGTCCATTCCATCCAAAGGTTGTCTGGTAGAGATCGCTAATTAGCGATAAGACCGCCAATTGTATCCATAGATTTACGTAGTTGTTTTTTTTATATGTATTTGTTTCGTGGTGTGCAATAAAGTATTATCTAATCTAATCTAATCTAATTATATATATATATACAACGTAGTTGCTATAGACAGAGTATCCTTCACTTGTCTAGAAAGAAAACTTATTGAGCCTTCTCGGGGCAAAGACAATTTCGGAAGAATCGACAGAGAATGGAATAGAATAACGCTTTATTGTACATCACACTCAAATTTAAAAACAATATAAAAACAAATAACGCAGAAATACAAGTTGCGGTCAGAGCCTAGTCCTCTCTTCGAAGAGTAGACAAGGAAATCGCTGTGCTAGCCTTGCAGGGCGTAAAGCAGATTTAAGGTTTGAGCGGTAGGTAGGAGCATATAGGGCGCTTTGCGTCCGCGTCGACGGAGCCGCGAACAAGCTACGCTTATTGTGCTTACGCATCAATATTATTCATAGCAACTTATGATATTACCTTTGCGCGTCTATTTATCATAGGAGGATCTTCTTTATGATTGTTTTCCCTGCTTAGGTATCAACTGCAAAGCAAGAAACTTTCGACCCACCTGAAAAGGATTCTGAAGAAATTACCACTGAAACCAGCAGTTGTACAGGCGAAACAAGTGAAAGGGTCAATGTGCGTATTATTGGCGTACATTTATTTACACTAGTTGCCAGTGCACTGTGATTGAAATTCTGCCGTAATTCTTTTTTTTTTAGCTTAATTTTAACATTAGCCTCTACTTCTCCATATAAATTTTAACTCTGCCAAATCTTTCAATATATGCACTCCTCCGTAGTTTTCTCTTTACGTATTTATATGTAGACTAGCTGAGCCGCTGAACTTCGTACCGCCTTGTCATGCATATGACGCGGGCTGCCAATATACGTCAATCGGCCATCATTAGCTGCATATGAGAAAATGAATTTACATCATAATTTTTTTTGCGTAAATTTTTCCGATATTTTAATAGTTATTCTGCTATTCGGGGCGGATACAAATCCAACAAATCAAAGATCATCAAAATCGGTCCAGCCGTTCTTGAGTTATAAATGGTGTAACTAACCCGACTTTGTTTTATATATATAGATTTTATATATATTATTTTATTTGAAAGGATTTAAACACAAACTTAAAACTTTCTTAGAAAACCACCGATTTTATCATTTAAATGAATATTTATGAGCTGTTCATTTTCTCATCTGCATGAGTAGTATCTGTTGTAACCTCTTAGTTTAGTCTTAGGTTAGTTCTTAGTCTCTGCTTAGTTGTAATTCATTTGTTTTGATTTTTATTTATTCTGTAGTTACTTAACTGACATAATTTGTAATATATTTTTGACATTCTAATATTATGAGATGTAATGAAATGGTGAATAAATGAATAATGAGTACTAAATAGTGGGTTCCCAAACAATTGGATTTTCAAAATGACTAGCTACCAAGCTGACTGGCCTCCCGGTGATTGGTGGTCACCGTCGTGGTACTGCAGTCGTGTTCTCAGGCTTTTCACATTATTCTGTAAAGCTGTACGTTTTAGAGCCCAACGTAAAACTTCTTAAGTCTAACATGAGACTGCGAACCTGATGGATGACATAAACTTAGGAAGGCGTATACCGAACAGTGGGTGAAGACGATATTGATGATATTGAAGTACCTACCCACTAGGCATCTTACTCTTTCTTTTTTTTTACGTGGAGGAATCCTCATGGATACCGCTCTGAACCCAGGGAGCGGTATGTTGGATTCCTACCGGCTAAACCTCTACGGCGTTCCTCCGCTCGCTGTATACCGGGGACACGGGAACAGAGAACATTCTTCCGCGACCCCGGTGGCGTTGGTCCGCTCTTGTGGGCCCTATCTCTCAGGGTTTAGGGTCGTCTCTACTAACAATATACAACAGTATATAGTACGGCCACTGCTATGGGGGGTGGAGGTCGGCATACGCTCTCGCATACGCCCTCCTCCTTCGCCCCGGTCTTGTGCGGCGGGTTGAGAGAGTGCTCTCAGATTCCCTGTCCCTCTCCGCTGCTTCCTTCTGCTGCACTACATTTTCGCAGAAGTACGCAAGATCTTACTCTCAATTAACCCCTTATATTTCATTGAAATGTGTTTTTTTGCAGAGTTTTCTCGAAGATGACAAAAGACACAGCATTGCAGCTTCTTACTTGGCTGCTGCTACAGCAGCTCTCGCTGGCTCTAGAAGGTAAATTGAAAATACTGACTCGCTATTATGAAACCATACTGATTTTAACTCATACTAACTAATAGAATAGAACAATGCCATTGTGTTTTGACCACAGACCCTATTTTATTCAGTAAAACAATACAAATAGATTTTTTAATAACAAAGTTTATATGATTTTTTTGTTACCATATATTCGAGGCCGATGAACAATAATTTTGCAAGCTTAACAATAGAAATGTTGCTTCCGTTTATTTTTCAGTGTCATGTGTCACAAAGAATTCATAATTGTGTTTCGTATAATTTTGTGTACATATTAATTGAATGTCAAAACATTTGGTGCAATAAGTATACAGTTTTATAAATATAGGCCGTGAAGCCTAACTACTCGCGTAGATCAATCACGTTAAATGTCAATGATGAGCATACTAAATTCATAATAGCAACAATCCAAATGTCACCAAAAGTACCAATAGAAACTTTTTGACGTGTAAGTTAAGTGAAAATATCTTCTTGAATTCTTCTTAGAACATCACAACCGAGCGCAGCGCTTTCTCAAGCCGCTGCCAACCCTCATTTGGAGGCTTCCCCGCGAGCTGGAGGGACAAAGGCTTCCAACATCTTCGATCCTCAGATATCACTCTTCAACCATTCTAAAGAGAGTCTGGCGAAGATCAATATGTTAGTCTATATGGTTTATTTTTGACTAGCTGACCCGCCTGCGGGTTCGCATGCGTGGTATTTCAATAAAAACATTACCTTCCTTTTGCGCACTCGAGTAAAAAGTAGCCTATGTCCTTCCCCTGGATATAATCTATCTCCTTGCCAAATTTCATTACGATCCGTTAAGCCGTTTAGTTATGAAAAGTTAACAAATAAACTAACAAACAAATAGTTACTTTCGCAGTTACTATGTATTTATTATACATAATAAACCTTTCTCTTAAATCACTCTATCTATTGCTGAAACTTGCATTAAAATCCGTTCAGTAGTTTAAAAGATCTAAGAGAACAGGCAGCGGAGGCGACTTCATTTTATACTGTGTAAAGATTCGCAGCATATGGCATTTCTTGATAATCTTTGAATGCAAATTCTCGACATGCGTACTTTGAACATTGTTCTCTATCTCTTGTTCTGTAGGATTTCCCCCATCGACCCATCTAAATTTCATATCCTGTATATCAATAACATGACATGTGTTTCAGAAACAAACTGTCCACATCAATCCTCGGTCCATCCAACAAGAACTACATTTCAGATGGATCGTTATTCGACTGGGACAGGGAGACAGTTCTAGTATTCGGTGGCATAGACCCGCACACATCTTATGGCGTTGGAGGAAATTCTGGCAAGGATATTTTCAGGTGATTTTAACTGTAACTTTCTTTGAGTGAACATTATAAGTTTTTCTTAACTTCAGAAAGGTGCAAATATTAATAAAGGTTGCTGAGAGCCGTTGAGTGCAGGTCGCAAAAGCGTTGCTCTGGAAATCTATGGGGGAGATATATGTTCAGTAGGGGTCGTTCTACGGCTGATTTGATGACGATGGTTATACTACGTGTTTGTAATGTGCGACATGAAATGAAAACACTGGTAGGGCTACTGGTTAGTATTGTTGTAAAACAGTTTTTTTTTTCAAATTCATTACATTAGAACATTTAAAATGTTCAAACAACCTTCTTATCAATCACTTATTCAATCAATGATACAGCCTGTATAAATAAAGTAAACAAATCATATTATTTCATCATGTACCTGTTAAACTGACTAAGCGGCATCGTCGCAAAGGTTACCGCCCGCCGCCGATTTACGTTAAAAATTGGTTATTGGTAATGTATCGATTACTGGATAAATATTCAAGTCACCGGTATTAAAACCACCTCTAAAATCAGTTAATACGATTCCAGATGTGTGTTTCTCATTAATGTTGTACATAACAAAACAGGTTGTATGTTCAGCAGGGGTCGTTCTGGGGTCGGCTGATTCGCTGATAATGGTTATTTATATGCATGTTGATCAAAATTAGAATTGATTCTTGCTATTCCAGGTTTGATCCTGAAACAAACGTTTGGGAGTCTGTTGGCGAGCTTCCGGAGCCAAGACATCATCATTCCGTGGCTTTTCTCAGAGGGAGAGTTTATTTAGTTGGTAAGAAATCTGCTTTTTAATTTGATTAATTTAGTTAGTATAGCGAGTAGGTAACTCGGGCCAAAGGTTTAGTGAGGGTTCTGAAGCATGAAAGTATCTGATAGCTTTCGTGCCACTGACAGATATTCATACATATAAGCGTGATAAGTTTATTATTACACTAATATTATAAATCCGAAATTTTGGATGTTTGTTTGTTGATTTGTTTGTTTGTTACTCAATCACGTCGTAACGGTTTACCCAATTTCAATGAAATTTGGTGTGTCGATAGATTATGACCTGAGGGCTTAGCCAAGTTACAGTCGATTAGCGATTACGCTAGTGATAAGTCCGAAAATGTATGGGATTTGACACATGCTATGTAAATATCACGTGTTATATCGACAACAAACCTATGTAGAAATCGAATCGATTCGAAGCGAATGTAACTTGGCTACGGCCCTGGATTGACACATAGGCTACTTTTCATTGACGGAAGCTAGTACTTAGTTCATATGTTCGAATTTATGCAAGTTACGCCCTTCGTTTATAAGATTCCCGCCGCGGAACAAATGTTTGCATGATCTACAAATATTTATACCGGGTCTGGATGTTTTTATATATATTAAAACTATGTATTTACAAATAAAAAGTAAACAAGTATTATATCAGTTATCTGGTTCCCATAATACAAGCTCTGCTTAGTTGGGGCTAGATAGCGCTGTGTGAATGTCCAGTAATATTTATTTATTTATCTATCAGCACACATTATTGCTACTACTTATAATTTATAAGTTATAAACCTATTACGGTATTATAAGCTTTGCTTTATGTATTCACAGTAAATATTATTGCACTAGCTTCCGCCAGCGGCTTTGCACGCATTCTTTGTCAATAAAAAGTAACCTATGTTTGAATCCAAGTCATAATCTATCAACGCACTGAATTTCATCGAAATTGGTTCAGCCATTACGACGTGATTGAGTAACAAACAAATAAATAAACATCCTAATTTTCACCTTATAATATTAGTCTGCGGCATGTCGGAGGCGTTATGGGCAAAATCCACTGAGTGGATCCCAAAAGACAGAAAACGACCACCTGGCAGACCGCGACGCCGATGGAAAGACGAACTCGACTCGTTTATGGAAGACTGGACTACACACGCGCATGATAGAGTGGAGTGGAAGGAAGGAAGGAAGGCCTTGCAGTGGGACAGTCCAGACTCCAAATAAATAAATAATAATATTAGTGCGATTACATAGTATATTTGTAATACGAGATAAATTCTTATTGATTAACTGCATTCATTTTAGAAACCCAATTTACATGATAACCATTGCTCGAAATGGACCGGAACACACCGGAACGCCGTTCCGGTTTGTGAAATTACCGTTCCGTTTCGTTAAAGTTTTCTTTATGTCGTTCTGGTTCGACATATAACCTACCCTCGGCCGGAAACTGCTTTTCAGATTAAAAAGCGCGCGTAACAAATAACGACGCTCACCCTCCACAAAGGCACGACATTTTTGTGGCAAAGAAATGCCGTTTCATTTTATTTATTTTAATTAAAAATATCGGAAGGTTCCGGGTTCGTGAGTAAGTCCGATTATCATGTTAATAACCATTATTTTGTTATCATTTTGTTTGCAGGTGGAGCAGACCCTCGTGACGACGATATTCGCGGGAAGTCAGTGGTGGTATCCACTGTCTGGAGCTATGAACCCGTCACGAGGTCATGGTACAGTGAATCTGGACTCGCAGTTCCTAGGAAAAACTTCGGACTGGTTGTGCATCGCATGGCATTGTATGCAATTGGAGGGCAGGATAAGAGGGGAAGGTTATTTATCAAATACTTTTTGTCGTAATGGAAAGACATGTCCAAGACTGATTTTATTCTACCCACACTTAATAAATTACGATAATTATTAGGTGATACAAATATAAGTAACTAGTGGTTCGCCCCGAACTGAGATCTCGCGAGTCTCCCATAAAAACAAAAAAATAATTATTCGTAATCTTTGACTATCAAAATAGTGCCACGAAACATCCAACTTTTTTGACCTACAGTTTCATTCAAATTATGGGTAACGGGAGTTCATGTCATTTGGTTATCCTTTTTTGGGGCAAATGGCAGTATTCTGGATTTCAGACTTTTGCCTATATCTGTGTTACTAAAGCTTCACGCATACCAAATTACAGCACTGAGGGGTCACTGGTGTATCCTGTGAATTTTGTCAAAGTTCAGTTTTTATTAAGGCTAATAACTTAAAAACTACAAAGTTTAAACTAAAAATAAAAACAGAGTCGGAATGTACTCACAAAGACCTTTTATTAGACGTGCCACTTGACTGGATAGTTCCATTTTGTTTTTTTATACTCCTCTTGAACCCCAATATTTCAACAATCTCCCCACATTTTTAACTTTACTACGTAACTGTACCTGTATCAAATTTCACGATGATCGGATCAACGCTCCGAAAGTTATCCTTGGACAAACAAACATACATACATGTAACGCCGATTTGCCCAAGTTGATTTGGAGATCTCGCTTCGCTCGATCAATGAAACTCACGTGAGTTTTGAGACTGGTATATTTTTTGCCTTCATCGGTGCCGTCATTCTATAATGAAATTTGAGTATTTATTGGTAAGTAGTTTAGTTACGTACGCTACGAACAATGTGGCCTTGCGAAGTTGCGATCCATTGCGTAAATCCTTTCTTCCCTCGCTCGTGCTCTAGGGAAAATAAGCGTAACCCCCGATAATACGACACTTTTATTCTACTATTGTTCTACTTATAGTTTTTTTGTTTGCTCTGTTAAGCTTTTGGTCTGAAGCAAGTTCTAAATCATGTCGTCATTCGATGAACTAACTAACCCATTTACTTAAATTACAAAGAGACGATCTAGGAATGGGTGATAAGATTGATAGAATCCTTAACCCCCCACTCTTCTCTCTTCATGTCTTAGGAACTGCGCAGACACAGTAACTAGTTGCGGCAATTTATGACTTATACGTTTTTACGAATAAAAGGTTGGACCGATGTCGATGAATTTTGGGGATGCGCGACCACAGGCAACTGTTTACCCGCAGAAGGAGAGTAATATTTTTATGGACAAACCACGCGTGGGAAGCCGCGGGCGGCAGCTAGTTTAATATAATTTTGAACAACTGCGCAGACGTGGCACCTCTAGTTGCGATGATATCAAATAGAAACAAACTTGCGAAAAGTTGTCAGTTGCTTCATCTAAAGTTGTTGCGTATGCGCAGCGTCTTTATCTTCAACTAAGTGAGATTATTGTGTACTGACGTAATATTGTTAATTATTTTGTAGTACTGACAGCTATGTTTTGATAATGTTTCAGGGTTCTTCGGTCAGTAGAGAAGTTTGACCCTAAAACCGCAGCATGGAGCGCAGTCCGGCCGATGGGCACAGCTCGGATGGCGGTGGCGGTCGCCAAGTACAGAGAGTACATCTGGGTGGCTGGCGGGATGACGGGGGAGAAGAAAAAACCTGTCTGCAAGATCGTTGAGTGCTATAATTCCAATACCAATGAGTAAGTCGAACATTAAAACTTTTTTTGAGATTTACTTGGACCTTTAAGTAAAGATTCCCAAAAAAGTTCGTCCTTTAATCACGTCAGATTCGAACAACCCCCTCCGGGTTAGAATAACATCACGATTGGGGGGAGAGGATTTTGTGAAATCATTATTACTGGGACTTGCTACAAAACGCTGCGTTGTCTAGATAACCATAAATTAATAGTATGTACTCGGTTTTTTACCTAACAAGTGTACTAGCCATATCCAGGTCATGTTTATACACGTTTTCAAGTCCACTGCATTAGTTAGCTACGATGTTTAGTGTCACGCGTATGTAGAAAAATATGCGTTTACGCAAGCAAAATATTTTATACTTTGGTGCGTTTTCGTTCAAGGTAAAAAAATATTAAATAAAATTGTTATAAAAAGAAGAGTTATATTGCTCACTGTATCTATTGTATCTCGTTTTTACGACTTAATGGCGGGACCGATTTCAATGAAATTTGTTATATAGATAGATTAGGACTGTTATTGAGGCATATGATACTTTTTACCCGACTCCGCACAAGGAGGGTAATGTTTTTATTGACAAACCACGCGGGCATAGCTGCGTTCGGAAGATACGCGGTTAAGTACTGACCCAGTAAAATATAGGGATTAAATACGTCCCATTTTTATAAATCAACAAAAACAAATGAGCTTATAGGAAAATTATTAATAGAAAAACAGAACTTCGGAAATTATGTTTTTCTATTTGATCTTATCGCTAAAGTAAGCGATCTCTAACTACACAATTAATTGAATACGCGATTATTAACCTTTAAAAAATATTGGGATTAGATAAAATATATCAAAATATATTACATATATATTAATAAAATGTATTTAATTAATTAGGTAGTTAGAGATCGGTTTCCAGACCATTATTCTTATTTTCTTTTTAGCATTTAATTAATATGGAAAAGACTTCTTTAATTTCATCGCATTCATGATAAGAAAAGTTTTGTCTTACTACTGTCGTTCTAACAATATTCCCTTCTTTTCTGTTTTAATTATTTGGAAACTAATAAATTTGTTTATCATTTTTGCAATATTATGTCGAATTCTGATGATTGACCTCCAATAACTTTGATTTCTAAGTACTTACTGTAATCTTTCTGCAGACAACATGACTCTTGGATAAATACAGATATCAACAAGGTTCTAGCTAGATTGTCGCTGATTACTATAGTCCGATCACGATAAGCCTGCATAAATAATAGGTACTTTTCACACCACCTGCTCAACAATGTCAAATTATATGTCATGTAAACCTCACCGAAAGCAGGCGATTTAATCCCTACGGCTGAGCCGGGAGTAAAAATGTACTGAATTTCGTGATTTGAATTTGGAACCTCATCTGTATTGAAATTTGAAACAAACAGAACCACAATACGAACTTATTCGTAAATCGAACTAACCTCCGCACAGAATGCACCAACCTAGATGTGGTTTTTATTGTCTTGGAGAAAGTGGGAAAAGTATTCCTCGTGGATAAAGCTGTCTGCCTCTTGGGCGTGCTTATATCCCTCTCTGCATTCAGGATTCAATATAGCGCCCGTGACGCAAGGCACTACTTTATCCCCTCGTTTAATAATCTACTATTATATTATATTAATAAAAGATTTCAAATTTCTTTTGATAAACCAAATAATAATATAGACTTATTAACGATGGTTTATTATTAGAATTTGAAATATTTTAAAGCTTAAAGATATGTTTTTTGTATATATATTTTGGTTATAAAATTTTCAAAAGATCTTTAATTTTTCTGATTTACGAATGTTTTTCAGATGGACCGAAATCCACAGTCTTCGGTTCCCGAGATGTTTTGCGACATTATTTGCGATGAATGACAAACTGTTCATTATTGGCGGCGCTGGGAAGGTCACGGATAAGGTATCGTAAGCAATTGATATGATATTTTAAAGGTGGATCTTACAAGGTCAAGTTCACTCAGCGTGCGGTTTATTTTTGAGGTCGAATCAGAAATGAGGAGATCCTTAGACAAACAGGTCACTGGATGTAGGACGTATCCATCTAGTCCTCACTAGACACTAGAAGCTGAACACAGCTTGGATGTCTTATAGCTCATATTATAATGATTATCCTACAAGGTCACGCAGCTTAAAAACGTAATTAAAGAAAATCTTTATAAAAGAGCCTACTATAAAATATCGGATTATTTAGATGATAGAGAAGCTTGGGATTGAAATTGCTCCAACTCGTTCAAAATGTTACAATTTAGACGTAATTTATTTTCTGTATTATGTATTGTAAAAGGATCATTAAAAAAAACAACCAGCCTTGTTTCTTGCCTTTCTTTTCTGGCTTGGTCGCGAAGGAACAGGCAGTAAAATTGACGTTTCAAAGTGATCCTTGTGATTTTAATGAATAAAAATATTTGACTTTGACTTTGAGCTTAAAGCAGTCACAAATCCTTTCTTAATCAAGCAAGTCTATCTTAACTTTATTTGGCGTAATATGAAAGGACTTATTTAATATAAGTAGAAACTCATACATTCCGTAAAGGTCACGAGCACCTGCTTAATGTTTTTAGTAATTAGGCTAAGATGGTAATCCGAAGCACGTCTCATAACTAGAAATGGCTAAACACACGTTTATGAACTTTGAGCCCAAACTAAACTTAAAAGTGATTCGAGACACCATCATAGGTTTACAAGATATATTAGAGCCACATAAGAGCTCATGATAGGCAATAATTAGTGTGTAAAGGGTTCGCCATAATCGAAAACCGATAAAGAGGACATTAGGTGGTTAGATTCACGCTTGTTATAGAGTACATACGCGCTAAGTACAGATATTACGCGGACCCACTTACATTCAAAGAGAAGTTTTATTGTTTGTTTACAGGATAAAACAGCGAGCAGCGTTGGTGCCATTGATGTGTGGAATTGGCAGACTCGGCAGTGGCAGCAGGAGACGGAGATGTCAATGCCGCGCCATGGACATGCGTTGGCTTATCTCGGAACACAACTCATCATCATCGGTCAGTTCAGAGTGATATTTGAATTCAATTCAATTCATTTCTTTATTTCAGATTAAAACATTAAAAATATAAGCCAGGTGCATAAACCTATAGTACAACTAGCTGTTCCATCGAACTTCGTACCGCCTTGACATGCATACGACGCGGGCTGTCAATGTACGTCACCCGCAAAGAGATGCAGCATCTATGTATGAGAAAATGAATTATAATCATTATTTCTTTTTGCGTGAATCTTTCCGATATTTTAATAGTCATTCTGCTAGTCGGGGCGGAGACAAATGCAACAAATCAAAAACCATCATAATCGGTCCAGTCGTTCTCGAGTTATAACTGTTTGAACAAACCCGATTTTGTTTTATATATTAAGAAGATACACAATAAGTAAATATGTATACAAAATTAACATAAAATAAACATAAAAATAACCAGGTTTTTGCAATATGGAGATACTAAACGTGCACAGTGTGCGCTCTCGTCCAGTGTCCCGTGAAGGAACAGTCAAAGTTCAGCCTCTTCCTGCAATGAGTTGGGGATGCCACGCACCCTGTGTGACAGATGATTCGAATGCATTTTCAAAGAATACTGAGAAATCGAGAATTTAGACAGATTTTGTAAACATGTAATTAAAAAGAGCACTTTTAACTCGACGAAGTGTCTTCAATTGCTCGTTTCGCTATTAAAACTAAAAGCGCGTTGAAGACGTACGAAACGTTTTCATATATTCAAACATGAATGTTTATTTGAATTATGCGCCCTATAATATTTTCATAACTGTACGTGCCTCCAATATTGTACATGATATAGTTAAACTGCCGCTACCAATAAATTATCAAACCCCATTATTTGTAAATCTCGATCTAACCTCGATCGTACGAAAACATTTTCATGGTAAATAAATGATTGTTCTATATACTAATATGTAACCATTTTATTGTAAACAAGCTGACCCGCCGAACTTCGCACCGGCTTGACTGCATATGACGCGGGGTGCCAATGTCGCCCCGATACAATTGTTAATCGGCCATCATTAGTACCGCATCTATGTATGAGAATATGAATTTTCTTCACAATTTTTTTTTTCATGAATTTTTCCGATATTTTAATAGTAATTCTGCTATGGGGCGGAGACAAATCCAACAAATCAAAGATCATCGAAATCGGTCCAGTCGTTCTTGAATTATAAATGGTGTCTCAACGTGACGGGCGCAATAAATAAAATAATATGTAACTGAGATCTCGCGAATCTCCCAAAATAAGTATTATTCTTAATAAGTCACCCTGACTTGCACAACGATGCCTAAACGTATTTAGTGGCTAAATATGATTTAAGGAGTTGTCAAATCATACAAATACATAAAATTTAAACATGTTTAGTCGCTAAATACGTTTAGTGACCTTTGTGCACACCGGCTTTCATCTTTGACTAATAAATTGGTGCCACGAAATGCATAACCAACCTACTTGACCTACAGTTTCATTCAAATTAGATGTAAAGGGGGTTCTTGTATTGTTTATTTGGGTATATTTTTTTGGGGTAAAAATTGCAGTTATTCTGGATTTCTGACTTTTGCCTATATTTGTGTCACTAAAGCTACACGATTACCAAATTATAGCATTGTGGGGTCACTGGTGTACCCTGTGAATTTTGTCAAAGTTTTGTATTTATTATGGCTAATAACTCAAAAACTATATAAACTAAACTAAAAATAAAAACGGGGTTCAAATGTCATAATAAAGACCTTTCGTTTGACGTCCCATTTGACCTAATAGTCTCATTTTCATTTTTTTTTTACCCTTCTTGAACCCTAATATCTCAACAACACCCCAACATTTTTGCTCCATGAGTCACACTAAAGTTGTGCCATCACTACCTACCTACATACCAAATTTCATGATGAACGGATAAACGCTACGAAAGTAATTCTCGGACAAACATACATACATACATACAACGCCGATTTGCCCAAGTTGCAAATAGTTGCAAGCATCAAATATTAATAAATTTTTTTTTTTTTTTTCTCTAACCTATCTCGTCCCACTGCTGGGCAAAGGTCTCCCCCAAGTCCCTCCAAGTATCCCTATCCGTCGCTATCTCCCACCATCTTCTTTGGAAGGTGACCAAATCGTCCCGCCAACGCTTTCTCGGCCGACCCCGACGTCGCCCTCCGTCTTCAGGCGTCCATGGTGTCACAATATGGGCCCATTTCTCGGAGTGCATTCGGGCAACGTGGCCCGCCCAGTCCCACTTAAGTCCAGCCGATCTCCTCCCTACATCTGAAATGCCGGTAAGTGAGCGCAGAATGGTGTTACGAACTCGGTCGACACGTTTAAAGCCGAGAATGCTGCGCTCCATTGCCCTTTGACAAATCTTGAGCTTTGACTTCTGGGCTTCAGTCAGAGACCATGTCTGCGCACCGTAAGTTAGGATGGGCAGGATACACATGTCGATGAGTTGGCGCTTAAGTGTCAGAGGAAGGTCACCCTTCATGTGCTCCTTCATGGACCAGTAGCTCTTCCAGGCATTCTCGATACGGCGATCGATTAATAAATAAATAATTTAATTTTGGGAACAATAAAATAGTTACAGAGTAGTAAATAACTTATTCTACGTCCCAAAAAGATACCTTAGACATATTACTTACATACATATTATAATAAAACTTATATTTATTTACTACATAAATACTGCAATTTTAGACAATGCAATGCAATGGCATGTAGGCCAAGTCTTATTTGGACGTAACCTGTAAGGTAATTCAATTCTTTTGGGCAGTGCTTAATTTGAACAATTTGTTAGACGCTAGTCGAAGTTATTTCGTCAACCGTATGACTTGCAAAACACAAATAAATGCATATCATGTTGTGTATAAAAAAGGTCTAGACTTGGTATCAATATTTATTTTTCCACCAGGGGGCGTGACTACGATCTACATGCGAGCCCTCAATAACGTGGAGTCATATTGCTGCGAAAGGAACGCCTGGATCCGAGGAGTGGCCACTCTGCCGTCTCCACTGTCAGGACACGGAGCCGTCACTTTACCACCAGCTTCTCTTATGTAACACTCATTTTATTGTTTCTGGTTTTGTTGTCTTATCATTTTGTGGTTGTGAAATTTTTTATGAAATCGTTTTTCTCTATTGTTTTTCTAGAGCCTAAATCATGGTGTTTTTATTAGAAAAAATATTGTTATCTTTGGTCTTTGTAAGTCTTTTATGTGTCGTAAATAAATCACAGAATTATGGATTGTATGTTTTTGTCTAATCAGTGTTTTCATTGCAATGTTATATATTTTTTTCTCAATATAATTACTAGCTGACCAATCCGCAGTTTCTCACGAATAGTTTTTCAATAAAAACATTACCCTCCTTCTGCACAGTTGGGTGAAAAGTAACCTATGTTACTCAAGGATAATGTTGCATTCTAATGGTGAAAGAATTTTTGAAATCGGACCAGTAGTTTTTGAGTTTGTTCGTTACAAACATACAAAAATACAAATCTTTCCTCTTTATAATATTAGTATTGATATAATTTTAAAGCGTTATTCAAGTAAATTTTTAGGGTTCCGTACCTCAAAAGCAAAAGAGAACCCCTAATAGAATCACTTCGTTCTCCATCTGTCTGTCTGTCTGTATGTCCTTCTGTCAATACCCTTTTCATCATGAAGGAATTCAAGGAAAACATGAAGGTATCAAGTTGAAATTAATATCAAATACGTAAGCCCCCCCCCCCTTGGTACTGTAAAAAAAATCAAGCTTCTAAGTCAACGCAATGAAAAATACGGCTATTTATGCCGTAAATTTTGCTCGCAAATAAATTAAAACCTATAGGGTACTTCCCGTTAACCTAGAATCATGAAATTGGCAAGTAGCAAGATCTCACAGCACAAATATAGGAAAAAATCCCGTAAAAACGGAACCTTTGGTGCAAGCCGGACTAACACTTTTCCGGGTTTTTTATAAATTTTGCAAATGAAAATAGTTATATTTTAAAATTAACTAAAGTCAATTGTAATGGTCTAAGAGCCCATGACCGGCTACCTGTATGTATTTGACCAGACCTGAGTTTTTGTACATTAAGGCCCCTATACCTACCATACATAAGTAGGGGACTCACTAAGCTCAAAGTTGTGGACGCGTCGAGCGCTCAGGTAAGACAGGTATCGATTTTTGACTAATTTTAAATCCATTTGACCACGTCTGCCGTTTTAAAATTTGAAAATATATTATTATTACTATCGGAAAATAAGAATGGCAGACTATTATCGCGCATTTTATTTTGTGGCAGACAATTTTGAAAATGCTAAAAAAATAAAATTTTGAAAGTATTTGACCAAATCTGCCATTGATATATTTTATTTATTATAGTCTTAAAAACTTATATTGAACACGGCAGACGTCTACATTGCGTACACACATCAACAAATAATAAAATCTTAGCTACTATCCGGCCAGATGTATATGTATTCCGTTCACTGTTTTACATCAATGTAATTTACTTTATCACTGTATTTAGAGAAATTATTTTTTTTTCGTATGCTATATACTAAACTTCATTAGTTAGATGAGAAATAAGTAGATTTTTTATGGAATCATAAATAATATGGTATAATGCTTTTAAAAAGATAATTCGATTACTCATTTAAATTTTTTTCTTTTTATTTGTTAAGAAAAAATTGAAAAGTGTTAAATGAGTTAAAAAAATATATCATGCATGCATTACAATATATATATATATATATATATCTGTAGCGGACGCCGAGCTATAGATTAAGTTAGGAAAATGTTACGTTTAATTGCCCTGTATAGTATAGAGATTAGAGGCGAACGATAGGGTTGCTGCCGCCGAACTGGGCGCGGCAGCCGGGCACCGCCGTTTTGTATATTTATAGTATGCGAGCGAGAGGGCGCAACCCGTCCCTCTCCCACACTTATCGGATCGGCAGTATAATATTTATAGTGTGCGAGCGAGAGGGCGCGACCCGTCCCTCTCCCACACTATCGGATCAGCAATATTATATTGCAGATACCGGCCTATAAAGGCAGCGGCGCCCGCCCTCAAAATTATTCAGCATTAAGACTTCGTCTAGAACAGTTCAAAGAAATAAATATTAATTAACAGTGATCGAAGGTTTACTTTCAACAACATACAGTCCACAACAGTTTAGTCCTTCGAACCCGGATCAGAATAGTTTGGTCCTACGAACCCGGATCAGAACCTGGATCAGAGCCCGGATCAGAACCTGGATCAGAACAGGAATATTTCGACGGATTGAAGAATTGAAAAATCGACGACGTTACCATGGTGGTAACCCGGAGCCAAGCGGACGCCGCAGACCAGGAGCGTCGCGACACGGAACGTCGCGAACTGGAACGCGAGCTGCAGGGAGAAGCCGGAGCCGATCTTCAAGCCATCGAACAAGAACGAAGGCGAAGGCTATCGCTGGATCCACCTGCGTCACCAAACCCACGAGGCGGTGTCGCGATCGAACCAAGGCCTACGCACGTGGCCACCGATGACTCTGCTGGGGGTGCCAGACCCCGGTTCCCCGCACAATCGGTACGATCGACCGCAAGCACTACCACGAGGACACGGATGGTGGAGCTGGAGGCTGAAGAAAAGTTAGCCGCCCTGCGAAGAAAGGAGCTTCAGATCGAGGCAAACCTTATTAGGAAGCGGTTGTCTGTGAGCCTAGCAGTCATTCAGGATGACCAGGAAAGCCTTCACGGTGATAACGGAACCGATCATCATCAGAAGGTTGACGCCTGGCTCCAATCGAACACCCTTGATGCGCGAAGGGAACGACGGGACGTGCCGAAGTCCGGAACCAAGGACGACCGACACCTAAGGTTCAACGTGACGGACAGATCAACCACTCCCGTCAGATCAAGAAGTAATGTTGACGCCTTGACCGAGGTCATGGAAAAGCTGGCCAGACCCAGGATCAAGTGTCCTGACTTGCAACCATTCTCCGGAGCTTCAAATGAGTGGTTGGCATTTAAGGCCGCCTTTCAAGATTCAACAACAATATACCGGCTGACACCGGCAGAAAATCTGCAGCGGCTAAGAAGCTGCCTGGGAGGAGAAGCCAGGGAACTGGTGTCTGCCCTGCTGTGCACTGCAAGCAACCCGGGCATCATCCTGAAGACGCTCGAACAATGCTTCGGGCGACCTGAGGCCATCATCGACCGAGCCTTAGATGACCTCAAGAGGTTGCCGAAGCCAGGATCATCGTTCGCCTCTAATCTCTATACTATACAGGGCAATTAAACGTAACATTTTCCTAACTTAATCTATAGCTCGGCGTCCGCTACAGATATATATATATTGTAATGCATGCATGATATATTTTTTTAACTCATTTAACACTTTTCAATTTTTTCTTAACAAATAAAAAGAAAAAAATTTAAATGAGTAATCTAATTATCTTTTTAAAAGCATTATACCATATTATATTGATTTTGATTGATTTGATTGATTATTTATGATTCCATAAAAAATCTACTTATTTCTCATCTAACTAATGAAGTTTAGTATATAGAATACGAAAAAAAATTAATTTCTCTAAATACAGTGATAAAGTAAATAACATTGATGTAAAACAGCGAACGGAATACATATACATCTGGCCGGATAGTAGCTAAGATTTTATTATTTGTTGATGTGTGTACGCAATGTAGACGTCTGCCGTGTTCAATATAAGTTTTTAAGACTATAATAAATAAAATATATCAATGGCAGATTTGGTCAAATACTTTCAAAATTTTATTTTTTTAGCATTTTCAAAATTGTCTGCCACAAAATAAAATGCGCGATAATGGTCTGCCATTCTTATTTTCCGATAGTAATAATAATATACTTTCAAATTTTAAAACGGCAGACGTGGTCAAATGGATTTAAAATTAGTCAAAAATCGATACCTGTCTTACCTGAGCGCTCGACGCGTCCACCACTTTGAGCTTAGTGAGTCCCCTACTTATGTATGGTAGGTATAGGGGCCTTAATGTACAAAAACTCAGGTCTGGTCAAATACATACAGGTAGCCGGTCATGGGCTCTTAGACCATAAGGAAAAAACAATATAATGGTTAATTTAAGCGATTTATTGAGAATTAGAGTGTATCTTATCATATCACTACAGGATTATTTACAATTCATCCGTAGGTAGCACATTACATATTAAAACTTACAAATAATATCACAATACAGCATTTTCGTTGCTAGGCAACCACTTAAGACTATCAATATCGAGTAAAAAAATGTAGTAGCTACATTCGAATCGTAAAACTTGCTATATATTTTATACGTAAACTAAATAAGGTAAAAATATTCACATAGCTTATTTTTATTTTTGAAAAGCAGTTAGGGAATGTTAGAGAATAATCACAATACAAAATTGATCGCTAAGATAGTTACTCTTCTATTGAATTTCTTTCTCAAAGTCTAGATTCTTGCCTGATAATGTTTAGAGACAAAAGTGAGACAAAAGTTCTAGATTAATCCCAGACCTCTCGGCAGACCCCAAGGATGTCTCGCTCCAGGCCTTCCTCACAGGGTTCCATGCTCTTGAAGTAATCCTCGTCATTGAAGGGAACAAAGCGGCTCGGCGTTAGATTACGAAAAATGTTCTGGAAAAACAAGAATTTTGAAGAATGTTATCTTGAATGGATCGAGTGCGTTAGCCCACCACCTCAAAGAGCTAATTTTTTAACGGGAAAACTTCTTTAGGCCCGTTGAGCATTTTTTGAGATTGAAAAATCCATTGAACTCGCGACACTGTTACCTGTCACTGACTACTGACACTGACTGTTACTGACACCTCTGTATATAAGTATCTGTAGTGTGGTCTGCTTTTATTTAAGTTTTCACTTCTGTCGGCACTCCCGGAGTGCCACTTTTTACTCAGAAATATATACGATTTTTTAATAATCATCCGCCTTTTAGAATAGAATAGAAAAACGTTTATTTTGCATCACAAGTGTACTTTTCAGTCTAATCCCAGAGTTTAGTTCACCCTAGGATACAAAACGAATACTTTTATTTTTTTTTACCTGTAGAAATATTTTAGGAAAAGTAATTTCGAGTGTGGGTTAAAATCTGAAAAAAAATATACTGGCAGTTACTTACAATGGATATTCCATCAATATCTCCGCTCTTCTCTCCTTCTTCCTTCATCCTCACCACACTCCTTGGATGGACGTGTCTTCCTTCAGCCAGGTAGAAGGTTATCACCAACACCAACAGTATTAACCTTGTCATTGTTATTGTTTATTTTCTTCGCTTTCAAATTGTTTTGAAGTTTTCTTATCAGTCACTGTGATTGCTTCAGTGTTGCGTACAATAGTTCTCGAATTATTATGATGTCCGGACGGCCACTCGTGGGTTTTTAAACCTTCTTTGCTATCTCCCTCTTGTTATTATCAGAGGAAGTCACCAGGCTGGCTGGCTGCGGTGTTTAACAAACATGACGCGAGGAATCTTCGAAGAAGGTGCCTATTCATACATGATGGTATAACGTGCGTCAGTATGAATGGAGCCATTCATTTTAAACGCAATATCTTACGATATTGCCAAGCCTTATAAACAAATAACTCTGGGTCTTTCCGTAAGTCTTGGTTAATACTAAGAATTTACGCATATTGTTGTGTGTAATGTAGGAATAAATAAACAAGAACTTCCCAGGAAAACAGTACGTTACATAATTATTACTAGGTGATTAAATGTAAAGCTTTTCAATGTTTTAATAAAAAAAACTGTAACAACTTACTTGTTGATTATTCACTCGATGATGAACTACAAAAGACCATTTAAACCATTTAAATATAAAAAAATTATCAATTTCTCCCAAACCTTTAAATTCATTTTTTCAATCCGTGGATTGTTGGGCCTCAGGGGAGCCTCAGGGGAGGCGGCAAATCGAGCGATTGATCACAATATTCAGTCATTGTTATACCCACCAGCCCCCCTCCGTCCGGCGCATATTTACTATTTTATTTTATATTGTAGCTCTTCTCGCTTATCGCGTTTTGCAACCCAGCTTGTCTCATATCTGTATCTAGTTTCTCCTAGCTAAAATTAAATTTTCCATCATTATCTCTTTGCAAGTTTATCATGGATAGCCAACTAAAATTGTATTTTGTTGGTTCAGAACATCTTAACCTCCAGAGTACGAGAGCACTCCGCTGAAAAAGCCACTAGCGGTCACCCATCAAGGGACCACAATCTAATATGTGAACCACCTTGATGACAGTCTGTTTATTGAAATCTATAAAGCTGGAGGGCGACTCACGCAACGATGCTTACTCGTATATACGTATTTATAAGCTAAATATGATTTAAGGAGTTGTCAATTCATACAAATACGTCAAATTAAAAAATGTTTAGTCGCTAAATACGTTTAGGGATCGTTGTGTAAGCCAGCCTTAATCTACATAATCCTGCATATACTATATATATATTCGATCGCATACCACTATCTCGTAATCGTGCCTACTAGTAAAGCGATAACATTCTCAAGAATAAGTTATTTTAAAATAAACAAGCTACAAATACCTAAACACTTGAATTAAATGCATAATAACGTGGAAAGTTTCAGGAATCCAAGTAATAATACAATGCATATATTATGTTCTATATTGCGTAATTTGTTTGTAAGTTACACACGTTTAGGTAAACATGCATATACATTTTACGGTAGAAAAACCTTGATGCATGCCTGCCGTAGATTCGACATCTATGTATATCATAAGCTGTCTAGTTAAGGTTATCACTATTATATCGGTAATTGATCGAGCGAATCGAGATCTCCAAATCAACTTGGGCAAATCGGCGTTGTATGTATGTTTGTTTGTTCGAAGATAACTTTCGAAGTATTTAGCCGATCATCGTGAAATTAATATAGATATATATATTAGATAGGTAGTGATGGCACTATTTTGGTATGACTAAATGAGCTAAAAATATGGGGGGGGTTGCTGAGATATTAAGGTTCAAGAGGGGTAAAAAAAACAAAATTGGACTATCTGGTGAAATGACACTTCTGATAAAAGGTATTTGTGAGAACATTTCAACCCCGTTTTTAGTTTTAGTTTAAACTTTGTAGTTTTTAAGTTATTAGCCATAATAAAACTGAACTTTGACAAAATTCATAGGGTACAGTGACCCCACAGTGCTGATATTTGGTATGCGTGTAGCTTTAGTGACACAAATATGGGAAAAAGACTAAAATCCAGAACAACCGTAATTTCTACGCCAAAAAAATGTAACCAAAAACATGAACTCCTGTTACCTGTAATTTGAATGAAACTGTAGGTCAAGTTTTATCAAGGTAGTATTTTGATAGTCAAAGATTACAAATATTTTTTTTTGTTTTATGGGAGACTAGCGAGATCTCAGTTCGGGGCGAACCACTAGTATAGCTCCACATATGAGTCCTCCTTCGTAGAGTTCCAGAGCGATCGATCTTGCACGGAAGCAAATAATGGTTTAAAAGTAGTAGTTTCTTGTGAAAGCTCGCTCGGGGGCGTACTACTATCGTACCTATTATTGCCGCCAAGCAGCATTGCTGTGTTTCGATATGAAGGGTATGGTTTCCAGTGAAATTACAGCCACATAAGGCTTTACACCTGTATGCTTCAAGTTTATAGATGCAGAACAGTGCATTGTAGGGTACGTATCTAGGGTGCTTGACTCACAAGGCAATAATAATAATAATGCTGGACATTTCACACAGCGCTATCTAGCCCCAAATTAAGCAAAGCTTGTACTATGGGAACCAGATAACTGATAGAATACTTAAAAACTTTTTTTTGAAAATACATACTTGTAATATATAGAGAAACAACCAGACCCGAAACAAATATCTGTAGATCGTGCAAACATTTGTTCCGTAGCGGGAATCGAACCCGCTTCCTCCTGCGTTTCAGCCGACTATTCGCCCACTGCGCCACGGAGGTCGTCGCAATACTTTGTTATAGGCGATGATTACCACTTAACATCAAGTGGGCTACAAGCTTGTTCCATCTCCAAGTTAAAAAAAACAGTTCTTAACATCTTTTACTAGGTCTTTTCATCTAGTGGAGACAGTCCTACCTTGCTCTTTTTGGTGCCGCCCATTGCCATTTCAGCTTTCTTTGGAATTTAGTTTTTCAGCAGGAACAATATAATATAATTCACTAATTTCATTCCATCCAAAGGTTTCCTGGAAAAGATTGCTCTCAGCGATAAGACCGCCTATTGTATTGCCTTTTCAGTTTTATTTTGGTGTTATATTGTTTTTGTTAATTACTATAAAGAGTTATCTTAACATATCGTAATAATTATGTGATTGGGCCATGAGGAACCTTACTAAGAAAAAAAAAGGAATTAATAATTTTGCTTAACTGTTATTTTAATACTGGATTTCAAGTTATACCACGATTTGAATACTCGTACTACCAAAAAGTTTTTGAGACAAAAATGTTAATCATAGTAATCCCAATATGATTTGGTTGTATTGACCTCTGGTAGGGGATTGATACACTGCAGGTTCGCACCCATCGTCTGTCCTTGGGGGCATGTCACATGCACTGAAATAAACAATCAGGTTAATCAGACGACTCTTTATGTGATTAGTACCTTCACCTCCACATTTTTTGGAGTAGTCTGAGTACTACTAAAAATTTGCTAAGAATTTAATTAAAACTTATCTCAAACGCCTCCACATTTCAAGGCCTATTGATCTAGTAATTATTTTGTTGAATACAAGAGTGTTTGTACTCTGCTTGGTTGAATCACGTCTTTTGATAATTTTCTTTAAATAGTACATGGCAAAGTAGAAAAGAAACATTTACTAAGTCTTTCTTAGTTTAAAGAGACAAAACACAGTGTAAATATCTCCAGGATACTTTATGTTTATTGGTATTAGGGTTAACCTTTTATTCTTAGGGCGTCCGCTATTGCGGTGTTTCTGGAAAATGAAAGAGCGCCGATATCTTGCGCGGGCCGCGGTTCTATGTTTTGCACACAAAACGCAGCGGACTCCCTTAGACCCTAGGTTTTGCTAGTGGAACTAGTAAAAAAAACACAGAAATATACTTACATAATTTTAATTTTAAATAATAATTTTGAGCTCATTAATATAACGACACTGAATAAACTTCAACTGGAATTTATATTACAAAATTTTAATAACTGATGTCATGGAAATCTAAGCTTCCCCGTGGGTAGATCCAACTGTACTATCTTTCCTATACGTCGCTGGTGCTGAATGCGTGGGGCTACCACCATAAGCATTTGTCAGAATACCATGAGATAGTTTCGGTTTACAGCTCAACAGGAACGGCAATGCACAATCAGACCCTGATCCAGCTGGAAATACGGCAATTGGTCCTTGGGTAAGTGGCTTATAAGATGGGATATATTGTGCTGAATAGCTTGGTATACCAGCTGAACGCATGTATGGAAAAGGCATCGTTGGCAGAATATTAGGAATTATCGCATCCTTTTCTAGCTGCTCTAGGAAATCGTCATTCCTTGATCGAACTGCCCTCACGTAAGGCGGAAAATAAACTTCGTTATCAGCAAAGCCATTCACGTAGTAAACATCTTCTATTTCAGGAGTTTCAGGTATTTCAGAAATTGTTTCATAAATATGCGTTGAGATTACTGATGGGAGCGATCTCACAGAAGGCACTGGGTTCGAGTAAATGAACGGTATGTTATAACTATTGTAGGTAGATCTATAATCTGCTGGCTCTTCGGGTAAATAGTTGAAGTCATACGGCGTCCACTTGTTGAATGGTATATCGTAAGGGAAGCTTGGCACCCTTGGTGGAACTACTCTCGTTGGTAGAGTATCTTGTACTTCATAATCACTGTAAGAATCTTGAGGAATTTCGAGAGCTGACAACTCTAGAGTAGGAAGAGACAGACGACATGGTTCTTGAATAGTTCCTCCAGGAGTCTCTTCATTTTCGGGAGTAGGTGCGTTAGTGGATTTCTTGAATATTTTATGATGGAGGTCTTCTGCTACTTCATCGCTTACTATATACGTATCGTACACATTTTCTATCGCAGGATATTGTCGATTTCCAGGAATACAGAGGACAAATCCAACACTTGTAAAAATTAAAAGTGCTAAGAACTTCATGATTAGATTCCAGTAATGTGACTGATGAGTGTTTTACAAGCATGCTTTATGTTATTCATAAACTTGAATTCAGCACAATTGTAAATACCTTGTGTTCGTACATTGACTGCATCTCGGATTACATTCATATCATTTTCAATTTATTTACGAAGCGAATCTATTCAGAATTACATAAAGTATAGTAATTAGCAGTAGCTAGAAAATTATGAAGAAGTTGCTAGTTTTAATAAATGTTGGTAATCCTGTTAGGTTGACGAACTTGGGTAAAGTTAACCAATATTGAACCAGCGAATATTGAACGACTGTTTATTTAAACCAACTATGATATAAAAAAGGTAAGTAGGTACATACTTTAGAGCTAGTGGCCAACACTGATGTCGGACACAGATATTTAATATTAGTTGATAATCTGGTTTTTTATGTAAATAATATAAAATATAAATAAGGTGAGGAAAAATCTACATACATGCTTATTTATTAAAGGATTTCTTAAAATTTTTACTAGTGTTCCATCTTACTACCTATATACCTATACATATTGTAGTATCTAAGTAATATAAATAAACAAATAATTTTTAATTGCTTTATTCATAACTGTGATGCGTCTTATAAAACTACAGTATTAAATATGGAATAAATTAGACTTAAATCTAGGCCCTAAATCAGTTTATCAGTCATCATGCTTTTTTCAGCTTCAATTCATCGTTGTGTGATCATTGTTTGGCTACGAGAATGGCGTTGTTCTTCAAGCTAGGATTCTGTGTTTTGAGTGTGTTCATGAGATTGTCAGCCTTCTTGACGTTTCTCTTGGTGTGGAAGTTGAAGTCATCCTCGGATCTGTAAGCGGGAGCAGAGTACGGTGCAGGATGTGGCTTGGACAAGCTTCCTGAGATCACGGAGGGGTTGCAACTGAGCAGGAGAGGAATGCCGCAGTTTCCGATATTAGCGTTAGGGAACAGACCCACAGCGCCGCTGGCGGGTGCGCTGGCCAGGGCCGGTGTTCCGTACGCTGATCTGCCAGATTCATGTGTATGAGTAGGTCTCCACCTAAACCTGTGACCTTCCTGTTCCAAATTTCCAGAATCCCGCATATTCATGTAGTAGTTGGCCTTAGCGTTGTCCATATCCGCCGACTTGCCAGCCATAAATTGGTCCTGGTGTCTCAGATGTCCATGACTGGCGTCGAAGTGATGAGGGCTCGTATGTTGATGGTGATGATGTCCAGAGTGCATCTTCGTAGGATTCACAGTTTGATGAGCTTCAACAGCTGATTTCATTAGGCTGGGCTCTGTGTTCTTGTCCTGAACCCAACGCATGTGGGCTTGGTCGTTCAGCTGCTGCTGCACGTTCTTCGTGTTTTCAGCTGCTTTCGTTTCAAAAGCGTGTCCCATCATCTCCTTATGTTGATCAACAGCCTCGGAAGCCATTTTTCCTTCAACGAAGGAATGGTCCTTGTTCATCATATTTTTATTAATTTTTGTTTCAGTCAACGAAGGCGTGTTTGTTTTCACGTCTGAAGCTGAATTAAAGTCACTAGCTTGTTTCAGTTGTTTCGTAGTGTGGTGTGCTTCGTGAATTTTATCATCATCCTTCTTTAGTTCATCGTGGTCGGCAGTCATATGCTCGGCAGACTTCATTTCAATTTTCATATCTTCGGTTTCTCCAAGCTGTTTAGCATGTTCATCGTGCTTGAATGCCATGTGACTAGTTGTACCGTGGAGATCCTTCTCGGCGTTCCTATGGTTTTCCATCACCGACTCTGAATCGACAGATTTCAGTTTTTTTATTGATGAATCGTCTAGTTTTTCTTTTTTATTTAAATGCTCAGTTTCAGTTTTTCTTTCTTCTTCTTCTTCTTCTTCAGCTTTTTTCAGAGACATCGTTTCCAGATTCTGAGGAAGATGATCCAATGACATTGTATCAACGGCGTCTTTACCACTACTTTCCATAGTATTCTTTGTCTTAGTAATATGTTCACTCTTGAGTTCAGGTGTAAGTCTTGCCTTATTGTGGTTTAGCTCTTGAAGTTTTGAAGCCGACACCATTGAAGCAGATTCCAACATATCTTTTTCGGCAATGTCAGTTTTCATCTCATTCTGTTCACTTGACTTCTCAAGTTTGGAGTGTTCCAAATGTTCAATCATTGGTTGTTCTTTAATTTCTTCGTTTTCTTTGACTGTCATGTGTTCTTTAGTTGATAGTTTATGAAGTTCATGTTTGTTGATCGATGTGGGTGCTTCAGTACGGGGTATGTCATCATGGGATGATTTAAAACTGTCCTCAATATTTTTAACGAGCTCCACGTTTTTTTGAATATTTTCAATAGCATCCTTCCATTGAGCCAACCGTTCTTCTTCAGTTTGTGCTAGCGGCAATGCAACGTCTTCTACATGTTCAGCTGCTTTCACTGAAGTATCATGTGTGTTTGGGGTCTCTAAAATACCAAAATTGTTGTGGATGTGTTCCAAGGCTTGTCTTGCTACTTCGATATCTTGATGTAACTCTATGTCAGATTCAGAATCTCCATGTTTCCAAGGTGTTGTTTTGGCAGGTTTGTGCTCGATTTTCCTTAGATCCTTCTGTAAGTTTTCAACAGCTTCTTTTGCTAGCATGATGCTGTGTTTCATATCGTCTTCAGTCGTTTGAATGCTGGAGTCTTCAATAGTTGAACTTCCAATCATGTCGATGGACTTTGCGACGCTGTGTTCGTCGCAAAGGTTGACTCTGACTTGCTTCCTGCATGGTTCAGGTGAGTCCAGTTTTTCTTCGTGAGAGTTACGGTAGACCTGGTATGATGAGCCGACTTTCTTTTTAATGATTATTGGTTTCTTCAAATTGAAGCTTCTTCCAGACACTCCGAACTCGGAGATTTGTGGAGTAGCTAGCAGGTTGACAGGAGATCCAGGGCTCACGCTGGCTTCAAGTGACTTTCTTTCCCGTGTGAAGGCGTCCAGAAACTTAGCCGGAATGTGATGCTCCTCTTCAAAAGTTTCTTCATGCAGGGCTGGTGCTGCTAAGGCGGCAGTGGCCAGAGCTAAAAGCACCACGGAGTTCTTCATCGTGTGGTGACGATGTTGTGTTTGGTAATGAGACTGATAAATCCGATGCATTTATACTAATCGAAACTGAAGTCAAGAATCGAGATTTGAATGTAAAATAGTACGTGATCAGTTGATCATTGCATCGCGAGTGCTGAGGCGGCGTCTTCCGGCTCACGAGCGGAATGTCTCTTCATGATTACCGAGAAATCATTTTGTCACGACCAATATTTTTATTTTATTTTATATTGGGCTACCTTTTAATAATTGTTGCCTAAAAGTAAGAGAGAGGATAGTGTGAAACGTATTTGGCCAACATAAAATAACGTATTCCTTAGCTCACTATTTCTACTCATACTTACGGATTTTTAGTTAAATTTTAGTGTCATGTTGTTTCTGTGTGGTAACTACAATAAAGATATATATTATCTTAGAAACGGAATCCTATAAGAGTTCCGTCAGATAATTCTTGATTGCTTTTGAAAGTTGGTCGTTATCAAACTTTAGCGAACGTGGATTCGCTCGTTTGTTACGCGTAGAATAAGTTGCGCTGGTATAATATAATTCTGTGTTATTCTGGGTCTTTAACAATACTTGTTACTAAAAGGGCACAAACATTTACATAATCTCTCACAATCTTCGTTGTTTTAGCAAGAAGGATCGATTCGTTGACGAAAACGAAAGCACTCGAAGTGTAGCTTGGTTAGTTTTTCGTAACAAATCAGCTAAGTTAAGCCAGCTGGGTTAGGTGGTTTAGGACGTGACCGTTTTGTTTTTACCTTTTATGAGGTCTAGCATTTGGGCCTGTGTTATGAGAGTAATGTGTTCGGGCGGGCAATTTGAGCAATTTATTACTCGTAGGTAGATAATACAACTATCTAATAGTTTCATAATTAACATATTACATAAACTTTGCTAACGGGAACTTACTCGTATACAAAATTTTAGCTCAATAAAGGAAACTGGGTTAAATCGGCTAGCAAGTTTTGAACCACAAATACCTAAAAATAAGGCTCTTTTGTCGGGTTGCGTACGTTGTGACCGGGCATCATTTGGCCGGAATTCTTGACGCCATTGCATTGGAAAAGCTGCGTCAGTTTGATTGCGGCAGCCAATTCGACATAAATATTATCAGAGATCACACATTCTCTTGCGTCGTCACTCGTCAAAATGTTTTCGTACTAAGTTGTGCTTAACGATAAGGCGAAGATCTTAACAGGTTAGCTGTCCGATGAGGCACATGTGCCTCATGGGTGATTGCACTGGTACGTCCATGAGGCATATGTGCCTCATGGCCAATGATGTAGATAATGCAATCGATCTATCGATAATTTTTTTTAATAATTATATTATTTGTAGCATTAGTAAATTATACTACAACCAAATTCTACCAACCTAATTGAATGGTGCAATTCAATAACAGAAGATTGTTTTCAAAAAGATATTTTTCAGATGTCTAAAGTGTTACGAACATAAACGTACATTTTATCATTAAACGTAAATAATTAATTTCTTATCATACTCATCTAACATTAGCAATTATCGATATAATTAATTTTAATCACTAGGACACATAAAGTATCATAAAATACTTGAAGAGAATGACGTAACTTAATACGAAACTTCATGAGCGTTAGCTGTCATTATTTACTACGAGGACGTGTACAAAGAAGATCGAAACTTGCTTCGGGACAGCTAACCTGTTAATAATGAAGGTCGTCAGAAAATGGCTCTATAAATGCGCCAATTTTACAGGCCGCATAAGAAATCTATAAGAGACGCATAAAGCCTGCTGTAGTTTACCATTAAGTACTTTAAATGTCAATTTCAGGTTATTACAAATAATGCTGGAATAGTTTTAAAACCTCTGCCTTAGAGCTATGCCCTTTATATATTAAGCGAATCCAGTATAACGATGCACAAAAAAGCGATGGTTACTTACCATCTCGCTTTTCTTTCGCGAGATCTTCGAAATTTGGATAACCGAGAATCTTATTAAGTTACCCAATTTTTGAAGAATCACATAAAGTATGAAAAAATATCACATTACTTATATTATGACGTAACAACATCCTATGATTCCCTCCCATACTTAATAATATACTAGATGTATTCTACTTCTTCTTTCGTGTCAATGGCCGTTTGACTTCTAAATTATAATAGCAACTTCCACATAACTCTGTTGCTTGTTTCAAGTCTACTCGTGTGATGAGAGCAGGAACTACTAAACGTAAAGTAAGTAAGTAAGTAAGTAAAGTTTCTGAGTTTTTAAGACCAACTGGTTAAAAGTGGTGCCCTGTGCTATTAACTCTCTACATTTTAGACATCGTAAAAACTATCTATCTCCACATTTTCAGACTCAGGTAGTCAATAATATCGTTAAATGTCTCACAAAATGTATTTAAAAGAAACCAAATACAACCCCTCGCCTGTTTTTGATTAAAGTTATCTTTAATAACGGATACCAAACACCGAGAACTCTAAAGTGTGTATGTAATAAAGAAATATAAGTTTTAATTTTAATATGTATTTTAGGCTAAGTTATCTTTATGGGCCGTAGAAGAGTTTCATTACTATCCTGTAACTATTTTATTGTTTTACTTAGAAAACTATCGTGATTTATTTCAATTATTATTGTCAATTATTAGTATATTTTATTGTTTATATTTATTGTTGAGTCCGCTCGCGGCCACGGCTGTTTCAACACAGTCGAAACGTCGGTAAAATGCGATAAATACTCGTTTTAATCAGTAATTATGTACAGTAATCGCGAAAGTTTGAAAAATACTATTTCATTGTTGCCTGAATTAAATGATTTAATTATTTATTTAATATCCCCTGGCATCATGGTCAGGCCCTAGTATTGATTACATCGTCAAACATCTTGCAAGAACAATTTAATCACACTAATATTATAAATGCAAAAGTTTGGATGTTGGTTTATTTATTTGTTTGTTTGTTACTCAATCACATCGAGAAGGCTGAACCGATTTCGATGAAATTTAGTATCTAAATATATTATAACCTGGATTAACACGTAGACTACTTTTTATCCCAAATATTAGGTCCCATGGGATAAAATAGTCAAGTTGCAACAGCGAGTTTAGCTTTATTTCTAGGTTACACATTTAGTAGTGTAACGCGTACGAAGTCACGGGCAACAGCTACTAAATCATTAGTTATTTATTATTTGCTGATAATATGTTAAAAAATAAGCACTTAAGTTAAATATGATAAAGTGTATATAGATATCCATCAAGAAGTTCTGTAGATTCCCTGGCTCCATCATCAGCCCTGGTCGTCAAATCATGATTAAATGGTTAATTATTTACCTTCAAAAATATTCATGCAAAGTTAAACGTTCATAAACTTAATGAATAATATTTTTTAAAACGAACGACAGCATCCTTTTACAACCGTAGGGGGTGATTTTCAGACACAATGACTATCCCATGTTTAAATATTGACTCCCACCTCCATACTTTATTTGTCTCCTCGATTAGTGGATTCATAAACTACTTTTTAGTGAGGTGGGGGAGTTATCCTCCACAGTAGGTACTCTTATACATCAGAATTACAATCATTATAATCATAATCTTATACCTATTCCTGTCTAAATTAAATTATGACTCATTGCGCAATAGTCAATAGTCAGAGTTCTAGGCTTTGGTAAACAATGTTTCTGAGTTTCACAGTAGAATGAACACGGTACTCGTGTTGTATGATGCTATAAGGTAGCATATAAATATGATATATATGAACCTCCTTTATACGTTCTATAAGACGGGTAATAACAAATCGGGTATAACCGCCAACCATTGGACGGGCAGCACTAACTTCCATCAAGCATTATTTCATAAAACAAGTTTTTAAACTGAAATAAAACGCATTGAAATCGTTTCATTCGATTAAGAGCTACGAGCCCAGAACAAACACACAGGCTTATAAACATAGCCTTCAAACTAATGTAACCCCCTTTTGGTTGTCAGGTTAAAAATATACTTTATTTTAACCTCAACATGGCTCTTTAAAAGTACATACTAATGCATATTTTGAACTTCAGCTCGTAGTTCTTTCGTAGCACGTAGAGGCTTGCTACGCGACGTAGCGGACTCTACAAAAATACTACATTATTATTATTATTATTTATTTAGCCATAACTGTCCCACTGCAGGGCAAAAGCTTACGTTCCATTCTTCCACTCTTCTCGATTCATCATTGAGACAAATGTGTTTAAGTACGTGTCAAGTTCGTTCTGCCATCCCATTCTGGGTCTTCCGCGTCGTCGTTCAAACGAAGTTTGAAAATACTACCAAATTAGCTCAGGGGTGTACAAGTAACTTGGTTACAACTGTTACAAGGGCTTTAAGGTTATATCATCAATTTTTGAGCCAGAGGTAAAAAAATTGTTTCATAAAGTTTTGGAATATTATATTGCTTCTATTTATTAAAAATACTTAAACAAATTAGATTTCATTCACAATTCGTCTATCAAATTACAATAATAACTTACAATCTTAAAAGAATATAATGTCAGATCAGTCTCAATTGAGTTCCCTTGCCGTGATCTTAACCATATTGGGTTGAGGATAATCAGCTGACACAATATGATGATTTCCTTTAAACGTCTCTGGAAAATCTTCCGACACCTTAAAGTGAGTCGCTCCCGTTTCGCCCCAAACATGCCTCTTGCGTCTATCTACAGTTATAACAGACGCTGGGCTATTCATGTTTAGAACGTTACTAGCCTTAACCCCAGTTTTCTTGATATCCAGGTCATCGTTAGACTTGAATTCATTACTTTTGTACGATGGAGTGGATTCTACCAAATGTCCTGTCTCTACCTTTGGAGCGCAGTTGAATAAAATAGGCACAGCACTTTCGGGCGTTTGTAGGTAGTTTGCGACTAAATGCTCAACAGGTTTGGATGTAGCATACGCTACTGAATTTGCGTGTTCGTATGATCTTTCTACAGGACCGTCTTCGCTAATTGGCTTCTTATCTGGTAAAATACTGTCACCATCATCGCGAAGACTGAGAATATTTTCTTGATTGGCTGATAGTTGTTTGTCTGGTACCAAACTGTCTTCAATATCATCGAGATGTAAAGTAGTAAGAGTATCTTCAGGTAGTGGTTCTTTTGTTAGCGAGCTTGTTCTAGTACCGTCATCTTTACGAAGCTCGGGCAAAACGTTAATAGCAGCATCTGTATCCAATGGAACCTCTTCTACAACAAAATTCACTGTAACTTCTTCAGTTCTAAGTAAAGGATTTACAACGCTTAGATCTTCAGCTAAAAGATGTCCCTCTCGTTCAACTCTTTTTTTTACATCTTTTAACGGAATCTCAGCTTCACGGAGCAGTAGTTTCACCAACTGATCTTCAATGTTTGAAATGTCCTTAATGTCTATTTCGGTGTCGTCTTTGTCTTCACGAAACTGGGGTAAAGGATTTGAAGGCACGAGAAGTAATAATGATATAGGAACAGTATCAGTTAGTGGTGATTCCTTCTCCCTTTCAGTAACATTTTCGTTTGAAAGAGTCAGTGATAAGGATATAGATAAATTAAATAATAGTGATAGTACTACGACGGTTTTCATTTTGGAAGTCGTTGATAATTTGTGATTACATGATATTTATAATTTTTTGATGTCTACGAATAGATAGAATGATTTTGAAAGATCAGAGATAGTTTATCAATTTCTATTGTAATCGTGTAAGATACACGCTATCATCTTATTCTTATTTTTATCATTGTTCAGATGGTTTTATAATGTCGAGCCATCTATTAATCATCACGATTTGTACATATTATTGTGCGTATAATATTAAAACCGATTCTAAGCAGAAAAAAACCGGCCAAGTACTAGTTGGACTCGCACACGAAGGGTTCCGTACCATTATCTATAAAACATCAAAAAAATCATGTCTGTTGTATGGGAGCACCCCTTAAATATATTTTTTATTTTCATTTAATTATTTATTTTAATTAAATATATAACCAAATATTCTGTGAATATTTCATGCGTCTACCTGTTGCCGTTATCAATATCGAGCAAAAACGAGCAACAAAATCACGTTTGTTGTATCGGAGCCCGCCTTAAATATTTATTTTATTATGTTTTTAGTATTTTTTGTTATAGCGGCAACAGAAATACATCATCTGTGAAAAGTTCAACTGTCTAACAGTGACGGTTCATGAGATTACAGCCTGGTGACAGACGGACAGACAGACAGCTGAGTCTTAGTAATAGGGTCCCGTTTTACCCTTTGGGCACGAAACCCTAAAAACAGCTAAACTATACCTACCGATGCTAAATCACTAACCACCATACCATTATTATATTAATAAACCCACATTATCCTTGGTATGAGGGTTGCTGGGAGCCGTTGGGTGCAAGCCGCATAAGATCAATCGGATTTATTATTTACTAGAACCCACCCGCAGATTGGCACGTGTTATTTCTCAATAAATTGTAGCCACAAATAAATTTTAATTGTATAAATTATCTCAATACTGGTCAAAATCTATCTGTATACCAAATTCGTAAATCGATTCAGCCGTCGCATCGTGAAAGTATAACAAATAATCTCACTTTCGCATTTATAACATATACCCATAGGAAGGCCTATGTTTTGCAGTGGACGTATTATGGCTGATGATAATGTAATAGTTAAAAAGTGTTTTGTCTGTTCGATTTAATTTTAAACCGTCTGTCAATGCAAAACACAAAACACAGTGTAACCAGTCAAAAGATAAACTGAGTTTATTAGTGCATCTGGGGGTTAAATGCAATGTAGGTGCTAGGGGTACCTCTGCACGTCACATAATTAACATTGACGACCTACGTGGCGCAGTGGGCGAATAGCCAGCTGAGACGCAGGAGGTAGCGGGTTCGATCCCCGCCGCGGAACAAATGTTTGCATGATCTACAAATATTTGTTTCGGGTCTGGATGTTTATCTATATATTATAAGTATGTATTTACAAAAAAAAAGTATATAAGTATTCTATCAGTTATCTGGTTCCCATAGTACAAGCTCTGCTTAGTTTGGGGCTAGATAGCGCTGTGTGAAATGTCCTGCAATATTTATTTATATACTTAATTACACGAATACGAGCATTATGTAATGACGACCTCCGTGGTGCAGTGGGCGAATAGCCGGCTGAGATGCAGGAGGTAGCGGGTTCGATCCCCACCGCGGAACAAATGTTTGCATGATCTACAGATATTTGTTCCGGGTCTGGTTGTTTCTCTATATATTATAAGTATGTATTTACAAAAAAAAATATATAAGTATTCTATCAGTTATTTGGTTCCCATAATACAAGCTCTGCTTAGTTTGGGGCTAGATAGCGCTGTGTGAAATGTCCTGCGATATTTATTTATATATTTAATGACACGAATACGAGCATTATGTAGCTCAGGAAGACACCTAAAATGCTTTTGTAACCATATCCTAACATAAACAGACCTCAATGTGTGCATGAAAACTTGATTTTATCCTAAAATCCATTATATGTCTTGTATTAAACTAAAGAACCATAATTTGCATATGCAACAAAGTGACCTTACTACCTAAACTAGTTGCATTATAGTTATCATATTAGCATACCATCAAATCAACTTATTTAATGCTATAAAGTAATGTATAGGTTCTTTCTAATTACGGATTAGCATAAAATGGATAGTATGTACACGCAGTAATTTGTTAAGCGTAGACATTTGCACTTATATGTACCTATCCACTTACCTAGTGTTATGTATGAAAGGTTGCAAAAATAATAACGAGATGCAAGGATTTAATACTTTATTACAAACACATATTTTAACATACGAATCCCTACAACACTTTGTAAACGAAGTATCACTAGGCTAATGTTACCAAGTAAACAGTAACTATCACTGGTGCACCTTGGCATGGCTGGGTTCATGAGCCTGGTTCACGTGCTCATGGGCTGAGGGCACCTCGTGGCTCTCTTCGGGATCGTGGTGAACCAAAGGTTCCACTCCTCTATAAGAATCCGGCGCTGCGTAGTGTGGCTGCGATTGTACCATATGCCCTGGCACAACAGAAGGGGTACAGCTGAAGAGTAAAGGCACGTTGCATCCTCCAGTATTGGCATTAGGGAATACTCCAAATACAGAACCGGTTGTCGGTGATGATGCTATTTGAGCGTACGGATGAGCGACTGCTGGGGCAGCGTATCTATATCTCGCCATCGGTATATGATCAGACATCATATGGTCTATATCGGAATAGCTCATCATCTCGTGCGGTTCGGTTTCCACGGATCGGTAGTTGGGTACTCCGTAGTATTGCTGGGAAGCTTGCGGGTAGCCGTGGTAGGGTGAGATGTTCACCTGGTAAGCGGCGGCGGGCGCGATGGCAGGGATCGAGGCGGATGCTGCGGCCGCGGCAGCAGCGCATGGAGACACATACTGAGGGTACTGGGAACGCACATCCCTGTAGTAATCCAACTGTCGTTGATAGTCCAACTGTCGTTGATCAACCATCCCAGGAATCTGTCCCTCGCTGAGCGTCGGCGCCGAACCCACAACCAAGGCCGTAGCAGCAAAAGTTATCACTCCATATACAGCCTTCATTTTTAAAGAAGCAACTGGTGTGATCTGAATATGGCAGGCAACTAATATACTTAAACATTTTGCAATCAGAATTTTGACTGCACTTTCGACTGAGTTTGCAGTTTGGTCCACCACCTACTTTCTGAATCGAGAATCGACTGAGTAGTTTGTGCAAGCTTTGCGTTTACTTGCCCCAAATTTCATAAAACTTACCTACAGACTAACTTTTGTTAGGTAGGTACCTCCTACTATTTTGCTAGGCGATAAGTTATAACTTTGAGTGAGAATCGAACGATATCTCACTTTCCCATATCATCTACAGATCAATCTATTTTTAGCGGTAGTGGGTTCGATTCTCGCCGCGGAATAAATGTTTGCATGATCTACAGATATTTGTTCCGTGTCTGGATGTTTTTCTATATGTTATAAGTATGTACATATTTACAAAAAAAAGTATGTAAGTATTCTATCCAGATCTGACCAGATAACTCTGGTTCCCATAGTACAAGCTCTGCTTAGTTTGGGGCTAGATAGCGGTGTGTGATATGTCCAGCAATATTTATTTATTTATTTATTATTTTAAATAAGATATATACAATGTTTATACCAAATACTCTCTTATTGACAACTTCGATGCACAACACAGGCATTGTAGGTATAAATATTTGCAACGCAATAGAAATTATTTATTACATTGCGGCTCGATTTATAGCAACCATCAAAATGCTTTATTTCGGAGAAACAGCTATCCATTTAGCAGCGTTTAACTGCATTCATCACTATGTGGGTCATGGGCATTCGACCTAATTTTACGCTGAGTACCGGCGGCTCTTGTAAGCTAGCGAGCGAGAATGTTTTAATTCCACTACATTTATAACCTCAAAATTTTTTAGTTTCTAGCGGTTGAACAAAAAGTAATATCAAAATTTTGAAAAAAATGACCTAATTTTGAGACTTAATTCAAGTATAGTGTTGTTCCATCAGTTAAATAGTTTAAAAAATCAGTCCAGTAATTCCGGGGATGAATGAATGAATGAGTCTTAAATTAAAATATTTTGAACTTAGAAAAACTGATTGATTGATTCAAAAATAAAATTAAGTTATTTTGTTTTCTTTACGTCGTGATCTATTAATAATTATATAATCATATATATAATTATTCATATATATGCCTGTATATTATCTTTTATTCTGAATGAGCACGACAAGTAGTAAGAAAAGTTTAAAAATTTGAAATACATTGTTACATCGTGTTACTCGTACCTAATCATGAAATATAAGTAAGAACATGTATCTAATAAGAAACAACTTGAAACACTAATTACCATTGACATGTTTTCGCATTTAATACTTAATAGAGCTTATTTATTTAATTAGCTAGGTATACACCTTTCTTTTATTTATAAAATACCTAGATACGAAAGTTGTATGTAGTAAAAGTATGTAGTATGAATTAAGGTTCTGTCAAGCCAATACATTTACAGTAGGCTAATTGCTTCTGTTGCTGGCTTTAATTTGTCGGTATTTTGGTCGTTCACTCGCTAATAGTTATTTGCAAGTAATAGTTTAGCGACAATATTTTTTTGTACCGCTTAGGCGTCGGTCTTTCAAACCCATATAAGATCTGATGTTTAGTGTAATGCTCATCAAAGCTTACATGTGTTTAAATGTTTATATATAAAATTCTAAAACTACAATAGGTATGTATCGTAACACGAAATAATTACCTACTTTAGGTCAAATTTTATTTGTATAAGTTTTGAGAAGCACTTTAACTTAATTAACGTTGTAAATTATGATTGTTCATTCTAGGATTTAATTCACACTGGAATTGTACTAGTTAAGCTTTTATAATCTAATAAAGAACTTTTAAAATTTAATTGAATACATTTATGGCTCTGGTGTCTGTCCGATTGAATCACCCGAATTATGTGTTACCTGGACATTCAGTTACCAAAATGCACTTCTTGGTATACTCATCCCGAATGTACCCCGCTGCACAGCGACACCCCACACGACACTCCCATATTGAAGGGCATGCCTGGCCTGAAAGAAAAAGTCATGGACCTAATTAACATTAATTAACAAATATTTATTCACATAAACACAAGTAGACGCGAACATTTAAACGAACATATTTATACAAAAAAAAGACAGGAGGAAAATAACACATAAGTATTAGTGTATGCATGGAGAAATCATGCCATGTACAGGCTTATGTGAAAAGCCCTGAGCTCAGTATGTGCTGAATGAATGAAACGTCTAAATATTTTTAAAGCTCTTTCCGACAATACCACATATACTGGGAGGCAAGCAATTTTCTTTTCCATCCACTCTACTAAGAAACTCTACTCTAGAAAGTACTTTCAAAATTTTTTAACATAATTTTCTAAACTCAACCCAAAGTAATTATTCAAATCGGTTCATAAACAAACGGTTTATAACACATTGAGATCCTCCTCCTTTTTGAAATCGGTTAAATAAGCTGAATATTACATAGAAGTAAGAAAGTTAGAACTTAGTACTAAGTTCAGAGAGGGATATATAAGCACGCCCAAGGTGTAAACAGGTTCCACGAGCAGAATAATCTACTTTTCACTCGTTCTGCGAGACAATAAAAACCAAATCTAGGTGGGTGCAATCTGTGCAGAGGTTAGTTCGATTGACGAATAAGTTCTTAATGTGTGGGTCACTTTGGTTCAAATTTTAACAAGATGAGGTTCCAAATTCAAATCACTACAACTTTACTCCCGGCTCAGCCATAGGGATTTAATCACCTGCTTTCGATGAGGTATACATGACATAGTCGAGCAGGTGGTGTGAAAAGTATTTTTTTAACAGTTTGTTGCTAAAAAGAAAATTTGTTTCCGGTATCCATTGTCTTTTTCACTACTAGACTATAGCCTGTTTCATACTATATAGAAATAATGAGTTATCATGGAGGTTGTATATTATTTCGTTATAGCTTATTATGAATACTCTTCACATTCTTCTCTTTTTTCACATATCTCATTAATTTTTAAATAGAATTATTGTATTGTCATAGAGATTGTATTTCATTTTAGTATATTAGGAATGTGGCCTTTTTTGTTTTAAATAGAAATAAGCATTTGTCATGGAGTTCGTATTTCATTTTAGCATAATACGAATGCAATGAGCCTCATTCTATTTTCAAATGTACTATGCGGGCGCCCGCCCGGACGATAGAATGAATGCTAATAGCATTTTCTTTCAGGTGTAGTGTAGATTGAGTGGTATGATGATGATGAGAATTAGCGTGAGCAGGCAATTTGGGGACTCTTCAATAATACAGTACCTTCTGCCATTAACCTCATATTGACACATGTCGGCGGACACTTCCAGCCACACAGGGAAAACTGTTCGTGTTCTCTCAAACACATAGAAGTTCTGAAACTGGTGGTTTCAATTGTTATCAGCAGCAATAACAAGATATGTGGCATTGTTTTATGGCTCTATTTTTACTGCGTACTGAGGTAAAGAACGTAAAACATTGCATTGTTGTATTAACTAATAAAAAAAGTGTTTTAAGTAGGTACTATTTATGTAGTTAGTGTGGAATTGACTAGTCTGGTCTGGATACTTTTAAGATTAACACAATGTTATTTTTAATCACTAATAAGCCATTGTTAAATCGAACCTTGCTCCAAAAATGCAAATTCCGGCCCTATAACGAGGCTAATTACTTTTTTAATATTATGCTTTAGTGAAATATAAATCCTCCATGATAAATCCATGATAAATCCTTATTTCTATTTAAAAATGGAACTGGCCACATAAAAGAATATAGAATAATTAAATTTTCACGGTATTTCAGTACGGTCTCATGTAAAAATATCTAAAATAGGTAGGTAATCTAAAATAAAAAATAAAATGTCATTTTAGTCTGTTCTTCTGTAGAGATGGTGAGAATTTTTATATCGTGGTCACGCTACTGTGCTATAATCTACAATCGAAATAAGATCTAGACGGTTATGTTCAGCAGCGGACGTCCATTGGCAAAATGATTGATGATGATGACGACTATTTTTCCAATATGGACGTCGAAATCTAAGATTTTTTTCGACAAAATAATAAAAAAATGATAAACTTGTCTACGAGTAGACGAAACTACTTAGGACAAAAGTAGACGTAGACGACGTATTCAATAAATTGGATAAGCGCGTGTCGGACCACACACAGTGAAGGGGTCTGTCACCCCAACACCGCAACTAGAGACGTAGCGGTTTTGCTGGTTTGGGGAGGTACACGACTATTAAGAATAAAATATATATTTCGTAAACGGATTCCTGTATCAAAAAAGTATTGATGAGACCTTAGTGTTTTTGAAAGACCTTTTCAACGATACCCCAAACAATGGGGATGAGCCAGTAAAAAATCACTACAACTTACATAAACCAGCTTTACAGCAAGAATAGTCTACTAGTAAATCAATTATAGCTCCGGACGAAGAGAACCTGTAATAATTCCTAGTTTGACTACAGAACCCTAAAAAAGTGAACCAAATCTTTATTCTCTTATATCTTATCCTATCTCTTTATATCTTATTATTTTTATCATACCTGCTGAGCTGAGATCAACTGTATTTAGTATTTTGGTTTTTCTTTTTGTGTATTAATTTAGATTATTGATCGAGCGAAGCGAGATCTCAAATCAACTTGGGCAAATCGGCGTTGTATGTATGTATGTATGTTTGTTTGTCCGAGGATAACTTTCATAGCGTTTATCTGATCATCATGAAATTTGGTTTATAGGTAGGTAGTGATGGCAAAATTTTGGTGTGACTCAATGAGCTAAAAATATTGGGGGGTTGATGAGGTATTGGGGTTCAAGAGGGGTAAAAAAATGAAAATTTGACTATTAGGTCAAGTGGGACGTCACATGAAATATCTTCATTAGTACATTTGAACCCCATTTTTATTTTATTTTTTGCCGTTTTTGAATTATTAGCCATAATAAAAACACAACTTTAACAAAATTCACAGGGTACACCAGTGACCCCACAATGCTGAAATTTGGCATTCGTGTAGCTTTAGTGACACAAATATAGGCAAAGTCTGAATTCCAGAATAACTGCCATTTGTACAATAAAAAAATATAACCAAACAACAAGAACCCCTGTTACATATAATTTGAATGAAACTGTAGTTGGTTACCCATTTCGTGGCACCAATTTATTAGTCATAGATGAAAGCCGGCATGCACAAAGATCACTAAACGTATTTAGCGACTAAACATGTTTAAATTTGAAGTATTTGTATGATTTGACAACTCCTTAAATCATATTTAGCCACTAAATACGTTTAGGCATCGTTGTGCAAGTCGCCCTAAGAATAATATTTATTTTGGGAAATTCGCGAGATCTCAGTTCGGGGCGAACCACTAGTTACTTTAGATTTTGTTATTTTCTAGTATTTAGTCGTTTAGATTCTTGTTTTGTTATAGATTTTAAACGGTAAGCGTTTTCTTTGTAGACTAGATCTAGTGCAGGGACCATTAGCAACATATGTCTACAATTATACGTTTGGTCAACTTTTGGTAAATAAATGTAGGTACCTATTTGTAACTGTGTTTGTATTCACACAAGTAATTTTAACAAAAAATAACCTACTTAAGCAAATAACTGAACCGATTTTGATTAAATTTCTATGGGACCAATCTAAAAGTACCTAAAATATTATTTCAAATAAAAAAAGAATTTTCAAAATCGGTTGATAAATGACGGAGTACTGAGGTAACAAACTTAATATAAAAAAACTGCTCTCCAAGAGTGCCGACAGAAGTGAAAACTTGAATAAAAGCAGACTACACTTATATACAGAGGTGACGGTAACGGTAACAGTGTCGCGATTTCAATTGTTTTTCCCATCTCAAAAATATCCAATGCGCTTAAAGAAGTTTTCACTTCAAAACAACCGAATAGAGAACCACCTCCTTTTTCTGAAGTTGGTTAATGTTATGAATTCAAATCTCTACATAAAACTCAGTTGGTAAGCTTATTATTTAGCTCCTAAGTATGCAGTACGTGTTTGCTGGAAATAAACCAAGATGTAGAAATTTCGCGAAATCGTTTGTCATCAATGTTTATGCTGAGTTTGGGAAACCGCACAAATATGCGCATGCGCTGGCTTTTACGAGCAAATTATCACGTGTTCGAGAAAAGCGAGTTGAACAATTTTTTTAAATTTGAATTCATTATAATACAAATGATTTCGTGTTATTTAACAGGTTGGTTGGTCGAAAACAAGTAACTTTTTAACCACAAGATAACCGACAATTGGAAAATTATTTTTTTAATATAATCTAGATTTCATCAAAATGGGTTCAGTAACATGGTTTTTTTAGAATAGAATAGAATAATAATTTATTTGGTACACACAAAATAACACATGAAACAATATTATAAGGATCAATAGATACAATTGAATCCATTAAGACAGTTCGACTCATGTGTCTGCGTACCAAAATGGCGTTCAGCTCAGCATAATGTTGGATGTTGTGCATCCAACGCTGAGTTTCAGCTGAAACCAGGAGCAAAAGGTAGTTTTTTCTGTTATTGAAGTCGGTTATATTTTTGTTTAAAAGTTAGGTACTTGTCATGGGTAGAATCTTCTTGATTCGAAGCACCTTGTATTTTTAAGAGTACCTAGTAGAGTTTCCTTGTGAAAATGCCCGCCCGGGGAAGTACTACAACCATACCTATAACTGTCTACAAGCAGCATCGCTGTGTTTCGGTTTGAAGGGTATGGTTGCCGGTGAAATTACAGCCACATGAGGCTTTACACCTGTATGCCTCAAGTTGATGGACGCAGGGCAGTGCATCGTAGACGTGTCCTACGATGCACTGCCCTCTAAAGGGGAAGGCAATACTTTGATAGAGGCGATGGTTACAACTTAACATCAGGTGTGCCAAATCGTTATTCCATCTCCAAGTCGTATAAAATATAATAATAATAAACACATTCACACATTAAATAAAATAGACGTTATTCTAATTATGTATTATGGTTTTAATTTTAGTACATAATTTTATATAGGTATAGGTTTAAACAGTTCATTTAATTTTAATAAGTAATGTAAGTAGATTTTGACCGAGGTAACTTGTTTTATTTTCCATTTTTATTGATTTTCTTTTAATTTTTAAATATATACATATTTATTTATTGTACTTAACCTTTTAGTAATGTAGGTACCTATTCTAAATGCAGACACTTCGCCACCTATCGAGAAATTGCAGTGCCCTTACAGGAACAGAAACAGTCTGGAAAGAAACACTTAGGTAGATTATGCAATACCTATGTAAAACAACATGTAGGTACGCAATAAATGTTTGACTTTGACTAATTTATGTTATCTGTACAAAGGATCTCGTGCTATATTAGATAGTTACTATACATATACATACATTAACTATATTAGGAATACCAGGAACGAACATTAGCGATAATTTATTGCAGAAAATGTTAAAATAGGTATATTTCAAGTTTAAGGGTATCTACATCTTATTCCTTTTTTATAATTTTTTTACTTTAGTTGAAACAACAGAGACGTAGTTTATCTGTCATCGTGCCAGTACGAGCTAAGATTGTGATTTCAAGATAAGATTATTCTGGTTTTTCAGGTATTCGTAAAGATTGACGATAAAAATTACTTATCTAATTTGATAGGTCTAAGAAAACATGTCCGAAACTAAATTTCAACACATCTTTCATTTAGTATAAAAAGACATAATTAAAAGAAATTATAACCATTACAAATTCAGTTCTACTCGATCGGTAGCAATGACCAAAATTGTTTTCATCTTCATCGTCACCACATTTCTCTCATCGACCAGGAGTCAGACTTGGACCGGTCCTAACCAGCTGCAGCCAGTACACGGGCTCTACGTGAAGCCTTCCAGCGACGGGACAACAGGAGACCTTTACGTTGCCGCTTCAGAGGACAGTGGAACTAAGGCGCAATGGCTGACAGATCAGCCCGTCAACTTCCTACCTGCATCAACCCCACAGGCTGTGACTGGTCAAGCTATTCCAGTGGCATATCCCTCTTACTCAACCCACGATGAAGGCTCAACCACGCAAAAACGAGCCGTGATCAGCCCCCCTGTAGCTCCTGTGCAGTATGCGTACGCCCTTCCGTTCAATCCCACTGGAGGAGCTCAATTGCCATACCCTTACGCTATGCCCACCAGCTCAACCCCTGAAACATCAGCAACTCAGTGCGAAAAGGTTGCAGCTGCAGCAACAACAACAGTCCCATATAACCCTTTCCAATTCTTTTATCCACACATGATGCAAGCCTACGCTAATGCAAAAAGTGTTTTGAAGGAGTCTGGCATGAGCGATGATAAAGCTAGCTCGGTGATTCCTCAAGCATCCCCTTTATGGTCTAACAGCTATTCCTATCAGTACCCGATGTCGTATGTTATGATGGACCCCTCGACTTGGGCTCAGTTACAACCTGCTCAACCTACTTGTTCTAAAAACGCAGCAACTACTGAAAGTTCAACCAAATAAAAATAAATGTGCTACTATTTATTTTGATGTAGAATATAATAATTTATTGAATAAATATTTTGAAAGTACCTATTACCTACGTAAAATGTAATGCGTGTTTCATTTTCTATTCCATAACGCGTGCCCGACCAAGTCAACTCGAGTTGTGTCGGCCTAGAACTATCAGCACTGGCAGCACAGCTACTGGCTTTAAAATAATATTAATTTTGAATGTTTTTTTACGTTTATATAGCTTAATCTTCGATTTTTTGGCACCGAACGACCTAAAAATATTCTAATAGAACAATTTTTAAAATAAATCAAGCTATCCACGTGTAAATCAGACATTATTTCTGTCTTGTCTGTCACATTAAATCAAATCTGTCTGTCAATGTCAAAATCTTTTCAGCTGGAACTCGTGTGCGTGCTTGGTCTTGCGAAAGTTGTGATCTAAAAATAATGAATTTCTTGTGAAAAGCCACAAATAAAGGATTAATTTGTATTGTATTCGCTCGTTTCTGAAGTCCTAATATCTCAAAATGGTCTCCAAGAAGAAGAAGAAGGTTAGCATAACATTAGCAGCGCAATTCAACACGTGTTTACATTCGATTCTAACCATAAAATATCTTATTTTTATAGTATTCATCCGGAGAAGGAGCGCAGTTTATGACAAGAAAGGCTGCGCTGAAGAAATTGCAACTATCGCTTAAAGATTTCAGACGTATTTGTATCTTAAAAGGAATTTACCCTCGGGAACCCAGAAACCGTAAGCGCGCCCAGAAAGGAGCTGGTGGCATCAAAACATTGTATCACACAAAAGACATCAAATTCCTTCTCCACGAACCTACAATATGGAAACTGAGGGATCTAAAGGTAAGGTATTATATTGCTTGACAACAATTCAATTCATTTGCCCTGACTAATCAATTTACTACTATAATTATTGTGTTTATAATTTTAGGTTTACCAACAAAAAATCCGTCGCGCAAGAGCTATGAGGGAATATGGTCAGATGAAGAAGTGGCTACGTGATTATCCTGAAATAAACATTGACCACATAGTTAAAGAAAGATACCCTACATTTGTCGATGCTCTCCGTGACTTGGATGACTGTCTGACCCTGTGCTTCTTGTTCAGTACTTTCCCATCTCTACAGAGAGTGCCAAGAGATCAGTCCATGATGTGCAGGAGGCTCTCTGTTGAGTTCATGCATGCTGTGATCGCAGCTAAAGCTTTGCGAAAAGTATTTGTATCCGTAAAAGGATACTACTTCCAAGTTGAGTTCGAAGGACAGATTATCACTTGGATTGTACCACATCACTTTGCATTCCAGGTAAGAAACCATACTACTAATTCCAATAATAAAATAAACATCAATAAGTATTGATGAATCTTCTCAATATTTTCCATAGGGAAATATTTTTAATAATTTTATTTTTATAAACTAGCTGTTGCCCGCGACTTCATACGCGTTACACTACTAAATGTGTAGGTAACCTAGAAATTAAGGTAAACTCACTGTTGCAACGTGACACTCCATTTTTGTCCCATAGGAACTGATTTATGGTATAAAAGGTAGCCTATATGGTAATCCAGGTTATAATCTACATATACACCAAATTTCATCTAAATATGTTCTGTTGTTACAACGTGATTGAATAACAAACAAACAATCAAACAAATAAATAAACAAACATCCAAACTTTCGCATTTATATTAATAGTGTGATATTTTTTTCAGCCACAAAGCAAAGACGAAGTAGACTTCAAGATTATGTCCACATTTGTAGATTTCTACACAATGATGCTTGGATTTGTAAACTTCAAGCTATACCACTCACTGAATTTGACTTACCCTCCCAAACTGACTGCCGGCTTCACATCTGACTCTGACAAGGATCTCGTAGATGAACAAGCTTACGTATCAGAGAGGATTGCAGCCATGAACATGTCACTGGCACGAGTTGCAGGCTCTAATGAGGCTGAGGAACTACCAGAAATTGATCTGTTCTCCACAGAAGATGAGGACCCTCAGAAACTGGAAGAAGCCAAGTTAGAAGCAGAAAAAGTGCAGAAACTGAAAACAATGTTCAAAGGTCTGAAATTCTTTATCAACAGAGAAGTGCCGAGAGAGCCATTGGTCTTCATCATTCGCTGCTTTGGTGGAGAAGTCTCATGGGACAAGGACCACTTTGTGGGTGCTACCTTTGATGAGACAGATGAGTCTATTGCATACCAGATTGTGGACAGACCGAGTATGGACAAACAGTATATATCCCGGTATTATGTCCAGCCACAGTGGGTGTTTGACAGTGTCAATGCCAGGACTCTGTTGCCCATCAACAAGTATCTGATGGGAGCTGTCCTGCCGCCGCACTTGTCGCCATTCGTGGATAAGACAAAGGACCAAGTTTATATTCCACCTGAAGAGAGGGAACTCAATGATCCCAACTTCAAACCACTGGGTGAGTAAGCAATTTAAGAACAAAATTTATTATTTCATGCCTGTTTTACTTCTCTATCTATCTCTGGAAGCATTGGTACTTCAATCCCCATAAGCTTAGAAACTGTCCATAAAATTGACCACATTTCATGATAATAATAATAATAATATCGCTGGACATTTCACACAGCACTATCTAGCCCCAAACTAAGCAGAGCTTGTACTATGGGAACCAGATAACTGATAGAATACTTATATACTTTTTTTGTAGATACATACTTATAATATATAGAAAAACACCCAGACACGGAACAAATATCTGTAGATCATGCAAACATTTGTTCCGCGGCGGGAATCGAACCCGCTACCTCCTGCGTCTCAGCCGGCTATACGCCCACTGCGCAATGGAGGCAGTCAATGTTATGTATCAGCATAATGTTTAAACCCTTTTAACTGACTTGAGTCCTTCAACTCATAATTCATTAATATTTCTTACAGATGAAGAATCAGGCAGTGAAATCGAAGAGGCCAGTGACGAAGATGCAGAAGAGGCAGTGGAACCTGACACTGAAGATGATGACGAGGCAGCCCTCACCAAGCAGTACCAGGATGAAATCAAAGAGGACTCTGATGGTGATGATGGAGAAGATGATGATGTTACAGACTCTGAGAAAAAGAAGATAAAGAAGGAGAAGGTAATGTCAGCTAGAAAGTACTAATTTTATTGATTGATAACTTCGATAAAAAAATTAACCATTTATGGCTCAATCCAGTCATAATCTATCTAGATATACATATACGAAATTTCACCAAAATTTAGCCGTGAAAACTCAAACAGACAGAAAGACAGTTACTTTCTAATTTATAATGTGGGATAAATTATTTCCGACAATTTCAGACTTCTGATAGATGGATTGACGACCTCCTTGGTGCAGTGGGCGAATAGCCGGCTGAGACGCAGGAGGTGGCGGGTTCGATTCCCGCTGCGGAACAAATGTTTGCATGATCTACAGATATTTGTTCCGGGTCTGGTTGTTTCTCTATATATTATAAGTATGTATTTACAAAAAAAAATGTACATAAGTATTCTATCAGTTATCTGGTTCCCTTAGTACAAGCTCGGCTTAAATTGGGGCTAGATAGCGCTGTGTGAAATGTCAAGAAATATTTATTATTTATTCATTTATATTATAAAGAACTTTATCACATAATGTATGTAGCTTTATTATTTAAGGCCCCCTTTATGTTTTAGTAAAATGTTTGCTCAAATTCTATTTTTAACTTGGCATTCTCACTCTTGCAGTAACTAATGTAAATTAGCATTTTAAACTATACCATATAATTAATTATTTTTATTTCAGTAAATTTTAATGATTTAATTTTAATCATATGAGTTTCTTTTAAAAATTATTATATTGTTATTTTTGCAGAAAAAAGCCATGGCCGTCACCACAGGCGTGCCACACAAAGAGCATCCCTACCAGAAGGAGATAGAAGACAAACAGGCATTCAGGCTGAGGGAAAAACTTGTGCGTAAGAAGCACAGGAACCTATACAAGAGCATGAAGGCAGGACAGGAGTCACGAAAGAAGGAAATATGGCTACTGAGAAAGAAGAGGCGACTACACGAAGAAAAGATCAAAGAAGACAAAAAAGTTGAAAAGAAAAAGCAAAAAAAAGATGCATTTGACAAAGCTACTGCTTCTGTGTAAAAAAATCCTTAAAGTAAGGTTTTTAGAAATAAATGATGCTATAACATAATAACTGATTTATATTTTAACTGTATATTTACAAAAATAAATTATCATTTCAATAGTTAAGAATGTTTAAGACAAAACAATGAGATAACATAAGTTTTCGTCATTAATAGTTAATAGACCACAGAAACAAACATTTTTTAACTTATAACAGATAAGTGTATGTTTAAGTTAACCAACACAAATACATTCAGACAGAAGAGCAATTTCTAACACATTAGCATAAACTGACAAATATGGAGCTAGTAGAAAAACAACCCCAATATTGATATTGGTTCAAAGATTGATTACGAAAGTGTCTATCACAGCTTTGCTGCCTTGAATATTTACAATTTAACTTAATCAATTATTACAATGAATCGTGAGCAAAAAACAATGAGCTTAATATCATATTCCAGCTCCAGTATATTTTAATCAGTTATTCGTTTGGCGACGCAATTTAAGTTTTGTAAGAATTTTAAAAAGTACCATTTAATGGCGCATGCCAGACATTTTCTAAATATTTAGGCATTGCTTTTAATTAATTAATCTGAATCATCTCCGCTTTCTTCCTCGTCGCTGTCTTCAAGTTCCGGCATCGGAAATCTTAAAACTGCAGCTACACCGGTTAGTTGATCTAACTCTGAAAAAGATACTTCTATTGAATCAGACTTATCAGGACATTCGGCAATGCAAAAGTCTTAGCTAATGAATTAAACGCAGATTTTATTTATAGATAATAGCAGAACATTAGGCTGTATAACAAACAATACTTACGTTCGCCAGAAACGTGCATGCTTGAGAATATCTTCACATCGCCACCATTTTCCCTTACTGAGTCCACCAGAGCCACATACTCTTTTCTCTTCTGAACCTCTTGACATCTACAAAATAAAAATATTATTTTCAAAAGTATATTTTGTTTAAATTTCAGTGGTCGCTATGTTCGCAAGTATTATATATATAGCGCTATATTATTATAATAATGATTATTAAACTCTTGCTACTCGTTGATAGATGGCGTTACGCAACTTCTGATTTGCAAAAGCGTGGGCGGCGATGCTACGTTGGATTACTCTAATAGTCAATATTTAATTGTAAACTTATGGAGGCCTGTACCAAGCTGTGGATGAAAGGCTAAGGATGATGATGATGAAATTGTACATAAAAACAGACCACATTACCTGAATAATTTGTCAGATATCATGAGAGTTTCAATAGCAAGTGCTTCATTTGCTCTATCCACATGTTTCTTTCCATAGAATGCCTTGGCCGGCTCCAGATGCAGCATTGTGTAGAAACTCTCCAGTAGCTTTACTTCACTAGCCGCTTTTGTGTCCGATATCTTTGCTACAACTGCTGGTTCTTGTAACACTTCTAGAATTATACAAAAAAGCGTGTATGTACGTACGTAAGAAGTTATACTTCTTAGGCGTGAAATTGCGCACCACTTGGATAACTTCAGACCGGAAAAACGTACTTTATGGCGTTACATCGGCGAACGCAACAACCATGACATGTTAAAAATACACTGACCTGTTTCTCCTAACGCGCCAAAAGAAGTATAACTTCAATATCAAGTACAGGTTTTGAAGTTATACTTCTTACATCCAAGGGTTTTCTAATAGAGATCGCTATTTATCGATATGACCGCCATTTGTACCCCATAGATTTACAATTTATATTGTGTTTTGCTAGTGTATTTTCTATTTTAATCTTCTATATGCATATAATGCAATACCTAAATCAAGTACTGATCTCAATATTGACTAAAATCTTAATTTTGAAAATTATTTATTGAAAATTGTAAAAAACAATAAATACATCAGAGTTCTCATTAATTTAGTGCGAGCCTAAGTATCCTGCCTGACTGTAGAATCCATACTATTATAAAATATGTAATAATTGTCTAATATTAATCACGACTGATGGGTCGATTTCAATGAAATAGGATTATTATCCGGATTGAGATTTGGCTACTAGACAAAACACGCGCGCAGACGGGAGCTCGTTAGTACTTAAGTTTTAAAAATTCAATTTCAAATTATGGTATAATGTTTTACTCTATATTTGCATAAATTCTTAGCTAGGTTTTTCCCAAAATATTTTTGATAATTATTCTATACTTTTCCATTCATACAACATGTTTTCCTCCTTCATTACCTTTAAGAGCCATCATCTTTATCATTATTAGCAAACATTTTATTCTCTTCTTTACTTTGCCTTAGCACCCCTTTCTTACCCACGTCATTCTTCACACAACTAACTATAATTTTGTAGTGTACCTTTCAAAGAATGCTTGAAGCCTGAAGAAGCTTTCACCAGCAGAAACTTGCCCCTATTATCCAATAACAGTTTATTATCTGTCTTGATGGCAGTCTGCATCATATAGTCATAGCACTGGTCTTTTACAAAGCCGGGAGATGCGAGGATTACACACTTTACTACATTGAAGTCAACATGGCGAAGAATGCTTTGCATCACTGCATCATAGAATTTGTTCAGGCCCTGGAATTAAAAATGTTTTACGAGTCTGTTTCATTTAAACATTTCGTTTGGTGTTATAATGAGGACTTCAGGTAGGAGGACGTAGTAGGCTTATAAACAGGACTAAGTTAGAGGGTAAGTATTATTATAGTCTTTACCAAGCTCAAGTCCGGTCTGGTATGGAGTACTGCTGCCACCTTTGGGATGGTTCGGCCAATTACCAGCTCGCTACCTTAGACTTGATAGAACGAAGGGTTTTCAAGCTTATAGGTGAGCAATATATGACACTAAGACCCAAAGTCTCGTATACCGCCGAAAATGTTTCAAGCCTATCAATCTTTTACAGAATATGTTTTGGGAAACGTGCCCAGAAACTATACGATCTGATCTTGCCATCTCCCTTCCATCAAAGGACAAGCAGGCGCACGGCTCAGTACCATCTGTACCTAGTCGATATACCACCCATTTGCACACACTGTTTTGGTTCTACATTCTTGATGCTAAGGTATGGAACACTTTGCTGTCGTCTGTTTTTCCTAAAGAATACAATCCGGGCCTCTTTAAGGTAAGAGTAAATAGGTTTCTTCTAGATCTTCGTGCCTTATCTTAGACCACATCATCACTTACCATCAGGTGAGATTGGTGTCAAACGAAGTTCTATCCAAATAAAAAAAAAAAGGTAGGGGTCAACACTTCCAAACATAGAGTTTACTAGTCACTGGGGTGCAAGACAAAAATCTACTTACTGTGCATCTTTGAAGCAGCTAAGGCATGGTAACAGAGTATCATCTAATTCTTTCAACACAATGGTAAACAGGTCACTATGACCTCTTGGTAGTCTCATTGAAGTGGCTGTTCAACTATTTAAAAAACATTCTGCATTCTTGATTAAATTGAACTTAATACCTTGTCATGTTGCTGTGCAAATCCTTTTCTCTTCCTAGGTATTGTGATATCTATTTTAGCTCGGACCAATGTCATGGATGGAGTGATGAGGCAGACATTAGCCAGTCCTTCCTGCATCACCACAGCTGCCACATCAGCACTGGCAGCAGGATCACAAGCTTGTTCCACTCTTTCTAGAGCTACGGAGTCCCATAGAGGCTTGTACAGAGAGAACTTTCTATTTAGCTCCAAGTCTAATGTATGATATGCACCCAACTGTAATACAAACATTAATTTACGGATTACAGTTCCATGTGATAGCATAGTGAATGGAAATTTGAGTGTTTAAAGAAACTTTACCTTCACATATTGGTTCTCTACAATATTTCGGCCTTTTAGCCGCAGCACACAAGCTTGCGTATCAAAATCTATGGTTTCAACCTGAATGGTCAACGTAGTCCTAACCCTGCTGCTAGTAGAAGATCCTGTAGCAGACTCCGTCTGAACTTTACGCACAGTAGATGCAGTGACTGAGTCCCCCTCAGAAATGAGGTTGTAGGCATGCCACATATCCTCAGATTCGTCAGGGACAAGCGCAATAACCCTGCAAATAAAATTAAAATAGCTAAATGAATGAAACCATGCAGATTCTAGTCAAGATTTCAAGAAAAACACTCACCCACAGCCATCTCTTTCGATACTTTTATGAACCAACTTCATGGTGGATTTTAGTGAAGACTAATTAGGGTAAATTTTAGGTCCAATACAACATTCATTTTCCCATTTTTCCCTGAACTGGAATGTTGTTTTCATTCAACTCTAAACTGAAAGAAAAAGGAAAAGATTTAGTTTACTTGACACTTGACAGCGACATTTTTGTGCTTTTTGATGAAGTAAAGTCAGCAAGGCAAGCTTTGATTGTCACTTGAATAAAAAAACATGTGTTTGTTAGAAGTGTCTAGTCTGACGAAGTGAGATTGTTTAGACCTTAGAATAATGGTGTCATTATTCTAAAGTTTAGACTGAGTAGTAGACCAAAATAAATAATAGGTTGTGGAAAAAGTCTTTTCGCATTATAGTATGTATGAACTTGTAATAAAATCTCTTTGGCTATACTATTTGTATCTGGCTGGTTTTGGTATCATTCAAAGTTTAAATTTTAAAGAAGATAAAATTCCTAATTCAAATTAGGAAAATGTGTGATTTTTATTTTTTTTTTCGTACTGTAAAGATGAGTGAATCTAATGAAGACATTCGATACATTTTAAAATTTTACTACAAAAAAGGTAAAAATGCAACGCAAGCCGTGAAAAAAATTTGCGATGTTTATGGACCTAGTGCAGTGTCTGTGAGAGTAGCACAAATTTGGTTTAAGCATTTTCAATCCGGAAATTTTGATGTCAAAGATTCACGTCGCTCTGGTCGCCCTATTACGGATAAAATTGATGCCATTTTTGAAAAAGTGGAGCAAGATCGGCATATCAGTAGTTACGACGTAGCTGAAGAACTGGGAATTGACCGCAAAACAGTTTTGGCGCATTTGAAAAAAACTGGGTAGGTACACAAAAAAGCTCGATATTTGGGTACCCCACGAGCTCACTGAAAGAAACCTAATGAACCGTGTACTCATTTGTGATTCTTTATTACGACGTAATGAAACTTAACCATTTTTTAAGAAGCTGATAACTGGTGATGAAAAGTGGATCACGTACGACAAGAACGTGCGAAAAAGGTTGTGGTCAAAGGCCGGTCAGGCTTCACAGACTGTGGCAAAACCCGGGTTAATTCGCAAAAAGGTGATGCTGTGTGTGTGGTGGGCTTGGAAGGGCATTATTCAATTCATTATGAGCTGTTACCACCAGGCAGGACCATCGTTTCTGAACGCTACTGCGAAAAACTGATGAGATTAAAGCAAGGAGTTGAGAGAAAGCGGCCGGAATTAATCAACAGAAGGGGTGTGGTTTTTCATCATGATAACGCTAGACCTCACACATCTTTAGCCACTCAGCAAAAATTAAGAGTTTGGCTGGGAGGTGTTAATGCATCCGCCGTATACTCGTAGTCCTGACTTTGAGATTTCCACCTGTTTCGGTCTCTTCAGAATTCTTTAGGCAGTGTCAGGTTAACATCATGAGAGGACTGCCAAAACCACTTGTCGCAGTATTTTGATCAGAAGCCCCAAAATTTCTATAGGAATGGGATCATGTCCCTATCTACAAGATGGCAAAAAGTTATCGAACAAAATGGTACCTACATACTTTAGTGAAATGTAAATAAACTATATTAAAAATATTTTGAATTTTCTTAAAAAATGCGATAAAACTTTTTCCCCAACCTAATATAATCCGATAAAATCTAAACCTATTTTATAGCACCGCTTCAGCCAGCAGTAGCGTGATCTTAAGCGCCACAGCGAGCTGACGGCTAGTAAAAGAAAAATGACATTGACATTTACAACAAGGAGGGTGAAACGTAAATTTTGAAAGAAAGAAATTGTAGTTAGGGTTTCCAACGTAGCCATTTTGGAGGTAGAACAAGACGCTTTTTGAGGTCGCTTAATAAAATCTTGATTTACTTTGGCATTCGCCTGTTTAGTAATAAGTATTTATTTATTTCAATGCAGCATACATCACAGGGTTCTTAAAAAATAATAGACCCAAAATAATCATAAACGTGGCGATGTAAGCAGCCACTATAACTTTGTCTAACACTACAAAGTTAAAAAATCATCACTTTTTAAAAAATCTAGCCACCTCAAACAGGTTTTGTAGGCAACACTGGCTGGCAATTAAATTAAACTCTGTAGTCTCTTGCGATGATGAGTTTCGTGTACGGCGGTATTTTGTAATGTTTTTTTCGTGCATTCGTTGCATATTGTACACATTTTTGTTTACTTGGTGATTTTAGAGCTCTCCGGGCTTTGAGTTTCTTTAATTTACCGAACTCTAAATTAATTCATGTGTGTGGTGTGCAGTGTTTGTGCGTCAACGGTCAAGCTCAGCTGGTTCAACGAGCGGTAAAATCTCACCGAGTTTTTCTCTCGTTTACAGGTAGCACTTTTCGTGCTCCATTTACTCAAGGTATGCCGTTATACTTTTATATAATATGCTTGAGCTAGCATAAAACTTTCCTTATGCCTTATACAAAATATTGAAAATTGCAGCAATCAAATATTATCTACACGTGTGAATTTACAGGCTCTTTCTAATCTCGATAAGAAGCCGTACATATTTTGTTGCATTTTTTATTATCTTCAGTATTTACAATTAAAGACGCTGGCCTGGCCGTGATCCAGATTGCGTGTTGTTATTGCGCGGGAACTTGCGTTATTTTTAGTATGTCGGTCGCACTACGGTTTTAGTCGCGAATAGCTATTATTCATGCATATTACAGTACCAAACGTCCGTTTTCAGAAAAATGAGTGTAATGTTTTGATGTGAAAAAGTGATTAAAAATGAGTGAGACCCAAGAAACTAAAGTGGAGGAGGCTCCTCCGCCGGCTCTTGAATCGTCAGCGTCATCGGACGCGGCATCGGTCACCAGCACCACTGCATCTGTGAAGAAATCTGATGCAATCAGGCCCTCGTCTTTGCCTAAACCATCGGGCTTGAAACCTCCAAGCAAAATTGGAAGAATCTGCTCTAATGCTGCACCGAAGCCAGCTGTCCCCATATCACCTCGAACTGGTAAGTTATTAAATATATTTAGTCAAAAAACATAGGTGTAATAAGTAAATAAAAACACAAACTGCAATTGACAATTTTCCAGTAGGTGTCACTGTGCCTTTTTTCAAAACATCTTGTAAATCATTCATTTCATCAGCAATGTAGGGTAGAGTTTGAACTCATTGTTGTTCAGAATTGGCAATTAATTGACTCGGTCATCGGTTGGATAATTCTATTGCCCCTAATCAATGTTACAAGGTCAATGTTATCGCAATAAAGAGGATGTGGTGACATTGGTCATTTGCAAGGATGTTTTAAATTGGTTAAGTACTTAAACAGAATTTTGTATGGTTTAATTCAAGTTGTTTCACTTAATCAAGTTGATAAAACACCAAAAAACTTAAGACTAGTAATAAAACAGCCCAAGTATTTTTTATTAGGTACCTTACCAATAAAGAATGGATATGTAGGTACCTAACTAAATTATTCAGGTAGATTGTGAGTACTATGCTGTTTATTTTGTAATAAAGAGTAGCTCACTAGTATTTTATGATGTATTAACAATTTAGCAATATTCATTCATGCATGTCCTACTTTCATCTGAAGCACACTTTGAATATTTATTCACCATAAAATAGCAGCATGAATGATGCAATCCTATTTATTTTCAAACAAGAAATCTTATAATATTATTCATAAATGTTATTGAAAATTTACTACAAATTAAATATTAAAATATCATGAACAAGACTGCAAAATTAAATGACTGCATTCATAAACAATGCTACAAATAGAAACTTAGTTTCTGTGATTATAGGAAAGTGCATGCTAGATTTGTTTTCTTAAGCGTAGTGAATTGCATTAGGTCACCGTCGCTTATAATATGGTGAGATCACAGGTGAGATGCAGAGTGACCTCACCTAAGCCGGTCTCACGACATCGTCAACTTTTAGTCACATTTATCTAAAAAGCGGGTTTCGGGCGCTGACAAGTCCACAACAATTTGCCTCCTCAGCTGTCTCCTGGCTGTTCTTTCTAGTACGCAATTTCATCATAAGTAGGATATCTTATGATGAAATTGCATTGTACTAAAATATGGTTAGGTATCAGTACAAAAAAGACCGCACTGAATCCTGATACAAAACCTGATTCTTTTAACATTGCTCATACAGGGCATCATATTAGGCTCTTAAATAACCTTAACACTGACCTAACATAGGTGCCGCGTAGTCGCGTCGCGTCGCCCCAGCGCAGCGCCATGCCGCCAGTTCGCTGGAACATTTATTTTACTTTCGCTTAGAATATGTTTTTTACGAGAATGCAGCCGACCATAACCACGTATTTAATTAACGATAAAGCGGATTAATCGAAAAATATTCGGCCTTGAAAAAACGAAGCAAAACTAGTTTTCTATTAATCGAAAAAAATATATGTACGCATATCTTTAATTAATTTGGCCATTACATTAACATAAAAACGCGACACTAACCGGAACCAATGCGCAGAGATAAACGGCACCTAACCAACGCGCAGAGATAAAGGCTATGCCGAGCTGTGGCCCAAAATTACCACGAAGTGGAGGCCTGAGACAGCAAGCCGGCGCTGCGGCAGACCACGCCGTAGGTGGCGGGACGAGCTGGACGCCTTTGAGAGGGACTGGCAAACGGTGGCACAAGACCTTTGGGAATGGCGGAAATGAGGGGAGGCCTTTGCGCAACAATAGGACAATATGCACTAATAGTAGGTAATACTGATAATTTTTTGGTAGTAGGTATAGTTAGGTCTCTGAAGGAACTGAACCTTCCTCAGTTTAATTATCTATGTCTTAAATAACTTTATATTATTAGGAACAGCTTATCTCCATCCCTTCTGACGATTTACTTTCGTATTTTACTTTGTTTTTCCGGGTCTGGATGTTTCTTTATTTAATCTAAGTATGTATTAAAAAAAAAAAGTATATAAGTATTCTATTAGTTATCTGGTTCCCATAGTACACGCTTTGCTTAGTTTGGGGCTAGATAGCGCTGTGTGAAATGTCCTGCATTATTTATTTATTGTTAGTCAAGTCATAGTTTGTTGTGAGGATATAAATGTTTGTTGTAAGGATGTAATTAGTGTCAGAATGATCAAAACGCAAATGAAAGTGTGAACGAGTGTTCGATGCTTTTTGCTCGTGCCATGGCGAGTTTCACCTGAAACTATGTCTGTTGGTCGATTTGTGACGTAGCCACGCACGTTTCTTTAACTATCTAGTTGACCAATTCGTGGTCGTGATAGATTTTTTTACTTCAATATGCGTGATAAAAAAGTAGCACTCCGGGGAGTGCCGACATAAGTGAAAACTTGAACAAATACGAGATACAATATACAGAGGTGTTGGTAACGGTAACAGTGTCGCGAGTTCAATGGTTTTTTTCTCATCTCAAAAAATACCCAACGCGCCTAAAGAAGTTTTCACTTCATATACAGAGGTGTCGGTAACGGTAACAGTGTCGCGATTTCAATGGTTTTTTCTCATCTCAAAAAATACCCAACGCGCCTAAAGAAGTTTTCACATCAAAAACACAATTTAAGCTTTTTATCTGAAGAATAGTTGGAGCCTTGGAGCTAAAATTAATTAAAGGTTTTAATTCCGTTATATACCGATTGCCTACCTGTAGGACTTAAATGAAGGTCATGTGATTCTACCTAAACCTAAAGTTTACGTTAAATTACTTTATAATGTACTCGTATAACAGAGAGATAACGTGTTGTTGCAAAAAGTTTAATACATACATATATACAATACATACATATACATACATACATAATACATACATACAATATGATGGAGAGTATAAACCAATTTCTTGAAATCCCTAAATGGATGTTAGGTATTTATGCAACTGATGTTGTTCTTGAAAATATATGCAAAATAACACGAGGAGCGAGTCTTGGCTAGTCTGATGTATTGAACTTGAAGATACCTACCTGTTCAAATTCTCATGGTTTGGGACAAACAAGCCACACGATAATATTAGCATCACACGCTTTGACTATGGGCAATAAGTATGAAAATTATAGAATATGTAATATATACTATTTGATGATTATATTGTTTTCAAGTCTCGTAAGTTTAAAGGTGACATCAATTATCTACATCTCCCTCCACCAATAGCTTTAATAAACATTATGAATGATCCAGTTTCGAAAGTTATTTTTTGCTAATGTTTATTGTTTTTACAATAGCATAGTGCTCGGTAATAGCAAAAACGGTTCCTGTTATATGAACCGGTTTTATACGACCTTCAAGATATTAAAACTGTAGTAAATGCCTTTCGGTCCCGTTACTAGGAGTCATAACAGCGAGCGTTGATTCGATATGAGGAAATACGAAGAAGTAGCTGTGTATTTTTTCTCGGAGACGATGAAAATCTTTATGAGAATAAAAGTTATGAGTTACTCAGATATTGTTGTATTTTTGGCAAAACGTTTTCGAGCAAACCACATCCAAACAAATGGTTAATACCAACGTCTCGGTCGCCTGTCTGGTCTGACGGCCAAACCAAGCGTTTTCTGAATTGGCAATAAAAGAACTTCGAGCAACAATAATAATTAAAGCCCCGCGTAATTAACTTAGCTGTACATGTCAAGGATGGCAGTTTCTACTCATTTCATCGTGAGACAAAAATGGCTTTTTCGTGTTTTGTTTTGGGGCCTTCAATTCATCCATTGTCCGGAGCGAGTTCACTTTCTCCTGTAATGTGCGTGACGTGAGCTCTCTTTAGTTAGCTGTCAGTTTATCTGTTCCAAAGACCTTGGAATCGGAACTAACCTAACCAAAATTGACTTGTCATGTTTCTTGAAGACATGTTTAATGTTTTGGCAACATAACAATTTTGGGTCCGCTTTAGAAAACATGTACAGAAACATTTCAACATGCTAAAATTATATGTTGTGATTACAATACACTGTAATTTTATCTCGTGATATCAGACGCTCAGACGGCGTATGGTAGAGTCGTTTAGAAGATTGTCTTGTTCCGGAGCCAGGAATGAACCCGCATGCATTCGTGCGAGTAAATCAATATCTCGGTGCTTAATCGTAGTCGCGACTAGGCTTAGTTTGAGTGGCTTCTGAAAATAATACTGGAATACTTACAAGTATTCAGACAACAATAGAACAAAATTAGTTTATTGTTGCAGTTTTCATAGCAACTTTTACGGAATATCTTAAGAGGAAATCCGGGAAGCAAGGCATTTGGAAAATAGGTATTTAACAAATCTATTGCTGTCGCGCTGTGCCCTATATGCCCTATGTGCGTGCGATAGAGACAACTACAGGTCGGGCTGATTATACCTATATAAAATAGACGAAATCACTGTTTCGTAGTCCCCTGTTTCCTCCTCCAAAACCGGACCGATTTTTTTTTCTTTTTCAAATATGTAATAAAAAGGGCTTTGGCTATGTTTGTACATTTCGTTTTTTTTTTATTTATGTGTCAAATTTGTTTGCTGGATGTCTGAAAAGGGGCAGTAAAAATTAGCAATTTCTGTGACTTTAGAAGGTTCCTAGTTCTTGTAATAATTAATTTATGGAGAAAAACTAAACGTTGGGACATGACCGTGGTACTTGTAAATTGTATGGTAAAAAAATATTTGCTCTAGTATCACTATCCAGAGAGGAAACAGGGGACTACGTTTGTATGGACGAAACGCATCCCAGATTTCCTCTTAAATTATAAAGTAATTTTGAACATATTCTGATTGTTCCATTCAACTGCATGAAACCGTATCAAATGTTACGCTACTTAGAGAACACCACGTAAAGAGTTTAGCGTTCGGCTTATCGGCAATCATATCTTTAATTTACATCAAGTGGCGCTTGCGTAAAAAATAACCATCTCCAAATGTGGATTTTCATTGCCGTATAGGTACTATCTTGACAACATCATCAAAGATTGTTACAACTATTATTTACTTGCAAAGTTTGGGTCTTGTAACTTTCTTCCAATTACCGATGGCGCCAGTTTTTGTAGTTGTCTGTTTAGACTTTTGTTACGCGTAGCTCTATATTGAATGAGTAGGTAAAAGTATAAAAACCTCTTCCGTATTCTAAATTAAAGATTCATTATTTTACTCCTTTTAATGTCTTTCATAGTAGGATTATTACTTATTGCAGCTTTGTAGCCATGTCTCTTGAGGATATGAAGGCTCCGGAACCGCTTTCTTCCCTTTGTTCAAGGTGTCGCATCAATCAATGCGGTAAACTGACAGTTCAGTGCCATGGTTGTCAGTCACCATTTACGATATTACCGTCCGGTCGGCTAGGAGCGTGACTAAAATACGTTTTGCCTTGCTTCGTTACTGTAATCTAAAGCGATCGGATTAGACCAAGATGGTTAACAATCATAGGTGCAGTACCGTTCAAACTCGTTAGCACTGCCTTTGCAGCTTTAGAGGTGTTTAGACAAGAAGGTTTTTGCTACAATGCATAGCATTGACTGGTGTTTCGCCATTAAGGACTATTGTTAAGTCATCGTTAGCCAATCTATCTTCATTAGTTGTTCATTATGATCAATTTAATGTTTGATAACTACCTAACAATCTACCTACAACCTACCTACAAGTTAATGCTCTACTCTCCCTGCAACCGGAAGCAACCACTGAATCATCTGAAATCATTGACTTTCTATATATGTATTACCCAACTATCGTTCTAGAGTTCTTGACGTTTAAATAAAACACATCTTAATGTAACTCATGTTTTGGAGTCAGGTGTCGATACAATCTGGTTCCCATAGTACAAGCTCTGATTAGTTTGGGGCTAGATAGCGCTGTGTGAAATGTCCAGTAATATTTATTTATTTAATTATATCTTGGGCAGACATACCTCCACGGGTAGTAAACAGTTGCGCAAGTAATTAGGACCTAAAATAGGTATCCTGTTACGAGTATAAGCAATCTTGCAATTGTATTTGCAGCTGGCTTACCTTGGCGTGATCGTGTACGTTCTAAAGGATACTCGTGTTTTTGATTGATTTTATCAAAATGTCAAAGGCATGAAATGGAATCCGCACCTTAGCATTATTGATGTATACCTTTCTACTTTTAAGCAATACAAAAAGTACTGAAGTAAGGAAGAATACCGAGGCGTGGTTGGTAGTTGGTAACTAGGTATGTAATAATTACCTGAGGTTATTTCAAACAAAATTAATTCTAATTGATCGAGCGAAGCGAGATCTCCAAATCAAATTGGGCAAATCGACGTTGTATGTATGTACTATGTTTGTTTGTCCGAGGATAACTTTCGAAGCGTTTATCCGATCATCGTGAAATTTGGTATATATGTACATAGATAATGATTGCACAATTTTTGTGTAACTCAATGAGCTAAAAATTTGGGGGGGGGGGGGGGTGTTGAGATATTGGGGTTCAAGAGGGATAAAAAAATTTAAAATGAGACTATAAGCTCAAGTGGGACGTCAAATGAAAGGTCTTCATTAGTACATTTCGACCCCGTTTTTGGTTTTAGTAAAGTTTTTGTAGTTTTTGAGTTATTAGCCATAGTAAAAAATAAACTTTGACAAAATTCACAGGGTACACTACCCCACAGTGCTGTAATTTGGTATACGTGTAGCTTATGTATCACAAATATAGGCAAAAGTCTTAAATCTAGAATAACTGCAATTTCTACCGCAAAAAAGGGTAAACAATTAACATGAACTCTCGTTACTTGTAATTTGAATAAAACTATAGGCCAAGTTAGTTGGTTTTTATTTCGTGGCACTATTTTAATAGTCTAAGATTACGAATAATATTTTTTTTTGTTTTTGTGGTAGACTCGCGAGATCTCAGTTCGGGGCGAACCACTAGTTATACCACTATAATAACCTCCATTATAATGTCAAATTAAAACAATACTATTTCATTCAACATCTGAAAATGCATCAATGCCAGTTTACATTTCGCATCGTAAACATCAATCAGCTAAATCATTTGAATGTTATATTCAAGCAATTATCACTGCCTATTGTTGATTCATTACAATTATGATTATCATACACTTTTCGTACTCGGAATAACAATGAGACGCGGCAGTGACACTATTTATAATTACACAACTTTTGGTGGGAATTCATGAGTAAAGTAAGCGTAGTATGGGCTTGTGAAGTTGTGACAATTCTTTGGTTTGCTTGAAAAATTGTGGCCGAGACTGGCTAATTATGATTTAAGGAGTTGTCATATCATACAAATACGTAAAATTTAAACGTGTTTAGTCGCTAAATACGTTTAGGGATCGTTGTGCAAGCCGGCCTTAATCTTTGACTAATAAAATAGTGCCACGAAATAATTAACCAACTTACTTGACCTACAGTTTCATTCAAATTACAGGTAACGGGAGTTCATGTAATTTGGTTAACTTTTTTGGGGTACAAATTGCAGTTATTCTGGATTTCAGACTTTTGCCTATATTTGTGTTACTAAAGCTACACGTATACTAAATTTCAGCATTGTGGGGTCACTGGTGTACCCTGTGAATTTTGTCAAAGTTCAGTTTTTATTATGACTAATAACTTAAAAACTACAAAGTTTAAACTAAAACTAAAAATGGGGTCGAAATGTACTCACAAAGACCTTTTATTAGACATGCCACATGACCTTATAGTTCCATTTTGGTTTTTTTACCCCTCTTGAACCCCAATATCTCAACAACCCCCTCACATTTTTAGTTCATTTAGTCACACCAAAATTGTGCCATCACTACCTACCATTATACCATATCTCACGACGATCGGATAAACGCTTCGAAAGTTATCCTCGGACAAACAAACATACATACATACAACGCCGATTTGCCAAAGTTGATTTAGAGATCTCGCTTCGCTCGATCAATAATCCCGTTGGAACAATAACGCATGATTTTCTGAGCAATACTAATCAACTAGCGGCTTCTCTCTCAAAAGAATTGGTTTAATCTCAGTAATTCAAGGTTATTATTGAATTATTAATGTTCTCGATCTCAGTATTGCATGCCGAATGAGCAGGGGCTTAAGCATAACCTATTTTCATACATTTGCTATGAAGAGTAGGTTAGAGTACGTCATTTATAGTTTTTGAACGAGCCCAGAATATTATAATGTGCTCCTCATACAATCTTGCGAAACGAGAAACTTATTTCGGTCTCTTATTATAATTTACAGTATTATAAGTACAACGTATTTCATTAGCAGATTTTTTTTTACACAGAGTTTAGACATTTTTAGAAAGACTTTCCTTTTGTTTTGAAACTCATACTAACCTACTCTACTATTCACGTGCAAACCAGACGCATTAACATTCCGCTTCTACTTTTGAAATGCCTGTCAAGAATGTGCCAGCGACAAATTCTGCGTTATTGCGGCAATTTCTAAACCTTATATGGAGTAAGGGTAAGCGCACACAGTTATGCACGGTGCGATTCTGATGTAAGAAGTATAGCCGGTATCGATTCTCTAGCTAATGTAATAAAGGTATCCCAGAAAACACTGCGCGGAAGCATTTCAACGTGATCGTATCTTAAGCTTTTATTTTGTTAAAATTTTATTAGCATGCTGTATGTAACTTGCTAAGTGCTAACTTCAAATCATTTACGTCTTGGAAGCGGATTTTAGCAATTATATTTAGGATTTTGCACATGGATCGCATCTTGCTGATTTAACATCAGAGCAAATTTAAATTTAATGTTGCGTTTCTTTTCACACAGCATTTCAGTTCCATAGTATTACATAGCCTAGGTTTATCGTCAGATCCTATGACTAAGTTCTTACTTTGAGATCTCTGTGCAACTAGAATCCTAGTGTATGCAAGACAGTAGACTGCTAAGGGGAAGTGCTGGTTCGATGTTCCTGTAACTCGAGTATTACGAAACTATTACTGGAAAGTGTTACGGTTGCAATTTCTGCGACGCCTGCAGGTATCGGGTTCTCATTACAATTTTGTTGAAAGTCATTGCCACAGTGTGCAATTGAATAGCGGGTTATTTCGAATTCAGAAACTCAAAACAAATGATTCCAGGACTTCTCCTGGCAGCAACGGAAATATCAACAACACTTGGGTCTGCTCCTCCTCACTCATCAACTGTAAACCATAAGATGCAACTCATCTTCACAACAGACAGTGCGGCACTTATCAACGCGCTCAGACGACCCGACACTCGATCGAAATCCATTGCGGAATGCCACAGTGCTCTCCAAAAATTGGCCGAAAACCACAGTGTTATCATCAGATGGACAAAGGCTCACAGCTCCTGTCCAGAGAATAACAAGGCAGACGCCTTAGCAAGAGAAGGAGCCAGGCTTACACCAAACACAAATGATAACAACCTCTCCAATTCGCCAACGGTGGAAATCAAAAATAGACTGAGGATGAACTCCGAAAAGGAGCACCAGAGAGTCTGGGAACGCAGAACCGACTGCAAGCAAACAAAAACAATGTTCCCTGCAAAGAATCGAAAAACAACAAATACCCTGTTAAAAATGAAACGCGAGGATCTAAGGATGATGGTGGGAATCATCACAGGACACTGCGAACTTAACCATCACCTCTTGAAGACTGGGGCCACGGACAGTGGGCTCTGTCGCGCATGTCTTCAGGAGGAAGAGACGGTGGAGCACGTGATGCTTCACTGTACGGCCACGAGCGATATCAGGCTGAAGACGGGTCTGCAAGAGCTCATCGAATCCTCATCCGCTAACACAACGGCATCCACGGGGATCTTGGAAAGCTGCATCCATCAACCCAAAATCCTGCTCCGTTACTTCAAGGAGCTAGGATGGCTGGGGTCAGGTTAGAAGGGGGGTAATGCACAATACACCCCAATGCGGGACGTCAGTGCAGATCTTATTCCACCCTAGAATTAGAATTAGATTCCAGGTCTTGCCAAGTATGTAATGTGCATACGTAGAGAAGAATGAGTCTATGACTTATGCAAATGAAATATTAGCGTAGTGTCCGGGTAGAAATGCAATACCGCATAAGCTACATCCGCCCACTGCGGATAAGAAGCTAAGCTACTGCGACACAAAGAATTTTGTGTGCTCTATCTTACCTAAAATACTAAAAGAAATACATACATTATGCCTTAACATATAATCTTTATTTATGTCTATAGCCGTATCGTATAGTCTCGTTCTTTTATGCTAATAAAAGGACTCTATCGTCTTTAGCGCCACCTGGGTTACTTTAATAGTCATTTAATCCGGGTTCGTTTACCTCATAACCAGCAAAACTCATTCAGAGATTAAAACAACATCTGAGGTCTTCTAAATTCTCCGCAGAAACTGGATTTTTTGGAGATATTATACCTGTGTGCTCTGCTCTACACTGTTGGATAAAAGGATTGCTGCTTCTAAATTTCTTGTTAGTTTATTGTAGCTATTTTCAATGCAAATAGCTATACAAATAACAGCATAGGAATGTTTTGTATGAATTGATTACAAACAGGATATTAGTGGTCATACACGAATGCGCGAAAATCAAACGTCAAACGATCTCACGGTAATACAATATCCGTATTTTTTTCACAAACGATTCCACTTCACCCATAGTGCTGGTTTGAATTGTGATAAAATTACAAATATAAAATAAGTACAGTAGTGTCTTAGTAATCCGGCACTCCAGTAGTCCGGTACGCCCAATAATCCCCTCCCCCGCACACGCCTCCCTCACCCCTCCCTACTCTCGTTCCGCGCTTGCGCCCATATTTTATTTACTTATTATAAATTTTTCTATACAATCCAATAATCCAGCACCCCCTAGTTTTTAATAGTGCCTGATTAGTGAGACTACTGTAATAGGTATCATCATGCATACGCTTTATATCTGTTAATTTTTTGATGTCGCAATACGATTTCTTGGCACGTAATGGCTAGAATTAGTCATCTTATCCATATTTCATCGAACATAGTTCGCGTACAATATTGTTTTACATAGATATTTTACACGAATTAGTTGCGCACCGAAAGCACGAACCGTACGTGCCTTTCGTTGTAAACTTGTAAAGAATCGGGGATTGTTTCGTCTGCGGTCAACGGCCCAAAATGAAAGTTAGAGGGAAATAATAACATTATTGTACTTATTTATAACCTCGGCTTCGTATGGTAAAAAGTGGTGTTATTTTAAGTCAAATATTACTTTGATCCAAACATTCGAGTCTGTTCAGCTGGTCAAAAACTTTCGTAAGATTGTTTGTGATGATAAACTTTTGCGCAATTTAGATGACAAATTTACGATAAACTACTTTTCATGTTCTTATCGCACCAAAAAGCCCTGGCAAATGAAAACTTTCTCCGTTTATAATTAACTAATAAGCAGGCGCTAAATAACAGCAATGATGGAAGAGCCAGAACTCTTGAAGTGTTAAATTCATTATGTAGTTAGGTTTGGTGTGCTGTAACTGATTGTTCAAACACTTTCCCCGATACGTGAATTATATTTCGATCGTAACGGTTTACGATTGTTCCGATCACGACTAAAATTACGACTTAGACGATAAAACAGTAACGCGTAATAAAAATCATGATTGCATAAACCTGTCTTAGAATTAATAACCGCAAGACATAAAGGCTTTGATTGAATTGCTGGAAAATGAAATCACTTCTCCCGATTTAGCATCTAAGGACCTGGGAGCTCTCGTATAATTGATTTTCTCTAAGATCGGAGTTACAAGATTTTATATAAAAAGAATAGAGGGCAAAGACTGTTTGAAACACTTGAAGTGCCCCCTAACTAAACCCCCTAAAGAAATTGCGAACGCTGCTCCCTCAATGGGTAGCTCGAGTTCACTTTGCTCGATTCAGCGATGCCTTAGGAAGCACGCCTCCCAGCTATCTGGGATAATTGCTAATATCCTCGAGGCCCTGAGATAACAATACATATTTTGATATATAAGTTTTGGTGTTCGTTTTCTATGTGATACTAAATGTATCTATCTAGTTAAGTAGTTGGTTTGAGGCCGACATATCCTTTGCCGATTTCGCATTTGCCATTTGCAACTTTTAACGAATGTGAACCTGCCGTTGCCGCCAGCATAACTGTCATTGTTAGTTTAGTGAGCTTAATTTACGATCACATTAGTTCTGCGGCTAAATTGGCAATATAACATTATTGTTTTAAGACTTGAGGCTGTTTGACATTTACTATGTCTCTGGTTAATAATTGCACTGTTATCGGTTTCTATTAAAATAACGGTTTAGTTAGCATTCCGTGAAAGGCTTGAACTTTATTGTCTGCTGTTGCATAAGATTGCTGACCGCGCTCAAACCATGGATGTTTGTTCCCTCTGCCTTGTACGAAGCTAGCTTTATGATTGTGGTTCGCTATTGTATCATAAGCATTATAGTGAAAGGCGTGATGTTGCGAGTACTTGTGAGATTATCTCTAATAATTGTCTTATCATCCGATTAGAATTCATTATTATTATTGTCAGTATTGTTTGATACAGTAAAATATCTGGAATGCAACAAGCAAGATGCATTGTAAGTGAATCACATGCTGTGAGGCTTAACCTCGGACCTCGTCAAGTGTCAACTCACTTTCTTTGACCTGTTAGAAATCGTGGCTCGTTCAACCATGACGGGTCGATTTGTCACGATAGGCTTGAACTGTACTCCTCGTATACAAATATCACATTATATGATAATATTACTATATTACCTCATTAACAATAAATTCTACAATTTTAACATTACCCACAGTCCGCTTATCTAACTAAATGTTCTCTTACTTGTGCACAGATCACAAGAATTCGTAGCACGCGTTTCTTATCGTTTTCGTTTAATGAGTGATAATATTATTATCTTATCTCTATTTATAGAAACGAATGACTCTTTGTCTCTACTTATTGCTGTCGATTGATAATATGTTTTCACTCACTAATCTATTCCTGCCTGACTCATAGCCCCGATCGATAGGTAACCCTAACCTAGCCTATTAGTTAGAGCAATTGGCTATAACTAACCGCGACAGTTATTTTCAAGGGAAAACCATGGGAAATGCCATGAAATAATAGCAGGAAAGCCAAAGGGTTCGCTTTAAACCTTAGTGAATAAAAGGAATTCTTGAATTGACAAGAGGTTTCTCAACAAGATTGTAGAATTTTTTGGTTGTTCCTATTCAGTCTAATGAAAAAAATGTGGGGTTTAAATTTCTCGTTTCTAAATTTCTCAAAATGAATTCGCAACTTGATCCATAATTCTGGCAAGTCAGCGAAAATGGTAAACGATAACTTTCTCATTCTACCCCTGCAGGCTTACGAAGGGCGGTTACAAGCGCCTGCCAAAACAAAAACATAGAAACGTAGTATTGTGTGTGAGTAAGGGCGGAGGTTCAGGCCGGTACGAATGTTGCCAACTTTGTCAGATTTTGGTTATATCTAGCTGTTGTTCGTGCAAGTTTCGCCACTTAACACGACCAACTGGCGTAGGTAGAGTTTCAATACTTTACGTTCAAACTGAAGTTGTCTAACACACTCTGTTAATTATCCGGGGTCCTTGTGATATAAAAAAAAATAGCTGACCCACGCCGGCTTTGTAAGGTTTTTATAAAAATAAAATATAGCCGCACTCAGGGGTAGTATAGCTTTATATGAGTGAAATAACTTTCAAAATCGGTTTATTAGTCTCCGAGATTACCCCTGCATGCATGCATACAACTTTACTACTTTACCTCTTAATATTACTAGGTGACCAGCCCCGGCATTGCACGGATTTTTATCGAAATAAAATATATCCTTAGGAATAGTGTATCTTTCTAACAGTGAAACTTATTTCAAAATCGGTTCTGTAGTTCCGGAGATTGCTCATTACATCCAAATAACTCGCAAATTTAACCTGTTTATAATATTTTACTTAGAATAACTGAATACTTCGATATAATATATATTTTTTTATACTGGAGATGGAACATGCATATGACCCACCTGATGTTAAGTGGTAATCATCGCCTATAACAAAGTAAGTGCCTCGTAAGTCACGCATCTTAGAAACGTACCCTACGACTGCTTTGCGTATGGACGCAGTTGATGGCAACTTGAGGCATACAGGTATAAAGCCTATAACTTCACCGGTAACCATACCCTTTAAACCGAAACACATTAATCCTGCTTGGCGGCAGAAATAGATATGGTGGTATTCTTCCCCGAGAGAGCCCTTTCACAAGGAATTCTACTATATTGGTATAGATACGCTCATAAAATGTGTCCGCTTTTTACAACCAATCCAGCCACTAGAGAATGCTGTAGTTGGCGGCATTGCCGGTGCCCGGCCAACAGTGCACGCTCGACGACCGAGTCAATCGCGCGTTTAGACACACGACTCGCGCATCTGCAAAACGCTAGGACCTTTCGACAAATCGAACACAGATTTTCTTGAGACGTTTTAAAGGAATTCGCTGAATTAATTATGCCGGTTGAAACGAGAATTAGCTTCTCCGGTGAGTTGGACCATTTAATATAATTCCTAGTTTTAAACTGGTAATGTGATATGAATACTTGATGAAAGGCAATTGAAAATTTTCACACTCGCTGTAAATTTTCAACAATAGTCATTTTAAATAGAAGAAAATCGTATTATATGATTTCATAACTCTACATCTCATACTTTTAAAATTATTAAAACGTAGTTAGAAATAGTAATGTGCCTGTATTATGCACTAGATCTAGTGCTAAACTAAGTATGAATGTATTAGTTAATGCTAAATGCTTGTGAAACATCCTATTCACAATGCGAAGTAACAAGATGAGTACAGCTGAAAATATGACAGAGGATATCATCAATATGAATTCGTTTAAACATCGTTGCGCAGATGCGCCGGGGGAGCAAATTAGGAAGGGGCCTAAATTCTCGACGCGCTCCGAATTCAGCACCTGAATTTTATATGCATTGTATATCAATAGCTACTTAACTCACAATAATTTCGGTTTTAAATCATGTAAGATATAAGGATGCATTTAAAGTACCCATTCAGTTCAGTACTAGAATCCCCGATGCATACTAAATGAATGCTACTTGACATTTAGTTCAGGTTTTTAAATTATTTAGGCAGTTTTTGTAAGCGCTTATCTATATCCTGTTCAGTTCCCTGATATGCTTGTGTATATATCCTAAATTTTGCCTAGTTTTAGAATCAGTGATGTCATTGCTTTACATTTTAATTTTGCAAATAGTGATTCGGAGAACCTAAATCTACATATCGCGGTAAAATTTATTTGAGCAAAATAAGTGTTATGTATTCAAGAAAGTATTATTTAGAAGTATACCCATGTGCATACAAACTTTAAATGCTTCTAAAGGAGCTATGCTATTTAAATGCAGATTTTATTATCAGCCCATATAATACAGACACTATAGCCCATCCTTAAAATTCCCCAAAAGGTTTCATCGGTAAGACTTAGCTTTCTAAATTTCACTTGAATATTCTATTCTTGTGTTTGTGTACGTTATCAAATAAACAGACTATCGACAGTTATTTTCGCACCTATCTTCATCAAATACCCTGGAAGTGTTTTTCTGAGTATCTATTGATAAAAATTATATACAAGTGTTACAAGATTGTAAACAATAACAAAAACATCAGTAAAGATGACATTCTTGAGTAATATACCAGCTAACTATGATGGGAAAACTTCTATTGTTCAATGGTTTTGTAATTGCAAAATTATATAAACATGTCTCTTTAGCACTACTAGTGCTGGTAGAAGCTTAATTGCATAATCTCTAATACTTATTTCCTCTATGTATCTCTAAAAAGTGACTCCAGTCTGAGTACATAAACCATAAACGGATACATTGTCCATAATGCAATAACTTCCATTTTCATTCAAATACATTGGATAGACTAAATGTATTTTAATAAAAATGGAAGTACTATTTTGTCTTAAACTAGGAACGTAGGAACCCCTATTAATTTTTTTTGTTGCGTTGACAAATTTATAGTACCTAAGTAATGCATATTGTTATATGTAAGTATTCTTTTATTTCGATAATTTCACAAGAAAAGTGTTTTGTTGCTTAATCAAAGAAACCCTGTTTCGTAGATATATATGGCTTAACGAGCTCTTGACAAGTGTTTGTTGAATACTTGAGTTTTTGTCCAGATTTTTTGCCTCTCTCGAATGTCATCGTATGCTCGTTACGCTTAAATGGATGCCTTATTTACACACTAATAAAATACTAGCTCTATTGACTTCAACTCCTTATTATTACTGTGCTGGTGGTCGGCATTTGTCTTCGAGCCTTCATTACCGTGAGATGTTTACCGTGACCGGCGAGCTGTGTATCCTTTGCTCGCATTATGTTTCTGCCATTGCAGTGACTGGCGCCATCAACCTTGTTTGGATCAGTATATGCCACATCGCAAACAGTAACTACATCCTGACCTTGGTGAAGCGCCAAACAAAACCCCCATTTATTCCAATTGAATATCTTTACAGAACTTAGTTCTTCCACTCACCGGCAGTATTATGAAAACGTTTTAATATTCAGCGTGTTTTTCTAGAATATTTAAGAGCCATAAAAAGTTATCAGTTGACACGACAGCCATTGTTAGGCAAATTCATACTGTTTGTGTTGCTTCTATTTTCACAATTCCTGTATCTGTTTGCATTACTGTCAGTTACCATAGTCGCTAGTTGCGCAATAACTTCGTTTCTTTTTAATTTTATATTCTCTACATAGCGTGGTACATGTCACGTTCGTTAATCGTTATAAGAAGGCATAAGCAAACAAAATATATTTGGACCGAAAAAGTCTCGAATTCCCTAAATTATTATGTTACCTGAAGAACACGTGGCGTAAACCTGAAGGACATTTGTGTCGGTCATGTGTGTGACAATTTCCTGTCTCCTTTCCTTATAGAAGATGTGCCTCCAAGTTAGAATTGCTCAATTACTTGACTCGACATTGTTGTCGGTCAACCGTGGCGAAACTTCAGAACAGGTGCAACCTGCTGTGTTTACGTGACTTCCTTGCAAAATTAATCAATTAAATCATCAGTTCTACCGTTGCCAAGAATAAAACTATATTAGTCATCGTAACGTTATCCCTCAAACACATCATAAATCAGCAGTCCCACCTTGAACCAGGGTTTCGATTTCACATCGATAGCGATTCTTCTCGAGCGTATCGAACCGAACCAAATATATCTCGGTAATCAATCGTCAATCGCCGGCTTGTATTACATTATGTTTTTGTCAAATCTATGACAACAATTGAGATGTAGACTTGCTTATAGCTTGATTAGCCCGGAGGTGCTAGTCACTCCCACGCTCGGGCCGCTTGATGACAAACGACAGGTGGAATGTGAGTTTTATTGTCACTAAGGATTTGGCATTTGAACGTACGCATTAAAGACGTATTAAAGATGGGATGTCCTGTCTTTACCGTTTGTCTTTCACGTCTTTGAGTCGCTTATACGAGGCATGCCTTTTAAGTTTTGTCGTTTGAAGAAAAAAACACAACTAGAACCTTATAGTACTTTTTATTGTTTTTCAAAGTATTCACCGCGTAGCTTAATACACTTTTCCATTCGCTCAAACCAGTTATTATAACATTTATTCCACTCTAAAGTGGGGGTGTTCAAAATGGCTGACTTGAAAGCGTCGACTGCTTCTTCACCGGACTGGAACCTTTGACCACGAAGACTTTTCTTAATTTTAGGAAATGTAAAGAAATCGTTAGGGCTTAGGTCAAGACTGTATGGAGGATGGTCAAGAATTTCTACTTTTTCCTGCTTCAAATACTCAATCGTTTGACGAGCGCTGTGTGAGCTTGCGTTGTCGTGGTGCAGGATGATGCGTCGCTTTGAGTTAGATTTTCGAAGTTCGGCGATGACTTGTGGTAAACAAACTGTAGTATACCACTCTGCGTTAACCGTTCTACGATCTTCAAGTGCAATAGTCGCAACATGGCCGGTTTTTCCAACGAACGTGGCCACCATCTTCTTTGAAGTGCTTCGAGAACGAACAACTTTAGTCGGCTTTGGCTCGTCTTGAAAGACCCAGATTGTAGATTGTTGTTTGGAATCAGGATCGTAGGCATAGATCCAAGATTCGTCACCACTTATGATGTCGTAGACGTGATTTGACTCCCCTCGGTTGAACCTTTGCAGAGTTTTCTTACACCATCTGACGCGGGCCGCCTTGTGATCGTCGGAAAGCAGATGCGGTATCCAACGGCAAACTAGCTTTCTCACACCAAGCGCTTCATGCAAGATCTTCTGAATGGTTGTCCCTGAGATGCCTAATAGAGCCTCTATCTCTCGATACGTCACATGACGATCTTCGAGAATTAGTTGTCTCACAGCAATGATGTTATCTTCAGTGAAGGCGGATTTTGGGCGTCCTTCGCGAAATCTGTCACTAACACTAGTATGTCCACGCTGGAATTCTAAATACCAGCGTTCGACAGTCCGCAGACATGGGGCTACATCACTGAACACAGATGTTAGCTCTTCTAAACACTGAAGCCGTATCAGGCCTCTTCTAAAGTTGTAGAAAATTATTGCACGAACATTTTCCTTAGAAAGATTCATTTTCGTACGTGACCTGACAGATTCAAATCGAAACTGTGACTAAACAATAGCATTAATCCTAATACTTTCAACTGTTTTGAGATTCAAAATGTAAACACATTCGAATATAGAACAGTTCCAAATTCAAAATTGCCGGAAAATATGGAAACGACAGAACTTAAAAGGCATGCCTCGTATTATACAACACATGGGTAATTGCGGGATGCGGCATCATCCTCATGCATCTCACGTGGCAATCAATGCCTTGTCATGTCGTGCCGTGGACTAATCTCGGTAATGGCATGCTTTATTACTTTAAATTATGTATTTTTATTGCACGTCGATCATTCGACTGGTTTTTTGCTTCTTCTCGGCGTCAATTCGGAAAGAAACTAGTTTAGGCATACCTGAGAATCAGACTTTGTTGAAAATATTATGTTTTAAAGCTTTGTTGTACTAATGTGCCAACATGTTTTTGTTTTTTTTTGAAAATATCGTTTCCAGAATCCGTGGAATCTGCATGGGTGACTTGTTAGGTAGGTAAAGGTAAATATGCGTTATCCTAAGCACGTCCGATCCTCGACACGGACCCATACAAGGCCACATCCGCTTGTCTTTCCTTTATGCTAGAATGTGATCAGATTCTCACAATTGCCAAAACGGTTCTCTGAAATTCTTGAATTTGCATGTGATCACGATTGGCGAATTCGTGCATGATTGAAATGAGCACTTTGTGTTCAAGAATAGTTACATACGTGGCGTTCTGTGAAAATAAAATAGAATGAATGAATGATTAATTAAACTTAGCAGTACTAATTGCGCAGTAGACAAAACACGCTGAGATCACAAATAATTTCTGGTATTGTGTGTACTTTAAGTTGTCACTCCTTAGTCCTTTGCGAACGGCCGTTTCCATGAAGTTATTTATAACGTATTGTTCGCCATTACTTGACAAGTGTAGCCAAAGTAGTAATTATTGATGATGAGGTTTTATAATCATTCGTAAATTGGGTTTCCGCCAAATCGGCTGTAAATATAAAGCACTTTTATGGAATACATCGTCGTCTAGGTTATTTATAGCTGCCTGCACAGGCGCCGTCTCGGCTAGTTCGATCCACCCATTTATTGGGAAAAGTCTTTGACCCGCCTTTAGATAGAAATTTTTGAAATTGCATAATTCTGTCTAAAGCATTACATATTCTATAATTATCTGGGCCATTAAGTTCTTGTGAGTAATCTCGCTTTGATTAAGTGCTGCAATTTGCTTTCCCAGCCTCTACCTACCGATAACTTAATAACGGTGTAAGAAATCATCCTATCTAGTTAGATTTATTGTGCCTTCTCTTCGTGTCCTCATGAACCAATTTCTTATCTATGGATTTTACAGATAGCAGAAAGAAAATCGTAGATTGATCTATTAACTTTGTCTGCATATGAAAATATTTTATTCGATTTCGAGTGATCCTCAACAAACACATCATCAACGGTAGGTAGTGTTCACGAACTTTGGAAGGCGATTAAATTTTATGTGAATTCTTGATTTCCACGTGGGTTTTAAATGTAAAGAATTTACAGTTTATCTGATTTAATAAACTGGTATTACGTTTTTTTTGCCAAAAATGTCTCAATTTAGTATTTTGATTTTTTACAGTGTTATCCGAACACTTACGGAATATTCCAAGATTTTTCCAAGAGGAAGGTTGCTGGTGCAAGTCCAGTCTCTACTTGAAATTTTTTGAGATGGATTTAAAAATGTCTCAATTTAATATACTCAAATTACTTTATTTATCTAATGTTTGTGTCCTTTTTGTCTTCTTTGTATTTTCTTTTATCATTAGTAGTTTCACAGTATCTTTAGAAGTATGACGTCATTTATTTCTAAAATAGTACGGTACGTGGTTTAATAGAGAGAAAAATACCTGTGTTCTACTACGGTATCTTTGTTGACCGTAATATGATTGTCGTGTTTATTTCTTCGATTCAGCTATCGTTTGGGTGATATGATAACTGATAAAATAATATCATATTATTATCAGACAATACTATAAAATATCAATTACTACATCAGAGTGTGTTATTGTTTATTAGAAACACTTATTTTGTACGTTTTGGTAAATATTGAAGTATCTAACCTAGATGTGTTTCCTCTATATGAGTACTGATATTCTTAATCAATGATTCCCAGGTTTTGTAACTATCCTTTCTATGACGAATCTGGTTTGTCATAATCATTACACTGTATTTCAAAAATCAATGAATATTCCGGGATTTTCTCTACTGACTCGTTATTTATTGGTCATTTAGTAATATTTCGAAGGATCTAATCAATGCCCTTAGAATATCGTTATCTTACTTAGAATTAGTATTGACTCACGGAACTTTTCGATTACTTTATGGTCTGCTTGTCATTGCTAAGTTATTTTGGTTTTGCCTTATGCGCAACTTCAATTGGTTTAACATTATTCTCATCAGATACATCTTAGCCTTACCGTAATCTATTTGTTTTTGTGATTTATGATGAATTCTGTGTGGATGTAACAACATTCACCTACAACAGTGTGAATTGCTATATTGACATCAAACACTTACGTCAGAACATGTTAGACGCACTCAAGTTCAAGGCGACCGACGACTTCTGGGGAACTACAGCCTTCTGTTATTTTTTATTATTCTACTTTAAATAGAATTTGACGTATTCTTTCTCTCCTTTGTTGCAATACAAAGACGATTATTCTCGCCTCAGTGTTCTCGTTGACACATCCAGTATATATGCCACGTCACTTTATGTACACAGTTGGTTGTAGAGGCCCACTTCAGGTCTGCATCTATGCCATGAGCTTGTACCAACACTGCTGACTCACATTCACCTACATTGAACGTTGGTACACAAACATGGAGTCACGGCAAAGGGTTCGCCCTAGAATCTTTTCTTCCAAGAGTACCTATATAACGTAGACTGATGTCATCTTTTCGAATGTGTGCTGATGTATGTAACCATTTGGGGATATTTATTTAACTTTGCTTGTTAAACAAACTTTATCCTCTGCGTTCATCAAACGCTTAGTTACCTTTGATGAAATATTTACACGTCTCTAGTCAAGCAAGTAGCTATGTCAACTAGGATTTACTGAAGTACCTACGGCCGCAGATAACATAGTAGTTTGTAAGATATGGTCTCAATCGTGTAGACTAGAAACCGTAAGTTATTAGAATGGCTCGCAAGCTTTCTGGATGCATTTATCATTGGTCATGATTACGATCGCCGCTATATTTCAGAAACCGTGAGAACAAAGCCTATTGCACCGTGAACTTCGTGACTGGCTCCGATTACAACTGCACTTAGGTAGTATCTGACAATGTCAAAACTACTATTTAATTTAATCTCGAGCAATAATATAGTGCAGATATATAGGACAATCTGCTGGTGTTAAAATCATAACGAGATGTTTGGTTAACTGAGAAAAATATTAAATTGGTTAATTAGTATTGATGATATGAAAAAAATTGTTTGGTTTTTACATCAATACAAAATGCCATTCTAGAAACCTGTGGAATTGTTCAGTTGGTAAAATATTCTGCAAACATGTTGCAAATTGTTTACCTACTACATATTTAGTCTGCGTACATACATAGATACATACCAACACTGTACGTTTATTTTTTGTATGCAAAACATAGAATTTACGAGAAGCTCAAGATGAGAAAACGTTGGTGGCAATTCTGTTGTTTACGCTGACTAACTAAAATACGAACGGTCTTATTTTGTTCACACTAAAGATCAAATTAGAATGAAATTAAAAGTGACATTTCTAAAATTAAGTAATTTTTGTTATGATGGCATTTTTGTGGGCTAGTTTTAGTGATCAACCACATTGGTGTTGACTAAAGCTAGCCCGCAAACACGCATTCTTAGTTAAAAATACTTAAATTTTACTACCTACGTGCTCTTTAACAGCAAAGGTAGGTCTGAGAACATTGTCATGTTCTACATACAACGGAAAGTTCTTCAGTCAAATCTTATATTGTTTTTATCAACTCATTTCATATTCGATTTTATAGTAGGTAACCAAACCCGATTCCATCCCTTCAAGTGCAATCATATCTTCTCAATTGAGGTAATTTTCCTGATCTCGACAATCTGCGTTCATTTCCACGTCTTGATGAGTTTCTCTTACAGTAGAGATTTCATAAATGTTTTTGGAAAGCAAGTACTTATATATCCTAACTTCACTCGGATGAAAGCGTCAATTTATACTGGATTTATTAACCACATGGCCTAATTGAATAGTTATCATGCAAGGTGTGGTGTGTGTGGCTCATTACCGCCTATTAGCGTAGCGGGAACAAACGTGTCCTGATTAATGAATTAGTCTCACTCGTCCGTACGTGGCCCGAAAGGGCTCTACCAATCGACCTATGTTATCTGCTCAATTATTCATTAGTATTATCAGGTATTATTGAATCGCAATTATTATTATGGTGTTCAGAGATTTTCTCTACTCGATTTTCTAAGAATCGGTGATAACTGGGGGTCACGGGCCTAAGCCAAGTGCACCTCAGTGGAACTTTCTCACGATCCTACACGTATTCAAAATAGCCGCTTTTATTATTATTCGCAATTTGCGTTCCCGGTCGGCCTTATCTGTTGTTAATATTTTAAATAGCAGCGATAGGGATTGACATAATTTATTGAGCATTCGAGGCTGGAGTTTCGATATAGGCAAATTATGCTTTCAGATTTTATGTCTGAAAAAAGTTAAGAAGACTCTTACACCAAAAACAGGCAAACAGTAAATACATAAATATTGCTGGACATTTCACATAGCGCTATCTAGCCCCAAACTAAACATAGCTTGTACTATGGGAACCAGATAACTGATAGAATACTTAAAGGTTTTTTTTTGTAAATACATACTTATATATAATATATATAGAAACAACTAGACCCGGAAAAAATATCTGTAGATCATGTAAACATTTGTTCCGCGGCGGGAATCGAACCTGAGGGTTTAGCCAAGTTACAGTCGATTAGTGATGACGCTAGTCGATAAGTCCGAAAATGTATGGGATTTGACACATGCTATAGAAATAACACGTGATACAGCGACAACAAATGTATGTAGAAATCGAAAAGATTCGCAGCGAATGTAATTTGGCTACGGGCCCTGCTACCTCCTGCGTATCAGTCGGCTATTCGCCCACTGCACCACGGAGGTCGTCAAGACAGTAAAAACTCTCAGCAATTTGTGACACTGATATTAATTACGTATAAATTGTCAGTTAAATCATCATGAAGATCGCAATTTGTACTCTTGTACTCCAAATAAAACAATCGCCAATAAATCATGAAGCGGTGCGGTATCGAATGACCAATGAACGTAGCTTTATAGAGATCTGACTGACATAACTTATCAGCTGCAGTTTGGCGACCCAAACACTCTTAAATCTTGAATTACCATTTTGGTTTAAAATATTCCTTACACGGTTTGCAGTCTTTCTTTTTGTTTGCAAGGCATACAAATTATACGTTTTACGTCTGTTTACGTATTTTATTAATATAAGGTTTGAGCAATATCGACGCCATAATTGCAGATGAGTCATGAATATCAATAAAACCTCTTTTCTTATTGAGTGATCCATCGATATTTATTATGGTAATGGTTCGATTATTTTATTAAAATTTAGGTTCAGTGAGTCACTGGTATTGACATCGTTTTGAACACATTTTATTGTGAATGCGACCTCTGATGTCTCAAACTATATCAATTCATTAAGCCATCAAGTTTAATTTCAGACTGATTAAATAGTCAGTCGCGGATCTACTGGTTTTGTAGCTAAGAGCGATTGTACTGGATCGCGGCAGCATTGTGGCCGCCAACTCGGTCAAATATTCTTGTGTTGAGATTAGTGCACTCCGCTAGGTCACTCGACTTCCTCGTAACATTATTTGATCTTTCAAAAGTTTCAAATGTCAGTAGTTTAACCACCAACCAATCATAATCATTATGAATTAATAATAATTAATTTTATTTCTACCATTAATTATCATTAGAATTATTCTACCTTGTTCTTGAAATCAACTAGCTTCCGCCTAAGGCTTCGCACGCGTGGTATATCTATTAAAAAATAAAAAACTTTCTCCATGAAAGAACACTATGATTTGCCAGCCAAGACAACTTTCATGGTGATCAATGTCGGAGTTGAAGTTAATCAATCTCGGATAATATCTGTATAAAAATGGATGTTGGTATAAATTAATAATAAATAAAATAAATAAATATTGTTGGACATTTCACACAGCGCTATCTAGCCCCAAACTAAGGAAAGCTTGTACTATGGGAACCGGATAACTGATAGAATACTTATATACTTTTTTTTTTGTAAATACATATATACTTATAATATATAGAGAAATACCCAGACACGGAACAAATATCTGTAGATCATACAAACATTTGTTCCGCGGCAGGAATCTGCCGCCACGGAGGCAGTCTAAAATTACGAAGGATAAATTGAAATCAGTTACAATGAATGTACTGTTTACCTAGTTTCCTATGATACCAATAAATACCAACCTAATTTATTTAACGACCTACTTGAGGACGAGCGCAATGCATTCATGCACAAGGGTGTCCATATTTTCTCGTAATTACCATGCAAAGTGTAATTACATTTTAGTGGATGTTTTTACTGATATAGATTTAGAATAAATACATATTTATTTAAAACCCAGCAAGAGAACCAGAACACTGTGTTTGAATATTGCCACTGTTCTCGTCGGGTCCCTATAGGTATAAATATAAATATCGCTGGACATTTCACACAGCGCTATCTAGCCCCAAACTAAGCAGAGCTTGTACTATGGGAACCAGATAACTGATAGAATACGTATATATATATTTTTTTTGGCAGTCTATGTATAGATTAGAATTTAGAAGTCGCAACTATGTTCGTGTGCAAAATCGGTTTTGGACTCCGTATCTACTTTCTAGACTTAACGCTGTGTCATTAATCCGTATCCGAGTAGGTTTCGATTACTTAGTCGAAATTGCTGCGTAACAACATTTAAAGAAATTGAATTCACGGGAACTATTTAGCTAAACTGAATAATTGGCATTGCGAATTGCATCTGTCTTGCACCATGTGATTGTTGCATCAATTGGTTCCCCATGAAAGCTAACCGCGAAATTGTCCTTAATTGAGGAATTAGTGTCTATTCACCGGAAGGTTGTGTTGAACCTCGTCACTGGTCTTGATTAAATACGTTTTACGTTGACGTTCTCTCAGTTGGTGATTGTTTACATCACTGGTAACCACATTTATAATTTGCTTTGTGAGTTTACGTACCTGCATTGAATAACATCTTGAACTTGACAACAAGAAGCATCGTAAGATTCATCGGATACGGTATGTTGTCAAGTATCTCATTCAAGTTTGTCTGTTAATAAAAATTGTAAACAAGAATTCGCCTGTTATAGCAATTACATCATATTTGTGAATTGAGTCGAGACGCGCCGCAACTTGGCCGTAAATGATAAATGTTGATTGCTCTGACATTTTGTACTACATTCTTTAGGATAGAAGTCGACATTTCCCGCTTCATTTCTAGCATTGACGTGATTCACGTCGAAGAAGGGGAGTGCTCGGAACTAGATTATGTCGCCCCCGCATTGTATGTATGATGAGAGCAAAGAACGAGCTGAGCGTGGGATCACATTTGTTCCTCCATTGTTTGACACCTGCTGTAACAGCGCTATTAATGTAGTCATTTTTAAATTAGCTATCAGAAAGGTTATCTCTACTTTGTTGTTCACATCCAAATATGCTCAGTGCTTTTGATATTTCGTTGTTTTTATTTTAATGTCATATCTCTTATGTGCGGCCGTAATTTGTCCCTGCCACTTGACTTCGCGAAATACATTGTTGTCGATGCCACGATACGTATTCAATAGCTATGATAAATGCCTTCTTAGCATTACAATAGACGACCGTCATTTGACCGACAGTCGTGGAAACCCCTCTTATTATGGTAATGTTGCCAATGAAATGTCACGTTTTGGTTGGAAGTTGGAATTGAAAACAGACATAAAGGCTGAAAAAGTAATTTTCAAGTCCTTCCTTCAACTAGCATTAGTTGTAGGTACTTTTAACTTAAACAGACTTCAGTATCGAGGTTTTCCCTTGATAAATTATGGGAAAAGTAGCAACTGCTAGCTAACATAATCAATGACATCATCAATGAAGTCCAATGTTGAACTGTATTTAAATCTACCATAATTTATTAGCTGGTGCAGCCTCGAGTATTCTACTATTTATTATAATTTAGCTCACAATATCTCTTATTACATATTAAGTAAATTAAAACACGACAATCTAGTTAGTTACCAAGACCAAATGAACAGTAGTATAACAGTTAGGTATGTGCTATTTCGCTCGATGATCATCATTGATGATGCTAAGTTTTGCAATAATTAACAATAAACAATACTAACCAACCCACGCGGAAAAGGTGACCACGTTAGTAAGATTGCCAGTTATTATTTTAATTATTATAATAACAGTTTACTCCATCCTCCTATGAATGCTAATCAACCATTTAAAAGAATGTGATAACAAGTCGATCATTAATCTAACGATTATTTAATTCCTATTATCTGCAAAACATTCAATTACCATCCATCATTCTTGGCCCGATTTATTAGGGTTTTTCCTTGCAGTTTGTACCATTATACCACAAAGAGCCGGAGATAATTTCTAATATATATATTCGTACCGTCAGCGTCGACTTATACTAGTTTATTTGTCTCTTCTACCACATTGCTCATATCTTCTACAGCCCTTGCAAAGCTCTTCTCTTACATACCTGGCCTACCCGCGACTCATTTATTATTCTCTTTGTTTTATTTGTTTACCTGCCTAGGTTTTCTTTTTCATTTTCCTCCCAGTGGGCGTACTGAGATGAGCCTCTTTTCATGTATGTTTGAGTTATGATGTGCGAACCCACGCGCCTCGACAAGGCCGGTTTGCTGCGCAGTTGTCGCTAGCTGATGATTAATCAGATTGGCCGATCAGTGCCGGACACACGCTAGGGCTAGCCGGATGCCTTGGACGCAGCAGCAGCATTAACTTGTTTCGTAATTTGTACAATTGTGTGAGTGACATCGATCCGGATTTATTAAAATAAAGTGGTTTCTTGGTATCGGTCTTCCTAACATCCATACGAATAACTTAAACTAAACTTAAGATATAACTTACACAATGACTTAATTTATTTTGCACAATAGATGTTAAACAAGATCAAACACTTCTATTTTCAAACCATTATTACCCATACCCACCCTCCGGAGCTCTAGATTGACGTAGCAGAACAACCTAATTAGCACAGAATTATTGTCATTGAATATACAAACTCCAAGTTTAGCACTATCATTATCACCCACAGCAGTTTGCGAGCCTACTCAAACGTGTCGACACACCAGCTGTGACTTGGATCCAAGCCCTTCAGTGGGTGTCATGACACCTAAATCTATACAATTTTATCGAACTCTACCCTATTTGCATTGCAAACAATCCACGACATCTAAATGTCTTCGTTTATTTAAGTCTATTAAATGCAGTGTATGTGTTGTAAATTTTCAATTGCCTTCTGTGATATCACAAGATATAATTTTTTTGTTGGCATGTTTTTCTTTGTTTTTTGCTTTACTTGTCTTTGTTTTTTGTTGTCATAGACGGCAGTTCGTCGGACACGCTCAGGAAGCTTAGTGACGACTCTTCGAGAAAACATTTATCAGGTGAGTTTTCTCCGTTTTGAAGTTGCCAGAATATTTATGTTGTGAACTTACGGCATGAAAACACTGAAAGAGAATGTTGTGGCTACTTGTTTCATTGCAATATATCATGCACTGCACGAATTTTCCCCAATCACTTCTAATAGTTCTGTACATATACTTTTAATCACTTGTTCATAATTGACTGTTGTGTCTGACCGTTGATCAGATTTGATCGAAGACGAGGAAGACGAAGTGACCAGCAGTCTGCCGGACAGACCGCGGAGCTACCGAAAGGCATCAAGTAAGTTTGTTTCTAACTTCGGTTGAGGTTCATGTAAATAGTTTATTTAACATATCTCATCAGGTGAGGTGACGGACCGTAATTACATTTACACTTTAGGTATGTAGTACAAACAGCGAATAGACTAACGTTTAATTTAATTTGATTGTAGATTTATAAAAGCCTTCCAAGTACCAACAATACAAACAACTGGTAGACTAGACGTCGTAAACAATAACAATAATCTTGAGAAATCTAAGGTTAAACAGTAACATAATACAAAGCATGATAAATTCAAAGTCTAACAAGTAACAAAAAATATAGGTATAACGCTTAAAATCAAAACATATTGAAATATCAACAGTAAGTTTATGATCTTAATCGTACTAATGGCGGAGTGATCATTGGGACCGGTTTTATTGTAATTAAACGGTTAAAAGCTTTGGAATCAGTAACAATAACTGAAATTTTATAGCTTACGAATTGGGATTTTCTGAGGCGTTTGATTTTGAGCTGATGTAGTAGCTGTAGGCCGCGTGACAACTGCCTGAAGTGACTCGCCTACAACCAATTAGATGCATTGTTTTACAATCGAATAGCAATCTTTTAACTATTGTGTTGCTTTTTATTCCACCACGGATGTTGTTCCACGTCTCAAATAACTTTGTCAATACGCCAACACTTCAAATTGTATCAAATTGACCCTGATTCTTTTGTTTGGTAAGTTTCACGATTGCTCCAATAAAGTAAAACTGCCAAGTGGTCTCAACTTTAGTTTAATTCGACTCTTGGTTCTAGTTTCATTCATTCTTATTTAAAAGAGCCAATCGCTCCAATCGCTTAAATCGCCAATCGCTCAAAAGAAACTACTGATTAGTGGGAATGCTAATTCGCAGCGACTAAATTTAACAAGTTGCAAATTGCCATGGTCATGGCTCAAGAACCTAACTGAGAGGTAACCAACTCGAACTAAAATTAATTATTATAGGTACATACCTTACTTGAATATCAAATATCAATAATGCAAGATGTTGTAGATCATATATTTTGTACAAGTAGACTAGTGGCTAATGTCTGTGTGCGTGCGTGCGCTTGTGTGTGGTCGCAGCTAGCAGCACCTTCTCCGGCACCTCCATGGACGCGCTGTGGGAGAAGCACCCGCGGCGGCTCAGCGAGGCGGGCCTCAGGAGGTCCTCAGGTAATTCACATGCACCAATCATCCTGAGAAAGTTTTTTAGCACATGGTAAAAGGCTTTCTTAGTTCACTATTCTGCAACATTCCAACAGACCTCAAAGAAAGTGAATAGAGAACTTCATAAATCAAACTCTTTTTGAATGTCGCAGAAAATACTTTATGTTTACAAGAAATTCATGCACCCTATAGTAATCACACAAGATCACGCTATTTGATATGTTTGAAATATTTTGCGATTGTTTGCTTGTTTCCGCTGCACCTTATCGGGTTGAAGCATGAGCTTTGGTATGAATACTGCGACTGCTTATCTGAAGACGTCAAGTCAAATGCAGTTTGTTGTAGCGAAAGTTTCGATGTAACATTAAGATATGCAAACTGGATTGCAAATTGTTCCTCACCGGCCGTTGCACTTGCATACAACGGTACATATTCTAGTCTTGTGTGCACACGCACATCATAAATGTGCGCAGAATAGGAAATGACGAGGCCATACATATTCAAACGGCTATTTAAATTTCAATCCTTAGAAGACAAACGTACTTTCTTAAACCATTGATTTTTATGATCGCACACATAAGAATTTGCAATATACACCGTTCCGTTTTGAAATTACTAGAATTTTATTTAAAATCAATAGGCCAACAGTTTTCTTCTGGTTTTATAATGGCACATTAATTTATTTCAGATCACAGTGTCGTTCTGACAGAGGACACTGATAGTTTCATAATCGGCGAGCGCGTATGGGTCGGTGGCACTAAGCCAGGCCAAATTGCATACATAGGCGAGACCCAGTTCGCTCCTGGAGAGTGGGCTGGTATCGTGTTGGATGATGCCATCGGTAAACAACTATACCTTTTTATAATATAATTCCCTGATATGCCATACCTAGTACCCTATGTTACTCAATAGCCTTGTTTTTTTTTCAGGTAAAAATGACGGCTCGGTAGCAGGAGTGCGCTACTTCCAATGTCCAGAAAAGCGTGGAGTTTTTTCTCGTTTGACCCGCCTCACACGCTCTCCTCTTCTAACTCACATGCCACACGATGCCTCGCCGGTGTCCGACGCGGGCAGCGTCTTCGAACGTCCTCCGTCCGGTATGGGCAGGCAGAGGCGCGCTCTCTCACCCAACGGAAGCATACGCAGCATTGTCAGCAGTAAAATGAGTGGGTGTTATTCCAACCCGACTTTTTATCTGGGGCGAACAATTTAATTGACTGACTGTGGATAATCTTTTCTACAGATGCTTCAATCTCTACCACCACAAACGGCGAGGTCCGCATGGGCGATCGCGTTATCGTGTCAAGCAGTCGCGGAAGCAAAGCTGGAACTCTTCAATTCGTAGGCAACACTGACTTCGCTCCCGGAGTATGGGCTGGAGTTGAGCTCGATGATCCTCTCGGCAAAAACGATGGCTCCGTCGACGGCAAGAGGTACTCCGAAGAGAAGCTGGTCATTGATATTATTCTTCCTAATAGTATTGGTTCTTTAATATGTTGGATCCCTTTTTCAGGTACTTTGAGTGCGCGCCTCGCTTCGGTCTGTTCGCACCGATATCGAAGGTGACGCGGTCACCGTCGAACCGCAAACCTGGAGCGTGCGCTATCCACAGCAATGGGCGCGCGACCCCCTTACGACGATCCAACTCCCGCGACTCGCTCACATCTCTGGGCACATCGATCGCGTCGTCCCGTATGGGGGTGAGGCTAGGGGTGACGTCGCTGGGCGCTCAGGTAGGCTAGCCCCGCGCGCGCTCGGCCGAGCCTCGCTCCCCGCGCTCCCCGACGCCGCCCGGCACCCGCCGCTCCCGTCCGCACACCAGCGCCCCGAGTCTGCTCGACAAGACATTGCTCGTCAAGCACGTCGAAGCGAATCGCTGCGCCGTCATCGCTCTGCCGCAACCGCGCGTTTACTACGACATAGTATTCCAATCAAAAGATAAATGCAAAGACCTAAGCCCGCGACGCTGGGCCAGCGAGACGCTGCCCAAATCGTGGCGGTGTTCGGAAAGCATTCTGAGTTTTGAAACGCGGTCGTCTGATCGAAGCAGGCGCAGCGTGTCGAGCGGCAGCAGCAGCGGGGCTCTGTCCCGGGGCTCGAGGAGCGGCTTGGGCGCAGGCGCGGGCTCGTCGGGCGGCGGCGAGGTGGTGCGGTGGGCAGGCCGGCCGGCCGCCGTGACGAGGGCCAGCCGCGGGAGTGCCGCAGCTACGGACATATTCGTGGAGATGCCGCCGCAGCGCACTCACTTTGCGGGCTTTGGGAAGAGCTACCACTACTCTTGTGTGTCGCCGTTTCAGTTCACCTACCCTTATGTCGTGTACATTTGAACCTTTATTTATACTCTCTCGGTGCTTTTCTGCGGGCCCAAATTCTCGACACATGCCCCTATACTTGTCACGACTGGTGTCTAGAATTTCCGTCCTAAAGACCTCGTTATGCGTAAATAGAACCTACATACATCTAGAAATAGTTCGCTTCCACGGTGATATTGATTAGAACATTCCTGCATTTCGTGTTTCGAAACTATTTAATCTTGTAGTAAATTGGAGTCAAAGGCTGTAAAATATAGCAGTCGACAGGGGGGCTGTACTGTATTTCGCCTTTTATTAATCCATGAAAATGTTTACGGTATGAGGGTAGGCGCGACATGCAACAGTTTTGGTATTGTTTTAGGGTTCCGTATTATTTGTGTAGTGAACGCTTATTGGCATGACTCTGTAGGAGTTTTTTGTGTCTGTAGCTGGCACTCCTTGGTTTGGCCCTTGTGTTTTAACAGATTTTTTTATTTGCATTTTATTTTTATATATATGTTCTCGGTTCACTATTAACACTTTAAGTATGCATTACTTGTTTTAGATTATTTTATAGTGAATCGTGAACGTGGTATGCGTAAATCATATAATTTCAGTCAGCTGTTAGTTGGCTTGAAAACTTCTAACAAAGTTTCCCAAAGAACTCATTTTTAGAGGCTTTTTAATCATTCCTGTCAAATGATACCTATTTTTCGGCTGTGATATTTCTTGATAAGGTAATCTCATTTTAGAACTGATTTTGTAGTGTGTATGTCCATTAACATAATATATTTTTCTAGTTTGCTTAATGTTTATCATATTTTTGGTTTTACATACATCTTGCTATTAAATATTGGCTAACTAAATAATGGTACAAGTATTTATACTATTAATGTATTTCGCCATTTTATTATTTCGTAATCATTTTATTAATAATGAAAAATAACAATCAGGGTGCTTCACAATTCAGCATAGATTATGTTTTTATATCGGATACATTTACTACATAAAGACGCATTGGTTGCAAGTGTTGCACTTCAATTATGACATAATTTGAAACGTTTTCGCTATTTATGAATATAATCCATCCTTTTTCTCACATATACTAAACGTTAATGTAAATATTATACACAATACATACTATAATTTATAATCAAACACTAATCACATTTTGAAGTATTTACAGTACAGTATATATTTATATATCAAATGCACAAAAATATGATATCCTTTGTACATAACATTCCATAAAAACATCAGCTGTAGTTTTAGATTTAAGAGCTTTTGAATTTATTTAGCTATTTGGCAGCTGAAGTGTTTGCCGAACATCTCAACTGCCAACATTAGGTACAGTCATTCACGGAACCCTACTTTAATATATAAAATCAGTGCCTTGACTACTTTTATTCCCAAATATGCCTTTTAAATTTATCTGTTGTGAATGACTCTACTTTGCTATTGGATGGTGTACTTATCAAAGTTTTAAAACTTGGTGCTGTATTATAAATATTCTATCTAATCCCATAGAATCACGTTTAACTCATATTAAATTATCAAGATTAGAATATCATTTAATAGAATGTCATTTTGCTAATAATCGTTCGGTTCTGGGATTTCAGTTCTCTAATAATGTTTATTTAAACGTGCAATTAGATTATATACAGCAGAAAGTTTCACTACATTTTGATGTATTACATCGTAGACCATTTTTCGACTGTTTTATACACGGTTTTACAATCACCTGCTTAAACAAGTTGTGTGCGTAAACTTTAAAACCAAGTAAAACAAACTTTTCACCAATTATAAGCGAGGAAGCTAGAAAAAATCCACATATAAAGGCTTTTAAGGGCCAGCGCTTTCAGAAGTTTTAAAAAGCAATCTAAATCGTGGAGTTTTAAAAGTGTTTTCTCAGATCATTGGTGGAAAGTCGAAAGTAGCTGCAGTAGTGGCGTTTTGTTAATGCGTGTTGTTTTCCCTCATGTTTGATTCGATTCGAATGCACTGTTACTAACGGCACGGCAACAGCGAGTCGGAGCTCCAAGGGCCTCGTCCACCCCTGTGTCGGCGAAGAACGCGCTTCAGGTACGCTACCCGACTATCGCCGCGCGGTAGGTCGGCTCTGCTGCGTACGTGTATTATGCGTCAAAACTTGCATTACCTCCCCGGGCTCAAACGTCACGTTTCCAATATCTAGGGGTGAGTAAAGGATTTTTCCTTCATTCATCCTTGGCTGGAAGGTTAAGTTTTAAAATAGCAATTTCAGTGCATTTCTTTGAAAGCTTAACAACTATGTCTTGATATTTTCTATTTCCTTTCACTGAGCATAATAAAAATATCCACTTTACTTGCAGCTGTTGCTGATTGTGTCATTTTTGAGTATTAAGTATTAGCAATACAATTTGCCGTTGTATTGTTAATGCTTGGGGACCGTAATGCTGGTTTCCGAGTTTTGAAGTTTAGTACACGTGTCGTTACGAGAGCTAGCTACCGCGGTCGATACGGACCTTTGTTTCGACTGTTTTCATATCCTCAAATAAGAAACGAACAACGAATGTGTTTTCTGTTTTGACAATGTTTTACTTAATATTACTAAACGTATTCATTAAGAGTTTTCTTAACTTAGAACAGACAATAGTAACAACGATTACGAGACATTTTTTGTCTACATAGCGCACTAAACAGTACAAAGTTGTATATCTATATTTACTTATATCATGTTCCGGAAATACACCAAGTACAATACAGACAATTTGCATTGTAATTTTGTAATGTATTTTTCTTAGAAATTAGTTGTAACCAACAGTGTTGCAAAAATGCTTAGCTTACCAACGCAAAACTGTGATATTGTTTGATTTTTACGTACTTACACATTTTTATTGATATGAAATTATGTTTATAGTTTCTACCTTCAGTGCACTCTTTTTTATAATTATTAATATTAATAATTGACCAGTGCCTGTGAGAAATCATAATATTCATTAAATTAGGCACCTTTTAAACATTCCTTGCTTTTAGGTTTTCTATTTTAACTTATAATACTTTTAGAATAACATAGTTTTATATTAGTATCTAATTTAAATGTAAGGTCGAACGACACTGTTTTAATAAACTATAATATGTATCTCGTGTGTTATTGCCTTGCATACTCCTGGTGTTAATAATAATAAAGTGTAAGAGTTATACTGTGTTTTATTGCACTAATTCTGCTGTATAAATTATCTAGCTTTTGCCACAGAATTAGTAATTTAGCGTGGGCATGCTCTGTTGCCCTTGACTGGTGATTAATATGAAACCTACGTAACCTTATAGCTCAGTAGGGCCTCTGAATAATAAAACACCCTTTTGTGACGGACGGCGCAGCCTTGGTTGTCGCCGTCGGTCGCCCTGAAGGTAATTAAGTCCGTTTTCATGATACTCGATACCCTACAATGCCTTTGAAAATAAAACTAGCCGAATCGAAAATTTTGTAGTTACTAATTTCGTATCTCATTTTAATAAAGGGCACATCCCCTATTAGAGTTTACCCCAGTTACATACATAGAACCTCCCCTACTTTGATCTGCAATCCCATATTATCATCAATACTGATTAAAAGTATATTTTTAACAAAAATATAACCGACATTAGATAACAGTGAAATATACACATATATCTGATTATTTTTTTAGATAAAAAAAAATGCGAAAAATATTGTACATACGGCTACACCTATACAATTCCAGTATAAGTTAACCTCGCATTGTGTAGGTTTTCCGTACAATGAGAGGTCAGCATAGACTAGAAATGTATAGCTTGATGTGTAGTCATGTGTACGTGCCTTTGAAATTTGAGGGTTTCCCTCGATTTCCTCGGATACCACCATCAGACTTGGTTCCAATGGGACCCCCTCGGAAGTGCACTCTTTCGAATAAAAAAGAATTTTGAAAATCGCTCCACAATTGACGGAGAAATCGGTGAACATACATAAAATATATACATACAGTCGAACATAGAACCTCCTTTTTTGAAGTCGGTTAAAAATACATTGCAAGCATAAAATTAGATCACTTCTCATTGATAATGAGTAATTTAGATCATGACTAGATGCATTTTAAGTAATTTATAAAAATGAATGTTTAGTACAGTGTTGATAGATTTAAAGTTGAGTTTCATATTGATTATCAAGTCAAGTAGCAAAATTATATGCAAATATTTGGGTGTGGGACATGCATGCTGCGCAAACACTCATACTGTATATATTCAAATTCCACGAACATAAGGTGAAAATTATACAGAATTTGGTATTGACTGTCTAGATACTCGTAATACGAAAAATACAGAGATACATTTCAAATTCAATGTCTAAGTAAAAACGTAGGTATTATGATTGATAATAAAGTTCGTGATAACAAAACTACTGATAAAAAACTAGTTCAAGAAATAATTCCAATAGAAGCTAGATATGTTTAGTCACAGACAATACTATATACCTACCGCAATTATGGCAGTCGTCATTACCTTCCTACATATTTGTAGGTTATGTACTTGGTAGCCAGTAGGTGCTAGGTAGGTTTAGTGACGCCAGATCCCAGGTTACCTAATTGTGCTAATGCACACCCAGATACGATGTCACGTTATTCTGATGTCATCATCACAGGAAATCTTTAATAAATGATCATGACTTGTAATAAACAAGTAAGTCATTTATCAAAATGAGGCGCCGCAAGTGAAGACTTGAGAGGAAAATTCCTTAGAGCTGATAGATACTTAAATACCAACTTATAATCTACACAGACTAATAAAAAGTTACCTCCAATCTCTGATTAATATACCACGTATGTAGTATGTGAGCTATAGACATTGAAATGGACAATGTATACAAGGTGTTTGGTAATGTACTGACGATATTCAAATGACGGTTTCTCAAAACATAATAAGACTTCTCGAAAAAAAAACTACTAGTTAAATTATCAAATTTTAAAATCGACTAAGTTTAGGTGATTAACTTAATATAAAACTTACGGCCTAGGTACTCTGGCAATCGACATCCAAAAATATATCATAAATTTCCGGATTTTGGTTTAGAAAGGGACAACAAGAGGTATCACGAGACGTCACCAATACAGTATCTGTGGTTAGATGACAAGCATTAATAGCACAACATAAGTTTAATAAAGTGTTTGTTTTACATGCGAAAATAAATTTCACATTTCTATGGTAAACATTTCGCAAATTTATTTATTATGCTCATCAAAATAACCCCTTTCAATTTTGTGCGTATTTATCAAACAACCTGTATAGACTAAATATGGAGTAATGTATAAGCCAGTATACGCTTTGTAATAATGTATCCATGACTATAGGCAAGGAGTTCTTATACGAATGGGGCAAAGTTTTTTCAGCAATTTAAAAGTTTATCTATTATCTGTTCCATATATCCCTACCAGTCCATCCCCATGCTGCTGAGTACATTTAATAATATATAAATACATTAGAATAGGCACAGGTTAGACATTCAAAAATAAGACACACACACACATTCTCTAAAATTAAATGCCGCTAAAATTATGTCGGTCCTACCTACCTATTCATATAGGCTGAAATGAAAATGTTTTAAGATTTAAGGCATTAAAGACGTTACGTGTATTGTGTAATTTGTAATCACGTGCACTCTAATTTTAACATAAATTACCGTCAAACATTCTAACAGCTATAAATTAAAGTTTTACACAACTAAATGCTCTTTAAATCTTAATAGGTCTGAATCAAGCGGCGCTTTACAGTAATTGGGACGTATCATGCAATGCTTGTGCAGTATAGCTAGATAGAAAGTACTAGGTAACCTAAGCATTTCTAGAGACAAAATATATCTTCCATATTACGCAAAGATTAACTGAACATAATGCTTAAGTATTAAGTTCGCCTATCTACAGATTATGTTAATTTTGCGCAATAAAGAATTTTTAATCAATCAATCAAACTCAGATTATACAAACAAACAGATAGAGCGCGCCGAACGTGTGAGTGAAGCCACACAAGCGAATACAAATTTAAAAGCGAATACAATCTCGCGGCAGTGCTAAAGATAGCGTCGTACTGCTTGAACGTCTCGAGTGATTCATTATTTTCTGTCAAAAATGCCGTCTTGTGTTATTAAACAGTGTAAAAGTTGTTACCAAAAACAAAAAAAAGTGGATGGAATATCATTTCACAAGTAACTATAACTTATTTAATTGATTTTATTATTTATTCACCCAATAATTAAACGGTTGTCTCGAAACACAAAACCTCGACATTAGTTCGACTGTGTTGCCAGTTTTCGATAAAATGTTTTCCCTTCAATTTGGGAAACTACCTGTTGATCTGTAGATCTAGCTAGCCTGACTGTTAAATGTACGGACGTGGGTTCGATTCCCACGCGTAATCTCACGCCTAAATTGTTATTCCTAATTTGGATGTATTTCTATAATTATGTTATTGCCGTTTACTGTGATTCGGTGATTAATGCAGGATTTTAAATATAATTGTATATGTATAACAATTTAGTTCCGTATGTATATATGTAATGCATATACATTACATATACATATACACATATATAATAAATGGTATATATAGAGAAGTAATAGCGATCCGCCCTCGCTTCGCTTCGGGAAAAATATCCTACCAGAACATTTTACCGGGATAAAAATATCCTATATGTTAATCCAGATCATATTCAATATGTGCGTAATTTCACAGAGTGAATCTGATGAAGTTGTTGATAGAAAAGTATTTAAGGGTGCGATTGCATTATATAGCAAAATTAGAAACTAATTCTCGAAATGTAGAAGCCAAACGGCAATATTACAAGAAATTAGTGCAAAATAAAGGTGGTTAATTTTTTTGCCAATATAATTAATTATGATTTTAATAAATATTTTGGATTCATATGTATGTTTTTTTATCAGTCTAATGAAATGAATATGATACTACAGAAAAAACTAAAGTGTTATTATAAAGTCCATTTTTCCAAAAAGAGTTATTGTAATTTTTCAAATTCTAATAACAGTCCGGAGTCAGGAATATATCCTGCGTTGTTGGCTAGTCTCTTGCGAGATGGCCGCCGTAGCCATAATTCTGCCAGGAGGACATTAAAAGTCCATGTAAACCTCAATAAACACCGGACGGACCGCTAGTTATAAAAATCTTCACATATTATTTCTTCTGTAATTTTGCAATGCGTTTACAATGGTACATGAAATATTTAAGTGTTTAATAAACTAGTTAATTAAACAATTGTTCAATCCTAATACTCACACAAATTTGTATTCAATTAGTAACAAATTCATGTATCCAAATAAAATTTTAGAACCTGTTGTCGTAAAAGGACATTAAAAAAAATACAGGGAGTTTTTTCTTTTTCTGGTATCATTACACGCACACTGATGCACGTGTCCCTACAGAGCTATTTCTAATCGCCACGCACACATGAATGATAAGTGGCGTCATACTGTTTGTTGCGTACACTATCTGTTTGTTTGTATAATCTGAGCAACCAAACTTAAGTTTCGATTTAATCTCAATGCAAATGTATAAAGACAGCATCAACCTCTCAGATTATCTACAACAAAACGAAAAGAGGGTATCGAGCAAAAATTCAAAATTGTGTAGGTATTTTGCGAGAAAAGATTCCTGTGTAGGTAGGATAATTAATGTGGAGACGAAGAGCCTAAATGTTAGAGCAGAAATAAATGTTTCGCCTTGTTTTTAAAAATGCTAGCTACCTAAGCCCCGAGATCTTTCACGGGGCTTAGGTAGCCATTATTTACGAGTAGATTAAGGTTTACCATAAAATATTTTACGAGTGCGAGTAAAACAGTACACAGGAACCAATGAGACAGGAAACCGACAGGAACAGGAAAGGAGTTAAACCCTTAAAATTTATGATAATCGTAGTCCTTGAAAATTAATAAATGGAAAAAAGGTCCTCGACTGGTGATCACGAAACCACGAATTAGAAGACGTAGTGTAGGACGGCCCCCTACTTGATTAACCGATGATATGTAAAGGTCGTAACTCGCAAAGGAAGGGTTCGTGGATGAAGGCGGCTTCGACAGGACTGCTCTTTCTGGTGTTCTACGGAGGAAGTCTCTGATAGCTGCCAATGCAAATTTACGTTTTCGCATTCTACGAAAAAGGGCTTATTATGCTCAGTTGTGGACTTGTCTAAGATGATGATTAATTTAAAACTGTCTAAAACCGTGTAGTATGTGTGATAGAGCAACTATCTAGTTAACGAGTGTAAAGTGTTAAAGTTTATATGTTTATTTTTATGGGGAATTCTTTCACAAAGCTACACTATCCCCGAGTGTTATAATTTATTTTGATAAAAATCCGTAGAAGCTGGGGCTGATCAGCTAATTGCAAATGCCTAATGAGAGTTTATAAAACTTAAGCGCTTTGTCATGCTATGCTTATTTACTTACACGCAGATTATCGCTGGGAAATGAGCCTTTTCTACATAAAGATCCTTTTCTGTAAAATACTGACTTGCTTGTATGCTTTTGCAAAGCACACACATGTTCTTATTTGTAATCGGCATGTTTACTACATTTCTACGTTTATGTATTTGATAAGTTCATTTACTCCTGCTTAGCTGATAACAGCAGTTACATCTTGCTTAAAAACCTACACCAACAGTTGCAAGTTAGTTATTATGATTTATTAAACTAAGTACCTACCTATCTACGTTATGTTTGGATACTTTACTTACTTATTTGTTCATATGCACAACAATATCTGTATTTTATACTTGGTGTATTTATAATTTTAAGAATAAGTTTTTTAACTTAATACTGTACATTTGTTTAAGTTGTTTTTGTTATTATTTATCTATGTAGTTAATTACTTAATGTAATAAAGTCTGAAAAAATCGATTTTACGTATAGTAAAATCTGGGTATTTGAGGATAATATTGGTCACGATAAAAAATGTCTTGGATACTTAGGTCTTTAAGCTTAAAACTTAAACTGAAGCAACGTTTTAAAATACGGACTTTACAATTTCTTTTAAAACACATTACAGGAGCTACTTCGAGAAAAGCAGCAGCACTTGGAGAGGTTGATGCGAGAGAGAGAGCTGGAGAGAGCGGAAGTGGCCAAGATCTCACTGCAGGCGGAACGGGCTGAGAACGCACTGACACAACTTAAGAAAGAAGCAGCACAGGTATGTTAATAACATTCAAACAGCACTTATAAAGATTGATGCGAGAGTGAGAGATAGAGAGTGTGGAAGTGGTCATGTTAATAACATTCAAACAGCACTTATAAAGATTGATGCGAGAGTGAGAGATAGAGAGTGTGGAAGTGGTCACGCTTTCCCTGAAGGCGGACCGAGTTGAGAAAGCAAGCACTGGCACAGTTCAAAAAAGGAGTTCGGATTAGGCTTTTTAAAATTCCCCATAATTTCGTAAACGATTTGATTGAAGATCTTATAAGAAGATTTTAAAAGGGTAGTTTTTTTGAGTCTCCTAGAGACGACTCAACAGTTTAAGAAAACTTAAGGACCTACATTCTAATCAATATGAACGATGTGAAATAAAACTACGGCTCCTTAAAAATTATCAATATCATCTTTTTTTTATATTGATGAGGCCTATGTCTCTATATTAATACGTGAAGAGTAAACTTTGTACTCCTTTTTAATCTTATTGAGCGCACGGTGGAGTGTGTGATTTGGCATAGTTAAAGTTTTATCCATATAAACTAGTGTCCGACCGAAACAGGTTTTTCAGCCGAAACCAAACCTTCGGCCTTGCTCTCAGTTTCGGCCGAAATCGAAACTTACTTAAATATATTTAAAATTTCTATTCTATATTGAAATCTAGTAAATTTTTTACACATTTATTTGCATGCAATGTGCATGCAGACAGTTAAATAGTGTTAAATAAAACAAAAAGACAATCATTTAATTACGTAACAAATATATGTTGTATTCTTTTATGTCATGAAAATATAAACTAAATAAATATCTTAATTAACACTTACTCTTGGAAATAAACATGTCAAAAAACAACATTCAGTTAGACTTAGACATATACTACCTACAGACTCTCAATTGAATACTTTAATTAATGTGATCACAATATTTTTAAGAGTAACCTAATATTTATTTTTTGAGATTTTTATTTAGCACCGCGGGCGAGCACGAGTTAGCCGCGAAGCCCGAACGACGCACGATTATTCACGAAAGAATTCAAGTTTCGGCCATTTATGGCCGTAACTAGATTTCTTGACCAAAACTGACCGAAACCGAACTTTCGGTCGGTCACTAATATAAACCCTCCTTCTTCTTAGAAGGAGGGGCGAAAGCTATAGTTAAGTTAATAAAATAATTACGAATTTTGACTACTATGCGGGCAACTAGTTTTCTGGAGTAGTCTTCATACACCCCTGTAGTTACGATCTTACGAATTACTTTAAGAGGTGAAATGTATATTGCTTACAGAGCACGAATGCGAATGGCAAGCTCAAAGCCGAGCTGGATAAGCTCGGAAAGCAGCTGGAGGACGAGCGGCAGAAGGTCGAGGACCTCATGTTCAGGAATGAGGAGGAAAATATCAACAAGGAGGATTATAATGTAAGAACTGCGAGGCTCCACCACTTATTCTGTGGTCATTATCTACTAGGTCTTGTCGATAAATAAATAAATATTGCTGGACATTTCACAAAGCGCTATATAGTCCCAAACTAAAAAGATTATAATTTAAATATATAGAAAAATATCCAGACCCGGAACAAATATCTGTAGATCTACAGATATTTGTTCCGGGTCTGGATGCTTTTTTGGATGTTCATGATAATGCAAACATTTGTTCCGCGGCGGGAATCGAACCCGCAACCTCCTGCGTCTCAGCCAGCTATTCGCCCACTACGCCATAGAGGTCGTGGGAGGTCAGAGGTCAATAGCCGGTGCGTAGAAATAGACAAAATTAAACCGTGTATGCCGTTTTCGTTTGTAGCAGAAAGGTTCTCGAATACACGCGCATCGTAGGAGACCCTCCGCTACATGGAATTACCTAATAAAGCAGTTGGGTGCAGGTCGCACAAGATCGGTCGCTCTATGTTCAATGTTCATATCTATGTTGAAGGGCTATGTTCAGCAGTATACGTCCTATGACATTATCCTATGGATAATGTTGATGATCAATCATGATAGCTTTCATTATACTCGGAGTAGTTTAATACCCGATCGAAAGATGCAAAACACGGTGTAACTAGTAGCTTGCCCCGAACTGAGATCTCGCGAGTCTCCCATAAAAACAAAAAAAAAATAGTAATCTTTGAGTATCAAAATAGTGCCACGAAATAAATAACCAACTCACTTGACCTACAGTTTCATTCAAATTACAGGTAACGAGAGTTCATATAAAGTGGTTACTCTTTTTTGGGGTTCAAAATGCAGTTATTTTGGATTACAGACTTTGCCTATATTTGTGTCACTAAAGCTACACGAATACCAAATTTCAGCATTGTGGGGTCACTGGTGTAACCCTGTGAATTTTGTCAAAGTTTTGTTTTTATTATGGCTAATCAAAAACTACAACGATTAAACTAAAAATAAAAACAGGGTTGAATGACCTTTCATTTAATTTTGGCGTCCCACTTGACCTTATAGACTTATTTTAATTTTTTTTACCCTTATTTAACCCCAATATCTCAACAACCCCCCCAACATTTTTAGCTCATTGAGTCACACCAAAATTGTGCCATCACTATCTACCTGTATACCAAATTTCACGATGATCAGATAAACGCTTCGAAAGTTATCCCCGGACAAACAAACATACATACAACGCCAATTTGCCCAAGTTGATTTGGAGATCTCGCTTCGCTCGATCAATTATTAGGTAAAGCGCGTTTAACGAAAATAATTGGAGCCATACTAGTTATTTGCATTTAGGAACTTAAGCTCGCGAAATCTGTAATCTATTTGTGTACAATAATGAAATCAATCAAATCAGGCAATCGGAGGCAAAACGCAGCTTGCCTTCCCTTCCCGACCTCAATTCCTATGTTTATTGACCTTTATATCGCATTGACTAAAAGTACTTACTTCTTGCATTGTCAATTTGTCAGTATAACAGCTCATTGGGATCAACCGATGACAAGTGCCTCGGAAATTTGTATTTTTCCTTACAGTGTTATCCTTCACTGGTTTGATCACGTATTACAACAACCTCACGTCAGATTAACGTCCTTATTGTAAACCACGTAACCTTGACTTTCCTTCAGATTTTATCGTAGTATGTACATACTTTAAAATATAACGATTTGTTTTTCCTTTTACAGAAATATAAGGAAGCAATGGAGGTATGTTAAAGCTGATTAATGATTTTCGTAGAGTGCATAACAAGGTCACGCCCAAGCCGCTCTGATATTCAAAGTTTTGTAAAAGTTGTTTAATCTTAGGTACTTTAGTAAAGTACCAACTAAACAAACGTAACAAAAAAATATAATTTTTTGTATATATTAGTTTATTTAAGATAAAGTAAATAAATAAATATTGCTGGACATTTCACACAGCGCTATCTAGCCCCAAATTAAGCAGAGCTTGTACTATGGGAACCAGATAACTGATAGAATACTTATATACATTTTTTTTGTAAATACATACTTATAATATATAGAGAAACAACCAGACCCGGAATAAATATCTGTAGATCATGCAAACATTTGTTCCGCAGCGGGGATCGAACCCGCTACCTCCTGCGTCTCAGGCGGCTATGCGCCCACTGCACCACGGAGGTCGTCAATTTATTTTATTTATTATATTCATAATATTATTAGTTACTTTAGGTACATTTCATTTTATTTGTTTAAGATATTTATTTATGATTCTTATATGTACACTCACTTACCTTTAAAATCATCTCTCTCTCTAGCCTCAAAGGTTTGCGGGAAAAAAACTCTTCTTATGGTTAAGCTCGCCTTTGTACATGCCCTCTATTTACTTTTTAATGTATTTTCTTGTGTACAATAAAGAATAAAGACAATTACAAATCTATTGGTATTTTATCCCCTTTTTTAACTGAGTTTTTAAAGGGTTATAAATCTCAAAGTCCACGTAGACGAACTATTAGCAATATCGCAATCATTTATAAATTGCTCATATTATGCAGTTTAATTAATTTAATTGATCTATATAACATAACATCCCTCACATCATCTGGTAATTCTAAAAACTTTCCCGTTTTCAAAGTAGTCTTGAATATTGTTCCAAATTGCATAACAACATAATTTAACTCTTCAGAAAGAAAAAGCCACATTAGAACAGCGTATCAGGGATCTGGAAACAGATGTGGACTTGCAAACAGCGAGAGCGGAGGCAACGGCGGCGGCTCTGCGTATTGTGGAAGACCAACGCGCGGCCGACTCGGTTGCCGTCGCCGAACAACATAAAGAGGAACTTACGGCCGCTCAGAGTAAGTTTAGATAGAATAGAAAACGCTTTATTGTAAATCACACGTAAATTATAAAACAATATAAAAAACAAATAACAATACACGCAGCGGTCTTATCGCTAAAAGCGATCTCTTCCAGACAACCTTTAGATGGATTGGATTTCACGAGAACGTTATAGGACGGTAGCTTTTAATAATTGAATAAACAGTGTACTTACATAAGCAAAATAAATAAATATATACATGTACATAAGTACTCATCAATGGATTAAGTACATAATAATATAGTTTATCACACCAGCATCCAAATATCAACAGATATTTATGACGACGCTGAAATAGAAGTGATTGAAAGTAGCCGATGCTCGCCACTGAACTGTATCTAAACACTAGGGATATACGGATCAGAATGTATATTGATACTAAATTATAAAAGTTCTATCTAGAATCTAACTAACATAATCTTGATCCCTCTTTTTTCCAGCTTTATCATCAGAGCTGCAAAAGTTGTTGGATGAAGCATACGCCCTTCTCAAGGAAAAGGACAATGAAAAGGATTCTATTGGAAAGAGTATGTCGGACGAACTAGCCAAGGTCAAAGCCGAATCAGAAAAAGCTCTGAACGAAGCCAAATCAAAAATGGCCATCGCAAAAACCGAATTCGAAACACAAGGTTCGGTTCTTACAGCTAAATTGCAGCTAGCAGAGTCCAAGTTAGAGACAGAGAAACAAAATGTTGAAAGGCTGAATAAGGAGAATAGCCAAATTATTATAGATCTTAATACTAAGCTCACGCAACTACAGGCAACTGTCGACGATAAAACACTAGAGTTAAATAAAGGTAAGCAAACTAATCGATACTTTGAGTTTCTTGAAATTAATATGACTAGTGGTTCGCCCCGAACTGAGATCTCGCGACTCTCCTATGTACAAAAACAAAAAAAAATATTATTGTAATCTTTGACTATCAAAATAGTGTCATGAAATGATCAGAAATAGTGCCAAGTAACTTGACCTACAGTTCCATTCAAATTACAGGTAATGGGAGTTCATGTTAATTGCGATTATTCTGGATTTCAGACTTTTCCCTATATGTATTTGTGCCACTAAAAATACACGTATACCGAATTTCCGCACTGTACGGTTACTGGTGTACCCTGTGAATATAAGTTCAGTTTTTATTATGGCTAATAAATTAAAAACTACAAGGCTTAAGCTAAAAATAAAAACGGGGTTTAATTGCACTGATGAAGACCTTTCATAAGACGTCCCACTTGACCTGATCGTCACATTTTCATTTTTTTTATCTCTCTTGAGCCCCAATATCTCAACGACCCTTCTCCCACCACACTTTTAGCTCATTTAGTCACACCAGGATTGTGCCATCATTACCTACCTATATACCAAATTTCACGGTAATCGGATCAACGCTTCGAAAGCTATCCTCGGACAAACAAACATACATATATATAACGCCGATTTGCCCAAGTTGATTGAGTCGCTTTGCCCGATCAATAATAATAATCTTTATTCGGTGCATAATACAATATACTATAACTAATTGAATTGTTATAATGATGTATATTTTTATTTCAGTCATAGGTGTAAGTAAAGAACATGAGGTAAACTTAAACAAAGAAATTACTAAACTAAAAATGGAACTTAGTGCCAAAGTATTCGATTTTGAACAGTTAGAAGACTCCAAACGGAAACAAGATATAATTTGCAAAAGCCTACAAGAAGAAATCAGTCGTGCCAAAAATGAGTTCTCAACTAAAGTTAACGAATATGAAAGTTTACTAAATGAGGTAACCCAAGTGAACGAAAAGAGTAAATCAGAAATATTAGAATTGCAACAAAGTCTATCAGTTAAAACGAAAGAGTTCGAAAAATTAGTTACTCAATCTAGCACGTCTACAGAATCCACAGAAAAACTTATAAATGAGTTTAAAGAAACCATACATGAAAGAGATAAAGAGATAATCAAACTCAAAGATGATTTCGAACAAGAAACTGCCAACTTTAATATTAAACATAGCAAGATTGCCGAAGAACATAAGAAAGAGATCGAAGATCGCAACTCAAAGATAGAACAGCTAATGAAGGAAATAGAAAGCCATAAACAATCTCTTGATCAAAGAAAAATTGAGCTAGATGCTCTCAATTCCCAATTTAATATAAACGCGGACGAGTTGAAATTATTGAAAGAAGAAAATGAAAAACTTAAACAATCAGTAGCCGAATTGACTCAGAGTAACAATGAACTCAAAACGAAGATATCAGCAATGGAGTTGGAAGTCGGTGAGCTAAAACGGCAACACGAAAGCAGCCAAGAAAAATGTAATGAGTTACAAAAAGCCAAAGATAAAATTGAGTTCGAGTACATGAATTTAACTGGACAAACAACCGACTCTAACGAACAGTTCAATAAGTTATCGCAACATCTGAAAGATTCCGAAAAAGAACTTCAAGACCTAAAGGACAAATATAGGGAATCAACGAATAACTTTGCTAGAATGGAACAAGAAATAAAACAAAACCTGTTCAAAATACAAGAAGATTTTGCTGTAGAACGCACACAATTAGTAGCCTCAGTTAATGAACATGCTGAAAAATTAAAAGATACTGAGAACAAAGCTAAAGAATTGGAGACAGTAAGCACTAATGTAAGTAATAGTTTGAAAGATTTGCAATCTCATAATGATACCTTGCTTGATGAGACTGCTAACTTCAAGAAGGAAATTGAAGCACTAAAAATAAAAGAACTCGAACAAATGACTGAGCATGATGCGACACAGAAGAAGTTAGAAATTGACATCGAAAGATACAAGGCAGAGATATCCTTACTTAAAGATGAAGGTGCTACATCTGAAGTAAAACTTATAGAAAAAGTAGATCAACTAACAGAAGCCCAAAATGATTTAAATAATAAATTAGAAGAATCTAGGAAACACGAAGACTCGTTACAGAAAATTTTAGACGATATGACAGCTCAACTCAATAACCAGAAAGCTCAACACGAAAAAGGGTTAGCACAGGTCCATCACCAAGTCACGACAGTAAATGAAGAAATCAATAAATACAAAGCAGAAGAACATCGACTTAAAGAGCTCGTTGAAGAGAAACATAATGGTATAAAGGATCTCAGCCTAAAACTAGAAATGCTAGAAGTAGATCTTAAATCGAATAGTGAAATAATAGTTGAGAAAGATCGCCAAATTGCTCAAGTCAATGAGGAGTTGAACAAGACTATTGAAACTAAAAAAATACTAGAAGAGAAGCTGAATAGTGTATCTTTAGAAACATCAACACTAAAGCAGAAATATGAAAACTTAATAGCAGAGTCATCAGTAGAAGATTCATTGATGAAAGAGCAAATCGGTCAACTAGAGATTTTACGTAATGAAATTACCCTTTTAGTCCAAGACAAAACAGCTTTAGAAACGACATACAATGAAACTATTAGCAAATTTGATAAATTAAGTCTAGAAAATGAAGGTAATATTAAGAAACTACAAGAAAATGTTACTAACAGTACTGAACTCAAAAAATCTTTAGAAGAAAGAGACAGTTTATTAAAATCTCAAAGTGATAAGTATGAGACTGAAATAAATAAATTAATGACCCTTGAACAAGAGATCGTTCAGTTAAGACGAGAAGCTACAAACAAAGACACAGCTTTACAAGAAAAAGAATTTAAACTAGCACAACTGAACAGTGCTTTAGAAACGGGAACCAATGAAACACAAAATGTGATTGCTAAACTACAAACGGAAAATTCTTCTTTAAGTGAGAAATTCAAAACTGAAGTGGAATCCCTTAATATCACAATTAAATCCTTGCAAACTAAAGTAGCTGATAGTGAGAAGATGTGCGAAGAGCTGAAACAGACTAAAGATAGGATAAATGAACTCCAACAACAGCTCAACAAATCCGATAGTGACGTCAAACAACTAACCAATATTAATGAAGCTCAGAAAATGAACTACGAAGACTTAAACAAGCAGCTGAACTCTCAGTACGACGAATATAAAAGAGAAAGCAAACGCGCTAAACACGACTTGAAAGTTAAGCTACAAGAGTACGAGAAAGAAATACAAGAATCCAAAGATAAAGTAAAAGCTGAAAAAGAAAAACAAAACGAGATTCAGCTAAAGCTCACAGAAGCCGAAAAAACTGTTGCAGAATTATCCCAGAAGTTAGAACTGATAACGGTACAGCAAAGCACTGATGTCGAAAAAGATAGCAAGCTAGAGAAGTTGACGATAGAATTGCAAGCTACTAAGAAATCATCGGCTGAAGCGATAGCGAATAGCGAAACGTTAATAAATACCTTGAAGGATGAAGTTGAAAACAAAATAAAAGATTTGAAACAGAAGGAACAGTTGGTTGGAAAATTGGAAGACGAAGTTAAGGTAACTATATAGAATCTATGTTAACTAGTATGACTGCTAGCCTTCGAAAACAATATACATACTTACGATATCAATATAACAAATTCTAATAATATGGTTTTGTAATGTTTTCAGAATCAAAAAGCCAAAGTTGAAATATCAGAGAGGGAGAAACTGCTTTTGAAGAAAGAATTAACGGTAAACAGTAAGGATAAGAATGACAACAATTCAATTGGTGTTCTTGGACAAGGAGATAACGCTTCACAACAGTAAGTTGAGAAAAACACGTTTTTTCTTAAAATAAACCGTTTTATTCGTTATATTTTTATTCAAGGTTTTTGCTTACGTTTCTTAAGTTATCAACTCTAAGTTTTTCAAGTAAGATTTATAATGAGTAGCGACTTACTCTGTTGTAACATCATCACTAGACTCAGTGATTTATATACCCCATAGATTCCCAGTGATCTGGTGCAGCCTCCACTTAACGGTTCCCAACAACCTTAATCAGGTCGTATATTATATTATATAGACTCGTAACTTCAGAGCTAATTCTGTTCCAACAGATTCTATTCAGTGAACAGGCAGAGAATATTTTAATCATCAACCAATAATCTCCATTAACAAGTTTTTCTTTGAAACCAGGAGTCCTGAAGAAAAGGAGATGATAGACGGACAAGTGAGCTTCCTAAACTCTGTGATAGTGGACATGCAGCGGAAGAACGAGCAGCTGATGGCTCGCGTGCAGGCCCTCGAGGGAGGCTCGCTCACTCCGGAGCCTGTCTTGTAAGTTAAATCCATCCGCCTTTTAAATCTTAACTTTGTGCATTTTGTTAATAACTTTTTAAGTGGGCTTTGCGCACTATTTCTCTATTATCATGTAGCAATCAATTTACTAATATTTCATCATCATCATTAACGAATGAGGGTAAAGCAGGTCTTTACACGAAAGAGAATGACAGATAGCCCTTATTACGTAAGCCAATTGCCGTCGCGTCGCTGTCGCTGGTCAGACTGTCCGCGCGTCCTTATCACATCTTTTACTCAAGCAAGACGCCTGAGCATAAAACTTCTTCCTTCACTAACTCTTTCACTGAGACTGCTATCCGCTTGTGGAACTCTCTTCCTGTGGCAATCCGCAGGGCCGCCTCTTTGGCAATCTTCAAATCCAAACTCTATAAACACTTTAACGACTTCCGTGGTGCAGTGGGCGAATAGCCGGCTGAGACGCAGGAGGTAGTGGGTTCGATCAAATGTTTGCAAGATCTACAGGTATTTGTTCCGGGTCTGGTTGTTTCTCTATATATTATAAGTATGCATTTACAAAAATAAATGTATGTAAGTATTCTATCAGTTATCTGGTTCCCATAGTACAAGCTTTGCTTAGTTTGGGGCTAGATAGCGCTGTGTGAAATGTCCACCAATATTTATTTATTATTTATTTATCTCTCTTCAAAATAGCCAAAAAAATTGTGCACTTTATGTATGCATGTATGTGTAGTATTATTATTATTAATTTTTGTTAGTTTATTATACGGTACCTAAGCTAAAGTTTGTTTATCTATCTATTTTCTGGCACTACCACTTTACCTAAGTTCGTAAGTTAAGTTCGCCTATGTATTATTTTATTAGTACAAAAAAAAAATAATCTACTAGTCTACACCTGTGCTTATCTCACGTGTGAAAGAGACGCCCTGGTGCCCAATTCTGCTAAAATATAAGAAAATAACGATTATGAAACCATAAGATTATTTAACGATTATGATTGTTGTTCCTGTCATAAGCCGCCAAATTGTGTTAATAGAATACCAAAAAGTATCTATAGTGGCCATTTTGCGACGATACCATTGTCATAGTGAAGCGATTGGTTTAGTAGAATTGGGCCCCTGGCCGAAAGTCAGGTGGGCGACCGCAATTGGCTTACGTAATAAGGCTACGTATCTTGACGTCTCTAAACTTAGTTTTCAAAAGACCACCTAACAAAATGCACGAGGTTCTTGGGGGGTATTTTAATGGGGGTGAAATTAATTCAAGTTATTTTGAATTTTACACATAGCTATTGGCACAGTTAATTATAAATGTGCACGTTTTATGTGTACTACCCGAGATATTTTGGCGTACGAGCGAAGTCGCTAAGAGTTCGAGGGTGTTATTGATTGCTTACACCCGAGTTTAACACATTAGCACTATCCCAACGAACTATAGTGGGTTTTAAGTGCTATTTTAATAAATTACTGTTTGTTAAAAAATTACAAAGTATAAATAAATTTAAAAATAATAGATAACTTTTCATCACTAATGCGAGGAAATTAAGTCTTTTTCATAATAGTTTGTTGCTAAAATGAAAATTTGAGTTCCCGCTGTCCCTTGTTTTATTTATTTTTTCACAACCAGACTGTGGCCAGTTTCATTGTTAACTAGTGGTTGGCCCCGAACTGAGATCTCGCGAGTCTACCATAAAAACAAAAAAAAATATTATTCGTAATCTTTGACTATCAAAATAGTGCCACGAAATAAAAACCAAATAACTTGACCTACAGTTTCATTCAAATTACAGGTAACGGGAGTTCATGTTAATTGGTTACTCTTTCTTGGGGCACAAATTGCAGTTATTCTAGATTTCAGACTTTTGCTATATTTGTGATACATAAGCTACACGCACACCAAATTACAGCACTGTGGGGTCAATGGTGTACCCTGTGAATTTTGTCAAAGTTTAGTTTTTATTATGGCTAATAACTCAAAAACTACAAAAAGTTACTAAAAGTAAAAACGGGGTCAAAATGTACAAATGAAGACCTTTCATTTGACGCCTCACTTGATCTAATTCATTTTAATTTTTTTTTTGCCCCTCTTGAACCCCAATATCTAAACAACCCCCCCAAAATTTTTAGCTCATTGAGTCACTCCAAAATTGTGCCATCATTACCTACCTATATACCAAGTTTCACGATGATCCGATAAACGCTTCGAAAGTTATCCTCGGACAAACAAACATACATACATCATACAACGCCGATTTGCCCAAGTTGATTTGGAGATCTCGTTTCGCTCGATCAAATATAAATAAGGATTGGTTATGGAGATTGTATTTCATTATAGCATTATTATTAATGAAATGAGCCTCGTTCAATATTCAAGTTAACTTTCAGTCCTAGATCCAAAAATCGCATTTTCGGAGCAGTTTTCCAATAACCTACTTTCAGAGCATAAGTGATGAAAATAACATATTAATAAGTAACGAGCAACTGTGGAGTTGCTAAAGCATGCGTTACAAATAATCTTGATAACCAGTGAAATAATATAAAGTCAAAAATCACTGTAGCCGCTTTTTGTACTATAACTATTTCCTTTATACTGCAAATTGAAAATAACTGTCAGAGTGTGGTTTTGTTAAAGCAACGGGCGTAAAGTGAAGACGGTGGCGCCGCGACTGTTCTGCGACATCTGTGACGTGTTCGACGCGCACGACACGGAGGAGTGCCCGCGGCAGTCGGCGCAGCCCGACGTCCTGCCGACGCCCAAAGCCAAGCCTCCGCCACGGCCATACTGCGATATTTGTGAAGGTACCTGTTTTACTAAATCTATACATATATAATCAATATAATGTTCATTAGTTTCGTTTAACTCGAAAACGGCTCGACTGATTAGGCTGTTTTTTTTTTTGTTGTGTTCGTAATTTTAAGGACAGGGTTTGTATGAAAGAAAAATTTTAAAAATTGCCCGGGAAATTAGAATATCCTGAGAAAACTGAAAATGCTTTTTTCGATGGAATTTTTGTATGAACTCAAGGCTATAATTTACGAAGCCGGGGCGAGTCAACTAGTCTTTTATATGAAAATAAAATGCCGCATGTATGAAAGATCATCACTTGAGAACGGCTCGCTCGATTTGGCTGTTTTTTTTTTGTTTGTCGTAGCTTTATTGGCTCTTACTACCGTGTACCTAATTTACCCTCCCCTCTACACCTTTAGTGTGAAAAGCTTGGCAAATAATTCAGTTACACTTTTAAATTTAACCTATTTTTGTTTGTTTCAGTATTTGGACATTCTACAGAAAACTGTGATGAAGAGGAAACTTTTTAGCAATAATTTATTAATTTGGTTTTAATGTTACCGTTTGTTGTTGCTCTGTTACTATAGTTGATTATTATTTATTGTTTGTTAACCATTCAGTATGGTCCAAGTTGTTAACTTTGACCAATGTTTGTAAATAAGTTTTGATCTTTGATTTAATTCTATGTTAACATTTGCATGTTATTTTGTATCAATCAATTATGTTTAAGAGGTGAATGGTATTATTTTTCATTTACATTATCTGGATATAATGAATATTGAGAAATATTTATGCACGGCACAAAATAATTATTTCCATCACAATCATGATTTGAATTACCTTCCATACTTTTAAATAAGTAATAAATTAAACTGCTGTTTTTAATTAATAAATCTAATTAATATTAAATTTGTTTGTGTTTCCTATGAAAAATAAAGATAAAATCTATTTCAAAAATTATCTTACTACTACTAAATATCTTATTTATAAAAAAACAATGTAGGTATGTTATTTTAAACATATTTAGTTTTTAAATTAATTGTGAATTCCAGGCCTATTTTAAATTATTATGGAAATAAAAATATTTACCTATATTTGACTTAATATTTTATTTCACATTTTTAGTTCCTTGCAATAATTTGTGTAGACACTGAAATATACATATTATGCATATTAGTCCAATCCATCTTTCTTCTCTTTGATTGCTTCCTAAAACAAATAAACAAGAATAAATTCAAATGCATTAAACCTATTGTTTTTTTACTTTAACATTCCAAATGACGGGAAGTTACTTATCTTGAAATTATAACTAATGCAATTTTGGTAGAGCTATTTTTAAAATAAATTTAAAAATGAGAGCTACACACTCATTACAATATTTGTACTTGTATCATACTTGTCATCATCGTCATGGCCTTCTAATTCTAGTGTTGGGGGAATAAGATCTGCACCGACATTTTGCATAGGGGTGTATTGGCGCCCCTGACCATCATTCATGGCCTTTTACTTACATTTAATTTTATTAAATGAAAGATGATTTAAGTGACGTCAGTATGGTTGTCTATTATGCATTTTCGAAAATGACGGAAAAGTCATATATGGGAGTGGCAGACACAACCCCAATTTTGGCAGACATAAATAAAAAATAAAATAAATTTACCTTAAATCTTTCCTCAAACAGAGACAGTTCAGATGTCAAATCAGTGATGGCATTCATGAAAGCTTCTTGAGGAGTATAGTCTGATGTGGTTTGAATACGCAACACAAACTTGTGTTCTAACGGATGGGGGACTTTGTAACCGGCAAACAACACCTTAGGGTCCTTCAAGAGTTGTCTGAAATTAGAAATACCACAATTACATTAGACTAGAAAGACAGAAACCCAGTACAAATATTTATGCTAGACACTACTTCACAGACAGCTATTTAGCGTTAGATAAATACTTGTTCTGCGTCTAATTGTTTCTCTATATATTAAAAGATGCATTTACAAAAAAAAACATATAAGTACATATTCTATTAGTTATCTGGTTCTCATAGTACAAGCTTTGCTTAGATTGGGGCTAGATGGCGCTGTGTGAAATGTACATTATTTATATTTGTTTTATTTACCCTCAAGAGTAGTGGAGTTCCTAGTGAAAGAGCTTGCCCAGGAAAGTACCTATACCACTATACCTATTTCTGGCACCAAGCAGCATTGCTGTGTATAGGTGTTCCTCTTGAAATTACAGGCACTTGAGGCTTTACACCTTTTTATGGACATGATCCTAAGGTCCTATGGTAAATGGTTACCACTTAACATCAGATGGGCTGCACGCATGTACCATCTCCAGGCTGCATAAAAAACTAGTGTGATGTTGACAAAAAGTGTTTAACCCATTAAGGATCACGCCAATACATTTTTAAATTGTTATAGTGCCTGACCGATTAGATGCTGTTGGATAAAACATTATTCATCTGCATTTTAGACTGAATACTGTTAATTCTAAGGCGAGGGGAATAAGATCTGTGCTGACATCCAGCATTGGGTGGGGCGCAGTTCTTTGGCTAAGGGGCTAAAACTTTAGCTTATGCCTATCATAAATATTTAAGCTAAGACCTCTTACCACATAATATAACACCTGGTGATAATATATTAGAACTAACTATACATAGTCTGACCAACTGATCAATGCCTAGCACAGTTTATGAATATGGCAAATATGTATATGCATTGCTTGTTAGGATTGCTTATATTATTTACAGAAATGCATTTAAAAGGTGCATAAATAGTCTTTGTTTTTAGACTAGAGTTGACTCATTTATACTTACTGCCTAATCATGTTTCCAAGAGTATGATCTTCCTTATTTACTGTGAATATTGCTGCATTTGTAACTTTTGTGTCCTCTTCTTTTTGAACTCTGAAAACAAACACGGAATCATGTTGAGCCCAAAACTTCAGAAACTAGATGGGTCAAATCCTTGCAGGCAATTATTGTACTCACTTCTTTTCTCCATCGTAAAGAAGAAATGACTCGAATGTGGGAGGTGCGTTCATTTTCTTTTAGGGTTTTTTCGTATTTTCTTTGAAAATAAATACAATACGAACAAGAACCTTTACTTTTCTTCACAAACAACAAAACAAAACAACAGTCAACACACACGCTTTTTAAGGGTTGCCAAACGTAGAACTTTTTTCCTAGTGCAAAAGCTAAAAATCTCGATTTTTTTTTGGATCTCAAACCTCGCACACAGTAAATTGGTTTTTTGGGGAAGACGAGATAATTTATTTTTACGAATGAGCTAAAAAGAAGAAAAGAAGGTCATTCTACGGCTTATCATAATAATTTCTTTTATTTTCCTGGACTATGTTTGTTATTTTTCGTGGTTATATGTGCCCTATCTCGTACACAACTCGAGGTTAAAAGCGTCCACGATTTTCGTAGTACGTAAGACCACAAATCTCGTATTTGTACGAGGAACCTAATAGTTGGTAGCCCTGCGTTTTTTGGTTGTATTAGCAATTTGACATTGATACTATCAAAATCGACGAGCTGCTGGATGACATTGACAATTATTATTTTGGACTGGGTTCGGGCCTTTCACTCAGAGGGTTAAATTTGGATTTTTATTTACTACTTCCCGTTAGATGGCGTGCGTGACGACCATTTTAAAACATTGTGTTCGCTTATCTGAAAGTTCAACTATCCACTACTCGCCGATAGATGGCATTGGCAGTAACAAAAAATGTATCCTGGAAGATTTTATAAAACTAATTTAAGTATTTCTTCTAGCACAGTTTCGTTTGTGGTCTCAATTATTAGAAACTAGCTTCAAACAATGGCTACGGAAGAGTAGCCTAATGCCCCATTCCAGGTCTTCTTAGATTATCTACATAGGTACCAAATTGCATCAAGATCGGTCTAGGACTTCCAACGGTCGGCGTATTGGTGTTCACGTGTTTTTTGTCGTTTTCCCGGCTAAATAATTGTTTTGTCTGATATTTGCTTCCTAAACTAATAATTGTTTATATTAATAATAACTAATCATTGTATAATTGTTTAACTGTATATATTTGTTTGTCTTTCGTCGGTGTGGTAAGAATTTTGTGGGTTATTGTAGTTTTGAGATTGGGTTCGTTGTTTGTATGTGGCCGCCATCATGGAAACGATGGCGGATAGCGATTTATTGGATCCTGGTCCAGAATTTGAACTAGACCTTCCACCAGGATTTAAAGTTCCCTCACCAGAGCTATTCTGTGAAATTCCAGCGACGGATTCTTGTGCGGATGGGGCAATAGCTCCATCCTCCAAGTCCTCTAACAGGTGTGCCGAGTTTCTGAAAGAAAAGAATGATACTCCTACTTGGAAAACAGTTAACAACAAAAAAGATAAGAGAGCTATGAAAGTTGAAAAACTGAAAGCAACATTAAAACCAAAACATCCCATCAACAAAGTGTTAGCTAATTCTAAAATATTACATGATATTAGCACTGTTGCCCCGCGTATAAGCAACCGCATTGTCCCAGCAGTTAATAAGGCAATTCAGCCAGATAAAAATAAAGTAAAACAGCCAGGTATTCATGCTGTTCCTATGGACCTGACCCAAGTTGATTCCTCAAACCTCTTGACCCAAAACTCTTCTACCCCCATTACTCGAAACTATTATGAGTGTAGTGATCGTGGTCCCTTCTTAATCTATGTAGAATTAGCCATAGAAAATGCTACACCTGGAACTACCCTTCACCCCTTGAAATTCGGCTCATTTCTCTTCAGAAATAAGTTCACTTCCATCTTGAATGATGGTATAAAAAAGATAGGCCGTAATCGCCTAGCGGTTTGTTTCAAATCTGCGGATGAAGCAAATCAATTCTTAAAAAATGATCTGTTGCCCCAAAATAACTTCAAAGCATATATACCGTCACATAACATTTCTCGCATGGGTATAGTCAAAGGTATCCCTTTGGACTGGTCTCATGAGGAAATTATTGATGCAGTTCGCTGCCCTGTGGGTACAGGGAAAATAATTAAAACGCGCCGATTGAACAAAAAAATTATTACTACGTCGGATGGCAGTTCTTGGGTACCTACGCAAACTGTTGTCTTTACATTTGATGGTCAAGTTTTGCCCAAAGAGATAGCTTGTTGCTATACCATGCTGGCGGTGGAGCAGTATATTTTCCCCACTATCCAATTTTACAGTTGCTGTCGATTTGGGCATACTAAAGCTCATTGCCGTTCTAAACCTAAATGCTACAAATGCTCTGACAACCACACAGGAGATTCATGCTTAGTTGATGCAACTGAGGCAATTTGTATGTACTGATCGGCACATCACTTTGCCACTAGCAAGATATGTCCTGAATATACCAGGCAAGTTAATATAAAACACCATATGGCAAATCACAATGTTTCATACCAAGAGGCAATTAAAGTAATCCCGCAATCTAAGAAGTCCTTTGCAGAAGTTGCATCAAGTCAGCCTGAGTCCTCTCAGCTTATATCTCCATCTTCTAATGTGATACCGTCTTCCCAACCCTCTGAACTTACTCACTCGTACCGAAAAACCATAACTCGCCGTCCACGTCCTCGCCCAGCTATAGTTCCTGGCTATGACCAAAAATCCCATGGAGAATTAATACATTCGATATTCCTGCACCATCAAACGGTTGTGCCATCAATAATAATTTAAATAATACAAGCTCAAACGAAAAAGAAATCTTGACTCCTGAAACAATTAATAAATTACTCTCTTCTTTGACTAATATAATCCTTCATTCTGATCTACCGAACAACGTTGCAATACACATGATTAACACTATATCAATCACACTTTTAAATGCGATCAAACATTGGATGTACTCCTCCAATGGAATTGTAGAAGTGTGGTTCAGAACAAATCTGAACTACACTACTTCTATTTTTATTATTTATATTAATATCTCTGCCATCTCGGAGACATGGCTGGATCCTGGTTCTATTTTTAGAACCCCTGGATACGCCGTTCTCCGGGATGACAGAGGGGATGGTTGGGGCGGTGCTGCCCTTTTTATTAGAAATAATTTATCTTTTACCCAAATTCCCATTAATAACTCTAGTAATTTGTTAAATGTTGTGGCCCTTAGGTTTAATAACATTTCTTATGTCTCTGTTTATATTCCAAATAGAAATATTGCGGTTATCCCTATTTTGCAATCCTACCTTTCAACAGTTCCTCCTCCCTTGGTTCTATTAGGAGATTTTAACTGTCATCATCAATTATGGGGAGCGCCTAATAGTCACCCTTTTAGCTGTAAATTTTTAGATATTTTGGATAACTTTGATTTATGTATTTTGAATGATGGGTCTCCTACGCGTAGAACCCCCCCAGGTGCTAATTTAAGTTTCGTGGATCTGTCTTGTTGTTCCTCTTCTTTAGCTAGTCTTCTTTCTTGGTCCAGGCATCCTACTACTCATGGTTCAGACCATTATCCTATTATCATCTCTTTCCCTTATCAAAATTCGTCTGTTCTTAATCTTCCTCCTCTACTTCCATACATAATTAGTAAAAATAAATGGGAATCTTACTCAAGTCTTTTAGATGAGAAAATAGAGGCCCTGCCTAGTCCTGACCCTTCCAATATTATAGAATGTTGCAATTTTTTTTAAAAATCTGTTATTGATGCTGCAGATGCTGTTTTTAAGAAAAAGAACACCTTCGCTGGCAAAATTCCATCTCCTCCCTGGTGGGATTCTGACTGTACTAAAGCAATTAAACGTCGCAAGGCTGCTGAAATTAACTGTGACACAAAAGTAACCCTAGAGAATTTCCTAGTTTTTAAAAACGTAAATGCTGCTACTAAAAGGCTTTTGAAAAAAAGGAAGTTTCAGGGCTGGCGTAACTTCTGTTCTTCTGTCTCCCCTCAAACTTCCCCGACTATTGTCTGGGATAAAATAAGACGTTTTAGATGTTCTCGCAGACAAAACTATCACACATCATATTCTACATCTTGGACAAATGACTTTATGAGTATGTTAGCCCCCCCATTTGCCCCTAATTATTTTCAGGTACCCAACCCTTACTATTTATCAAATGATGTTCCGGCTCACTCTTCTAATTCTAACTTTTTGCTTGATTCCCCCTTCTCTTTCCATGAATTAAAATTGTTTCTGAATAAGGTTAAAGATTCAGCCCCAGGCCCAGATGGAATCCCATACTCCTTTTTATCTAATGCAAATGAATTATCCCTCAATTACTTCTTAATCATTATCAATACAGTTATTAGTTCCGGCCTTATTCCTCAATATTGGAAACATCAAATAATTATTCCCATTTGTAAACCTGGCAAAGATCCTTCAGATTCTTTATCTTACCGCCCCATTGCTTTATCATCAACAATCCCCAAAATTACTGAACATTTAGTTAAAAATCGCCTAGAGTGGTTCTTAGAGCACCACTCCCTCCTATCAACTTCTCAATATGGATTTAGAAAGGGTAAAAGTATCGCTGATAGTCATGCCATATTCACCACAGATATTCATCTAGCATTGACTAGAAACGAGTCAGTAGTTGCTGGCTTTCTTGATATATCTGCAGCATATGATAATGTTGATCTTAGCATTCTTAGGCATAAACTGCATGAGCTAAGAATGACTAATAAGATAACCTCTTTCATATTTAATTTATTATCTGGCAGACTAATCTCACTAAGATTTAATGGAGTAAACGAGACTGATAGAGTCATCTGGAAGGGTCTCCCTCAGGGATCAGTCCTAAGTCCACTATTGTACGGTGTATATACTATAGATATAGAGCGGTCTTTGACATCAGTGTCCAGAATTCTTCAATATGCAGATGACTTACTTGTCTACACAGCTGATTCTTCTATTACGGAAGCAGCGGGTAGGGTGGAAGAAGGCATTGCCATTCTGTCCACCTGGTTACACACTAACTCTCTTTCCCTTTCAGCATCTAAAAGCAGTATCTGTATTTTCTCTAGGAAAAGAAAAATTCCCAATATTATTATTTCCTCTAATGGCTCAATTTTACCAGTAGTTAATAAAGTTAAATTTCTGGGCAAATTTTTTGACTCTAAATTGAATGGTTTGGCTCATGTTAATCATATGTTGGGTAAAAGTGAACGGGGTATCAACATTATGAGATGTCTGGCCGGAGTTTGGTGGGGTGCCCACCCATTGTCACTTAAAATTTTATATAATGCCATAGTAAGGAGCCACTTAGATTTTGGTTCTTATCTGTTAAACCCTGGAAATAAAGCTGCTATTAAAAAACTTGATGTATGTCACTCTAAAGCGCTTAGAGTAATTATTGGGGCTATGAAATCCACACCGATAAATGCTCTTCAAGTCGAATGCTCAGATCCCCCTCTGAATCTTAGGCGACAATACCTAGCAGATAGGTTTATTTTTAAAATTAGCGTTTTTGCAAATCACCCTTTAATTCCTAAACTTAAATTGTTAGATGTTTACACCCAATCTAAGCCATTCTGGAGACATAAGCTTTTACCCCCCTTAGTCAAGAGCTACAGAAAGCTTGATAGGGTCAGATTTAAAGTGAATAGATTTTCAGTTCACCCTCTTTTTTTGTATGATTTCAGATCCAAAATTTTTCAACCTGATGTTAGGCTATCTCTAGGTATTAACAAGAAAACTCCTAACCCAAATTTGGAATTTAGTAAAGTAGTAGCAGACCTCTGGGGTAACTCTGATTTATTTTTCACTGATGCATCCAAGACTGACCTTCTTGGGTCCTTGGGAGCCGCTTTTTTACATTCCAACTCTAATATATCTCAACTCTTTAAATATCCGCATTATTGTTCAAATTGTTCTGGCGAAAGCCTAGCTATCTTAGAATGCATTCAATTTATCAGAAACAATTATATCCCTGATTCTGTAATTTTTTCAGATTCCAAAAGCAGTTTACAGCAAATAATAGCAAACCCTTTTGGCAAATCAGCCTCCTCCTGTCCTATTTCTTTGTCTATCAAACATTGCCTTAGACTTTGCCATGATGATAATTTGAGGGTCACATTGGCATGGATACCTGGCCACAGAGGTATTGTGGGTAATGAGCGGGTGGACAGTTTAGCTAAATTTGCAATTGTTCATGGTAGCAAACGTAATTTTACCACATACCCCCATGACATTATTTCTATTGCTAAGCAAAGTTTAGAAAAATCCTGGAACTCCCACTGGGTGAGTACAGGGCGCACAAAAGGTAATCATCTATATCAGATGTTCATTTCTTTCAGACCTTGGTTTGCAAAAATTAAAGCTACTAAGCAAATTACTTCCACAATTTGTAGGATGCGAATTGGACATTGCTCCTCACCGGTTCACCTCCGAAAAATAAGAGTGAGAGACTCATCCCTTTGTGAATGTGGTCTTGATGAAGGGTCTATTAATCACATACTGTACAACTGCCCCAGATACTCCTCACCTTCCCTATATGATATTTTAGTTTACTGTAAAGCTCCTCTTCCATCTAACTTAACTTCCCTTTTATCACTACAAAATAAAAACGCTATATGTGCCCTTACTAAATTTATATCTCATTATGATATTAAATTATAGATTACTAACATTTATATATATATATTAATATACTATATTTATTTACTTGATAGTAATAATAACATTTAACTAATGGATGCAGGTTTCAGATAAACTCGCGTCGCGTATAACTTTATACCTATTTTAACTTGATTTTCCATTTAACCGTACCGTGAATATACTACGTGAAGTTGGCAGGAATGTTCCTCACGGTCTATTAGAGGAATCAGTTGCCATTAAAAAAAAAAAAAAAAAAGATCGGTCTAGCTTTTCAGACGGCTGTAGAAATGTATGATCTAATAAAATATCTCACTCTAGAGTCAAAGTCACCCGAAGGCCTCAGACGACTAACAACTTTTTTTTAGACGGGAGCGACATGTGCCTTTCGAAGCTCAGTTAAATATGCCACTAACGATCAACCATCTAAGTAGTGACCACGCAGAACGTCGCTTATCGATCTAATAGGAATGAATAGGCAAGATACCTACACTACAAATGCTTAGGCAATTAGTCATTTCCTAGCTGCAACTTTTGACTGAATAACTACTTGTAATAAAGAGTTTGAGGAACCTTCGGGCGGAGAGACCAGACAAATGAAACGCACGCGCGTACAGCAGAAAACACAGTTTATTTTATAATTATGAGAGAATTTCAGATTGATAACCTACATAAGTACATAATAATATAACTATAAAACCAATCTAACTTGCAATTTACAAGTGTTCAAGAATTTCACTGTTAAATACTTTAAATTGTCGCAACGGTAACTGCAGATGACGTCATTCATCCATTACAAGATTATTACAATAATTCAATACACTGGAATACAAATTGAATGTAAATCTGAGATACACAAGTATACATGAAGGTAAGTTCAAGAAACATTTCTTCAGAACAATTCACTAAACTATTATAACATTTTCATCTAAACTAAACTTGTCCAAAAATTAACATGATTAAATAAATTACAAATTCTAATATTATGATTATGAATAATGTTTCACATTATCCAACGCCAAGCAACATCAAAGAGTAAGAAAGAACGAAGCACAAATGTGGAAATCGTAAAGTTTACGAACATTTATCTACGAATTGAAGTCTAGCGACCCTACTCATAAAGAACAAATTGTAATTTATTTAATAGACTTGTCAGTGACGTTTAACTTGACAGATCCATAAGATATAACACTAGAGATGGTCTACTCTAAAAACGAACGCCTCTCCACTTCATTACCTTGCATCAACACTATAGTAAGACAATTCAAAATGAGCCCTCTGATTATAGTAATTAAAGAACATTTCGCTTTGATTTAATGAAGTGGAGGGGCGTTCATTTTCAGAGTAGACGGTCTCTACATGTACTGTTATGATTACTGTGACTAGTACCGCCATATTAAAATAGTGCGGGTAGATAAGCGGCAATTATAGCACATTTAGGTACAATTTCAAGACATTTTATCGGTATCAATACAACACGCTATAGATACATGCATAGTTGTGTAGGTACGGTGGCTAGTTACAATATAACTGACATAAACTGACACACAAGGATCAGACTTATCTTTATAATGCGTGACGCGTTAACTACAGAAAGATCATACGAATATCACTCAAATTAACGACACTAAAGGCGCATTTTCATAAATGCATTTTTCTTGTGGGTACTTCAATCCTTATAACTATCGAAACCGCATACGGGTATCCAGTTATCCACTGATTGGTCGATACAGCCCGAATGCGGGCCCTATAGTATCCGTTACAGAAACCTGTAGTCGCCAGAAGTATTTGAAAAGTGCGCCTTCAATCAATGAAGTTTAAAAACATTTTAACCATTCAAGGTTCCTAAAATTACTCCAATTTTCGTTGTTTAATAAATTCACCAAACATAGGTAATTTTATTGATCAAGCAATAGGTTATACACATAATTTGTAAAGTTAATCAAAAGCTACCAACAGTTGGAAAGGAATAACTGACTTATGTATTTCAATATACCGCTCCTATATCATACGTTACACAGAATACATACTTGCATGTTATGACTTGACTAAACTTCATTCATTCGATAAGTATTTTTTATAAATCAATTATAGACAAAGCCTAATAAACAGCATTGCATTATTTGGATTACTTTAACACTTAGGTACTAGGTATCGTTTGTTAATGTAATAAAATGCTATAAGAATTGACACATAAGTATATAAACTATACTAGTTGTGTACAAAATCAGCAATATAACCGACAACATGCATACAGATTATTAAATTATCTGTTGACTGACAGATATGAGATTCGCAGGAACGCCTAGCGTGGAGTACGATAGACGCTGGTACTCGCTCGCGTCTAAGCGCGCCTATTACATCAACATCTCCATGCAGGTACACTAGTAACAGAACATACAGCTGCAATATTAAGATTTATATCATCAGAATTATAAAGAGATCATCAAAAGCTGACTAGAAGTTAGGTTATACCTACTCTAACAATTTATTTTACAAGTGTCGTGCGGTCGGCTCGGCTCGAGTGAGCCAGCCGCCCCCGGACCGCCGGCGCCGGCGCGCGCGGACTCGGCGCCGATGCGCACGCGCCGGCGCCGGCGGCCCGCACGTCGCGTTAACGTTACATTGGTGTCAGGTACGCGGCCCCGGGCCCCGCCTCGAGGCCAGTATGCTTACACTAAGAGATGAGAGAGATGAGTCTAGCTAGTGTCAGCGCGAAGTGAGAGGTCAAGCGAATGACGGCGCTGATTTGCGGCAAGTCCGCGACTGACCTCCGTGAGATTGCGATGAAGCTAACAGAGAAAAGGTATCAACTATATGAAATCCTACTCTTAAGGATAAAAATCTAACTACGCTATAAATGTTAAAATTAACATTGCTTCACTTCTTAATTAACTGTGTACTAGAATAGGAGTACATTCGGATTTGGGCAAGACAATGAATGTTTAGTGCCGTTGTCCATTACTTCACCTTATCTTTAATTGATGTTAATTAGCCGTACGTTTACAATCGTACAATATCAGCGTTTTATATTATCTTTGACAATAGTTCATTTGATTACATTCAAAAGATTTTCCTATAGGAAATGTTACAAGTTTTGGTGCTTTAATTTATTGAGTGAATTTTTTCTACGTATCAATTTAGCACTATAAACGGAAATACTGTTGGATACCTATCGTATTGCTGAAGACTCGATATTTTAACATTGATATAAAAGTTATCCTAGCTAAAACCGCTACATTTATGTCTTACTGTACAACGAAGAGCGTCTTACAAGGTATTCAATCAATTCACTCAACCATAATACCGACCGAAAGCGCCAAAACTTTTAATTTCTCATTGTTCAACTATAAATATGATATATTGAAATTTTTTAAAAGTATGCTTATTGTATTAAAAGTTACACCCACAATAACAATTTATCATCATAAAGTTAACTAAACAACAACTGCATCTACTATCACACATTCGAAACTTTAAAACAATTTACGATTGCAATCGAATTTTATTATTGCTGCGGCGGCGACGGCGACGGCTCGCCTTGCGCGTAGTGCGTGCGACATGCGCCGGCGCCGCCCTAGCCCTCCGCGCCATCCCCCACCCCCCGACTCCGGCCGCCTACTTGCACCCTCGACACTATCCGTCGATACGAACCACTAGTCGCGAGGAACTCTACAGATATTCCGGTTCTAAATACTGATCTCGTCACTTTACTCTCGATAAATATAATATTTCAAAATTCCGCTTTTTAAATGCCGTTGAACGTTGTTTAGAGCGATACTTACGTGTAAATCCAATAATATGCATAGATATACGTAATTAATGGTAACTATGCATATCATATTTAAATGCAAAAACTATAAACTAAAATATTACTTTTGTGACATCGTTAAGAGGGATACATTTTGTAAATTTGTGTTATCTATGGACTATTTATTAAAAAGCTATAATTGAGATAATCACAAATATGTTATTATCTTACACAAAAACATGATATTTTAAACATTGTTCAAAAGTTGAACGTCCACACTGATTTAAGATGTTCAATTAGATGATAAAAAATCTATCAGTTTTTGAAGATTTTATGATTTCCTAAATGTAAATATGCATGTTACATTATGATAGTACCTAGTACGATTAACTAATGTCGTATTTGTTGATTACTGGATGCTAATGTTAATATCTTTAAATACAAAATGTGATGTCTATGATTACTCGTACTAAATATAACCAGCTGCCGGCTGCCGAACATTGCCCTAACGGCGATCCCAAATTACAGAATACAGCATGATGTGATCGTTCGAAACAGCGGCCTCATTATGATAATAATTGATTATAGTTTGTGAATCTTACAATTTCTAGAGACAGATTATGAATATGAGTTTGAGACGAATTGCTGGGCTGAGGCAAGATGTTTGTTGCGGGATGCAGGCACCAATAATATGCGCGTCGCTTCTCATTGAATGCAGCTCCTGAAATGCCATTAAACTACTTTTAATCATTTAATAGATGCACAAAATATTAATAAATTAAAAGAGATGGAAAAAGATAGCGCCACGAACTAGAAGCTTGTTCTTACGAAGCTCTAAAACACTTAACTTACATTTTACTTATATTTGACCCATCTAGTGATAAATTTGTCATTTTGTATAGAAAATCACAATTTGCAATGGCAGTAGATGGATCAAATGGTGATATGTGTATACCCTTTCTAAGTGTTTTAAACTATTCTTTCTGTTTTTAATACCTCATTTTGGAGTATAATCTTTTTCCATCCTGTTTAGAATGCAGTTTATGATACTTACATATCTTAATCGAAATAGCACGCTTCTATTTTACATATGTACCTACATTGATGTACTTATTTGATTTATGTACCTACTTAAGTCCGTGCTGTAATGCGTGTATGTATTTTCTAATATTTGCAAATATTCTAGATACTTTAATAAATTATTTACTATATATATATAAATAAACTAAATATAGAAGAAAAAGGTGCGTAAAAAAACTAATAATAGGTGCATACTTAAGTTTTATAGGAAGGCTCTAATGTTCTCGTCATTCATTATGCAGTAAAGCTTCTTCAGGATATATAGTGTCATTATTTAAAGGATGAAACAAAATGGAAGAGTATAAATCAAAAGGGTCGATAGGTAAGAAAGATAATTTTACAAGCTTTTATTTCAATCTGTCCGTGTTCATTTTGAACCAATTTGAATTTTTCTAGATGACAATACAATATTACGGCGACAGTGAGCATACCAGACGATGCCAATGGCGGATAACTCTTCAAAAAATGAACTAAATAGTGCTAATTTCGATCAAATACACGGTAATATTTCCAATATCATTATAAACCGGAAGATAAAATTCATAAAAGCTTGTCTTAGTTTGTTTTTAATAAATAATAAAACTCGTTTCTGATGTGTATGTTTTGTATCGCGACTTGTGTTTATATCCTGAATGATATAGCAATGTCAGCATCAATGTACCTATGCGATTATGGCCTTTCTACATAATGTTTTCATCGCTTACTTTTTGACACATGCAAATTTGAAATTTAGTAACCCCAATGACATTTGTGGCAGCCGGGCTAAGGCCCGACTAAAGTGTAAGTTGAGACCTGACCACTGAAAGAGTAGCAAATTTCATGTACTGCCTAAAATGACGCACCAAGTCTCAAATTATACTTGCACCAATTACAATTTTGAGTCTGATTATGGATGACTGTCAAAAATGATGAAAAACATTTCATTCCTCTACGCGTGCTGGAAACCCGTTAGGTAAATGCACGTCAAACCTGCCCCTTGCACCCGTTTAGAAGAACGTGTTATAGACGTAGCCAGTCGCAATGAGGCCCAGAACGAGGAGGCACAGCATTATCATTATCTTCTTCTGCAGTGGACAAATACAACACATATTAGTGACTAGTAATGGTTGGCGGGCGAGCGCAGTTGCGGTCGCGGTCGAGACCGTTCAATCATTCGGTGAGACAACCGAATCATCAGATAAAACAACTGAAACAGTTGAATTCTCAAACAATGCTATTGAATCACCGGTGGAGTCTCGGGATCCCAAGCGTGCCGCAGTCCGCCAGCCCGCGGTACACACAGGGAGAATTACCTTTGAGCATTTGGCGGTCGGTGGCGAGCCCCGCTCAATTAAAATTGACCAGACTGCTCAAGTAGCCGACGATCACCAGCCCGAGTATCAGCAGACACACTAGGATCATGATCTTCTTCTGTAGACGGCGAGCATGCAACAGTACGCTTTTAATGTGCCCCGACCGACCACATACCCGGCCGGATATGTGGCCCGGGCACATCGCGATCACGCTTTAATAACTCACACATTAATATTACGGCTGATGGTAAAGGGAATTACTTTAAAAATAGGCTTCCTGTCTCTGTGTATGCGTCATTTGCCTCGGTGAGGGTAAAAAATAAAAATAAAATATTGAAATAAAATAAATAAATGTAATTTTCAAAATATAAACATATTTACAACACGAGTAAGTTTTTTTTAATAATAATTAAATAAACTTTGTAACTTAATCCCCTTTTCAGAGGGTAACTAGACTATCTGTTCGATGACAAATCAACTCTGCTACTTGTTTTAATATAAAGTAAATTAATCGTCAAATATAATGGCATTAAATTATGTTTCACAGTCTTTTGATTAAATATATTATATAGTGCGTAAGTTTAGGAAACATTTCTCTATATCCGTATTGAGCTTTACAACTGTAAATCACTTCTGACTAATAATCACAGATATTATGTGTTTAACAATTTTATACACAAAAAAGATGTTATTACTTTTTAATTTACAAAACTCGCCAGTAATAAAATGCTCAATTAAATGCAACTGCAGGTGATTAGGTTAATTATTAAAGAAATAATACAAAATAACTAAATGTGCGTTCATCTTTAAAAGATATGAAACCAAAGAACGATTTGAATACAAAACATTGATATAATCTATAATCGTTTAACAACTATTTGGTAGTGGTACGTAGTAATCATAAGTACTTAACAAACCTGAATTAGCAATAACATTTGAAGTGAAAACCAAAAAAAATATTGAACAACAGAATTGAATACTTTTACTATCCCGGCAATAAGAAATATTGCTAAACGAATTGAACATGGCAAGTCTCGAAGTTGGACTTAGTATGAACAGATCAAAGTCAAAGCTAACGACATACATACATACGCTACAGGTTGGGGGTGGGGAGGAATACTTCGATGACTAGGCCACTGGCCAGTTGGTATCCTTCAAAGGATGACCAGACCTCGAACTTGCAAGACGATCCGAGAACGCTTGGAAGGGATACAGCTAATGAAAGGTACGCCATTATCTCTGAAAGCTCATGGACGTGTGCATTCTCCCCATCCTCCCATATGGCGTCCAGACCTGGTCATTGACTGATCTGCAAAAGTCCAGACTCGGGGTTTGTCAGCGATTCATGGAGCTTAGTATTCTGGGAGTCATACTGACAGACCGCGTTCGTAACAGGGGTAACAACGGGTAACTGAAGTGGGATTGGGCGGGCCACGTCTGCCGCATGTCGAATGCGTTATGGTCTAAAGCCAGTTAAGCCTAAGCCAGCAGAGTAGACACCTCTAAACGGGAAACGACCTCGTGCCCGCGGCGAAGATGGAGGGACGAAATTGATGCCCATTTACAGGATTGATCCACAATAGACCAAAATAGAAAAGACTGAAGAGAAGAAAGGGAGGGCTTTGCCTTGCAGTGGGACACTACAGACTCCTTATAACATTGAAAATAATCTGTATCATCCCACTGCGTGCTTTGGCACGCAGTGGGATGATACAGATTATTTCCCCTATAATTTTAGGATTTTCGTTCTCTTGATATATCCCATCAATCTTTCTGAAAGGCATCGAGTTATCTTAATCTGTTTAATTTATTATAATTTCAGTCCCTTAATTCAGTCAGAAATATTTAATAATTACTTGAAAACTGCACATTATATATTTATATGTAAATAATTTATAGTGATATAACATAAATCTCAAGATTATAAAATTAAATACTGAAATTCTGATGCAAATATTTAGTTAGTTAAATTGAAGTAGTTTTCGGTTTAAACTTAAAATAAAAGAAATAATAAAATACTGATTCTTGGTTAAAGTAACAAAAACATAATGAATCAACAATCAAACAATTTGGAAAATAATGCGATTTTTTTACTTTTTTGGAAATCACCAATCTTATCCCCAAAAAGTCGTATAAGACAATATTTTGATCCCAATTTAAAAAAGTCTTTCTAATTTGTGATGTTTTATAAAATTAAGTTTTAATTAGAAAATATTCCGCATATTTACAAAATTTATATCTGGCAACACCAGCTTTGAAACTTATTCTATTGCCAGCTCCTGGCGAATGTATTTGCATTCGTTATTTGGGCAATGCAAAGCCAAGACTGTGCTAAAACACATTTTACTTTGGCCAGATTACGGAGACATTTGCAGAAAACTTCGCCAGAAAGCCAGCACAATCGTTTTATTGCACTTTGCAATATTGTCTTTTCAAATACCCGACTCGGTATATTAACAAATATAATTTATATAACTGTCGATTATAACGGTAAACTTGTACAGGATTTATCATGGATTCGGGAGCCACCAAAACTCTAGAAAACAACGATTTATTTTAATTTTATAATCATATTATGAATTTGTTCCACAAACAAACAACTGATTTTGTTAGTTATGATCGCGTTTCTCACACATTTTGTTAATCCCAAAACAGAATGATTCACCAAACATGGATCAACCAATATTTTTTTACAAAATGTGGAGGACTTAATGGCATGACCCTCCTTGCTCCTAAATATACAAAATCAACGAATATACAATTAGATGATTGACCCTTGGTCGATGAATCATCCTGTAGATATAACTGTCCCACAATTTCTTAAATATTAAATGCTAACTGTACATTAGTGACTGAAATCCATCTTAGGGTTGTTACATCGTAACTAGGTCCTTCGGGAGCGTCACAGATGTCAGATGGTCTTGCTTCACGTCAGGTAGACCACAAGTATAATAATTATTACAACCAGCGTAACAGCAAGGCATATCATAATGTAGATACTATTCTGTAAGACAGAGAACGAAAAATAAATACTTGTTGCTACTTGTAATCGACATATTTAACCAGCGTCTCCATGATCCTCGTGGTTTACTGACGTAGCAGTGTAATACTGTGACACGATGGGAACAAGTGGCAATAAATCACATTTGATGTGGCTCAATGGGAATATACCTGAGGTTGATCATGTGGGCGCCAGTTTGTAACTGAGCACAAAAATAGTTTGTATACTCAGTTATCAAATCAAGTCAACAGTGATGGGAGAGTCCTGTCGAATAAGTATTGTGAGAAGGTCCCTAAGCAACCGTTTCTCAAAAACAAACCCAAGCGTTTCCAGAGTGATTGAAATGATTGAAAACTATCACCACTCCAAACCAGTGCCGGATTAACCACGTAGCAAGAGTAGCGATTGCTACGGGCCCAGCTCAAAAGGGGGCCCTGCGTATCCTAACCTCCGCCTGAGCGTAATTTTTTGAGTGAAACTTATTAAACGTGGTATATCGGATTTACTTGATGTCGCTAAAACGTGAAACGTAACACCCTAACCGACAATCAACATCAGACAATCGGCAACCAATTGTTTCGTTGTCGAAAATAAAACACAGAATTTTATACGGTAAATGCACAAGTTCTACAATAGTTTGCTCGTATAAATGTATAGAATTTGAATAGGCTTGGTAATCGGCGGTTGAGTCTTCGTTTTTTTTACCATTTTATTCTTAAAAACCCATATCAGATCAAGGGTCCCTCGATAGAATTTGCTAGGAGCCCCGCGCTTGCTTAATCCGGCACTGCTCCAAAACCAACATGAAACCCCCACTTAGTTCTTAGTAATTACATACATGGATAGAGATATAATAATTAATTACTGCCCCCCAGTCAGTTCCAGCCATCGCCCCAGGTACTCGTAAAAATTAATACTACTTTACTCAGTGAATGTTTTGTAAGCTGTATTTATTGTTATTACAACGTTGTACTCATAGGTAAATTACATTTCAACACACTTGCTCGTAAAGTGAGCCTTATTACATCGTTCTTAGGGCCATAAACCGAACTATAACACACACGTGCATAATAATATTACACACTAGTGCATAATAGAATTATCCCTACAAAGTTATGTTAGTGCCTAATTGCAAATTGTATGCGAGTAAACAGAACATTTTCAATTTGACCGAGTAATACAGTTTTGTAACAATAAAGCGGTTTTATACCGCTGAAAATCCATTTACATTTTTGGAATAAATAAATGTATCCCTAATTAGAACGAAAAAACATTGATTATTATCAAATTATTTATAATTCACAATAATTTGTTATAAAATATTTGCATTTTATCACTAAATTTATAATTTTGAAGTACTCTGTATGGCTATATGTAACCTTACATTTGGCGCGTGCAACAATATCGTTTTGAAAATTTTACATCCACCAATTGTTTTAGCAATTTTAAGCTTAACGATTTATGCAATACATGTTTGTTTTTTCCTCGCAAGTGTGTTGAAAAAGTTCGTATGAAACTCGTGAGCAACTTGTTCACTAGACACTCGGCTGACTTACGCAACCCACAGCCTCGTGTATAATGAGCAACTTAGCGCACTTGTATCATAATATACTATTATCGAACGACTTAAAGCAACTTGCTCACTAGACACTCGGCTGATTTACGCAACCCACAGCCTCGTGTATAATGAGCAACTTAGCGCACTTGTATCATAATATACTATTATCGAACGACTTAAAGCGCCGTAAGTAAAATTCCAATAGTTTTGTATCGGATGGGAAATGAGCTGGGGTGGTGAAATTGGTATCGTATCTCCGCATCTCCGCATACAGGGGAATGTTGTGCGTTCCTATCCCGTCTGTAGTGCAAACGAAACTTGCCTATCGCCAAACTGACGTTTAAATTTTAGGCATGACTTTAAAATATTAATCGAAAACCGCGGGGCATATTAAAGTGTCGGAAAGCTGTCGGATCGGATATCTCAGTTTTTGTCGGATTCGAATCCCAGAACGCTATATACCTTTACTAAACTATCAACCTTTGAATCCGTGTTGAAAAAGTATCCGAGCTTTATTGTCAATCCGAAAAAGTTCTAAAAAAGCGTTTTGGATTCGAAATCGAATTTGACAAAAACTGAGGTTTGACAGCTTGCCGACGTTTTAAAATGGCCGACCTGGTCTTACGTAATCTAAGTGGAGGTTTCACGTTAGACAAAGAAACATTTCCCAATAGAACTGATTGAACCCAAGTGTTACAACAAATAACAAAAGCGTATGAGTCAGATGAATGTGTATTTGCGTGAACGATAACTCATAATTCTTTTCATACGTTTCTTTTGTAGAAACTGCAAGTCAGGAGAATATGGTAACCCAAATATTCCTTCTAAAACATATTTGGAATATAAATTGTATTGCATGCATTTAATTTCTATAAATAACTCTCACATCTAAATCCCCATGATAGATATATTTAGAAACAGGTCGAAACCTTACAATTCATGTAATATGTCCACCCTTTGATAATATATTTGGCATAACATGCCCTTTAGATATAATATTTTTCAAAAACCTATGCCTAAATTTAATATTTGTGGATGTAGTATGCAGAAAATTTCATCATTTAAAGACAAATACAAACATTATGTTTGATATACCCCCTTTTGCTATTAAATTTAATAAACACCTTGGCTAAATTTAAGTATTCGTGTTAGTAAATGTATCTTCGATAATTTATATCTGTTAGTTCAAAAGCTATTTACAAGCTTATTCGCAAATTTGTAATTTTCACCTGATGTCTTGGTCGAAGTAGATCTCTCACAATAGGCAGGCCAAAAGAATTATAATAATTGCAGTAACGGTGAGGCATATAATGAGGAACACTTTTTTCTGAAATAAAAACAACCAAAAATAATAAAATAAAATACGAGTGGGGAAAGTTTAAAGTTTTACATGCTTTTGACAGTCATTGGTAAGTTTCAGTATAAGAAGATATTTTTTTTTGTAATACATTAATTTGATTTGATAAAGAACTAGAAAGATAATAGAAAATGTTGGATAAATAAAATTTTCAAATTCTGTGCATAGAATATGGTTTTGTGGTCAATGGAATTTTACAATGCGGTTGTACAAACCCAATATTTTAAAGAAATCCTGATAATTTCTGAATTTGTACATAAACTTAGGTATAAATATTCGGTTTAGTAGAAAGTTAATAGAAGCACTTTCAGGAAAATGAAATTATTCTCAAAACTGAAAGTCAGGCGTGACTCATTTCATATTCACCGATCATGCAATCATGCGATATCCAAAATGCATCAAAAAGAGTGAAAGTATTAGGCGATGCTGTTTTAATACTCTAGCTTGCCAAAGTTTGGTGTCGAAAGTTTCTAATATTCCGAAGGCTCTTGTATTTCCAAAGAAAATACACATTGGGAAATCTCATAAGATAAGTTACAAATATGAAGATCTTTATAACTACTGTAGTGCCAATGCTCCCGTTTTAGATAGCAGAAGTTGTTAGTTTCCCACGGTACGAAGTATCGCTTCTCTTTACCTTTCTTGCTTTCGACTGGTATTCTGCGGCTTTGACGATATCGCCCTGACCAGTCTCCACGTAGTCGGCTGATTGTAAGACATGGTGCTCGATGCGATCTATCAGTTCGCCCTGCTCACGCTAAGATCAGGTGCGCTGGGAGGGAGCGGGACGCAAGATATTGACGGCGGATTGGTTCATACAATTTTATATACCCCATAAATAAGTTTAGAACCAAAGACATTATGTTAGACGGTTAGAAAGATACCGATATAGAACGGGGTTACCAAAGATTAAAAAATCCTACAGTCATTTGTTACAAAATTATACACGAAAATGTTATCCTAGAAGACGACAGTTTGTTAATGTAGTTCTCAAAATTGTTAGAGTTATTAAAAAGTAGTTACATAATCATACATAATACAATAAAATTAATATAGTCTAGGCGTTGATGTCAGTTATTTAAATACATGATTATTATATGAAAGGCAAATTACGCACACACCGATAAGTTATAAATTAGTAAATTAGGTTATGATGTTTAGAAGCCCATTTCACCATGTTAGTAGCGAAACCAGTACACAAAATTAAAAGCAAATTAGTAATAAAACCAAAGCATGAAATTAACAAAACGTTGAACCAATCACCGAATAATAACCAAAATGCGGTTCGAATATAAAAAAAATGCGGTATGAATGTAAATAATGCGGTACGAATTTCAAACAAAACGGGACAGGACAGGATGGATCGAGCGTGGAGCGGACGGAACAAAACAAAACAAAATACAGATTAATAACAAATGAATCGATTGGGATGACACTCACCCGTCGAGCTTTGCTCTGATATTTTAGGGCCTTCTTTGTGTCTTGTGTCGCAGTTTGGACATAGTCCACCGCGTGCTCTACATGATACTCAATGCGGTCGATCATCTCGCCCTGTGTTTATAGGAGCCGGTTTACTTTCAATTCTACAAAGATCTATGCTACCACTAACTATGCATCATAGCCATGTGTTTTTGTTGAATGCATGCACAAAGTGTACTAACCCAGTTCAAAGCTGGTTGAAAAAATCATCTATAAGTCTAAAGCTGGCTATAGACCGTTTCCAATAAGACAAAACGTTGACATTTCAACTAACGACTGAAAATTCACAATTATTGTGCATTTTTCATTCATATTCCACAAAGCATTAATTAGAAATGGATATATTCTTTGTCTTATGTCTCTGTATAGTTTGAGATATAGTGAACCTAAAAAATATCTATAATTAAAGACCGTATGTTAAATTCGTATGAGCCAATTGCGCCCCATGACGGCTGAGTTTATAAACCGCTCGAAGACCTTTTAGCTGGGGCGCTCAGCAAATGCCGTTAGCTATAATTCGTACAAATGATAACTATTCCCCGTTGATTATCCAAGTTGATTTCTTAAGAACGACAAAGCTAACACTAACAGCATTTCTTTCAGACTACTTTGGTCATAGAATATAGTGGTTCCTGTACTTATTCCGAGTTATAATTAAATAATAATATATGACCTGGCTTTCGACGAGCATGGCCATGTCCATAAACATGTCGTGCAGCTCGCGGATGGAAGTCTCCAGTTTGATGATGTCGGCGTGTCGGGCCTCGATATCGGCCAGCGTTTGTTTGGCTTGTTGTGTTTCCATTATTATCTGAAATTATCAAAAGATTCATTAAAATGTATGTTTTTTTTTTTTTTTCTGAAGGACTAACTCGCTGTTGGCCTCTGAGGCCGTGACAGCTTAACCGAACTTTTGGCGAGCGCAGATGGCGCTCAGCCCAGTAAGTTATTTAGGCAACTAGCGCAAGGGCACCACTTAGGTACGAACCTCGGGTTGGGCTGTTGCCGGGGTGGGGATAGGAGAGAAACGCCCGGGTACATGTTTGTACCTCGTATAGGCGGCGACTGAAGGGATTCGTCGACCTCGCCGGCGAGATCGGTGTTTCTGTGAAGTGTTTGCTCTGTCTGATATAGATGACTCACCTTCCGCATTAGCGGAGGTGATTTCGTCATCCGGGTCTCCGAGAACGTGTCTCGGACGACGGAGGATTTATTAAAATGTATGAAATTATCATGGTTCTACTAGTAGAGTTTGTATAAGCTAGTGGCTAGGCTGGTGATGGGACTGCGGACAAACTACAAATAAATATTGCTAGACATGTCACACAGCGCTATCTAGCCCCTAGCTAGTATAAGCAGAGCTTATACTATGGGACCAGATAACTGATAGAATACTTATATACCTTTTTTAGTAAATACATACTTATCATATATAGAAAAACATCCAGACCCGGAATCTGTAGATCATGCAAACATTTGTTCCGCGGCGGGAATCGATCCCGCTACCTCCTGCGTCTGTCGGCTATTCGCCCACTGCGCCACGGAGGTAGTAGATCTACAGATATTTGTTCCGAGTCTGGATGTTTTTCTACATATTATTAAGTATGTATTTACAAAAAAAAGTATATAAGTATTATATCAGTTCCCATAGTACAAGCTCTGCTTAGTTTGGTGCTACACAGCTTTGTGACATGTCCAGGAACAACATCTTTAGGCAACTAATGGGATTGTAGCGTTACGGCAGTGGGAAGTGTTGCTGATGGGAAATAAGAGCCGATCGAAACCAACTAGATTTTTTAATAAATGACATTACTATGCTGAGCAGTACTTTTTTAAATCCTAAATTGTGTTTGTTGTTTTCTTCAAAATAAACTTATAGTTTCCCAAAAAAACCTAACTACAAAAGAAAAGATAACTACCCTCAATGAGGTAAAATTTTGTAACACCCTGTAAATAATACGTGTAGTTTATATCCTTATTACATGTTCTCACGTGGTTGAATGACCCTATGAAGGTTAGAATGCTTGCTATCAATTCGCTTATCTTGATAACGAATATTAGTGGAATTATTAAAATCTCTATAAAACTCATATACCTTCATTACGTTATTTCGGGAATCAATCCAGTGAAGATTATGAAAGAAAATCAAAAATAGCCAAAATAGTACTTCTATCACACTAGTATTATAAATGTTTCGATGTTTGTTTATTTGTTTGTTACTCAATCATGTCGTATTTCGATGAAATTTGGTGTGTTGATTGATTATGACCGGGATTCAAACATAGACTACTTTTTGTTGGCAAGCAACGTACGCGAAGCCGCTGTCGGAAGCTAGTTACTGATAAATGATCAATCTTGATAACGACTTAAAGTGGAAATAATGACTTTATTAGCTACCTATTACTGGAACTTCAATTCACTTTGCTTAATACGATGATAACTGACAATTGTGGCTTAGTCCAAATTCCGCTTCTACTAGCTGACCCGCCCGCGGCTTCGCCCGGGTGGTTTTTCAATAAAACACTACCCTCATTTTGCGCAGTTGGTTAAAAAGTAGCCTATGTCCTTTCCCAGGATATAATCCGTTCAGCCGTTTAGTCGTGTATAGGTAACTAACAAACAAACAGAGTTATGTATGTTTTATACATATAAACTTCCTCTTTCCTCTATCTATTGCTGAAAACTGCATTAAAATCCGTTGAGTAGTTTAAAAGATCTAAGCGAACAGACAGCGGAAGCGACTTCATTTTGAATAAATGTATGAAAATCCTTTATTTATACCTTACAAGCTAAACACAACAAATATAAAAATTAAAAATAAAACAAATAAATGTAAGCATAAAAGGCGGTCTTATCGCTTAACAAAGCGATCTTTTCCAGGCAACCTTGGAATTGAGAGGATCATTGCTTAATGGAAGAGGTGTAAAAATAATAAACTTAATAATAGAAAAAGAAAAATTACTTAACCTTTAACGTTAAGTAATTTACATAAATATTAGGGACATAAATAATTGTAAATAAATATCATATATAAAATAAATAAATATGTATGTAATATATATCATTTTATACTATGTAAAGATGATCGAGAATCATATAATTCTACTCCTATAAATATTTTTATTGACTACGATCCCATTCTCATAGAAGGCATGCCGAGAAAACACATCTCTTCGCTATTATACATTACTATGTAATCTGTGTATTTGGCATTGAAGAGGCCCAAGTTGTGTTGAGGAAAACAAAAGAACAAATTCCATTCCTGTAACGTAGAAGCGGAAAATGCTTCGTGCGAATAGGTGGTTTCACCAACACAGCAACGGCATGTCTGTTGTTGTTAGTTTGATCTGAGACAGTAAATGAAATAACATTTTGCAAGTGGGCAATACTATTGGAACTTGGAGCATTCCTAACACATTTTCTTTTGACATTAAAAGAAAATTCTGGTTCACTTTTGTCATGGCATCATAATCGTCATCACCTGTGCCTAGTTAAAAGCAACACTGCTCTTCTTAATAAAAGTATGCGGTATGGCTCCAAAAATATACAATAAAGTATGTACCAAATAGAATAAAACAATTAAATGTGACTGTATTCAAGCATGAATTGTTTAAATTTTTGAGTATTAGATGCTATTATACTGTAAATTAATTTCTTATGGACAACGATATACAAACTCAATAATAGCGTAATTTATTTAATTTTTAGAGAAGTGACTGATTTTTTTTTTGGCATTTATTATTGCATTTATTTTTATACATACTTTTTTAATTTAATTCCCTGACCGCCATTGTTGTAAGCATTTTTAAACTTTGACCTTAATTAAATTGAATTGTAGAAATGTTTGTAATAGACTAAGTAGATATATTAACTGTATTTGCATGCCAACTAATACTGTAAAACATGCCTGGAACCTACGTTTGTAATATGATTTTATAACACATTTGCTCGTAAAGGGTCTCTTATTTCACCAATTTCAATATCGTAATGTATGTCATTACGTACTTGTGCGTTATTGTAATGTAAAACCCACGAGTTTTTTTTAATAAGGTAAAACGTAGGTACGGTTTATCAAGATGCTCCATGTAAAACGAACGGTACTTTTTTAAATCTTAGCAAAGAGTTTTTATGTCAGAAAAGTGGTCAACATTTTATGAATAAAATTAACTTCGGGAGCTAAAATATAAAAAATAAACATTTAATTTTTTAATTTAATTAATTTTGACAATAAATTACAACCATTTATTTGTAACAAAAATAAAAAAATTATAATTTACTTTATTAGTAATACTGGCTGTTTTTGTGCCTTTGCCTTAAAAAAAACCGCTGATGCGCGCGCATTGCTAATTGTTCAAATTTTTCTAACTGCTTTAACAAGTGATTAAAGATTTATTCGTTTAAGAAAGTCCGAGTTTTATTTATTTCCTCGCAAATATGTTATAAAACGTCGTATGACATACGTGCGCATTGATAATTACAGCCTCTGCTTTCTTGTAGCGTTCGCCTACGGCTCGCGCTAGCAATATCGCCTCGGCTGTAATTTTCAACTTACCGCACTTATATCATAATGTACTATTATACATATTTACCCATGTTTGCGAATAAATAAATGAATTATGAATTATCAACCTACATCAGTCTATTGCTGGATGTGCACCACTGAGCCGGATGTTGGGCTTTTCACCACCATAGCGGGCAGATACCTTAATTTTTTTATACGACCTGGAGATGGAACAAGCATATGACCCACCTGAAGTTAAGTGGTAACCATCGCCTATAACAAAGTATTGCCTCGTAGGTCACGCACCGTAGATACGAGCTCTACGATGCACTGCTCTGCGTCCATCTAATTGAGACGATCAGGTGTAAAGCGTCATGTGCCTATAATTTCACCGGCAAAGATATTCTTCAAACCGAAACACAGCAATGCTGCTTGGCGGAAGAATTGGGTATGGTGGTAGCACTTCCCTGGGCGAGACCTTTCACAAAGAACTCTACTACTCTTAAAATATAAGATGTGTGGGGTATTGGCTGTTCCAGGGTAAAAGTACTCACCCCTTGAGTGAACACGGCGGAGTTTCCTTGCTCCAGCATCTCTTCCAGCTCGTCATCGGTGGTGGCGCGTCCGGTGATCTCGAGCTGCCTCTGTATCCTGTTTTTGCAGCGATCTCGGTAGTCGGTCTGCGTGCGATTGTACTCCGTCATCACTTCGACGAACTTGCGCGACAGCGTCGAGTGCTGCGTCTTTCTTATCCTCAGATCGGCAGACGATTTATTCGAATGCTCCTCCTGTTCGATATTCTGCTCTATGTCTGTGGAAATAAAGTCGGAGATGCTAATGATTGCTTTTTGCTGTTACAGAATATTGTTTAGGGTTCCGTAGTCAAACTAGGAAGTTTCTAAAAAATGTTCTGTATTACTGTATCCCTATAGTTTCGCCAAGTCAGTCTGTCTGCCTGTTTTAGACAGCCATTTTATTTGTAGACTATGAGTGTTGTAATGCTGAAATTTGGCATGATAATATATATATGATAATATATATGATAATATATATAATAACCTAGCGAGTTATGAAATGAAAAAAAATATATTAGGGTACCTCCCCTGGAATGTGAAGGTATGGCATTTCGGGGTGATGTGACTCATGCATTCCATCTTGTTGTGTAACGTTGCATAGCTTCCAAAAACACTTTTTTTCTTAACACTTTTTTGATACAAAAGCCTGACAACGAAATACAAAGCTTCCAAGTGGTAATTTCTGTAACAGTCATATGTGTGTCTCTCCTGACAGCTAAGCCGCTATTATTGTACACCTAAAAGTATCCACAATAGAAGCACTATACTTTTGTTAGTCGTAAGAAAAATTATCAAAGTTGAGTATAATCTACTATTTTACGATCAGTAGTCAAACCACTTATACCTGTGGAGTTCATAAAATGTTCATGTATGAAATTAACAAAACCAACTGCAAAAATAACTTTCTAGTGAAAATAAATATTCCATTAGTACATAATTTTCTACACAGGCAATTGTAATTAATATAAAGGCTGTGGATGATGATAACGTAAATAATGTCTCCACTGATTTTTATCTCGCTAAACTTATGCTGTGCAACGAGTAACAAGGTGTGTTCACTATTGCAGCTTCTTTCATTAAAACTTTCATCGTTATGTTTAATCAAGAATGCGCCTAGAAATATAAAGTTATTACTTACTCTTTTTTTATGAAACAAAGAATTTTATTCGTCTCTTACAATAAAGTTTTAATTTACGTACGTTTTAATTTTCCTCGAACTTTGTTCGCAGTTTTCTTGACGTCAGCCATGAGATCTTCCAATTCATGCTTTGTTTCTGAAAACACATATAAAAAAATTATAGCATTTGTGTTGCGCAATAGATTCATTTATCTCGATTGAGTGATTGAGTATTCGATAGCAGGCTCTAATTATGAACTGTGAATTCTTGAATAATCTAAACCCACATAATGAAGACGCGAGCGAGTGCTATCTATGTCTATCGTGTGAGTATGGGCGCTCTAATTGTCTGCCTATTGTAATCCAATTTGCCATAACGATGGCAGCAAATTTGCTCCCAATGAGCCGTCGGAAGGTTTCGTGTAAAATCTCATTTCATTTCGGTCGTTTATTCATGAAGTACCGTCCGAATTTGCAACTCTATCAAGATTGCGGGAAATTATCTCGTGATAAAGTGTAATTTCTTTGGTGAATAGTTTGTGAGTAACAAACAATCTATTGCCGTGTGCGGTTAAGTCGATAACAAAGTTAGGTCGTTATAGCTCCCGTTCCACCATTCGAAACTTGGTGTATACGAACTAAGTCAAGAAGTATAAGTAGGTAATCATCTCGGTACGGCTCAAAATGTTCTCCGATGTAACAAGATTGTTAACTGAGCAATACAATTAGCAGCTCTATATGTTATACAAGTTAACCCTGTTACACGTGTACCTACGTTCCGCGATGCGATAGAATGAAACATCAAACTGGATTTCATCCATTGGCTTTCATATCCTTTTTTGGGGTGAATTAAGTATTTATGTTACAAGGTTCTTCTAGAAAACGAAAAGACTTGCAAGAGTAACGACCAAAATAAATAATATTAAAAATAAATCACTGATTTTTCTTTTCAAAGAAATGTTTGACTATGATTGTATTATCAAATGTGTTGATAACATCTGGCGCAGATAACTCCCAACGTTTATCGTCATAGAAAGTAAAGGGAAGAAAAATTGCCTGCCTGATTCTAAGGGATTTTGAGATAGCGTGCGCCTCTTTTTTCTTAGGAAAAAAAGCTTAGTTTTGGAGAGCGTTTCAAATATATTCTAGTTTATATAGACATTTAGATGTGAGCGACTAGAGCTTCTAAGGATTGAGAGCTGCTTTTACTTAGCGCTCTGAAAGTGATCTTTCGGGAATAATAAAAGAACTGAATGTGAATATTGTATTAATAGCAATACAATGCGAATGATTAGCTGTAATCCATTTCGATACACTTAAAAGAACTCTACAAACATCTGTCGAAATTCAACGTCAATTTGCTGCGTGCGGATAACAACAATTCCCAGTTATTTGGTGAGAATTCAGCACGCGTTTGTAAATGCGCAACTCTCGGCAATCAGACAGAATTAGTCCGACTCGCAGAGAGAAAACAATTTGCATAAACTATTTAGAGTGGGCATACGCGAACTCGCGAATAAATTGCCGATAGCTGCGGATTGTTCAGCGCTTAACCTCATATGGAGTTGTCAAGTTTGTAATAACAGCAACACGCGCTTAGGACGCAGAAACAATGAGATAAGCTGTGGCTAAGGGTAGCAATTGTAGCATTTGGTAGCGTGTAGACAGTTCGCTGTTGTTTCAGGCATATTCCCTCGCGGAATGTTATTGTCGCACGCTGTAATACTTTCGAAAGTAAACTCTCACTCGGTTGACTCCATTTATGCGAAATTCGGGTCGTTGCTAGCACTTTGCGTCTTACGAAAGGATTAAGATTTGACTACCTTTTTAGAAAAAGCTGCTACTAAAGTTTTAATATCTAAGCTAAAATGGCCAAAAACATGTTTACTGGTGCGATGGCACTTATAAAGCTTCTTCCCAACTTTCTTTTGAATAAATCTTTTTGATTATTCACCGCCTGAAGTGTTAGAATGGAAACCATAATTAGCCGTATTATAATATCCAGATTTCACTCGTCCACCCTCAATCCTCTTTTGTATTCTTCGAAATGACTGTCCGTCAGTCGAGTGCAGACTCCGCGTTAAAATCTTTTTTAAAAGAAATCCTATTTCTTGATTCCCCGAGCTGATCCCGCCTATTCAATTGCTTCAAAGCGAATTTAATGGATTTCATTGATTTTCGCTTGCTCACCGTTTAAAGCTGGGTTAAAGCGAAGTAATATGGGTAGGATTTATCGTAGCCCACGGGTTATTTTATTCGATAATAAGTCTGTTTGTAGCATTATTCTGATATTCAAAGCCATTTGAAAAACAATATTCAGGATTATAAATATGTTTGACGTTTATCGTCAAAAGTTATTCTCTTCCACCATAAATCGAATAGGCTTTTACGCGTATCATAACTCCTCCAGAGACTACGAGTACGCTTGTATTTTCATAAATAGTATAAAAACTCTAAGCTCGCAAAGGAAATTGAGAACTATGCGAAAACTTACGATATTTCAGCAGGACATATTTTGCACGGTTCAGCGAATTTGTGTCAAATTTTATTGATCGAGCGAAGCGAGATCTCTAAATCAAGTTGGGCAAATCGGCGTTGTTGTATGTATGTTTGTTTGTCCGAGGATAACTAACGAAGCGTTTATCCGGTCATCGTGAAATTTGGTATATAGGTAACGATATAGGTAATGATGGCACAATTTTGGTGTGACTCAATAAGCTAAGAATTTTGGGGGGTTGTTGAGATATTGGGGTTCAAGAGGGGTAAAAAAAATGAAAATGAGACTGTTAAGTCAAGTGAGACGTCAAATGAAAGGTCTTCATTAGTACATTCCGACCCCGTTTTTACTTTTAGTAAAGTTTTTGAGTTATTTAGCCATAATAAGAACTAAACTTTGACGAAATTCATAGGGTACGCCAGTGACCCCACAATGCTGAAATTTGGTATGCGTGTAGCTTTAGTTTCACAAATATAGGCAAGTCTAAAATTTAGAATAACTGCAATTTGTACCCCAAAAAAGATTAACCACTGTATATGAACTCCCGTTACCTGTAATTAGACAGAAATTGTAGGTCAAGTTAGTTTGTTATTTATTTCGTGGCACTATTTTGATATTTTTTTTTTGAGTCACGCGAGATCTCAGTTCGGGGCGAACTAATAGTTTTATATATGACTAAGTTTATAAAATAGCCACAATATATTAACGATTTTGTATCGTATTAAGTTTTATTAGTACTTAGGTACTTGTAGTAGTTGTACAAGGAGTACTTTGCACAACCTATAGCATCATTATATTAATAAACGTATAAATAGTGAAGTGAGTTTGTTCGATATTAACGCCAGCAACGATGGCTTATTCGAGCCTATTTAGGTCGGGTCAATGGCTAATCGTGACTATTCGTGTCGCTCCTGCTGAGACTCCCCTGGCTCGCTGGTACTTGAGAGTATAAAGCCGTCGAGACTCACAACGTAACACGTCTCCAAATATTTTAGCAACGAGACATTTTTATGGTTATTACTTATTATCATTTATCTCTTCTCTGTCTCGAAGGAAAATGCTACCAGATATTGTAAAGCGGTTCTATGCCACCGACCAGCAGAATACTAAGGACCGTACGCACAAAAGTTGTGTGGATTTATATGGTAATTATGAACCTATATTTTTGCGTCATAAAAAAGGGAAAAGGAAAAACTCAGGCAGAATATAAACTAAATATTATAGGGATACAATATTAAGAGCTCGCTTTATGTATACCTACTACTGTCAGAAGCCACATTCACATATTATATTATATTTTAGTTTTTGTCGAGTGCCTTTGAAATAAGTAGAACTTATCCAATAACGAACAACATAATGTTATGCAGTTTGTTCTTACTATCTAATAATAATAATAAATAATTTACTTCAGGAAACTATAAAATCATTACAGGATAGTAATGAACTTATTCTACGGCCCATAAAGATAGATCTTAGCCTAAGATACATATTATTACTAGTGGTTCGCCCCGAACTGAGATCTCGCGATAAAAACAACATAAAAACAAAAAAATATTATTCGTAATCTTTGATTATCAAAATAGTGACCAAATGCATAACCAAATTGACCTAGTTTCATTCAAATTACAGGAAACGGGAGTTTATGTAACTTGGTTTTTCTTTTTTGGGGTAGAAATTGCAGTTATTCTGGATTTCAGACTTTTGCCTATATTTGTGTCACTAAAGCTACACGTATACCAAATTTCAGCACTGTGGGGTCACTGGTGTACTCTGTGAATTTTGTCAAAGTTCAGTTTATATTATAGCTAATAATTTAAAAACTGTAAGGTTTAAACTAAAAATAAGAACGGGGTCGAAATGTATTTACAAATCCCTTTTATTAGACGTGCCACTTGACTGGATAGTCTCATCTCAACAACCCCAATAAACATTTTTAGCTAATTGAGTCACACCAAAATTGTTCCATCACTACCTACCTATATACACACAATTTCACGATGATCGGATAAACGCTTCGTAAGTTATCCTCGGACAAACAAACATACATACATACATACAACGCCGATTTGCCCAAGTTGATTTGGAGATCTCGCTTCGCTCGATCATTAAAAACTTATATTTATTTACTACATAAACACTTGAGAGTTCTCGGTGCTCGGTAGCCGTCCTGTATCTAATACTGTAATGACAGAGTTGTTGAAATTGATCTTACTCGTAGTAGAGGGCCAAGTACCTATAATCATAAAAGTCAGACAGCCGAACACTCCATCCCACCCACGTCTTAAATGCCACAAACTTTGCCCTTTCACAGTGTGGGGGTGTTTTATGAATGCACATACACCAGCCCACGGCAACTCACCATGAATGAAAATCATTACAGGGAAGATGAGACAAATATATTGTTACGCCTAGGCTGTTAAACAATGAGTAATAATCGAAATTTCTCGAACGCTTTTGTCTTAGGTACCTGCTGTGTTATTGTCTACGGTTTCGCAGAATGGGGAGTGGTCATTCTGTCGAAACACCGACCCTTTTCTGGAACGATCGAGATCGTTCTAGTGTTGTGAATTGTGCACGATATAAATAGGACGGAGAGATGGCCGGACAGTCTGTCTCAGCGAGGCCCTGGAGGACTGACGTGGAGAAGGGTTTCGCGTGAACAGTAGTTACTCGCGAGTCAGTCTGGATTTTGCTATACGTGCGAACATTTCGGTGACTTTAAGTGGTGGTGTGAATTAGTGTGTTGTGATTACGTGTGACCAAGTTCGTGTATTCATCGTTTAGTGCTGAATAAAAGTGTTATTTTGGTTAGATCGATTCCCATTATTTTATCCCGAACCCTCAGCTCGTAACAATATTTTGAGAAAAAACAAACTCGTTTTAAATAAATATATCGTATGGAAATCGGTATACTTATTGTTTCATACAGAAACACCCACAACTAGACCAAATATTGGAATAACTTGATCGTAAGCAAATATTAATATTCGACGAGGGAATAAAATATTTATTGAGATCATATTTCTTGGAGCTTAACTATGCATAAAAGAATACTGAACTAAATCAAAGTAATACGCTCATTTGAATTGTTCATCAAATGCTTGGCTAGACAGTAAAATAAATTGTGTTATCGTGCTTTTGAACTAAAATGAAAACACTAATCTGTTCATGTTGTGGTATGCCCTTCATAAAAACGAAATACCTTGGATATTAAAAGCACTTCTTTGTTACGTGACTTACAAATTTACTACTTATGGTAAGTACTTACTGAGGGGTACCTTCATCAAATTCACCATCCCCTGATCCGACTAAAATAACCAGTACCCGACGGACAAACCATTTCATAGTCTGTTTGCCTATTCGTGTCATTCATTTTCTACAAAAATCTAGATTTTGGTGAAGTGTAGCAGATTCCTAACCAAATTAGTAGTCCATGTATTACAAAGTTCCAATCCGATCGCAATCTCAGCTTTAACGTGTAATCGATCAAATGGGTAAAACTCACTTTCATCTGATTGCGGCGCTGATAAGATGGCACTGTGTTTCTTCTTGACCTCTTCGACGTTCGCCTGGATCTTGTCTATCATTTCTCGTATCTCCTCCACCTATAAAGAAAAATAACTATTATTGCCCGGTATGTAAGGAATAAATAAGAAACTCATTATTATATTAACATTGATCACTGTTATACATAGGTAAATTAAATAAATAAATATTGCTAGACATTTCACACAGCGCTATCTAGCCCTAAACTAAGGAGAGCTTGTACTATGGGAACCAGATAACTGATAGAATACTTATATACATTTTTTTTGTAAATACATACTTATAATATATAGACAAACAACCAGACATGGAACAAATATCTGTAAATTATGCAAACATTTGTTCCGCGGCGGGAATCGAACCCGCTATCTCCTGCGTCTCAGCCGCTATTCGCCCACTGCGCCACGGAGGTCGTCAAATTGTAATTCTCAATTGTAGGAACTATCATTATTTTAGTCTTAGAAAGATCTTTAATTACAAATACAAATCTTTTATTACAAATAACACATGGGAACAAAGAAGAGAGAGTTATCTGTCTTCTGTTTTAGTTAAAAAAGTGTATTACAGAAGACAGCTTCATCCCCGATACAATGCTGTCACATAACATTTTTAAACGACGAGGAGTTGGCTCTTGTGGGCACCACCGTGTTCTTAGGTATAACCCTAGACAATAAGCTTCAATGGGGCCCTCACATTGATAAGTTCTCGAAGAGACTTAGTTCTGCGGCATACGCAGTCAAAAACATCCGTCTTTTTATAGACTTAGACACAGCTAGACTAGTTTACTTCAGCTTCTTCCACGGCATTATGGCATACGGTATACTGCTCTGTGGGGGAGTGCTGCAGATATAAACACCGTTTTTGTGCTGAAGAAAAGGGCTGTTCGTGCAATTTATAATATGGGCCCTTCGATCAACATTGATCGAAGTATGGGCCCCAGATAATCATTACGCAATAAGTTTAAAGAAATAAATATTATGACATTCCATTGTCAATACATCTAAGCAAATCTGATGTATGTTCACAAAAATATTAATTTGTTTAAGAAAAATAGCGATAATCATAATTTGAAAACTAGAAATAAAGATAAACTCGCTGATGCCACTTGTAGACTCCATAAAATTAGTAAATCGTTTAAAGGGCAAGGTGTACGCTTTTATAACAAACTCCCAAGGGATGTACAAAAATTGACAATTAACAAATTTAAAAACGTAATTAAACAAAATCTTTATAAAAAAGCCTACTATAAAATATCGGATTATTTAGATGATAGAGAAGCTTGGGATTGAAATTGCTCCAACTCGTTCAAAATGTTACAATTTAGATGTAATTTATTTTCTGTATTGTTAGGCATTCTAAAAGGATCAATAAAAAAACAACCGGCCTTGTTTCTTGCCTTTCTTTCCTGGCTTGGTCGCGAAAGAAAAGGCAGTAAAATTGACGTTTCAAAGTGATTGTCATTTTAATGATTAAAAGATTTTGATATCGACTTTGACTTAGTATAATAGGCTTCCCTTAGTTTGTGCCCTTTAGTTTTTCCACGATCCTACGATAGTCTGACCAACTTCTTTCAGATGGGTTTTATTTCAAATCTTCTTAGACGAAAAGTTAAAAGCGCATTTAATGCGGTTTATGCGGTCGTTACAGATCAGTAAGAGAGACCACGTATTAGCACTCTAGTTAATTACTTATCAAGCAGCTGGTTTTTACGATGCAGTTCGCCGTTTATCTTTGCATCGGGCCTAGCGTCCCTGGGTCTAGTCGGGGAGGCGGCGGCGGTTGGCAACCAGCCAGCTCTACTGAACACGAAGACCTACTCCAAGACTGCTGGTGCGTGCTTGTCTATATATATTTCATGACAGATTTGGGCCTATAAAAATGCTACACAAAAGTAGGTTACCAGAGACTTGAAGTGAGTAACGACAGAATGTTCAGGAATAAATAGAGTTCTGTCTGTGTCGTGGCAGATTCAGGCTTCCGAAATACGCAGATTAATGTTGTTTACCATAGGTTACGAGTTGAGTAACAGTAGAATTATCGAGAATAAATTAAGTCCTGTCTGTTACTTTTTCTCTAAATGCGTACTTGTCTGTCTGGGCAGATTTGTCCATATTAAATTATACGCAAATAGGTTAAAAGTGGAGAAAAAGTTGAGTCACCCACGCACGATAGGCTGATCACAGAATAGTACTCGGACATCTATTTTAATTCTAAATAGGCATACCTAATAGTCTATTTAGAGAAATAATATACAAGTTATACAGGTTTAGGTATTTTTTATAGCCACTAAGGAGAGATTCTAAACTATTAGGTCATAGTGAAAAACGCTGAAAGGTCATTATGACCTATTATTATTATTTATTTATTTAATCAGATAACAATGGATCTATTTTGTTAGTAAAAAGCTTAAATCTAGGGGAGTTAGTACTTAATTACTAATTGCAATTTAGTTCTGCGTGAGCTTCCACATCAGAGAACAGTCGAATTTATTGGCAATGACGTTCAGGATGGTGTTGCTGCTCTCGCGCACCGTGCGCAGTAGTGAGGCTGTTTTTTTACGCCAGATGGCATCAAAGTTGTCTGCGTGTGCTTCGGCGAACATGGCTGAGGCACTAGAGAAGCGCGGAAGCCACAACAGCGCCACGAACGCATTATTAAATTGGACTCGCAGAGCATTGTAAGCCCTTTGCGTATACTTAAACACGGATTCGCAGAGTACAGCGATGTACAGTAAGCTTTAAAAAGAGTCACTTTGACCGCGTCTGTGCATCGCGCGAATCTGCGGGCCAGCATATTCGCCCAGACTGACAATGCTCTGCGCTCCCTCCATATCGGTGTCATCTCCCAAGTCGTTAGTTACCAGATGCCCTAGATATTTAAATTGGAATACCCTTTTTAGTGGTGCCCCATTGAGAGTCACGGGGGGAACAAAGGTAGGGCACTTGGTACCCGACCTGAAGACCATGAACTCCGACTTTTTGACATTATAAATAAGGCCATGTGATGTCACATAAGACTCCCAGACCACCAGTAAATTTCGGAGAGCGCTATAGTTCACAATCTCCCCGTACTGGGTAGAATAAAAACTGACCCTGTACAAACGAATTGATCTAAGAGAACTTGTTTAACTTTTGTTTTCATAAATATTTTCCTTCAAATTTAATGAAGGCCGGAATGAAATTAGGTCCATGAAATAAACCACCAGTAGCTTCGGGAGCAAAATTTTATTTTATATCTAGACTTGTGGATTAAGGCGGACAGCGTAACCGCCCCTTTCAGGCTCACTCCACGTTAAATTTAGCTTGAGGGATCACTGGCAAAATTCCAACCGCAAAACAAACGTTACTTATGAAGGCAACGGTTTAACTGGTGAATCAACTAAGATATTTACCCAATTAGACTTTAATAACTGTAAATACATGGTTATGAAACAGGAAAATGGAAAAACCCTTTAAAGCCGTTCTTCTCGAGATTATAAGCATGCAATACAGCAATTTATTGCATGCCTCTAATCAAAGTCCACGCCAACTGAGCTGTAGATATGGTATGCAAATCTGACATAAACTGACATTGATTTTAGATTTGTTGCATAGATACAACACGTAAAATTAAAAAAATAAACAGATTTTATCCGTGTTGCATAGAATAGATCCAGCGAATAAAATTAAAAAAAAACCCTTGACACGTGGATGGCACTGAGAGACACTATAGATAGTTTTTTAATTTTTATTGATCGAGCGATCTCCAAATCAACTTGGGCAAATCGGCGTGGTATGTATGTATGTTTGTTTGTTTGTCCGAGGATAACGTTCGAAGCGTTTATCCGATCATCATGAAATTTGGTATATAGGTAGGTAGTGATGGCACAATTTTGGTGTGATTCAATGAGCTAAAAATGTGGGGGGGGGGGGTCAAAGATTCCAAATATTTGTTTTTTGTTTTTATGGAAGACTCGCGAGATCTCAGTCCGGGGCGAACTACTAGTTAATTTCAACTAGCCTACATTTTCCCACTGCTGGGCAAAAGCCTCCCCCAACCCCACTAGTTAATTACGTGTTTATATTTGTATGATGTAATTCTATGTTTTCTTGTGTATGTGTCTCGCTCTGTAGTCCTAATACTCTTAATGTGCCGTTACAAATAAAAACCTTTTCTTTCTTTCTTTTTTCTGACACGTAAAAACCCGTGAAACTGACATAGCTAAGAACCACCCCAGATAAACTAGCTTTCCATTTAAAAAACCGCGTCCGAATCGGTTCATCCTTTTAGCAACTACCATGTTCAGACAAACAGACTTAGTCAGGCGTCAAACTTATAACGAAAAGTGTTTTGTTTCGTCGTTTTCGCGGGCGACTTCACGACACAGCGCAAGTGCGTTACACGTCGCAGACTTTACGTTTCAGGGTATATGGGCCCTAGAATTAACTTTTAACATCTTGCGCTTTTCTATTGATGCCTGAAGTAAAGATTTATTATTATTACTAGCTTCCGCCAGCGGCTTCGCACGCGTTGTTTGTCAACATAAAGTAGCCTATGTGTTAATCCAGGTTATAATCTAGGTGCATACCAAATTTCATAGAAATCGGTTCAGCCGTTACGTGATTCATATATTAGAACTGAAAATGGTATTAATAGCCTGAAATTGGGTGTAAATGAGGATAACGTTCATAATAAATTATAGGTAGATTTCATATTCGTGCATGAACAAAGAATTTATCACGGATGTTGTATTTACTTTTAGCATAATAATAATTCAATGAGCCTCATTCTATTACTTAGGGCCCTGGGGCCGTAAATCGGTATTACGCAGCCGATATCGAGTTCACAATGACCAAATTTAAGAGCATGATATATGAAATAAAAATTGGATCATGTGGCTGTCGTTCTATATATAACAATATATTTTTAATCTCTTCACAAAAAGAGGGGACGCCTTGTGTATGGCGTCGTAGTTCTCAAACGGATGGACTGCTTCGGATACAGTTTTTTATAATAGAAAGCTAGTTTAACTGGGGTGGTTGTTAGCTATGTCAGTTTATAACTCCCGACACAAAAAGAGAGAATCGGGGTATTTTAAATTTAAATTTAGTTTTTAGGGTTTCGTAGTCGAACTAGGAACCCTCATAGTGTCACCATGTCTGTCTGCCCGACCAGTTACAGCCGTTTTATTCAAAATCAACTGTCAAATTAACTTTGTATTTTAAAATGATTAAGAAAGATACAGCCGTACTGACTACGGAACCCTCCACTGTGCGTGGTCTGATACGCTCTTGACCATTTATTTTCCACGTAAACGACCCGGGTTGCATAATTGGCTCACTAAAATTCATTCATAGTATTCGGTTCAAATGATTCTTATACATATAACAATTTTTTTTTAATCAGATTATCCTTAAAAATATACCGACGTTCTATATACATAACGCATTGTAGTGGTCGCCTTTAAAAACTGGGAATAGAGTTGAGAGTTGTTTGTTCTTTTCTTTATCGTCCGTCGGGGTCGGCTCATGAAATCAGAACTGTCTCCTTTAGGGGTATTTATTATTTAAGCTTTTAGGAACTTTCTACTCTAATGAATAATCCTATAAAATAAACTGTCTAGACAAAAGCGGTTGCGTTGGCATTGTTTGCTTTAGTCAATGCGAAATGCCTATTTTCGGGAGAGTCGATATCGGGTTCAATTTATCTTGGGCTGTATCAAAGAGTGAGGTTCAGGGGCGGATAAGGATCGATACCAGACGCGGGCAAACCGCGTCACTTTACTGGCGAGTCAGCAATTAATCAGATTACCGCGATAACCGATATCGGTGGACCAGCACTCCATGACCGGCCGATTGGTTTGTTGTTCGGAAGGTTTAAAAAAAGATGCATTTTATCACTACAGGGGTTACATACTCTTCGCTCGAGTGGACTTTGAAAATATGGCTCATGATGTTAAGAGTTGTGGGTTTGAGTGTACTGTCCTGGCAACTCATTTTAGCGTAACATTATCAAGAATCGATACGCTAAACAGTTTAACTTTGAACAACGATTACCTGTCTTCAGTTCTCAGGCTTCAGTCATGTTGTTAAGATCAATACATAATTCAAACTTAAGCATATGTAGATGATATCATTAATCCCTTGCAAGTTTCTTAGAGAACTACAGCCAACAACTGTGAGTAAAGCGCAAATAACGCCTACACAGTTTGCACACCCGTTAGCTTACTGTGTGGGAAGGAAACTTGTTAAGTTCAATTATTATGATAAATATAGCGAAGGAATATAAATCTCAAAGGCGCCTCATCATTTTAATAAAGGTGGAAAAGAGTTTTGTTAATAAATAATAATAAATATTGCTCGACATTTCACACAGCGCTATCTAGCCCCAAACTAAGCAGAGCTTGTATCATGGGAACCAGATAACTGATAGAATACTTATATACTTTTTTTTTGTAAAAACATACTTATAATATATAGAAAAACACCCAGACACGGAACAAATATCTGTAGATCATGCAAACATTTGTGCCGCGGCGGGAATCGAACCCGCTACCTCCTGCGTCTAGAGCCGGCTATACGCCCACTGCGCCACGGAGGCAGTCTAAATATAATAGTTAATATCGACTAACTACAAAGAAGGCTTTCATTATCAACGTATTAAAAGATTCTATAATGCATAGAAACTCAGGCCGGCTTGCATAACGATCCCTAAATGTATTTAGGGACTAAACATGTTAATTTAACGTATTTGTATGATTTGACCACTATCTAAATCATATTTAGTAACTAAATACGTTAAGGTATCGTTGCGCAAGTCGCCCTAAATAGAAAGAATAGAGTCACGGTACTATTGTTGTTAGATAAAATACAAAAGGGATGAAAAGATACACAATCCTAGGAAATGGCTAACGATAAAGCAAACATGAAGCGAAATGAGTTGCTAACGAAGCGCCCGCAGATGTGGAATTGGAGTAATGAAGTAAAGAGGCGACGCAAATGAATACCCCAGTGTTCAACACTGCACTCTTGTCTATTGGAAGGCTTGAATGAATCATGCTCTCATATCAATACTTAACAGAAAATATGGTAATCATATTGAAGCAAAAGGCAACTTAATAATGGCGAATAATACTGGACTTTCAGGACATTTATTTTTCAGATATGTCCATTGTCCACTCTAGTGCGTGGGTTGACAATAAGTAGGCACATGAATGATCTTGCTAAGCTGTCAAGATAGACTACGTATAACCTGCATCTGAATGAAAACTGGTCTACTGCCTTAAGTTTATTAAAACATTATTGAAGTTATACTTCTTTTGGCGCGATGGAGAAAATTGATGAGAGTGAATTTTTACGATGCGCGCGCACACCGACACCTAAATTTAACAGCATGAAGTTAGTTCTAGGTGGTATGAAAATTGATAACTATGTTCAAGTTGTATATTCTAGTATTTTTATATGTAGAACACGTGTTTCGTAAGGGTACAATTAAACAGTGTGAATAAATAAATATTATTTTGGTGTTTTTATTAAATCAATTTCATATACGACGGTGATACTAATAATTTATTATTTATTTAAATAAAATCTTTTTGATTAATTTTAATATTTATCGTTAATCACTACTGCATTTTAGTTATTTTTTTTCCATACGCCAAAGAAGTATAACTTCTAACGCGTGTACATAAGTACACACACTCTTTTTTGCTAGTGTTACGCTTCGAACTGAGAACTCGCGAGTCTCCCATGAAAACAAAAAATATATATTACTTGTAATCTTTGACTACCAAAATAATGTCACGAAATGATAACCAAATTACTTGACCTACAGTTTCATTCAAATTACAGGTAATGGGAGTTCATGTAAATTTTTTTTTTTTTTTGGGTTAAATTGATTTCAGACTTTTTTTATAATTGGGGCACTACACAAATACCAAATTTCAGCACTGTGGGGTCACTGGTGTACCCTGTGAATTTCGTCAAAGTTCAGTTCGGGGTTGAAATGTACTCATAAAGACCTTTCATTAGACGTGCCACTTGAGCGGATAGTCCCATTTTGTTTTTTTACCCCTCTTTGAACCCCAATATCTCAACAACCCCCCAACATTTTTAGCTCATTTAGTCACACCAGAATTGTGCCATCACTAACTACCTATATACCAAATTTCCAGATCAGCGCTTCGAAAGTTATCCTCGGACAAACAAACATACTTACATACACCGCAGATTTGCCCAAGTTGATTTAGAGATCTCGCTTCGCTCGATCAATAATGAGCTGCATCACAGATTACAGAACCTGTATTTGCCCAGTCAGAGAGACTAATGAATTCTGAATAAATGCGTGGCCTGAATTTCAACATTATGTCAATCGATTGTCGTATAGTCAACCCAACACATGTAAATTAATAATTTTACTCTCATTAATGTACTGTATAATTGCGAGTTGCTAATTACATGATTGAAAATCGAATTTGAATTAAATTTTCACACAAAGGGGAGTTATGAAATTTTGAATAATGCCAGGGGGTGCATTTTTAAAATCATGAACAAAGCATTGCTGGAATTTCAGTCTCGTTATGCATTGTTCTAATGGGACTTAACAAGTATTACGAGTTTGGAATTTTATTCAGTACGTTATAGGGTAGGTAATTAGGTAGGTACGTGCTAAAGGATTTCACAATACTAGTTTATTATTCATGCAATCTGTAAAAATATCAGTTATATCTTTGTTTTATTCCGATTTTCCCAGAACAATCCAATCATTTTACAAATAATAATGGTAGAGGCATGTGTGGCATGCCAGTATAGAATCCATTGCGCACGTTAACACATGACATATCGCATACACTCACACAAATAATAACATGTAAATGAAATGCACGATTATGATGAATACCGAGCGCAGCCTGAATATTTATGACAGACGTACGATGTGCCCCGGATTTAATGAAAACGCATGTGGGATGAAAATTGGAGGAAAGGCTTTATTTATTGTCGTTATTTAAGATTGATGAAATAAGGGTGTTTTTTGAGGTGTTTGGGTACGTGACATGAACCGTGGTTTTGAGGTTTTGCATGCGAATTCATACATATGGATAAAGCACATAGAACGATCACAGCAGATGCAGTACTGCATTGTGCATGCCTAGATTGTTACAGGCTATCTGTGATACGATTGTTATAAAATTGCCGTATAAATTGTTGCAGCAAACCTTCAGCCGGTATCATAGTCCCCATGTACTGAGTAAGTATGACCATTTGTACTGCAAAACGTGTGAGTTTGCGAGTATTATCCATCTGAGGCCGTTAGTAATTAGCCGCCTTGCTGACCTACTTAGTTTGGAGACCACTGCATGTATAATGAATGAATGACTTTAAAGCAGGCAACGCTGTACAACCAACACTAAAATGAGCTCTAAGGAAAGTCTCTCTACTATATTGTTGTGCCCAACAGGGTATATAAAGATCATGTACTTATTAATTACCACCTATTATTACATTGTGGAATACAATAGACTAGTGGTTCGCCCCGAACTGAGATCTCGCGAGTCTCCGATTAAAACAAAAAAATATTATTTGTAATCTTTGACGATCAAAATAGTGCCACGAAATGGATAACCACGTAACTTGATCTACGGTTTCATTCAAATTACAGGTAACGGCAGTTCATGTGAATTGGTTACTCTTTTTTGGGGTACAAATTGTAGTTATTCAGGATTTCAGACTTTTGCCTATATTTGTGTCACTTAAGCTACACGCATACCAAATTACAGCACTGTGGGGTCACTGGTGTACCCTGTGAATTTTGTCAAAGTTCAGTTTTTATTATGGCTAATGACTCAAAAACTATATAGACTACAAAAAATAAAAACGGAGTCTAAATGTACTTATGAAGACCTTTCATTTGACGTCCCACTTGACCTAATAGTCTCATTTTTATTTTTTTTACCCTCCTTGAACCCCAATATCTCGACAACCCCCCAATATTTTTAGGTCATTTAGTCATACCAAAATTGTGCCATCACTACCTACCTATGTATTAAATTTCACGATGATCGGATCAACGCTTCGAAAGTTATCCTCGGACAAACAAACATACATACAAACATTTTCATACGTTTTTACATTTTCTAAAACCTTTAAAAGCGTATCATAAAATGGAGCATCCTTTATAGTGCAAGCGCTCGCAAACTCGCATAGTAATAGTAACTGTGTAACTCACACTACCGCATTGCCTTTTGTTCTGCTTAGACTCCTTCAATTCAACTCACCTGACGGGTCTGTTGTTATCCGAGTGAATGTGTGCGTTCGCACGACATTAGATCAAATATTGTAATAAATGCCTACAATTAAGAATAACAGAGGTTTTTTTGACCAGCACCCACGTTATCGAGAACCTGGTGTCTGGACAAACCTAGTATAGGTTTTAAGACATCATCAAATCAATGTATATGTAACCAGCTTTTGTTATCTGTTAATAATAAATAAATAATAATAAAGTTTAGGCATGATCAAGTGGCCAACATAATCCACCAAAGCTTAGCAATCAAATATAAACTTGTAGGCATAACCGTAAAACCAACACCCTATTACAAATATACTCCTGAAACCGTGCTGAAGAATGCTGCTTAAAAACTGTATTTCGATCGGGCCATCCTAACTGATAAAACCATATACTTCAATAGACCAGATTTGACCTTTGTAGACAAAACCAACAAAACAGCATCCTCATTGACATCGCCATCCCCAACACTCACAATCTTCAGAGCACAATCGCGGAGAAACTATCCAAATATATTGATTTCAAAAACGAAATAACTCGCATGTGGCATCTTCAAAGGGGTTCCATTGTTCCAATAAGTTCCTACAGACTGAGCTTCCTAGTGAAGTTCGGCCCACTGAGGTGCACTTGGCTTAGGCCCGTGGCCCCCAGTTATTACCGATTCTTAGAAAATTGAGTAGAGAAAATCTCTGAACACCATAATAATACAACGCCGATTTGCCCAAGTTCATTTAGAGATTAATAAAAAACAATTACTCTCGACCCCCTCTTTATGAGTCACGGCTGAAAAACTGACATAGCTAAGAACCACACCAGTAAATTTTTTTTTTTTTATAAATTATAGGCTAGCGTTTGACCACTATCTCGCCTGATGGTAAGCGATGATGCAGTCTACGATGGTACACGCTTGCCTAGAAGAAACCTATTCATTCGTGACTTGAAGATTCCTAGGTTGTAGTTATCAGGAAACACAGACTCAGGCAAGGCGTTCCACTCCTTGGCGGTGCGCATAATAAAGGTGGAAGAGTACCGCTTTGTGCGTGTGGGAGGTATGTCTACCATGTAGCGGTGACGCATCGCGGAGCGTCTGGTTGTCCGATCATAGAATGGGGATGGTGGGATCAGGTTGAAAAGCTCCGCAGCACACTCTCCGAAATGTATCCGATAAAAAACCGAGAGGCTTGCAACCTTTCGACGATGCTCGAGGCTGTGGAGCCTTGCTTTTGCTAACTCGTCATTGCAAATGAGCTTTTTGGCTCTTCTCTCAATTGAATCTAGAGCCTCTAGCTGGTACTTCGCTGATCCGTCCCAGAGGTGAGAACAGTACTCCAGACATGATCGGACTTGTGCTTGGTATAAGTTGAGCAACAGTCCCGGTGTGAAGTATTTCCTCACCTTTGCAAGTATTCCAAGCTTCTTAGCGGCCAGCTGGGCTTTCGACTCAATGTATGAGCCAAAAATTAGAACAAATCGCTTCCGAATCGGTCCATCCGTTTGGGAGCCACGATGTCACAGGCAGACACACACAGGTGTCAAGTTATAACTCCCCGCATTTTTCTAAGCAACACAATGAGCAGTAGTCAGTTTAACACAGAGCCAAGACACAAATAAATGGGATTTACGACCAAGTTTCAACAGTTACAGATTTCTTCATGGAGAAAACTTTAAGTCGTTTGCCTTTGCCATCTTCATAAAACTTTATCGATGTTTTTTATGACGATGAAAAAGAAATGTACTTTATTTTGTCACAGTTCAGTTCATAGACAGAGATGAGTTTTTAAGTACACACAAAATATATATATTTTTTTAATCTGCGTGACATGTTTTAAGATTTTAATACGTCGTTATATAGTAGTGTAGTAGTAGAAATATTGCCTGAAAGAAATCGTTTTCAGCGATAAGGCCGCCCATTGTACCATATTTTGCATAAACTACACTTGAGAGCAATAAAATCGCACATCCGCACATTTTTACTTAAAAGTTAAATTTTTTTTTATTTGGAGCTTACAGCAAATTAAAATCAAATTAAATTAAAGTGCATAATCTAGGCATTCGCAGAACTGATAAAGGGTTGACATTTACCTTTAAAAACAACTCATTAGCAACAAAACAATAGACCCCCTTATGTCGCTCGATCCAGGTAAGGCCGGCGGCGGGATTTATCGCAGGTATAAAAGAGTGCATATTGAGGGAATGGTCATCATTTGCATACCAACGTACAGTGTGAAAGGTTCTCTATTGATATTGGCTTCAAACGGAACACGAAAATGGATACTACACCAGAAGTAGCCGCTCAAGTGGTTGCCCTTGTTGAATCGGGGCTTAAGCAAAGTCAAGTGGCTCGACAATTGAGTTTGAGCCGATTTACCGTTCGGCGTGTATACCAGAGGTATCAAGAGACTGGTGGCTACCAACGGCGACAAGGATCGGGCCGTCCCCGTGCTACAACAGAGCGTGATAACCGCTTTCTTATAACGACATCTTTAAGAAATCGTCGTTTGAACGCAGTTCAACTGGGCCAACGACTTCAAGAAGTTCGTGAAGTAGAAGTTAGCCGGTGGACAGTCAGAAGACGATTGAGAGAAGGTGGCCTGACTGCACACAGGCCAGCAAACGGGCCGAAATTGACCCCAGCCCACCGAGAAGCCCGCCTTCAGTTCGCTCGAGACCATTTGAATTGGACCGAAGAGCAGTGGAGTGCAGTCCTGTTCTCTGATGAGTGCAGGATGTGCTTGCATGGCAACGACGGACGGGGGAAGGTGTATAGAAGATCGGGAGAGCGATTTGCCCAATGCTGCATAACAGAACGTGTCGCCTATGGCGGTGGATCAATCATGTTTTGGGGAGGCATGTCTATGGAAGCAAAAACCGAGCTTGCCTTCATCACCGGACCGAATACTGGTCGCCAATCAAGAGGATTGACTTCCATACGATACATTGAGGAAGTACTCGAGAGCCACGTCGTACCTTTTGCTGGGTTTATCGGCGAAAACTTTCTGTTTATGCAAGATAATGCAAGACCGCATACTGCTGGCATAGTGATCGAGTACCTTCAAGAGGTGGATGTGACCGTTATGGAGTGGCCAGCTCGAACCCCAGACCTCAATCCCATCGAACATCTATGGGACGAGCTGAAAAGAAGAGTTCGAGGCCGAGATGCTCCTCCATCGACTCTACAGGAGCTGCAACAGGCGATCGCAGAGGAATGGGAGGCTATTCCTCAAGACTTTATCAAAAGTCTAGTAACATCAATGAAAACCCGGATGGAGTCAGTGATTCAGGCTAGGGGAGGGAACACTCGGTATTAATAACAAACTTTAAATTAATTTTATCTTTTAATTTCATAACTTTGACACCAATACTTGAATAAAGAATTTTTTACTAAACATGCATTTTTGTTATTGATCCACAAAAGCATTTTTATGTAATGATTGAAAGACAAATCAGATACCACTGGATAGGTATTAAAATAGACTATGAATCTGCATTACAGAAACATAATATTTTTTGTTTTTTTTTTAGTTATGTCAAAAAATCATGAATGTGCGATTTTTTTGCTCTCAAGTTTAGTTCTTTATGTTTATTATTCCAGGTGTACAATAAAGCGTTATTCTCTTGTATTCTTCTATTCAAGTGTAGCATAGGATACAACAACAACATCGCATAGGGTTGTATGTATGTATTGGATGGAATCTAATAGGTTGGGGAAAAAGTCTTTTCGCATTATAGTATGTATGAACTTGTAATAAAATCTCTTTGGCTATTTGTATCTGGCTGGTTTTGGTATCATTCAAAGTTTAAATTTTAAAGAAGATAATTCCAAATTCAAATTAGGAAAATGTGTGATTTTTATTTGTTTTTCGTACTGTCGATGAGATGAGTGAATTTAATGAAGAAATTCGATACATTTTAAAATTTTACTACAAAAAATGTAAAAATGCAACACAAACCACGTCAAAAATTTGCGATGTTTATGGACCTAGTGCAGTGTCTGTGAGAGTAGCACAAATTTGGTTTAAGCGTTTTCAATCCGGAAATTTTGATGTCAAAGATGTACGTCGCTCTGGTCACCCTATTACGGATAAAATTGATGCCATTTTTGAAAAAGTGGAGCAAGATCGGCATATCAGTAGTTACGACGTAGCTGAAGAACTGGGAATTGACCACAAAACAGTTTTGGCACATTTGAAAAAAAGAGCTCACTGAAAGAAACCTAATGAACCGTGTACTCATTTGTGATTCTTTATTACGACGTAATGAAACCGAACCATTTTTGAAGAAGCTGATAACTGGTGATGAAAAGTGGATCACGTACGACAAGAACGTGCGAAAAAGGTCGTGGTCAAAGGCCGGTCAGGCTTCACAGACTGTGGCGAAACCCGGGTTAACTCGCAACAAGGTGATGCTGTGTGTGTGGTGGGATTGGAAGGGCATAATTCATTATGAGCTGTTACCACCAGGCAGGACCATCGATTCTGAACTCTACTGCGAACATCTGATGAGATTGAAGCAAGAAGTTGAGAGAAAGCGGCCGGAATTAATCAACAGAAGGGGTGTGGTTTTTCATCATGATAACGCTACCTCACACATCTTTAGCCACTCAGCAAAAATTAAGAGAGTTTGGTTGGGAGGTGTTAATGCATCCGCCGCATAGACTTGACCTTGCACCTTCAGATTTCCACCTGTTTCGGTCTCTTCAGAATTCTTTAGGCAGTGTCAGGTTAACATCACGAGAGGACTGCCAAAACCACTTGTCGCGGTATTTTGATCAGAAGCCCCAAAATTGCTATAGCAATGGGATCATGTCCCTACCTACAAGATGGCAAAAAGTTATCGAACAAAATAGTACCTACATACTTTAGTTAAATGTAAATAAACTATATTAAAAAATGTTTTGAATTTTCAAAAAAATGTGAAGCAAATTTTTCCCCAACCTAATATTGTCAATTAATTTACATTTTATTTTTTAATTTATTCAGTAATTTATTCGGTATTCAATCCGTCAACTCAAACATAACAATTTAGCTTTTCACTAATTGGATGTATATTGACTAAGGAAATAATTTACGACCGTCGGAGCATAATTTCAAAACCGTTGAGGTAGTCTAATCAAGTCACACATCATCGGTCCAACCGTCAACTAGGTATGTAAGGGACATAATATCCAGGACTGTCAATAAGACTGTTATTAGCATCGTATCCTTTACTAGCTGACCCGCCCGCGGCTTCGCATGCGTGGTATTTCAATAAAAACATTACCATCCCTTTGCGCACTCAGGTAAAAAGTAGCCTATGTCCTTCCCCAGGATATAATCTATCTCCTTGCCAAATGTCATTACGATCCTTTCAGCCGTTTAGTTATAAAAAGGTAACAAACAAACAGTTACTTTCGCAGTTACTATGTATGTATTATACATATTAACATTCCTCTTCAATCACTTTATCTATTGCTGAAAACTGCATTAAAATCCGTTCAGTAGTTTAGTTAAGGTAGTTAGTTTGGTTAAGGTTAAAAATATGTTAATCCATAGTAAAAGTATAAAGGTCACTCACTCACTCGAGCGGAGTCTACATCCGTTTCCGTACAAATGGCAAGCTTTTTAACTTGGCTAGACTTAAAGCTCGCACAAAGGAATCTTGTGACATCATTACGGAGATGATGTATGCCAACGAGCTCTGCTTTGTGGCAGAAACTTCAGATGGCTTGCAAGAACTGATATCAAGCCTAGACCAGTCTTGTTGCAGATTTGGATTGAAAATAAGTGTTACCAAAACTGAGTGTATGGCAATGGATACATCGAACCTATAGAACGATGGATACATCTCTAAATCTGCAGCTGGGTGATCGGGGCTTGCAACAAGTTAGCAAATTCCGATACCTTGGAAGCACCTTAACATCTAAAGGTGATCTAGACTCGGAGATCAACGCTAGGATTGGTGCTGCATCTGCAGGTTTAGGGAAACTACGAAAAAAGATTTTCCGTTCACACGATATTAAGCTAGGAACGAAGATCAAGGTGTACATGTCTATTGTATTACCAAGTCTTCTCTATTCCTCGAAGACCGATTCCATCTGAAATGTCTCCGTGATATTGATGAACGTGAAATGGTGCGACTACATTCTCAATACGGAAATTCTGCGCCGTTCTAATGTGTGCGGCATCGAGGCATATCTGATGAGGCGTCAACTGCGATGGTGTGACCACCTTCTCTAGAATGCCTGACGAGAGCTGCGAAGCGCATCTTCTTTTCTGAACTCCAAAAAGGCAAGCGGAAATATTGAGGTGAGTTTCTCAGGTACAAGGTTGTTCAGAAAAGACATATGAAAAGATGTAACATTGGAGTTCTCTTGTTGAGAAAAACTAGCGGAAAACCGCACGGAATGGAGAAGACAAGTCCAGCAAAATGTTTGGTCATTTGAAGACGACAGAAGGCGTGATCTTGACCAAAAACGCGACGAACTTCAAAATAAACCGCATAATGACAAAATTTAACATTACGAGAATAATGCCCTTACGTGCAGTATCTGCAAACGCACGTTCACAACAAAGATAGGGTATATAAAGTCACATGAGAGCGCATGAACGTAATTCATAAAGTGGAAGAACGGTCGCCGTGGTCGAATTCGGCCTGGATGAGATCAAGTATAAAGGTATAATTATACCAAGTTTCATCAAAACTCTTCCAATAGTTTCAGCGTGAATCGCGCACAAAGAGAAAACGGGACAAAGGACAACGAGAAAAAAAATTATGTCGTTTTGGCCTCCATATGGCCTACGAAGTAAATGTAGATTAAAATTTTCAAAAAATATAAGCGTACAAATTTGGCCCATTCACAGTTTTATTATACCTATTATAGATAGACAAATTATTTTAAAGGTGAATCTAAGTATTAATAAATAAAATACATCCTAATATTATAAATTCGGAAGTAAATATGTCGGTTTTGTCTCTCTTGTCTGTTTGTTACCTTTTTTTTCACGCTAAACGGCTAGGCCGATTTCTATAACATTTAGTATACACATTACGCGACTGCGCTGAAGGAGGGTAATATTTTATTGATAAATGCGTGCAAAGCCGCGGGCGGCAGCTACGAATTAGATCTGCACTGAATTCCCGCATAGGGGTGTATCGTGCATTACCCCCCCCCCCCCCCTTCTTAATGTACCATGTCATGTTGTAACCTGACGTAAAGATTGAATAATTGATCGAGCGAAGCGAGATCTCTAAATCAACTTGGGCAAATCGGCGATGTATGTTTGTTTGTTTGTTCGTTGATAACTTTCGAAGCGTTGATCCGATCATTGTGAAATTATATACATAGGTAGGTAGTGTAGGCACAATTTTGGCTAAATGAGCTAAAAATGTTGGGGAGTTGTTGAGATACTGGGGTTCAAGAGGTGTAAAAAAAAATCTAAATGAGACTATTAGGTCAAATGGGACGTCAAATAAATGTAGAAATGAAGCGATTTATATCAATCAGTTCCCAGACATGTAATATACTAATTGGATACACTTACCTACTGGTGTATCGGTTATGGAATTAGTTCACGGTCGCCGAGCCAAAGCCTGGGATCGTCGAAGCAACCCAATCAAGCCCGGTACACTCATCGGCTCTGTTTAACCAAGTCTGTGAGGAAGAACTGTATAACGGAGATAATATTATTATTGAAAGGTATTGAATTGAACTAGTTAGACGTTTGATTTCTTGATATAGAAATAGAATGATGTTTAGTTGGCGTTTGGATTTTTTATTTCTTGAAAACATCTAATCGGTAGATACAATTTTTTTGGATTTTATACACTTTTCAGATGAACGTTGAAAACTAACAGTTATATGTAAACTACATTTTCTTAATCAGAAGCAAACTATAAAACATCGTTAACGTGTGAGTGTGCGCTCCAATTAATCAGTTGAATGAGCATTTTTAACCTCGAACTAACCCTGTGACCCTTGAGTCACAAATTGACTATTTTGTGCTTGAGTGTCGTTTCACTGATTTCATGGCTACATTTGATTATAAGGACACCTCCCGCTCTTTTTAACTGACTTCAAAAAAAGGAGGACGTTCTCGATTCGTCGTAATCTTTTTTTTTATTTATGTATGTTCCCCGATTACTCAAAGACGCCTGGGCCGATTCGAGAAATTCTTTTTTCGTTTAAAAGGGTATACTTCCCAGGTGGTCCCATCGGCACCAAGTCAGGATCTGATGATGGGATCACAAAAAAATCGAGGGCAACCCTCAAATTTTATAGGGACGCAATTCGGTTCTAAGTGTTTACCTCAGAACTCCGTTATGTATCAACCGATTTGGAAAGTTCTTTTTTTATTTGAAAGGTTACTTACTTTTACTTATATTGGTATCATAGAAATTTCATCAAAATCAGTTAAGTAGTTTGGTTAAGTCGGTTATATTTTTGTTAAAAAGTTACTTGTCAGTTGTTAAAATGCAGCGCGATATCATCAGCCGCACTTTAAAGTTGCACTCTTACTTTATTGCCGCTACAAAGAATATGTAACGTTAAATATTCTCTACCTAGTCTACTCTACACTGAAATAAACAATGTTGGACATTTCAGACGTTCCCGGTATGCATTGTTTTTTTCACTAGTAAACTGTAGCCCCTTTTATTAAATAGAAATAAGGATGTGTCATCGAGGTTATATTTAATTAATGTATATTAATAATGTAGCCTCTTTAATTTTCAAATAGAAATAAGGATTTATCATGAAGATTTTAATTTATTTATTAATTTTTATTTTATATAGAAATAAGATTTGTCGTGAAGGTTGTATTCCATTTTTGAATTGAATTGAAATGAGCCTTATTCCTAGGGGCGTAAATCGGGTTAACGCATCAGGTAGCGATCTAACAATGATCAACTATCAGAGCATGAGTGATGAAAACATAAATACACGTCTAAACTTGCAATAGGACTAAAAGTGTGAACTTTTATATTCACGTAAGCCATCACGTAGAAAGGAAACGAGCACCAGGTGCCGCGTTGCAAGTAGCATATCGAGCCTACCGGCCGGGATTTCCGCTATCCCCGCGCAATACCCCGCTATCTGACAATATTCACAACTTCGTTCGAGTGGATCTCTAAAGCTGCTATGAAGGGCTGGGATTCGCTCGGATTTATTTCCATCACAAAGTCCAGATAAAACTATTTTCCTTAGGGAAACTTGGCAAACCGTGTAGAAACTATGGTGTAAAATAAAGCTGTCTATTTATGTTGCGGAGGTTCGTGTTTTTTGTCTCTAAAATTATTATTAATATAGTTTAGGTTTCCCAAGAAAAGGTTTTTCAGAGAAACAACATCTCGGTATGTGGGGATTTAAGTACGCCATGTTGACGTCACTAGTGACTCAGTTCGTTGAGGAACTCGATATTAAGTGTGATTAAGTTTCTAGATGAATACACTCAGTAATGAGGTATTCATTTTGGTATTGCGCTGCGATAAAGCTAAATATATTCTTGAATCTACTTGTGATGGCTAGAAATGAAATAGACTTGATTCAATAACTGACTTCCCACGCCAAGGTTTCCAAACCGTCCCTAACATAATTATGCCCAAGATCCTTTTGCATCTTACTGAGCACTATTTGCATACACAAATTTAGCTAACATTGGTGTTTCTGTGAGTTGACTATGTCCTTTATGGAGGTTTTCTTTACCAATAACCTTACCATGGCAATTTTATTATGTTTTTGCTTAATTGATCGAGCGAAGCGAGATCACCAAATCAACTTGGGCAAATCGGCGTTGTATGTATGTATGTTTGTTTGTCCGAGGATGACTTTCGAAGCGTTTATCCGTTCATCGTGAAATTTGGTATACAGGTATGATGGCACAATTTTGGTGTGACTCCATGAGCTAAAAATTTTGGGGGGTTGTTGAGATATTGGGGTTCAAGAGTGATAAAAAAAAGGAAAATGAGACTATTAGGTCAAGTGAGACGTCAAATGAAAGTTCTTCATTAGTACATTTCGACCCCGTTTTTATTTTTAATAAAGTTTTTGTAGTTTTTGAGTTTTTATTACTATTAGCCATAATAAAAACTAAATTTTGACAAAATTTACAGGGTACACCAGTGACACATACACAGTACTGTAATTTGGTATGCGTGTAGCTTAAGTATCACAAATATAGGCAAAAGTCTGAAATCTAGAATAACTTTAAGAAGCAATTTGTACCACAAAAAAGATTAACCAATGAACATGAACTCCCGTTACCTGTAATTTGAATGAAACTGTACGTCAAGTAAGTTGGTTATTTATTTCGTGGCACTATTTTGATGATCAAAGATTACGAATAATATTTTTTTTGTTTTTATGGTAGACTCGCGAGATCTCAGTTCGGGGCGAACCACTAGTATAACATAACCCTCTTAACACGCGTTATCGTGAGTATCTTACCTCATTAAAGAACTCGTCCATGAATCCAGCTTCGACGGGGACGTTGACGTCATCGGGTCCGACGTCGTCATCGTCGCTTTGCGCCTGAAAAAAAGAAATATCAGTCAGTGACAACCGCTCATCAACATATCATGCACGTAACATGCTTATCAGATAAAGTTGGCTTGCGTGACCAAACACATTGAAGTAACTATATCATCTGTGTTTGTGAAATACTGTTAATAAATGGATTTTTTCGTTCATGTCGCTGTGAGTGAGTGCTTGCCCAAAAAGAACTTATTCGTGAACCATTATTCGGGAGTTCAAGTAAGCTTCGCTTGGTAATGCCAGAGTGACCCGACATTGGACGGCGCACGCAAAGCAAAATAGAATCCACTTAGTTCAGGCGAGCTAGCTATTATTCAATTTATTCGGACGAGCGGCACGGTTCGCGTTTCCATCCATGCACAAAAGCCTGTCCTACGGTACGGAAACGTTTCAGGACTATGAAAATCATTTAGTTACAACGATACAGAAAGAATAATAACAATGTTTCGCCTTTGTTATGTTTTGCACGCACAAAAGGTTTTATTTATTACGAGAGGAGAGGCGATGGGCTATCTGAAAGATCGTAACGGCACCACTGAGCTACGTGCGGCCCGAGGCCACCGAGCTAAAGGCCCGAGGCATTTGCCTGTCATTGTTGTTGTTGTGTCCCTGATAATTGTTATAATTTCATGTTTAATTGTTATTAGTATAGTATATATATATATCTGTGTTTTTGTCCAGTTACAGCAGGAGCAGCTGTTTGTTCATTGTGATTACTTTTCCATTATCTGCAGATTTCTAACATTTCACATTATGACTCGTTCGTTATCAATGTATTTACCAACACAATTATCAGATTAAGTATTATCAAACAAGTGCCAAATAGGCAATGTTTTATCAGTTGCAAATTCTCCGTCAATTTTGTAATTCGCTCCATAGTTTCCATACCGATTACCGCGTGCTCCACGAACAGGCATTATGGTTTATTTAGGTCACCTACCATGACATGGCTTCACGAAGCATAATTTGTAGAGGAATTGTAACCAAAACTTCCATTAGCTGACCCAATTATGGGAAATATTCGCAGTTTAGTGATAGCGGAAGCGCCATGTCAGGTGTTGCTGAAATGACATGTGTATTTGATCAGAGCACCGCAAATCCGATATAATTACACGTAGAGCAAGGCGCTCGGTAGTGATTAGTCACAGACTACAGGCTATCAAATTGCCTCAGCAGGTCTTAGTCATCAATTCAACACATCATCAACTAGAGGCAGGAACTGATTCACAAATTCAACGGAACAAATCATTTACTTGATCATCTACAAGATAAATAATGATTCCTATCAAGATCATTATTTATCTTGTAGAATCTAGACAGAACACAAGAATGAATGATGTTTGAATTAAATGTGTGCAACTGGCAGAGATGACGAACTTCTAAATTATAAGTAAATAAAATAAGAAAGGAAAAGAGGCCAAAAACTAAGAGACGATCAAATCAGATGATGACGTTTGTTCGACTTAATACATTCAAAGAGATGCGTACGCTATGCTAATCGTTTAATTAATTTGGACTCAAAGTAAAATTATCCCAAATTAAAGATCAAGACAGATGAAAAATTAATGATAATTCAAGAATGGTGAAGAAAATTGGAATGGTGTTGGATAGTGTAAACACTTTAGAATACCCAATGTCAGACTCAGGTTAAAACTTAAAAGGATTAGGTTTATCTCGTGCGTAAATAATTACACAGGATTTGTTACAACGCCTCTGCCTACACCATCATCCTGATTTAACTTAATTGCGTCAGATGGAACAACTGATTGTTTTTATGATTCTTCCGATGACGTAGGGTCTCTGTAAATTGTATTTGTTATTTCACTCTCAAAACGCTTTTACATAAATGAATTTTCTCCGTTTAAGGAACGTTTTAATTTAATTAAAAGTACAATTAAACGTAGGCTTTACCTTGGCGACTAGCAATATATTTTTGAAATGTGAAGTAGAACTTAAGCAGTAATTTAGTCTCTTTTTTAGGCGTCTACGTGAGCTACTTAATTTAAAGGTACTTTTAAGCTATATTCGTAGAACAGTCAGCAACAAAAACTGATAACAAATTGAAATCCACAAGATCAATTATTGCTGTCACTCACAAGCAGAAATATTCACTGAAATAAAGATTACAATTTGTTTTGATTTAAAAACCCCAAAGTGTTAATAGTTCATGTCGTTTGCTGTACCAATCGACCTGCAGAGAGTTCGTTTGTATATAGCCTGCAGATATAATAACGACCTTAGTCAAGGCCGTCACCCCAACACAGATAAAGGGCTGACCGGATTACCATAAGTCACCTCATTGGGGGGGGGGGGGTCTCTAAATCTGTGTGACAGGTTTATATCTCTGACGCAAAACAGTAAAACAAAAGCCATAAGAATGGTATAGGATTGGAACGTGCGTATGTAACGCGAATGAGCAACAGCGTACGATGACATAATTTGCCTGTATGAAGTGTGTAATCTTTTTCTGACTCTAATTCAGAGCGGTGGATGAGACTTTTTCGATGAGTTCGCGAAAACATGTGATAATACTTTGTGATTTTAAGCTTTTATAACAATGTCTTATCAGTGCTCTTCTGACTCGTTTTTAGCAAAAACAAACAAGTTTCTAGCACAAATTACTTGTTCAAATCAATAGACAGGTATATTGTAGAAGTGCTGCAAACATTTATCAGAATTTGCGTTGGTCAACAGCGAAATTTAAACGAGGGCACGAACTAAATTCTATAAATCAAACGTACACAGCAATAGCGGGTAGTTAATCAAGCCCGCACATGGAAACTATTTGATGCCGTGGCGTGGAGTGGAGCCAGCAAATTGGAAGTCACGTCACGTATTTCAATCGAACCAGATCTGATAACGTCAGTGGCATTGGCTTCATGACGTAGGTTTGTCTGACGAGAGAAGTTTTCAGGTTTTCGTAGCAACTTCGTGTTATGAGCCAGATATGATTTATGCTTTAGTCTTTCGAACAATCTTCTAATGCAGCAAATGTTTGCTTATGTAATAAACTCTTCAAAGACACTTAGATAATTAGTTACGTAATAGTTTCAATCTAGCTTTCGGTATCTGATAAGTTTGTGCAAGAAGAACTTCAGTTTAAGTTGCATTAGCAACCGTTTCTGCAATAAATCAGGATCTTTGAAATGTTTTTCACATTGCGTATATTTCGCTGTCGCAATCGATAACGAAGAAAACTTTAGAGCGGAGTTCTGCATCCGTTCCGCTTCCACCACGGGCTACCTTGGGAACATTGATAAAATATAAAAGCTTTACGAGATAATTAATTGTGTTTGTTCATTTATAAGTCAGAGTTTAATAAGACAACCGGCAAGCCACGAGGGGCATCCGGGGCGGGTAACGAAATCCTGGTACAACAGTTAAGCTCATTACGTTTGAATTTATTCGAATGAGAGACGCGGCGATTTTTGAACATTAAGTACACATCTAGGTCTGACTAGGCGGATTTATTCCACAAAAGAATCAAACAGTATTTACATAAATGTTTCGTACAAACCATATTACTAGTAGTTCGACCAGAACTGATATCTCGCGAGACTCCCATAAAAAAAAATATTCGTATTCTAAAATAGTGCCACGAACTACAACCAAATTATTCGTATTCTTTAACTACCAAAATAGTGCCACGAACTACAACCAAATTACTTGACCTACAGTTTTATTCAAATTACAGGTAACGGGAGTTCATGTTAATTGGTTACTATTTTTTGGGGTACAAAATGTTGTTATTCTAAATTTCAGACTTTTGCCTATATTTGTGTCACTAGCTCAAGCTACACGAATACTAAATTTCAGTATTGTGGGGTCACTGGTGTCCCTGTGAATTTTGCCAAAGTTTTGTATTTATTATGGTTAATAACTCAAAAACTACAAAGATTAAACTGAAAATAAAAACAGGATTGAAATGTACTAATGAAGACCTTTCATTTGACGTCCCACTTGACCTAATAGTCTCATTTTCATTTTATTTTACCCCTCTTGAACCCCAATATCTCAACAACCCCCCAATAATTTTAGCTCATTTAGTCACACCAAAATTGTGATATCAACCTACGTATGTATCAAATTTCACGATGATCGGATCAACACTTCGAAAGTTATCCTTGGATAAACAAACATACATACATGCAATGCCGATTTGCCCAAGTTGATTTGGAGATCTCGCTTCGCTCGATCAATTAAACTCACGTGAGTTTTGAGACTGGTATATATTTTGCCTTCATCGGTGATTCTATAATGAAATTTGAGTATTTATTGGTAAGTACTAGTTAGTTACGTACGCTACGAACAATGTGGCCTTGCGAAGTTGCGATCCATTGCGTAAATCCTTTCTTCCCTCGCTCGTGCTCTAGGGAAAATAAACGTAACCCCCGAATAGATCCAGCCAGACAGGGAGAATTCTAAATTCAGTTCAGTTAGCCGACGGAATTGACTGATGCTCCTATCGGTTCGCTACGAAATAGGGCTTTTTCGTATCAGAATATCGAAAGAACATTTTCCTGACATAAGGATGGAAATATCTTCAATATGGAAATCAAGTGGCATTGCGCGTGAATAAGAAAATGAAATAAAAATCTGAAACGAGATTAGAAATCGTACTCAAGTTAGGCAGAAACCAAGCCACAAACAACGAGGATGACGTAATTTAACGCCAGGCACAGACATAACGCGACCTTCCACAATTGGTTTTAAACGGTTTCATTTATTGTAATCTTTGTTAACACAAAATGTCATTGAAATACGACATTTATACCAAAAATGTTAGGTGAAGATAAAATCGTTTATTCATCTCGAAACCGAAGATCGCGATGGCCTCGCGTTATCGACGAGCGCGATTAATGATCATCGAAACAAAGAAACTAGCGAAACAAGAGCAAACAATGGGCGATGGTAGATGTAGTCTGTAGTCGTGAAGCGGATTACTGAGATCTGGGTCAAATCAAGTCGGCTTCCAGTTCCAACCCTAAATCTCAGCACATAATTACAGAGTCGGGGAAGCGTGGCGACCGGTGACCGGCCGGCGAACCATCTTTTCACTACTTGTTTACAACTTTTTGACCCTATACGCAGCCTTTTCAAATACAATGACGACAAATTTTAGAACTGAGATCACGCTAGTCTCAAAAAAAAAATGTTATCCACAATCTGGCTGATAAAATATAGCCACTAAATGCACAACCAACTAACTTGACCTACAGTTCAAGTTCATTCAAGTTACAAGTAACGGGAGTTCATGTAAATTGGTTACGCTTTTTAGAGGTAGAAATTGCAGTTATTATGGATTTCAGACTTTTGCCTATGTTTGTGTCACTAAAGCTACACGAATACCAAATTTCAGCGCTGTGGGATCACTGGTGCACCCTGTGAATTTCGTTGTGTAAGTTTAGATTAGATAAAAAAGTTTAGTTTTTACTATGACTAATAACTCAAAAACGACAAGGACTAAACCAAAAATAAAAACGTCCCACTTGACCTAATAGTCTCATTTTGATTTTTTTTAGCCCTCTTGAACCCCAATATCTGAACAACCCCCCCAACATTTTTAGCTCATTTAGTCACACCAGGATTGTGGCATCACTACCTACCTACACATTAAATTTAACGATGATCGGATCAACGCTTCGAAAGAGATCTCGCTTCGCCGATCAAATAGGTGTCTTATGTGTATCTCAAAGCTTTAAGATCCGTTCAAGAACCCTCGGATAATGGACTAGTCAGCGGTTCTGAAGATATTTTCTATTAAACTTTTATTAACTTGAACCGGAATGAACCGAACGAAAGGCTAACATTGTTTCACCGTTCAGTATTTCGTTTATTTTTTTATTATAATTCGGCCTACGTTAATAAAAGGCCATAATGAGCTTATGTAAATGAACGATTTATTTTCAGTGAACAAGGCCACCGGCTAACTTATTACTTGTCAGGATGAAAAGTTAATTAACGTTTTATCTCGAACATTTTCAGGTGAACGTAATATTGCTGGAGGGTTGTAGGCTTCTAGCACGTATGGTACGTATACGTTACGTACTAAGTGGTTGTCTAATGTGAGTGGAAAAGCTGATAAATTCGCCTCACGGGAGGAGTCTATCAATATGAACTACCTAACCTTAAACCTATAGGCTAAGAGTCGGGCATAGTTGCTAGCTGATTTGACTAAAAGCTCACTGTGAATCTGAGTGTACTGTTCAGTTTTCAAACTAGGTGACATAGTTTGTGCACAGCATCCGCGTGTACGTTTCAGTGAACTGAAAATGCTTTTAAAACTTTTGATAACATTACTTTGAACCATGTTCACGATTATTTCTAACGAGTAATCATGCCGAGGAATCCTCCTATTTTAACAAAAGAGCATGTACTATTAGATTTAGGTGGAATGTGGCTTGAGTCTGAAAAGTCTGAAGAGTCCTCTTGACAGCTGATAATATCTCAATTTTGCAATATCAGTACACATTTTCTTGTGATTTATTGATCGAGCCAAGCGAGATCTCCAAATCAACTTGGGCAAATCGACGTTGCATGTTTGTTTGTCCGAGGATAACTTTCGAAGCGTTGATCCGATCATCGTGAAATTTGATATATAGGTAGTGATGGCACAATTTTGGTGTGACTAAATGATCTAAAATGTCGGGGGGTTGTTGAGATAGTGGGGTTCAAGAGGGCTAAAAAAAATGAAAATAAGACTATAACGTCAAGTGGGACGTCAAATGAAAGGTCTTCATTAGTACGTTACACCCCTGTTTTAATTTTTAGTTTAATCTTTGTAGTTTTTGAGTTATTAGCCATAATAAATACAAAACTTTGACAAAATTCACATGGTACACCAGTGACCTCACAATGCTGAAATTTGGTATTCGTGTAGCTTTAGTGACACAAATATAGGCAAAAGTCTGAAATCCAGAATAACTGCATTTTGTACCCCAAAAAGATTAACCACTGTATATGAACTCCCGTTACCTGTAAGTAGACAGAAAGTGTAGGTCAAGTTAGTTGGTTATTTATTTCATGGCACTATTTTGATAGTCAAAGATTAAGTACAAATATTTTTTTTTTGTTTTTATGGGAGACTCGCGAGATCTCAGTTCGGGGCGAACCACTAGTATTATGTACTTAATTACCTACTTTTATTTTTGTTATTACTATTTTTATATTGTGTAAAGGATCATTAAATAGAATAAACATCCTTGTTTCTTGCCTGATTCTTTCCTGGCTTGGTCGCGGGGGAACAGGGGGTAAAATTGACGTTACAAAGATATCCTTGTGATTTTAATGAATCTCTATATCAAGAACTAACAGTACCATGGCAACACCAAACACTGAACAATTATTTGCAGAACCCGTTTAAGTATAAGCCGGCCACTCGCCCACAGAGGTCATAAGAGAAGGAGATTATAAATCGATGTTCAATCTTTCTTTATAGGTTGAGCTGGGTTATATACCTACTAAAAAGAAAATAAATTGGTCTCGTAACGCAACCCTAAGGGTAGGTGATCTATATTTTACGTTTTTAACTTACGATCCAGAACGACTGTTTCGAGAAATAAATAGCGGCGTAGGTCGAGAAGCCTTTTTTCTGGAAAGTCGGGTGCGGAAATTCATGAGCGCAATTATGTACACGAAACTAGAAAAATAACAAATGTTTTTTTCACTCTTTCTATATCGCACTAAAGAGAAATTAAATCTTGCTTAGTTACCGCAATTAGCCCCCTTAATAACAGCTTATTTTTTCTATATATAATAAGTATGTATTTACAAAAAAAAAAGTGTATCAGTTATCTGGTTCCCATAGTAGAAGATCTGCTTAGTTTGGGGCTAGATAGCGCTGTGTGACATGTCCAGCATTATTATTATTATTTAAATACCGTTGTTAACGATCTACAGATAGCTCAACTGCTCCAGATCACTACCAGGCGGAAGTGTCCCCTATAAAATAGTGTCACGAAATGCACAACCAAATAACTTAACCTACAGTTGCATTCAAATTACAAGTAACGGGAGTTCATGTTAATTGGTTGCTTTTTAGGGGTAGAAATAGAAGTTATTCTGAATTTCAGACTTTTCCATATATTTATGTCACTAAAGCTACAAGAATACCAAATTTTAGCACTGTGGGGTCACTGGTGCACTCAGTGAATTTCGTCAAAGTTCAGTTTTTATTATGCCTAATAACTCCAAAAACTACAAAGATTAAACCAAAATATAACGGTGTCGAATTGTACTAATGAAGATCTTTCATTTGACGTCCCACTTGACGTAATAGCTTATTTTCATATTTTTCAAGTTTCATTTGACCTAGTTAGTAGTCCCTGTTTGATTTTTTTTTTACTTCTCTTGAACCCCAATATCTCAACAACCCTGGGGGGTTGTTGAGATATTATTATTATATATTTTTAAACATTTTTAGCTCATTTAGTCACACCAGAATTGTGCAATCACTACTGTATACCAAATTCCGGATCAACGCTTCGAAAGTTATCCTCGGACAAACAAACATACATACATACAATCCCGATTTGCCCAAGTTGATTTGGAGATATCGCTTCGCTCGATCAATAAATTTTAAAGTATCTCTCTGTCTGTCTGTTTGATACGTTTTCACGACTAAGACGGCTGGACTGATATTGAAGAAATTTGGTACTTTTAACCCAAATGCGCAGGAGGTAACGTTTTTATTGACAAACCACGCGTGCGAAGCCACGGGCGGCAGCTAGTAATATTATATTCTTAAAAATTACTCATTAACCAAATTAGTTGACATTTTTAGGGCATCGCATACACACGGTGTAGATCACACTATAATATTATAAATGTGAAAGTTTGGATGTTTGTTTGTTACTCAATCACGTCGTAATGGCTGAACCGATTTCGATGAAATTTAGTGTGTTGATAAATTATGGCCTGGATTCAAACATAAGCTAATTTTGTTGACAAACAATGCGTGCGAAGCCGCTGGCGGAAGCTATTACTATACTATTTTATGTAAAGATTAAATATCGCTCGCCATGCAATCCAATAGACTATCACACACGGCGAAGATAAATATATAGTTTTTCATCTTACATTGGATTGTTTGGTTAGCGATATTTTATATACCTAGCACCTTCATCATTTATGATGTGCTTTAGTGTCTACATACGGCCTTCCCCTCGTTTTTGCGTCCAATCGAGCAGGATCAAACGTATAGACAAAAGACTTAAATATTCGAAGACGAACCTAACCGCTTACAAAACGCCGCGCCGGCGCCGTACGTGTAGAGGCATCATAAGACACAGAATAGGGGGTAGAGGGAACAAATAAATTCCAATTGACAGTTGAGTTACATCACTTAAATCCTTTCAAATGTGCTTTTCCCACTTAACTATTAATGGAATGATCCACAACTTATTCGATTTATCTTCAAGCACTAAGCCTATAATAACTTTTTGTTAAAGAACTGAGGGTATTTATTTTTAATAATAGATGAATCAGCTTTGAATTGGTTGTGTTAGTTGTGTTAGAGCTGATTATCGACGATCGATTTCTTTCATTAGCTAATTTGAACCTTTTCAGGGTTTCTCTACCTGAAGGGTGCCAAAAATTACCTATAGTAATATGTCCTACATAAACAGAAATAGTAGTATATGTATGTCTGTCCGTCTGTTACAGTCACAGGTGTATATCTCGGCAAACATAAAGGTCTTAAGATTTAAAATATTCCATAAAAAATACTAATTTCAAATCTAAGCATCAGTCAAAACAACAACCTTATGAGGTGGTAAATTTAAATTTTCAAATATTTTATTTTGTTATGGCCTGTGAAATGATGTATTGTATTTTTAGTAAATAAATTATGAAAAACAGTCTCGGGAAATCTACATGAAATATGCTTTCGCTGCATTTGACACGTGACACGTAACATTTCCAATGTGGAGTGGTTGATCTATTTAATAAAACGCTGCAAATGGGTGCAATCAAAAGTTGCGTTTACACATAAACCAGCTATTTGACAGAGCAATCGTAAAACATGACCGGGGGTTGTCCTAATGCTGACGTCCGCCGGCAGCTTATTTACGACCTCCAAACTAAACCCCATTTCGCAACGATTACTCCCTACAGCCGTAGTATACGACTTGAGTAACCGCATTGTACGACTTGGAATATTAGTAACATTGTTCGCGAAAGTAGCTGTGTATAATGTAGGGCACGAATATTTCTGTAAAGTTTATGAAATTCTTATACAAACGGAGCATTATATTGGTTTTCAACATACAAGCTTTTGGATTCATATTTCATAAGCTTGGCATACCCGGTCGATGTTAAAACTATTAATTGCTAATGGATTGTGCTGCGCTGTACCACGTAATGCATAACACGAGGTATAACCATAGTATAACTCCGCATTGTTTGAACATCCGAGCTCATGCCAGACTAATAAAAACTCCGTTGGAGTGATGAACAGAGTCTAATAAAAATTCTGAGCTGAAATGTAAGCAGGCGTGTGAGCGTCGACAATAGGCGTCATCGCGTACCTTGTGCGTTGACATTTCTAGAAGGTGAAGAATTTTCTCGTTGCACTCTTATGCTGGCCACACGTCAACAATTTATTTGCGCAAGATTAGAATATTCAACAAATTCTTCCCACATAGGGTTGCACAAGGCCTGTGCAAAGAAATCGTTACGTCTATGGACTCCATTACAGGAAAACTTTGTGACAATATCTTCGAATGACGAATCAAAGTGATAACATATTGTTCAATCTTTGTAGAATTTTGGGGGGAAACCCGTTTTTAATAGCCTTACAGGGTTATCTAGTCTAGTTCGTGGCAGGTCTCCCCCAGAGAAATAGGTCACAAATGAGAACATCAACCGCGCCGCAACTTTATGATGTCATGTTCTTGGCAAACCTACTATACGTTGATTTCTTGCAGGCTCCATAAATTGAAAATAGTTTGAATCTATCTGAGCGTCCTCTGTACAGACAACGAAAACTTTGAGGGCCAGCCTGTGCTGGCCAAGGATCCAGCGCGGTTGCGGACTTGCGGCAGACGTTACGTAACCGCCCCCTAGCGCCCGCTCCCGACTCCCCGCGCCTTGACACTTCCGAGACCTCCCCGGCAGTTTCGCCGGTCCCGGTCATATATATTGCACTGCAAGTGATTTCGCACATTTGGCCTGTGCTGATTGAAAACATTACAGGCAGTTAAACACCCCTATTGATCGAACAACTGAAGCCTTAATTTATATCTGTTTTACCGATCGTAAAGCAGGAACATAAACATTTATTAGACAAACTTTCAACAGAACTTCTTCAGTTCATTTTTCAACCCCATTTTTAGGAGGCTCGACATGTCCGTCATTGATTTTTTGTTTTGCGCACCTCTTCAATTTACCTATCGTTGAATAAGTTTTCCAAAAACACTATGAGATTTCTACAACACTTTTTTGATATAAAAGTCTGTTTACGAGATATAAAGCTTCAATGTGTTCATTTTCTGAATAGTGGTGTGACGTGTGTCTCGTTAGTTGTAATTTTAATAAAACTGTAGGTAGCTTGTTGGTTGCTGGCTGATCACGTGGATACTTTACAGGCATAAAAAAATATCCTTTTCTATCTTCTAGGTTTTTGAATTAAATATTTAGATATTGTCACAGATTCTATGACTCGAACCAGGTTGCAGTGCCCTTACAGGGTGCATGTACTTCCTTCTAAACTGTAAGTAGAGAAAATGTACATGTAAGCTAATATTATATTAAATACAAATTAATAATAGCGAAATGATGTGCTAACTGATTAAGATTTTATTTACACTCGCGAGAACTGTTCGAGGCGTACTTCTAGTTATTCAAAACATACCTAATCTCTAGCAGCATATTGAGCAGAGCTAGAAGCAATACAGAAACGTATACTTCCAGTTTTCCACACAGGGATTCGAACCCCCAAAGATAATAAGTCCAAGTAAATAAATAAGTAGATACGTCAAGATATTGCGTATCCCTATTTGAAATAGAATTTGGCGTGTTATACCACCTGGAAAGGCCCACGGCTTTCCGCCTTTCTCGTACTAACTGTTAGATAATCTCTACATGCACGAAAATAATTCTCAACACTCACTCGACCTTAATAAAAGTCGGATTTATGATAGTCGCTGAATCACTATCAATATGATGCTAGCTATCGATGTCTGACTATTGGAGCCCATCTCGGACAAGACAACGATTTAATATTACCGTCCGTCCGGCGCTATTGCCGAGAATTAAACCAGATAGGCCATGTTTCATGGAGTTATCAATTAAGGTTCAACAGTTTTTGTTCAATAATAAAACTATTGTTTTAACTAGTAAGCGTTCATGATTCTTGTGATTTATAAATTTACTTGGTAACGGCAGGACCTATTTCAATGAAACTCGGTATATAGATAGCTTATGACCTGGATTGAGACATCATGCTTTTAATTGACAAACCATGCGAGCGATACCATGGCGAAAGCTTGTGGGTTTATAATTTGATATGCATTAGGGGGTATAAGGGTGTAAGCCATACTCGTAATTCGCGTTGTTTGGTTATTGAAAACGTGCGACATTGTTTCAGAGGAAGCTTAGGGCCCAAAGCAATATAACCTCTTTACCATAAACGGGATATACAGTGGAATATATAGTAGATATGCAATGAAAAGTTCATAGAATATATAGTTAATAATCCCATTAACAAGATTGTATTGTCCATGGTTTTTTGCTACGTGCTTAGTCATTAATAGCCGAGGCTTGCATACTTGTTAAGATGGTCAGGACGATAGCAGCGGCACGCAAGGCTGTTCGTCTTAATATACTGATAACTGGAAATGTGGGGAGCTAAACGCTGTACGGGGTGAACATCTTACTTGCAAATGTATACATGTTTTTCGAACAGTTACATGGCTCTATTTGGGGTGTGTTTTAGCAGAGAATTATTGATCTAGTATTTTTCATACTTTCATCGTGTTCGTTATAGATCTAGTCGTCTTAATCTACTACATGGATCGTAGTATCATTCACTAAAATTAAGAATAGATTTTAAGTGAGTAGATAGTTAGGTAAGGTGCTTTTGCTCGTGACAACACTAAGTCCAAATTGGGTGGGGGAGTTGTTGAAATATTGGGGTTCATTAGGGGTAAAATAAGAACACGTGGGGTATGCGAGCTAAGTATAATGCTATGGATATAAATACTGCGACTTATGATGATTTGATTCACTGACTATATAAACAGTTGACCACCTAGGTATTTGAGATAAGATTGCATTCCCAGTGAATAATCCGATAAAACCCATTTCATGGCTCAAAACAATATTATCTAGAACATTCCAACACATCAGTAATCCTAAATATAATGTATCGTCGATTGCGTCGTCATCGTTTACTTCATTAAAATTGTCAATTGGCATGTGATCCCTATCCTGAACACGATATCACTGTATACCTACTTACTTAGGCTTTGTACAAAAGTAATATCAATTTCAATGAACTTTTGAAAACCAATAATGGTGATATGCATACATATTCAATGCAAAACATCAAGTAATCCGGACGGCATCGGCAGAATCATGCGATGGAATAGCATATTGCATCGAAAACCACTGCTGAAAAAGAATGTAGCACTATATTTTTGGGCAAAATAGGATTCACAGCACGCGTTGATACGATTTCCGAGCATTGTATGTGGCATGAATATCGCTTTGTCATATTTGATCAAGCGAAGCGAGATCTCTAAATCAACTTGGGCAAATCGGCGTTGTATGTATGCATGCTTTGATTATATACCTGTCTAGATGACACATTGTCTGTACCGAAACGGCCCAAATAAAGTCTACTATATTTGGTAGACTCGCTTCTCACCTAAGTCAGTGTCATTTGAATCACTTAGGGATAACGTGCTCACGAAAAATAATTAATTATGCCGGTTTGTGCTGTCAAATTGTGTCGCAATTATGTGGGAAAACCGTGTAATAACATCAAGATCACTTTTCATAGGTAAGTTTTACCATTTATCCACTATCATTTGAAAAAAACACGATTTTTTAGTTAGATTTTTTGTTTGTTACTCTGATTACCCGGTGTTGCCAGTTTATTACTAGGGAGATTTGGCGAAACTATGGGAGACAAATTACAAATATCATAAACATATAATTAACATAACATTACATCTTGTAATTCAGAAAATTATGAAATAATATCAACCCTCAAAATGATAAACAAACATGTGAAAGAGCTTATCTGTGAAACAATCGATCATTATTAAACAAAAAGAGGGTGGGTCGATGGTTTTGATGACCAGTCTATGTTTGCGCACATACTTGTGCACTTTAATAAATATCTTGTGTAGTTAACTAATCTCCGTAAAAATTGGCTGCCGTGACCGAAATTCGAACAGCAGAATATTATTATTTAAAATATGACAGTATTTATTTGATCAGAAAATGATAACTTACATGTATAAAATAAATGAAATATAGTACGTCATGCACTGAATAGTATTTTTGTTAGTTCTTTCTAATATTTTGGGTTTCAGATTTCCTACGGATTCCGTACTAGCAAATCGCTGGACAGACATTATACAGCGGACACGAAATGAAGACCAGTGGAAACCTCACAAGACTTCAGTCGTGTGTTCCGAACATTTCTCTGATGATGATTTATATTTTACAAAAAAGGGATTACGACGTCTAAAGAATGGATCGGTACCAAGCAAGGTACGATATGTCATAGACAAAGTTAAATTTTCTTTTTTAAAATTGGTAATCAAAAGATCGTATAGTATGGTTTTTAATAACACATCAAGCTTAGAGCAGAGTCATTTTCATATTTTATTGATTTCAAATTATGTTGTTACAGTGTTTATTTTTGTCAGCGACGGAAACAGAATCTTCAACAAATAAAAAACAAGTAAGGTCTTAGCGGCTTAGCACGATCTGGCCGGCTAAAGCTAATTCAGAACTTTACAATAATGATCATTAGTTTTAATACGAATTATTTATTTTTAACAGGACCCGTCTGCATCTAATATGGCGATTGATATTCACAATCAAATTATTGAACCTAAACCTTCGTGCTCGAAGGAGCCGGTGAGTGACGAGCCACCGACCGTTTTACAAGATTTTTCAGACTTGGAATCGATATTTGATACTCCACACAACGTCAAGTTACGCCGTACATTACGTCGCAAGATAATACTGGAACGCAAACATAAGGCTACCATTAGTTCATTAAGAAAAAAAAATATTCGTCTGAAAAAGCAAAATACCTCTTTCAAATGTATTATCAACACTTTGAAAAAACAAAGATTGATCAATGAAGATGTACATAATGTCTTAGAAGGAAATTTATTTGCCGCTAATTTATGCCGCAAATGTCAGAAAAAATAAAAGGTCAAGGTAAACGGCCGGCTAAGTAAGTACTCCCCGGAATTTCGAAATTTTTGTTTAACTTTTTAATGCATGTTTTGTTGTTACTAAATTAAATAAATAATATACAAAATGATTATTTTATTTAACCTTCATCTTCTTAAGTAGTGGAGGAAAGGTAAGTTAATAATTTAGAGCAGGCATCCCTAAACACGCACACCTTGACAGTTTGACTACAATAAGCACACGAGCGGTACTCACACATAACACGCAATTGAAGACGGTTTTTGCGCGTCGTTTGTTTGCATTGCTCTATCTAGACAAGTATATAATCAAAGTATGCATGTTTGTCTGAGGATAACTTTCGAAGCGTTGATCCGATCATTGTGAAATTTGATACATAGGCAGATAGCGATGCCATAATTTTGGTGTGACTAAATGAGCTAAAAATGTTGAGGGGTTGTTGAGATATTGGGGTTCAAGAGGGGTGAAAAAAAATGAATATTAGACAATTAGGTTAAATGGGACGTTAAATGAAAGGTCTTCATTAGTACATGTAGACTCCGTTTTTAGTTTTAGTAAAGTCCTTATAGTTTTTGAGTTATTAGCCATAATAAAAATTGAACTTTGACAAAACTCACAGGGTACACCAGTGACACAGTGCTGTAATTTGGTATGCGTGTAGCTTAAATAACACAAATATAGGTAAAAGTCTGAAATCCAGAATAACTGCAATTTGTACCCCAAAAAAGTGTAACCACATATATGAACTACCGTTACCTGTAATTTGAATGAAACTAGCTCAAGTTTTAGGTGGTTATTTATTTCGTGGCACTATTTTGATAGTCAAAGATCACAAATAATATTTTTTTGTTTTAATCGGAGACTCGCGAGATCTGAGTTCGGGGCGAACCACTAGTTAATATAAATTCACAAGCAGCACTATCTTATCTGGCACTAAAATAGTTGAACTGACTTCCTTTATCACTCGAATATCTTAACAAATGTTAAACTTTAGGTATTACAGAACAGAGGAGCGAAGCATTGAGATAATTTGAACGATAACAATGTAGCAGGCGTGCCTTGTTTTCGCATTCAACCCGTGTTACAATGTCACGAATTTGCCTCGAAGATCCCGAGGGTGAAAGCTTGTTTAAGACAAAATTACAGGGTGAAGACTGTCACAGAGCTTATCGGAACACGGTAACTAGCAACCAATAATATTAAATTACCCGGTGACGTGATTACTATATTATCTAAAGGTTATCGCGAATGTACATAAACTCATTATTGTCGGTGTAAAAATAGTAAAGGTAAAAGTATCGCGTGTTAGTTAAGAATCGTTGGATAATAACACAAAAAAATCGCCTGCGGCAGAATGCCAGCACGTTATTGACAATGGATAGGTAAGGAAAAATTAGCCTAAAGCGAACAATGTTTACCGGAATGACATCATAAAGATTTGCAATAATATTATTCGATGAATAATAACAATGGAAAAATACATATGCGCTCGCTGTTGGATTGTAGTTAGAATAATTAAACATAAACTGAAACATAAAACTGCCGACTAATAAACAAGGGCTAAGCCTGAAGTTGCAACAATGGAACAACGTACATACAACAGAGAAAGTTTAACGGCTTCCCTTGAACCACTCTAATGTTAAGCACTAGTTTACGTGTAAATTATTCTTAATAAATAATAATAAATATCGCTGGACATTTCACACAGCGCTATCTAGCCCCAAACTAAGCAGGCTTTTACTATGGGAACCAGATAACTGATAGAATACTTATATACTTTTTTTTTTGTAATTACATACTTATAATAAATGTATAAATTGTATATGTATGTATAGAGAGAGGCTACACGCCCACCGCGCCACGGAGGCAGTCTTGAAAGCTTTTTGTTAATATAAATTCTGGTTTTGATTGGAGCTCACACAGTACGTTAACACTATAGTTATTTACTACTGGAAATGTTTTTGGAAATATTTATTAGGATTAGAATAAAGTAAAATAGGGCTTCTAAAAGAATAAACGTTATTTTTATGAGTCCGCCGAAATTTTGCAGACCCGAAATGATAGAAAAAGTTTAACGACGTATTTACATCTTTCTGCATAAAACTTTGCAATAAGATATTAATGTCTTGACTCTTACTGAATGTATTTATTTCTTTATTTATATTTGTGCTGATTTACTTGAATGCCATCATGTATCTTTCGTTTGGACGGCTGACGAGTGGACTGGCAATCTCCGGTTTGTGGGAAGCTTTTGAATTTTAGTTATGTAGAATTTTAATTATTTGAATAACAATTACAAATATTCGATTAACAACTGTCGAATATTATAACATATTCGAATATTCGATTGTACTGAAAGCCTTACAGTAAGCACGTGAGATATACAAAAATATAGGGTAAAAATAGAAGCCTCAGGAGATTATAGAGTATTTACCTACTCCTCTAGAGTTTGATTTGAAGAGCAATGAAGCAGATTGTTTCGCTTAATGACGAAAGTTGGGCAATGAACAATTGGTATAAGTTGGTTTATGGTGTTTCTGTGCCATACCAACCAGGGATAAAATCCACAACTAAAAATGTTAAAGCAGTGTGTCAGAACACTCGTTATGGGGTTAACGATAATCCTTAAGTTATGAATCTAACAAATATTGAGGGTTTTATAGTTGATCAAGCGAAGCGAGATCTCCAAATCAACTTTGGCAAATCGGCGTTGTATGTATGTTTGTTCGTCCGAGGATAACTTGCGTAGCGTTTATCCGATCCATCATGAAATTTGGTGTATAGGTAGGAAGTGATGGCACAATTGTGTTGTAACTAAATGAGCTAAAAATGTTGGGGTGTTGTTGAGATATTGGGGTTCAAGAGGGATAAAAAACAATGAAAATGAGACTATTAAGTCAAGTGGGACGTCAAATTAAAGGTCTTTATTTTTTACATACATTTTTACGTACATTTGAACCCCATTTTTATTTTTAGTTTTATTTTTGTATTTTTTGCGTTATTAGCCATAATAAAAACAAAACTGACAAAATTCACAGGGTACACCAGTGACCCCACAATGCTGAAACTTGGTATTCGTGTAGCTTTAGTGACACAAATATAGGCCAAAGTCTGAAATCCAGAATAACTGCCATTTGTAACTCCTTAAATCATATTTAGCCACTAAATACGTTTAGGCATCGTTGTGCAAGTCGCCCTAAGAATAATACTTATTTTGGGAGATTCGCGAGACCTCAGTTCGGGGGCGAACCACTAGTTTTATTGAAGGTTTTAATATGTATTCCAAAAGCCTTATAGTATTTTAGTATACCCACAAGTATTTAACGATACCGCAAATGAGGTGCGTGAGTAAAAATAAAATCACTTCCCCACTTTCATGTAGGGGAGGTACCCTAAATAAATTAGTAATTACATAAACACGATGCAACTATAAAGGTTTCTAGTACGACTACAGAACCAAAAAATGGGAATTATTGGAATGAAATTCGAACTTTGCTGCGCTTCCAATTAGCGAATATTATATCAAACTACCTGCCAATGGCGTGGGAGTTGTCACAGAACACAAAGTAGTACCAGCTACAACCTACCTTCGTAATAAATTGCAAGTGGGCAGAGATTTTGTTATCAAATAGGAGCTCGGAAAAACTCATCTGATGAAATGGCGCAAGGCTCGCCTGATGTAAGGCAGTTTTCGTTACTTTGTCCATTCAACTGCAAATCGCAATATCGTCTGGTAAAGGTCCGGCTAAAATATACATTTTAAGCCCACTTTTATGTAGTAAGTACTGTTAACACTTTCTTTTTCATTCTTAGATCATCTTGCACATGATTACCGAGGGAATACAAATTTTTACAATGGAAGAATAGTGCACAATTACACCTAACTGCCAGACGACGAGATGCCATACAAGTCATAAAACTTCAAGCTTTAAATCTGCAGGTATTGGTCTAAGAGCCCATGACCGGCTACCTGTATGTATTTGACCAGACCTGAGTTTTTGTACATTAAGGCCCCTATACCTACCATACATAAGTAGGGGACTCACTAAGCTCAAAGTGGTGGACGCGTCGAGCGCTCAGGTAAGACAGGTATCGATTTTTGACTAATTTTAAATCCATTTGACCACGTCTGCCGTTTTAAAATTTGAAAATATATTATTATTACTATCGGAAAATAAGAATGGCAGACCATTATCGCGCATTTTATTTTGTGGCAGACAATTTTGAAAATGCTAAAAAAAATAAAATTTTGAAAGTATTTGACCAAATCTGCCATTGATATATTTTATTTATTATAGTCTTAAAAACTTATATTGAACACGGCAGACGTCTACATTGCGTACACACATCAACAAATAATAAAATCTTAGCTACTATCCGGCCAGATGTATATGTATTCCGTTCGCTGTTTTACATCAATGTAATTTACTTTATCACTGTATTTAGAGAAATTAATTTTTTTTCGTATTCTATATACTAAACTTCATTAGTTAGATGAGAAATAAGTCGATTTTTTATGGAATCATAAATAATATGGTATAATGCTTTTAAAAAGATAATTCGATTACTCATTTAAATTTTTTTCTTTTTATTTGTTAAGAAAAAATTGAAAAGTGTTAAATGAGTTAAAAAAATATATCATGCATGCATTACAATATATATATATATATCTGTAGCGGACGCCGAGCTATAGATTAAGTTAGGAAAATGTTAGTCTATGTCTATGATTTCTGCTTGTCCATTGCGATGAGCGACATCTGCTTTATGATACGTCTAAAATAAAACCTTAACTGATTTGTTTGGTTTTTTAAAGCGAAATTATCAGAAATAATAATTAAATAAATATTGCTGGACACTTCACACAGCGCTATCTAGCCCCAAACTAAGCATAGCTTGTACTATGGGAACCAGATAACTGATAGAATACTTATATATACTTTTTTTGTAAATACATACTTATAATATATAGAAAAACAACCAGACCCGGAACAAATATCTGTAGATCATGCAAACATTTGTTCCGCGGCAGGAATCGAACCCACTACCTCCTGCGTCTCAGCCGGCTATTCGCGCACTGCGCCACGGAGGTCGTCATCCTCATAATCATAATAGTCGTCGTCATAATAGTTTGTTAAAAGTAATAACTTATAAGCTACTAGCTTGATCCGCCCGCGGCTTCGCACGCGTGTTTTGTCAATAAATACATTACCCTTCTGCAGTCGGGTAAAAAATAGCTTGTGCTAATGTTTCAATCCCGACCATAATCTATCAATACACCAAATTTCATCGAAATACGTCCAGTCGTTTAGTCGTGAAACCGTAACCAGACTGGTAGATAGAGAGACGTTATTTTCTAATTTAAAATATTAGTATGGATGGATACATGATGATTTAAATATACAGTGTGTCCCTGGATAAAGTGCAACCCCGAAAGGGGGTGAAACTAGATCAAAAATTATCGACAAAAAATTAGAAAAAAAAATTAAAAAAAAAATCGTATATACTTTATTGATGTATTAAAATTTTTATTACTCACTAATTACTCTATTTAATAAAAAAATTATTTCTTCCAAAGTAGTAGGTCTATTTTGTTAAAATAAAAACCATAATCATGTCAGATATGTGACGATGACGATAAAATAACAAATAACTCACAAACGAGTGGCTATCGTGACTTAAAGTTTAATTTTTGTATTAAAATTACATTTTTTAGGCTGTTTTTTTCCAATAAACTCCAAAAATCTTAAAATTAAGCCTATAATACTAGAAATTTTTATGACTTTTTATTATTGTCTATCATAATAGCTTTTAAATAAAAAAAAAACCTACGTTCTAACATAAAAAATGTGCTGGCTAGGAGCTTTTAAAGTTGACCACTGATTACGTCACCACTCAGGTAGAGACACGTTTTTTTTTGCTGCTCAGGTAGTATTAAAAATCAAATTTTAGTTACAACATTTTTATTTAACTTATTACATGTAAGTATGAAATAAGGGTTTTGTTTAATGCATTAAATGCTCAAAATGGCTTCCTTGTTGTTGTAGGCACATTGCCGCACGAAGAGCGATTTGTTGTGTGGCTCTAAGCACCATCTCTGGGTCACTTCTTATCTCATCGGCACATCGCATGATTTGATCTTGTAACTCTGCCTCGGTGTCTACGGTCGTTCTGTAGACTCTTTGTTTCATAACACCCCACAGAAAATAGTCTAGGGGTGTCAGGTCAGGTGAACGTGCCGGCCACCCGACTGGTCCATCCCGGCCGATCCACCTATTAGCGTAGTTTTCGTTTAAAAAACTTCGCACATTGCGCCCGTAGTGCGCAGGGCATCCGTCCATCTGCAAATACATCTGTTGCCTTGTAGCCAGCGGAACATCTTCCAGCAGTAGTGGCAGATCGTCTCTTAATAAGTTTAAAAAACTTTCGGCATTTAATGTTGCGGGTAAAATAACTGGCCCAATCAGCGTGTCGTCTATTAGAGCTGCCCATACATTAACTGAAAATTGCACTTGAAAAGTAGACGCCCTCTTTAGGTGTGGATTTTCCTCGGACCATACATGTAAGTTTCTGCAATTTGTGATTCCATTCCGGGTGAATTTCGCTTCATCCATCCATAAAATTTTTTTTAGGAATTGTGGATTATTTCTAATTTTTTGTTGAATCCACGTAGACATTACGCATCTTGCACGATTGTCTACATTTTCATGCAAATGCTGTACTCGCTGATAATGGTATGGATGCAATCCCTTCTTTTTCAAAATTCGCCATACGGATGTTTTTGATATACCGTGACGCAAAGCTAAGCGTCTAATGCTGGTTGTGGGATCAGCAAACAAATCGTTTAAAACGGCCTCTTCTATGGAATGGTCAATAATGGTAGCTTGTTGCTCACGGCGATCTCTTGCTAATCCAAGTCCGATGTTGGATAACTTTCGGTGAACTTCTTGGAAATTTCGTGCTGACGGTATAAGTCTGCTCGGAAACGCATTTATGTATGCAGAACGAGCGACTGTTGTGTGTCCACGTGACATACCAAAATAATAATGGATGTCAGCGATTTCTCGCGGAGAGAACTCAGTCAATCGCGGCATCTCCACAACACAACAAAGTACAGTCAAAAACGTAACAAAAAGTCAAAAACAAAACAAAAGCAAAACAACGTAACAAAAACTTGAAGGCGCAGTAAGGTACGGTAGGCGGTAGCAGCGGCGAGAATATCGGAGCGACTGGCGTGCCTTGTTGTGAGTCCTGTTTCGATCCCCACCCTTCATCTTTCATAGAACAGGCCCAGCGACCATAATCTACAACAATATAAGTTAAAAAAGGGTCTCTACCTGAGTGGTGACGTAATCAGTGGTCAACTTTAAATGCTCCTAGCCAGCACATTTTTTATGTTAGAACGTAGGTTTTTATTTTATTTAAAAGCTATTATGATAGACAATAATAAAAAGTCATAAAAATTTCTAGTATTATAGGCTTAATTTTAAGATTTTTGGAGTTTATTGGAAAAAAACAGCCTAAAAAATGTAATTTTAATACAAAAATTAAACTTTAAGTCACGATAGCCACTTGTTTGTGAGTTATTTGTTATTTTATCGTCATCGTCACATATCTGACATGATTATGGTTTTTATTTTAACAAAATAGACCTACTACTTTGGAAGAAATCATTTTTTTATTAAATAGAGTCATTAGTGAGCAATAAAAATTTTAATTCATCAATAAAGTATATACTAAATTTTTTTAATTTTTTTTTTCTATTTTTTTGTCGATAATTTTTGATCTAGTTTCACCCCCTTTCGGGGTTGCACTTTATCCAGGGACACACTGTATAATGTGTTCTCACAGTAAATATTTAATTTTGGGAAGTCCTAATAACAACCGGTTCCTAGAAACGGTCTCATAAATCAATATCGTCGAACATACAATTATTTATTCTGCGCCAGAATTTCTTACGAAACCTACCTAACTAGTTGCCTGGATAGATTTCTCAGTTAGTCATTGTCGATTTTCAATTTGGGTAACTAATGGCAGATCATATTGTCCGGAATTCGGACGATGTTCCTGGTATCAATTTAAAATAGTATAATTTCGCTGCGACCTCAACGACGTGCCGAGCGGAGGCTTTATTTGGAACCCTGCCAGTGGCATTAACACATACATAAATTCAGAGTAGATGCGAACATTGGAAACATTGTTTGTGGATGTGCAATAGAGTAAGGCTTACCTCTCTTTGTTAAAACAAAGCCAGGATCATAGGTGGCTAAGATGCCTTGGTTGAATAAAACCTCCAATTTCAGAGAACCTTCACTATACGTATGACAAGGTTGCAATCATCAGTGTTTGATTATTCTTAACAGAAACTATTTTCTCTAAAGAACCACACGTACAAGCTTGAGAAAAGACTAACAATCTCCAAATATCACGAGCAATAATATTCGAGACATTGATTTAAGTTTCCGCAAGATCCTGCTCAATATTACCGAACTGAGATTGTTAGTCAAGGCAGTATCACAAAGGGCTGCACAAAACCCAATCTTTTGTGATTTTGCTTAATGCTTCGCCCGAATCCCCCGTCTAGGACACAGCTTAGCCTCCCCTGACTGTATAGCTCGTGCACTGAATGCACAACGGCCACATCGAAATAACTAGAGGGCTCTTTGTGTACTCGCTTTGGACGTGACCCGACTATGCAGAATTGCATTATTGAATATTCCTATTTTTGGAATTAACCTAGTTTTTAAAACTCTAGATTGTTATGATATAGGTCAGACAGTCTATTAGATTTTTTGGAATATTAGTAGCCAGTTATATTTGCGGAGACGAATGAATTAGTAATTTCATACGGTACAGAAGGCGTCAAAGATGTTCATTGGGAGTTCGGAAAAACTAGCAGCAAAGTTCACACCCACGATTGTTTCTACTGTAATAATTGTCCCTGGTAAGAGTTATGCAATTGTTGTTTAGCAGTCACATAAATACTGCAATTTTAAAAGCACACAGTTACAAAGTATCCATGAAGATGGTTGCTAAGTTGCTATTCAAGAGAGGTTCCATTCATTCAGACGTCACGTGAGACAGGCGCTAAAAATAGACACGGCGCATACCGTGAATCAGCTGTTGCAAGTGCATGTGACGTCGACATCTCACGATAGAACGAAGCCTTATTCCAAGAGATGTGGTACTCATAATGTTCTCTGAAGAAGCTTTTAAAAAAGCTTCATCATTTTCATCGTGCTCGGTATCTGGTGTGGCGTGATAGCCTTTTATGCAAATTATCACGCCAGCATTTTAGAAACATAGTTACCTACATATCCAGTTGGCTTTATTTCCTGCTAACGAACCAAGTAGCTCAACAACTAAGATAATGGTTCTGAACAAGTTCAAGTATCAAGATTGAGCTTTAACGTGTTGGGAAAATAGCCAGCAAATAGTTTAAAACAATAATTGCATGATTTGCAAATATTTGTTGCGGTTCTGGTATCATATCGGTTGTGGTATCATGGTACCCACTGTTCATGACACCCTCGATACAGGGAATCCTAGTATGGGGTCAGGAATCCAGGACTATTGAGGACTGTGTAGTTCACAAGTATACGATTGTTGGGTTTCCGATTATTTTTGCTAAGCTACTAACTTCAAGCAAGCCTGATACTCTTTTGTCACTATTTACGAAAGGTAAAATGTTATGGGCAACTTAACAAAATTAAAGTTAATAGCAAAATTAGAGTGAGCCTTAAACAAGCGTTCACGTGGCAGATATTCCTTCAGAACCCATAAATTCCCACAAAGTACAAAACGAAAATTTCGTGGCAATCAAACAATTTCCAAAGTCTTCTTAACTCACGGAACTTTGCTTGGGAATACAACTGAAAAGTAAACCGTTTCGGAAACAGGGAAAGTAGAAAGCAATTTCGTTTCATCAGATTTTATCTAACAAGTTTGCTACTTGCTTAGGGGTAAAATCTAACTGGTAGAATGCATACGTGATAAAAAAAACCAGCTCAACTTACCGAGAGATTATACATCAATGACAGCGCAAAAATGTGTAAGGTTGATTGTGTAACAACAGATTTTAGATCAATTACTGCAGTTATGATGGACAAGGTCAAGGCCCACCAAAGTGATAATAGAATAGGAAGTACGATGAATCCAATAATTGTTTTTAACGTTAAAGACGCCAATGATTGATGATGCAAATCTGAGAACGATTTGTGCATGCATGAGTCAAGCTTGTGAAGGCCGCGCGCCGGATGCCGGCAACTGATAACAGTTCACATCCAACTAATCCAATAAACTGTACCCTTGAAACTTAGTTTAAATATTATCAAAACAGTCTATATAAATGTAAAACATTTAAATGTTAATTCTATCGTCATCGATAAAGTAATCTAATCGCACGCCAGCCAGCCGGCGTAGGCGGCCAGTCGGCGATGACATTTATCGCTCAAAAATAAAGGCGCGGATCTCGGAACCAATTAATAGAACAGTTGTTTCAACTTGTTATAATTCCTCATTGAGCTTTTCTTCCATCGATAAACTTGTTAACCTGTAACAACAGGCACTTAAACTGTTATTGTTCACTGTGCGCCTGTTTTGAATAATAATGATACCTGTTCTTATCAGAGCGTCACAAATGCTTTCTCAGTCCTCTACCCGAAATACTTTGAAACTTCATCGAAATTTTCTCTGGGCTTTTCCCCCATTTACCCATTCTGGGCGTCTTTTAGAAGCGCCATAATGCATGCGTAAGTTGCATTCAAGCGGGAGTGTATTTTTACCTTTGCAGTTTTTTGTATCGATGAAGTTTAAGTTATTTCATTAAAATAGGCACATTTACCTCATTGTCGACAGTATGTTCGTGTCGTCTTCCGTTTCGAGAGACATCAAAAAAAGATTTCCCAAAGATTTAACATCCAAAATGAAATAAGAATACAAACATATTTTTTTCTTTTCTTTCACAGGACATCTTAAAAACTTTGTCTTCAACATTAATAGTAGCAAAATGTTCTCTCAGAAAGCTATTATAAACCTTCTGGGAAGCTTTCTCAATCTAGGTTATTGAATAAAAGGCTAGCACAAGTTGCCAATTAGTTTTCAACAAGCACTTATAGCTTGGAAATGGAGGCTATAAATACTTGAAATAGACTAAGTAGCTTCTTGAAATTATATTTTATAACTGATGTTTTTATCGAAAGTAAAGCCTAAGACCAAAACTTTTTCTTCTCAATCCAGTCAAAATAGCTTCATTTGGTTTAGAATAGGACATAGGATAGCATTTGACAGCGATAGAGCCTGAGACGCCGTAATCACCGTCTGTGACGAAGTAATGTCTCAGAAGGAGGCTGCGGAGCGTATCGGAGAGAATGATCCTCTCGCTGTGCCGCTCCACAGACGAAGAACCGAAGGAGGCAAAGACAGTTTCTTCGCCTTCTTCAGCTCGATAGGGGCCAGCAGTGTTCGGATGCGGGGAGCTCCAACCCAGCATCGCATATGCCTCATACGCTGGGGAATGCCCTTTATATTCCAGGACATTCCTCTCCCTCCCATAGGAGGGACAGTGGTCAGCTTAAGATGGATCTTCTTCACAGGGCCGCGGTTGAATCCCCCCGTGATCCTGTCAGGTGCTAATACAGCATCAACCCACTCATCCGAAAGGCGGTTTGATGGTTTTTAGTCGGTATGCTGTTGGTTGATAGCCCCATAGGTTGAATTTAAGTTATTAAACTTTATTAAAAGATTTGTATCTGCAGATACACTAATGATGCCACTCAGAATTATCAATTAAACCAATCAACTCATTTAATATTGCTAAACATTTGCAGGTGAGATCGTGGGCAAACACTAGCCTATAATTTATAAAAAAAAATATATTACAAGCCAGTTAGCAAAACATTTTGAACTCATTAATATGTTGTTGAAGGAGCCCTACACTTGTGATTCCATAGCATAGTATCTTGGTCGCTGATGAACAAGCGGTCAAATTAATGTTTAAAAGATTAATCTCAGTGAGATATTAAATTTAAATACATACTTGGGCAAACATTACTGTCGATTATATCTGTTCTGAACAAAGTAAATTATTACGGAACACTTATGGAAAATTTCAAGATTCTTAAGATTGGTAGTGCATCCTCATATCAAGAGGAAGGTTGTGGGTTCAAGTCTCGTCTAGGCTTGTACACTTTTGAGATGGTTTTAAAAATTTTGAAAGCAAATTATTTTGAGTTCATTTCAGAACTCTTAACACTCTCGATTCTTGGAGGGTATACTTTTCTTTTTATTGGAATCAGGTGTAACATCAACATGTGTTATTTAAAGAATTATTAGAAGTAGGTAAATCCAGCTAACACAATGGAAATCCATTAGCTCTTATAACTAGGCTAGTAAGTAAGCTTTATGCTGTTCCTCAATCCATTCAGAATATAGTTAGGGCCAGCATAGATTCATTGTCCAAGTGTACCAGTTTTGTAAGAATTAGTGCAGTTTCTCACAAGACTAAGTATTTCCTCAAGAAACCATGGGCGATTTCAGACAAAAATTGGCAAATACTAAACTGCGGAACGCAACAAATAGTTTCGCTTCAATGACAGCTATCAGTCAGCGGTGCCGTCTGGGGTGGGGCGACTAGATTAGAGAATCCTCGTCATGAAATTGTTTCCTGGAAAGGTCTGTTCTATTCTTACTAGCGCAGGAAGCAAGCAATAGAACCGCTCGATAAAGTTCAGCTTTTCAATGCTATTTCATTATGATTTCGAGGTCACCAATGAGACCTTTGGTTATGGCAATGCCGAGGAACAGGGGAAATTCAACTTACCGCTTGGAGCGCCGCTAGTCTGTCCTTCGTCATCCTTTACAGATTATCACACACCAAATAAACGTTTTGTCTTGTTACACAATCCCATTCACAGATATTTTTCTAACAAACGTCACTAAACTAAAGGACACGAACACTACGTTCACTTCACTCAAAAAATCGATACACACGAAACGAAATGAACTAAACTTGTCCATTCCATATCTGGCGATATTCTGAAATGAAAGTTGCAGACTTGCAAATAGATGGCGCAAGGGCTGCTAAATATTCAAGTGACGTCAGAGCTATGTCGGTATAACAGAGCAGGAAGTATGTATATTTTTACGTTTCCGTAACGTACTATTTAATTAAAACGGTTGCAAAATACCCTGATTTTATAACGTGTAATTATCATTAAACCATAATTTTGAAAATTAAGCTGTTTAATTTGACTTTTGGCGGGATAAAAGACAAAACCTAAAAAAATACAAGAATTAAAAGGCCGTGTATTGTTAACTATAAAATTGCAGCCTTTGCAGCTGTCATTGTCAAAAGTAATCTTCCGTTTAGTCAAGTGACGCCATTGTGAGCCGTAACGACTTTTCGGAACAACGAGTTTAATCTCGATTTACTAAGACAATCGTGGTAAAAAGCGCTTTTATATTACGTGAAACTGTATTATGTGATATTAGCTTTCGGGTTTGTGATATATTTTTGCAGTGACTCTTGTAGTTTAGGTGTAATTTTGGTTTATGTTCGGTACGATCGAGCTAAATTCCTGTGAGGCTGTTCGAGCGCCATTCGGTGAAAAGCTAAATCAAATTGTCAAGTTCATCTGTATTCAGTTTTCGTTTGTTTTGCCGCCTAAACTAGTACGCAAAAATTAAAAAACCTAAGTTTAGAACATAAACAGTAAATAATTTCTTTTCTAAAATAACTTTGTGCGTCATGAAAGTTTGAGTAAGTTGCAGTGTAGTATAATTTTTCATGTTTATTTACAGGTCTAGAAATACAAAAAACTTGCAAAAATGGCAGATGATATGCCCACATTCAAGTGCGTGCTGGTCGGCGATGGTGGAACTGGCAAAACTACTTTTGTGAAACGACATTTAACTGGAGAGTTCGAGAAAAAATACGTCGCAACTCTCGGTGTTGAAGTGCATCCCCTCGTGTTCCACACAAACCGTGGTCCCATCAGATTCAACGTATGGGATACAGCTGGCCAGGAAAAGTTCGGAGGTCTCCGAGATGGTTATTACATCCAAGGTCAATGCGCTATCATCATGTTTGATGTCACCTCTCGCGTCACTTACAAGAATGTACCAAACTGGCATAGAGATTTAGTCAGAGTATGTGAAGGCATTCCTATTGTATTGTGTGGTAACAAAGTAGACATCAAGGACAGGAAAGTCAAAGCCAAAACCATTGTGTTCCACAGGAAAAAGAACCTTCAGGTAAGGACATCAACATTGTGTGATCCAAAAATCTATCAGCAATGTGCCAACATTATGCAATTATTCATTATTTACAGATACTCTACTCACTAATTACTAACATGGAATTAATTTGTTTTCAGTACTATGACATCTCTGCTAAGTCAAACTACAACTTTGAAAAGCCCTTCCTTTGGCTAGCAAGGAAGCTGATTGGTGATGGTAACTTAGAGTTTGTTGCTATGCCCGCTCTGGTCCCCCCAGAAGTCACCATGGACCCCCAATGGCAGAACCAAATCGAAAAGGATCTCAAGGAAGCCCAAGACACTGCTCTGCCCGAAGAAGACGAAGACTTGTAAATATAGCATAAAATATCTATACCCTCAGATGGTCCGAAGAATTGAATAAAAATTGCCCTATCTACACATGTACACAATGTATCTTTTTCATTCCATTAGGTAGCAGTGATCACATCGTATCAATAAAATGTAAATTTAATTTATTGAACATTGCTTATTTCCAAGCATTTTTAGGTATATTTTGTTATCTATATAAACATTAGGCAAAAATTTCATGACAATGCAATTTCCTGTGTATGTTTTGAAGCCAGCCTTAATGAAAGTATTAATTTGATCATTGCTTAGAAGTGTTTTACTTTTGTTTTGAAATATGTGTATGCATTACTTTTTCAGACAGCTATTTCTTGCTTCATTTCTGTTGTTTACCATCAAAAATGTACCAAAATTGTTATCTTGGAACACTAGCAAGACCACCAGGTGTAGAGTTACACACTGTAGTCTGTTTATTTTGTAAGCCTGCAAGGACTGACAATATTTCACTGAAATTGTGCAGTGATACTTTATAATAAAGTTGTAAAACATACATGATTATTATCATTCAATTCTATATCCCTGTATGTTGTCTTTTATAACTATAGTTAGGTTCTTAGGAATGGGTGTGCAAACTAAATTAGATAAGGGCCATCAGCCAAGTAAGAGGAACAATATATTTATTTCAAAATTTAACAAATCCCTTTTCGTCAAGTTTTAACATAGCTAAGAAACACCCCAGCAGTTAAACTAGCTTTATATTCAAAGACCGCAACCTAATCGGTCCATTCGTTTGGGAGCTACAATGCTACAGACAGGCGTTTAACTTAACATCCTTTTTGTGTAGAGGATTAAAAATTAATTTAAGTAAGTTCATAGGAGAACTAGTAGGTAAGTCTGGTGTCAAGAGTGCTTAGGCCAAGAAGTATGCACTGTGGCACCAGGCTTCGTAATAATCAGAGTTACTAATTTGCATGACTCCAACTTCTTCGAAGAGAATCTAAATGCTGAATAAGTCATTATTTTATTTAGTATATTTGGTACTCTTGTCTTGTTTCTCAAAACGGCGCGGCGTGTAAGCTGGCGACTCCGGTATCTGCCTGGCTTACAAAATCAGCTAAATGAGTACATATACATACCGTTACAGGCTATATGTACTTCTAAGCTACCTACAATCTAAGCAAAAAAATGTATATTTACATGTAAGCAGAATAAATGAATATACTCGTAAATAAATTAAAGTTGACGACCTCTGTGGCGCAGTGGGCGTATAGCCGGCTGAGACGCAGGAGGTAGCGGGTTCGATTCCCGCCACGGAACAAATGTTTGCATAATCCACAGATATTTGTTCCGTGTCTGGGTGTTTTTCTATATATTATAAGTATGTATTTACAAAAAGAAAAAAGTATTCTATCAGTTATCTGGTTCCCATAGTACAAGCTTTGCTTAGTTTGGGGCTATGACCAGCAATATTTATTTATTTTATGTTTATTTACATAGAAGCCAGATCCCTAGTTGTTAGGGCCCCAAAATGGTCTGTTGTATATTTTTACTAATCTAATACGCTTTATGCGGTCGACAACCTCCGTGGTGCAGTGAACGAATAGCCGGCTGAGACGCAGGAGGTAGCGGGTTCGATCCCCGCTGCGGAACAAATGTTTGCATGATCTACAGATATTTGTTCCGGGTCTGGTTGTTTCTCTATTATATTATAAGTATGTATTTACAAAAAAAAAATGTATATAAGTATTCTATCAGTTATCTGGTTCCCATAGTACAAGCTCTGCTTAATTTGAGCTAGATAGCGCTGTGTGAAATGTCCAGCAATATTTATTTATTTTTACTAGAAGTAGCTTGGTGCCATCTATCAGAGAGTAGCAGTATTTAAATTTTAGTAAAAGCTTAGCATATTTTTATATGGTTCAATATCCGAAAGTTACACAATCCTACCAGTGTTTATTCTTTCCTCCACAATTTAACGGTGCGACAGGCGCCGGCCGGGGCGAGTCAAGCTCTCTTATACTAGTGGTTCGCCCCGAACTGAGATCTCGCGAATCTCCCGTATAACGTATTTAGTGGCTAAATATGATTTAAGGAGTTGTCAAATCATACAAATACTTCAAATTTAAACATGTTTAGTCGCTAAATACGTATAGTGATCTTTGTGCATGCCGGCTTTTTATCTTTGACTAATAAATTGGTGCCACGAAATGACTTAACCAACCTACTGACCTACAGTTTCAGTCAAATTAGGTGTAACGTTCTTGTTAATTGGTTAGTTTTTGGGGTACAAATGGCAGTTATTCTGGATTTCAGACTTTTACCTATATTTGTGTCACTAAAGCTACACGAAAACCAAATTTCAGCATTGTGGGGTCACTGGTGTACCCTGTGAATTTTGTCAGTTTTGTTTTTATTATGGCTGATAAATAACTCAAAAACTACCAAAATTAAACTAAAAATAAAAACGGGGTTCAAATTTACTAATGAAGACCTTTCATTTGACCTAATAGTCTCATTTTCATTTTTTTTTACCCCTCTTGAACTCCAATATCTCAACAACCCCCAATATTTTTAGCTCATTGAGTCACACCAAAATTGTGCCATCACTACCTATCTATATACCAAATTTCATGATGATCGGATAAACGCTATGAAAGTTATCCTCGGACAAACAAACATACATACATACAACGCCGATTTGCCCAAGTTGATTTGGAGATCTCGCTTCGCTCGATCAATAATAAAACCAAATCCATATGATGGATCCTTCCCCTATCTACTAGTTCCGACCATTTTTTCATTGGTATAAAACAGTTGGCCACACTGGCCAGAACGTCGACCGCGAAGCCAGGTTAGGTAGCCCGCGCAGCACTTTGCAAGGGTGTTAGTTTCGCTACTTTGTAAAGATTACGGATTTCGAATTACCGGACTTTTTATTTAAAATGTTGCTGACGGTATACCACTAGGAATATTTTGAATCAGACCTCAGAAGTTTGTCCACCCCTTATAAAACACCGATTGATGAATTGAATTAATGAAAATCAATTACATTTTAGCTTTTTATTGCGGTAACATTAAATGCATAATACATAACGTGATCTACTATACTAAGCCTAGATTACAATAAGTTACTTCTTCGCAGATGCCTTTTCTCGGGCCTTCTTGCCTTCAGTGAGCTTGATTCTGTCTTCTTCTTTCAAGTTATTGTTGATTTTGGTAATAACTCCTGTGCCGAGAGTGAGATCGGCCAAACGCAGCGTGAATCTCTGTCCGGGCTCGCAAACCATGGGCTTCATGAGGCGCAGTTGCAATCTGAAAGGAACAAATCATTTTTAAAACATTCATGTTTCGTAATTTTGAAAGACTCATAACGTCATCTATCGGTGAGTAGCTAAAGTAGTAAAAAGATGACGCGCGTTTTTGTTTCCGAAACCACCTATGAATTACTGATATGTAAACAAAAAAAAAGTAGTTTTAAATTATTAAAAGCATTGGCGGGACGATTTTGACACATTCCAAAGAGGATGGTGGGAGATATCGACGGATAGGGATACTTGTAGGGACTTGGGGACCTTTGCCCAGCGACGGACGAGATAGGTTAGAGAAAAAAAAATTATGAAACAAATACATACTTGGCGTCTTCGCCAGGCATGACCATCTCCTTATCGGGAATGGTGACTTGCGTAGCGCAGTCCCATGTCATTGAGAACATCTGCAGTTGAATGTATGACGTGAAGGGCTTTGAACGACCGCCCTCTTCCTTCGAGAGGATATAGACTGCAGCCTCGACATTATCATGAGCCTTGACAGTGCCGGGTTTGGACATGACCATGCCACGTTTGATCTGTTCGCGCTTGATGGAGCGCACTAGGGCGCCGAGTTGGTCACCAGCTTGGGCCTCTTCTAAGGTTTTGTGGAACATCTCTACGCCTGTGACGGTGGTCTTGAGAATTTTGCCGTGGCCCACAATCTCGCATTCTTGACCCTTCTTTAGTACACCTGAAAATGATTGTGTATCGAAATCGTACATTTCCATCCAAATATTAGTTACTAGCTGTTGCCCGCGACTTCGTAAGCGTTACACTACTAAATGTGTAGGTAACCTAGAAATAAAGCTAAACTTGCTGTTGCAACTTGACTTGACACCTCATTTTTATCCCACGGGAACTGATTTATGGGATAAAAGATACCCTATGTGGTAATCCAGATTATAATCTACGTATAAACCAAATTTCATCAAAATCAGTCCTGCCGTTACGACGTGATTGAGTAACAAACAAACAAACATCCAAACTTTCACATTTATAATATTAGTGTGACTGAAGTTACAAACCCACAGTGGTTTCACAGTGGTCATATCACCCGTTCTGTGCGGGTAAGCACATGCTATGAATCATCAACGTATTGTGGAAATCTGTATTGCACAAAAAAGCGTTTATGAGGCAACTAATTAGTAAGAAGTGAGGTGGTTTCTAGCAGTATATTTAGGTGAGGCAACTAAGTCAATAACTAATTTTACTGGCCACCTTCAGTCACAACCCAAGTAAAAAAAAAAAGTGATACCATACCTCTGTGCAAGCGTCCAGTAACAACGGTACCACGGCCAGGGATAGAGTGAACAGACTCCACAGGCATAAGGAAGGGCTTGTCCAGCTCGCGGACCGGCGTTGGGATAAACACATCCACTTCCTTCAGCAGCTGTTCGATTGCGGTGGCTCCGATTTCTGGGTTCTTGCCTTCTAGTGCACACAGGGCTGATCCTGTAACAGACAAAAGTTTTTTTAGGTTTGATTCTAATCAACTGCACTACTCAATTAGAATAGAATAGAATACTCTTTATTGCACACCAACAAAATTAAAAATATACAATCGGCAATTAATTACCCAAATGTCAGATTTTTTAAGATCTTAAATCTGTTACTATATTAACATTGTCATCCTGTAAAGGAAATTATTTTTCAGTTATGCTGTTATATAAAAATAAAAAAAATAATAGCAGTACAGCTTCTTATTTTCAGAAAACATCCAATTTTTTGCGCAGACGTTTTTTATATTTTTTATTGATTATGATGGTAAGTGATGGTGTGATCGAAGATGGACATTTTGACAATGAAAGATTTCTTTAATAGCATCTATTTCTTCTTGTTTCCAGGATGTTTTTATTTTTGTAAATTATAGGCCAATGTTTGACCACAATCTTGCCTGATGGTAAGCAAAGATGCAGTCTACGATGGTACACGCTTGCCTAGAAGAAACCTATTCACTCGCAACTTGAAGACCTCTAGGTTGTAGTTATCAGGAAACACAGACTCGGACACTTACACGGATGTAGTAAAAATTTGCCTGACTGTCAAGAAAGTTTCTTTTTGAAATATAAATACAGCAAGAGTTACTTTGTGGGCCGCATGGACGCAACATGGACGCACTTTATACAAAATCAGAGTATGTAGTGGGACTTGGGAGACCGAATATTCTTGTGTGTGAGACAGAGATAGAAGACAGCTAGATGGTCTCTGCTGGGCACAAGTGGTATCACGCATGGTCATCATTTCAGTGTTGCGTTTCGGTCTTGGCACACCATCAAGGATGGAGACATTAGTCTCAGTCTTGATTCCAACCACCACCATAAAAAGTATTTTTAGTACAAATTCTGACCTTTGATAACAGGGGCCTTGTCTCCATCATAACCCATCTCAGTCATCAGTTCTCTGATTTCCATCTCTACTAGTTCCACCATTTCGGCATCTGCAGCATCAACCTTGTTAATGAAAACCACGACGTGCTGGATTCCTATCTGCTTGGCGAGGAGTAAGTGCTCGCGAGTCTGTGGCATGACGCCGTCTGTTGCTGCTACTACGAGGATGGCACCATCCATCTGGGCTGTTCCTGTGATCATGTTCTGAAAATTAAAGAAAAATATTCTGATTTCTTAACTACTAGTACTGTAGAACTAGTTCTGTTTTAGTCACTCTGAAAAACTCTTTTATCTGTCCTAGCCCACAAGACACTATAACGCATCGCACACGAAGATGCTATAATATTTATGTTAAGACTCGTTTTATGTCGCAATTTTTTGGATCTCAATAATATGGCGCTGTTGTCGAGATTCAGAAATTTGCAGACTTACCGGGTCCAATTGTCATTCTAATCTATCCAGAGATCCATTCAAACACACACAAAAAAATTAATCATAATCAGTAGTCGGTTTTTAGTTTTAGCGAGACTAACGAACAGCGATTGATTTTGTCTAATATACAAATCTCTAAATAAAAATCTCATGTCACGGTTTTAGTGGTCGCACGGGAAACGAAAACGGTTTTAAAGAAATTGTTTTTGCATATTTGGTAGATATTAGAATAGATCGTAAAGTATTTTTCACCCTCCTACCCCCACCCCCATTTTGTTATCGCTATTTTTGTATGAACAATATCCATAATTAAACCGTCCTTCATTGGAGTGAAGTAATTTTCATGAAGTGTCTCGTCACTTTGAGATTTCATTCTGCATTTGCTTTCAGGCAGAACTACGTTTGCGGGGTCAGCTAGTTATATATAAAAAGATAAAATATTGCTGACCATACAATCCAATGGACACACACAGCGAAGATCCATACTAATATTATAATTCGAAAGTAACTCTGTCTCTCGTGTCTGTTACGTTTTCACGACTAGACCGATTTAAATAAAATTTAGTATACGATAGACATAGGCCAGGACTATGACCAGGACATAGGCTACTTTTTATCTGACTTAATCGACAAAAACACGTGCTAAGCGGCAGGCGGCAACGTTAAATTCCCAAATGTTTGCCCTACCCAGCAGTACAGTGAAGATAAATATAAAAAAGTACCTTAATATAATCAGCGTGCCCAGGGCAATCTGTGTGTCCATAATGTCTGTTCTCTGTCTGATACTCTACATGGGCCACATTGATAGTGATACCACGGGCCTTCTCTTCAGGGGCATTGTCAATGTCTGCATAACCTTTCTTCTGGGCTAGGTTGGCATCTGCTAATACTGTGGGTGGAAATTTAGATCTTAGCATTATCTCAATACATTTATTGCTTTCACATGGTAACCAAGGAGTTGGTAATTTGTTTCACTTAAGAACCCTGGCCAGGTATAGCAACAGGAAGGCAGACCATGTTTTCATATGTAAATAGGTAGGTATGCTGTTTACACTTAATAATTTATTTGATATTTTAATATATTATTCCTTGCACATAGATTATTAATTATTTTTACTTATTTGATTATTATTATTACACAGGCCACTTATCAATTTTAATTGATTAATTTGGATTGCATGCAAGTGCAGAACTAAATCCGAATAATCATTTTAAAATCTCAATGAATGAGTTTGAGATAAGTCAATAATACATTATATTGGTGAATAGAATACCTTTGGTTATGGCAGCAGTAAGTGTGGTTTTGCCGTGGTCAACATGCCCAATGGTGCCAACATTGCAATGAGGCTTTGTCCTTTCAAAGACCACCTTCTCCGCATAATTTCTTTTAAATATAGCACTTAGTGGTACAAGGGCAGGTCGGATGTGAGAACATGGGTTTGGGTTCAGCACCACTTTTAGAGCTGAAATATACACGTAAATGGAATCAGGTTACAGAGATAAAGATTTAGTATGATTTAAAGTTGACTGATAAGAATGAACACAAAACTTATAACCTCAAAGTAACATAAAACTCTAGATTATTGCAGTGATCATGTACTGGGAAGTATCAAGTATGTTCTAAAACACTATAAACATATTTGTAGATATAACAGGATAAAGTATTGATCAGCAGAGTATTTGAAAGGGGAGCCTCTTTTACATAATACCTCGGTACTTCGGGAGTAATAAAGCTAGGAATATAAAAACATTAATTATAAATACCGTTGTATCAAATAAATAGCTTCATGAATCTGGAAGTTGTATTGTAATCCAATAATTCGCTAAATTTATGAAATCTAGAAATTACGAAGAAATTAACCGTACTTTACCTGGGCTAACCAAACTTCTAGCGAATGACATTGTCGCCATTCTGGCAATGATGATCTCCAGTAAAAGCTAAGAAATCAACAACGATTGATGTTCAATTTATATACAAAGGTTTAGAAAGGAAAATCCTGTTTTCCTAAATAATTTTCTCACACGCCGAATTCACTTTCTTTTCTTTTTTTATTGGAAAACTATAGTTATTGCATTCTACCATGACAGCTGTCAGTTTTGAGTTTCCAGTATACATAGTTTAGTCTTTGGTCTTTTAAAGTACCAAAAATAATACAAACGCTATAGGTAGGTACATAGTACACACTTAGCACTAGTAGTAGCTCGTGTGTACGATAAAACGAGTGCACTAAATTCTGACAGTGTAATTCAGCATCTCTACTTTTAGCCCGGCTTGTTTGCTTACCGATCCCTAAACGTACTTAATTAGCGACTTATCATGTTTTTTGACGTACCTACATGTTTGTATGATTTGACAACTCTCCATGTCCTCATATCTGTCAGACCTGCCTCTTATGGGGGGCACGGTGTTTCCTTAAAATATGCAAGCTTTCGGAATAAGCTGCAACGGCCTCAGAGGCCAACAGCAAGAATAGTCCATCCGAAAAAAAAAGCTTTAATTGTGGTGCACTAGGAAAAAAAAGCATTGTTGCGCAAGTCACCCTAATATAAAATGTTATGAGTTCCCAAATTTCTTCCTATTTGCAAAACCAAGGTATACAACCATTTTTCGTTATGTTATAGGTTATGTTTATGTATGTTAAGGAACTCGTACATCACCGTCTTTTGATATCCGTTTATCCTGTCCATCTAAAAGTTCTCTGGAAGAGATCGCTTTTAGCGATGACAATAATAAGACCACCAACTGTATTAGCGTTATTTAATTTATTGTATACTATCTGACCCGCCCGCGGCTTCGCACGCGTGGTTTGTCATTATAAACATTACCCTCCTGCGCAGTCGTATAAAATGTAGCCTATGCAGGTCACAATCTATCTATATACTAATCTATATACCAAAAGCCTAAATAAGAATTTTCAGATCCCCAACTTGAGGAATTATGGAATTGCCCATACAAACTTCAACACCTATTTCACCCCCTTAAACATTTATTTTTGAGACAAATATAGCCTATGTCCTTCTCCAGAATAGAATCTATCTCCTTGCCAAATTTCATTACGATCCGTTTAGTCGTTTAGTCGTGAAAAGGAAACAAACTACCTAACAAACGAACAGAGTTACTTTCGCATTTATACTAGGAGTATGGATTTCCTTTGTTTCTGTATTTTTATTTAGTGTGCAATAAAGAGCATATATATCTGGTGTGTCTAACTGGCTGTATCTTTACACTTTGCAATATTGCCTGTCGGATGGTTGTGCTAAAAACCATTAGCAACAGTACCCATAGACGTAAAATGAATTAGCACAACACGACCAATGCTATCTATTTTTCACCGAAGTGATGTATTAAAATAATTACCTACGTCCCTACTACCCCAACCATATCGTACACAACTGCCTGCGATATTTAAAATAACAAAATATCGCATCTTAATCGTTTGTGGCGCGCTTAAAGTCCAATTTCGCAAACCATTCGTTTACTAGTAAATCGTAAACCTCATACTTATTCTATAGGTAAAAACATTATATTTAAAAAATCAAAGTCGGGTTAGTTACACCATTTATATCTCAAGAAAGGCTGGACCGATTTTGATGATCTTTGATTTGTTGGATTTGTCTCCGCTCCGAATAGCATAATAACATTAAAATATTGGAAAAATTTAGGCTAAAAGAAATTATGAAGAAAATTTATTTTCTCATACATAGATGCAGCTAATGATGGCCGATTGACAATTCTACCGGGGCGAAGTATATTGGCAGCCCGCGTCATATGCATGTCAAGGCGGTACGAAGTTCGGCGGGTCAGTTATTAATAAATAATAAGTTACTTTTATTTAAGTAAATAAGTATGTATTTAATACGGTACGTCAATGACCTTCGTATTCAATAGAAAAAAAAAACAAAGCAAGTGCTTTAGTAAAAAAGAATGGGTGAACACATTAAACTTATCAACTGCAAAGTTTTCTGTGACTTAAATAAAGATAAATAAATTAAAAGTCGAAGTCATCACTGCTTGGAGAAACAGCGCGCCCTTCAAACTCTTCTGTTTCATTCTCTGTCGATTCCAGTATTGGAGTCAACTTAGGAGCATACGTTTTTGAAGTGTCTGAAACAATATCAATAAAATAAACTGCTCACTGGTCTGAAGAAAGGAACTAGTACAGCTCAATATAAAACTACTTAGATTCTTTCACCAATTCGCCATTATTGATTGAAAATTCTTTATTACAATTATAGTAAAAAGGTGATTTTAACTCCAAAATTCATTATTTAACGAGAGTAAATGAAGCTACCTACTGTAATCTACCCAGTAACCATTCCTAGAGCAAATCAAGAGGTCGAAGAATAATGTTTACTCACCTACAAACAAGGGCGGATCCAGTGGGGGTTCATGGGGTCATGACCCCCCCCCCTCCCTGGCACCAAAGCTGGATCCGCTCTTGCCTACAAAAGACTGAATTCATAAAAATGCCTTACCGTTGTCATAAGATTCAGTTTCGATTTGTGCAGTATCACTTGTGCAGCCAACTTGAACGACCATTGAATTTGGATGTTTGAAATCATTTGTCGATGGCCCACGATCACCTTTTTGAGATGAGGCAGGTTTATCGTCGACTTCCATCCTGTCTTGAATTCGCCTCGATTTTCCAGGTTTCTTGGGCAAAACTAGTGTACCATCAGTGTTTTGAATTTGCCCCATGGATGCTATCTTTTTTATAGGCAAAGTTTCAATGACATCAACAATATCCGCACTGCCTATAGGTGTCACTGTTTTCAAACTATCTTGCATCTCTTTAGTCTTTGATCGTTTCGGCGTGCCCAGAATAATCATGTTTCTCCTCTTCATAGGAGACTTTGGTAGCGATGGTTCATTGTCACCATCCGGTTCTAATTCAACAGGGAATTCAATATTGAATCTCTTTTTCAGATTATTTTGAAACTTGAACAATTCTTTCTGGGTAATTTTTTTGGGTGAGACTATATTTCCACTGTACTTGGCTATAAAGCTGTACTTTTCCAGTCTTTCTACCAGAGGTAGCTTTGATGCATCATCGGCTTGTTTTATTGCAGATTCGAGGCGGATTTTGTACTGATTTTCAAGCTTGAATGCGTTTTTGTTCGCAATGTAGGGCTTCAAATTGTTTGGAACTATCCAACCTCGAGTGACATCCGTAGAATCGAAAAATACTACATTGTAATGAGTCTGTAACAAAAAACAACATTCAGCCTTCAATGTAATTTAGCAAGAGAACTGCAAGGCATACGTTCTCTCTCAAAATAACGCATTGTGAAAGAGACAAATATTAACATCTGACATCAAACGAACTTTCCATCATCTATTCTCCTTTATATCACGAATTAGTAACATGCATACCTAAGCCTGAATCTTTAAATATAATAGCAATAGCGGTTTGTAGTTACGATAATTGAAGGATATGTATTTGATTCTCTGTTTGTCTGTGTACTTATAGAAGTTTTAAAATGATAAATAACTAGTGGTTCGTCCCGACCTGAGAGCTCGCGAGTCTACCATAAAACCAAAACAAATATTATTCGTAATCTTTGACTATCAAAATAGTGTCACGAAATAATAACCAAATAACTTGACCTACAGTTTCATTCAAATCACAGGTAACGGGAGTTCATGTTAATTGGTTAGCTTTTTTTTGGGTACAAATTGCAGTTATTCTATATTAGATTTCAGACTTTTGCCTATATTTGTGATACATAAGCTACACGCATACCAAATTACAGCACTGTGGAGTCACTGGTGTACCCGGTGAATTTTGTCAAAGTTTAGTTTTTATTACGGCTAATAACTCCGTAAAAACGGGGTCGAAATGTACTAATGAAGACCTTTCATTTGACGTCTCACTTAATAATAATAAATATTGCTGGACATTTCACACAGCGCTATCTAGCCCCAAATTAAGCAGAGCTTGTACTATGGGAACCAGATAACTGATAGAATACTTATATACATTTTTTTTTGTAAATACATACTTATAATATATAGAGAAACAACCAGACCCGGAACAAATATCTGTAGATCATGCAAACATTTGTTCCGCGGCGGGAATCGAACCCGCTACCTCCTGCGTCTCAGCCAGCTATTCGCCCACTGCACCACGGAGGTCGTCACTTGACCTAATAGTCTCATTTTCATTTTTTTATCCTCTTGAACCCTAATACCTCAACAACCCCCCAAAATTTTTAGCGCATTGAGTCACACCAAAATTGTGCCATCACTACCTACCTATATACCAAATTTCACGATGATCGGATAAACACTAAGAAAGTTATCCTCGGACAAACAAACATACATACACTTCCTTCACTCTCTCTTCTCGCTTTGCTCGATCAATGAAATATTACCGGTATATCAGAGAATCCATCGAGCCAGTAAAACTGCTCAGTGTCCGGGCAGTCGTCCACCATAGCCGGCCACCAGGGCCAGCCTGGCATGCGGGCCCACACCACGGAGCCGGCAGAGTAAACGCTGTGGATCAGGTCTTCCTCATCGCGAATACGAATCGACTTTTCTGGGACAGAGCAGTCCGCCTTTGTCTTATCTGAAATTAGTTGAATTGAAACTTGAATTAAACACGAGTACATATGATTTGCAGAATACCATATTTGCCCGCTATTGCTAGCGACTGCTAAACCATAGATGAGCAGAATACGAAAAATAGTCTACCGTTTTATAATGGTCGCCATTGTCATAGCAATGGCGGTCATTGAAAAAAGATTGTGTGAGTAGAATACCGAAGGGTATAATAGTGATAATTCTGCAACGATACCATAGTCATAGTGGAGCGATTGGTTTAAGTAGAATTAGCCCCCTGAATGTTTAACTTGTCAAGGATCTAATACATTTTTGTATGTTGCCTGACCAATAGCTACGAACACTAAATTAACTGACTAGCTGTGAGCGTTGGACTAGAATTAAATTGGTGTTTAGTTTCCAACCAACAAAAATAAGGTGATAAGCATTTTTTATTTAAAATAAGATCGCCAAATAGGTTAATACATTATTGGTTTGGTTTTGTTTTAATGCTTTTGCCTAATAAAGGCGAACACAATATCGTCATATTTATTGACTATCATTTGTATCTAAAATTAGGAGATAAAAAATTGCAAATTAAAAAAACTAATAAAATAATGGTAATAAGATAAGAGAAGATAAGATAACTCTTTATTGTACACCAAAGTACAATGGGCGGTCTTATCGCTAAAAGCGATCTCTTCCAGACAACCTTAGTATGGACAGGATTATAACATATCACCTATTTTGACCTATTATAACATATGACGGCGGTGCATCTATATAAAATTAAAAACATACCACATACTATAAACCCAAAATACTATTAATAACACAAATTTAATTATAATAAAATAAGCAACTATAAAAATGGTTATGATGAATTAACAAGCAGTTACAACTTCAACGCAGGGACAGATAATGGGTGTGTACTTTTGTTTTAAAATTACTAATAGACTTGGATGTTCTTATAGAGAAGGGCAAAGCGTTCCACAATTGTACGGCTGTTACAGTGAAGGATCGACCATAAAACTCTGTCGTATGGACAGGAGTTTTAAGCTGAAAGGAATCTGAAGAACGCAAATTGCGATCATTAGCCTGGTGGAGAAACTCAAAACGCTCCTTAAGATAGAAGGGAGAAGAAGGGTTAAAAAGGATGTTATACAAAAGGGGCAGTATGTGTGCATTCCGGCGAAGATGGATGGGGAACCATTTGAGCTTTGCGCGAAAATCAGAGACATGGTGCCTCCGTGGCGCAGTGGGCGTATAGCCGGCTGAGACGCAGGAGGTAGCGGGTTCGATTCCCGCCACGGAACAAATGTTTGCATGATCTACAGATATTTGTTCCGGGTCTGGTTGTTTTTCTATATATTTTATCAAATCAAATCAAATCAAAAATACTTTATTTGTTTTATATCAATTTTTTACAATTCTGGTTGAAGCCCTGGCTCCTGAACTAGCATGAGCTGTATGTCAGGAGTCAGTTTCTTCCCACGTTAAATGACAAAATAACAAAATAAAATACATAAGTGGTACAAAAGTTACAATGATAGATAAACAGTCAATAGCTATAGTAGTTACAATGATACATAAATAGTCAATATAATTTAAGTAGATGTATTACTAATCCTGGTGTATAATTAAGTGTTTATCTATTTATTGATTTTTAAACTATTAAATTATATAATATCAAATGTGTTGTGTGTGTTGTGTGTAAGGATAAAACTAAAAAAATATGAAGTATAGATAAATCTATTGCAAGATTGTTAATAAATTTTCTGTTTCAATGTATGTTAATGTACATTGAAACAATGAAAAAAATCAGTTACCTGGTTCCCATACTACAAGCTCTGCTTAGTTTGGGGCTAGATAGCGCTGTGTGAAATGTCCAGCATTATTATGGTCATGCTTGCGCAAGCCAAATATAAACCGAATACAGAATGTTAATGTAATCAAGTTATGCATTAATTACAAGAGCGGATCCAGCTTTGCTGCCAGGTGGGGGTCACTTAGTCGTGGTCAATGTCATGTATTATGTATAACAATTTAAATTAGTGGTTCACCTAGGTCTTGGACCCAGCCCAGAGGGAGGTCATGACCCCCATGACCCCCCTCTGGATCCGCCCTTGCATTAATATAAGTAGGTACGTTATGTATGGTGCAATGTTTTATGTGTTATGTCAATATTATGTAGTTAATTTCGAAAGTCTTCGGGCGGCGGCCTAACCAAATCAACGTTAGAGTTGGCCAAGTACTACATACATGGATTCAGTACTAGACTGGGTACTGGCGTCGTACTTGGCTGGTCTAAATCTACCATTAGAATGTATGAAAATTGTCGTTTCTCACCAGGATTCATCCGGCAGTACCACTTGTTTGGCAGCTCATGGTGCTCCAGTACATCAGGTAGGAACCGCCAGCGGTCACATTCATCGCACTGCACCCACAGTCCCACCGTACGGCGTTTTTGAAGCCAGAGCAGTTTTTGACGGTGCGAGAGCCCTGGGGCTGCCTGGGAAAGCACTTCCTTGTAACTAGAAAACAGTTTTTTTGTTATGCTATATATGATACGTATGCATAGCTGACCATTGAAAACTTGCTAATAAATAAATAATTATGTGGTTATTAAATTTACAATGGGGTCTCAAACTGTAACATATTATTGCTTTTGCTTAGGACCTAATACGAACCTACTTTATGCACATTAAAAAAATGAAGGTACCTCTAAGTAGGAACCAACCTACAATATTAAATATAAAATGCTTAGCCATAAAATAACAAAATAAACTAGAAAACTGCTGTTCCAGCTTCAGTTAAAAGATCATCTCGGATGGCTTAGTACCAATACCTTTAAAGTTTGGCTCTTTATAATGGCGAGTAAGTAATCATAAAGTAATTTGCTTACCTATTTCTGGTAAAAAGCTTGTTCCTCTGCCCGACAAGGTTTTTCAAGTATAGCCGAATGGAATACTTTTTGCTGTATTCTGAGCTTTTCACTATGGATGCTTCCATCGAGTCATTCTATAAAATGTGTGCCGATAACAGCCATACACAGCATTTACAATTAATATGAATACCTACTAACCTTCCTTGTGATGCACATTTTTCGGCGGTGTGTTCCTGGTTTGGAGCCATGCTTGCTATCTGAAATAATCGTGCTGTGTGTTAAATTTTATCTTTGGTGACAGAATAAAAAAATAAGGTAGGTAGGAGGTACAAATGTGACCATTGTGTAGATTAAATAATACTTCAGACCATTTTTTTGGCGACTGACTGAAAAAACGAAGTAGGTAGATATAAAATATAAATATTACCATTAATTGGGTTTTATGAACCAAAATTGCATAAGCCGCCAAAATGAAATATTTTTTCTTCAAACAAGAACAGCAAAGAAGAAATGAACTGAAAGCCGCGCCAAATTCTTTGTCTTATTTTTACCGGATATACTCTTTATTTAATCTAATGTTGCCATAGTTGTTATATTATTCAACAAAAACGTTTGCTTGCCTTATATACTCACGAGCCGTAATGATTAAAATTGACGTATCTGAATTAGAGTTTCTATTTATTTCGGTGGGCACATAATTTGCTAATGGTGTACAATTAAACCTAAAAAAGTGTTAAAATAATTTTTGGATACATTTCAAAACTGGCAGTCCTACTTACTACGAAACCATAGACAATTTCATCAATTGAGCTCTGAGAATTGAGTCAATACAAACACTTCAGTAACTTATAAACTCATTTCAAACATGCTATTTGATAAAAGAAAAAAAAATATATATAAAAAATAAATAAAGAAAAATTGTCAAAAACTTTTGGCAATTTTAATCGCTGCATTTTTAAATAATTCTATTTGATAAAATACGGAAGTGCGCATTTGTGTTTTCGGCTGGCTGCCGGCTGGTCGCCATATTGTCTGGCGAAATAGAAAATATTTTCGGATTCCGATTTCTTCGTCTTACGACGAAAGGGAGTACCCATACTCCCTTTTCTGTGCAGCAAGTTTCGTCTTTCTTTTCATTACCGCTTGGTAAAGTTATATCACTAGAAATATATATTTTTCATTGTTTTGTATCATAAACATGGCTTTCTAAAATGTCGGCCTCGTACGTAATATCGTTATCTCCTTGCGGAGTCTCGCGCTCAGCTGTTTTTGTGGATGTTGGAGGAATCCAGAATGGACAAGAAATCATCGAACCGATCTGCTCAACCTCAGTCGAGGGCTCCTGCTATCGACTGTAAAAAGAATTCTGGTGAGTTCTTATGGGTCTCAAGGTCATAGAAACAGGTCGATGGGACGTCAATCATAGATGACTGTCACTTCGTGCTCAAATTATGTCAACAAACAGGTTATTTACATCAGATCCTTTAAAAATATTTATGAAATAACCAAAACAATTGCTATTTTCAGACCTAACGCATAAACCTTGGCCTCGAAGCAACAAAAAGCGCGAAGGAGCTGGTTCGGCTCCAAAGAATGAGCCGTACCGTAGGAATGCTCCGTTGCAGAAAGGCAGGGGACAAGTTGATAAGAGACCACGTCCTCGTGGGGACACCGGGTATGCTGTGGGTGGAATGCAGATCACCGGGTAAAACATTTAATTAATTCATTTATTCAATTTTCAGATGTTAAAGATCCATATTTGTTAGTAAAAAACATCACTAATAACATCATTCTATAGATAAAACCAATTGTGTTACTTGATTAAAAAAAAAACAATTTTATCTATTCACTTGGTATTACTTTATTTCTATTAAAATCCAAAGTTTTCCTAACAGGTTAGATGAGGATGATGAGCCAGAGATTGGCTCAGTATTTGTGCCTGGAAGCAAAAAGCAGAATTTGAATCACCTGCTGAACTTCATGTATCCCTCACGGGGACAGCCAGAGCAGGGCCCTGGGATTGGCAGGGGTCCGGGGCTGCAGCGCCGTCAGATACTGCACCAGCGTCCATTCAAACATGAGCATGACCTCTACTTAAGAGCATAGTAAGTAATTTTACACTTAAATTATGTAGGATGTTACCAATATTTCACCATCTGTCTCAAATTAGTCATAAAGCCTTATTCTGGGCCAACCTTATCAAAAAATCGTCAGGCCAATACATAATCAAAAAAACTAAAACAGAAGACTCAAATTTCATTGCTTTATTTTTCAATTTAATTAATGCAAGTCTGGCTGAAATTGTGTTCAAAGAACTTTGAAGTAGGCTTTACCTTTCTTGTTACTCGAATTAAATGAATAAATTATTACATGAATTAATACTTTTTTAGGAATCTATCTATTTTACAAAAAGCCTTTATCTCATATACCTACAACTATTATGTTATCTAAAAATCCTGGTTTGTTATTAACTTATTAGTCTGATAATGTCACCTACATACCTACAAAATTTGTTTGATTTAAACGACTTAGGTTTGCATCTACTTTAACTCCTCATAGCATAGCAAAACTTTAAACCAATGAAATCTGTTTCAGTTGCCAATTTGTGGTGAAGGATGATGGTGACTACAAACTAAACTTGATGGAACCTGATGTTCCGATCAAGTGGGGGCAAATTGAGGAAGTTGTAAGTATTGTATACCATTCAAGGTTTATCTTGTAAGTTACTTTTGTGATACTTGCATGCATACTGATTTAATAAAAGCTATTCTTTGAAAGGAATGGTTATGACTAGCTAGCCAGTATAATTTAAGAGGAAATAAATAGATAAGGATGCTGATCAGTTTGTGTTTTGATTAGCTTTCACACTACCTAAGTGGAAAGCATAGACGCCTAAACCATAGAGTTCTGGGGTCTAATTCACGTAATACAATTTTAAAACATAACGAATGTTGACCCAAATGAGATCGGATTATGAATTGAATATATTTTAGCATTCTGATCCATTAATATTACAATATTAGCTTGATATAAAAAAGTCTATAATCGCATGCCAGTCAACCCATACCATTGTATTGTCGGTTACGTAAATACCGTTTAAGACATTCGAATTTTACTATTATATTGCTTATTTTAAGTACTATTGCTGGTCTTCATTTAAATTCTGTACTATATAACTTGACTATGACTACCTCATTCGGTGCTTAGGTTCTCAGCAAGAAATTCTTATTTATTAAGTTTGTATGTATTTAAGGTGGTAAGAGGCACCGGACGTTCTGAATGCCCGATATGCCTCGGGTCGCCAGTCGCGGGGCGCGTGGGACTGTGCGGCCACGTGTACTGCTGGCCGTGCGTCCTGCACTACGCCGCGGCTCACGAGAAGCAGCCGCCGCCGTGCCCGGTCTGTGCCACGCCGATGATTGTTAATGATATGAAGCCAACGAAGATGGTGCAGTGGGATTCTCCTACTGAAGAGGTAATTTCGTTTTTGTGCTCTATCACTGCACGCTTCCCCAACTGGTCGAAAAGTGTCTACCCACCTCACGCTTCTTGCCTCTCGTCTATGGCAATCGGTGACCAGCGTTTGTCCGCTCACTGTTTAGGGTTAGAGTGGCTTTGAAGGCGATCTAGGTTTATGTAAGAGGTAATTTGAGATCTAATTTGTCCAGTGTATTATGTTATTAGGACAATGATAGATCAAAAAATTTTGCAAGTTTTATTTAAATACATAGTTTAATTTACATTATCTAATTACCCTATTGGCGTAAGTTTGTATGAAAAAATACGACTTGATAAACGAAACACCATTTCAGGGTGACCAATTAGCATTAGCACAGAATAATTTATTAATACTAGTGGTTCGCCCCCAACTGAGATTTCGCGAGTCTCCCAAAAAACAAAAAATCTTTCACTAATAAAATAGCCACCAAAAGCATAACCAACAACTTGACCTACAGTTTCATTCAAATTACAAGTAACGGGTGTTCATTTTAATTGGTTATTTTTTTTAAGGTTACAACTTGCAGTTATTCTGGATCATCAGACTTTTCCCTATATTTGTGTCACTTTCAGCACTTTGGGGTCACTAGTGAATTTCGTCAAAGTTCCGTTTTTATTTTGCCTAATAACTCAAAAACTTCAAAGCTTAAACTAAAAATAAAAACGAGGTCGAAATGTACTAATGAAAACCCATTTGACCTAATAGTCTCATTTTGATTTTTTTTTTGCCCCACTTGAACCCAATTATCTCAACAACCCACCCACATTTTTAGCTCATTTAGTTACACGAGGATTGTGCCATCACTACCTACTTATATACCAAATTTCACTATGATCGGATCAATGCTTCGAAAGTTATCCTCGGACAAACAAACTTACATACATATTATGCCGATTTGTCCAAGTTGATTTGGAGATCTCGCTTCATTCTATTAACTATGTAGTCATGATGTGGAATTTAGCGTACTAGAACTTGTTAACATGATGATCAAACACAGATGGTTTCTTTGTCAATATCTTAAATACATTATTTTAAAATGTATTTAGAAATTGTTTCTTCACATAGCACCTTATTTGTTACGTAATAAATGTGAAGGGAATAAGATCTATGCTCATGTTCTGCATTGAGTATCCCTTCTAACCTAAAGCTTTGATTTCTTGATCGGAACGCACAATGCTGTGTTAAGCAGATCCAACGCAGCATTCAGCCAAGCGGCGTCACAGTCTGTGCGTGTAATTCTAATTCTAGGGTGGGGGAATAAGATCTGCACTAACATCCCGCATTGAGGTGTATTGTGCATTACCCCCCCTTCTAACCAGACCCTGGCTATCCTAGCTCCTTGAAGTAATGGAGCACGCCTTTGGGTCTGTGCTAGTAGCAGTCTGTTGATTTTCCCGCAGCCAAAGTAGATGTCTCAATATGAAACACATTTTTGAAATTTGTGATTTGCTTTAAACAAATCCATGTTGAAGCTCTGAAGCATATTGCAGTGTTGGAAAGAGCACGACCTGCGTTCCTGCTTCCAACTTCACCGGTCGTGGGTACGAATCCCGTACACCAAGGATTTTTCTACCCGAAAAATTTATGTTGAAATTTATACATGTTCAAAACGGTGAAGGAAAACATCGTGAGGAAAACGGTCCTAGAATCAAAAATTCCAAGGCATGTGCCATTGGTTTAGTATTCTGATACGCGGCGATGGACTTGCCACTTGTCACGTGAATGCTTAACGGGTCTGTGTACTGAGTAAGAGATTCGAGGATATCCATCATGGGGATTGATGTAGTCGTGAGCTATATTATTATTATTGCCTTCTGCTAGTGTAATAAAAGATATCAAGATGACAATGTCTTTCCAGGTGACAATGCGTCTGGTCCGTCGCCTGCGCGGCTCGACAGTGGTGGAACTGGCGCCGCCCAGAGACCGCGTGACGGAGGCGATAGCACAACATATCCTGCCGCTACATTATATCAATGATTCGCCTTACTGCAAGTTATTCTCTGCCACTGCACGCCAAGTGAGTTATAAAACTTTTTTTTTTTTTTTTTTTCTCTAACCTATCTCGTCCCACTGCTGGGCAAAGGTCTCCCCCAAGTCCCTCCAAGTATTCCTATCCGTCGCTATCTCCCACCATCTTCTTTGGAAGGTGACCAAATCGTCCCGCCAACGCTTTCTCGGCCGACCCCGACGTCGCCCTCCGTCTTCAGGCGTCCATGGTGTCACAATATGGGCCCATTTCTCGGAGTGCATTCGGGCAACGTGGCCCGCCCAGTCCCACTTAAGTCCAGCCGATCTCCTCCCTACATCTGAAATGCCGGTAAGTGAGCGCAGAATGGTGTTACGAACTCGGTCGACACGTTTAAAGCCGAGAATGCTGCGCTCCATTGCCCTTTGACAAATCTTGAGCTTTGACTTCTGGGCTTCAGTCAGAGACCATGTTTGCGCACCGTAAGTTAGGATGGGCAGGATACACATGTCGATGAGTTGGCGCTTAAGTGTCAGAGGAAGGTCGCCCTTCATGTGCTCCTTCATGGACCAGTAGCTCTTCCAGGCATTCTCGATACGGCGATCGATTTCCTTATCTTGCCTGTTTCCGAAGCTAGCTAACTGGCCCAAGTAAATATACTCATCGACATACTGTATTACCTGTCCATCTACCTCGACCTTACGTTTCGTGCTGTTTGACATGATCTTCGTCTTCGACTGGTTCATTCGAAGCCCAACCTCAAGACTTGCCGCGCTCAGATCTTGGAGCATTTGTTGCAGTTCTGAAGGAGTAGGTGCAAAAAGTACTATGTCATCCGCAAACCGCAAATTTGTCTAAACTTTGTTAAATTTGTTTAAAATTTGTATAAAACTATAGATTTAGTATTTTTTAGGTTACCTAAATTTGTCCTGGAAGACATGAATCTCCCCTCACCACTTTTCTGTCCATAACAAACTCTGTTAAACTGGTTCAAAGACATCTTGAAATTCTGCATAACATACACATATGTTTTTTCGTCATATTTTACTAGTTTAATATATCCAAGTGTCCTACCACAAACTATTTATTGTGATGCAGTTGAAAATCTATTTAGGACACCATAGGGTTTTTCGTCATATTTTACCGGTTCAAATACATGCATGCGTCATGGTTCACAACCAACAAGGAGGTCCGTGAGTACCTAGAAGTTCCCACAATTGACCAAGAAATGGGCTTCATAGGGAAAAGATACCTGGGTCGCCATGATAATCAGCCGGCAAGAGCGCTGGTGGAAAATCATTTTGACACAAAGCAGCTGAAAAGAGTATGTCTTGGACAACCTGCTTGCTGCTTCTAAAGAAGGGAAGAAGGACTGATGTGTCTTGATCCTGAACGCCACAAATAAATCAACCCATCCGCCTATAGTTCTCATGGACTGCAGATACAAAGAGAACAAAAAAAAAATACATGCCCCAGTTTAACAAAATACAAAAGCATGCAGTCTCAATTCCTTATAATTTCAAAATTCAATACATAATAAAATCTCTTTACAGGTGCAAGATATTTTGAAAAGGGAGAAAAAAGAAATTGAAAATCAGATATTAGCTGAAATTGATACTACCGAAATTGTGTTCATGGAGCAAGCTCTAGACATGCTGAAGAAAAAGCAAGAGAGTACTTTAAAATTAGAGGAGCCGAAACTCGATGATTCAGATGACGATGAGGAGACTCCCATTATATACGAAAAGCATGAGACTAATGGGAACAAACTAGATTGGTTCGACGTGACTGATGAAGGAGCTGCTTCTATTGAAGTGGTCAATCAACTTGAAGAGCTTAAAATTAACTCTGATTTGAACCCTGATGCACCTGAGTTCAGTGTGTATTTAGACAATCGACCGGAAGAGTTTCCACTAACTGAAGCTGCGTGCTTGACAGTCAAGACTGATACTGAGTCTGATTTGACTGATATTGATAAGCAAAATCAAGCTAAATATTTTTATTTCTATCAAGGTAAGATTCAGTTTTGCCAGAAGGCGTAGTAAATATGCGTATTTTCAAACGAATAATTCACCAATTTCTATCCAGAGTAGCGTATACATGTCTAATCCAGTCACTATATACTCTACGCCTTTTCTCAACCTTGGGGTCACAATCTGTCTAACAAATTAGACCTGTATACTAAACATTAATTTTGCATACATAGCGCTGTACTTGCTACAGAGCCAAGTACAGCGTAGGTAAGGTTGAGAAATAATGCCCTACACACACAGTTCTTGGTAAGAACTTGGTAAGAAAATATTGTGGGAAATCTGGCATGAAGCCTGGGTGGGCACTGTGATAGGCACTACAAACTGGATGTTTATTATTTAATAATTCGAAATACCTTGTTTTTCCTCAGCTGATGATGGGCAACAGGTCTTCCTGAATAGCCTGAATGTGCGAATGTTAAATGCGTCTTGGGGTGCTCTCGCGGCTGCCCCGCCCTTCATACGCGGCCGCGTTTTGCACCGTGAAACCTTGCCTCTTAGTGAACAAGTAAGTTATTCTCATATGTACTAGAAGAATTAAGAATGAAGACCTTTCATGGGACATCCCATTTAACCTCATAGTCAAATTTTAATTTTTTTGCCCCTCTTGAATCCCAATATCTCGAATCCTCCCCCATTTTTAGCTCATTTAGTCACACCAGGATTGTCCCATCATTACCTACCTATATACCAAATTTCACTATGATCAGATCAACACTTCGAAAGTTATCCTCGGACAAACAAACATACATACATACAATGCTGATGTGCAGGTTTAATGCCTGTAAACCAGCGCTGAGCAATAAGTTTATTGTTCAGCATAATGCTGAGCCATTCCCCTTTTTCGGCTCAAGGCTCATAATGACTGGGTACGTATTTTTAGTATTATTTATAATTTTTTGTTTAAGTAACGTGTTTTTAATTGTCTGTATTTTATTGTCTTTATTTAATTGTCTGTCTTTACTTATCCACTGTATGTAGTTTCTGTGTGTTTGTTACTTGTGTCGAAATAAATGTCTATCTATCTATCTATCTATGTGCACAAGTTGATTTGGAAAGGCGCCTTAATACTGCCATGTGCAAACATTTTAACAGTTCTTTAGGGATGAGCCATTATCCACCTAATGGCTGACCTGGTCCGGTTTTGTACGGATTGTAATCTAAATAAAATACAGCTTATAGCACACAGGGATAGCTTTTTATCAGTGAAATAATTCTCAAAATCGGTACAGTAGTTCTGGAGATTACCCATTACATACAAATTTTACTCACTTTAACCATGAGAAAATATTAGGTCTTTACCTATGAAATTGCCGTTTTGTATGGAATAACTGAAAGTACTTATTTTTTTAAACTTTTTTATTTTTGTTATTCAAAGTAATCACCCATGCAATCGACGCATCTTTGCCAACGCATTGGCAGTTTATTGATGCCCTTCTTGTAAAAATCAGCTTGACGGGAGGCAACAAACTCTTCAAAGGCATTTTGTACTGCCTCTCGGCAATTGAATTTTTTACCCACTAAAAAGTTGTCTAAATTTTGGAAAAGTAATAGCCGGTAGGTGCAAGGTCTGGTGAGTATGGCGGATGAGGGAGAGCTTCCAACCCCAGCTCTTGCAGCTTGGAGACTGTCTGTTGTGCAGTATGGGGTCGCGCGTTGTCGTGAAGGAGCAGTGAGGACGACCGATTGACGAAAGCTGGTTGCCAATGTGCAAGCTTCTCCATCATTGTCTCCAGTTCTTCACAGTACACATCTGCAGTAATGCTCATCCCGTTTTGTAAAAAGCTGTGGTGAATCACACCCGCACTAGACCATCAAACAGTGACCATCACCTTTTTAGGGGTCATTTTTGATTTAGGGCATTGCTTTGGTGCTGAACCAGGATCTAACCAACTTGCTGAGCGCTTTCGATCGTCACACAGAATCCATTTTTAATCGCACGTAACAATTCGGTTCAAAATTCCTTAATTTCTTTGCCTATTGAGCAGCGCGAGGCAGGTCTCGACGCGTACGTTGCGCTGGCGATCGTTAAGTTCGTGGGGCACCCATCTATCAAGTTTTTTTACCTTGCCTATTTGTCGCAAATGGATCAAAATTGTTTTGATGCTAACATCAAAAGATGCTGCTAGCTCAGCTGTAGATTGAGTTTCGTCAGCTTCCACAATCGCCTTTAATTCACTATTGTTGACCAAAGTCTCCGGACGACCATGAGCTTCATTTTTCAAGTCAAAATTTCCAGAACGGAACCGGGAAAACCAATAACGGGTTGTGCGTTCGTTTGTACAGTTCTCTCCGTAAACGTTTTTGATGTTACGTGCCGTTTGTGTCGCGTTGGTGCCACGACGGAACTCATATTCCATAATTACACGAATCTTTAAAGTATCCATTATGACGAAAAATGTTCAAATGTAATGAAAATACAATGCTAATCAATAAACAAAAGTCTGAGTTTGTAAAAAGAATGTCATGTTTTTAAAACAAAATTAATTTGAATTTAGAATACAAAGCCATTTCAAACTTTTTTTCTATTTGAAATGACCAGTACTGAAGAACGGCAATTTTATAGGTAAAGACCTATTATATACTAAAAACAAAAATGGTCCCAGAATTGATCCCTGATCCCAGGTTTGAGTGCCATAGGTAGGATGGGGAGAATGCACGCGTCAATTAGCATACGTTTGAGTGTGAGTGGAAGGGTACCTTTCATCATGTTTTTCATGGCCCAATAGCTCTTCCAGGCGTTTTCTGTGCGTTTGCCTGCTCTGGAAGGTCACTATTTGGCGAGTTTGTTTAGAGAAATAATATAGTACGTAGAATAGTTAATATATAGGGTCTTTCAACAAGGACGGGTTGATGTTAAAATTGAATAAAACAAGATGTGTGTGAGATATTAACGAAATTTATTTTTTATTTAAAAGGCCTATTTATTCCATTATGGATGGAATATGACATCGTTCAAATGTCCGCCGCGGCTTCGTATGGTGGCGCGAATCCGAGAGGTCCAATTTTTAATGACTCTGCTGCATAGATCCGGCTGAATCCGAGCGATGGCCTGCGTTATGTTGGCTTTCAGGGCAACGGTCGAATGTGGTTTATTGGCATAGACCTGCGACTTCAGAAAACCCCACAAGAAAAAGTCTAGCGGAGTCAAATCACACGATCTTGGTGGCCAATTCACATCACCTCTGCGAGAGATAACTCTACCCTCAAACCGTTCATGCAAAATGTCGATTGTGTCGTTCGCTGTGTGGCAAGTAGCGCCATCTTGCTGGAACCACATGTCGTTCACGTCCATATTGTTCAATTCAAGCCAAAATAAATTGTTTATCATTGATCTGTAGGTCTGCGAAAGGCCGAGTTCTTGAGCACGGCGAGAAATCGACTGCCTCGGAGTCTCCTGAACACTCTCACGTACAGCGGCGATGTTCTCGGCCGATCTGGCGTTCCTTTGACGTAAAGGTGTTGGTTGGTTGTTTACCGAACCGGTCGTTTTAAATTTAGTCACCAATCGTTGGAGAGTGGACTTTGAAGGGCCACCGCGTCTGCCGTAAAATGGGCGCAATGCGCGCAACGTTTGCACTAACGAACACTCATTTTGATAATAAAGTTTTATCATTTGCACATGCTGCTCAACCGTGTAACTTGCCATGGTGATTTGGCATCAGTGACTGAATAAGAAAAAACAGATTTGACAGATGCCGCCAAAACAAAATGGCCGCCACAGATTATTAACATCGACCCGCTCTATTTGAAAGACCCTATATAATAGTTCGTTCCTAACCAACCTAACCAAAACCTAACCTACCTATTATTTTGATAAAAACCTGAAAAGAACCTGAATATTTTTTCTACATTAATCAAATTTTGATGTATATTTTCAGACTAGAAAGCATATGCCATGCACAGCTCATCTGCCCCTCCACTGTTCCTTTGATATTGTGGAACTGGAGCTCAAACCACCTAATGTTACTCCAGCAACTATGACGAGTTTTGCTGGTAAGTGTTTGAATGATATATGTAAATACCTGAGAGAAATTCTATGATCAATCGTCATCTCATAGTATTATAGCGATATAAAGTTGCATTTACAGAGATAAAAACAGGCGTTGCCTGCCTGTTTTTATCTCTATCTCTGTTGGGGTAGGGAGAAATAACGTTAAAGGTTACTGCACACCGGAAGTCGTGAACGTGTACGTCCACGCGTACGCATCTGGTGTGTAGCGGCCTTTAACAGGTTGTTTATTTATGGCGGGTTCCTATAACCGTCGGTCGATAACCGAATACTACTCGTATCTCCTTGAAAAAGTGTCATGGACTGTGTCAAACTTTTGACACGTTTTCAAGGAGAAACGAATCGTAGCTGGTTACCGATGGCTTTAGGAACCCGCCATTACCTGGCTTTTTGCATAATAAGGATGAAAATTCCTCTGGATTGGTTATAAGTGATGTTAAAGGGAGGGAGACCCCAGCGGTCATTATTTTAGTTGCCAATCGTGATTATTATATCTCTTAGTAGCTGACCCGCCGAACTTCGTACCGCCTTGACATGCATATGACGCGGGCTGCCAATGTACGTCGCCGGTAGAATTGTCAATCGGCCATCATTAACTGCATTGCGTGAATTTTTCCTACATTTTAATAGTCTTGTTATTCGGGACGGAGAGAAATCCAAGAAATCAAAGATCATCAAAATCGGTCCCGCCGTTCTTGAGTTATAAATGGTGTAACTAACCCGACTTTGTTTTATATATACATATATATATAAGTTATCCGTTTATTGTTGTGTTTCAGAGGAGTTAGACCGGCGCGCCCGGAACCGCGCCCGCCATGACCGAGAAGAGCGCCGCCGCGAGCGCGCGTACCGTCACGCCATGGAAGGCCCACCCAAACCAGACTTCTCATCGGACCTGGTGTTCCCGCCTGCAGCGTCTTTCTCCAGCCCGCCACTAGAACCCTCACCGCTGTCTGTGTACGAACAATCTAGCCCATCGACCAGTGTTGGCTCGCCACCCTCGTCGGGGCTGTCCTTTGCCAAGGTAATGCTAGTTGTCTATCTCGAAGTCTAGTGAAGTAGTTGTCTAGTATGGATCGCACCTTTTTTTCGAAAAATTGCGTGATTCCGAAATCAACAAATTTATCATGGGTTAATTTTTATTTACTTATTTATCTACTTAACCTAGACATCCCTTAAAGCTGCATAAGTTTTTATGGTATGCCATTCATCTCTTATAATATGGTCTAAATAAATTCATATTCTATGAAAAAATGCACACTTTGACACATACTTATATTAGGTATACCTGTATAATGTCTTGTTACAACATAATATATTGTTTTTTTTCTACTTTTACTGTCAGTAATTTTTAACGAAACGAAAACAACCTTGTAACAAGTGTCAGATCAGGCCTATTAGACCTCAGGAAATATAAGCATTTTGTAAGTGTGCGAGTGAGATGTCAAATTCTACCTGCTTGATATTTAACGTTAAATTAATAAGCATCCAATCCAATTTTATTTTTAATATAAATATTCTAAGAAGTCGTTTCCATAATTTGTTAGCCAAACATCAGCTTTAGGTAAATATGCATCCGAATATCCAATCACTAATTATGAGACTTCAATATTTTCAGGAAACTTGGCTACTGGAACCTGAAAACTTGTATACTGGTAGTTTTATCATGTCATCAACAGGATCGAACTACAATACATTGTATACTTAATTTTATCGTCAATACTAAAATCATGTTTTATCATGATCATAAACACAGAAAAATTACTTGCGTGACAACCTTAATTTAATTTTAAGAGTAGTAAGTAGGGTTACTTGTAAAAGGGCTCACCCGGGGAAGTACTACCACCATAGCTATTTCTGCCGCCAAGCAACATTACTGTGTTTCGGTTTGTAGGGTATGGTTGCCAGTGAAATTACGGGCACATGAGGCTTTACACCTGTATGCCTCAAGTTGATGGACACAGGGCAGTGTTTGTAGGGTTTCTAAGGTGCGTGGCCTATGAGGTATTAACATCAGGTGGGCCATATGCATGCTCCACCAAGAGGTAACATAAAAAAAACATTGTTCACAGATGGCAAGCACTAGTGGCACATGGCGAGTTCGCAAGCCTACATCGGCGCCGCCTCCGCCGCCCGAGCACGACGGCGAGGAGTCCGCAGCGCCGCGCGCTATCAGCCTCAGTGACGCCATCGAAGCAGCGCTACACGCCGGACCGTCGCCCTCCGCTAAAAAGAACAAAAAGTCTAAAGCAAAAGTTCTCTTCGCTACCGGAATGCAGCGAGCGCCTTAGCGTTCTCTATGATCACATTTCAAAATATACAAGTTCTTAGATTTATCCAGTGCGGCATGGGGGCTCAAGATTATTGTTCAAATTGATTAAAAATAAATCTTGAGAAAATGTATTCTGCGTAGCTAATTATGGCAAAGTTTTAGCTAGACTTGAAATCTGGCGCCGCGTGGTATCTAATATTCAATATATTTTCAATATGTATTTTTAGCAAGATTTTTTTAAAATGTGATGTTATATATTGTTGTTTTTTGTTACTTTTCATTGCAGTAATGCAAATATTTTTATTTACAAAGTATTTTCCTTGTTATTTTCATTGTGAAACTAAACTAATTATTTTGCTGCTTAGTACCTAATTATTGGTGGGGTTTAACAAAATCTACAGATTATTCCTACTTGCAATTTAGAAATTAGAAGTAGATGTGACATTTTTTTTACTCTAATCGTAAATAATACTAAAAACTGTGTACATCGTGAGAAATAAAAGTTAACGAGTTTATTTGTGTTTAACTGCTAATCAACTAATCATTAGTAACATTTTACGATATACAAAGACCTATGTTACAACCTAAGTTTTTTATCTGTCATGGTTGACTGGTAGAATAGTCCCCCATTTGTACATTTTTTGTTTGTGGAATAAATAATTAAAACAAACCTATTTTGTAGTAGTAGAGTACCAAATGAGTATACATAAATACAAGCTGAGTGACAATAAAATAGGATATGGTATTGGAGACAATCTGGACTGAGGTCTTTAAATCCTTGCAAAACAAATTAGGACTTATAGGGAAATTAGTTAAAAATAGTAAAAACTTTATACAAGTGTCCATAAATTTCATAATCGTGGGCCCTCAGTCGAGGCACATCTTTCGATTTAGGTACTGTCTGTCACACGCAGTTTTAAATCAAACATCACTGTCAAGTGTCAATGTCAATTCACAATTGAAAGTTGCAGTAATTTTTTTCATACCCATACAACACGTTAGGAATTCTTGCAAAAATATATTTTTATTTTGTCTACAAAAACGCAATAAAATTATGAAGATTTTTATTGCAGTTCGTTAAATAAATAGTTATTTACCTTTTCATACTGTGAACAGGGAAAAAGATGATATCTCAGAGAGAAGAATTCATTTTTAAACCGTATAAGGTTACTGAAGTAAAATGTCGAGGCTTTGAGTGTCCCAGACCTCGTAGCGGGCATAGAATTGCGTGTGACGATACCAACATTTATTGTTTCGGTGGTTACAATCCATTTTTGCCGTTGGCTAGTGTTGAAAGAGAGAATCCTACTTGGAGTCCGAATTGCCCACTTTTCAAGGAACTATGGAGTTTTTCTATAACCGGCCGCAAATGGAAACAGCACAGAGTTACAGAAAACATGCCTGAGGAGCTTGCATCGAATGCGATGTGTGTGCACGGCCAACACTTGATGGTTTGTGAATTTCTTGCCATTTTATCTGACAGCTGTTTGCTGTAAGGTTCTCTACCAAGTGACAAGTATTTAGCAATGTTAATAAATTTTGTCTATTTACAGATATTTGGAGGAACAGGAGAGCCCTTTGGACATAAATGCAGCAATGATGTGATTGTGTGGCGTACTAATCCTGGCGATGCAAAGCTAAACATTCTTGATGTGACAGGGACTAAACCCCCAGGGCTATACGGACAGACTATTCTATGCTATGATGGTGCATTCTACACTATTGGAGGCACAAATGGATTTGCATACAACTGTGATATTTATAGGTTGGTATTTTGTTGTTGCAGGCAGTGCCAGTATGAGACTGGCTTAGGTCAGGATTGTGGTAAATGGCATAAACTAAGTTTTTGGGTAAAGACGCAGCAGTGGGAAAGATAAAAAAAAACAGAGTTTATTATATCAGTTAGCTAGCTACCTATTGTAGTTTAACTTGCTTAGTTATTCATAACAAGTTATAGCAACTTTCAACAAGGTCCCAACTTGAATGGGTTATCCCATCCAAGTGGCATTTACAATTGAGAGCTTTTGTTCTCTGGAAGGCAAGTTATGATGCTGACAGTAAAAATCATCAAGCCCTGTCATGTATAAACTCCGCCAACTCCACAACCAGGCTTAGGCAGAGCTCATACATACTCACATTAAAATTACCAGCCAATTCAGTGTTTTTTTTTCAACCTATATCATCCCACTGCTGGGCAAAGGTCTTTTTTTTTTTTTAAAAGGTCTTTATTAAACATAAATGTTATAAACGTTTTACAGCTACACACAGTTTAGTATAATAACATCTTGATTTAGAATAACTCAGCAGGCTATAGCACCTTTATAAGTTTTTTGATAAAATTACTATTTATAATAGAGTTGCACTTTGTAAATCAATTTTCTTAATTTTATGTACTTATCAAACATAATACAGAAGTAATTACTTATTTAAAAGTTCATATGTGCACTTTGTATAGCGCACATTTTTAATGTCAAGGGCAAAGGTCTGCCTCACTGTCTTCCAGGACTTTCGCCCGCGTGCCAAATCCCACCAGTCTATCTCGAAGGCATGGAGATCGTCACGCCAGCGTCTATTAGGCCTTCCTCGGCGCCGTCTTCAGACACCCACTGCGTGACGATCGTTGCCCATCTGTCCGGCTGCATTCGTCTTACATGCCCTGCCCAATTCCATTTTAGCCTGGCAGCCTTATTTCCTGCATCAGCAATGCCGGTCTTTAAAGGCAGCGTGGTGTTACAGATTTTGTCAATCCTCTTTACTCCTAGCACGCTCAATTCAGTGGTTAAAAGAAATAATTGTTCCACAGGCTAGATCTAAGGACATTAGTATGGCATCCACTATTCGTGGGAACAGGTGAGGATACCGACCCACCCGGCAGATACAGACATGAAGTGGCCAGAGTTGACAACAAGTTATACATCATCGGAGGAGGCACAGGTGACTCAGCATTTGACCTCACAAACATACCTACATTTGACCTAGACACTAATAAATGGACAATGTTGACTACAAAACCAGATTATCTAGACTCGAGGTCTATAAATCCAATGCCTAGGAAGTGCCATAGTGCTGTTCAAATCGACACACCTAATGGTGTGCAAGTGTTTGTTGCGGGTGGCTCAGATGGTGTTACAGTTTTCGAGGACATTTGGCGACTCAGTATACCTGATTTACAGTGGACTCTTATGAAAAAATCTGTGCTTCCAAATCCCTTATATTTTCATTCATCCACGGTTACTTCAAGTGGGTGTATGTACATATTTGGTGGTATTGAACCGAAAAATGAGGCAACTAGTAGAAATAACATTCTTTATAAAGTGTGGTTGTGTGTACCAAAACTTAGTGAGATTTGCTTTGAGGCTCTTTTGCATTTTCATCCTAATTCAGATCAACTAGATGCAAAGACTCTCTTGGATACAGGTGTACCGCGCCATTTAGTGAAGAGAATGTTATTATATTAATTTATAATATTCATTTGGTTTTGTGTTCAGTACAAGTAAGTTTGATTGCGTTATACTTAAACATTGGGTTGCAACCTGCACTGTGAAAAAGAATCATGTGGCATAATTTGTAAGTGTGGATAATATGCAGTCTGTTGCAGTAATCATGTATGCAGAGATTTGGTGGTTTCATAATAATTATTTTAGTTGAACAATGGGAATCGTATGCCACATTCTGGCTATTTAACCATATATTTTTTTTATTGTAACTATTTTTTTTGAAAATCTTTGAGCTGTAAGTTAATATTGTGTCTAATTTACTATTGAGTATTTATAACTTATTATAAATAATTGAATCGCATATTTTCGTATAATTTGACAACTCAAGATAGAGCTAATGGTTAGGTCCTAAATTTTTTAAATTAATTTAATTGTAAGTGCCGTCCTAGTAGGTACCTAACCTACCCACCTATCTATCCTATGATTGCACATGGGTCGAGAAACTAAACATGCCTACATTAACACACACCTAAAATTTATCTTGATAACTGAGCAATAAAAGCAAAGGTTAGTTGTTTCTTTTATTATCCTTGTACGTGAACGCAAAATTGATTATTTTCATTAGGTGTTTTAGCCAAGACGTTCATTTCAGGAACACGAAAAAGCTTTTGCACAAGGCGCGGTCGCCGCGAACTTGATTCCCTTTTCAAGGGCGAACGAACAAACATGGTTGTAACAATTCAACAAGTGTTGAGCGGGAGCGTCGTCGGGCGGACTGTAGCGGTTTCGCGCCAATTCGCGCCCTCAGTGATGGGACGCGCTTTGCGGGCGGGACACGCTCGCCGCCGCTCGTGATCCGACTACAGATACCCGATAAGACGTTAACACTTCCTTATTCGAAAGTTCAAATTCGTTTAACACGCCTTTCTCCTTCCTATTACAAATTCAAATCCTAAAAAAAAAAAGAATGTAGAATTCAACTTCTTTGATAAGAAAAGGAAATCAGTGCAAAATAATGGTGCGGTTTCCGGTGCAATGTTTGTCAATGTTAAAAAGTTATGATCGAGACTGTTAGTTGGAAATGACTGAAGGGATGCTGTCGACGACAGCGTCGACGCCGCATCGCTCGCCGACGCCCGAGCTCCACGCCGTTTATACCACCTTCGAGATCCTAGTGGCCTTGGTGGCGGTGGTCGGAAACTCTATGGTGATCTATGTGTTCCGACGGGACCGAAGACTGAGACGTAGAACGAACTACTACATAGTGTCGTTGGCTATCGCGGACTTTTTAGTCGGACTGTTTGGTATACCGTTTGCAATACTGGCGTCTGTTGGGTTGCCGAGGAATCTTCACGCTTGCCTGTTTACCGTGTCGTTGCTGGTGATGCTTTGTACCACAAGCATCTTCTGTCTGGTGGCCGTGTCGGTGGATCGATACTGGGCCATCCTTCATCCGATGTGTTACTCCAGGAATGTTCGTACCAGAACTGCTATTTGTAAGTACCTTAACTACCTTTTATTTTTACACTTATGTCATAATGATATGTACTTACGTCTTTGAAAGGACCTTCCGCCACAATGGTTTTTTCATCAAACTGTATAAGTTACGAAAAATGAACGTTAACCCATCGCACGGTAGATGGGTTCATCGCATCGCCAAGATTTCCCGACAAAGGTCGCCTAATTTGATATTTTTATTGGCCCACGATTACCGACCATTTGTATATTACAATGGCCATCAGTTCCGTACATGACGGGCCCTAGTGCGCAAACACTTCAGTGCCTAAAGCAATTAGTTTTACTATCAGTTTATGATAAATAACTTCTATGAGTTGTTATTCTGAGATCGGGGCCATTGTGGCCTCGTTAACGTCATTAAATCATATTTTTATTTCTGTGCACAGAAAAATTTAAACCACCTACGGGAGTTGGGCAAAAAACTAAAATCATTAAGTACTTACCAGATATTTTCTGATAAGGAATGTAATTTATACAATAAGCTTCCACACGCGGCTTGGCAACGTGGTTTGTCAACAAAAAATATGTCTCAATCCAGGTCATAATCCATCTATAGGTATACCAAATTTCATCAAAATCGGTTCAGCCGTTACGACCCGAAAACGTTAAAAACAACAAATAAACAAACTCGCTTCCGCATTTATGATACTAGTAAGATAGTAGAGTCTATCTCTACCACGCAATGCGTAAATGCAGTCTATATTTTAACCAATCACAAGCGAAATAAATGTGTCACGCACGATCAAAATAATAAGTCATCAAAATCAAGAGTATCAAAAGTAACATTTAATTTTTACTCGCACGCTTCTACAGAAATTACTGTGAGACCGTTGACACAGAGAGTAAACCAAGAATACATTTTGAATTTTTAAAACCCAACCATACTCGGTGAAGTTCTATTTGAAATAATATACTTAGGTAGGTACTCAAAACCGAATGGTATTCCTTACTTTACCTACGTGGATTATTTATGCTATAGGTATATTATACAGGGTGCTTCGGAATTATTATGTTGGTCTGAAAGAGAGTCATTGTTCTCACCAACGAAAACATGTATGTATGAATGAAATACTCTTTATTGCACACCAAACAAAAATACAGTAACAAAGGAAATAAACAATAAATACCGGTACAATGGGCGGTCTTATCGCTAAAAGCGATCTCTTCCAGACAACCTTTGGATGGACAGGATAAACAAAAATCAAAAGACGGTGGTGTAAGAGTACCTTTAACATACATACATAAAAAGAACCCATAAAATAAAATATAGCTGTTGATTATACTAATAAACATAAACTTAAATACATACAAATAATAGATTAATAAACGACACTACATTAAATAACATAAACACTTACTAGTAGTTACAAGACAACGAAAGGAAATGGTTGTACACCTTGACTTTGAAAATAGGAAGAGATGTGGACGACCTTATGGACAAAGGTATATCTACGACTTTTCGAAGTTCAATGTTTTTCATATAAAAATACATAATTATGATAAAAATCTACTATATTTAGAGAAAACATTTGTTTTACAGCTGTTTTAGGTTGAAAACCCAAATTAAATCATCTTCGTCAAACAATTCCATGCCGCCAACTAAGGTGCCCTACGGCGGATACGGACGAGCCCTAGGATTATGACACAAACAAAGTCCAAATATAGTAGATTCTAAGGCAGACGTCACACTTTAACTTTGACGACCTTCGTGGTGCAGTGGGCGAATAGCCGGTTGAGACGCAGAGGTAGCGGGTTCGATTCCTGCAACGGAACAAATGTTTGCACGAACTACAGATATTTGTTTCGGGTCTGGTTGTTTCTCTATATATTATAAGTATGTATTTACAAAAAAAAATTATATAAGTATTCTATCAGTTATCTGGGTCCCATAGGCTCTGCTTAGTTTGGGGCTAGCTAGCACTGTGTGAAATGTCCAGCAATATTTATATTTATTTAAAAATGTGTGAAAAAAATGTTGGGATTCTACTTTATTTCATCTTCTACCTATGAAGATGAAATGAAGTAGAATTCCAAACTTTGAGCGATAAGAATTTTTTATACTAATATTAAACTCGTACACCCAAACGTATGGGCCTCGTAATGTTAAGTGATCATTGTCACCTACTGATATGTGGGTTCACTGGGTTCCCCTAGGGCAGGGATTCCCAAACTTTCGGCTCCACGAACCCCTTAACTAACTAATTAAATCCTTCCTCCCCCCAAAGAAAACAATAAAATTGACTGTTGAAGAAAACAAGGTTTATTTCAATAAAATAAAATAAATTATTTTCAATAAAAGGTAACAAATAAAGTACCAAAAGAAATATCTTTTTAATATTAATGCGATGGGTGTAATTGTTTCATGTCAAAAATGGAGTCAATTTTAGAAGTAATTTTGGACAATTTTAGCCTTAATTATGACTCGGTATCAAGTTGATTTCTGTATTTAGTTTTTATCATGACGTGTGAAAACCCACTCTCACATAAGTATGTTGTAGCAAAGGGTAAAAGGAAATTCATCGCTTTGCGTGAGAGTTAGTTCGGGGTACTCTTCCTGTCTATCTGCCCAAAAATCTATCAAAGACAACCTTTTTAAATTAACTTTTTTTCATCTAAGGGCATTTCTAATAACGACTCCTGCCACCATGTGTGCTGCACGTGCCTGCCAGTCATCAAGCCACTATTACGTAAAGCTTGTCGCGAACCCCCTGCCGTCGAATGGCGAACCCGTAGGGGTTCGCGTACCCCACTTTGAGAAACCCTGCCCTAGGGGATCAGGCTAGGGGACCCTCGTGGGTGAACCCCTATAAACGCCTGCAGCACTCTTGGTACTGCAGACGCGTTGCCTAACACTTAATGCCTTAAGGCATTCATGTCCACAAACCTCCGAGGAAGATAATTCCACATTCATTGTACAAACCTATGATTAAAAAGTGCAGTTTCTTTTGTAATTTTAACCTTTCGGATTAAAAAAATGTTTGTGGTTTCGAAGCTCGCTGTACATGCAGTAGGGACAACTCATTTATGATTTACAGAAAACCACTTTCCTATCAGCAGCCAACACATCAGTCCTGTGCGTCATCCGAAGACGTAGCAATGTACTGACAAAGCAAATTACTGACGCTATTATATATATGTATACTAATATGTCTGTATTTAGCTCATGAGTGACAGTACTTCATACAGAGCCAATTGATTATTGACGACTAGTTAGGCCACGAGTAAACGCCCGACTCATTCCTATCTTCTTACCTAGCTTTCCACCCTAGGTTAGATGCTGGGAATTATAAGTGTCATCTTCCAACCTCTGTCAGGTTGGATAGTGGGAGTACATTATCTTAATTATTTTTGTTCCCAACTTCCATACTGTCATTGATGTACAGTGGCTGGCAAAATAAACATGAGTATTATTCATTTAGAAGAGAATGATTAAGTACGTGACAAATATAATGACTACCGGAAAAAACAATCTTAGAACAGTGTTTTTAATTATATTTTTAGATAGTGTTTACCACTTCACTCCAAAATTGACCAAATTTGTCTTTAGGTATTATTGTTAACATTTTACGTAATGCTGATGGTTGCCTAAAGTATAAATTTTTCATTAACAGTACAGTTTGAACGGCAACTGGGATCATTATTTTCTAAAGACATAACTGGGCCCGTAGCCAAATTACATTCGCTGCGAATCTATTCGATTTCTACATACATTTGTTGTCGCTGTATCACGTGGTATTTCTATAGCATGTGTCAAATCCCATACATTTTCCGACTTATCGACTAGGGTCATCGCTAATCGACTGTAACTTGGCTAAGCCCTCTGAACTACCTATAATAAGTTTAATGGCGGCTTTAGTTGAACAGAAAATATAATTGTTATTTAAAATTTTTTTCCACTTTTTGCAATGCGAAACGAAAAAAACAATGACATTATTGATTACTACTGACATGACATTAATTATAAAGAAAATATCAGGAAGTGCAAATCACACTTATAGAGGTGATATATCTATCACTCTTGAATCAAGAGTCTTGGATTAAAGATTTTGTATACAAGAGGTACTTATGAATCACATAATGAAGTTTTGATTTGTTTATTATTATTAAAACCTTTGATTATGTTATGTCGGAGTCAACGAAAAGGAAATCTAAATACCAAATCGCCATTGTTATATTATGTATTGTAAGATATTATATTAATTTGTAAAAATTTGTAAAATTTCGATGAATGTACCGCATTATTGACAGTTTGGAAGTTGGGAACAAAAATTATTAAGATAATGTATTCCCACTATACAACCTGGCTGAGGTTGGAAGATGACACATAAAGTTCCCAACTTCCAACCTAGGGTGGGAAGCTAGGTTGGAAGATGGGAATAAGTCAAACGCCCAAATAAAAATGTCAAATTAAAGATATTTTGATTCAATTAGGGCTCTATAATATCGAATGAAGCTATCTAAGGTAGCTTATCTTAGATAGCTTAATTTGTTTATATTTTTATCGGTACTACTGCATCATTTATTTTATAATTCAAAGTTTAGGATATAAATAATAAAATAAATAAATACATAATCATAATAATATAGAAAAACATCCAGACCCGGAACAAATATCTGTAGATCATGCATACATTTGTTCCGCGGCGGGAATCGAACCCGTTACCACCAGCGTCTTAGTCATTCGCCCACTGTGCCACGGAGGTCGTCATATATGCTGAGTATATGTGAAGTGAAAATACAATATTTAAAAATTCTCGATAGAAAATAATTCAAAAGTCACGTCCAAAACCGTAGAAGTATCCTGTAAATACTATGAATGAGCTCTTTTAATGACGCAGGTACTATGTAATTAGAATTTTCAAAATAAACACCAGTTTTGGTATGACGTTTTTAAAACCATCTGAATTTGTTTTAGGTTTGGCACAAATCATTATTAGATATATAATTTTATTTGGCTTTAGTTCACCCGCCTTGAATTAGACCTTATCACACTGGGTGTATTTTGCATAGAGTGTCAGAGACAGTAGAATTGCTTCTTATTTGATTAAAAAAACTCCAGTGTCGATGTAGGTCGTGGAAGGGCACTAATTGGCAAACCACCAGCCGGATGGTCATTGTATGGCAATAGATGTGCTTGGTCTAGGCTCGTATGTGTTGTTATGACCGACATTAAACAAAAACATGGGTAGGGCTAATGGCTATTGTAAAATAATTATTTTTCAAATTAATTACCATAGAAAATATTAAATTTAGAAGTCCTTAACTAATAATGAAACAGACTGTATAAAATAAGTAAACAAATCATATTAATTCCTCATGTATGTAACCTGTTAAACTGACTAAGCGACATCGTCACAAAGGCGCCGCCGATTTACGTTATTTTTTTATTGAAAATGTATCGATTACTGGTTAAATATTCAAGCTACCGGTATTAAACACACCTCTAAAATCAGTTAGTACGATGCCTAATGTGTGTTATAAATTAATGTCGTACATAGCAAAACAGGTTGTATAGTGGCATGATAACGAAGATGCCTGTAATTCCCAGCAGTGAGTAGATGTTGACTCAGTAGATAGATAGTGTGTAGTACATAACACTTTTGTATCAAACCACATAAAAATCTTGTGGCTGCACTCTGAGCAGTATCGAGGAGAACCACACAAGGAAAAGCCTATACATAGGTACTTAGAGAATAAAATAACAATAATATCCTTTCAATTTTACTGGTTTATAAGTTTTTTATAAATATATTACGCATTATACATCTGCAACGCTTCGAACATTCCACGCCATCTTCCGCATAAAGATTGCCTCACTGCTCAGTAGAGTGCGAGGGAGCAACAACACTATCCTGCAGGTCATAGCAGACAAATACGACTCACCGATTATGAAGTCCTTCACTCGGGTTCTGATCGAACAGTCTTTGAGAGAGACTGTTAGCTCGAGATTTGAGTGAGGGCTTTTAACTTTTATTTAAATTTTGTGTGTAATTATGCCTATAAGAAATCATACTTGTACCTACGATGATAGCCAAGCGCTTGACCACTACCTCACCTGATGGTAAGTGAAGGTGTGATCGAAGATGGAACACGCCTAGAAAGAACCTATTCACTCTGGATTTGAAGACTCCAAGATTATACTGGTTCGGAAAAACAAACGCCGGAAGTGAGCTCCACTCCTTACTTGTGCTAACAAGAAAAGTTGAAGCAAATCCTTTGGTACGGCAAGGCGGTATGCCGACCAGGTATGGGTGGTAGTTCTCGGTACGTCTGCTTGTTCGGTGGTTGATGGGGGAAGGAGGGATAAGGTCATGAAGATCTTGCGCACATTCACCAAAATGAATCTTGTAAAAAACTGAAGGTCTGGCTACTCGGCGCCTGTGCTCTAGACTTTGTAAATTGGCTTCCACTAGGGAGTCATCACCAATGAGTCTAGCAGCACGTTGCTCAACCGAATCAAGGGCTTCAAGCTGACAAATATGGATCTTTTACTAAAAAATAAATGAATTGAATTGAATTATTCCTTTACATGGATTCTCTGCTAGGACTAGGGTTATTTTGAAAGTCACGTTCAGATTAAAAACTTGAAAAGTTAAAATTAACTACGCATGAAAATATAAAATGTTGTCTTATCAAAATAATCGACGACCATTGTTATGTCCTGATTGAATTGGAAGATGGGTTATTTTATCTATAATTAATTTTGTGCCCTTTCATTTACATTGATATGTTGCTCTAATCAGCTGTAAGTAGGTAGGTACCTAATCATTTTCTCATATACTAGTGGTTATATAGAAATGCTTAAGACAGTTGAAACTAAAATAAAATAAATTAATAATATGATAATAAATTAAACCTTTAGAGAAATCAGCCATACTAATATTATACATTCGAAAGTTTTCACGACACAACAGCTGCACCGATTTCGATGAAATTTAGTAAATAGTTAGATAAATTGAGACATAGACAACTTTTTACTCGACTGCGCGAAAGGAAGGTAATTTTTTATTAATTAACCATGCGTGCGAAGCCACGGGCGTGTCAGCTAGTAATCAATATTCTCCTAAACCTGACTACAGCATCGTTGTGGTACGGATTTGTATACCTACACGCACTTCGCGTGAAATTTTTCCGCCATACTGAAATCCGAGCAACGTCCTTCATTAAATGATAACCACTCGACAGCTTGTGCGAGGGTGCCATTTATCATGCGATACCAATTTCAGAGTAACAGGATCTCGCCCGCCTCGGTACAAGTCGATTAGAACGACTAGGTATTCGGCGTAGATATCCCTGTTTTACTTTTAATGACTTTTACACTGCTTTGATAAAGTCATCTTAAAATTTTTCTTGGTTTTCTTTGATAAACTTTTAACCCTGACTTAGGTAACACTTATTGCAAAGTTACTGCGTCTATTATTTAACTACGAAGTTAAATAGCTGTATGAGATTCGACGTAAATTTCTCATGTTATTTATTCATGACCCGAGAATACTATGTATTTGGCAATTTGAAAGAAGTTCAGAGATTTAGATGACCTAATAGAGAAAGGTACCGCACAACTTGAACTGTAAAGGAGTCACCATAAAATTGAGAACTGTGGACAGGGGTTTGGAGACTTAGAGCTT